>CM028137.1:792210000-794610000 GCA_016271365.2 Neoceratodus forsteri
CACTTGGGCCCCAGCGCCTCGCCACATGTTGTGGCATACTAACAGGACAGCAACGCAAACAGAAATGCTAACAGTGGCACACATGGTAACACAAGCACAAATGAGAACAGAAAGGGTAATGCACATGGTGGCGAGACGGAATGGTCTGCCACTTGATGTGTTGTCACATAGTAACATGGTGCCTGCAAACAGAAATGTCAATGGGCATGGTGATGTAAAGTGAAACAGTAAGATAAACAGTACTGTAGACAGAAATGGCAAAATAACAGAAACGCATAGCGCATAGGTAAGCATAAAGGATAACGCACATGGTGGTGCAGACGCCAATGGTAGAGTGAACGTAAGGATCCAAGCGGAAAGAGCAACAGTAACAGTAATGGGTGGCACAGGCTGGTTTTCCCCAAAACCTGCATTGAGAAAGACAGTGAGTACAAATAATGTATGCAAAATAATGAGTATCGGCGCAGAAAATGAGATCTTGGAATACTAAATACATTATATCTCAGGAACCGTTCGACGTAGAAAAAAAATTAAAAAGTCATATTATTTACAACTGTCCTGGATAATTTGAATAAGGGGCTAAGAAATTTTCTGACGAAAAGTCCGTATCTCGCATCGTTTCTGAGATACGGGCCCTGAAAGGCGCGACGAACGCCGTAATGTTATCCTATGGGAAAAAAGGAAAAGTTCGGAGCGCCATAACTTTGCCTCCCTGTAATGTTTTTTCACCAAACTACTGAAAGGCACATCTGTGGGCTGTTGGCTGTCTTCCCTCCAAATTTCAGGAAAAAAGACCAAACCGTTATTTTGCAGCAGGGCTCCAAATGATTTCTGTTAAGTGTCGGGCGCCGTAATGTTATCCTATGGGAAAAAACGTCAATTTTGGAGTGCTGTAACTTTGCCGCCGTGTGATATTTTTTCACCAAACTACTGAAAGGCACATCTGTGTACTGTTGGCTGTCTTCCCTCCAAATTTCAGAAAAAAAGACCAAACCGTTATTTTGCAGCAGGGTGCCAAAGGATTCCTGTAATGCTTTGGGCGCCTTAATGTTATCCTATGGGAAAAACTGTCAACTTTGGAGTGCCATAACTTTGCCACCGTGTAATATTTTTTCAATACAACACTGAAAGGCACATCAGTGAGATGTCGTCTGCGTTCCCTCCAAATTTCAGCCCAGAACTCCCAACGGTTATTTTGCAGTGCAGTGCCAAAGAATTGCTGTCATTTTCCACAGACTAGAAAATTACTGTCTCAATTTCAAAGCTTTCATAAATTTACCGACACTTCGTGAGCATGAAAGTAATTCTTGAAATCTTTTCCAGAAATTTGAAAACATATTTCTGGGGTGTTTACCACAAAATAAAGACATGGCAAGCATCCTCAGGGCCCGACTAGGTGAATACAAAAAAATTAGGTTGCTAGAGGGTCCCAAATTTAAATGCCAACCATTTTTCTGATCACCAACTGAAAACAAAATGGCCGATTTTCGAAAGTAACAGGCCCATTTGCGAAAGTAAAAATGCATTTGCGAAAGTGTTGAACTTTTTGTTAACTTTTCCCATTGACTTATAATGGGAAACTGTTTTTCGAATAACTTTTGAACCGTTTAATATTTTTTCACGAAATCTTTGAAAGGCACATCGCAGACCCTGGCTGCACATTCCCTGAAGATTTTGGGCCAGTCACGCAAACCGTACGACCTGTAGACGCGACCACAGAATTCCAGAAAAGCGTAAACGTGCGCACAGATCACACTTAATAACTCCACAGCCGTATATCCAACCAGTACAAAACTTGGCAGATCCCAAGGTCTATGATTCTTGAGCATAAATTCCAAATTTCAGGCAAATCCATCAAACGGTTGCAAAGTTATTAAGGTGCAAAGTTTTGGGGTTTAACATAGAAATGGCTCCTCAACCCTAACTATGGTAGCACGGTAGTGCTACCATAATATATATATATATTCTGTATGTATGTATATAGATATATATCTGCCTACATGAAGATTTCGAAGTCATGATTACAACTGCAGTGGAATTTTTTTCATACTTACTACAGTTACTGAGATATTGCCAAATTACTGTTACAAGGGTTCCTTTTCAGTACTATACAGCTGCTATATGGTTTCATAGTTATATGTACGTGGGAGCATGGGCCCACATATGCATGCCATTATGCAAAAATGGGCAGCGTGAAAGGAACACAGGGCACGAAGGGCCCGCTCTTCCACAAACACATAACAGATACCAGTTACATTACACTTTCTCAAAAATAAGGGAAATTCATTGCAAAAAACATTGTTAATGCATCAGTTAGAGTTGATAGCACAGTTACAAAAGTTTGGAAATTCAGTGTTAGGGTTACCACCCCTACCATCACCCCCCACACCCTCCACACACCACCAGACATCGGGGTGTGTCATGAGGTCATCAAGCCTAGCACGCACGCCATTCTCCTATACTGTAGCATGTCAGCTTGTTTACAGATGGAATGGAATGAGAGTTGGGCCTGATGACCCCATGGCACACCCTGCCATCTGGTGGTGTGTGCAGGTGTGGGGTGGCAGGGGTCGTAACTCTAACATCGAATTTTCAAACTTTTGTCACTGTGCTATCAACCCTAACTGATGCATTAACAAAGTTTTTTGCAATGAATATATATATATATATATATATATATATATATATATATATATATATATATATATTATAGTGACACAGTAGTGCCACTATAGTTATGTTAAGCCCACCATTTTGCACTTTAATACCTTTGCAGCTGTTCCACAGATTTGCCTGTGCGTTTGCATGTGTTGTCTGCTACCATGGTTCTCTAGCTCTGGCATGTTTCGTTCTGGTTGGTTGTGCTGTTGCAGAGCTGCAGAGTGGCTCAAAAAAGTGCAAAACAACACTTGTTTTGCCATTTTTGGTAAATTCTTTGCTCGTCTCTGCAGCCCAAACAGTTTGTCTGTCTGGTCCAACATTGTCAGGGTATATGGAGACTGTGTCAGGGAAGTACCTTTTGAAGGCTTGGTGAAAAAATATTAATTTGTTCAAAAGTTATTAAAATTTAAAGTTTACCATTATAGCCTATGGGAAAAAATCTGTCACGCTCAAAAGTACAGTACTTTTTATTTTCGCAATACTTTCACGAAAGTCCCATTGGTTAACATGGGGGACTTTCATGGCACTTTCGTGAATGTCCCATGGACTTTCATGAAAGTCCCCCATATAAACCAGTGGGACTTTCACGAAAGTTGCGGAACATTCTGAAGGTAAGCAGCCCCAAACAACCAGTTTCTTTGCCACTTCATAGTAAAAAAATTGTTAGGGCTTTTGGGCTGAAATTTACAGGGTGGCAAGCGCTTGCACCACAGATGTGCCTTTTGCTGGTTTGGTTAAATAAATGTACACTCCTTCCAAAGTTACGGCATTCCAAAGCTGAGAAATTTCCCTTAGGATAACATTGCGTTGACCATATCTCAAAAATGGTTCAAGATACAGATTTTTCATTCTGGGCAGCTTAGTCCACTGCTGAATTAAGCACGCATGGAGATTTACAAGTCATGATTACAACTGCAGTGGAATTTTTCCCATAGTTACTATGGTTACTGACATATTGCAAAATTAGTGTTACAAGGGTTCCTTTTCATGTCTCTAGGCCTGTGGTATGTGTCTGTACTTATGTGTATGTGGGAGCGCAGGGCCCAGAGGGCCCATGCTCCCAATATGCATACCATTATGCAAAAAATGAGAGTGGGGGGCATGCCATTATGCAGTACTTGGACCCTGCACTCCCTCAGGGAGATGAGGGTTCATTACAGTGTCTCTACACTTATGAATATATGGTAGCACAAATGGATAACATTACGTATTCATGGCAGTGTGAAGGGAGCACAGGGCTCGGAGGGCCCAGAGCTCCCCAAACCATTCACCAGTTACATTACACTTTCTCAAAAAGAAGGGAAATTCATTGCAAAAATCTCTGTCAATGCATCAGTTAGGGTTGCTAATACAGCCACAAAAGCATGGAAAGTTGATGTTAGGGTTCCACCCCCTACCACCCCACACCAAACCCCCTCACTTTCCACACACCAAGAGGCATTGTGGTGTGCCATGGGGTTGTCAGGCCTAACTCTCACCCCATTCTACTATACTGTACCATGTCAGCTTGTTTACACAGGAATGGGGTGAGAGTTAGGCCTGATGACCCCGAGGCACACCCAAGGGCCTGCGCTCCCAACTATGCATACTGTTTATGTTAAACTGGCAGCACTGGGTTTTCCTATACTATGCTTCTACACTCATGGGTGGGTGAGAGCACAGGGCTCAGAGGAACCACACTCCATTCCATGGATACCATTTTGCAAACCTAACAACATAGTTTTTGCTGGGTAGGAGTGCAGGACCCAGGGAGCCTACGCTCCCATCTATGGACACCATTTTGCAAAGCTGAGGACATAGTTATGGGCTGGTGGGAGTGCAGAGCCAAGAGGGACCACGCTCCCATATATGGATACCATTTTGCAAACCTAACCACATAGTTTTTGGTGGGTAGGAGTGCAGGACCCAGGGAGCCTATGCTCCCATCTATGGACACCATTTTGCAAACCTGAGGACATAGTTATGGGTTGGTGGGAGTGCAGGGCCAAGAGGGACCACGCTCCCATATATGGATACCATTTTGCAAACCTGAGGACATAGTTACAGGTGGGAGGGAATGCAGAACCTGGAGGGCCCATGCTCCCATCTATGTATAACATTTTGGAAACATGAGGATATAGTTATGGGTTGGTGGGAGCACAAAAGTGTAGAAATTCGATATGAGGGTTATCAACCCTGCCACCCCATGCCCCACCCCCACCCTCCACACACCAACAGGCATTGGGGTTATTGGGCTTACTGTCACCCCATTTTCCTATACTATACCACGTCAGCTTGTTTACATATGGAATGGAGTGAGAATTAGACCCGACAATCCCAACACACACCCCAACGCCTGTTGGTGTGTGGAGAGTGGGACATGGGGTGGCAGGGCTGGTAACTCTAATGTTGAATTTCCACACTTTTGTCAGTGTGGGATCAACCCTAACTGATGCATTAATGGAGTTTTTTTGCAATGAATTATAGTGGCACGATAGTGCCACTATAGTTAGGGTTGAGTACCCTATTTAAGGTTAAATTCAGAAATTTGGCAGCTTAATAACTTTGCCACCATATGATGGAATTGCCTGAAATTTGGCATGCAGTGAGCAGTACCCTAGATGTCTGGATCTGCTAAGTTTTGTAATGGTCAGATATACAGTTGCGGAGCTACATAGCGCCATAGAACGCAGTAATTACGCATTTTTGTGCATTCTTTGCTCATGCCTACAGATCACATGGCCTGTGTGACCAGTCTGAAACCTTTAGGGAACATGAAGCTGGGGTCCCTGATGTGCCTTTTGAAGATTTCATGAAAAAATATTAAACGGTTCAAAAGTTATTAAAAAAAACAAGTTTCCCATTATAGTCAATGGGAAAAGTTAACAAGAAGTTCGACAGTGTCGCAAATGCAGTTTTTAGTGTCGCAAATGACCCCTGTAGTGTCGCAAATCCACCATCCTGTTTTCAGTTGGTGGTCACAGAAATGCTTGGCATTTAAAGTTGGGACCCTCTAGGGACACCATTCTTTTTCTGTTCACCTAGTCGAGCTCTGAGGATGCTAGTATGCTAGGCATGTCTTTTTTGGGAGATTAAACACCCCAGAAATATGTTTTTAAAATGTTTGGAAACAGTAGTGTCACAAAGTAGTGTCGCACTTGCAACACTTTTGTGATTTTTTTTTTTTGCGAAAGTGTCACAAATCATGACACTACTTTGCGACACTATGCCAAAAACAACAGGAAATCTTTGCCACCCTGCTGCAAAAGAATGGTTTGGTCTTTTGGGCTGAAATTTGGAGGGAAGAAAGCCAAGATACCACAGATGTACCTTTTGGTGGTTTGGTAAGAAAATATTGGAGGGCTGCAAAGTTATGGCACCGAAGTTGGCAGTTTTTCCCATAGACTAACATTACAGCGTCCTCTGCGCCTTTCGGGGCCAGTATCTCGAAAATGCTTTGAGATACAGACTTTTCATCAGAAAAATGCTTAGCCTCCCAACTAGGGGACTAAGTGAAAAACTAGCAGGAAAGTCATGCATAATATGCAATTTTTTTTTCTACATCGTACAGTTCCTGAGATATAAGCAATTTAGTATTCCAAGTGTTCCTTATCTGCTCAGAGGGCCATTATTATGCATACATTATTTATTTATTTATTTATTTCAATCTAGGACTACAATACCTTTGAGCCGAGGCTCTTTTACAAAGGTTCCACGTCAGTGTGTGCAACAGTCATCATTTTTAGTTACAGACATATAGTCATTGACTTACAGACATGTAATAACCAGTACAAAGACTTGAGCTATGAGCAAGACAAGGGAAGGAGGGGGTGGGTGGGGGAGTGAAGGTAGGAGATCAAGGGGAAGGAGGTGCAGGGGATAAGGGGAGTATGGGAGGTCATTGGGGGCAGGGGCAGGAGTGGAGATACGGGGGGGAGGTGGGCGAGGGTGGGAGACAGTGCAGCCGGGGGCCTTGTCGAGGGAATATGACAGGTAAGGTGCTAGGGGTGCAAAGACTGATTGTAAGTGCTGGGGCATGTGCAGCTGGAATGGTGGAAATGTTAAGATGGGCAATCACAGGATACAAGCAGTGAGAGGTGCAGCTTGGACTTGAAGAGGCCGAGTGTTGGAGTGGTCGCTATGTCACTGCCAAGAGAGTTGAGCCAGTTGGATGCCCGATAGGTGAATGATCTTTGTGCTTGGGTCATGCGACATCATGGGATATGTAGTAGATGGGAACTGGATCTTCTTGTAGTGATGTTCCTATGTCTAGGCTTAAGGAGGGCACAGACATAAGGTGGGGCAAGCCCCATTATAGTTTTTTTGGCCGTGATGCAGGTTTGGTATTTTATGCGTTGTCCAGTTGAAGCCATCCAGATTGGGAATAAAGGTCACATGTGTGGGTACAGTGATGTGAGCCAGTGATGAGATGACAGGCCTTATTCAGGGAGGTTGCGATACGTTTGAGAGCAGTGGTAGTTGCAGACCCATATATGATAAGACCATAGTTTATGATGCTGACAATGGAGCTTTGGAGGCCACTGACAGTGCTTCTGGGGTTAGGTGTTTCCTGTGCCGGAATAATATGCCTAACCTCGCATTGGCAGACTTTGCAACATTGCTGATATGGACGGCATATGAGAGGTGGGGATCCAGGGTGATGCCGAGGTACTTGAACGATTGTGTTTGCTCTAGGATGGCTCCTTGTTTGGTTGGAATAGAGAGGTGGAGTTGTTTGTTTTTGTTGTGGTGGCTGCAGAAGACCATAGACTTGTTTTTTTTTCTGATTGAGAAGCAGTTTATGATTTAGGAACCAGGATTCGATGGAGGAGAAGGCCCGCTGAAGTTTATTTTGTAATAGGATTGGATCAGGATCCAAGGTGAGGATCACAGCATCGTTGGCATAGAGAATTATTTGTTCTGGGCAGCTGTCCGGTAGTGAGTTTAAGAATAAGCTGGAGAGGAGGGGTCCCAGAATGAAGCCCTGGGGGACTCCCGAGTAGACTGGTCTAGGGTCCGAGAGTGTATCAGCAATTCTTACTGTTTGGGACCACTCTTCAAGGTAGCTCTTAAACCAGCCAATGGAGTCGGTTGACAGCCCAGTGTTCTGAAGCTGGACAAGCAGGAGGCAGTGATTGACGGTGTCGAAGGCTTTAGTTAAGTCAATGTAGATTGAGCCTAGTAGTTCACCGGAGTCAAGTGCATTGTGGATTGCACCGGTGAATTCAAGTAGGGCTGTGGAGGTGCTGTGACCTTTGTGGAACCCGTGCTGTTGCTTGCACAGGATGTTGTACATATCCAGGTATTCTGTGAGCTGGTCTGAGACGATGCATTCTAGTGCCTTGGAGAGTGGGGGTAGTAGAGAGATAGGTCTGTAGTTATCGTGGGCAGTTTTGTCACCACTTTTATGGATTGGGGTGACAGTGGCAGATTTCCGTCTGTCCAGGAACTGGCTAAGGCTGAGGGAGAGGTTGAAAATTCTGGTCAGAGGACTAAGCATTTCATCAAGTGTGAGAGACAGGATTTTGAGATCGAGGGAGTCATTACTGAATCTTGATTTACCAAGGGCTTTAGTAACATGTTTGCCTACTTGCTGAGCCTTGACTGCTTTGAAGTAGAAGCAGGGGGAGCTGGTGGGAGTAGTGTTCATTGTGGACAGGGGCTTTACCATCTTTGAAGTAGTCCTGGGGTAGGACAGTGCTGAGGTTGGTAAATGCTTTGTTAAAGGTATCTGCAATGGTTTTTGGGTTGAGGGTTGTGGTTTTGTTGATGTTGAGTATTGATCGGCGGGTTTGGGTGGATTCCTGGTGAGTTCCTTTACATTCTTCCAGAATTCCCGACCATTGCCCCAGGAGTTTGTGAGGGCATGCTTATAGTAGGCAGACTTCATTTCCCGGATGGTTTTGGTGCAGTCATTGCAGGCACGTTTGTAGTTTTGGATGTCGTTTTGCCTGCCAGAGTTTCTGGCCAGCTCCCATAGGTGGTCTGTTCTTTTCAGCATCCTGAGGAGGTCACCTGTGAGCCAAGGGTTACTGAGTGATATGACTTTACGTTTCTTAATAGGAGCATATGTGTCACAGGCCACAGTGAAGATGTTTATGAAGTGGTCAAGGGCAGTGTTTATGTTGGTAGCATTGAAGATAGGGGACCAGTCTTGATGGAGAAGGTGGGATTTGAGTCGAGAAAGGTGACCACTTGGTAGAACCCTGCTGGTGATAGTTTTTGGTGGTTGTTTGATGAATTTATTTGAACAGGTGCAGCTAACAGGGGAGTGGTCACTGACAGAGTCAGGGAGGACATTAGTGTTAGATATCCATGATGGGTGACTGGTAAGGATCCAGTCCAAGAGTGTGCTGGTGCCGGTCCTGTAATTTTTCCCGCTTGGTGAGTCAACCATTTGTGTGAGGTTCGCTGCAGCAATGGTATCCTTGTGTGCACCAGCATCGGTCGCAGGCCAGTTGATGTTGAAGTCGCCTAGGAGGATGGATTCGGTGTCCGGTGGGAGTGACTTTACAACGTCAAGAACAGCTGTTAGACCAGTTCCCTGTTCTTTGGGAGGGATGTAGATGGTGGCAACAGTAAGGGTTTTGTTTTGGGCTCCGAGGAGGATTCTCACTGGCAGTATCTGAGCAGTTGTGGGTTGGAGTGAGGGAATGATGTGCTGCCCCTGTATGGAGTCTTTTAGGTAGAGAGCGCAGCCCCCGCTTCTTTTGGAGAGGCGATCCAGCCTAAAGACGTTGTAGCCAGGAAGGCTGATTGCATGGTCTGGTACTGATGGCGTGAGCCAAGTTTCAACAACTGCCAGGATGTCAGGGCAGTGTTGGCTGGTGAAAGCCTGTAGGGCATCCATTTTAGGAAGGAGGCTGCAGATGTTGATTGATATGAATGAGAGGGCACCCGAAGGCTTGCTCAGATTAGTGGCTTTAGAGCAGAATGGGCCAGGGTTTGGGTGCACGTTGCCTGACAGCATTAAGAGGAGGAGGACTAGCCTCAAGGAGCTGCAACGTATTTCTTTAAGGGAATGCTTTCGCCTGCTAGCATCTCGGGAAATTGCCCAGCATCGACGATAGTAGGTGAGGGTAGGCGTAGACAAGGGGGGACCAGAGTGGAGGGCTCAGACCAGTGTGGGTGTAGGACAGTTTCATGGCGGTAGGATGGACCCTGGGCAAGAGGCAGTTAGCAGTGTGCAGCATGCCTATGTGGAGGAAGGATGTAGGAATGTGGAAGCTGTGGGGGGAGGGAGGGAAAGCAGGCTTTTGGGGCATGCAGTAGGGGAGGAAGACAGGCAAGAAGAAATAGAATGGGGTAGAGAACAGTGGAGGCACATGATTAAGGTAGGATTCGGGGTAGGCAGAGGGAGGGGTTAAGACTGGCTGGCGGGGCTAGGAGAAGGGGCAGAAGAGCAGTAGCTGGATTAGTGGGAAGTGGGGATACAGCCAGGAAGGCCAGGCAGCCAGGGAGTGGGAGGTGGCAACTAAAAGATGGGGGGGAGTCCCAAAACAGGTACCCAATGGAGCACGAGTGGGGGGGTGGAGCTACCAGGGGGTGTGGAGGAAGGTCTATAAAGTTAAGGTTGGAGTGGTGGGTGGGCATAAAATTTTGTCTGTTTGCCATAGAAATCATTGGGCACAGCAGCCCCGAGCAGGCAAAGTTTTAGCTGGCTCAAGAGCCAATCTCCGAGCTGGAGGCAAGACAGCTTCCAATCAGGGTGCAGTACAGATACCATGGGGCCAATGGCGTGGCTGTCAGCAGTCCCGTGGTTCAGAGAAGTCTTACCCAGTTCGAGAGGATCTCAAGGGTGGGAAGGAAGGTATATAGCAAGTAAAGCAACTGTGTCTTTCAGAGGGTAGACTTTTTTTTTTAAATGAAAGAACAAGATCCCTCTAGTGGCAGGTCTGTATAACCTGCTAATGGAAAACTAGCCACTGAAATCTATTTGTAAAAAGTGCCAAGTGGCAAAAGCAGGGGAAAAGTCCTGGCCAATCAGAGTGGGTTTGCTGGAAGCGGCCGTGTTCCGATTGGCTGTGCTGTCACCGTACCTTCCAAGAAGCTGCAGGCGGGTGTCCTGGTCTCAGTCGGTGGCTGGCTGGGTGCCGGCTGACCATGGGGAGCTGAAGCAGCCCTGTTCAAGGGCAGGCAGTTCCAAGGAGCTGCAGGTGGGCGTCCTAGTCTCGGTCGGTGGCTGGCTGGGTGTGGGCCAACTGTGGGGGAGCTAAAGCAGCCCTGTTCAAGGGCAGGCAGCTTCCAAGGAGCTGCAGGCAGGTGTCCTGGTCTCGGTCGGTGGCTGCCTGGGTGCCAGCCAACCGTGGAGGAGCTGAAGCAGCCCCGTTCAATGGCAGGCAGCTTCCAAGGAGCTGCAGGCGGGCATCCTGGTCTCGGTCGGTGGCTGGCTGGGTGCTGGCCTACCATGGGGGAGCTGAAGCAGTCCTGTTCAAGGGCAGACAGCTACATTCTTTGTATTCACTGTGCTTCTGACTGCACTTTTTGGGGACAAAAAGTGGGTGCATTTGCATAACTGTTACAGTTAGCGTTTCCATGACTGTTTGCGTTAGCATTTCCATTTATGTCACCATGTGCATTACCCTTTGCATTTGCTCTTGCGTTTGCTTTACTGTTACTATTTGCATTTCCATTACTGGTTTTGTTTGCGTTTGAGTTTCCTTTTGTTTCTTACCATGTGCATTGCAGTTTGCTTATGTGCTTCCATTTGCGTTTCTGTTTCTTTTGGCGTCATCATTGCTGTTACAGTAAGCGTTTGCATTTCCAATTGCGTTACCGTGACCCATGCACGTAACAATTTGCATTTGCTTACGTGCTTGCATTTTCACTTCCATTTCTGTTACTGTTCCCTTTGGCATCCTCCTTGCTGTTACCGTAACTGTTTCTGTTTCTAATTGCGTTACTGTTACCGAAGGGCCCCACACTCGCATTACCACATTCTATTTACTATTTATACTGCACATTCTCAAAAAGAAGGGAAATTCATGGCAAAAAAATCCATTTAATGCATCAGTTCAGGTTGTTCCACAGCGACAAACACAAGGAAATTTGATGTTAGGGTTGCCACCCCTTGCACTCCACGCTCACCCCATCCCCACCAACAGGCATCGGGGTGTGCATTTGGGTTGTTGGTCCTAACTTTCACCTCATTCTCCTATACTGTACTGCCTCATCTTGTTTACACATGGAGTTAGGGCCAATGACCCCAAGGCACACCCTGATGCTTGTTGGTGGGGACGGGGTGGGCGTGGAGTGCAAGGGATGGCAACCCTAACATTGAATTTCCTTGCTTTTGTTGTTGTGGAACAACCCTAACTGATGCATTAAATGGATTTTTTTGCCATGAATAGACATATATATATTATACTGTTGCAGTAGCAGTTTAATGTTAAACCCCAAATTTTGAACGTTAATAACTTTATCACCATACGATGCATTTGATTGAAATTTTGCATGTGCAGTCTAGTACCATAGATCTCTGGATCTGGCAAGTTGTGTTATGGTCAGATGAGCAGTTGCAGAGCTGCAGAACACTAACAAACAAAAAAAAAAAAACAGACCTTTTTGCGCATTTCTTTGCTTTCGGCTACAGCCCGCAAAATACCGATTGGTCTGAAATCTTCAGGGATGATGCAATCTGGGCCATGTATGTGCCTTTTGAAGATTTGGTGAACAAATATTAAACCATTCAAATGTTATTCAAAAAACACATTTCTCATTATAGTCAATGGGGAAAAAAACATATGCGTCTCTCGAAAGCTGCCACCAGTACATTTTACTTTTGCAAATGGCCCTTTTACTTTTGTTACTGTTTTCAGTTAGTGAGAGAGAAAAATGCCTGATGTTTATATTTGAGACTCCCCTAGGTAAACACTGACTGTTGTGTTTACCTAGTCAGGTCCTGAGGATGTCAGGCCTATCTTTTTTGGGGGGTAAACCCCCCCCCAGAAATGCATTTTAAACATCGAATCCCCAGTACTTTTGCAAATTGCAACAGAAACAGCTGCAACACTTTTGCAGATCATGAAAATGTCATGCAGTTTTTGCAAAACTGTTGCAATTTGCGAAAGTACTTTGCCCAAAAAACTGCAATTCTTTGCCATCTCCCTGCAACAAAACGGTTGTGGCTTTTGGGCCGAAATTTGCAGGGTGGCAAGCCTTGGTCCAACATATGTGCCTTTTGGTGGTTTGGTACCACAACATTTAATGGGTCTAAAGTAACAGAATTCCAAAGTTAAAAATTTTCCATAGTATAACATTGCGGCGTCTGTGATGCCTTTCAGCTCCCGTATCTCAAAAACAAAGCAAGATATGGATATTTTGCTACCTGCAGCTTAGGTCACTTTTAAGTGACCTAAGCTGCAGAAACAAGTTTGGAAATCATAGATTACACCTGTAGTGGATTTCTTTTCCTACTGGCTACGGTTACAGAGATATTGGCAAAAATGTGTTACAAGGGTGCCTTTTCAGCACTTTTCAGTGCCTGTATCATGTAAATGATGCAAGATACAGATTTTTTTGATGTATCTTGCATGAAGGTTATGCTGTCATGATTACAATGGCAATTGAATTTTTTTCATAGCTGCTATGGTTGTTGAAATACTGGCAAATATGTGTTACAAGTGTTCCTTGCCCTGTAGGGCTGTTGTATGGCTCTGTAGTTATGTGTAAGTGAGAGCACAGGGCCCAGAGGGCCAATGCTCCCACGTACACATACCAATACACAAAAAATGGGCAATGTGAGGGGAGTGCAGGGCCCGGAGGGCCTACATTCCCACTAACACTTACCAGTTACATTACACTTTCTCAAAAAGAAAGGAAATGCTTTGCAAAAAACTCTGTTAATGCATCAGTTAGGGTTGATAGCACAGTGACAAAAGTTTGGAAATGTGATGTTAGGGTTACACCCCTACCACCCCACCCCCACCCTTCACACACCAACAGGCATCGTGGTGTATGTTGGGGTTGTCTGGCCCAACTCTCACCCCATTCTGCTATACTGTGCCACCTCAGCTTATTTACACATGGAATGGGGAAAGAGTTAGGCCCGATGACCCCAATGTACACCGATGTTTGTTGGTGTGTGGAGGGTGGGAGTGGAGGTGGAGTGGTAGGGGTGTAACCCTAACATCACATTTCCAAACTTTTGTCACTGTGCTATCAACCCTAACTGATGCATTAACAGAGTTTGTTTGCATTGAATGTGCGTGTGTGTATGTGTATATATCTATATATAAAAAATCATATTTGTTGTTGTACTATCTTGATGGAGGGATGGGAGTGCAGGGTCCAAAGGACCCTGCACTCTCACAGTCAAATTAGGATACAATTATACTATCTGAAAAAGAAGGGCAATTCTTTGCAAAAAACTTTGTTACTGCATCAGTTAGGGTGAATACCACAGTGACAAAAGCAGGGAAATGAGGCATTAGGGTTTCCAACCTTAACACTCCACCCCTAGGGTTCCCAACCCTACCATCCCACCCCACCCCAATCCACTCACCCTCCGCACACAAACAGGTATCTGGGTGTGTCATGGAGTCATCATGCCTAACTCTTACCCCCATTGTTCTGTACTGTAGTGTGTAAGGTTGTTTCCGCATGGAATGAGGTGACAGTTAGGTCTGATGACCCCATGGCACATCCGCAATGCCTGTTGATGTGTGGAGGGTGGGGGAATGGGGTAGTAGGAGTGGGATGTTAGGGTTGGAAACTCTAATGCCTCATTTCCTGCTTTGTCAATGGGAGTTCGCCCTAACTGATGCATTAACAGTTATTTGCAAAGAACATATATTCATGGCAAAAAAACTACATTTAATGCATCAGTCAGGCCCAACTCTCTCCCCATTCTATATGTAAGCAGGTTGACATGCTACAGTAAAAGAGAATGGGGTGACAGTTAGGCCTCATGACCCCATGACACACCCTGGCATCTGTCACTCTGTGGAGTATGTGTGTGTGGGTTGTGTGCTGGGGGGTTAGGGGCTCAACCCTAACATTTCATTTCCTGACTTTTGTCACTTTTACCCTGACTGATGCATTAAATGCAGTTTTTTGCCATGAATTTCCTTACTTTTTGAAAAAGTGTAATATAACTAGTAAAAAAATATGCATTGGTGGGAGCACGGGGCCCACCAAGTTGCCCATTTCTCCATAACAAAATGCATCTGAGGGGCCTCGCTTCCCATACAGAAGTCCAATAGGGCAAGAAACCTTTGTAACACATATTTGACAATATCTCATTAACCATGCAACCCACAGAAAAAAATCCACTGCATGCTTACTCTATGGTTTAAAATCTTGTTCCAGCAGTATAGATCACCTAAAGGTGATCTAGGATGCCAGTAGCAAAAACTTTGCATCTCACTTCATTTTCAAGATAATGGTGCTGATAGACATGGCAGACACCACAGTGTAATCCTAAGGGGAAAACATCAACTTCATCATGGCAGAACTGTGCAATCACTTGACTCCCCAATACCTAAACAGCATAATTCACACCTGTAGGGCATCCACTCAACACCCTGCAAATTTCAAGCAAAAAGACAAAGCTGTTAATGAGCGATGCAATTCTAAAGTTTTTACTCCTTTAACATTTTTTCAGACATGAAATAGCAAATTCTTAGGCCGTGAGATAAATCATAGTCCGTGGCCTAAGAAAATCCTAGTCCACGAGGGGACATCTGGTCACGTCAATCTGGGCCATCTAGTTGTCCCCAGGGACATCTGGTCATGAAATTCCGGCTATCTGGTCATCCCCTCATGAACGAAGCTCTCGGACTGGGATCATCTCGCAGACCAGAATTTCTAGGCTCGCTGAAGAAGATCATTAGTGAGTCATAAAAGAAGAATTGTTAATTTTCAAAAACCTATTTTTTTACAGAAATGAAGCAAACCAAAGGCATGGCTTTGTAGTGGGGGTCACCCTGAACAAATCCAATGCCTCATTTGGCCCAAACGTCACCTGTGGAGAAAGCTATGACATTTTGTTTGACTGGAAAACTAAAAACAAGATGGTGGCTCATGAACTAAGAATTTTTCTGACGGACTAGGATTTTTCCTCACGAGGTAGCAAAATCCTTGACCTTCAGGCAATTCTTAGGTCGCAAAATATACATATAAGTTTTGAACTGAACTGTGCATACTCAGAACTCAAGAATTAAAAATTTTATAACTTTTGAACGGATTAATATTTTTTAACCAAAAAAGGGATTTAGTTTTCTTGAAAATGGAACAGGTCTCACAAGAGTGAATCCTTTTTGTAAGATCAAATCATTGTCGAGCTTTCACCATCTATCCTGAAAATTGATCTTCCTCTCAAAAACAATGAGAAATGAAAAATTAAATAACATTGCACAGACTGATATTTTTTCACAAAACTAAGCATGCCTGTTCTATTACCAAAGCTGGTTCTACCATAAAAATCACACCAAACAACCCCACACCATCTGGATGCAGGGCGATGAAGAAAAAACTGCGAAAAGTAGCATCTTTATGACTTTTTGTACTGTCTGGATATCAGACTCTGCACATCCAACTGGAACAGTACTTGCTACATCAAGAGATATACCCCACGGAATAACACATACCAAATTGTGAGAAAATCCATTGATTGGTTACAAAGTTATTAAAGTGCAAAATTTTAGGTTTAACATTAAACATGCAACTCAAGCCTAACTATAGAGGCACTACCGTGCCCCTGTAATCTATATGCATGCATTTCTCTACCCTTTATTTTTCATCTGTGGGGATAATTCCTTTCTTTTTGAGAAAGTGCAACTGTATCCTCATTCACACAGGGCCCAAGGGAAGAAAGGGAGGACTCTGTCCACCTATGGAAGTGCAGGTTCATCGTGGGCCCTGCAGTTCCATGCAATGATGGATGTCAAGAATTTATGGGGCTGTTAGGTGGGCTGAGGAAGTGCAGTGCTCGTTGTTTTCTGCACTTCCATGTAGCTGCAGACAGACACACAGGGGGAAAGAGTCCATCTGTCAGACAATGCACAGGGCTCTCTGCCACCGATGGGTGCCGATGTGTCGGGCCCTATGCCAAGAGAAGATTTGTCTTCACTATATGCACAATCAAATGTCATGGAAAGAAATCAATTTAAGCTGTGAAATAAAAATCGTGATGCACAATCAAATTTCAAGTTGAGCATCCAGTTTTTGCCACAAAATGAAAAATCATGGTGTGCAACCACATTTCATGCTGGGAAAGCAATTTTCTGCCGCAAAATAAAAAAATATTGCTGGGCAATCAAATTTCATGTCATGCAACCAATTTAAGTCATGCAATGAAAAATGTTACTTGCAGTGCAATTTCATGTCGAAGTACCATGTCGAGCCCTGAACAACAACAAAAAAAAAAACAATTATGAAAATGTAATGTTGCAAAAACAATTATAGTTGTACAATGGGAAATTATGATTTGCAATTAATTGTAATATTGAGCAACCAATTTCCATTTTTGGAAATGCAAGTTATGATACAGAACCAAAATGTGTTTCCAACAGACTTTTTTTGAATCACAATTAAAAAATAGTTTTGCAAGTCAAATTTAGTTTTGTACACAAAACTAAAAATTATACTTTGCAATCAAATTTAATATCCAGCAATCAGTTTGTCACCCACAATGATAAATTTTGATCTGCAGTGAAACTTCATATCAAACAACCAGTTTTTTGCTGCAAAATGGAAAATTAAGATGGCAATTAAACTTCATGGTGAGAAACCAATTTAAGTCATGAAACCAGAAATTCTGATGCATGTTCAGATTTTAAATCAAGACACCAGCTTCTGTCATAAAATGAAAAATCATGGTCCACAATTACATCTTATGTCAAGAAGCCAATTTTCTGTTGTGAAATGAAAAATTCTGATATGCAATCAAATTTCAAGTTGGGAAACCAGTTTTTATCATGAAACAAAAAGTCATGGAGTGCAATCACATTTCAGGCAAAGAAACCGAGTTTCTGCTGCAAAATTTAAAATTATGGTGGCATTCATATTTTTTGTGTTGTGCAACCAATTTCTGTTTTGCAAGCACAAGTTATAATCCAGAAGCAAAATGTATTTTCAACAGACTTTTTGAATCACAATTAAAAAATAATTGGGGGGGGGGGCGCTGTGGAGCTCCAACATGGTGGCAACTTGATTTTGCAGCTCATCTGATCCCAGAAGTAAAACACTAAACTACCACAACAACCCAAGGGAATTACAAAGAATTTGTACCATCTGCAACCAGAATAGTTTGTCTGCAGAATGAGCCTGAAAAAGGATCTGAAATGACCATTGCAGAGCCTGGACGTCTACTTGTTGGTTCAGACATCAGCTTCCAGCTCAGGGTCTGGCACATCCAAAGAACTGGTGGCACCTGCGCTCCCCCACATCACAAATCCTGGCAATTTTAATGAAAATCCAAGTGACGAGGGATGACACTAATAAGCGCCTTGCGACTGTTGAGGCAAAGCTGCTGGATAGTGATCGCACTACGCAGGAGCACGTGGTAGCAATTAAAGACCCTAAAGTAGAATTGAAATGGCAAAAAGAATGTCAGGTGGCTTTTGTGAGGGATATGCACCTCGTAAAGGCCAAAAAAGAAACACTAGAAAACCTACAACACCAGGCTAACATCAGGATTGTGGACTTCCCTGCAAAATATGCTGGGACTATGGACCTACAGGCAGCATTATACCGATTGATCTTTCAGGATTTGAAGTTGTTACCTTCTGATTCTGGAATCCAAGTTATAAGGTTCTTTACTATCCCTCAGAGGCCCAGACCACACGCTGACTCTCCTTGGCATTCGCATACAGCCATAGCAACTCTCTCAGTGCTGGAAGCACGAATTGCCCTTCTCCAGGTGGCTCGCTCCAGAGGGAAGATTAATTGGAAAGGGAACTGTCTCTCCTTTTTCCCAGACATGGCTGCACAGACTCAAACCAGGAAGAAAGAGCTGCACGTAATCAAAAAGCAGCTCCTTCAAAATGGCATCGAGGCAACGCTCAACTTCCCCGCTAGGCTCCTTGTTCAACATGCAGCCAGGTCTCATGTCTTTGTCTATCCTGAGGTGGCTTCAATTATCACTGAGAAACTGATTTCTAATCTATACCCCACTGTCAGTTCCTCTCATGATGAAAGTTGAACTTTGAACATATTGCAGAAAAGGGATTGTATAATGGACAAGGTCGGACAAGGGGTTTAAGACCAAAGGTTTGTCCTAGACTATTCTGCTCAATTAGAGATTGCAGAGTTAATTTTTTGGCTAAATATTTAAACTGGTTTGTAGTTGTTATATACTACAACCAAGTAAAGTTATTCTGGTGATCTTTGTTTCCTATAGACATGTTGTTAGTTCGGATTTTACTGATCTTTTGTAAACTCTACAAAGGCAGATGCTGTAAATGTTAAACATGGTGTATAGACACCTCTCAATTTGTGAACTAATTCTATCTCCTGTTATGTAACTTGACTCCACAGGGTGGGTTGCCACACTTGCATGATACCTGTGGATACTCTTTTCAACTTAATTGAGACCAGACAATCTGTTATGTAATTGTGTTACAGTATTATAGCCTGTTTATCTTCCCCCTCCCCCAATTTCTACAAGGAAACTGACCTCCTGGCATTATTGAATGGTTTAATTGATCGAGGTTAGAGGGTTTCTGCTTTAAAGGAAGAACAGTTTGGACCTTTCTCTTACTAATAGCCTGGACGAACCCCACTTCTGGACATTGAGTTCTTACATAAAGGTCTTATACAATACTTGTACATGTGAAGTAGAAGTTTGTATGTCTTAATCTGTATTTTATGAGTAACAATATTGACTGTATCATCATAAACTTTATAAATAAAAAGTAAAAAAAAATAGTTTCGCAGGTCAGATTTAGTTTTGCAACTCCTTAATGGAGTGACACAGAAAAGTGTCTCATGATTCAAAAAATGGGAAAGACATTAAAATGGTCAGGAGAAATATGTAAAACATATTTATAATCATGATTGACTGAAACAAGCCCCATAATCAGACCAGCATGCTCTAATGAATTAAATTCATTTTTTTTATTATGGCTGCTGAAATAAAAGTTTGAATTAGCAGTTTGGTACAAAGGTGAGAAACATAATGATGGCTGTCACAAAACAAAAAAAATTGTTGCTGTCATGAGCACAATATCTCATGAAACTAAAAACGGACTGGTGACACGAAGTGTTTGGTGTCCTATCAGAACATTATCCCAAAATCCCTGCTGACATTCTCAGAACAAGAAAAAAACTAAACTTAAACTCCTTATAACTCTGGAACCGTTTAATATTTCTTTTCACAAAACCTTCCAAAAGCACTACCTTGACACAGCACACTTCTACCCTGAAAGTTGCAGAAAAAATTCCATTACATGTAGGCTGTATATGAAAGCATCCCATGTTAAGTATAGTGAAAAAATTAGATGTCTACAAGAAAATTAGAAATGCAGATCTTAGAAACAAGCTGCCATCACAAAAGTTTTCATGGGAGGCAGAAGGCGCACAGAAGGTGCCATGGGGGAGTCGGAGTGACAGATGGGCACAATAGAAATGATATGGCACCCAGTGGGGTGCATTTGCCTTGTTATATGGCCACTCTTAGTAACTGCGACTGCGTCATCTGTGCATAATCCTACTGTTATTGATAGCTTAGCTTATCTGTCCTGCATAGCACCCATCTCACCCCCCACTTTCTTCGCTGCCTGGTGTGACCCCACTGAGCACTTACCCCCACGTTCCCTCTTTATCCCCCCAGCCTTCCTACTTTCTTTTCAGAAATATTAGTCCCCAATTTTCACCCCTCTCCCCCAGTTTCCCTCACCCTTTCCCACTTAAAATCCTTTCCTTATCCCTCTCTCCCTCTACATCACCCAGCCCTGCCCTATCACCTACTTACGTAACCCTGGGTAGATTCCAATCCAATCCCACCCCTCTGACTACTCAACACCCTTATTCTGTCACCCCCTTTGTCTCTGTCCCCACCCTTCCCCTGCTTTCATCTATTCTGTCCTCCCCCTCCTTTGGTCACCACCACTTCTCACCCTCCATAACTCTACCTGCATGGTCTAAAGCTCAGCTACCACTATAAATTTGCTTGTCCACCTTAGGTATGCTTTTAGTACTGTTGCAATAAAGTTGACCTCTCCTACCTGATGTATTTTAACTGTCCTTGCTTGAATCTGTATCTGTATGTACCATAATGTACTTGCCTGCTGTATATACCCCTATCTGTTTTGTAATGTCTGCTTACCTTGTCTATTGCCTTATGATGTGGAACCTTTGTAAATGAGCTTTAAGCTCAAAGGTGTTATCCGAGATTCCAATACATAATATATATATGTGCTGCTGTCTAGCAATGAATATTAGTGCACTACGCAGCACTGTATGTTAGAATTCTACTCTAAATACAGAAGCTATGATAATCTTATCTGCTTACTTGATGTAAAAAGGAAGAAAGCACTTGTGGTCTGTTTCATTTATGAGAGCTGTCATGACTGTAATTTAATGGTAACACTATATGCATGGTATGTATATAACGTAAATGGGACTGTGATGTTTTGTTTTCTTGTTTGGAAAATTCAAGAAAACACTGTGAACTGCAAACAAAAAGGAAAACACATATAGAACCTGTCCAGGTCCAAGGAGGGGCAAGTGATACAGTATATCTGACTACCACAGCAGCATATGTAAATGGAAATCAGCAGACTTCATAACATGTCTGTTACACAGATCATAACTGTCAGCCAGTATACTCATTATGGGGGTGCCATTGCATATCCTCACAGCCAATGGGATGGGACTGCCAAGGAGCAGAGTCCACAGACAGAAGGAGACATGGCACCAGTGGTCACAGCCATTGCAGCCACCTCACAGTGGTAGCTTTGCTTGAGATCACTTCTGCAACTGTGTTTGCTTTGATATGGATGAGAAGAATGAAAGTGACAGTGTTTTGGAGGGCACTAGTGGAAGGGGGGCCAGTGGTCATTGGCTGGTGAAGGAGCAAAAGTGAAACCAGACTCTTGTGGTGGAACGTCACATTTTTTTTTGTAATAACTTTATTAAGAAGATACAGAACTTTTAAAGATAAAAACTGTAAAGTTCTAAAGAGCAAACTGAAAAACAAAGGTTCACAAAAGTTGGCACTAACAATTGCTCCTATGAAATCACACAATGTAATGGGGTGCATAGAAACATAATGATACATCAATAATAATAATCCTAGGCTAGTACACAAAAATTGTCTAAACAGCAAAAAGAAAATTATAGTTAAATGCCAAGGTAAAATAAGCTTGAAGGCAGGGCATGGTCTATGATAAAAGAACCAGAGAATGATAGAACAAAACCACAGGTAGTGTCGATGTCCTGTAAGAAAATTTTCTCAAACTTCATAGAGGTAATCAAATTAAGGGACAAAAACTAGATCTGATTGAACTTTTTAAATAATCTACAGGGCCCAATTCACAAAGCTCTACGCTGGATGCAAGGTGTACTTTGCATCACAAAATGCCTCCTTAGCTATTCACAAAGGCAGTCTGCTTCAACTGCAGGCTGCCTGCCCCAAATGGGGCCTGCGCTGCACCTGCACCCAGCTATGAGCTGTGAAAAGGTGCTGGGACATGCAGCAGGTATAAGCTGCAACAGCCCCAAGAATGCAATTCACATATATCACCCAAAGGGAGAAAGTCTAAGTACCCTTAGACCAGCTAGAGCTGGGCTAAGGGTACTTAGATAACTTCCCACTGGGTGTGTCGACCTGCTTGTGGCATTGTTCCATTGTCCCCCCTGCACGATCCCGATGTGGCCATCACCACATGTGTAATGTAGGCCCCCCAGCCCTGATTGTGCCATTGTGGTTATTTAGTCAGGGGTATCATGCCCCCCTCCTCGATTCTGCCATGATCACAATGGATGTACCATAACATGCCCCCAATCTACGATTGTACCACTGACAAAATGCATACCAGTAAGTATTCCCCTCCCTGATCTCTGATGCCACCGGTGACATGGATGACCCCTCCCCACAGGTGGTGCCACCATGGAGCCCCCCAATCCCATAAGAGAGTCGGCACTGGCACAGCCCTCCTCTCACATCCCCAGCCTGCTCCAACTGCACTGTCCTTTTGACAGCTGTACTGTATAGTGTACGTGCATTGTGTACAATTTACAGAACAGTTGTAGACATGGCACTGCAGTTGGTGCCAGCTGGGGAGGTGAGAGGAGAGCTGTGCTGGTGCCGGCTCTCTTATGGGATGGGGCGCTTCATGGTTGGCACTGCCTGTGGGGGGCACTAGATCACCAGGATATGGGGTCAGTCATGTCACATGCAGCATCTGGGATCGGGGAAGGGGAATAACTATTGGTATGCAGTTTGTCAGTGGCACAATTGTGGATCTAGGGGAGTGTTACCGTAGCTTGTGACCTGCACTGCTGGTGTACCCTCCATTTCTCGTAGGGCCCCGATTGCTGCAAGCCACGGGTCATCGCTGCCAAGACCCTGACTGTTAGTGAGTTTGGTGCAGGGTCCTCTGGTGCACCAGGCTTTGGCAGAAGCTGCTGTTTGCTGCAGCTTGCACCTGACACAGCCCCCATTGAGAATTGTGCCTGCAGTCTCCAAATCTCCTTGAAGATTGACATACAATGTAAATAATGGAAACTACACTTGTCTTCACTATAAATAATATCACCAGTGGCAGTCCACTGTGAGACTTGTGGGGGCTGCAGTTTTAGCCATAATCTAGTAATAGAACAGCACATATTTTGAGGTTAAAAATCTAAGGTCTGATTCTCAAAACTCTGAATTTGACACAAGGTGCCTGCATCAAACAGAACTGGTGCAAGGGCACCTTGCATCAAAAATTGCTAAGTTTCTGATTCTGTAAGGCTGGCTGCAGCAAACTGGGGACTTTGTGCACCAGACCGGGTATGTGCCTGGCCTGTGCCAATGTCAGGGGTGCACCAGGGCTCTAGGGGGCTTGTGGAAGATGCAGGCTGCACAATCCCCTTAAATGGGGTTCTGACAGCCAGCCAGACTCATTAGGACTTAGACCACTGTATATCTGGTCTAGAGATCCTTACCCCACCCCTACAGACAATGCTGGGCAGGAGTAGGATCTGGCCTGGTGCCCGGACATGTGGGCAGCCATTGGCAACACACAAAAGAGGACTGCAGACATGCAGCCAGGTGCAGACTGCACATGGGGAGTTGCCACCCAGTCCCCCTGACTTGTGCCCCTCCTGCCTGCTGGACCTGCAGCAGGCACGCCTGTTGGCACATTGGTGGTGCCCTGGGCACAGCACCATACCCCCCCATCTGCTGCATGTCCCCCCTCCAGCAATACAGCCTGTGTTGGCTCCCTAGGAATTCTGACTATCCCTGTGCTGTGTGGCGGGGCCAGTGGTCATGATACCACACCTCTTCTGAACTCCACCCGTGCACCCAATGTGCGATCCACAGGAGTGCCTGCTACAACATGTGGGTGTTTGGTGCCAGAACCCCTCCTGTATGAGAATCAAGTGTAGTGTTTCTGGCACACTGGCTCTCTGTGCAAGATGCTATTTGGCACAGCTTGTGCCAATCTTACAGCCATTTTGAGAATCGGGCCTCTAGTGTCTTCCAAAATAGCTTCAGTGTACAGTACAATTACAGCATGTGAAGTGCTGTCACAAATATCTAGTTAAGTATGGTATAACACTGCTTGAAGTTTATAACAGTATTGCTTACTACTGTACGTTATCCTTCTTTTGCTCCAGTAGCATCTTCATATTACGTTTCTTAGTTCAAGCCTGTAGTCAAGTCAAACACGAAGCTGCGTAGCACTTACTGTGGATACGTTCACCCATGCATAGTAGTGGCATGCCTGGCAAAGAACTTCTTGTCACTTCAGACTTCATGCCTCCAAAAATACTGCTTCCATCATGAAAGATCATATAATAAGATCAAAAAAAGATTATTTATAAATAGGATTATATGAGTCAGTCTTCACACACAAATGTAGTAGAGTAATGCATGCTGCAGTAGACTTTTATTGTAGGCTCCTTCATCATAGTTCTGTAGCTTTTTACAAGTTACCCTTGATAAAGTGTTTATGTGAGGAATTTAATACCTACTGCTTCTAGCCATATCTGTGCTCAGTCTGCAGCCCATACCCACAGTTCAATTTATAGCTTTCAGATCATCTAATGAAGTTTAATAAAGCCTGGAGAATATTTGCTTAGTATCTGGACATGGCTTTTTTTGTAATTAACTTTTAATGTTCCAGCCATGAATAAGAATATTGGAAGGCTATTTCTTTAATTCTGCATTTATTTATTTATTGAACATATTGGAATTACAACCTTTGAGTCAGGGGGGCTGATTCCAAGACAACTTACACATGGCACAAGCCGAATTCTGCTAAACCCAATGACTAACTTGCATTTGTGCCATGCGTTAGCCGTTTGGTATTCCAAAAGGCACCTTGCACCATGTCATATGTGGGTTGCGACAAATATGATATACGCCACCCATTATGTTGCAACCCGCAACAATATGGCACAAGGGTGGGTTACAGCAGCAACTGTACCCTATTCCAAAAGGGCAGCTGCCATAACCCACTTACACAATTCCAGGAGCTGTGATGGAGCAGCAGAGTTAGAACATCTCAGAGATGCTCTAAGGGGCATCCGTCAGTGCCATCCAACAGATACCCACTTCCCAGTGCCACGGCAAAGGTTCTGTTGTGCCCCTCACGCCCCCATGAACAGGTCCATGCCTCCACCCTCAAATGTCTGGGACCCCAAGGGGTCCATTTTCTAAAGTTCCCCTGGACACCTGTGCCTACTGTCTAGTCCCCCATGCCCCTAGTGCTTGCCATGGTGTTCCAGGGTGGGGGGGGCTCAAGGGGGGCAGTTTGCAGTGAGCTGTGACTTGTGGCATGCAGGGCAGTTATGCCATGCTTGTGGCATTAGCCTACGCCTACTGCAAGTTGCAAGTCATAGGTGCCAGGACCCTGCCACTCTTAGAATATGGCGCAGGGTTCCCAGCATAGTAGCGAATGTCACCGCTCGCATATGCCTGTGAGTTGTGACATTCGTCTTGGAATTGACCCCAGAGACTCCTTTACAAAGGCTCCACATCAGCAACAAAACAAACTGACATAAATACATTACAGTAGGTGTACAGAGAAGGGGGTTACAGGCAAGAGTTATACAATGTATGAGGCAAAACATGGACAAACAGTTGAATTGCCTAGATTAAACAAGGTACAAGGCAGATAGTAAGACAGGATGAGAATCCATTGTCGAGGTTGTAGGATGACAGGTGGTAGTGGCTGGGAGGGGAATCCTTAGGTGGTAGGTGGGGCGGAAAGCCTCTGGAGGCTGGTAGCAGTCACAGGTGCTAGTGGAACAGAGATGTTACCTAAGGAGGGATTTGAAGTGGCCTAGTTTACTTTAAGCAGTTAAGACACAGGGAAGTGCATTCATCCAGTGAAGGGCTCTACAGCTGAAGGCTCTCTGGCATAGGGAAGTTCTGCATTGGGGAATCAGGCTGCAGGAGGGCAGAGAATCTGGGGGGGGGGGCCCAGTGGAGATCTTTTTGGCAAGGAGGCAAGTTTGATATGTAAGCCTTCCATCAAAATTGAGCCAGTTGTAGAAACTGTAAAGGGAGCAGGTGTATGCAGTCTGGTCACTACCTGTGACTAGGCAGCAGGCTTTGTTAAGGAACACTCTAATTCTGTTGAGGGAAACATTTTCACCCGCGCCATAGGCCAATATAGTAATCTATTAGGGAAAGGATTGAGGACAAAACAGCTGTATGAAGGGCCTCTGGGGCAGAGGAGTAATTTTGATGCCAAGGTTGGGGGGGACAACCTCAATCTCAACCAGCTTCGGATAATGGGTACTGTGGTACATACGAAAATGTAAATGTTATATGGAAAAATACTAAATTTCCCATCAACATGCCTTTGAAATGTAATACATATGGAAAACAATGAGGACAATATTTTCACAGGACACGTTTTATTTTAAATATATTGTTTATTTGTTTTCCTTAATTTTTATTGCAGTTCTCAGTATATCAAGTACTTTACTTGGTGACAATTAAGCAATGAGGCATGACCAGGGGTTATGTTAACGGACTATTAATCACCTTCTAGGGGTGTACCGTGGCATGAGGGTGTGCCGAGTGCCACATGCCTGGAGAGTGATTAACTGACCATTAACATAATCCTGGGAGGCTATATTAATATAATAAAAGCATTTTTAAACAGTGTTAAACCTTGTTCAGCATATGGCTAAGCTCTACATGTGTGTTAATAAAAGATTAACATAAGGCTGTTAGAATGTTTGCAGCCAATAAAGCTCCATTTCTCAGGCCCTTTTATAATACCTAATAAGTATTACAGAAAAGGAATGTGTAAGAAAGGATCATTTTCTTGTCTCTCTTTGTTACAACATGTCGGTGGAACCAATACAGAACTATAAAATCCTGCAATATGTACATATAGAACACATGTGGCAAAAACACCAAGACCACAAGCCAAGACCCTGAACCATAACTGTAGTAACTTGATAATATCCAGAGTGCTAAAACACGCGAGACTGTGTCCTTTTGGACTGTAATGTAGTTTGTGTCATACCAAGAATAACATGAGTGTCCAGAAAGGCTGGAACATGACCCTCAAGAACTGCCTTACCTGCTTCCTAATATGGCCACCAATTGTGTTAGCAATGACATCATTGGAGCCAGATAGCTACATAGCTCTTTTAGTGTTAACTAATTATTTTCCCTCTGTATAGAACTGTTACACCAAAATGGTCAAGACCATGTGCACTAAGTTGATCAGTACACATGCAAAGCTATGGTTCTGTTCATTGTGTTTAGTTAAGCATGTTAAAATTGTGTTTTAATTGAAATAACTTTATCTTTTGCAAACCACAGTGCAGTACAAATCTTAAATAACCTGATGGTCCAGTGGTCATGGCAGATTCAGGATGTTACAATAGGGATGCTGGGGTGGTATGCATACTTGATATGCACTTTTAACATTCTAATTAAACCGTTGTATTGTCTGCTATTCTTTTTTAGCATGTTTTTGACAGAACCTACAAATGTGATCAATAGATTTGAATGTAAACATTTGTACAATCAATAAACCAGACTTTAACAAAGTGAAATGTAGCAAGCAAGTAATTTACAATGGGTGCGGAGGTTGGGTGCAGCTGCACCATAACTAACCCCTTGATCCAACACTTATTTGTAGCAAAATGCTTGTGTAGTCAATGCCAGAGTTAATACTTTCTTATAAATCAAAAATATGGTTGTCTTGACTTCTTTTCCCATGGAAATAATAATAATAATAATCAAAGAAGAATCAACATTTATATAGCGTTTTCATACACAGTGTATCTCAAAGTGCTTTACAGGTATGCTAGACTGGTAGTGAAGTGACTGAATGTATAGTGGCAGTCATTTCACACAATAATATTCACATGTAGCATTGGACAATTGCATGAAATGGTTTTATGGGAAGGGGACTGTTGGCCTGGAAGCGGGTCAGGTAGTGATCATGGTGCTGGCAGCCCCAACTCTTATATCTCACAGTGATCTACTCATATTTTTCCCTTATGTGTTCCCGTTCCTGAATATGCCAGTACCTTGCAGGAGTGTCCTTCTCGGTACCCCTCTGGTATTCATTGTTCACTACTTCTCCCCACAGCACAAATGGATGAGCTCATCACCTTTCTGCATCATGAATACAGGCAGTACAGTTCCTGAGATAAGCGAATCTTTCCAGTAAGTCAGGCTAATAGCAGCAGAGAACAAAGGGAAAAATGGGCAATCTGTCCTTCAAAGATTTAGGCTGCCTTTAATTAGGCACTATTAAATGATGGGTGTGTGCATCATTATGCACATCATTTAAAGGAGAACTGCGGCAATATAAAGCTCCCCACTCACGAAAAGCTTACCTCATGATTAAGCTTTTGCGCCATAAACCCCTCTTTTTTTCCAGCAGGCAATTACTTTATATTTATTTTTTTAAATCCGCGAACTGGAAGTAAGGCAGACTGTGTGCAGCTCCATTTACTGTAACAGTGTGGCGCTGCACCGCTCACTTATATTAAGTGAGCGGTGCAGCACCGCACTGTTACAGTAAATAGAGCTGCACACAGTCCGCCATACGTCCGGTTTGCGGATTTTAAAAATAAATATAAGTAACTGACTGCTGGAAAGAGGGGTTTCTGGCACAAAAGCTAATCGGAAGAGTAAGCTTTTAAGGTGAGAGCTTCACTGCCGCGGTTACTCGCTTCAATTAACAATCATAGGTGGCTTATATCTTATGGGAAAGAATGCCTGTTTTCACCTTGTTAACCTGCTGCTGTCAGCCTGACATCAGAAGATGATGTTTACTATTAATATGTAAAAATAACATAGAAGACTGTACTAACTACAATCCATGATGCAGAAGGGTGTAAAGATCACCAGTTTTTTATGTGGGGAGCAGGACAGAAGAAATGAATGCCAGAGAGGAAGTGAATAGGTAATTCCGGCACAGTATAGCTATATTCAGGTTAGTAAAAGACAGGAAGGGGCGTTGAGCAGATCATTGTGATATCTGAGATGTGGGTCTGCCAGCACTGTGATCACTACCTGATTGTGAATGAGAGCAGCCAGTGATGAAAAATACTCAAGGTGGCAGGTCTGCACCTAAACTGTTACTTTAATTCAGTATAGGAGATTACCCTTGGGTCACGGTGAGGGTGGAATGTTAGCGTTTATTAGGACATTATTAAGGGAGCTGTGTATAGCTCATTCAAAGATTTGGATGTTGGTAGCCAGCCAACTCAGCAATGCAGTAGGGCACAGAAAAGTACTGCAGAAGATATGTGGGGAACTGTCCTGCGGGGTTCTGCAGATCACAGATCAAGGAGTAGACTGATACTGGAAATCGGGTGGATTTTCTCAAGGCATTAGTATCTCTCTCCTGCTAATAATATTGTTAGCCATAGTAAGGTGCAGCCAACCCTTATGAGGCCATGAACAGCAGTTGTTCAGGTGTGTACTGAGTCTGATGCTTATTGCTTTGCTTCTAGGAAGACCTAGCTGTTGGCTAATGAGGTGGGGAGAAAAACAGCAGCAGCGGAGAACTGTACATACTGCCTTCACTGTGTGGAAGGGTGGTGATCACTTAATGTTTACTGTGGGAGCAGAAGTCAAACATTGAAAAGTGGATTGGACAGTGAACTGGGAGGCATTATAACAGTATCAGCTAATGAAGCGAATCAGTATAAGGTGTGCACAACTATCTGAGGTACAAGGTTACAATGATCTGAGGTGTGATAATTCTCTTCATGAGATCGCAAGTTGATATGCAGCCCCATGCAGTACCAAGGAATATAGCCGTGCTTGCTTGAACACATTTGAATTTTTGGTGCATCAACCCATTGCAATATTTTTATTGCTATAGTCCAAATACAGCACAGCGCCTTTCATGAGCATGAACAAATTTACGTGCAATGGTGTCCAGACATAGCTCATCAAGTCTGGTTTGGTGAACATGACATACAGCAACTGCGTTCAGGCGACACTGGGTCATTGTAGACCGCAGCCATGTTTTTAGGCGCCTAAGTGCACTGAAACTGCGCTCTGCTTCACAACTGCTTACTGGTATCACCAACAGTAGTCGCAGAAACTTTTCTAACTCTGTAAAAAGGCCACGGACATCTAAGGGTAGTGCTTTAAATAGGACTACAGCCTCATTCAAAGAGGTATATGTGTTACTCTGTGCAAACATCTCAAGCTGAACTTTCAACATTCTGGGATTAAGCTCTGGATATTTTTTAATGCAGTCAATCATTTCCTCCAGCTCATGGTCATTCTCATCACCCTTATGTACTGCAGCAAGAAGGAACTGTTCTAAAGTCGAATACTCAGTCAGCCCTTGCTGATGGAACCTCTCTTCTAGCTGGGCAACAGAGATGTCTACCATCTTAAAGAATTCCATTCTGAAATAGTCCTCCACTGTTGCATGATTGTGCTGCTTCCCCTTGCCAGCAAAACGGACTGGGACCCATCGTTGCCTTGGTGGTGCAGTGGGATCCAACTCCAGCTTCTGGACAACTTCATCAGCTTTTCTGATGAGCTTGCAGGACAGTATTTTCATTCCTTAGTCTTTGAAGCTGAGCTTTTATGAGGCTTACTTGAGGTAAGCATGCCACCTACTGTGCAGTTCAGATTTGAAGGCTCCTATTCAGACAAGTCAGTGGTTCCATAACTACCTTGACCAGCAGCAGGCTAACTAATGTTTGCCCTTGCTGAGCTTCTCTAAGAGACCACTTGCCCTTGTTGCAGCATCCCAATTTTCCAACTCCATTTGTTGGAGACTCTCAAGGATTTGCTCATATTGCTGTGACACAGCTTCGACTGCTGCTAGTCTTACAGTCCATCTAGTTGGACATAAGGGTCGCAGTTTCTTGAAGGAGGTAGATGCATTATCAGATGTAGCAATCTGAGAAAAAATTGTTCTGTACTTTAGGGATTCACTGAACAGTTTGCCCAGTTCATTTACACAGTGCAAGGAATTTCTTAATACAGGGCTTGCTTCACAGCTCTCTTCCAGCCACAAGATTTAAGTGAGCACACAATGCACAAATGTGGCAAGTGGTTGACTTTCCTTTATGATAGCCTGTGCACCACGATAGCATCCTGACATGTTTGCAGCGCCATCAAATGCCATACCCGAGGAATTCAATTGGCAGAGGAAGTCTTGTGAGGACATCCATTATGACTTTGCTATTGAGGCTCGATAGTATCCTGTGGCTCATAAAACCCAATGAACTCCTCTTGGGGCTGCATGTTTCCATCAAGCGTATCTAAGGCAAATGCTTTCTTGTTCTTTACCTTGGCAGTCTTGTGTTCCGTCCAACGATAATGGAATAGTATGATGACTTGTTAATATCCTTCACGACAGAGCGGATGATCTCATGACTCATGAGTCCGATTAGTTCATTTTGAATTGCTGGGCTTGTATAGTCCTGCTTTCGTTTTAGCCAAGTTGCTAGGGTCTCATCTTCATTGCTGAATAGCTTGAGCAGTTCAGCAAGTTTCCCTCATCAAGCTGATGACCTCGAATTGCCAATCCTTGTCTTCCCAAATAGCACAAGCGGCTATTAACAAACAAGCACTTGAGACACATCTTGTGAGATCTTTTCTGTTTCACTAGAGCAGAATCAATGCTTTGACCACGGGATACATGTGCCACCTTCCACAGGGCATGCTGATGTGTTTCTGAGCTCTGATGAGTAATAAACTTACTCCGTGCTTTCCTCCAGTTGGTGAAGCCTATTGTGGTGAATACTGGTTCTCGCCTTTTTGACAGCTCAAGCATCCCCATTTGTTCACTCTTTGTGCAACAAAAGCAGAGCACAGCTTTCAACTCAGGACTATAGTGCAGCCATGAAAATTCCCTGTACCATGATTCCTGGAATCGAGTTTTTGTTTCCACAGTCCTGCTTTTGGTATTTCCTCAGATGGTGGTTGAGTACGGCTGATCCATATCATGAGTTGTCATCTCCATTCTAGGCACTGTTTCTGCAACAGATGGTGATTGTGGTTGGGGTGGCTGATCCAGAGGCACTGTTTGGATCTCCAGTACAGGAACTGCTGCTCGACAGTAGGAAAGGGTGAACTTGTACTTGGTTGCTGTTCTCTCTTGTTAACATTAGCATTGAAGCCCTGATCTAGCTCCTCATACACTGCAGTACATATTTCTTCAGTCGGGATCTTCTGTGCGGATGAGCAGGATCTATGTGAGGTTTCTTCTTGAAGAACATGGCAATCGAAGGTTGGTCTCTCTGACGTTTCATGTTATGAGATTTGCAGTTAACCCTGATCTGTAAAAAATGAACAACTGTTACAGATTCTTCTTCATTAAAGGAAAACTCCTGAGTTTGTGAGTTCCCACACAACTGAAAAGCTATCCCTTCAGCTTAGCTTTTAGCAGCACAAGTGGAATTTTCTTGAGCCTCAACTTTGTATATTTTAATTTTAAAAAGTACGGTTCGGGAAGTCCAGAGGATACAGGGGGTGCTCCATTTTCTGCAAAGGTGTAGTGATGCACCATACGCTTCAACACTTTGTATTGATGCATGTGGTGCATTGCTGCACTGGCGAAAATGGAGCACCCCAATCCTCAGACTTCAGATTCTCTTTTAAAATTTAAATATCTCAATCCTCTCCATCAATTTCTTTTATTTCGGGCATTGTAGCTGTTTCTCAGCACTCCTGCATGGACCCCAGTCTCAGCCTTGCAAGCTGTACAGACTGTCCCATTTCAACATGGTCTCATTTTTTCCTCGTTTCTGGACCAGGCCATCCACATCAGGAGCTGGAATCTGGCCAGTAGAGATTTGGAGTTAAAAATCGCCACCAGAATATTTTTGAGACAGAAAAATCAACACCAGAGGGCTTATCCAGGATATTCCCTCACAAAGGGCAGCCCCAAATGTTTCCATCGATGACTGGCACATTGGACTGTGTCCTCGGCCACTTGTCGACTGTTACTTGCTCCTCGTGCATTCATCGGTTGGCGTTCTGGGATCCCCAGCTGATCATCCACAGGCCCTGCTCCGCTGACACAGCTCAGAGGCTTCTAAAAGAGCAATTCCTCAATGAGGATGGTCTGGTTCCAACTTACAGTCTGACAACATGGGTATACATCGACCACCATGACCAGGCGCATAAGAAGCCCAAAACCGCTAAAGATTCCCTCTTCTTTTCAGTGGGCGAGCACTACCGAAAGATGTATATTCCTGGACAGGAAAATGACAGCAGTCTGGCTCAATTCACAAGGTTGTTCTTCAGGGAATGGGAGCTGGAGGACATTGCCTTCCACACTCCAACAGAACAGGGGCAATCCTCAGACAGATCTTTAAGCCTGTGAAAGGAATTCGAAGGTACAGCAATTCTGCTCTGGCCATGGACAAACCAGCGGTGGCTCAAGATGCCTTCTCCTAAACTGGGATCAGTTCCAGCCTCCCTGTTTGCCTTCATCCAATATCACTTCTATCAAGACTCCTCCACAAGTGACCTTGGACAGGGCAGTCATGATTCTAGGGGTCCCTTATGGCCAGTTCACACATGGGTTTCTGACTATCACTCATCTTTTGGGCGTTACCTCTAACCTTCAGTTTCAGCCCAGACCTTCTTCTTTAAGGCTGGTCTGCATCTCAATTGAACAACTTGTCTCCCGGGGCCTAAAGATTGAGCAGGAAAAGCTCCAGTTCTGCACCAGTTTTAACAACTGGCCTCTCTCTAGACTGGAAAGTGAGTGGAAAAACTTTCAATGAGCTATGCAGTACAGCTCCTGTTATTAGAATGATGGGAGTTCATATGCCTCTTCTTCCTCAAAAGTGCATCATAGAATCCGGAGGAGATTTTGTTTCTGGCTTCATTCCAGACACCTTAAGAATGACACAATATAATTGCCTGTACTACTGCAGTTCCTTTAAGACAAATGGGCAAGACTCCAACCGGTCACCTTACAATTAGAGTTTCTGCACTGGGGCACTCTTGATGGGACTGGGAATTGTTGGCTCATATCCCATCATCTGGTACTTCTACGAGCAGCATTGCTTTGCAACATCTTCAGTTCACCAAAGCTATCACCTTGGAGTCTTGATATGGTGCTCAGGGCCATGACCAAGGCCCCCTTTAGAGCCTCTCATGCCATCCATCATGCATCTCAAAATAAAGATTGCCTATTTTTTCTCAAAGCTACTACTCCTGCTAGGAGTTTCAGCAAACTAAAAGCGTTGCTGGCCTAAGAGCTGTACACTAGTTCATCAGGCTAGAACAGTTCCACTTTTAATTTGCCAAAGTTATGTCCTCCCTCTATTACAATCAAGGGTTCATGCTTCCTCCTTCTGCCCACTCTCTAAAAGCAACAAGAATGGAAAGTGGCAACACTAGACATGGGAAGGGAGAAATATGGAGATTAAAGAGAGGAAGCTATTATGCAAAACTTCAGCTGTGTTCATGCCAGCTAAAGAGGAAAAAGATGGGGCAGCAAGGATGCAATAGGCTCTATAGCCAAACAGATTCTATCCATCACCTCTACAGCATATGATCAGGCCAGAGTAACATGCCTGACCCAGTGAGAGTCCATGGTCCCCTTCGTGGGTGTAATTCTGAGAAGCATCGACGGCATACTCACACTGAGTGACATTTTGATGAGATGGGTGCTGTATAGGAGAATGGGGTGAACTTTGTGGCCAAACAGTCCAAGGCAAACCTTGACGCCTCTCACTGGGTGTGGGTGGGGGTGAAATGGTATCAGCATTACAGGCAACAATCCCAGGTCCACACCCTTATGCCTGTCATTCTCTACATCTGGGTGAAAATATAAAAAAACTGGTGAAGTCACGAGCATACGTAGAAACTGTGCAGCGCACACCCGTAATGTGTGGGTGTGGGGAGGTGGATGCACATAGGGTGGGCGCAGGTTGGGGGAGGAAAGACAATCAATGAGTGACCAAGTAGCACATCTGTCTCTGGACCAGAAGGTCATGGGTTCTTATCCCACACCGAGATTGGACTTGCACATAAAAATTGCTGGCATGCGAGTGCAGTATTGGGGGGTGCTGTACTGCTGGGGTGTGCCATCCTTCGGATGAGACATTAAACGGAGTTCCCTTCTGCCCATCCTGGTGTTGTCCTGGTGGGTGTCCAGGTGGAAGTAAAACAACCATGGGCACTCTTCACAAAAGAGTAGGGAACATTCCCGGTGTCCTGGCCAACATTCCCCTTCCCATAAACTAGTTCATGCAGTTATCCAGGCTGTGTGTGGGTGATGACGTGCAATATGGCCACCACCACACAGTTACTTCACTACCAGTTAGCATTGCTTGTAAAGCGCTTTGGATGTATGAAAAGCGCTATATAAATGCTGAAACAAACAAAAACAAACATGGCGTGATTTAGCTAGTGCCGGGCAGCAATGCCACTGGCAGTTGAATTCAAGACCAGGACACGGTGTGCCATACATGGCTCCATTTTGGGAAAAAAAATTTGTTTTTCTAATTTGAAAACTAAGCAGTGTGGAGAAGTTAAAGTTAGAAGCCGGATTGGGCCAGACAGGAGTGGCAGCAGGAGGAATGGACTGACACCCACAGCAAGTAATTTCAATAAAATAATGAAACAAACAAAAAAAAAACATATACTATATAAACAGTGGATGGCTGAACACCTACAACAAAGGCTGCATTTCCATCTCAAGGTCTCTATGATGTCATCAACTCCTTCGATGGAAACACAGCCTTATTGCTGGAGTCCATCCATCCACTGTTCTCATAGTGTATAGTGGAATGCTGTTATGCATGAAATTCCATGCCTGGAATATGCTTTCTGCTGCAGTAGTGATGTCATTATGTTGTTCTGCTGCAGCAGTGATGTCACTACTGCAGAGAACCACTAGGAATCCTAGCACTCGTTGCTTTCCTCTGTTAAATTATATGGTGACAGTATTCTAGAACCTCCGAGACTTTTCAAATCAGTTTCATTATGAGAAAGGAAAAAAAAACACACAAGCACACATTTCACATAGTACTACTATACACTATAACAAATACAGGATGAGCAACTTCATGCACAACCTGTGTGTTCTGCCACCTCAGGCTTCTGATTCCACTTTTGGACCTCTTGAGGCGTCGCTCTCAAGGTCAGAGAGGAATCAGAACCCTATTAAGACAGAACAAACTGGTTGTGCATAATTGCCCATCCAGTATTCTCTATTTTATCATCCTGGTGTCCTAACATTTCCAACTGCCTCCCAAGTCTCTCCTTGATATCACTCTATTACTTTATGTACCACAGATGTCAGACTGATGTGCCCACACTGACCATCTACTCCGAGACCCCAACCTAGGCTCATGTCCTCCCTCCTCCTCCTCCCTTTCCTTTGAAACAGGCTCCATCCTCCATCACTGTCCCTCCTCTGCCTATTGACCAACTCCTCCCTGTCCACTTGCACCCTCCCACCATCCTCATCCACTTCATCTCCCAGGTATAGTATGGTGAAATGGTTTCCAAGCTTGCTGCTCATTACCCATACTGCTCTCTCCTACTCCCCCTCCCTCATCTGCTCCCTCGAGGCAGCCTCCCTGTAGCATACTTCCCGTATGATGCCAACTTGCCCCCACACCTCCAGATACCAATGATTCCACCTATCCTCGGATATGTCCCTTTTGCCTTGTCCTGTTGTCCCCTGTGGAATACCATTTTGACATCCTCAAACCTCCATGCCCAGTTTAATATTATGGCTGCTCCACACTCCTTACACACCATCACCCCATTTTGTGTGTGAACCCCTACTATCATCACAATACACAGTCAAACCTACAGCCCCCACCAACAATTAATATACCACACACACACACACACACACACACAATCTCCAGCAACACAATATACAGATCTTATTATGCCCTTCCCCTTGGTCCTACAAAATCTGAGTTTCTTATTGCTCAGTCTCAGCTAGTCACACTGTACACTCCCAAAGATCCACCCCACAGACCATTTAATACAAGTCGGGCCAGGGTAGTTGGTGTGGACACAATTACACAGCTCTTCCCGAGTTTGTGAGGGATGGGCCAGACTTATAGCCCAGACAGATTTAAAACTTGGCACCCTCACAGCCGATTGGTCCTCCAGCAGCAGACAGCTCCCTCCAACCCTGGCCACTGCCGACTGCAGCCACAGGAGTCCTCTCGATGCCTTCCTCAATCTCTGTCCCCAAACCCTGGCCACTGCCGACTGCAGCCCCGGGGCCGACCAGAACCCCTTGCACACCTCTGCTGCCAATGCAGCCCACAAACCGTCTTCCTCGATGCAGCTGCCGATGCAGCTCAATTTCTCACCACAGCAGCCCCTGGTAGGATTCTCCACTGCCAATGCAGTTAGCTCACCTCTTCTCCCAGCAATTTACAGCTCTTCCTCAAGTTCGTGAGGCTGGGCCAGACTTATAGCCCAGGCGTAGATTTGAAACTTGGCACCCTCACAGCCGATTGGTCCTCCAGCAGCAGACAGCTCCCTCCAACCCTGGCCCACTGCAGACTGCAGCCGCGGGCGTCTTCTCTGATGTCTTCCTCAATCACTACTCTCCGAAAACCCTGGCCCTGCCGACTGCAGTCGCCGGGATGACCCTCCAGTGTATCCAGATCCCCTGGACTGTGTCCAAGATATGTCATTTAGAAGTTATAAAACTATAAATTATGGCATTTACAAGTTAGAATTAGCACAGCCCAAGAACCTCTCCACACAACCTGGAGTACAGTAAATATAAATGTTCGGTTTGTACCTCCCTACATCTAAACTGGGGTTGGCAGGGAGGAGGAAGGATCGAGCATCCAGAGGACTGCTGTCCTTCTCTGGGAGGAGTAGAGGAGATGGGTCCCTTGCCCACTGGTGGAGGATGAGAGGCACAAAGTGTGCCGTAGATATGGTGGAGCTAGGAACAGATGCTTGCTGTCAGCATCATTGCATGTTCCTAGCTCCAGGGGAATATAGCATCAGAAAATCCACTGGCACCCGTGTATGAGCCAGGGCTTGGTGGCCTGACCCTCAGACACATTCAATTCTGCCTCGGTGGCGGCATTCCCAAGTTGAGGGTCCTGGAGCCAGGCTGGGGTACCAGCAGGCAAAAATATATATGGGTTAAAAATATTTAAAAATTACAAACTTAGCAGGTGGAAGATTGATTACAGTCACTGGTTCGATAAGGAGAGTGCGTCTTGAACCTGGGTCCTGGCATCATGAATCAGGGACAAGGCTAAAGAAAATCGGGGACAAACACCCCCAATGGAGGGACACATCTTAAAAATTGATGTTATTCATTCATAAAGCCTATAGAATGAAAAGATTTGTGTTAAGCTGCATTTTATGAAGAAGAACAAGTCTGTTACATTAATGGTTGACATTATTTTGTGCTTTTCATGAGGAACAGTCAACAGAGGACAATTTTGAGACAAAATCAGGGACAATTGAGCCTTGGCGATATGCATCTAGGGACTTGCACATTGCTAATTTGCACATAGCCACTTCATGAAATGCAGCACTTTTAAAGAAATAAAACTGGTTTGAGCTTCATTTACTCCTAGTGATGGGTGCTAGATTTCGTGATGAGCTGTCTGATCTCTGCATCACCAGTCACATTTCAGCCTTTACTCTATTTGGCAACCTTACATACTCCATGTCAGTCAAATCACTGTCCACCTGCCTCCCAGTTTACACCCAGTCCCTGTCCCCTGACCCTCACCATTCATTAAAGGAAGCTCTGGTAAGGCTGCAAAATGCAGCAACTAGTGCAGAAACACCCTGACCCAGATAGGTCTTTTGGCATAAAAGAGTTCTCTTTTACCTGCTGCTTTTCTGTTTTAGTCAAAACAACCCCTCCTTGCTTGTAATGGTGGCACCGGACGACCATTTCATGCTCCACATGCTGCTTCCAGCATGCAGGGTATACAGATGAGGGCTACTAGCTAACACTGTGGTTTTGCAACCCCCCACCAAATCACTATCTGGTTGCCTTGCATCACCACAGGACTCAGAGGCATCCCGTCCAGTTCCATGTCACTCATTTTACCCCTCAGAAATCCTCTGCCCCACCAGAAATCCTCTGCCCCACCACATGAAGAAGGGGATATTCCATTTTTTCCACACCAAAACTTTAATGCATAAATTAATAATTATGCTCTGGTAGTTACTTGTTATCAGCAAATATTATTAGTGCACTGATAGCTGCATGCACACACACTGCAAATCTGGTGTGGGTTAAATCAATCAATTTGTTGAGTGACCACAGCACTATCTTCATTATCTGGGGAAACAAAACCACAAGGATATGACCACACTTCATCTGGACTGGACCTAATCATTTAGCAAGCTTGACCCATCCAAGCTCCACCAAGAATCCAGTGAGGTTGACTAGGACTGCCTTGAACTCATTCCTGAGGGGGAGTCTGCTTCGGTATTCATTGGTAATGAGCCAAAGAAAAAATTGTGACAAGTTACTTCCACTAAAACAAGTCAGGGTTAGGGGCAGACTTAGCAAATGGAACTCCCTTAATCTCTTGGATTGCCATCACAAGTGGGACAGAGCTTGAGCCAAATATTGTATATCAACTCGGTAAAAACAAGAATGGAAGTAAGTACTACAGAATACTTATCAACAAGGCTGTCTCCCTTACAAGAAAAGTCCCACAGAGGATAAAAGGGATGTCTGTACTTTCTCATTCTCTGGACCAGCATTTACTTGCTGAAAAACTTTACTTTAATGAAATACTAGTACTGCTCTGCTACTACACAGTACAGAGACACATTTAGAAATTACCTCAATTTACCTGCTTGTTTTTTTCTGATGCAGCAATGCCAGCAGCAGCACAACACTCCAGCAGGCCAGGTGCAGTCAGTGAACTGTTTTATTTGGTCTAGACAGACCCGGCGTCCAACTCCCCACAGCCACAGGGATGCAGACCACAAGACCAGCAGACTCACCACCACCGGCACCACAAGCGCACTTAGATCCCGAACAGAACTCAGTCTGTCCAGCTGCACTAGTGTCTCCACCACGGTTCTTTTTGTGTTCTTTCTCGCCACCTGGACGGACCCTCGCTGTCGCGAGCGCGTAATACCCGTCAGTCGACACGTCGTGACGGTTGCCTCGTCCTCCGAGTCCTGGCAGTCAAAGCAATGGGCACTGGAAGGCTAACAACAAGCCTAAAGGCTTTCGAGTCAGTCACTGGCTGCCACAGGCCTACAGCCACAAAATCCACGCGACGACGACGGACCGCAGCGGTCAGGCTCAGGGTCACCGACAGTTCGGACACTCACTCGGGAGTCGGTCTCAGACGTAGTCTGTACGTCTCCACCTCAGTCCGATCGACTACACCATCTCCGCCTCACGATACACGCAGCACGCAGCGAGACACGCCACAGCAGCCAGTCTCCCGCCAGCTCCTCCGTCAGCTCACGATTGGTCGGACTTGGATTGGTTAGGTGGAGAGACAATACTTTTTTTGGCCAGGGTGGGCGCCGGTCACACACTCACACGGTACTTGGCGGGCAGGGCACATGCCATGAACGTGGCTCAGCGGCGGTGCAGCTGATTTAAATTAAATTAAAAGATGTTGGGTTGGGGGGTACAAATGGCATAAAAAGGAGGTGATGCCGAAAGTTGGGGGGGACGTGTGCCCCCCGTCCCCCCCTATAATTACGCCCCTGCTCTGGGGTGAGATAATGCTTGTACCGGTGGAGCAATCCAACTCTGGTGTTGACAGCAGTGCTAAGGAGATGGATATGTTCATGGTAAATAAGAACAGAGTCTAGGGTGATATCAAAGTATTTAAGGGTATCAACCTGGTCAAGGGGCTGCATCTGGGAGTTAAAGATTTGCAGTAGAAGGCCTTTGTGTTTGCTCTGGTGATGTTCAAACACCATAACTTTGGTTTTCATGTAATTTAACACTAACTGGTGCTCGGAAAATCAGGATTCAGCCTCTTTAAAGGCTTTTTGGAGGGACAGCTGGAGCATGAGGGGATCTAAGTGGGAAGAGTAAAGGACCACATCATTGACGTAAAGGAGCAGTTGCCAATAGCAGGCTTTGGAGAGGGTGTTTAGAAATAGACTGAAAAGAAGGAGCCCAAGGATGGACCTCTGGGGCACCTGACTTAATTAGAAGACTGGAGGAGAGCACATTGCTTATCTTGACTTGCGGAGACCTACCAGTTAGGTAGTCAGCAAACCAATTTGTGGCAACCTGGGAGAGACCAGTGTGAATGAGGGCAGATAAGAGGAGAGCATGATTGATGGTGTGAAGGCTTTCGACAGGTCTACAAAGACCGCTCCAGCCAGACATCCTTTGTCAAGAGCAGAGTGGATAGCATTGGAAAACTCCAGCAGTGCCCAGGTGGTGCTGTGTCCTTTCCGAAAGCTGAGTTGTTCCCTACATAGAAGATCATATTTAGTGAGATGTTCAGTGAGTTGGTCCAAGATGATTCTCTCCAGTGCCTTGGAGAGGAGAGAAAATTGAGATGGAATGGTAGCTCTCTGTAGTGGCACGGTCACCACATTTGTGGATGGGAGTGATGACAGCGGGTTTCCATTTGGCCAGGTATTTACCAAGGCATAGGGAGCGGTTGAGAATGTAGGTTAGGGGGGTGAGGACTTTGTCAAGGGTCAAGTGCAGGAGCTTAAGGTCCAGAGTGTCACTGCTGAACTGGGAACTCCCTAAGGCTTTTAGTAAGTAGGGCTTAGCTTCCCAAGGTGCAAGGGTTTTAAAGCAAAAAGGGGGTGCGGGGTGGGAGTGAGGGTATGAATTTGCAAATTTACTAAAAAATAGATCAGGTTAATTAAATGCTTAAAAAATATGATTAGAAGAGCAACTTTCCTACAGTGAACAAGGGATCCATGGCTAGCACCAAGGTAATTATCATTTGTCTTGGCTCCAAATTCAGATGTGATGCTTTAACTTCTGATGAGGTGACACTAGTTTTGATCTCCTATAGTCTATGTCCAGGGTTTCAAGAGCAGAAACACAGATTTGCATAGTACCATGGTTACACAGGGTGAGATTTTTAAAAGTCAAAAAATTGACTCAACTCTTAGAGCAGGTGGGATTTCTGAAAGTCATAAAATGGACCCAATTCGTAGTTACATCAAGGTCAGAAACTGCCTTGGTATGTCTAGATTCCATTCTATCTTTTGGGAGCTAGTTTCATAAGTTGGACTTAATTTCATAATTTCTAACTGTTTTATGGTACTTTACACCAAGTTTGGATAACAAAATGCTAAACACAGTTGTCAATAATAGACCAAGTTACACTTGGTCTGAAAACTGTGCCAAAGCACATTTGTATCTGAACTCTGCAAACTGGACATAACTAAGTTAGAGTTTTAAAAATTGGGCACACTCGTAACTACGTCCTAGCTTTGAAAATTAGACATGGAGAATTTGGCGTATGTCTTAAGTTGTACAATAGAAAAGTATAGTTAGATATAGGTCTTGAAAATCCCTCCGTATGGTTGTGATGATAGAAGAGACTTGTGATCATCTTGTCTGCTCCTCTTGCCACACAGCAGTGACTATTCTTTGAGTGTGGGCATACCTTCACACCTCCAATCGTATCAGCTAGAATGCTTCCCCTGCTAATAAAAAATGGTGTAGCCTAGTGGTATGGGAACAGAGCTGTTAACCTGTAAACCCAGAAGACCTGGTGTGAATCCCATAACTGTCACATACTGTGTGACTCTGAAAAAGTAACCTAAGCTCTCTCTGCTTGATTATTTCTCTTTCATTCTAACTACCAGACCTCCTTTTCTTTCTCTGCCTGTCTGTTGGCTACTGCCAATTGTTCATGGATTTTAAGGCACTTACAGTAGGAATAATGGGCTGGATTTTCAGCCAGCTGAAGCATGATTCAGCTGAACTTGTGGTACTTGTGACAAGACTGATAGACCACAGAATAGAAAACGTGGTCTATCTTCTCATCACAAGTGCCGTGGGTTGAGCACTGAGAATGGCACATGCATCAAATATTTGATGCAGACATGATTTTTCAGTCATAAATTGTGTAAAGTTTCATAAATGCATCAGAATGTTTGAAAATTGCACAGTTATTCTGGCACATTACTGTACATGGACACTGCTGCTGGAGCATAACTACTGCAAGTATTGCCAGGCTTTTGAAAATCCAGGCCACAATGTGTCTAAAAGGCAATTAATAAAACCAGATTCACTTCCTTCCATTCCTTCCATGCTGTGTAATCTTCCATGTCATTCCCACAAGAATCTGTGTAGTCTGAATGCCTACTCTGAATGCCTGAATAGTGTCCGGTTTCCACAACCTCATCAAGCAGGTTATTCCATGTGTTCCATGTGTTACTCCACCTTTGTAAAGCAATGCTTTCTTATTACCCCCCTCCCCACACCATTTGCATGCATATCCCTTCTGATTTTGCTTGCACTCACCAGCTCAAACATCTGTGTACAGTATGCTACACTTAGGTTTGGAATCTATAGTATCTCTTGGCCCTGTATGTTAGATTCAGTTCTTAGCTGCTCTGCTTCAGGCATATCAAGAGATCAGTGTCATGCAGTACTTTTTAGCTAACAAAAGGCTTCTAACATGCAGTCGTAGCTTGGGTTTTAATGAATGTTCTTTATAACTGGATACAAATCCCATGTGATACAAATGTAAACTGTATAAAGTGTCCAGGTTAGACTTATTCTGCATGCACTTAGCTGGTAACTTATTCTAGAAGTTCTGTCTGCATTCATAATAATACACTAAGGTACGCCTTTATCTAAGTGCACCAGTAGACTTCAAAAAGACTCTGTCATCTGGCTGTGATAATTTGTGATTCTGTAGAAAGGTATCTTGGTGAAGATGTGTCTGTTTTGGTTGTTAAATGCCTGTGTAAATTCTTCTGTTTTCTCACCAGTGATGACTATCAAATGTACTCATTTTATTTTGTTTTTGTTGACCAAGAAAGGAGGGGTAGACAATTCTGCTTATTTTCAGTCTTGTTCCAGGGTGAGGGAGGGGGAGACACAGATGGAAATCAACTAAAATCCAACCATATTATGCTGTTGGTGGTACTTTCTTACTGAATGGGAAAAATTTGACCAGAACACTGGGGAAATTTCCCTACTTGTTGGTAGGGGGAACTGCTGTTCTGTGCTTGGATGGCCAGTGTGTCTGGGCAAGTGAGCTGTAAGGACACCGGTGGGGTAGAGAAGAGGGTCTCCTCTCCTGCCTCTAAATACATGGAGATCATGGGTGCAATGCTGGAGATGGAAAACAAGCATGCTGTAATGGAGGTAACCTCTGCAAATGGCGAAGTTTCTGTTCCAATTTGTGGAGTGTCTAATCCAGATCTAGAGGGGCCTGCTATGGTGCAGAAATCCCCTGTTCAAGTTTCCACAGCAGCAGAGCTGCAACAGGTTTTTTGAGAGGAGGAGTGCCAGTATTTGACCAGATGCATCCAGCTGGAAACCGCATTTCATTGCGGTCAAGAAGACGAGTCGGTGCTTTTAGCGGCTCCTGCATCTAGCGGTGCAACAATGACGGCTGTGAGTGACGGAACCAAGGATGGGACAAGAATGGTAGTGCAAATGGGTACAGGACAACAGGAAGCTCCTGTCCCAACAGGTACTGTAAGTGAGGCTGTAAAGGCACTAGTGACTATTTCTACAGATACTGGCTATAGCTAGACTATTGATACATCCCCTTTGTTTAAAGAGAATATTGAGTCTGATCCTATATACGTTGTACTGATGGACAGGCTGCTAATGTTGGGGGAGAGATATCTGGGGGGCTTGTCCCTTCCATATTTACTATAGGTGTGACGGGTGGTCCCAAAAATTGGGGAGCCAAGACACTGGGAGGAGGTGACAGAACTGCTAAATTTGACAACAGCTCTTATAAAGAGACTTTTTTGGATGCAAGAAGGGGCACTGCTGCAACTTCTTCATCTTCAGAGGCACCCCCCTTGGGTTTGTGAGGCCCTTGAACAGATTGGGTGGTCTCAATCCCCTGATGGGATGACATGGGAGGCTAACTTTCAGCCTGCTACTGCTGGTGTTGCTCCACTGTACAGACTTCATTTTGTGCTGTTCTCCTGGGTTCTCATGTCCCTGATTCTGATGCACCTCTTCCACTAGGCCAAACTACTGAGCAAGAATCAGCCCCTCGTTCACCTCCTGCTGACCCCCCCCAGATATGATACATGACATTATAATGTTGGAGAATTCTGGGGTCATTCCTAATACACGTATTCCTTTAGAACCTATGGAATTGGGTGCTACTGGGGAGAGATCTGATACTCTTCTGACCACAGTACCTGAAGCCAAGGAAAGGGTTGCATCCCCTAGGCCCATCTCTCTGATACCTGCACCTCCACCTAATGTTTTGGCCAGCAATGTTAGGGAAAGGTTGTTTCCAGCAGCTACTCATCTTGCTTCAGAGCCTGTTAAGTGGTGCAATGCTCTTTTGGTTAAAGCACAAGGGTTGCTCCTCTGACTTACCAGATTGCTAGTATGTGGGGGCAAACATTGATCAAAGACAGTATGAAGTTTTTTGTACATGAGATGTATGCCCTGATACACATACCTGGAGACTCTTTGTTTGACATTAGTTTTAAACATCCAGCTGGACTGGAGAGATTTTGGAAACAGTACCAGTGTTTGAAGAACACATCTCTTTGGAGACCTTTTGTTGTTATCCCTTTAACTAGACCTGCTTTTAAGCATGTGACTGTCCTTTTCAGGAATGAGTGGGTCAATGTAGCAGATATCACCTTTTGACTTAAGCAAAAATGCTTGAAAGAGGCATTAAGGGGAATGGGGCAGGAAACAGGGGTTGAGGGACAGTGGGCAGTATTTAAAATGGGGATTACAAGAACAGAATTATGCATTAAGCAGGTTAGCAAGGGGAAAAGGAAGAGGAAGCCATTATGGTTTTCCAAGGAGGTAGCGGAGAAAGTAAGCCAAAAAGATTGCATTCAGGCAATCTACTAAAAGACATAGGCAGAAGGGATAGGAGAAGTACCAGGAGAAGCAAAGGGAGGTAGGGAGGTCAGTAAGGGAAGCCGAAGCTCAGACAGAAGAGCACATTGCAAAATCAGTGGGTAGAGGGGACAAAATCTTTTGTAGGTACATAAGTGAAAAAAGAAAGGCAAAGGGACGGATAGTGAGACTGAAGGGGGAGGATGGGGGCCGCGTGGAGGATGACAACAGTAAAGCTGACATATTGAACAGGTATTTCTACTCAGTATTTACTGAGGAAGAGGAGATTAATGGGTCTGAAGGGAGTACAAGGGGTGGGAATGGTGCAAAAATGGACATAAGTCCCTTTACATGAGAAAGGGTCCTGAAGGAACAGGAAGTAATAAGAGTTGATAAAGCAATGGGGCCAGATGGGGTGCACCCCAGGGTCCTTAAAGAACTAAGATAGGTGGTGGCTGAACCTCTGGCAATCCTGTTTAGCCGATCACTGGAAACAGGGGAGGTACCCATAGACTGGAGGACAGCAGATGTAGTCCCTTTATACAAAAGTGGGAACAAAGAGGAAGGGAACTACAGACTAGTCAGCCTCACCTTGGTAGTGGGGAAGATCATGGAAGCACTACTAAAGGAGAGATTGGTGGAACATCTAGTTGTCAATGGACTACAGGACCCAAGGCAGCATGGTTTCACCAGGGAGAGGTCATGTCAGACCAACCTCATTGAATTTTTTGACTGGGTGACTAGGGAGGTGGATCAGGGGAGGGCAGTGGACATGGCCTATCTGGACTTCAGCAAGGTCTTTGACACTGTACCACATAGAAGACTATTACACGAACTGGGGAATATGGGTGTAGGCAGGACAGTAGTGCAGTGAGTAGGTAACTGGCTGGGTGGCAGGACACAGAGGGTGGTGGTAAATGGTTGTCACTCCACAGATGGAAGATTGACCAGTGGGGTACCACAGGGATCAGTGCTGGGACCGGTCCTATTCAACATCCTCATCAGTGACATTGCGCATGACCTAGAAGTCAGAATTTCCCTGTTTGCTGATGACACAAAGCTCTGTAACAGAGTAGACACACCAGAGGGTGTAGACAGCATAAGAAGGGACCTGCAGAAACTTGAAGAATGGTCAGGGTTTTGGCAATTGAAATTCAATGCAAAGAAGTGCAAGATAATGCATATGTGGCACAAAAACCCTGGCACAATACATCAGTTGGGTGGTGAGGACATAGCATGCACCAAGCAGGAAAGGGATCTTGGGGATATCATCTTTGATGACCTCAAGGTAGGGAAACAGTGTGACAAGGCAGCAGATAAAGCAAATAGGATGCTGGGATGCATAGGCAGGGGCATCACCACCAGGAAAAGGGAGGTCATAATTCCACTATACAAGACACTAGTGAGGCCCCACCTGAAGTACCGCGTACAGTTCTGGAGACCTTACTTACATAAGGACATAGACAGGGTAGAGAAGGTTCAGAGGAGGGCAACAAAGATGGTACATGGATTGCATCACATGTCCTATGAGGTCAGGTTGAAGGAACTGAATACGTACTCCCTGGAGGAGAGGCGGGAGAGAGGGGATATGATAGAGACATACAAGTATCTTACAGGGAGGAAGAGAGTGCAGGAATACACTATTTTTAAGTGAAAAAGATGTTCCAGGACTAGAGGGCATGGGATGAAGTTGCAGAGAGGATGATTCAGAGGAGACATGAGGAAGAATTTCTTCACAGAACGGTTGGTGGACAAGTGGAACACCCTGCCAGATGAAGTGGTGGGGGCTGAAACAATCACGGGATTTAAGAATGCATGGAATAGACATAAAGGAATTCTGGAGGTCAGAGTTAAGGGGCAACAGACTGCTAGAAAAACATAAAAGTAAACTTACAAGCTCAAATGGGCAGACTGGGTGGGCCATAGGCCCTTATCTGCTGACACTGTCTATGTATCTATGTAAAAATGCACAGTTATGGGCTACCCAGAGTCGATGTTGGATGATGAGCACTTCTGAACAGGAGGTTGGAAATTTAAAGTGACATTGAATCAACTTAATATGGAAACACAACATTTACCAAATTGTTTCTTTCTGGTGAAGGACAGGGGCGTGATATTTTATTCGGGCCAGCCCAGGGCCTGTTACTGACAGGGTATTTGAGTAATACCTGTGAGAAACAGAAGTGTGGTTTATGTGGGGTGTTGGGGCACAATAGTGTCCAGCGTCCAAATCCAGTGAGGTGTAACCTGTGTGAGGAGCATTGTCACACATTCTGAACCTGCTCCTGGGAGTCCCATAATAGCTTGGACCAGAATCTTCGTGCTGAACAGGATCTGTATGCCACTGTAGCCCAAAAGGACAGACTGAAGCTAATCACAGACCAGACACAACAGGAGCAGCGGCATCAGGAAATTGCTGCCCCTTAGATTGTCCCTCTGCACCAGGAACATCAGTCAGATGTCCCTTCCCCCCATCCACTGCTTCAGCTGCAGCTCCTATGCCAGTAGTCTCTGTGTGTGCAGATCCCATGTCTGTCAGGCCTCAGAATACAGAGCCCCCTGTGGTACCTGAGGTCCAAGAACCTGTCCTGGATAATATCCCTGCTGAGGCAACGGAGTCCCCCACTATTTTCACAAAACAGGTGATGCTCCCTCCCCCTCACAGGTGCTGTGGGGACTGGGTTCAAGATGGTTACTAGATCTAAATCCTCAGTATAGTCTTCTATACCTCCTAAACCTCCTGAAACACCAGATCCTGTGGTGGTTCACAGTCAGTATGTAGTCCAACAGGACTTGGACTGGGCAGCTTCAGGGAATGAATCGGATGTGTCTTCAGAGGCCTCATCCCAGGCAAAGCAAGTCATGGATTGCACAAATGGTGGTACTCCCAAATCGATGAAATGGAAAAAAGCGAAAAGGCACCATTAAGGTTAATGGTTTTTTTTTCTTCTCTTAACACAATGTGGTCTTTCTACTTTTCATTACTTATGGCTGTTTTTCAATTCCTGACCTGCAATGTTAATAGTATTAAGGCTGATAACTGGAGACAGGTTACCTTTTCTATTTTAAAGGATCTTAAATGTGTAGTTGATTTTTTCAAGACAATAGATTGCATACTACTCACGAGATTAATCGAGCAAAATCAGAATGGCGGTGGGGTCCCTCTTTGTGGTCAGTGGGTGAGGAGCAGTGCTCAGGCCTTGGTTTCTTATTTATTGGACAGGACATTCACATGCTGAAAATTACAGATGTTTGCCCAGGGAGGGCAATGGTGGTAGATGCTGTGATAAATGAACAATCCATTCGTTTGATCAATATATGTGCTCTACAACTGAAGGCAGACAGGACCAAACTGATGCATTTATTGCAGCCCTTTCTGCACTGTTCTAAATTGACCCTATGGGGGGTTAATTGTAGATTGGCTAATAGGGCTTGGGGAAGGAAAACTAATAAGGTATATTATGGCACTAGCTTGTTGAATACAATACTACACAGATTAAGATATAAAGATGTATACGACATTCTTGATGAAACCCCTATCCGCACCTTTTTTTAAAGGATCTATTTCTTCACGAATTGATTTTTGGTTTGTCCCAGAGCATACTCCTATTTCCCAGGTTTCAGTTATCCCTCTGGAAACCACAGATCATGTGGCAGTAAAGCTTTCCATTGACATGAATGACCATGTTCGGGTAGGTAGGAGTTACTGGCGTATGAATTTGTCCTTATTACAAGATGCGCAGGTGCAGGCGGATATTAAGGATTTTTTCAGTGCTCGATTATCTGTTCAGATTTTATATGATGACCTTCTTGACTGGTGGGAGAACATGAAAAGTGATCTTAAGCAGTTTATGGTGCAAATTTCGCAGACTGCGGTTAAGTCCCAATATTACCAGTATTTAAAATGGAGAGCTAAAGTTTTATAGCTCCTTACACAAATGAGGGACATGGGGTAGACCTCACTGTGCAGCTTCAGGAGGTTAAAACTCAAATGTTTTCATACCAATATGATAAGGAACATTCCCTTCAACTACAGCAAAAATTTGGGACACAGCGGTCCAGGTTTCATGTCAAACCCTATGATAGTCATGCTGAAAGACTCAAACATAGAACTATGGTTGCTTTAAAAAAGGCCTGATTGCTCTGTGACTTTGGATTTAAATTCTTTGCAGGCAGTTGTTCTTAGACATGTTGAGACCAAATTTCAGGGGGACATTGGGGATAAGATTACCAGTGCCTTTCTTCCCCATATCACCCCCCCCCCAATATTATCATCTTCTGACCACCACTCTTTGACCAGTCCCTTTTCTATGCAGGACACAATCCAGGCAATAACATCTCTATTGTGTAATACTGTGCCTGACTTGATATACCTAATGATTTCTATAAACAATTTATTGATATACTTGCTCCTCTTTTGACTGTGGAGTGCAACAAAATAGCTGGTAAGGGTAAAATCAGTACTAGTATGCAGGAGGGGGTGTTTTTTTTTTCTTTTTAAGAAAGGAGATCCATTGGAAATTAACAGTTGGAGACATTTGAGTCTCCTTAATTCGAACTACAAAATTCTGGTGAAGATTATCAATAGCCAATTTGTCAAAAGTAGCACAATCTCTGATTTTGGATTCTCAGACGTGCTATTTCTACCCGTAACATTACATAGAATTTGCTAGTTATTAGAGAAATTGTGGCCCAAAGTTTGGACCAGTGTCTGAATAGCTTTCTTTTTTCCCTTGACCAGGAAGCTGCTTTTGACTCTGTTCATCATGACTATCTTTGAAAAATTCTAAGGGCATATGGGATTCTGGAAGATTTTGTTGGCCTGGTTCAGGCCTTATATGCAGAAGCTCAGATTTGTCCTTTAGTAAATGGGCATTTGGGACCAGCCATGTACTTAAAGAAAGGGGTGCATCAGGGTTGTCCCCTGACTTCCTTACTCTGTGTTTTCAGTTTAGACCCATTGCTAAGGGCCATTGAGTCCGATGATAAGATTATTCCTCTTACCAATCAAGTGGGACAGAGTTTTCAGAAAGTGTCAGCATTTGCATATGACTGTATCATTTTGGTACACAATCCGATTTCTGGCTTTCAAGTTCTGAATTTTTTTGGATGGTCAATCTTCCGTCACAGGGATCAGGGTTAATAAACTCAAAAGTGTGGCTTTAGCTTTGGGGAAAGTGGTGACCTCGGAACACTATGTAATACCTGCAAAATTGGATACCTTTAAAATCCTGGGGGTTACTTTAATACACATACAGCAGCTTCTCAAAATTGGAGTGCCAAAATTGAATTAGCACAGACAAAAATTACTAGATGGAAGGCTTGGAATAAGGATGAACGTAAATTTTTTTTTTGCTTAAATCATTCATAGTCCCCATTTTTTTACATATTGCTCACATCTTTCCTTTGCCCTTTGAACTTCATGTTAAGCTTTTAAGTCTCTTCTTTCAATTAGTTTGGGGTAGTAGACTCAATCCTGTTAAACAAGACATACTGTACATATAGACCGTGGCAGGAGGAAGGCCTTAATATTGTTAATCCTGTAGTGTTTTATTTTGGTATGTTTTTCTACACCAATATAAGGCCACTTCTACAAGGTAGTGGCTCTCAGTGGTCCACCATTTTTCAATTTTGGCAGCTGCACTTTTTTGAGGCATGGATGGAGAAAGTTGACAGCTGGTGTTGAAGCACTGCCCGCACATGTTTAGGTTATTTTAAAATATATCCGTTTCTGGAAAATTGATCTTAGTGGTTTCCAGATCATTAACAGGAAGCAATTTTATACCACCATTCTTGAAAAATGTTATCATGAGGAGCTGGTTTTTACAGTTCCCCCACAGGTAGAGGTTAAATAAATTTTGGATGCCATGCTTGACAAACATATTCCCCACAAAATGACAGATGTCTTGTGGCTTTACGGGCATGGTAAACTGAATGTACAGGCAAACCATAAAAACAAAGGGCTGGAGTGTAGGATGTGTCTGAACATACAACGTCAGTCAAGTGGAAACTATGCAGCATTTGTTTTTTGACTGTGCCTTTATTCAACCATTGTGGTGAATACTTGACAATATGCGGAATACAACCATTTTTTCCAACATAACTTATGAGATACTAATTTTGGGACAGCTTACGGCAAGATGGCTGAAATGGAATAGAAGTACTGTTTATGTACTTTTTGCTTATATTAAATAGATAATATGGCAGAATCATTGCCAGCATCATTTATGAAGTGCTGATGTTTCCTTACAGGATGTTATCTGTAAAATATAAGCAGAGTTGGATGGAATCTATCTGAGGGAAGTTGATGCATTATGGAGGATGTTTGTAAGCAATTATGGAAAGGTGTCGAGTGGGTTCGTTAAGTGGTTCTTACTGTTTACTGTTGGGTTTTATTATTTTTCATACTAATCTAGTAAGTTTATACTGCTCAATAGTGTAATGTTTTTCTTAATTTTTCCTTAAATGTGAAGTGAACATATCTTTGTATTTTTGGTTTTTGTCTTATTAAAACATTTCTCTACTTTTTTGGAGAAGTGCCATGGGATCTTTAATGTTCACCTGAACAACCAAAAGAACAGGTAGACTGAACCTTTGTTTAATGTCTCATCTGAAAGATGGCACATCAGGAGTGCAGCACACCCCCCCCCCATGCTGCACTATGGCATCAGCATTAGGATCTTACCCCAAGTTCCTACTGTGGGTCTAGAACCCACAGCATTTAATTTTCCAGCATCAGAGGCAATTGTGCAGCCTACTAAGCCACTGACACAAAATGCCTATGTAGATTCTGCTCTTTTTCACTAACACACTTTGTTAACAAGGGATAAACATCTGGGCCCCATTCTTAAGTTACTTTGTTTAGCAGCACAAAATGGAAACAGGAAGCCACGTTGCATCACCAACCAGTAACACAATATACAAAGCTGGGGCACATGTTGCAGCAGTACAAAACAAACCACACATCTGCTATTAGAGGGCACAAATGGAATTTGACCTAATAACTGGCTGGATCACATCTGTGACGAAGTTATAGCTTGCCACTGTGTCAGGTATCTGGTGTAGTGCCATACTACAAACTGGTCACTCTAGTTTTTTTAACAGACATCCTGACCAGAAGAGCTCCCCCTCCCTAAACTCTCCTTTTATGTTGGGCCTAGGTAGTCCAGTGGTACCCCTCCCCATGGACTGATGGCCCATCTTCTGGGGGTCTAAAGGTCCCTGTCCACTCTCCCAATATGATTCAGACCCTGTAATTTAGTGGAACCCCCCTTTCCATAGCCTTTATGTGCTGCCTACTTTGTTTTCTAGTTGGTGTTACTTGGGAGTCTTCCATTCTCTTGCCTGTTTTGTCTGGTCACAGCACTATACTCTCTATTAAACCTGATGAAGGCATAACATACTGTGGCCCAGAAGGCAAGGGCTGGTATGCTTTTCTGAGAGGCTGCAGGCTATTTACATGGTGGCTTCCCTTTCTTTCCTAAACTATAACAAATATTTTTGTGACCTCAGAAAACTGATTTCCAGCATAAATGGGGCTGTCTGGTGCTCAGGTTTGAAGGAATAATATAGCAAGAAAAACGGTATGGTGGGAGTCAGTATGTTGTACATAGAAGAAAAGCAGCCATTGAGCTTTGCTCAGGAGTGCCCAAACAGCTGCTGTATATTTCTGTTCAGTTGGAGTCCACCTTGAATTTGACTATTGCTGACATTTTGTCATCAAAGGGTGACACCATCTTCAGAGCGTAGAGCTCTTTGGAGCCAGACTGAGACCATAAGGAGGAGTGACAAGATTTGGAAGTTTGAATGTATCCACTCACCTATCTGCAACGGAGTGCTTGGTTTCTTTCTACATAAAGAAATCTAGTTCAGTAAGTAACTGGCTGCTTTACTTATGTGTACCACTTACTCCTGCCCTGAAGTTTTGTTTTGCTAATTTTGTGAACATTTGTGAAGGGTCTGTGACCCCCTGTTTAGAACAGCACGTGGCACTGTAATGTTGCTGGTGGTGCTAATGGTCAGAATGATTGTTTGTCAACCACAGTTTTGACTAAGAATAGGGCCCCTGAAAGGATAAACTAGACCCACAAATGTGGAAAAAGGCAATGTGCAAGTACTGTATATCTAAGAATAAAATAAAACAAAAATTTACAATATATCACATAATGGCTGGGCGACTGTGTATAACAATAATTTTATATAAAACCAAGGCATGGGATGTTACTTTCAATTCCAAGAGTGAGGTTCACGGGGGTTTATAACAGCATCCCACACCAAGGGTGTTCGAGTTTTACACATTCCCCCTAAACTTTGTTTAATGTAATTGCTGGACTCCCATTTTTTTCACTGCAGGCCCCCTCTGCCACCCACATGGAGCAGGCTGTAGCATGAGTTCCATATGGTCAGGGAGATGAAAGTGCCATGTGGCACTTTCACATTCCCACCACATACGTTGCAGCAGCTTGAGTGTTCGCGTGGGTGCTTTGGGAAACCTGGTGCACAAATTCCTTTATAAGCAGCTGGTTTTAACAGCAAATAATGACTGGGTTTCCCCATGGGAAGAAACAGAGCCCAGTTATTATATGTCGTTTCTGAAAGTAGAAATGAGTTCTAATTCAAGTCTTCTTCAGGAATGATCAGCAGTATACGAAAACAAAGGATCCCATATCTCTTTAAATGTGGGAGTATTACCTTCTTGAATATAAAAAAGTTATTTCTAGATTGCTAGAGTCTATTAAAATATTTAACCCATTGTTTACATGTGGTGGTTCTTTATATTTCCAATGCTGCAGAATCAGTTTCTTTGCATTACTAAGCATAATGTCAGCTGGGCCAGTAGCACGGAGGGCTGAGGTGTCACGCCTTACCTCCTGCCATGCCAGAGACCCATGTTCATGGTGTTCATGGGCTGCCAGGGATTGGCTGGGGTGGGAGAGGATTAGGCATCTGGAGGACAGCTCTCCTCAATAGGGAGGGATGTAAGGATTGGGCTCAGTCTGACACCTAGCAGTGGCTGGGTGCCAGAACACTAGATTCCTTGAAGCAAGTAAGGGAGGTGGAACAGACTGCTGGTATGCTGTGGGCAGATGAGTACACAGCACGGCCATTGCCGTCATTACACATTCCACCTATGAGGGAACAAGTCTGATGAGTACTGACCCTCGCAGATCCCACCTTCAGCATGAGCAGCCCTCCCAGAAAGTCTGGATCCTTACATGGTGGGGATATGGGGGTTTCTGCCACCCTGCCATGGAGGGCACAATCATGGAAGAAAAGATGGGAGAAGAGTTTGCCATAGGTCAAGAGATGGGGTCGGGGGGTCAGCAAGAATGTGGGCTGACTGGTCAGGTAAGGAGACAAAGAGATTAATGTAACCCCCTTGTTACCCGGGGTTACTAGAATCCCAGTAAGACCTAGTGGTAGGCAGGGAAGGCAGCTTGTGAAACTCCAGTTAAATGGGTTTCACACTGTCTCACTCTGTTCTCAGTCACAGCTGAGACTTGAGAGATGTCATCATCATAAAACTGTCGCAGCTGCATAAGTCACATTGGAATCTGCAGCTCAGGGAGTGAGTTTAGAACTTTGGGAGTTTCAAAGCGAGTTGTCTGTTTACCTCCCAGCAGGAAGGAGTTTCTGTGTTTACCTTTTGAAAGTGGTGGAGACCACTGTCCAGGTCTCAGTGCCCCCTCCCTCCGGGGGGGGGGATGGAAGAAAAGTCCCTTTGTGGATGCCAGGGGCAATCCCCTATTTCCACTATGGAAGAAAGCTGCCTGTTTTCAGTTCTGTTCTTGTATAACAGTAAAATATGTGATACTTCGCCTGTGGGGCACCTGCAATGAATAGGTGAGTGTTTTGCCCCATTTGAAGGGGAAAACCAATTGTTTCATTAGTTTGGAAATATAAAGGAAGTTGTAATGTGGACTGCTATTTGGGAGGACTATTTCAACTAGGACAAACAAATGGAGCAGTCAAAAAGTCTAACGTTTTAATGGATTTCAAGTAATGCTGTAGAGGGGGTGCTTCAGGTCATCCACCATTTAATCTACATTTTCACAGTTCAGGTTTATGTTTGTCCAGAGAAATGGCCGGGTATGGGCTGTGGGAGCTGGAGGTGGGAACACCCCCCATCTTTAGTGACCAGGTCCACCTCTACGGATTTCTTCTGTGATTTGCTACTTGCCTCATGCGCCTGGCCAGTGATGAGGTGGGTACCCAGACATGGGTCGCAACTTTGGAAAATCTCTCTAGGAGTTGCAGACTCTATGTGTTGTGGGGAGCCACAGCTTGGGAAAATATACTCCTTGTGTGATGAGAGTCTCTCCTAGTTAAAGTTTGTGTTAATTCTTTAAATGGACCGTCAGTCAAGTGGCCGGCAGGGGAGCCGGACCAGTCGGGCTGTGTATCCAAAGTGCATGCAAAGTCTGGGCTGAGTGCCTGGTGGGTCTAGAGCCAGACATTTGTAAAATTGTGTTCATTCTTCAAATGGACCGCCTTTAGTCTCTATCTGCATATACAGTGAATGTAGCCTTTTGGGGGACCATCAATGCTTTGTAATGTGTCAGCTAGAGTTGAATAAAGCCACACTGAAAAATCCCAATCCTGGTTCTGGACACTACAGTTATTGCTTCCTGTAGTTGGATTTACTTGGGTGCCCCTGTGCAGAGTAGCCAAACCTAGGTCCCTTATGACAGGTAACCTCATCCTCCCCGAACCCAGGTCCCCACCAGGTATTGCTGCCAACGCCAACAGCATGCCACCTGTCATTATAGTAAAAAAGCAGGGGTGAGGGGTTACAAAAATGGAGGCATCACTGGGATTTGTTTGGAAGGAAGGTGCTTGGGCAAGTAGGCTAGCGTTTTGGCTATCTGGCAGTGGGTAGCCCAAAAAGTTGAAGCAATTTCCCTAGTGTGTTGCTGTGTGCTGTGAATCTTGTGCTGCTGTTTAAAAAATGCCAACTGTTTATCAAAGAGCTGTAAAGCCAAAGAGTGTGCCCTTGTCCTGCATCATCAAAAATGTTTACAGCATTTTTGTCAGTTTTAAAATGAATTTCTGTGAAGAAAAGTGTGGAAAACTAGGGGTAGCAACAGAGAAATTATGCCCTGGACGTTTGAAATGCTTTTAAAATGAATTTCTGTGAAGGAAAGTGTGGAAAACTAGGGGTAGCAACAGAGAAATTATGCCCTGGACGTTTGAAATGCTTTTAAAATGAATTTCTGTGAAGGAAAGTGTGGAAAACTAGGGGTAGCAACAGAGAAATTATGCCCTGGATGTTGGAAATGCTTTCTGTGTAAAGTAAGAGACTGCAGAGTTAATGGCAATGTTACATGGTTGAAATGGGCTCCCGCCGTGGAGTCAGTTGAGAAAAAAAAGTGCATTTTACAGTTTAAATTTGACTGCTCGACGATCGCCGTGAGGAGAGGAGCCCTCGCGAGGAAGAAGAGGCTCATTTGCATGGTGTCATGTGGTTGGTCAGTTTGCCATTAGTCCGGCCCCTCAGCCAGCTCTTCTGTGACTGCTTCAGCATTTGAGAGGGAGACAGAGAGTAGTGCATGTACTGGCAGTGGAGGAGCATTGCAAGGATTCAAAGCGCTGTGAAATAGTTCAAAAAGTGACTTTTAAGTTTAAAATTGGGCTCAACCCGCAAATTGATCATGGAATTAGTGAATTTTGTGGTTAAAATGACGATCATGGAGACTGCCCGCCCGTTTGCATTCCGAGGCCTTCAAAATCTGGCTGCAGGCTGTTTTACCCCATCGCAGCAAGTTGCTACAATAACAGTGAGTAAACAATTAAAAAACTGTTCAAACAGTGATTTTCAGAAAATGCCATATAAAATGTGTGTGCAGCTGTATAGTCGCTTTGCAAGTAGCGATTGTGTGATGTCCTGCTGGCAAGTGCAAGTCTGTAAAGCCATTGAATGTGTGCATAGCAATGAAAGTAGCCTCAGTTTGAAGTTTGCAGCCAGACAGAGACTGTGGGTTGTAAAAAAGTGCAACACTAGTAGAAGCAGGCAATCCTGTGCTGAAACCTGAAGTTTTTAAGGGACTGTAAATAAAATAAATGTTGCCAGCAAGTGAAAAGTCCAAGGAAAATCCTGTAAATGTGTGAAAAGCCAGATCAGAGCAAGTTGTGCAGTTTGAGTAAACGTTATCAGTAGCTGATGTAAATCGGGTGCACAGTGGCTTGACCCAGAGTCTAAATGTTGATGCACAGAAGTGCTGCCGCCGCCATTACAGGGTGGGGTAGTAAAGTAAACACAGCAGCAGAGGAGCCATTTTAAAGCTACAGAGTGTGTTCATTTAAAGTGGGACTTTCAGTTACAGTGAACTTTTGTTTGTTTTTCTGCAGTTATGGCCTCAGGACCAGCTTGTTACCTGGATCATGCCCGGGTTGCAGTAACAGCAGCAGTAAATAGACAGAGATATTGAAAAGTGGTGCTATGGAGGGCAACTCCCTCCTGATGTGGCAATTCCTAATTATCCAGTGCGTGTATGCCAGATGTGCTTGAGTGCTGGAAGGGAAGTCTTCATGATTCCTCCCTGTGCTGGATGTCTACAAAAATATGGCTTGTGTAAAGCGCCTCCAATTCGTTTGGTTCCCACATGGACAAAAATTCAGGAATCTGCAGTTGGCAGCACACAGCATCAGGCAGAGCCTGTGGTGGAAGGTCCCTCGGGGGAGTGTGGCACAAAGCTAGAGGGTGCAGAATTAGAGACTGAATCTGAAGTTGAAGTTTTGGATTCTGGATCTCAGAAGGAAAGTTTGGATAAAGCATCAATAGACCCCTGGGTGGGGGGGCCTAGTCCAAGTCTCGCAGGTGAAGATGAGATGCGGGAGGCCTTTGAATGGGAGGTGTGGACCTCCGCTCCTAGTGATAAATGGATAATCTCAGGGGTGAGAATGACTGCTCTCTCCTGGGCTCAGATCTTCAGTGAAGAGGAAGATGAGGGGGAACCTATGTGGCCTTGTGAGAAAGGAGCGGGTACACAGCCTCAAGATCTTGCCTCGGAGGAATGTGCTCAAGAAGGTGGTGATGCCACTGCCCTGGCTTTACAAGAAGAAGTCGTAGGATCCGTTTTAATTTCGCTGAGGATGCTGGGTTAGCGGAACCAGGACTGGCCACCCCAAGCCAGGCCAGCGGTCTCAGATTGACCAAAGCAAGTAAAGAGGAGAGACTGGTTCATAGAAAGGCCAATGAAATCTATGGTATGACCTTTCCTACCTTTCCTCGGAGAGTCTGGGAGGAGATTGAGAACTGCAGGAAATCCTGGATCTGGGATGAAGCAATGAAGCATGTGCATCCTGGGGCCAACCAGCATGTAAAGAATAGACTGTTCCACGAAAAGTATACACAGTGGAAGAGAGGCAGGACACTGTTTATGGACAGAGGGAGAATAGTGGATGGAGAGGGACATGAAGTCTCCCACTGTGTGAGTTATGTTCACCCAGACGGGGTAATAATTCAAGCCCCTGGCCCCCCGGTACTATTGGCCTCAGTGGAAGGACCTCCCAGTAATTAAGCCCATGCCTACAAAATGGAGAGCCGAGCAGTGGTAGTTAATACTGCCACATCTAGACTGTGAAGTGCCCTTATTGATCCGCCAATATGAATAACCAAGGACTCAGGTGCTCCACATTCTTCAGTCTACAGTGTACTGTCTTGTTCAGCAACCATCTACTGGCCCACCAGATGACTTCAGATCCAGAGAGAGGACACCAGTCCAGCTGTTTCCTGTTCATCGCCTGGTAATCGGATGACGTCGGACCAGCTGTTTTCTTTTTGTTCCTGTTCTAAGGTTCCTTCTCCAGAGATGACATCAACCCAGCTGTTTCCAGATGTGCCCTTCTGTGTTCCCAGAAGATGTCCGCCCAGCTGTATCAGAAGAAATGCTGCCAGGGAGAGTCTTCGGCTGCGGTGCAGATCGGTGCCTAGTCTTATACTTCAAGAGGCTGGTAAGTCCAAAACCCTTTTTCTATCTTTATGACATTGTAGTACACACCCTACACTACAGACTTCAAAAATGTGTGAACTGTCCACAAAGACGCTCCCCTTTGGGATTTTGGCCTTCTAGAACTGTGTTTCACGGGGCTCCGGCCCAGGAGAGACTCTTTATTGGACTAGCGTTCGGGCTTTGTGGTCACTAGTTGGGACTTTAAGGGCACTCCACCCCCCCCCCCCAAATGTGTATTGTAACCAATGTAATTTTTGTACTCTAATGTAAATACTGTTTTCCTACCTTTTTTCTAAAAAAAAATATATATTTTTTTGAGATTGTTCAGTGTTTTTCTGTATGGTAGGGGTTGTTGTTGTCGTTGTTGTTTAGGTAGACTGTGTATGCAGATTAGGAGTGTGTTTGTTTTGTCATTTTCTTACAGGTGTTCCTGGGAAGACAGAAGAGAAGAAAAGAAGAGGAGGAGGGGCTCATCGGAGTTCCTTGTCAGTGCTTTATTGTGTTAGAATTTAAAGTGCTGTTTTGTAGTTGCAGGTTGCCCAAGGTCAGGGAGGTCCCCGGGTTTTGTTTTTGTTTGGGATGTTATGTTAGAGGCAGATAGGTTTTCCCTAGAGGGTTGGGGGGGATGGACAGGCTGTGGCCCTGACCTGCAGTAGGGGCCGTAGTGCTGATCTATCAGGGCTATGCTCTAGATGGTTCTACCAGAGCCACTAAGTGTCCATAGTAAGTGGATAGTGTAGAGGCTGACATGTCAGCTATAGGTCTTTAGGCCCTTAGTGTTGCCTGCCTGTGCTTGCACATGGTAGGAGGGGGCCTGATCAACCCCTCCGCAGGTAGCACATAGGGTGGGATGGCCTAAGGCCGGGTGCATAATGACTGGGGACAGTCATTTTCCTGGTCAAGGGCGAGTGTAACCCCCTTGTTACCTGGGGTTACTAGAATCCCAGTAAGACCTAGTGGTAGGCAGGGAAGGCAGCTTGTGAAACTCCAGTTAAATGGGTTTCACACTGTCTCACTCTGTTCTCAGTCACAGCTGAGACTTGAGAGATGACATCATCATAGAACTGTCGCAGCTGCATAAGCCACATTGGAATCTGCAGCTCAGGGAGTGAGTTTAGAGCTTTGGGAGTTTCAAAGCGAGTTGTCTGTTTACCTCCCAGCAGGAAGGAGTTTCTGTGTTTACCTTTTGAAAGTGGTGGAGACCGCTGTCCAGGTCTCAGTGATCCCTCCCTCCGGGGGGGGATGGAAGAAAAGTCCCTCTGTGGATGCCAGGGGCAATCCCCTATTTCCACTATGGAAGAAAGCTGCCTGTTTTCAGATCTGTTCCTGTATAACAGTAAAAGATGTGATACTTTGCGTGTGGGGCACCTGCAATGAATGGGTGAGTGTTTTGCCCCATTTGAAGGGGCAAACCAATTGTTTCATTAGTTTGGAAATATAAAGGAAGTTGGAATGTGGACTGCTATTTGGGAGGACTATTTCAACTAGGACAAACAAATGGAGCAGTCAAAAAGTCTAATGTTTTAATGGATTTCAAGTAACACTGTAGAGGGGTGCTTCAGGTCATCCACCGTTTAATCTACATTTTCACAGTTCAAGTTTATGTTTGTCCAGAGAAATGGCCGGGTATGGGCTGTGGGAGCTGGAGGTGGGAACACCCCCCATCTTTAGTGACCAGGTCCACCTCTATGGATTTCTTCTGTGATTTGCTACTTGCCTCATGCGCCTGGCCAGTGATGAGGTGGGTACCCAGACGTGGTTCGCAACTTTGGAAAATCTCTCTAGGAGTCGCAGACTCTATGTGGTATGGGGAGACACAGGATGGGAAATATTCTCCTTGTTTGATAGGAGTCAAATGGAAGTAAGAAATCAACTCTCTCGAGGAGTCGCAGACTCTGTGGTGTGGAGAGCCACAGGATGGGAAATATTCTCCTTGTTTGATAGGAGTGAAATGGAAGTAAGAAATCAAATCTTTCTAGGAGTTGCAGACTCTATGTGGTGTGGGGAGCCACAGCTTGGGAAAATATACTCCTTGTGTGATGGGAGTTTCTCCAAGTTAAAGTTTGGGTTAATTCTTTAAATGGACCGTCAGTCAAGTGGCCGGCAGGGGAGCCGGGCCAGTCGGGCTGTGTATCCAAAGTGCATGCAAAGTCCGGGTTGAGTGCCTGGTGGGTCCAGAGCCAGACATTTGTAAAATTGTGTTCATTCTTCAAATGGACCGCCTTTAGTCTCTATCTGCATGTACAGTGAACGTAGCCCTTTGGGGGACCATCAATGCTTTGTAATGTGTCAGCTAGATTTGAATAAAGCCACACTGAAAAATCCCAATCCTGGTTCTGGACATTACAGTTATTGCTTCCTGTAGTTGGATTTATTTGGGTGCCCCTGTGCAGAGTAGCCAAACCTAGGTCCCTAGTGCCAGGTAACCTCATCCTCCCCGAACCCAGGTCCCCATCAGGTATTGCTGCCAATGCCAACAGCATGCCACCTGTCATTTTAGTAAAAAGGCAGGGGTGAGGGGTTACATTAACATAAAAGAAAAAAAAAATTAGCATAATGCCAATTGCGAATCCAGCCTGATCGCGAGCAGTTCAAGATGGTGGCCATGCTGGGTCGGCCGTCGGATGCTCTTTAGAGTCTGTTTAGAGTTTTTCTTTTATTTTTATGTTCATTTTAAACTGTTTTAAATCGACCGTTTGTGTTATCGTGCCACAGTGTCCTTGGATTACTGATCTGTGGATTATTTCGGGATTGTCGAATATCTTGTGACTCGACACATTTTGTTGCCCGAGGGACTTGGTTGGTAATTGCTTGGTGGACGTCAGTTTCCTTTTTGCCCAAGCAACCTGTTTTTGAGCCGCCGAGTGATTCGTGGATTATTTTGGATTTTGTGACACGAATCAGTTGCTGCCCGAGGGAGTGTGTCGGCATTCACTTGATGGACATTATTTTCTTTCTTACTGAGCAGCCTGTGACTTTGACCAGTGAATAAGGAAAATCAGTGGGTGCATTTTTGAACCACCTTGGAGTCGAGTAGTGGTGGTGAGGAAGTGTTTCGGCAGGTGCTCAGTTTTTTGAGCATTCGGTGACTGCCTGTAATGAAATAAAGTGCCTGTTCAGTCTGCCCTCAAAAGATTCTATGCTCTCTGCTGAGGGGAGTTCATGGGCTGGAGTTTGATGGACTTTGGAGCTGACTATACAGATTTGAAAGAATTGTATATGAACTTTATGTGTCCTGCATCTGTGAGCAGGAAAGATAGTGCGCAGTGAGGTTTGGGAGCAGTGCTGTGCTGTACTGAGGGCGGGGGGTCCTCCCTCCTTGTGCCCGGGGGCCCCAGACAGTGAGGAATTGCATGGGTGGGGTGAATTGTGAGGGCTATGGAAGAACTGTGAGCCCTTGGACCTATACTCGATTGGGTGACTTCCCTGCTTCTTTCTTGTCTACCTTTTGAATTGTGGGTGACGACTGTCTGTGACTAGTGGAGTACTGTTGTTTAAATGTGCCTCTTTGTCCTCTGGCTTTTGCTGGGTGTTTTCTCTGTGGAGATTTACTGCCCCATGGGGAGCTTGGTGTTTTTACCCAGCTGGGGAGTCGGCTGGGGTTCTTGCTCCCTTAGACCAATGGAAATGGCTGCAATTGTGGCCTTTCTCGGGATCTTTTGGTGTTGGGTTGTTTTTCTCCTGAGAGCTCCCGGCAGTAAGTACAGGGGTTGTTATGAAGGAGTTTTTTCCAGCAATTGGCAACACTGTATCCCAATTCAGCCTTTGGACTTCTGGTGGTTCCTGGTTTCGGCTGTATTTAATTCTGGGCCTGGATTAAAAGAGACTGCTGACTTCCTCCTTTTTTGTGGATTATTTCACTTTTCTGCCTGGATGATGGGGTGGTGAGAGGACCCTGCATCCATGTACTTTATTTATTTTTATTTTGTTGAATGTTATAGTTCCTTTCCTGATCAGTGAAGAAGATTGTAATTTTCTACCTCACCGTTTCTGAGAGATCGGGGAAGGGGGGAGGGTTATAGTTTCATTTCTCACTTGGACTGGAATAGTTTAGTTTTATTTTTTTATTTGTTGTTTTATTATTATAAATTGGTTTAACTGTCTGGCAGTGAGAGTGCCTTTCTATCCTCTTTCCCCAGTAGTGAGAGGACTGGAGGGGGTAAATTATTCATTGTTTCTTGTTATATTTTGTGTTGGGTTGGGAGGTGAGAGTCCCTAAGCTTTGTTTGTTGTCTATTTGTTTAGTGGGTTATTTTGTACTAAGGGGGGTTGTCAGGGTCTCTAATTTCAGACTCTGAATTGATGTTAGCTAACCTGGGAGCTGGGTGGCGTTTTAAACCTTTTTGGGGAGGTATTATTAGTTTGTTAGTTTTGATTCAGGTTTTGTTTATTGTATCTTTATTCTGCAGTCTAGCTTATAGCATGTGCTGGCCTTCAGCCCCCACAGTTGTGTGCTACTCATCCTCCTCTCTCCGTGCCCTTCCCCCTTTTTACTCTCCCCCTCTTTAGTTTGAGATCTACCAGCATTGTAGAGTGCTGGGTATTGTGCGTAGGAGGGGGAGAAGGGCGTGGGGTTGCGAACAGGGGAGGATGATCGAGGGGGGTCATCGTATTGGGGTGGTTGGTACCAGAAGGCACCCTGGGGCGAAATGGAATCCTGATCATGGTTTTCTATGTCTGATGCCCATACCCAAGGAGACCACCGATTATGGTGGGCAGATAGCCTGTGCGGCCCGCGAGGTTCGTCCAATTCGGGCGGTGTTGTACAATGACAGGTCCATTAAAAACAAGACCGCAATTATTGCCAATCTTGTTGGTACGGTGGACCTGGCTTGCATTACCGAGACCTGGTTGGATGATAACTCTGGCCCCATTTTGGAGGCTATGACTCCAGCCGGGTACTTGGTGTTACACCGCCCAAGATTGGATCGTAGGGAGGGAGGGGTTGCGGTCTGTTTCAAGACCGAACTCAGCCTCATGGAGGTCTTAGTTGGGGGGGGGTTTGAGTCCTTTGAGTGTATAGTTGTAGCAGGTGTAGGCTTTCGAATCACCCTCATTTACCATCCACCTGGTGATGAGAAGCGATTCCTTCAGGAAGTGGCAGACTTCGTCATTGATATGGCGTTCAAGTCGCCCAGATTGATGGTTCTGGGCGACTTCAACGCCTGGGCCAATGACAAACTCTCACAATTTGGTCAACACTTCCTCCAGTTAATGGCAACGCTGGGCCTAACACAGGTGGTTTCCTCTCTACACATAAATGTGGACACTCTTTGGACCTAATCTTCCTTCTAGGGGTCGAGGCATCTGATGTGGGGGTGGAACCCGTCGGGTGGTCAGATCATTACACCGTGGGGTTTAGTTTTTGCTCCCCTTCTAGAAGACCTGCCCCTATGGAGTTGGTTAGGTACTGCCTTTTGCAGGATATAGATCCCCAAGGCCTTGCGGCAGTGCTTGACATCTTGTCCCCCACGTTGGAAGGCAGTGATCCAGAGATCCTTGTGTCAGCCTATAATACAGCCATTGAGGGGGCTCTGGATTTCATTGCTCCAGTTCGTGTTCGCCCCCTCTCCCTTCGCCCCAAGTCCCCTTGGTTTGATGAGACATTGAGGGAGATGCAGAGACAGGGGCGAAGGTTAGAGCATTGCTGTTGAAAGTCCACCCTTGATGCCGACCACCTTAGATTGATGGATCATTATTTGGTCTATCAATCTGAAATCACCCGTAAGAAGGCAGAGTTCCTGTCCAGGGAGATTGCGGTTGCTTGGAATCGACCAGCTCAGCTGTTTTGAACTGTGGACAGACTGTGCAACCCAGCCTGTCTGCAAGTTCGGAAAGTCTTTTCGCAATTGGGGTGCGATGAGCTTGCTTAGTTCTTCGTAAATAAGGTGGCCGACATTAGGGCTGAACTGCTGCCATCACACTCTAGGGGGCGTTGCTGTGAACCGGTGTGAGATCACGGTGCCTCGGTTTTCCTGGAGTTCCTTCGGTCAGCTGGAGTTCATTGATGTCATGCGGATCGTCCAGCATATGCGCCCTACATACTGTAGTTTGGACCCTGGACCAACCTCCCCAATTTTGTGTTGTATTGACATCATTGGTCCAGTCCTTATGCAGATAGTCAGGTGCTCCCTGGAATATGGTGAGTTTCCCTGCTCCCTGAAAGAGGCGGTGGTGACACTCCTCTTGAAGAAAGCTACCTTGGACCTTGACTGTCTCGAAAACTACAGACCTATCTCTAACCTTCCCTTTGTTGGGAAGGTGATTGAGAAAGTAGTGGCTGCACAACTGAAAGACCATTTGACCATCCATGACATCTATGAACCCCTCCAGTCCGGTTTTCGTAAAAGACATAGTACCGAGACAGCACTGGTTCGGGTGCTCAATGATCTCTTGATGGCCAGAGATTGGAAGAGTCATTCCATTTTGGTTCTCCTCGACCTTTCTTCAGCTTTTGACACCGTAGATCACATGGTGTTGATAGAACGCCTGAGGCTGTTTTGTGGAAATATCTGGAACCGTCTTAAGATGGTTCACATCATTCCTCACTGAGAGATCACAAAGAGTTGTGTCCGGGGTTTTTTCCTCGGATTCAACGGTTTTGTTGTGTGGGGTGCCTCAGGGTTCAGTACTGTCACCCATGTGATTTGCAGTGTATATGCTACCCATCAGAGACATTATAAGGAGGTATGGGCTGAGGTTTCACTGTTACGCAGATGATACCCAGCTCTACCTTTCTTTGGCCCCCGACCAGGAGGGAGCTCTAGCGGTCTTTAATAGTTGTCTAAAAGAAATCCAGGAGTGGATGAATTTTAGCTGGCTGAGGTTGAACTCTGATAAGACTGAGGTACTGGTTGTGGACCTGGGTCAACAGATGGGGGGTCGGGTGATGGTGCGTCTTCTGGAATTTTTCTTGGAGGCATTTCTCTCCCGACCTCTGAATGGATGCGGAACCTGGGGGTAGTTCTTGACGACGGGCTGACACTGCATTCGCAGGTGTCAGCAGTCATCAATACTTCCTTTTATCATCTTAGGAACATCGCCAGGATTTGGCATCTTGTTCCATCTGCTGACCTGCCAACGTTAGTCCATGCCTTTGTGTCCTCGCGCTTGGATTATTGCAACTCCCTTTATCTAGGGCTTTCTGGGGTTGAAATTCGTCACCTGCAGCTAGTGCAGAATGCTGTACCTCGGCTTTTGACAGGTTCTAGTAGATCCTGTCACATTACTCCGGTGCTGCATGAACTGCACTGGCTGTCAATTTGGTGGTGGATCACCTTTAAAGTTGGATTGCTGACTTTCAAAGCTCTACACTATCTGGGCCCAGTCTATCTGAAAGAACTTCTGGTTCCTTATCACCCTAATCGATCACTCCACTCGGTTGATGAGGGGTTGCTAGAGGTTCCAAGCATGAATTTGAAATCTTCGGGCGCTCGGGCTTTTTCGTATGTGGCCCCCACCCTTTGGAACTCTCTAGCCTGTAGGTTGCGGGAGTGCATTTCTGTGGAGGGCTTCAAGAGAGGATTGAAGACTTTTTTGTGGCAAACTGCATTTTTAGAATATTGATTGAAATAATTGTTTTGATCCAGCTGTATTTTTTAATGATTTTTATTGTTTTAATCTGTTATTTATGTACGGCATCTTGGCAATTGAAAGGGGCCTTATAAATAAAATTATTATTATTATTATTATTATTATAATGTCTAACAGAATTTTTTTTCTCCACTATCCACTATAGACTGTGAAAGATGCTTCCAAATAATATAATTCCAGGGTCATAAAGGAAATCCACTCCCAAAGTCTTACTTGCTGTTAGTAATACTTTATTCCAGTATTTTTGCAGTCTTGGACAGCTTACTGGCATATGTATAAGTGATTCTGTCTGATTCTGACACCCTGGACATTTATTAGATTCATTTTTATTGAAAGTGTGTAGTTTCTTAGTCATGTAATATACCTGATGTAGGATGTTTTACTGTATCTGTTTTAGTCTGCTTTTTTTGTGACACTTCCAGGGTTTTGGGAACAATTTGGTGCCATTTTTTTATTGATAAGTTTGGTCATATGTCCTTCTTTCATTTTTCAAACAGTTTGTTCAGGACAGGAGATTTTTTCCAAGCACTTGATATAAATGTGCCCAATTAGTTTTTCATTGATATCTGTGCTTGATAATTCTTCAACTGGAGAACTTATTATTTCATTTAGAGAACCCAGTTTTACTCTTACAAAATGCTTTACTTGAAAATATGTGAGAAAGTAACCTTCCTCTATATTGAACCACTGTTTTTTTAATAGAGCTTTTTCTGTATTTTTCTTGGGTTTTCTCCTGCCCCCCCCGGTGCCCCGGCACAGAGCTGTATGTGTGCATGGAGGTGTGCTCGCACATCAGAAGCCAGCTCAGCCTCTTCCACTAACTGTGCTGCTGCCCTTCCCATCTACGTTATCCCACTGAACCTCCACACGGTGGGGAATGGGACTTCAGGAGGGTTGACAACCCACTCCCAACACCCCCAGGAGAGGAGAGCAGCCTGACGGCATGCTCAATCCCACTCCTCCCAGCCCCCCCATGCCAGCACCCGACAACCCGAGGTCATTCCTGAACCAGTGTCGCCATCGTAGTGCAAGGTATGGTGTCCAGCGCCTCAACCCTTAATGCCATCAGGCTGGCCTGAACCGCTGTTTAAGGATTTTAAAATCCATTAATATTAATTCCTTGATTATAAAGATGTTTAATTTGATATAGGCCCTTTTTTCCCATTTTTGAATAAACAGATTTCTCTTAAAGATTGTAATACACCTCAGGTATGTACAAGGGGTTAATACCTCTTTCCATCCTAATATTTTATGGATCTCAGCCCAGATTTTAATTGTAACTTTGGTTGATTCTAAGCATGCTTTTTGTATGCAGATGTTCTGAACCCCTTGAAGGATCCCTGTCAAACTTCTTAACCACAGTTTTCCTTCTTCAGTTTCTATATGGCCAGCTTTTTCTTCCAGTAAGAAAGAAGATTTAATTTGTGCCATTTGGGCCACATAGAAGTACCACTGAAAATGTGGCAGTCCCAGCCCTCCCTTATCAGTTGGAGTATACAATTTAGCTTAGTTTACTCTGGGCTGCTTGTTCTGCCAGATGAACTTCCTGACCTCGCCTTCAAGATGGTGGAAGGTTTTCTTGGGTATCCTTACAGGGAGCACTTGAAAGAGACAACACATCCTTGGTAAAAGATTCATCTGAACAACATTTATTCTGCCTGTTAAAGTCAGTAGGAGTAGTTACCATCTGTCCATATCATTGTACATTTTCTGTATTATTGTGTCATAGTTTGAATTGTAGAGATCTTCTGTTTTTTGTGTTATCGAAATTCTCAGACATTTAATTTTTGTAGTTGTTTCTAGGTTATTTTTATTTTTAAATTCAGTTATTGCAAATGCTGTACTTATTGGGGGATTTCCATTTTACTCTGGTTTATTTTATATCCTGAGATATCTATGAGCATATTTATGAGTTCCATTAGTGGAGCCATTGTGAGGAGAGCATCTTCCAAATATACCAAAATATCATCTGCATTAAGTGATATAACATGATATGTCTCTTTGTTTTATACATTTGATTCCCTCGGATTGTATTATTGATTATCTAATGGTTCAATGTATAGGTCAAACAAAAGAGGCAACAGTGGGCATCCTTGTCTCATACATCTTTTTAACTGTATATCAGGTGATATTTGAGTATTCATTTTTATACAGGCAGTAGGGGATTTATACATTAGTTTTATTAAGTTTACAAATTTTTCCCCACAATCAAATTTCTGTAACTTTATAAAGAGATAATCCCAGCCCACCCTATTGAAAGTTTTTTTTTTTTGCATTGATTGAAATCAATACGGCATGTTTGTGGGATGAGTTCTCTAAAATATTGAGTACGGCATATATTGTCTGCTAGTTTTCTTCCTGGAATAAATCCCATCTGGTCTGGATGAATAATTTTGTGTATAACTGCTGCAAGTCTTTTTGCTAGAATTTGGGAGAATAACTTGTAGTCAGTGGGTAATAATTTGATGGGTCGATAGGAACAGCACTTTTGCAGTGGCTTATCTTGTTTTAGAATTAATGTAATCGTGGCTTGATAGAAGGAAGGTGGAAGGCTATTCTCTTCAAAAGAGCTATTATATACTTGATGTAGGATGGGTATTATATTATCTTTGAAATGTTTATAAAATTTGTTTATGAATCCATCTGGGATAGGGGACTTACTATTTGATAGTTCTGTAATAGCCTCTAAGATTTCTTGCTTAGTAATTTTATTTTCCAAGGTTTGTTCATCTTGAGTGTCCAATTTATTTTAAGTTATTTTTGAGAGAAATTCGTCAATTTTTTGATTGTCTGATATATTCTCTTGGGAATAGAGTTTAGAGTACACTAGGGAAAAAGTTTTGTTTATCAATTTTGGGTCTGTTAGCAGTTGTCCCCTTTCATTCGCTATTGAATTTATTGTGTTTTGGGCTCTTTCAGTTAGTAATTGGAAGACTAACAGTTTGGGTTTCCCCCCCTAGAAAATAATACTTTGCCATTGTCCTCATTAATGCTCCATTTGCTCTGTTTTCCATGCTCTGTTTTATTTTGTCTCTCAATAATTGAGCCTTGAGAAGGCTGTGGCCTAATGTTATTAAATCTACTTCTGCTTTTGCTAATTCTTGCTCGACAGAATTGAGTGTGCATTCCTGTTTTTATAAGAGTTACATGAAACAGACACCCCTATTAGATATGCCTTCAGTGCATCCCATTTTGTACCCAGCTGCACTTCTTGGGAGTTATTGTTGTTTATAAAGTTATTTATTTCATTACATATAAGCTTAGTATAGCTACTGTCACTTAAGAGTTTTGTATCAAATTTCCACTGTCTGTGTAGGCTCTGTTACTTCTGATTTAATTGTAAGTTGCATGGACGCATGGTCTGATATGGTTATTGAGTCATATTTCAAATCTTGTGTATCGCTTATAATTTGTTTAGATATGAGGAAGACTACAGTTCTTGAATGTGTATTGTGAATAGTAGAGTAAAATGAGTATACCTCTTTATCTGGAACAAAAAAAATCTCAGCAGTTCTATAACATCAAGTCCTTGCATATAATTTTTAATTAATGGAATTAATTTATTCTTTTTCTCTCTAGTTCCTATACTCCTACCAGGTGACCTAGTGTAATAATAAAATATCCAGTGTTTATGTATGGACTTGGATATAATGAAATATCAATAAACAATCTGTTGAACAAGTTACGGTCTTCCTCATTAGGGGCATAAACTGATATTAGTGTATATTCATTAAGATTTTTTTCTATCCTTAATATTAGGAATCTTTCTTCCTTTTTCCTATGCTATGCTGATATCAGGAAAACCAATTGTTTTCCTGATGAGAATTGCTGTACCTCTGGCTTTAGTAATGAACATGGAGAACGAGCCATTTGCCGTGAACACATTTTTGAAATAGTTGAAATCCTTGTTTTCAAAATGGGTTTCTTGCAGGAATAGACTATCAAGTTCTTTCCGATTACATTGATTTAAAATACTCCTTATTTTTCTTCTTTCTCTTACACCCTTAACATTCCAAGTCATCAAATTAATGGTTTCATTTTAATAAAGCTGAAATCAAGATTTGCCTTTGCTTCTATTTGGTCGAGCTGGATGTGTACTGAGACTCTTCTTTTTTGTGTTCAAATATTTTTAATAAATATACAGTATATATATATATATACACACACACATTATTACTTCCATGAGTCTGGATGTCTGGATATTAATCAAGATAATAAAAATAGAGATGATGATTCCCTGTAGTTCTTTATTAGTATTCTTTCTTTTATTACTGCTATTTTTTTCCACAGCCTACACCTCCTCTTATCCCTGCCCCCTCTCCTATTTCCATCCTAAGACCTAAAGGGCTAAGAGAAAATAGAGCTATTACCGAACAGGATAGATGCATAGTAACTATAATGATACTCTCAATAGCCTGTTTCTGAGTTGTTTTACCTGTTTGTTTTTTTTTCCCTTTCTCCTTTCACTGGTCTCCTCCTCACCCTTTACTGCTAGATATCTGGAAACCATTTGGTATCCTCTTGAAGTGACACCAGATGTACTGCTGGTGAACTTTCCTGGGGTAGTGCTGCCTAACCACAGGAGAAGAATAATGGGGATATATTCTCCTCCCTTTCTTTTCTTTCCCTTTCCTTTTTCTCTCATTCCTCCTCCCCTTCTTTTCTTTCTCTGCTTTGTCTCCCTTCCTTGCCAACTTAGTTCCCTAATATAAACTGCTTATAAATGATACAAATGAAAAGAAAACAGTGAACAAAAAAAGGGAAAGGGAGGCATGATTGTGTGTGTGTGTGTGTATATATATATGTGTGTGTGTGTATATATATATATAAATATAGATAGATATATAAAATGGATGTGAGGGTGCAACCCCATTTTTTTTCTTTTTCTTCCTTTTCTTTCCTTCCTTTTTTCCTATTTTTGTCTCCCCTTTCTTTCCTCTTTTTTGTCTTTATTTTTATTCTATTTTTTCCATTTTCCTCTGTCCTCTTTTTCTTTCTTCTTTTTTGTCTTTTATAAGGTCATGTCAGTTAACCCTTTTTTTACGGTTTCTCCGCAGTCCATTGTTTTATAACTTTTTCAGCCTCTGTTACAGAAGGAAAACGTCTAACTCTTCCATGAAACCATACTTTCAATTTCACCGGGGGATCATCATAAATCTGATGTCCCTCTGTACCAACATGGATTTTGCATTTGCAAAAGCTTTGCACTTACACTTAGTACGGAAAATCAGGGAAGACCTGGATATTCATGCCTGCTGCCTTTAAATCATTCTCCAGCCTTGCTTTCCTCAAAATCACCTCTCTGCCTTAATAATGATGTGGTCTGATAACACAAACGCAAACTTGAGAGCATTGATAATTAGGGTTCCTCTGTGTGCTCCGTCCAGTTCTATTTTCCTTTCTGGATAAGGTCTGTCCAGTGCTTTGGAGAATAATTTTTCAAAGAATTCAATGGATTTTGCTCCTTCCAGTCCTTCAGGAACTCCAGCTTGCTTCAAGTTACCCCTTCTGCTCCTTGTTTCCATTTCTTCAATTTTGAGCTGAAGAATTTCCAGTTCTTCAGAATGATCCTTTATTTTAACATTTAATGGACTCCATGTATCCTCCACAATGCTGACTCTTTCTTCTAGTTCTGATGTACTGATTGAGAGGGAATAGATTTTTTGAACCAAATCTGACACAGACCTTGTCAATTCTGAGACTGAGATTTTTATGCTTTTAAATCCCTCTCTCACATCCATGATTAAATCATCCCTTGAACCAGTGCCATTTATGCTCTGTTTTTGGTTTATTAGGTTAGTATTCCTGTCCTCCTTAGGTTCTGCTAGTTCTTTCAATGCTGCCTCCTGTGTTTTATTAATTTGGTCATTCTTATGCTCACAATTTGTGGCTTGGTCCAAGCTAGTTTTCCCTCAGGCTACATTCTCTCGCATTGTTGCTCTGAATCAACCTCATGATTAGTAATCTTTGACTGCAGTGTATATATAGGTTGTCATCCTTATTTTCATGTGGATGATTATTCCCCAAGACTTCCATGAGCAAAAACTGACTTGAGTTAGTGGCATTTGTTTCTGAGCCTAGGGCTCCTATCAGCTTGTTGCTTGCGGATAGAGCTGCTATCTTTGCCAGTGGTTACAGTAGCTTAATCAGTGTCAGGTATCGTAGTCTGGTGGACAGCCATTGCTTGGGCTGAAGCATCCATGCCTGGAGCTACAGGAAAGAAGTTAAATGGATTAAACATCTGTGAGCCCGTGGGTGAGTAACATTCTGGAGCAGGGGAAGGTGTTAACAGGTGGGAGTGCTAGATTGTTGGCTGGAGACTTGAAGTATTTAAACAAGTTATAAGAGGACTGTTTGTTATCAGCTGACCTTAGGGAACTTTACAAATCCCAAGCACTTCCCCTCCATTTGGTTTGTGGTTCTTTGTCTGTATTTTTATGGGATTCCTTTAATTCCGTTGTTCGATGGGCTCTTTACGACATGCCCCCTTTCCCCACTGTCCAATTTCTCTGGTGGTATTTATACATTTTTCAGTACTCCAGAAGTAAAACAATGTATTAGAGCTCTGTGAAGATCAACCCAGTTATTTACCTCTACTCTGAGTATATTGAGGGAAGCATAAAAACAATTCCAGGTTTTACTTTGCAACTCTAGTGAATATATTGTCAAGGCATGTAGGCAGGTTTTTTAATGTATGTCATACAGAGGAAAATACTCATCAACTTAGCTCTGTTTGGCAGCAGCTCTGTAGATCAAGTTGTCCTCTCTCCTCTGTGGTCACACGCATCTGCTCAGTCCTCCAGCATGTCCGCCATCTTGAAAAGAATGTTCCTCTCTTACTTTAAGAGTATCTTTATGATAACTATATTGGTTTCCATGCTGCCATCACTCTATGTTACTTAGCATACCACATTAAATATGTGAACATTTGTAGTTATATTTCTGCATTTTAATTAGGTTCGATTTCCTACATGCCAACTTCAGAAAAAAAAATTCTGCCACATCTGGATCCTTTGATCTTATTTTACCTCTGTATATCACTTTCTCCTTGAGGCCTGCATATCTCCTTACACCTTCTCTTTAGTTTCAAGTTATTTATGTAAGGAACAAAATGCAATATCCTTGGATGATGAACATTATCCGTATTACGCTATATGTTTTTTCCCAAAAGCCTCCTTCTGCAGTCTCATAAGTTTCAATTTCCCCATCTGATAAATTTCGTTTCCTTGGCATTACCATTCTTCCCTAGTTGGAGGAAATGTATGTCATCAGTTTCCAATTAATGTATATATTTCTGTGCTGCAGTGACCTGAACAGAAAATGAATATGTACTGTATGTGCTTGAGATTGTATTGTATTTTTTATTTATTTTTTAACCAGGTAAGTGGATTGGGATAGGCCCATTTTCAGCCATGTCTAGAGAGGCTACAACACAAAAGACAATACAATCACAGAAAAATTGGATACATTTCATTGCAACTTAAAAACTTTCAAACCTAGAAATAGCACTTATATACAGAAGAGCTAGTATGGCTTGCAGGAAGGCTCCCAGCAAATGAGTCTCAGTGTTCTCCATTTCTATTCCAAAAAATGTCCTCCTATATACTGCACAAGTGCATTCTAATTGACTAATGAACTCATAATTTTACCTTAACCCACAGTCTCCAGATACTGACACTGGATTGGTTTGTGATAAAATGTCTATGAATTTTCATTACTCATCATGTACATGTATGCAAATTAGGTCAGCACTGACTTCTGCTTAGGTATCTGTCAAGGCCTTATGCATAAGAGCAGTGGTTAGCAAAATGTATTGGATATTTTCTCTGTGCTTCACTTCCCCTCGCATAGCATATGGAGAGGTCCATTTTGTAAACAAAATGAGCACATGGTTTCTCAGAGACACATGACAAAAATATCTTCAATATTAAAACTATTACCCTCTGGGTTAGGGTAATAGTCTCAATAACCTTCAATATGTAGATTATTACCCTGTCCCAGATGGTGCATCAGCATGGCCCATTGATGTCACCTGGAGAGCACAGCTCAAGATTGGACTATGGCTTCTAGGCATAGGGCTGGTGGAGGCTGAGCATCTCATAGAGAAGAAGCTCCTGGTCTCTGTGACTTTGGGGTGGGGATGAATTGGGTGGTCAAGTGGTCTGCTCAATGCGTAAATATTCTTCACCAGCTAGTCAAAGAGTACCACTGACTTCAGCTGCAGAGATGGTAAACAAAACTGAAAACCAAAACATGACGTGATTGAGCCCTACCTGCACTGAACCATCTGCAGTCTGTTATGGGCTGTTAGTAGAGGCCAACAAGCCAGTTGAAATGAGGAAGTTAGTTTTCCCAGGCATGCATATGATGTCTAATAAGTTTATGGTTCACAAATTATTTCACAGTGATCCAGCTGTGCAACAAAAAATGAATTTTGGATTGTACTCATGCTTTCCTGGTTTCCCAAAACAACATATTCCTTGTTATGTGACTGGTGTGAACCAACCACAAGACTGAAAAATATCCATGTCCGCAATATTGGTTCAGATGGAATGAGTATTTACAACTGCACACATTTTTCTGTTTTTTAAAAGTGGCATTACAGTACTCAAACATAATCCAATTCACAAATCCACATTCAAAACAATCTTGAACATGTTTAATTCAAAGCAGCAGGGCAACGAAATTGGGTAAAAATTTGACCATACCTTTTTTTTCTCTATGAAAGATTCCGGTCATCTTCCAGTTTTATTTGGGGATAACATTTTCTAGTTACACCAACATTTAACAACTTTAGAAATGTTTTAATTTAGTTTTCTTCTCAAGTAAGAAAATAAAACACATGATATGCATCTTAGGAGGTACCTACAAAAGTAGATTTTACAAGCATACTAGTATTTTAATTAATTGTAGCATTAACTAACTTTTTTGGGGGGAAGAAGCAATGTTGTTGCACTGCTGCTTGAAACAAAGATATTTTAAATTCTTGCACCTTTTCTAAATCTTGCAAGGTTTTCTCATTCAGAATAGGTGAGGTTATTTCTCCAACCTGATGGCATCCATTCCTGACCTGGCATAGTCCCAAATGCCAACTTTCTTAAGAAATGCAACACAAAAGTATTCTGGGACAAAGAAATATGATTTGTATTACTTTTTCCCTGCTTCATGCACTCTTCTGACTGTGGCTGCAGAGACCTACCTTGCTGTGGGAGCATAGCCCTTGCAGAAGTGATTTATTTATTCCTTCACATTCAGCACTGTAATGTCTGATGGGCTTAGCAATGCAGTGAAAGTTGTTGCACTCCAGAAGATATTCATTTTAGAATGTATTAAACACATGGGGGTGGCTGGAACCCATAAGTCCATTGTGTGGCTTGTTCCTCCTTCCCCCTTGGCTAAGATACTGATAAGGCACACTGATGAGCCTGAGAAAGATGAAATATATGCTTGTGTCTTCTGTTTTCAGCATTTACAGATTGTGCAAGATGCCATTTTTACAGATCAACTGTAGATATTTTATAAATAATATATCATAAACATAACTCATTTATGCCAACATTAGGACAACCAAGCTTTATTTATTACACCTGAAATTAAGAAAGTGCTATTTCTCATTTGCAGATACTATTTTACTGCTCTCTTATTTGATAGTTTCACAGAAAATCCCTCAAGACATTTGTAGACTTGATGGTAGGACCTTGGGTGAGTGCTGATGTTACCAAAGTGAGAATGACAACATTTACGCAGTGTCCTAAATGCTCAGTACACACACACACACACACAGAAACAAAGTCCATGGGTGTAGGAATGCATTCTATAAGGAAGTCATGGCTTACAAGTTTAATTGGAGAGGGGGCAGCATTCTGTTCCCTGACCATAGACTTTGGCTACTCTTACTATCTGATATCCCATTTACTAGTATTATAATATAATTAAAAGACAAAGAACCTCTGTGTGCAAACACTGAGGTGGGTTACCCAAATGCCCTTTTAGTAACCCTACCTCAGTGTTTGCTATTGTGAGGTTCTTTGTCTTTAAATAGTTTTTATTTTAGTGGGTTCACCATAATATATCCAAGGCACACTGCCTTAAGGGTAGCTGGTCCATTCCACTGGGGTGTCAAACAGACGAGGCATACTGATGAGTCCTGGTAGGATGAAACACGTGTCTATGTCTTCTGTTAGCACCCTTTGCAAACTGTGTGAGAGGCCTTTTTGCACCATGCAATTCTGCTTAAAGTTGGACCAGCATAACATTCTGTGGTGATTTGCATATGCAGCCCACGATGCTTTGCATTGTGGGGGCATGTGTGATTTTGTATTTTCTTATAATATAATTGCTGTACTCTGCTTAAATGAAATATAATGCTAAATGTATAAAACTAAGAAATATAGGGTATACAAGAGGTCTGGGTAAAATAATATGGGTATGGTATGAAAGGGGTCTGGGTAAAATAATGTGGTTATGTTTACAGTTGGGGGGGCAGCAATAAGATGCCAAAGAGTTCTGGCTCTTAAAAATTAAACTTTGCTAGTTGCATCACTGACTGCATCAGATTGTAAAATAAAATAAAAAACTGGTACTTTACTCACTGGATTTTACCAGAACATTATTACTGATAAATAATTAGTTTCATAGACTATTCAATAATTCGTAGGGGACAAACAAGAGAAGGGATGTCCAAACCTATCAGGTCATGTAAATTTTGTTTCCTTTGGATTTCCATTTCTGTATACTACTGTAGTCTGATTTACCCATTTTTCTTTTTTATATATATAACTTTTTGATTCTCCATTGCCATCTTTGTCTTCCATTGGGCTCCCTTCAGCTCCCAACCCTATCAGTCTCTCCCCACATCGTCTTAGCAGTGTGGATCCACAAGGAGTTATGTCAGAGTGCATTGGGAGCCATCATACAAGGCAACAGAGAGACACAAATGTTTCTGTGTTTTCTCCTGTCCTGACCTGACCTGGAACTGTGGCTTACACAGCAGGAGCATGCACTTAGAGGTGCACAAGCACTCCAGAAACCACATTCTCCCTCTACCCTCCCAACATAGCGTCAGTCCCCCAGACCTCTGCTCGACAACCAGCCTCCACTAGCTGTCTGCTGAAAGTGAGAAAAATCACCTTCGCAACCCAGGAGATGAGAGCAGCCCAGCGGCCACTGCAGTCATCTCCCACCTTGTACCTGCCAGCCCCCCAGTGACCCAAGCTCACTCCCAAACCCAGATCGCTGGCATAGCAAGAGGTGTGGTGCCCAGCACCTCAACCCTCAGTGCCACTGGGCCAGCATTTCACCCTTTTCTCTGAATTCTTTCACATTCCCAAAATTCATGCATGTGATCTGCAATGGGTTCTTCTCTTCAAAGAGTTTACTGCTGCCCTTGTAACCCTTCCAAAATATTTAGTTCTTCTCTGCACCTTTTCCTAATTTGTGATTCTCCTTGCACTCCTGCTAAATTAGACCTGTCATGTATCCCTCTTTCCATAAATGTTCATCTTATCTATGTGCCCTTTCGGATATTTGTACCTTTACCCCTCCTTTTCTTAAATGTTGCCATTTTACTCCTGCACCCTGTGAAATGTGAACCCTTCTTCTGTACCCCTACCAAAAGTTGTACTTTTAGTCCACACTTTTCAAAATATGTGTGCCTTTAGTCCTGCATGCTCCCATAAATGATCACCTTATACCCTCCAAAACTGGTATTTGTACCCCTGCACCCTCCTGAAATTGGTATCCCTCTTCTTATACTTCTCACAAACATTGTTCCCATACCATTTCACCCCTTTCAAATTGACATCTCTTTTCAAAATGTGTACCTTATATCACCATGCCCTTCCCAAAATATGTTCCCCTTGTCCCACTCCCAGTGGGAGGCTGTGCAGTAACACTGAACTGGGCATACCTGGCCCACATAGCTCCATATCCTGAACAGGCATCCAGTGGCTGGCATGTATGAATGCTTGCCACCACCCTTGCTTGTCCATGGTCCCACCTGTGGCATGCAACTGTGTGTGGATGGATCAGAGGATATAGGCTGGTATCCATTCGGTGCCCATCCTGGTCACCTAGTGGATCCCCTGCTCCATGTAAAGCATAGGATTGTGGGATGGCATGGGACTGCCATATTCAAAGTTTACCTTGGAGTGCCTGTATGGTTTCCCCAGCCCTCCCTGTCTGCCCAGAGGGCTGGGGCAGCATGGTAAATGGTTTGGTCATTCTTACCGCAGCCAGCAGGTGAAATTTTGGAGGGCATGCAATGGATACAGCAGGGTCCTTGCTTCTATATCCTGCACTCCCTCACACAGAACTTTACACCTGTGTGAAATACTGTGGAGTGCAGGCATGCCCCCAGACACACCACCAGACCATCCTTGCATGTAGCTGCTTGAACTGTCCAGTGCATCCAGTGCAGAAGTGGTGAATATTTCTTCTGTGAATGCCATTGGGGGTCCACTGGACCTCTGGTGTGTAGCATATTGACATAGGTTTGCTTATGCACCACAGGTATGTGGTGCACAGGCAATCCACACTTACGTGAATAGATCCATATATTTGCGCTGTTATTCCTTTCTCCCCTTCTAAAATTTGCAACCCTCCCCAAATATACTCCACATCCTTTCCAAAGTCTGTACCCCTAACTCTGCACCACTTCTAATGTTGGAGAAGCGGTTTGTAGAGGTGGGGGTAGAGGGTACATAATATGGGATTGTTGCAGAGGCAGAGGGTACAAATTGTGGTATGGGGATTGGTATAATAGGTACATATTGACATATTGTACATAGGTACATAGGAGGCAGTATAGCGCAGTGGTCTAAGGCTCTGAGCTGCAAATCTGGTGACATCCAGCAGACCAGACCTGGGGTTTGAATCCCACAGCTTCCACTTGCATACTGTGTGACCCTGAGCAAGTCACTTAACCTCCTTGTGCTCCCAGGTCGCTCCTGTAAAAAAGCTTTCAGCTTAGTGTGCTATACCTGGTAAAACAACTAAATAAAAAAAAATATATATATTGAGGGAGTTGACAATCTGAGAATAATACAGGGGAGTTACACATTTTGGGAGTCATGTATTATAGGAGTGAACATTGTTGGAAGGGGAAAACAGTAGGGGAACAAATTTTGTGACATATGCAAGGACATGCTAGAAATTTTTGGAGGTCTTTTACAGTAGATTGAGATACGTAGTTTAAGAAGGTAAAAGAATGAGTACAAACCAGGAGACAAGGAGGAGTAAGGGTACAAACCTTGTAGCAAGTGTAGAGTTAGGGGTACAAACTTTTGGAAGATTGTATGTATAGAGCTACAATTTCTGGGAGAATAGCAGGGCTATGAGATACAAACTTTGAGGGTTTGGAAAGACAGAGTTACACATTTTGGGTGGTGTGTTTATTTGGGGAGTAGCGCAGTGGAGGTAAAATTTAGTGGGTTATGTTGGGCGAAAGGTATAGATATTTGGAAGAGTGCAATGGGATGTGTACAAATTTGTTTAAGGTACAAGCTTTGCAGATGCTGCAGATTTGTGGAATGATTTTTAGGGGTTGGGTTATAAAGACTTCTAAGCTTTGGGGAGATCAGGTATAAATGGTTTAAATTTTGTAAGGAGGTTGGGGTTAAAGGTAACTATTTTGTGAGGGGTACAGGGATGAGAGTATAAATTTGGGCTGAGATGCAGATTTGGGGAGTAATGCAGTGGTGGCATGACTTTTTGGAGTAGTGCTGGAAAAGTTTACTAATTTGTGAAAGTATGTATAAAGCATAGGAGGGGGTACAAGAGAAGAAGGTACCCCTTTTTTAAAATATTTAATTTTGACTCTGTGGTATATGGTAAGGGCTTCAGAAGGTATACGGATTATGGTATGATCCTTGGAAGGGGTATAGGAAAAGGGATGCAAATTTTAAGGAGTGTGAGGATAAGGGTAAATATTTTGTGTGGGTAGGGGTAACATTTTGAAAGGTTGCAGGGGCAATTTGTTAAACTTGGGAGGGAAGCAGGGTCAGAGGTATAGATTTCTGGATCTGTGAGGGTACACATTTAAGCAAAATTACAGATTTGATGAGTAGTGCAGGGGAGGTATGAATTATCAGGAGTTGTGTGCGGTGGGAGTGCAATAATTTGGAGGGGAGGTGTAATGAGTTATAAACTTGGTATGTATGCAGAAAGTCAAGTATTTCAGAAACGGGGATAAGTACACAACTTAGGGGGTAGTAGTACAACGTGTGGGAGGGTTATATTAATTCTGGCAGGGCTGCAGTGGAGGAGTGCACATTTTGAAAGGCTTTTAATGGTGAGGGCACAGATTTAAAGAGGGATTGGTACAAACTGTAGGAGGGTTTAATGCTTCTTATAAATCTAAGCTGCTGCTTGAGGGAAGAGAAATTGGTGTAAGGCACAGTTAGAAACTTTGGAGAGGAGTGTGAACATATGGAATAGTTGAAAGGTAGGGGAGGAGTAGAGTTGTACATTTTCATGAGATCATAGATTTGGGGAGGAGAACAGAAGAAGTGGTGCTGTACCTACTTTGTTACTGCTGTGGAACCTCAGGAAAAAATATATATTTGAATAGAATGAATTTGGAGGGAGCTGTGGGGCCTGCATTCAGGGTTGGAAAGGAGTAAAGGAAACAAAAATGTACGTATTAATAAGCTTGACATTATTTTATTTTGGGGGGGGGTTGATACTGAGCACAAAATGTTGAGAATCTGCTTAGGAAACTTGCCATATATTTACACTTGATATGTTACTGGAATAATCAATTAACAAAGGCCCTCAGTAACATGGAAGCAAAGACTGATTTAATTTTATTTTAAAATCTGATGTACTCTGTATCTACTGAGCTGCTTGGACCTTTAGAAAAATGATATTATTCTTGCTTGAATGATATCGGCACTCACTCAAGATTCTGCCAGCTGGTCTGAAAATGTCAGAATTCTTTTGGGCAACTATCAAATAGGACAGGAATACAAAAGTGTTTGTGCAAGAGAAATGGCAGTTTCTGCACTTTTATTGAAGTATACTCTGTATGGACTGGCTGTCCTCATGGTGAGCAAATAGTACATTTTAAAAGCATTCCAACTGATATTTAAAACAGAACCGACCTGTATTCTTTCATTGTGATTTTCACGTACTTCCCATGATGCTTTGCATTATTAGGGTATGTGTAATTTTGTGCATTTTTTTTTAAACCTGGCTTTGTGGCCAAATGTCTTTATGGTTAGCCCTTGCCTCAGTGTTTTTGCACTGAGATTCTTTGTCTTATAGACAGGCCTACAGTAGTTGCTGGCAAGGTTCTGTAGTAGTAGCTGGCAGAGTTCTACAGTGAGTGAACAGATTTTATTTCAGTAAATAATTTGTACCTCCAGTCTGCTCTGTTTGGAGCCACAGTGTCTTGGAAGCTAAAGCTATTAATTTTTCTTTTCTCCCCCAGCATCCTCCAGTCAGCTGTCACTGGGAAATGATAATGGGGTATAGCTCTGCAATGGGAGCTAAGCTTCCACAAAAAATTGTTATAGCAATCATTTTTATATCCTGCCAGCTCTCTGGCACTTCCTTCAGATCCGAGCTTCTATATAAAATAATTTAAAATGTTCACCCCCAGAGCAGAGCTTTCAAAACATCTAGCACCCTATTTTAAATTACATTGTCAACCCCCTGAGGCCACAAAGTGTCTCTAGTTTAAAAACACATGTTATGATTGGTCACATTCTGTAGACTGCTTATGTAGCTGGTAGTTTGATTCTGATTATTTTCGTTTTTAAAAGACTGCTTACCATACTGCTGTTACCACACAAAAAAGTGTTTATTTACCGTCCTTGATCAACTCACACTGCATCTTACCTTTTCATGGGAAAACCCCTAGCACAGTCTAGCCACTCATCATGCAGTGAGAGGGGAGGAGAATATTGAGTTGTGAGTGGCTATACTGTTTGCAGGCATTCCTAATGTTTAGGAAATATGTAGTAAGAGTGGATCAAGGGTTTGAAACAAAACATAGTTTGGTATAATTACGCTATTAGCATGCATTTTAGTTCTATTAAGAAAGGGAGCAGAAAAAACAACCAGCAAAATAAATACATTTTAGAGAAGGTAAGAGATCATATAATGTGGGGTTTCAACTAGAAATAATGATGCAGAAACGCTGACAGTGTTTTACATGCTGATGTTATACACCGATTTCATTACAGCAAATAAGAGGGATGGAGATGCATACACAGCTGGTAAAACAATGCTTACTACAGACCTTAAATATAATGTCATGATTTCCTATGGGAATTGACATAGCTGGTAGTCAGGATTAAACTTTCATTTTGGGAATGATTAGATGTTTGTGGGATGCACTAAACTAACCTGATCTGAAAAAGGCCAATCCGAAAACTGAAAGTGACCAAATAGGGTCCAGGATGTAGAAATAGGGAAAACAGGACAGCCTAGATGGGTCTACTGGTCCTTTTCTGCCATCAGATTCTATGTTACCATGTTTCTATGAAAGAAGAAGCTGCCCACAGTTTAGCAGGTGACATACTGGCCCCAATGGCTTGGTAGTGCACTACATCACTACAAGGGACAAAAAGGACAACATTTTTAGAGCACGTCTGGATGTGTTTTCACCTGTCTGTCATGATCAGAGAACAAGTGCTTCACTTGTGCCACTACATTCAGACTACATAAAATGTGGTGTAGTATCGTAACACTAGTGCTGTAAGTTGCCAAGAGCAGACTTGATGGATTGTATGGTCCCTATCTGCCGACAACTTCTATGTTTCTATGCACCCTGAAGATGATGCAGATGTCAAAATATTGACGCATGTGTAAATTGTTTTGTGCCGCAAAGCAAGTAAACTGTTATAAATGTGCTGAAATATTTGAAAATAATAAGAAAAAAATGTACACATTTTGCCACATTTATTTGGACACATGCACAGCTCAAAATCAGTAAATCCATCTATCTACCAAGAGCTATAAAATCCCACTCCTATGATTTGGGAATGACCTAGTACAGACTGGGCCACTGGAGGAAAATGGAGCCACAGATGTAATGGGCTAGCTATCTAGGGAGTGAGGGCTAGTGAGAATGAGATTTGAGAGGATCTCATAGACCACTGTTCATAGCAGAGAGTGGATGCTATGCCATGCTGTATGATTGCACAGAAGGGGGACAATAGCCAAAACAGAAGACACTTGGCAGAAGGCTAAAGTGAGAAAATAATAAACTTTAACTAGAAATAGATTTTTAATTCCAATGTAGGCTGCTCACAGTAATCCAATTTAATTTAATGCTGGAATGACCCTTTAATGATTATATATAACATTTTGGGCTCGATTCATTAAGCTCTGAAGTTGAAGTAAGATGCCTGCAGCAAGCAGAATTGATGCAAGGGGTGCATTGCATTAAAATTTGCAGAGTTCACTATTCAGGAAGGCCCCCTACACTGAACTGGGGACCCTCTGCACCATACCAGCCCTGCACCAGATTTGTGCCAAGCACTAAGGGGCTTGCGGCAGACACAAACTACTATATCCACAACAGGGGATTCAAAAAACCTTCCCAGAGGGTGCCAGGTGCTGGTCTAACAATCTGTGCACCACCCACAAAGCCATCCCTGGGCAGGTGGCAACATGAGCTGCCTCCCGTCTATGATCTCCCACACCCCAACAACATCCAGAATTTCTTCACAGAACGGGTGGTGGACAAGTGGAACACCCTGCCAGAGGAAGTGGTGGGGGCTGAAACAATCACGGGATTTAAGAATGCATGGGATAGACATAAAGGAATTCTTACAAGCTCAAATGGGCAGACTGGATGGGCCATAGGCCCTTATCTGCTGACACTGTCTATGTATCTATGTATCCAGAACCCTTTGTGGTGCTCTGCCCACAGCAGCCAACCATGATGCCCAGTTTACGGATGCTCCCCAACACACTGACATGGTAGCACCCCTTCTAAAGGCCCATCAGGGTGCTGGTGCCACCCCTCCCATCACCCATCTGTGTCCAACCAGCCCTCACCATGCACTGCCCCATCCTCCACAAACCCAGCATCTTCCTGGTAGGTCTCTGTCCCTTGTTGAAGATGCCACATGACCACTCTGTGCCTTGAGGCAAACCTCTCACTTGTGCCATCTTTTTGCTGCAGAGTCACATTTTCTGCAAGTTGCAGGACTTTGGTGCCAGGACCCCTCCCATACCTGAATTGAGTGTAGGGTCCCTGAAGTGACAGAGATTGTTGCAAGCTGCCATTGGCACAGCCTGTACTGATCTTTGTGAATCAAGCACTTTGGCTTTAAAAAAATGTATGAAAACACTAAATAATTCTCCTTTATTTTGCTTGATTGGCAGCATAAAAAGGCCCATTTGGTTCCTCTGAGCTGAATGTGTTCTCTAAGCTAAATGTACATCTAGGACATACGCCATCAATTCTGGCACACTTACTTTGCAGGCATTTTACAATCTAAAAAACAAGCTGCTTCAAAGAATATCTTGTGATAATAAAGAGAGATATGCATTGTAAGCGGATCCAAAGTCAGGATCTCATTTTTACAAAAACGAATCTTGCTGGAGGGAACATGCAAATGTTATGCCATAAACAAAAAAAAATCTGATAATAAATTTATAAATAAAGCATTTGGATGGTAGTCATATCAACCAGTGGCCCCCTATTATTTGAAATAATAACTTCTTTACATTAATATTAATGTTTTCAATGACATGTTGCTTCAATTGTGTTTTGAGGCATTTCTTCTGCAAATTTAAATAAGGAATATGCTTTGCTCTTTGTTGTCTGAAGTACATTTACAGTGTTTGCTTCAACACTTGCTGATATCCAAATGATTCTTTATTTTTGAGATGTGAGCCATTTCTAAAGGGAAGCCTAAAGGGAAGACTTTCAATGAGACATTTGTCTCACTGGTAGGTATAGGGCACAGAAAAGTAATTTAAAGGTCATGTGAAAAAACACACATTTCCATGCTACTGTGGGGTCTTTAGAAAATCAATTAAAATATCTGCGCAAAGTCTTAGAATGCAGTTTCCAGGACATGCAGGTAACTCATATGGGTACAGTATATGCCACAGAACACTTTTACAGTTTGACAGTTCTTTTCCTAGACAGATACTACATGAACTATTATAAGTGATGTGACAGGACTTACCAATTTATTTTTTCATTCATTCATGAATTTTTAGTTACTCACAACAGGCCTTTTTAATTTGAATAAGTTAACAGTGTCCTCCACTGGGTGCCTCTTATATTATAAGAGACACCAAGCATGAAGTCTGGGTGAGAGGGCCACAAAGGAAAGCTGAGCAGTTCTGGCTGCCCAAACCTCATGAGAGTAGTCTGTTATATCATAAAAGACACCAAGCAGAAGTCTCACTAACTGACTGATTATTTAATAAGTTGTATGTCTTCTTTTATTTCAAATGTTAAATTAAGTCCTTTCCAGCTCTGAAGTGGAGTGCTCCACTCCTAACCTTCTTGCATGACAGACCACTGTACACTGTATAAGAGGTACATTGGCCCGGTGCTCTGATTGGCTGATATCCCATAAGTGATTTATAATAGGCATTAAATACATTTTATTAGGGAGGCTGCATGAAAACCTAGGTTTTTTTTTTTTTACAGTTAATCTTTTTATTGAGTTTTAAAGATATACAACAAACATATGCACATTCCATACAAGTTTATCAACATGGTGACAGTCAAACAACCTTTGCAACTTGTTCACAGTGAGGTTACAGAGAGAGAGAGAGAGAGAGAGAGAGAGAGAATCACAAGCTATGGATGTTATATCTGCGGACTATACATTTTGAGAATTCTTGGGGTAGGTCTAATACCACCACATCTACCATGGCCTGTTTTGTGCTGTTCTGAGGGGAGTTCTTTGGATTGGGTTTAACCTGTTCCCTAGGAAGACCACTTATCTAAGGAGGTAGTGTGTTACCATATGGCACAGTGTGTTGTCAGAGAAAACTGGATAATTCATTTGCCGAATGGCTGTCTCATGGTGGCTTAAGTAGGTCCTTACCCTGTGGTGCTACTGGGGTCGTATCTTTATGGTCATCATAATGGATAAAAAGGGACCATCTTTCCAGGAATGAAGTGTTATTACCTGTAGCATATTGTGACAATCTGTTGAAGGTGGCTAGTTTTCCCATGGCCATGAGCCATTCTTTAAAAGTCGGGATTTCAGTTGATCGCCACCACCTCAGAATGAGTCTCTTCACTTCCTCTGTGGCTTGCATTATCCATAGTTTCTGCTGGGTTTGGAGCTTTAAATCAGTAGACCCTATCCCTAGTATCAGTAACTCTGGGGAGAGGGGCATTGTACATTTCATAACCTCTGAGCCGCAGTGCATGACCTTGTCCCATAGCTGCCAAATACATGGACAGTGCCATGGAATGTGTAGCAGATTTGCTCCTTCTGCCCCATATCTCCAGCAATGGTCCCCTTGTGTTATGTTCCATTTGTTTTAGTTGGGCTGGTGTCCTGTACCATGAATGCAGTATTTTATGTTGTATCAAGAGGCTACGGGGATCACTGCAGGCTCTGTAAGCATGGGTCCACCGTGTCCTCCATTGTTGTTCAGATATGGGCTGACCCAGAGCTTTTTGCCATTGTGCTTTTGCTGCTAATGAGGGATCTGGAGTTGCCTCCTCTATCTGCTTATACATTACCCCACTAGGCCTGCTGTTTTCTTTAGCCATGCATGCAAGGGAATTTTTTCTTTACTCTCTAACCCTTTACTTCTGCACCTATTACATTGGCATCCCTTCTATGTCTTATCAAAATAAAAATGCCTCAGTTGCAGGTATTTCCAGAAGTCTCGCTTAGGCAGCTGGTATCTATCTTACAGTGAGGTAAAGGAGTCTAATGTCCGCCCATCAGCAGTGAGAACATCTTTGACTTGAAGGATTCATTTTCCCCTCCATTCTTTCCACAGGAAAGGGTACCTGTCTATTAGCCACTGCAGGCTATTCCAATAGGTACTGTATTTCCCTAAGCCAAGACATACGCCCATTAGTTGGCCCACCTTGTGCCATGCAGTCAATGCAGCTTTTATGGTATGCCATTTCTTTTGCAGCACTGTTAAGCTTTTAGCCTAGGTAGGCATTAATGTCAGTGTCCTGTAGCACCCTTGTTTCAATGTTTATCCAGGCAGGCTTGTTTGGGCCTAGCTCCTGGAACATTTTGCATGTTCTGGCCACTGAGAATGTGTAGGCATAGTGCTGGAAGTGAGGTAGTACCCATCCTCTCCTATTCTTTGAGGCTCTTAGCTTAGCCCTGCTATACTGAGGAATGGAAGAGTCCCACAGAAAATTCCCTATCATGGCATCCAATTTATGGAACCATTTCCCAGGGACCTCCACTGGGAGGTGTGATAGCAGATAAAAACTTGTGGGGCTATAATCATTTTGACTGTCGCTATCTTCCCTTGCATGGAAAGTTTAATGTGCTTCCACCTGTTTATTTCCCCCTTGTAGGCTGTGAATAAGAAGCTAGAAGTTTCTGTTACTCAAGGTGTCTCTTTTGTGGGTTATTTGTATACCAAGATATTTAATCCCCTGCTGGGTCCATTTTAGGTCTACTTTAGCCATGATATTTTGATCTGTCAAGTCATTGAGGGGGAGAATCTCTGTTTTGCCCTTGTTTATGCAGAGCCCAGAGACTTTAATAACTTTATAACTCTACATTATGTGAAGCACTTGTCTCACCATCCTTTGTCAGTATAAGGCAGTCATCTGCATATAGCATGGTGTGCAGAGTCCCCCCCCACCACCATTTCTATTCCCAAAATATTAGGATGTTCTCTCAGTGCACTGGCCAGGGCCTCAATTGTCAGCACAAACAGCAGTGGGGAGAGAGGGCAGCCCTGTCTCATCCCCTATACAGCTTAAAGGGCTCCAACATTATGCTGTTAGTAAGAATTCTGGCCATGGGACCTTCATAAAGGGTTTTGACCCACCTCCTAAATATATCTCCAGAGTTGCAGTGCTGCAGGATGGCATGTATGAACCCCCATTCAAGGGAATCAAACACCTTCTCAAAACTCATTGAGATGGCTGCTGCAGGTGTGGGTAGGGTGATAGTTCCTTGTATTAGTCTGATAAGTGCTCTCAGGTGGTCAGCACTTGCCCGTCCCTTAATGAATCCCACTTGGGAGGGGAGTATCAGAGGAGGGAGTACTGCTTCCAGGTGGGTTGCCTGGGCCTTTGCTAATATTTTGCTCTCCTCATTGATGAGGGACATGGCCCTATAGAAAGCGGGCAGGGTTGGGGAGACCTAAGTTTGAATACTAAATGTATCTTACTTGCTGTGGCACTTAAGCTCTCTGTGCCTTATTTCCCCTCACTCTCAGACCTTTCCTTAACCTCTTTGTGCATAAATAATGGCTGCTGACAATTCTTCATGGATTGCAGCGTGCCTAGGGATACACTGTGCATGAAAGGAAGTATATAAAAAAACTAAATTCCTTTCCTTTCCTTTTCCTCATTGCCTTTGGTAACTTGAAAGGATTATAGAAAACTCCCAGGGAGTGTCTTAGTGGTTAGAGGCTAGCACAGAACAGTGAGTAGGGAACTTTCATTTCTGAATCCCATCCCAGCCACTGATTTAATGTGTGACCATGACTGTACAAACCCTGTTCAGTGGAGAGGGACCCCTTAATTAGTCTAGTGAATGGTTTAGGTAAACTCACTTTTTCTACGGAGCTTTTTAATGCTCCAGGGTACTGACTGGCTTTTTAGCCTCTTCTCCCTCATCAACCGGCCACAAACTACTGCAAGACTTACCTGCCCTTTTTCCCCCACAGCTTGTAGGGCTGTGAAGGTAGGGCGTACTCCCTCACTAGAATCTGGATTCAGTCTGGCAGGGCCTAGGGCAATGGTGTGGGTCAAGTCAGGTGAGTGGGGCTTTCCTCACTGCACAGACCACATGTTATCCATTTTCTGGTCCCCACCATCAAGATAAGGCACACATGCAGTGGCATGGGTGTGCAACATGAAAATGCTGCATGCAGTTGAACTAGCATGCCTTGTCCTTAGAGAAGTGGCTACCCAACCTTCCCTTGGTGGCAGTTAAGGAGCGGCATGCACTGCCCCCCTCTGCAAAAGGGGAGAGCCATCTATGAACGCTCAATCTTCTTTCCCCCAACAAGCCACCAAGTGACCCTGGTTCATTCCCAAACCCAGGTTGCTGGCATGACAGGAGATAATGTGTCAAGTGTCTCAGCCCTCCATGCCACTGGTCCAGCCATAAACACAGTGTGAGACCTCTAACTTTTCTTCATCAGGACTTTAAGAAACTCACCTGCCTCCCTCATGCTTCTGTCCTCCCAGTTCATAGAATCATAGAAATCTGATGGCAGAAAATGACCCCACTGGCCCATCAAGTCTGCCCACCCCCTCTTTACTCGTTGCCTATACCACAGACCCTTTTGTTCCCCCCACTCACCAACCCCGTATGTCTGTCCCATGCCCTATTGAATCCCTCCACCATTTCAGCCCCCACCACTTCCTCTGGTAGTTTATTCCAGGCCTCTATCACACTCTCCGTGAAGTAACGCCCCCTCACATTGCCTCTAAATCTTCCACCTTCTAGTCTTAGACTATGCCCACTAGTTTCAGCCCCCTCCTTCCTTTTAAATAAGCTCCCCTCCCTCACCTTATTGATCCCCTTCATGTACTCAAATGTTTCAACCATGTCCCCCCCTTTCTCATCTCCAGTGGGTACAAATCCAATTCCCTGTACCTCTGCTCATATGGCTTCCCCAGCATACCATGCACCATCTTGTTTGCCCTTCTCTGAACCCTCTCAATCCCATATATGTCCTTGCGTAGGTGTAGTCTCCAGAACTGGACCCCGTACTCCAGGTGCGGCCTCACCATGGCTTTATAAAGAGGCATCAGTACCTCCCTCCTTCTGCTAGTTATGCCCCTTCTTATGGTTACTTGATATACCTGGCTTCCTCTCCTGTTCTGTTGTCCTAATTATCTCCCCCCAGAATGTAGATGACTTGCAGGTATTTGCACCCCATGTGCATCACGGCACACTTTTTGGTATTGAATTTCAGCTGCCAAGTTTCCAACCACCTATCCAGAATCTTCAGGTCCTGTCTCATGGCGTCCACCCCTATGGTGTGTTCACCCTACTGCAGATCTTCTTATCATCTGCAGATAGACATGCCATCCCCTGCAGCCCATTCACTATATCGCTGATATAGATATTAAAAAGAAGAGGTCTCAGTACTGACCCCTGAGGCACCCCACTCATCACCTCCCTCACCCTGGAGTGAGCACCATTTACCACCCCCCTCCGGCTTCTGCTCATCAACCAGTTTTCCATCCACCTAGTTATATTCTGTCCCACCCCTAAACTTTCCAGCTTATAAACCAGCCATCTGTGAGGGACGGTGTTGAAGGCCTTACTGAAGTGCAGATAGGCTATGTCCAACACCCCACCCTGATTAACCACCTGCATCACCCAATTGAAGAACTTCATCAGGTTCATCTGGCATGACTTCCCATTCATGAAACCATGCTGTCTATCATCCTACAGGCCACTGTCCACCATGTAGTATACCACCTTTTCCTTTATTAGTGCCTCCATCAGCTTACTAACCACCAAGGTGAAGCTGACCGGGTGATAATTTTCCTCCACCTCCTTGCTGCCCCCTTGTTCAGTGGCACCACATTTGCCCCCCTTCAGTCACATGGCACACCCGGTATCCAAGGACAAGTTAAACAGCCTCATCAGTGGGGCTGCCAGCTCTTCCCGCAGTTCCTGGAGTACCCGTGGGTGCAAGTCATCCGGCCCCATTGCCTTGTCCACCTTTAATCTGCGTAGTTTTTCCCATACCCTGTCCTCTCTGAACAGGCTAGGATCCACCCTTTTGTCTTTAATACCCCTTCTTCTATACTCTGGTCCCCTACCCTCCCATCTCCATGAAGACTGAGCAGAAGTAGCTATTTAACACCTCTGCTTTCTCAAAGTCCCCCTCCAGTTGTATTCCCCCACCCCCTCAACCTTCCTTTCCCCTGCCTCGCCTTCCTCCATTCCCCCACATATCTAAAAAACATTTTATCCCCCTTTTGACCTGCCTAGCAATTTTCTGCTGAGTGTCAGCTTTAGCCTTCCTTATCTGTTGCCCTGCTACCCACTGCTTCTCCCTGTCCTCCTTCCTCTGTATCTTCTTATATTTTCTGAATGCCCTTTTCCTTTCCCTGATTGCCCCTGTTACCTCCCTTGTAAATCAGAGTGGTCTCCTTCTTTTTTTGTTCTTTCTCACCATCTTAATAAAATTTCAGTGTCTTTCAGTAGCCCCTCTTTCATATATTCCCATAACTCCTCCACGTCTCCTATAATTCCCTTCCTCTCCATTTCTTTCCTAAATATCCTCCTCATTCTGGTAAAGTCCATCTTCCTGAAGTCCATAGCCCTCGTGTTGGTCCGATTTGACTCCTTCCCCATCTTCACCCTGAATCTCACTGTCCTGTGCGCGCTTGTTTCTAGGCCATCCCCCACCATTACCTCTTCCAAACTTTCTCCATTAGTGAGGACCATGTCCAGTATGTTATCACCCCTAGTGGGCTCCTTAACCAGCTATTGCATGAATACACCTTGTAGCGTCTCTAGGATCCCCTTGCTCCTAACTGATACTACTGCCAGGATCTCCCAGTCCACAATGGGGAGGTTTAGGTCCCTCACTAGTAGAATCTCCCTCTTGCAAGCCATCTGTGTAACTGCCTGCATCAGCTGCCTATCCCCTTTCTCTCCCTGCATACGAGGTCTTTATAACACCCCAGCCTCAGTGATTCTCCAGTCCCTTTATCCAGTGTGACCCACAGACCCCCTGTCTCCCCTTCCTCCTTCCTCCCTTCTGTTACCCTAATGTCATCCTTGATGTACAATGCCATCCCCCTCCCTTTTTTCCCAGTCCTGTCCTTCCTAAAAAGTCTGTAACCCCAGTTGTGACGTTTGGTAAAAACACCACTCATAGCAAAATGACTCTACTGCATTGAGTTATCCCAGGCAAATAATTTGTTACAAACAACTGGGCAGTGTACCATTATTAAAACATAGAGGCCAGTTTACATTTAAAACCTATGTTGCGGGGTGGTGGGCATGATAGACCTAGAGTGCCTTCCAACTTTAAATTACTATCTTACTATGTTAATTTTAAACCAGTTCCCTTTCACATGTGACCATTCCACTAATACCATGCACATTTGTTAAAAACAATGTTACTTTTTAAAGAAAAAGTTGACAAACAACTACTGAAAGCTGGCCGTTGCTTGGTCTGAAAAGAAAAAATAGCCTTTCATGCCATTTTGGTTTCCTAGGGATAATACCCTCTAATAGACTTGCACTGACTTGGGCCCAACAATTACTTTTTACAGTTCCTTCCCTTAATGTATTAATGTAGTATGTTGTACAATGTTGATGTTTATGACTGAAGGTACATGGAGGCTGTCCAAAGACTGGCAGATTTAAGAGAAGAGAGAAACATTTGAACAATTTTACAACACAATCGATTCCCTTGCTCAAAAAAGCTGTAGAACATTCAGTACATGATTTAATACCATGCAAGAGCATGCATATTTTCTGCAAAACAGAGACAAAGACTCCCCTTTTCAAAAGGTCATTGCAGCTCTGACAGGCATAGCTAACCAGACTTTGTGCATTGCAATGAGGTGGCAGACATATTTTAAGATATTTCCCACACTGCACCCAACATATAGCACAACCGTGCTGAACACACCACCGATCCCATATGAAGAAGGGTACCCTCTTACAAATTGGGTGCAGTGGTACATTCAGATGGTTATGCTAGCACTAACAGGCTTCCATGGCAGTGCTATTTAATGCTTATATAATCCTACTTTTATTAACATACACAGTGGTGCATGACCCCTCTCTCACCCCATCCCCCAACAGCACTAGTGCTAGTGACATCCACCTCCTCCTGCCTGATCCCCCTCTTGCCCAATCCCCAAGTGAAGTAATGCATTCATTCAGTTTATTCCCTGGTAGTCTAGTGGTACCCTCTGCCCATGAGTTAATGTATATGATTACTCTCTGGCAGTGTAGTGGCATCTCCTCAGTTCCTGAGTTAAATAAAGATGCTGCATTTACCTTTATCCCCTGGTAGTCTAGTGGTACCCCTGATCTCCAATATAACTATCAAATAGAGATAGGCAAAGTTGGCAAAATTCACTCCATGAATGAATTTGAGAATTTCAGGCAATTCAAAAACAGCAATTCACAAAACATAGACTGGCCATGAAGTGTGGAATTTCGAAGGTGAAATTCCACAATTCACAGGAAAAACTTCCCCAGTGTCTAGTGGTCCCCCCCTTCCCCTGCTGATCACCGGCCCAATGTAAAGATTTAAAAATAAATTAATTCCACATTTTTAATACCTAGTGCCCCCCCCGCCAATTGCCAAATGCTGCCCAATGTAGAATTTAATTAAATCCCTGTTGTCTAGTGGTCCCACCCCCTTGTAGATTGCTGGCCCCAATGTAAAAATAAATTATTATCAGTTCAATCCCTGGTGCCTAGTGGTCCACCCTCCCACCACTGACTGATGCTGAATAACATCTCCCTAGTGTCTAGTGGAACCCCCTCCCTATCCCTAAATATTGCTAATTCTCTGTTGTCTAGTGGGCCCTTCACCCCATCGGGTAGTGCCCCACCACACTGCTTCCCCTACCCTGGCTGGCCACCTAACAGAGCTGGAATGAATTAGTGCATACTTGTACAAGCACATGCTCATTCATTGACAGCCAGGCCAGATCACGGTCATTCATTGAGCTCGTTTGGGGGGCACAGACAAGAGGAGAGGGCTGTTCTGGTTACCAGTGGGAGGTTGGGATTGGGGGAGAACAGCGTTGTGGATCCCTGGGTCCACAAGGCTGTTCCCTCCCATCTTGAACCCACCAGTGACCGGAACAGTCCTTCACTCCTGTCTGTGTCCAGTAGGTGTCAATTGAAGAGCGGGGTGAGAGATGCAGTTTGGTAGTGGAGACAGTGGTGTGAGAGGTAGGGGAGACCAGTGGCAAAACAGCAGAAAGCATGAAACAAAGGGTCTGGCCTGGAGAGAGCTGGCTGGGAGCTGCACTGTAAACCACATCAGCATAGTCAAAGGACAGGAGGATGAGCTTGGAGATTATTTCCAATCTGCTGCTGATGGAGAGACAGTCCTTGTGCCTAAATAGTAGGCCTAGTTTGGGATGGAGCTTTTTGTGTAGCATGTCAAGATGGTTGGAGAAGTCTAGTTTGGGATCCAGCCAATCGCCCAGGTATTTGCAAGAGTCTACAGCCTCAATTTGTGTACCGTCTAGGGCATAGAGAGAGGAGGGCTGGGCCAGTTTGGCCAGTTTCTGGGTTGTACAAACACCATGGAGACTGTGTTTGAGGTATTGCACTTGAGCGATTTGGCCTTGAACCAGCGCAATTGGGGTATGTTAAAAAAATACTGCCTGTGGAATTTCCGCAAAAGTGAGAATCTCACTTCTGTGAAAGTTTGGAAGTAATTTTTGCAACTTTTGCAGAAATTCTGCCTTAAAACTCCAGAATAAATATACAAACTCTGGGTTAATTTATTAAATTGCGGGGGAAAAAATCCGCAGAACAGATCACTGCCAGTGGTCAGTTCTGCAGCTTTTTTTAACCATAGTTTAATTCATTAATCCACCTCCCACTGATCAGGGGTCCCAGTAAATACATAAAAAAAAAAAACTTCAATCCCTCCGTCAGACCCTCCTGGTGTCTAGTGCCCCCCCCATCAATCATGGGTCTCAAGTAAAAACTCCCTGATCCCTGGTGTCTAGTGGTTCCCCACCACCCCAACCCCCTCCTGGGGATCACGGTCCGCGGGTCCTGGCAAAGAATAAACAAAAACTCCAATCCCTCCCTGGTGTTTTGGGGCCCCCCATCCACCAATCATGACCCTCAAAAACATTTTATTTCCCTGGTGTCTAGTTGGACCCCCCCCGTCCTTGATTCCCTTAATTGACAAAAACACAACCAGCAGTCCACTGACTCATCCCTCTCTATTCCCAGTATTACCTGGTGTCTGTTGGACCCCAATGCCTGATCCCTTATAAAGAAATGTGATCCCAATTCCCTGGTGTCTAGTGGACCCCCCCACCCCGATGGTTCATCCACCACCACCCCGTTCTCCCCCACCCTGCCATGAGTGGGCCAACAGCACAGTCCTCCTCTCCCCTCCACTACCAGTGGCCCACTGAACTGTCAGTGAATTACCTCATGGTTGTACAAGCACGCGCTCATTAACTGACAGTACATTAAACTGTGGATAGAATAAATTCTGCAGTTTATATGCATTTTTCCATAGTTCACAAAAAAAATCCACAGAACCCAGTGAAAATCCATGGAAAATCTGTTTTGCCAGTAGCGAAAGTTCAGAAATTTCCATGAAATTTTGCTGAAGTTCCACAAAAGTAGAATTCACAACTTTTGCCCACCCCTACTGTAAGCACACTAAGTTCAAGAAATCTTTCTGGAGGATAGGCTGTAGTTACTTGAGGAAAGGACCAGATACGAAGATTACCATATTATCATCATGCATTTGGGAGTGGGAGACTGAGCCGATGGATGGTAGGTTATTTACAAATATGGAGAAGAGAGTGGAACCAAGAATGGACCCCTGTGGTACTCCAGCTTGGATGGGGAGGGGGGAGATCCGGTGTCGCCCAACTGCATGTACTGGTATCTATCGGTGAGGTAAGCCAACTATTCTGTAACTGAGAGTGAGAGTCCTATACAGGAGAAGTCAGTTAAAAGGATTTTGTGGGCAACTGAATAGAAGGCTTTGGCCAAATCTACGAAGATGAACAGGGTGAGATGGCCTTTGTCCATTGCAGTATGAATGTGATTAGTAAGGCAGAGAAGTGAGGCGGAGATACAGTGGAGACTCTGAAATCCAGATTGGTATGGGGTGAGTATGTTGTTAGTGGCCAGGAAGGAGTTCAGTCTTTTGGAGACATGAGATTCTAGGATTTTTGAAAGAGCAGGGAGAAGTGAGATGGGCCTGTAGCTGCCTGGAATGGAGGGGTCACCTCCTTTATGAAGTGGGATTACCTTTGCTAGTTTCCAGGCCTTGGGGATTGAGCTGGTTATGAGAGAGAAGTTTAAAATGTAAGTAATAGGCTGTACTATGGCAGGGGCAGAGATTTTCAGGAGGTTTGGGTTGGGGCCCTCAGGACTCTGCTTGAAGGGGCTAAGTGACTTAAGAGAATGCAGAACATCTGTTGTTGTGATGGGAGGAAGGTGTAAGAGGTCCCAAGCAAGGGCAGGGGGCATTGGTTGGTCTGGGGGGAAGATGAGGAGTGAGGATCAGATTGAGGGGAGGTGGGGGAGGAGGCCAGTGGACTGGGGAGAAAGGAGGCAGACAGACCTCGAGTAGGTTAGGGAGTGCTGGGCAGCTCTGGGAGGGGATGGGAAGGGGGTTGTTTGGGAGGGAGAGCACAGGTGGTGAAGAAGTGGTTTATAGTGGAGGCAGCAGAATCTGGATCATCCCAAATGGTACTTTGGGTGGGTGAGGGGTGAGAGGAGGAACCTAGAAGGGAGTGGAGAGTCTTCCAGAATGCTGCTGAGGGAGGGGTGGTTGTCCTCTAGCTGTGATTTAAAGAAATTAGTTTTTGTAGAGCATATAGCCTTGGTGCAGACATTCTGTAGTGCCCTGTAGATTTGGAGGTCAGAGTTGTTTAAGGAGGCTTTGTAGATTCTCCAGGTACAGTCTCTTGATTTAAAGCATTTTATCAGGTTGGGAGAGATCCAGGGAAGGTGTCTATGCCAGAGTTGGAGGCTTTTGGGTGGGGCATGGTGGTTCCATACATTCAGGAAGGTAGAGCTGAAGGCTGCTAGAGCAGAGTCAATGTCAGGAGCAGCGAAGACTCCAGACCAGTCAGCCAAGTGGAGATCGGTCAGGAGGACCTGCTGGTTAGGGGTCAGAACCACATGTATTTGGGTGGAGCTGGGGAAGGGTGGAACTTCCTTCAGCAGTGGGTGATGCAGTGGTTGCTGAAAGCATCGGGGAGAGTACTGGCTGTTGAGTATTTGTGGGGATGGGAAGGTAAAGTCCAATCCTGCAGTGAGTGGTTGGAGGAGTGTGGATTGAGCCTGGTGGGGTCTGTTATAAATTGGGTGAGGCTGAGAGTCTCAATCTCCTGGGTATATAATCTGGATTGTGGGGCAATCCAATTAAGGTTGAAATCACCCATGACTAAGAGTTCTTCAGATGTGGCAGCGGAGGTGAGGGAGGCCAGGCTGGAGACGCTAGATACAGGGTTGGCTTTTGGGGAGATGTAGCAAACTCCAAAAAAAAGAGGGGTGGATACTGGTAGTACCAATTTAGTGAGGAGGAGCTTGTGGGATTCAGGGGTAATCTCCTTGTGGATGATGGTGTCCCTTAAGGACTCATGGAAAAAGGTGGCAATCCCCTCACCACACTTGCCCCTGTCTTGACAGAATAGTGAATAGCTAGAGATAGATACTTGGGAGTCAGGCACTTTGGTGGAAAGCCAAGTCTCAGAGATGCAAAGGAGCATTGGGCTATCCAGGCCTTAATATGGTCCAATTTGGGCAACATACTCCTGGCATTTATATGGCCGATGCCTAGGCCACTGGGTGGGTGGGAACTGGAGGATGGGCTAGAGGGACCCGGGTTGGATTTGACATCTCCAGCAAGGAGTAGCAAGATGAGGAAAGGAGCAAGGCATTTGGGTAGCGATTTTTTTCTGAAGAAGCATGAGGGGTGGAACCGGGGTTTAAGGGTCTGGAGAGGAAAGCAACAAGGAGGGGAGAGGTGTGGGGGGGGCAGGATGCCTAAGGGCAAAGGGAATAGTGTAAGAGCAGTGAAGGATAGTGTGGCTGGAGATGGAGGGGAGAGAAAGGCATATAGCAGAGAGGGGAAGGGGAGAGGCAGGCCAACTAGGACCTGGGAGTTGGGAGGAGAGCAAAGCTAAGAAAGAGAGACGAAGGAGGGGGAAGGCTGTGGGAAGAGGAGAAGCATTATGATAGGTAAGGTAGGAAGGTGATTGTGCACAGTGAGAACCAGTAGGCACTGATGGGACTAGGTTGTCAGCAGAAAGTGGAGGGGGCAGGAGGTCTGGAGGGGCAGGGGTGCAGAAGTGAAGGGTGAGAACTGACACACTGAGACTGTACTTCCGAGTTGGCCTAGTGGTTATGGTCACCGCTTTGGGAGCAAGGGGTTGGGGGTTTGAATCCGGTTGGAGGAATGTGAGAGCAACCCTTATGAAGGGCAGAGAGGTAAGAGTTGAGCTCTTTGGTAGGGTTCTTCACTAATGAGTGTTAGAATAATTATGCTAGCTATTATTAAAGGTAGGAAGAGTGCAACAGTGACTCCTAGTGGTCTTGGAGAATAGCTTGCAGATGGCAAACACAGGAAATAGATTATGGCTGAATCAATCACGTGACATGGTCACATGATTAGGACTGTCTGTTTAGGTAGAGATGAGCCATGGGGTTGGGGGATGGTCAATCACCACGCATGCAGGGCAATAGACTAACACAGTGTAGCACTGAGCACAGCAGGAGCTGAAGAGGGGTCCCATATCTTCTAAGGGCAGCCGATTCAGGACCTATGCTGGTCCTATAGCTTCAGGGGAGCACCAGAGAGTGGAGCTTCCTGAGGCAGCTGGCCAGAGGCTTGATTCAGGACCTATGCTTGTCCTACAGCATAGGTCCTGAATCGACACCACTAGACACCAGGGATTGAATTAATAATAATTTATTTTTACGTTGGAGTCAGAAATCAGCAGGGGGGGCCACTAAACACCAGCATTCAACTAATTAAATTTTACATAGGGCAGCAATTGGTGTTGGGGGCCCTAGGGATTAAAATTAAATGATTTATTTTTACTTCATGCTAGCGGTCGGCAGGGGGGACCACTAGACACCCAGTATTGACACCAAATCACCATTTTTAACTTCCCATTGCATTTGTTTTTTAAGTACAATTTCACTTAAGAAAAAAAAAAGCAAAGCAAAGTTACAAATTGCAAATTTTTAATAAATGGGACAACTTCATGAAATGATCTGCAGAGCCGCATTTGGTGACTTTGCCAAAAATTTGCCATTGAAGTAAAACTTCACTGCATCTTTACTGTCAAGCCTGTCATCAACCACTGCCCCTGTCCATCCTTGAGTCAACCATCTGAACAGAGAAGAGACCCTGTCAGATCCTCAAATGGTGATTGGCACAGACCCTCTGTTCACCACCTTGGCTAGCCACCATCCCGATGACGTGGATTGAGCATGTTCATACTGTAGAAATGGCTAATGGGAGTGGTGGGTGCTGAATGGGTGGGCTGGGGAGGGTGATAGGGGTACAAAAGTTATAGTGTAGACTGGGGGTGTTCCACTAGACAATCGGGGAATAAACATGAACAACGAATCCTTATTTAAATGTGCTAGGAAATTATTTTTATGCATTTCACTGCTCTCCTATTTCCTTTGAATGCCAGTTTAGAATTCTTTAATATGCTTTGACCAGTTTTTAATAAAAAAAAAAAATCTAATTTTTGGGGTCCCTCAGATCTACATAGGGTTCCACACTCCTCCAGCAGCTACTGCTCCTTCTTTTCATATTTCTAAGGCATTCCATGACATCAGTTACATCATTCCATGCTATTCATCTGAATTGCCTGTAATGGTGTAACTGATGTCATAGTATGACCAGAGAGAGCAAAAACCACCAATGAGGGCGGGATTCAGAGTAATTACAAAGGTAAAACAATTACATTATTAATTTAAAAAGGTCAAAACATACCAGAATATTGGATTCTGTAGTTACAACAAAGAGAACAGGGGGGCATCTAGAGGTGCACAAACTGTTTCCTATCAGCTTTAACTCAGGGACTGGGAGTATCATTACACTACCAGGGACTACAACAAAAGAAAATCTCAATTGTACTCTGGGATCAGGCAGGAGGTTAATATCACTAGAGTACCAGTGTCACAGTTCATTGGGATCAGGTGAAGGTGGTGAAGGACAGAGGAGGCTCCGGACAATGCCTGCATGCATGTGTGTGTGGAGGCCTTGTTCAGAGCAGTTAGTGGCCACATAATGACATGCAAATTACCCCTTTAGTGCCTTGCATGCCATATGTGGTCATTAGCATGCCAGTCACTGAATACAGCTCCTTGGAGTTACAGCAGTATCCCATGGGGGTACCTTATTGCCTTTTACTCCTGGAAGTCTTTTGTCAGCAGGGGACTATGGTACTGCCTCACTTATGCACAATGTGTGGTGCTGTCAAAGACCAATATTCTTACAGGTAGCATATGATGGACATATTGCTCCTTGACTGCTGCTCACTATATTTTACTCAAAGCTAAGTTAGCTTACATAGTAAATAATATGTTACATATCATATCTAAGAGTCCAACCATTTTACATCTTCCCAATAAATGCAGGAAAAGGCCTAGAAGGAAACATGAACCAGAAAAATAGAGAGAAAGAGAGAGGGGGAATGAAGAAAGAGCATGGAAGAGAGAAAAGTGAGAGAGAGAGAGATAGAGCAAGTGACACAGAAGAGAGAGGAGAGGAAACAAATGAAAGAGACGCCAGTGATGCATACTGCATGCTAACACAGTATTACAACTGATAAATCATGACTAAAAGTGAAACGAGAGAACTACCTGCTTCAGGGGATTTCTAGAAGCCCTCATCACCACCTACTCAACTGCTCTCAACCTATATAATGTTAGAAAGAGCTTAGAAATAATACTGCATATTCTGTGTGAAAGGGTCCTGCATTCATTCAAATTTATCATGCTTGTCTTTATAAAAGTATCACTCATCCAGTGGGAGCTGGCTTGCTAAATATTAACTCCACAAGCCAAAGTGATTGTACTGGTGAAACAGGATATTTTTACCTGCTGCTTTCAGTGTCCTATTATTGAATCTTAGTGGGTATAAGCACAGGGCTAGCTCATTAGTAAACACCCCAAATATAACCATAAGGGGGTAGGGAAGAATATTTAACTTCATTCTTCATGAGAGTAAAATACATACTCCTGACTATGTACTGTAGTTGTATAGATCAAGAGCAGATACTGTATGATACAGAAAACATTAAATATTTTTACATCTCAGATGTTACTGAGGGCACCTCACATAAGTTTATGCATATTGACTGGCATTGAATACATAGTTTGTGGAATAATTTAAATGTAAACACCTTAAGGGCATTAACAAGGTGAAACAGTCTAACATGTTTAAATATAAGAAAAATAGCAGGACAAGAGGACACAGCATGAGATTAGAGGGAGGCCGATTAAGGGGGAATGTAAGGAAATACTTTTTCACAGAAAGGGTGGTGGATGCATGGAACGGCCTACCTCAGGAAGTGGTGGCAATGAATACAGTGCAAGGCTTCAAACAGGCATGGGATAGGCATAAGGGAGCAATACAGATGAGTATGAATAGATAGATCACTGACAGAGCAAAGGCCAATGGCACATTTATAAGGTAGAAAAAGAAATTGGCAGACTGGATGGGCCTTGCGGTCCTTATCTGCCTTCAACTTCTATGTTTCTATGTAATGACCTGAGATTGGGTTTTACGAAAACATCTTGAACATTATTGCAAATTACTGCGCATTCACCATCATCATCATCATCAGAGAAAGGGGGGTATCTCAAAGATATAATGCGCAACATTCATTTGTATCACTTTACTAAAATGCATGACTTGGTGAAACATTGCTGATGTTCCACCTCAGAAGCAGCTCTGGGGGCAGTACATACTATCTAGAAGACCAGAGCAAGAGCAGAGGCAGAAATATTCAAGGGTACACATTTACATATAGTTGTTATAGTTACATTTGCTAAACTATAGTGTTTTCTAACCTGCATTGCTCTTATGTGTAGAACTTGTGTGGAGAAGAATTTGTTACAACTTTACTTTAAGGGTATGATAACCTAGACCCTTCAAGTATATTATGGCAATTATAAAACGTTAGTATTGTGAGAAACAAAAAGTGAAATTAGACAAGAAAACAAGAGTTCTGAACTTTGGGGATATCATTGAATAAACCACCATCAGATTCCAGCAATCATAGGACAGATTTTCCCAACGCATTTTATAATACAGTAATTAAACTCTTGTGAGGTTAGATGCTATTGTCTTCTTTTCTTTTTGTTTTATTTTTCAGTCAATTAAAACAAATTTTCTTTTAAGGGACACTGTCAACCTGTTTTGCATCATATCATTTCTAGTTAAATTCCTACATTTTATGATTGCTTACCTTCTCTAAAATTCATTGATGATGCTGGTTATTTTATCTGCCTCCTTGCTTAGACCTGAAATGTATGCTAATGTATAATTATAACCAACCTTGTTTTGTTTCAAATCTTGGGCGTATTCTGCTTGCATACTTCATGAACATTATGTGGAGGGGTTGTGGCATAACAAATGGACCAGACATCGAACTTCAGGTTCAACACACAATCTATGTGTGATGTTTATTCAAAATACAGGAAATATGCTTCTGCAATGCCATATTCCTTCTTCAGTACCTCAGTTTGTAGCAACAGACTATGTATGTCCTTTATCTGCACTTAGCCAGCACCTACTGATACTGATCTCTGATCTAACCATCCTTCACTGAAAACCCTTCATCCCTATGTGGGCCCCGTTTGCTTGGGTAGTAGGGGCTCAAAAGGAAAAAAATACAAAAAAATCTAAAAACAAAGAATCTCAGTACAGAAACACTGAAACAGGGAGTAACCCCAAAGGGCATTGGCAACAAGTCAAGTTTCAAAGAAATACAACATCATACATACTTCCATAATGCAAAGCATCATGGGATATATGCAAATCACCATGACATTTCAAGCGTGTTCAGTTTACAGCAATTTACATGCATTTTAAATAGCGCACCTAACTTAATTTCTGTAATAGTCCCCTAGTACTTTTTGCCATTATCAAAAACACCTAGTGCCATGGTATTGTCAACATGTATAGGTTTCATAAACATAAGGAATATACATCAAGGTATTTTATGACATAGTGCAATTAGGTGGATGTTAAAGATCCCATGGCACTTCTCGAAAAGAGTAGGGGAATTCCCTCGGTGTCCTGGCCAAATTTCCTTCATTCACTAAAAATACCACCAACAGCTTAATCTGGTTCAAGGTCAGTTGGCATTCATCTGTATTCCCCTCCCCCGGGTCGTGCCTGAAAATAGGCAGGATTTGTCTAGTGCACTTACCCGGTCAACAAAAACTAAATAAAATAAATAAATTATATACTAAATCCAACAATGCTAAACATAACCTGTTTTACATACATTTGGAGGTCACCACAATAACCTCCCTATATGAGGACCTGAGAGGGAAAAGGAAAATTTAAAGAGGACACTACAGCATAGTCAGGAAAGGGAAGGGGCTGCCTATAGGTGGCCAACCTTATGGACTAGAAATTGTAAAGAATAGATAAGGCTAAGAAATAGAAGAACTGTTGCAACAGATTTAAGAAAAGGTCAGTCCTCAAGAGTGGCAGGAGCTCCCTGTCACACATTAGAAACACCCCCAAACAGTGCAGCCACTCATGATGCAACAGTTGCCTCTTCTCCCACTGCATCATACGTTACTATACAATCAATCAAACTTTATTTAACCAGGCAAATCATCCTTGAGCAAGCTCATTTGCAAGATGGTCCTGGGCAGGATAGTACAGATACAGTGAATAATACATTTAATACACTTAATACAGGGCTGATACATACAGAGAAGTAGCAGTAACATCAACAACTAATACAGTGTGAGCAGAGATATAACAAAAATTGAAAGTGACACCTAGTCAAAGGAGTGACATGTACACAAAGCAAGAGTAAAAGGATGAGGCATAAGAATGACTGACCAAGGTGCAACCCTGCATAGGGGTAGGGTGGAGGATTGGGAGAATGTGAATGGGGGGATAACTAACAGGAGGGGAAGGTTAATATGACCAGAAAGTAAGAAAAGAAAACAAAATAGAGAGAGAAGTGCAAGGGTTGTACGTATAAGTGCTGGGTAAATGATGAGCTGAGCAAGGAGGTCGGAAGGAGATCACCTGCAGCAGGCACATATATCCCTCAGGTTGCAAACGAGCGACAGCTAAAAGGTATGAGGACCCGGAAGGGATGAAATCCTTAGTGTCTTTTGTGTGGTGTTACAGAGGGAGAGGAAGGAGAAGTTAATAGCAGCTAGACCATGCCATGTCCTTATTCTGGGCACCTTGAAGAAGACAAGAGAGGTGCTCCTTAGGCCATATGTCCCCTTGGCACACACAAATAAAGTAGAGATATAAGCTGGCAGCTTATCGGTTAACACCTTGTAGAACCACAGGAGAGCATTTTTTTTCCTCCTCAATGTAAGAGATGGCCAAGCCAGCATTTGATAGAGTAGGAAGTGATGGGTACGAATGGGCATGTCCAGAATAAACTGCAGGGCGTGATGATAAAGAGTGTTGAGTTTACATAACGCCTGATTCAAACTATGGTTATAGAGAAGATCTGCATAGTCGAGCAGCAGAATAAAAGTTGTTTGGACTAGTCTCTTCCAGGCTTCTAGTGTGAGAAAGTGTCTTATGCGATAGAATATACCTAGTTGTTGTCTTAACTTTTTTGTTAGCTCGTTCAGATGAATCGTGAAATTAAGGCAGTTATCCAACCAGACGCCCAGGTACTTGAACTTGTCCACTGCTTCCAGTGGTTTGCCAAGCAAGGTGTAAATCTGGTGGTTCACCAGTGGCTCTAGAGTATGAGAGTCATGTGGGTTGGTATAATCATTGCTTTGGTCTTTTTAGCATTAAGCAGGAGCTTGAGCTTTAGTAAGTTGTGCTGAAGTATGATGAAGTCTTGCTGAAGCTCTTCATAAGTGAGATCCAGGGATGAGTTAATAGTATAGAGAACCATATCATCAGCAAATAGATGTATGTTACCTGTGCATATGTGAGAGTCAATATGGTTTATGTATATTGCGAGCAAAATGGGGCCCAGGATAGAGCCTTGCGGCATACCCCGAGGAAGGATTTTTAGTGGAGACAGTTGCCCTTGACCTTTAATTTGCTGCATTCTGTTGGTGAGATAACATTCAAACTATTTTAGGGCAGTATTGTCTAGGCTGATACTATTCAAGACATTAAGCAGAAGGCTATGATCCACGGTATCAAAGGCCTTACTAAGGTCTAGAAACAGGGCATAGACATGCTTTTTTGTATCCAGAGTGGTTTGCCAATCACTAGACACTTTGAAAAGGGCAGATACAAAGCTGTGCTTAGGTCTAAAACTTGACTGGGCTGGATTTAGGAGGTTTTCAGTTTCAAGGTATTCCATAAGTTGGAAATTGACAATTTTCTCCAGGATTTTTGAGAGGGTTGGAAGAAGAGAAACTGGTAGATAATTGTTTAGGTCAGCTGGATCTCCAGACTTGAAAAGGGGAATGATATGCGCTAATTTCCGAAGAGGAGGTAACTCGCCTTGAGTCAGGGAACTGTTAAACAGGTGGGTGATTTGGGCTATCAGGTGATAGAAGCCTATTTTCAAGGAAAATGGTTCTAGAAGATCAGCGCCACCACACTTTTTTGTCCCCGGGGTCATTAGGAAGTCCTCCACCTGTTTGAAAGTTACTGGTTGAAAGCTGAAGGAGGAATGTCTCAGGTTAGGGGCAATGCTGGAGCTTAAACCATCATTAGCATTGCTGTGGATATTAAGCTTGCTGACGAGCAAATTATTGAATGCAAGGCCTGCTGTGACAAAATGTTTGTTGAGTTGTTCAAGAATGTCTGCTCTGTTAGTGTATAAAACGTCTCCTGCCACTATCTTAGCAGGCAGGGTGGAGGCTGGACAGTAAACTTCAATATCTCTAAAAATATTCCAAAATTTGGCAGAGCAATTTTAATTTTCTTCAAGGGCGGTCTGGAAATAGTGTGATTTTTCTACCCTAATTAACTTGGTGCAGGCATTCCTAGCTACCGGAAAGGCAAGTCTGTCAGCTTCTAATTTTGTTTTCCTGGCCTTTTTCCACAGTACATCCCTGTCCCTGACAGCTTTCTTCAAGATAAGATTGAACCAGTCGGGGGACCTTTTCCTAGTTTTGATCTTCCTAAGTGGAGCATGTTTATCAATCAGCCCCACTAGTAAGTTTTGGAAGATATTATAAGCCTCTGTGACAGAGAGGGCCAACTAAAAATCCTGCCAGTTGATATTTCCAAGGTCTGTCATAAAGGCAGTCTGGCAGAAGTTTTTTAGACTTCTTTTTAGCTTGAAGATAGAAGAAGACAACCGGTTAGAGGAGTGCCGAATACAGGCAGTGACACAGTGATCACTGATGTCGCTATGATAGACCCCTGTATGGGAGATGTTGTGTGGCTTACTGACAAGCATAAGATCTAGTAGTGTACTATGGCTGTGATTTTTCTTATTAGGGCGGGTGTTCTCGGGAGTAATCTGGGTTAGCCCGTGTACATTGCAGAACTCCTTAAGCTTGCAAGAGCAACACATACTGTGTTGGGGATGTTCCTAAGTCCAGGAAAAATGCAGTGGGAGTTGATCTGGGAATGTAAACAAATATGTTTTGGTGTGGTAACACCAATATGATGGGCAGTCTGTTTTTCAATTTTTAAAGGAAAAAAAAATAATCAGAATCAAACAACCAGCTACATTAGGAGTCTCTACAGAATGTAAACAATCATAATGTGTTTTTAAACTTGGAACACTTTGAGGCCTAAGGGGATTGTCAGTGTCCCTTTAACGTTTTTATTGACTATTTCCTCCAAGAGACTTAAAGAGGACAGGAAATCAGTTTCAATTTGCAGCTGTTTATAAAGTTCTTATTTTCAGAAACAATATTCATTCCATTAAATTATTCACATTTAACTGTACCTGAATAAAAAGTGATATGAAAATCTGTGTTTTGTATTGTTTTGTTTTCACGGACAACATTCTGTTACAGTTCTCATAATGGAACCTGTGATTTTGAAGTTTTAACTGTGTCACAGTTTGTGCATAGAACTTGGAGCATGGTTCTGTTAGGTCAACAGCTCATAATAAGCACTCTTTACACAAACCATGACATAGTAGACAGCCTGATGGCATGGAGGGCTGAGGCACTGGGTGTCTTACCTCATGCCATGCTGGTGAACCAGGTCAGAAAATGGATGCAGGTCACTTGGGGGCCAACTGGGTAGGGAGGATTGAATATCCTGAGGACAGCTCTTCTCCCTCAGGGTGGGGAAACGGGACATCTTGCTTGGTGGCTGCCACCTAGCAGTTCTAGATGGCAGCACAGCTGGTTGTCAGGGAAGGAATCCCACTCATTGGATGCTTAGGGCCTCCTCCGTGTAGGTGGAGTATGGGCAATGTGTCATTGCACTTGATGCAAGCCCAGGGAGAAAACCAAGGAAGAAAATCCCTAAACCTGACAGGATAGTGGACTGGTTCCTCGCAGCCCCACCACAGGGGCCTGGGTTATTCTAACAGCCTTTGGCTGAAGACGATGGGCAACAGCAAAGTAAGCCCCAGCAGAGCCAGTAGATGGGGCTGGGGGGATCAGTCTTGAGTGGGATCAGGTCAGCAGTAAAGAGATAAAAAACCGATAGAAAAAAAAGAAACAAGCCATAACATAGTACAAACTCCAGTCTGCAGATTCCAGCAAGAAAACTGCAGCATGTTGTCCATAAAAAGAAACAATTAAAAACAGATTTTTCACATCAGTGTTTATTCATATACAGTTAAATATGGATCATTTGTAGGTATGAATTTTACTGCTGTAAATAAAACATTACTACAGGGCTGGGTACACATGAATTTCTAGGAGTACATGCAACAGGCAGTTGTCACAGCATAGGAAACAAGTAGCAATAATAAAACTAGCAGTACTGTACAAAAAACATTGTACAAACATCAGAGTAACAGGATTTACAGCAATATCCTTGGACACCAAAAGTACCATAAAGAATGTGAAATCCATAAGCAAACACAACAGCATGAGGAATAAACATGACATGACCGAGATAAATGCAAAAAAGGCTTAGCTCTCAGCATGCCTCATGTCGTTTGATGAACTCAACTCACAAAAGAAGCTGTAGCAAAAAACTTTCATTATTCTGAAAATGCTCTGCTCCATTCTGTACAGACAGAGTGTAGTACCTCCATGCCCAACTATGCCTCAGCATGTCACTCACTAGAGCTTTGTCAGGGGATGACCACACCAGTGGGAGTAGTTGGGTGTGGGGGTACTATACCTGCCCTGTACAGAACATTGTGGAATATATTAGTGACAAGTTTTCAGAACTGAGATTGTGCCAAAGTATTTGCATTAAAAGAACTAAAGTAGTACTAGAATGTTGTTTAACTTCATTTTTTGGAAAATAATTTCTAATAGTTCTATAGCAATTTAATTCTTTAAGAGAACCAGTTATGTGGTTTGTAAATGAAAATAGTCTGTCAGATCTGAAGTAATCCAGGGTAAATGTGCATCACATACTCGTACAGTTTGTAATAAGACATATTTATTACAAACTTCCAAAATCACTTTCAAAATAATCAACTGCCAGATCCAGCTCCGGAATTAGATTTTTATTCATTTTATTTATCTGGTTTGTTAACTGGGTAAGAACCCAAGAGCATCAGATGCCCATTTTCAAGGCAGACTTGGATGGTACAAAGGGTTCAATACATACAAAATATGGTACATACAAGAATTACAAATACAAGGTTATTACAAGTACAACGTTATAAATACAAATAGGAAAACAATATCATACAAAACAACAACTGGATAATTCTAGGAAATAACATTTTCAAATGAATCTTAAAGGAGTGTTTATAATGGCAAACATGCGCCAGGTCTCCCTCGCTCTTTGCATGCGCCCACCACAGTTTGTCCATTCCTGAACGCTTGTTGCTTACCTTCTCATCCAAAACTCCACTGCCAGTGGGACTTGGCAACAAGTTATTTATTAAAAATGTTGGACATGGCCGGCCCGCCGGCACAGCGGTAGGGTTATTGCTTGCAGCGCCAGCAACCCGGGTTAGGGAACAGACTCGGGCGGCTGGAGGGTTGGCCGGGGGGGAGGAGGATTGAGTCTCCTCCTCTGGGGAGGGAGGGGATGTATGTCCCGCAGCTCTACCGCCACCTGGGTGACCATGGGTGGAGGTGCAGCGGAACTGCATACAGAAGGGAGGCAGGACGTGGGCTGGAGAACGGAGCGCTCTCACGTCTCCATGTGCTCCACCCCTAGGTTTCCCTAGCATGCTCACATCCTGTGGGAGGGGACAGAAAATGGAAAAAGGAACCTGTCATGGAGGACAGAGATGGGACCAGACTGCCCCAGATAACCCATAACCAGGCTACCACTGGATGCCGCAGATGGACCTCCTGACACACACTGATGGACTGGAGGGTGTAAAATGGGTCCCCCCCTCCTCCTCCCCACCCGGGAAGGGGGGGCAGGCCGAGGCAGTGTGGAGGTAGGTCCGAGCGACTCCACGGTAGGTACCCAGGGAGGGATTAGGGGAGCACAGTCTAGGGATTCCCTGAAGAAGTTCCACCACGGCAGAGGAGAGGGGCTATTAAAAAAAAAAATGTTGGACATTTTGCACATTTACAGAGCTAAAGAAACATTGAAAAACATTTAAAAAATCTTGGATATTAGAAATGTGGGAATTGGGCTAAAATGAAGTGCAGCCACACTGGAAAGTCTGCTATTTTATATAATTGCTGTGGTGAAAAAGGGAAACCCAGCAAATATATAAAATAAAATATGAGGTGGTGTGTAAACTTGAATTTTGCACATACCTTCAGTGTTGGATGCCCAGATAAACCCCTCAAGTTTCACTCTCAGGGTATATGTGGCATCCAACACTGTGTGTGTGTGTGTGTGTGTGTGTAAAATTCCTGTTACACACATCACCCCATATATTATTCTACATTTGCTGCATAGTCATGTGGCCAGTTTTGATCAATCAGATTGCTTGTCTGATTCAAGCAATTTTATAAAACAGGATTTTTCTCTTCTGTTCCTACTATTTAAACTTCCAATGATAACAAACCTCTGTTTCAGACATCATAATTATTTTCACAACATATTGTGATGTCATAACTACAGGATTGTGATTTCATTGGAGGATAAAGCAGAAGGAGCAGATGAAGAATGGGGGACAGTTATCCTATTGTCATGCAAATATCTTCAGTAATATGGAATGAGATGAAATAATACAGAAAAATAATACAATATAAGCTGAATTGTGTCTAATTATAATATTTATTTTATGTAGGTAGATATGTTATTGATCAGCTTGGTTAAGCCATTACAGTCTGTCGAAAGCAATAAAAACTGATACAACATATAAAACATTCCAACAGATAAATAGGGATGTTATCAGGACAGGTAAAGTGCACTTGTACTTTTGTGAAACTAGTCATGAGTTCCGAAACATTACAACTTCCTAAACATTACAACTTATACACAGAGATGGCCATACAATTTAGGCATTGACATGCAGGAAATAATATACTAAAGTCTGGTTTTAACAGTAGTGTCTTAAAATTTATATTGAAATAAAATAACTTAATAGAGCCTTGATATCCTATATGAAATGCTTTTTTTTAAAGAGAAAGCCTGGGTTTCTCACTTACTTAATGTGTATATAGTCGTGAGCCATTGTTATGGCCATTGTACAGTAACAAGGTCAATAGCTTTTTCATTTTCCTCTGAAGTTAGAAAATATATTACCAACTGGTCAGGAGGGAGAGAAATGTTGATAATTACCATGAATAACCATTGTTGTCTAATTTTGCTGTATGAGGGACAGATTAGGAGAACATAGTTCAAATCTTCTGAATTGCCATATCCACATTTGCTGTTTGTATCAACAACAGCAGCTTTTGCTTATCTTGCCACCAATATGGCACTTGGGAAGGTGTGGAAACTGATTGAATCAGAGCCTTCTTGTCTTCATTTTTAGGGATGCAGTGGATGGAGACCTGCAGACCTCTTGCTGTGGAAAAAAACAGGCAGTGCATTCCTTGTGACCGAACAACTTGTTAGAGTTGCAACATAGTGGCCTCCACAACCGTGAAGCATTCCGCTCGCTGTCGGCAATGGCAGTCACACCGCACTATTTGTTTTGTTGTGGGCAGTCATGGTGGAAAATGACACACTACACCATGTCCAAGGTAGCTGCCAAACTGCATTGCACATACATGACCACTGGCGCATGCGCAGTACAGTGCAGCCATCTTGGTCATGGACTGTGCTGTATTTTGCTGTGACCACTGATTTCCTTTTTTAATTTTTGTTATTCATATCCCTCCGCAGCCCTCCTCTCAGCACCCCCAAAAAACATTACAATGACACTGGGGTGCCCAATCCTGAGTGTTGCACCAGTGCCAGAAACATTACAATGGCACTGGGGGTGCCCAATCCCCCAGTGTCATGATCGTGTTCTAGGAGACCTTTTTTTACTTTTTTTTTCCTTCCCTCTAACCTCCACTTGACCCTCCCTCTCAGCACCCACCCACTGCCCTCAGAAATACAACAGTGACACTAGGGATGCCCAATCCCCCAGTGTCACAGTCGGGAACCGTCCATCATTTTTTCTTTGTTTTTTTAACCTGTAAAAAGAAAGCCATCCACTGGTGTCTTTTGCACTATTACCATCTTCCCACCCAACCCTCCCACTCAGTGCCCACCACTCTGCACCCCCCAAGCCCTTTCTAACCCATCAGGGGTACAACACCATAATCATCTCTGGATTGCAGGCACATCTTCACTTTTCAAAGCCAGACTGTGAACTGAAGAAACAGGTATGCAGTGCAATGTATTTCAATGGGGTTTCAACTCAGTGGCATAACTTGAGCATTTTTGCATACTTTTGGCCCAAATTTTCAACATGCCTTCTTTGGGACCATACCTCATGAACAATTTAAAGGAACACTGTCAACTCCCTTAAGCCTCAAAATGTCCTGAGTTTAAAAAAACATGTTTTCTGATTGGTTGCATTCTGTAGACATTGTTTATGTAAGTGGTAGTTTGATTCTGATTCCTTTTTACTTTTTAAAAGTGAAAAACAGACTGCCCACCATACTGGTGTTAACACACAAGAAACATGTTTGTTTACATTCTTTGATCAACTTCCACTGCATCGCTTCTGGACTTGGGAACACCCCCATCACAGTCTAGCTGTTCATGATGCACTGTGAGGGGAGGAGCCTTTTGAATCATGAGTGACTGCACAGTTTTGGGGTTTTCATAATGTTCTGGAAGTATGTAATAAGAGTAGATCAAGGATTTGAAACAGAACAAGGCTTGGTATGACTACGCCATTAGCATGCATTTCAATTATAGCAAGAAAGGAAACATGTACAACAACCAGCAACATCAACGCATTTTAGAGAAGCTAAGCAGTCGTAAAATTAGGGGTTTTACCTAGAAATAACATGATGCAAAAAAGGTTGAAAGTTCCCTTTAACTGTCATTGGGCAGCTCTGTCCCAAAAGGTGATTTTGGGATCCCTCCATAAAATCACCTTTTGGACAAGATTTGAACATTTTCTCTGCCCTTGTTCATCAGATGGGGTCATAAGAAGGCCATGTTGAAAATTTGGTGTAAAAATATTTAAAAAAGAATGAAGTTAAGAGCTTACATTGAATTTTTCAAATGCAAGCTCATAACCTTGATAATTTTCAATATTTTAACCCCAAATTTACAACATAGCCATATCTTTAGAGCATCTAATGAATGTGACAGCTGTCATTTTTCAAATCCTAGGCAACATGTTTTTTTTTACATCCTGAAAGGTGATTTTGTGACCGGGGCGTAGCTACAAGGGTGCAGGGGGTGCAATGGCACATGGTCCCATGAGGTCTGAGAGGCCCAAATCATAATTTTGATCTTTATTCAAAATTGGGGAGGGGCCCTGTAACATTGCCTTGCACCCGGCCCTGTAGGAATTTGCTATGCTACTGTTTATGACCCCTTTGCAAAATCACCTTCTGGGTAGGAGTTGAAACTTTTCTCTGCCCTTGTTCATGAGGTGGGGTGATAAATAGATACATAGATGTTGACAGCAGATAAGGGCCTACAGCCCACTTAGTCTGCCCATTTGCTCACATAACTTTGGTTCTTCAAGCTTCTCTACAACTAGGTTATCCTACAGAAGACTATGTTGAAAATCCGGTGTAAAAATATTACAAAACAATAAAGTTATGAGCCTACATTGAATTTTGCAAACACAGGCTCATAACTTTAGTAATTTTCAATATTTTTACCCCAAATTTACAACACAGCCATTTCTTTACAACACCTCTTGAATGTGATAGCTGTCATTTTTCAACTACGGCCCAAAATGTGTTTTTGCATCCTGAAAGTTGATTTCATAGTCCCTGAGCAAAATCACCTTTTGGTCAGGAGTTGAACATATTTTCTGACCTTCATCATGAGGCAGGGTCTTAATAAGTATATACTAAAAATTTGGTGCATAAATATTAAAAAACAAACTTTTCTTAATTTTACCCCAGATTCCTCACTTGCAGCCCTATCAGCTGTGGTCAGGGTTTCTTTAAAGAGAGAGGTATAAGTTGTTTTCAGAAGAGTTTACCTTTTTATTAGATGCCATAAAGAGCTGTATTGAAAATGGGACATAGGGCCCCATTTCCAAAAGGTATGAGCAGCACAAACTGGGTTTATGTCGAGCAAACCTGGAATAGTGCTGGCCATCGGGGGGGTGGCCATATTCAAAGGTCAAATGTGTGCGGCCCACCCCTGACAGCACTGCAGCACACAATAGTGCAGTGTGCCTATGCAGATCAGAGATCCCTCTTGCATAGGCAGCGCAGTGCAATTGACAAAAGTTTCAGAAGCGCTAAACGGCTACTCACTATGGTGTGGTTTAATATTTCTGAAACCCTGCCTTTAACAGTACACAGACGGGGTGAGCCCCACTCACCCTGTCCATGCACCATCCATGGCAGGATCCCTGGTGGTCCAGCCATCCCTTGCTGAGCCCCAATCCCATTCAGCATTATATAAAACCCCGATCCCTGGTAGTCTAGTGGTCCCCCTTTGAGCCCTGATCTATGCAATAGTAAAAAAAACAAAAACATTTCCCTGGTAGTCTAGTAGTCCCCCTCCCCAAGCCCCATTCTGTATAACAATAAAAAAAACATATCCCTGATTGCCTAGTGGGCCCCCTTCCCTGAGCCTCGATCTGTATAATAATAATCATAAAACCCCATATACTTGGCAGTCTAGTAGTCCCCCTTCCCTTAGTCCTGATCCCATGCAGCATAAAAAAAATCCCCACGTCCCTGGTAGTCTAGTGCCCCTCCAGCCCCAATTCCATTTATAAAAATCATGGTAAACCTAGAAATGCAGTGCTTCACCCTCCCTAACTCCAACCTGCCCCTATCTGTCTGTCTGTCCAGAATGTCACTGGTGATCTAGTTGTCCCCCACCCTCAACACCCTGGCAGGTACTGTCCCACCACCCTGCTCCCCCCATCCCAACTTTGAGAGCTGGTGATTGGCATAGCCCTCCACTTGCCAACATGGCCAGCCACTGACTGAGATATTTGGGAGTGTGTACCACAGTACATGCTCCCAAAGATCTCAGTCAGCAGCTGGCCATGGTGGCAAGTGGAGGACTGTGCCAATCGATCGCCAGGAACAATCTGGACAGACATTTAGGGGCAGGTTGGTATTAGGGAGGGGTAACCACTGTACTTCCAGGTTTACTGTGATTTGTATGAATGGAATTGGGGCTGGAGGGGCACTGGACTACCAGGGATGTGGAATTTTTTTTTATGCTGCATGGGATAGGGACTTGGAGGGGGGAACCACTGTACTACCATGGACATTTTTTTATTATACAGATCAGGGCTTGGGGAGTGAGGGACCTATAGACTACCAGGGATACAAGGTTTTTTATGATTATACAGATTGGGACTCTGGGAGGGGGACCACTAGACTACCAGGGATACTTTTTTTTTATTATTGCACAGATCAGGGCTTGTGGGGGGGGGGCCTGCACACTTGAGTCTGGCACTCACATGTAGATGAGACCATAATGGGCATGTAAATGGACCCTTAGGCTTGCATGCCCGAAGGGCTTATTTGCATGTTTGGGTGAATATCACCCATGGGGGCCACATCACTCACTAGAGTGTGCCGTGCTTTACCCCTATGGTAGCACTATACAAAACATGGTGACCGCTTGCTGTGGGCCATGCTACCAGGGTCCGATATTCAAACAGACAGTTCAGATTGCACTATCTGTTTGAATATGGTGCCATAGCCATCTGGCCCCATTTTTAACATAGCACACCTGTTTGCACACACAGCCGGATGGCTCTGAGTATGGGGCCCATAGAAACTATATCATATTGTCAGACTTGACTGTATAAGCATTGTCTGTGGAGAAGATATTTGTTTTGCTGACCATCATTCGTTTAATATAATATTCCTACAGAAAAAAAATCCATTGGTTTCTAATGTTTTTTTGTTGAGGAAAAGCAAAGAGGAAATTCCAATCTATGGACAATAGATGACATTTTTCCCTTAGACAAAGTAATGGGAGTCTGTCATTTGGTATTTTCAGAACTTTGAGCAAATAGGACAGTAGAGGTAAGTATATTTGTTACTGAAGATTAGTAGTGCTTAGTTTTGCTCTGATTACAGGACTAGGAGTAGAAAAGGGCAAACCAAAGACATTTTTATAAAACCTGATTACAGTTATCTCCAGGGCAGATATATCAGTAACCAACCATATTTTCACATCATAAAGGGCTTACACTGAGAGTTTGGCCTTGCTAGCTATCAGCAAAGGTTTACGTGAGTGGCCACCATAAACCTTGTTAAATCTTTTAAGGCCTAATGAAAACTGTCTCACTGTTGCATTTGTTTAGGCTATATGTATAGCCCATTTTGTACATGAAGAAATTGTTATAGTACAGTTACCATTATTTAATTTTTTTAGGTGTTAATATGGTAGTTAGGTTTACAGTAGTTTTTATAAATTAAACTAAGGACCTCTAATTTACATTGCAGTCCCTTTGAAGATTATGAGGGGATTGCAAAGTGATCAGCATTGGAAAGAAGTGGACAAGTCTGATACAAAATTTAAGGGAAACAAAACTCTTTATCATCTAAATTTAGCAGATCTTGTTACTATGGATGTTGAAAAGAAAGTGAGCTAGAGGTCTACCTTCTGCAACACTTTAGTTTGTATAGAATGTATTAGTGAGTTGTCTTTTAGGGTAATAGCATACATTGGACAAGGTGAAACTCTATAGATTATGTATTGTATTTAGTATATTACATTTAATAAGATACAGTATGGCCCTAGGTCAGGGGATGAGGTAGTATAACATGGGTAGAACCAGTGGACCATTGGTCTCATTTTGCTGACAATTTCTATGTTTAAATGTTTCTATGTTTCTATCTACACCCAGATCAGCAAGTTTTGATGGCAACATTTTCCCTGAAATTGAATCAGAAGTGGGCTAAAATCACTATATGTAGCAAATATTCTTTTTCTATCTTGTGGTTGTGTTTTCTTTGAGTAAAGTACTAATGTGATGTGCTATTGGGTGTGCTATCCTTTAGAGGAGATGTTAAACTGAGATCCAATCTGTCTTTTTTTCTGGTAGTTGTTCAAATGCACATTAAAGATCCCATGGTACATCTTGAAAAAGAGTAGGTTATTTTCCCAACATCTTGGTGAAATGTCCCCCGTTCACTGAAATACCACTAACAGCTTAATATGGCTCAATTTTAATTGGTTTGCATCTCTGTCCACCCTGGGACAAGGCTGAAAAGAGGCAGTATTGTTTAGCCCTCATTTGCTACTCAACAAAAAACTAAATAAATAAATTGTGGTCACATATTTTTCAATAAGATGTACCAGTGTAAAACATTGGTCACCTGTTGAATAGTTCTCACAAAAGGTTGACTTAAATATCCCACTTTTTTATGTTAACATAATAGCTTAGTAATTTATTGTCAGAAGGGACTCTAGGTCCATTTATTCAACCCCCGCTTCATAAGCAGGGGCCAGCAAGTATGCAGTGCAAATGTACTAGTTTGTAAGAATTCCCTACCTACCCTGCTTCTACTCAGGGTACCCCGTGATTCCCTTTTTAAGTAGGAATCTGTCTAGGCTTACCTTGAAGACCTGTACTGTCTTCATGGCCACTGTCTCTGCTGGTAAGCTGTTTTATAGGCTTACCACCTGGGAGAAGTAATGCCTATAAACCTTACCCCTAAACACACCAGGCCCTATTTTCAAAGGGTGATGCAGGGCTAGCGTCAAGCCCTGTGCCAGACCCATTTTAGGCACAGCTGTGCCAAGCACCTTTGCTGCAACTGTTCCCAATTTTTGTACATCAGTTGCAGTTTTGACAGTTCTCCCACTTTACGGCAGCTTGTGCAAAATATTTGGAGCAAGCCCCATGTAAAGGGTGCCCAGAATTGACTCAAGCTAGACATGCAAAAAGCTGGCTTAACTTGTGGCAATCGGTGCACTGGATAAAAAAATACCAATTGCCAGCCAGGAGAATACTGCAAGCTATATGTTTGGTGCACTCAGGGTTTGCTGCATTGGTAAGCCTTTGAAAATCCAGCCCACCACTTTTGAGCTTCAGGCTCATACAGGTTGACTAGCAGAATCACATTTAATATTTTTTAAAGTGTTCTTTATTATTGCTCCTTAGAAAAATATTAATCCCAAGTTTCACTCAATGTCAACAACATGTAAGCCACTGACAAACACTGTTTGGTATGTTGCTGACATTCACTGAGAACTACAATTCATGTTTTTTTTTTAAATGGGAGAGGAAAACTTGCATGCAAATGTACTTGTAAACTTGAATTAATATAGAAATTAAACAACTTTTGTATGATCAATAACATCAGGGATACAGAATTTAATATAGATGAGCAATATGGACATTTGATCTAACAAAGCTCTTTACTTACCTGTGATACATATGAATATGAATACAGACAGAAGAAGATAACCCAGTTTTTAACTGTTTTCTATAAATGGTGTGCTTTTTGTGATGACTATCAGCTACATGTACTGCATACTCTGTAGTGTAGCATGGTATAGCAATAGTTTAGTATCACCTGTAATTGCCCCCAATGTGTTTAACCCATTGTGGAATGCAAATAAATACCTGATATTGGCAATGTATAACCAATAGAACTGCTGGCACCGCAATTCCTTATACCTCTCTTTCTTCTGAGGCTCCAGAAACTTTTAAAATGAAAATATTGAAAATATAGTATAGTGTTGCTGCTTGGTAGGCCAGCAATTAGTTGGGAGGCTTCACGCTGCTTTTAGTGTGACTAACATTTGCTTGTGTAGAGACCCCAAACAGTTAGCTAAAAGTTTTAAGACTAATCTAGCTAGAGATGAAAGGATCCCTCCCTCTTTTGTATGCAAAGTGTCACGGCTGTACACAGTTACTACTTTGATTAGGGCAAGTAGTCCTGTTTTGCCATGTAAGTCAGAAAAAGGCAAAGTCCATCCGTTTTTCATGATATGATGTTCAATTCCTGCAATACATCCAGAAACTCTAGATTTACATCTGCTTCGAAGGGCATCATTGATGCATTTCTGTGCTCACACCTGTCATGTCTGGGACAGCAGTAAAGGAATTATGTCCAGGTTTATCCTCCATCAGAATGTGCTGCTATGGCCTTGACGGCTAAAAGGGATCATGCTAAAGTCTAAGCAACTACAACATTCATCATTGTTGGGTATTTTGGGTGAAGGTATCATTGTATAAGTTGTATGGTGTTTACAGTATATGCTAGATAAACATAGTTTTTAAGGGACACTGACAAAAATGACCTTCCTGTATCTTTTTTAAATCATTGACTATTACTACTGAAGCTTTTGAAAAGCTTAGAATAATGCATAACTGCGTGTGGGGGGATGGAGGAAGAGCATTTGGCATAAATGTATACAAAATGTAATTCTTTGCAATATACCCAGATCTGTAAGATTTGGCAGATCAGATCATTCTGAAACAAAAACTGCAATCATGTTTTGGTCCTTTTTAATGTGACATGGAATTTGAAAGTTTGTTTGTGTTAAAAACCTCTGGGGCACAATTCTCACTTCACTGCAGAGAACTGAGTGATCACTGATAATAGCACCAGCCCATTGCCATCCCAGTGCATTGTAAAACTGTGGGGTTTTAAGAAACATGCAGTTTGGAACTTTTATGTGAAAGTGAAAGTGTACTTTTTGTTGCCCTCAGTGCTTATTGTTTAAAATCTGTTTTTTAATACATGGTCAGTGGAATTTTATACATCAAAAAGTATGTGAAAGTGCACTTTTTTTTTGCACAGAAAAGATAATGCTTGTGAAACTGCACATTTTAAAAATAGGAAGTTATACACTTTAAATAGAATAAAATGTAAATTGTTGTCACTCACTGAATCTTCTGCTGATGGCCAGAAAGCCAAACTCCAAACCCTTCATGATGCCAAAATATGGGGGCTGTGGGATCAGAGATAGCTGCCCTGGAGACAACTGCTATCCAGTTTTATGAAACAACCTTAGGTTTGCCTTTTTCTACTTCTGACCCTCTTATCAGAGCAGAGTTGAGCACTACTAATCTTTAGCAACAGCCATACTAATTATGGCTTGCTGGATTGTTACACAAGAAATCAGACCCCCATCCCAATCCAGCACTCACCCATGGACCTGGATAAATAATGACTCAGACATGAGAGTCTGGTTCAGAGTCCATAAGTGCACAATTTCAGGCACAATTAAGTGCATAATTGCAGGTAATTATCACTCACATTTGCTTTTTGCCTCTTCTTCTGTTACAAACCTTGAGACTGCAGCAGTGTCTGGAGGGTGGTGGCTTTGAGGAGGCTGGAAAGAGTGACTCATTGTCAGGGAGATATGGGATCTGGCACTTATATGACTGCCTGCAGCCTGAGCCCCACCTGTGCCAGCCAATTGTGAGCCAAGTCTCACGAGTTCTAAAAAGTGACCAGGATCCAGAAATCTCTTGGCATGACAAAGCCAATAGGCTTTTTTTCAGTGTTCCTTATCATATGATTGTCTGGGGGAGGGTATAAATTTGCAGCACTCATGCACAATCTGCTGAGACAGAAGAAGTGGGACAGAAAGAGGCAGTGTGGAGAAGGGGTGAAAGTGCACACTGCTGAGAATTTTACCATCAGATAAAACAAAACAAAACATCTCTAAAAGTACATGCCTGCCCTATGTCACACAAAGCAGCTGACAAAATCATTTCAGTCAACAGTTTGGGCTTATTCTGAATGTAGCAGCAGGCCCCTCTGTGCAGCACTGCAGCAACGAGGCAGGGGATCTGTGGTGTGACACTGAGTGAGCTGAGCAGTGTCGCAGCAGATAGAGGTTGGGAATCATTCAGGATTGAAGAGATATACAGTAGCCTGGCTGAGACTGATGAATAAATAAAAAAGGGCAGTTTTGGGGAATGGCATCTGAAAATAGAGCAGTAAAAGAGTGATCTAATAAACTGAATAAGAGAAACAGAAAAACAGAGATGAGATACTAGTGAGTGCAGAGGTTTGCAGGTTACCTGTATCTAGCAGCATGCAGGCTGTAAAAAAAACAATATTAAAGCAAAAAAAGCACTGGTAGCAATAAGGATTAAAAAAGAAACAGACTAGAGAGAGACTGAGACTGAGAGATAGAGAGAGAGAGAGAGAGAGAGAGAGAGAGAGAGATCATAGTGTGATGTTGTATTTGTCTTCTTGCCAAATAAAACACAGAAACATGAAAAATTCTGGCACCAAAAGAGATTACTGTAGGAAAAGAATCAGATTAGAGAGAGACAGAGAAAAGGAGAGAGACGAGATGGTGTTGTGCTAGCCAGCTGTTTCTGCCTGCATGCTGCTGTGTGCTATGTGTTCCCACTCCCAGAAGCTGTTTTAGGCACAAGTGAACTAAGTGGCCGCTTGAGGTGCAAGCACAGAAGCAGCGCACTGAAATAGAACGTATAAACAGAGATCATCTTGAGATGCAAAAAGTGTCAATCAAAAAACCATAATTGTTGTCATCACCCACGTATTCATACAATTCTTATCACTTTTTAGATGTGGGATGGGGAACAAGGGAGGATAGGGGAAGATTCAAAGCCGTGTAGGGGGCACCACAAGTATTTCTGATTGGGGCACTATTAGGTCTAAAACTGGTTCTGCCCACTCCTAGCAGTTCTGCATTTATTTTTCATGCAAATTATATATTTATTTACTAAGTTCTAGGAGACACAGTGAGCTGGGAGCTCTTTACATTGGTACCACATCAGAAGAGAAAATTATCAAACAACAAAAGGTTGCCAGATGTAGGAAGAACAACAGAAATACAGAGGAATTATAGTTACAATGGGACAAATCACAGCAAAAATTAGGAACTAGAATGAGACAGGATAAGGTGGCAATTTACAGTGCAAACCATGTAGCTAAAATGAATATACAAAATTTGGCGGACAGTCATAGACAGTGCAATTGGTGGCATTGTTAACAATGTATGCTATGGTGCTAAAATGTATGTCTCAGTTTGGCAGATATCCATAGACAGTGCACAGAGCAATGGAGGGAGGAGAGAATCAGCTTGTGAGGCCTAGTCAAAACAGAAAAAGGGAAGGGGGTAGATGGTAGGGGGAAGAAAGGAAGGGTAAAGAAGTGGACGAGAGAGGTTGGGGAGTAAATGGTTAGGGGAAGAAAGAGAAGGCAGGAAGGGAGTGAGAAGGGAATGGAGGATAAGTAGAAGTGCATCAGGCTAGTTATCGAGGGGAGATGCTGTAGCTGACAGAGTTAAGTACAACAAGTATACTAACTTTTTTTTTTAAATTTAACTGGTCCCCGTCACCTCCTCATGCCAACTTGACGATGGGGACACATAGCTATTTTTTGTAGATTTACTCCCCTTACCCCCGAGGCCCCAGCACACAGCTGTGTGAATATGTGGAGGCATGCACACATCCCGTGGCACCAGCTCAGCCCCTTCCACCTCCCATTAGCTTTTTGGTGTCCCCTCTCCACCTACACTACTCACCGGACCTCCACCCAGTGGGAGCAGAACTACGGGGTGTGCCAACCCACCCTCACCACCCTCAGGAGAGGAGAGCTGCCCATCGGCATGCTCGATCCTGCACCCCCCCCACGCTGGCACCCCGACAACCCATGGTCGTTCCCGAACCCAGGTCGCCAGTGTGGCACGAGGTGTGGCATCCAGTGCCTCAACCTTTGTTTGACGTGGAACATTTGTAAATGAGCAGTTCCTGCTCAAAGGTATTTGTAATCCTAGAGTTTAATAAAATAAAAAAATAAAAATAAAAACCCTCTGCACCACCGGGCTGGCCAAGTATGCTAACTTTGACTGTTAGTGTAAAACAATCACAGCTGGCATTAGCAACAAGCTGTTGTCTAAGTGTACACTTAAAAGAGCCCAGAGTGGCTGCAACGAACATGTCCTGCTGAAGGGAGTTAAACCAAAGTGGTGCTGTATAGGCAAAGGACCTTTGACCTTGGGAGATGTGACATTGAGAGATCTTGAAAATCTGACTATCAGAGCTTCTGGTACATTGCGAGTTTACAGAGGGTATGAGGAGCTGCTGAATCCCTTTGGACATGAGACCTAAGCTAATTTTTTTTGCAAGCAGACATGTTTGATACCTGATTCTGCCTTTATACTGGAGCCAATTCACCTGAGCGTTCAGGCCACAGGTGTGTGTCAGTCACCCAGATCCCATTAGGAGCTGACAAGCTTTATTAAGTGTCATTTTGATGCAACGAAGGGCTAGTTTGTGGCAGACCCATAGATGACCAGCCCATCATCAATAAGGGAGACAATCGAGCTGTGTTTAGCTGTAGTCATAGCTTCTGAGGTCAGACAATAGTTATGCCTGTAGAGCAGTCCTATATGCATTATGATTTAAAGTATTCCCTTTGCCCCACTGGATTTAATACTATAGACTTTGCCCCCTAATATGTATTTTAAAACATTCAGTGAAATATTTATAAATAATCAGAACTAATCGGACCCCCCAACACGCACACACACACACTTTGTTCAATTTCTTATTTAATGAGGATCAGAACTTAAGTGAGTTTCGTCAGCCCTAATACTAATGGCTACTGTTTTATTGGACCACATTTATAAAAATTCCATTTGACAGATGGCAAAGTATCAGAAACATCCTAGAAATTATGGATAACTAAGATTATCTGGCCACATCAATTTCTTCAAATACAAAATGTGCGAAGCATGCTGTCAGTTTAATACTCTACGTATTCTATCTACCTGTTTTATAAAAACTGATACCTGATATGCAAAATACAACATAAGCTTTAAGTATGTTTACAAGTAAAGCTGAGCTTCATTGAATTTTAAAACTGAGGGAATTCAAATCCTCTGTAGATTTAACCTTTCTTGAAAGTTACTTTAAACAGAAGCAAAGTATCTTTTTACCAGGAGTATTGAATCAGATTACAGAGAAATTTACTTGACTGCCCTGAAATGATTTTGTTCAATGTCAACGTTGACTTACCAGCTGGACCTCACCATTAGTTTTCAATCTGCTCAGGCTGACAGGACTGAGAGGTGCTAATAAAGAAGTGAAAGTGGGTGAAAACACAGGGGATGGAAAGCAGTCGCAGCTGAAACACACAAATTGCTCATTTTCCCCTTCAGCAAGTTTGCCTGAATCGAACTGAGAATCTGTGTGTATTAAGCTCACTCAGAGAACCAATATTCTTTTTCTGCCTTTTGTCTGCTAAATAGAAGTATACCTTCTCTACCAAAAGAGAACATTAATGACACTTCAACTTAATTGCATTTGTTATAAAACCTTTTACTGAAAGCTGGCCAAGCCCTCCTACAGGAAGTAAAAAGCCTTTCAAATATCAGGGCATAAAAGAAGGTTGCTGGTTGCATCACGCCTACCAATACAACTTATGCTTAAATTTACCACAAATTATACATTTTATCAAATTGCAGGCCGACACTTAATGATTACCATTTGATACTGGGATATTATTTCATGAGATGTGTGGGCCAAACGGTCATAGAATAGTCCAATTACATTGAGATATAGGCCTTCATTGTGAATTGTACGTGTATCCAACCTGATAATTTCAGCAGCTGTCTAACATAAATGTTTTGGAAAAAAAAAATACTTATGCTGCAAATGTAAGTATAATGGGATCTGATGAGTGATACAAACTCTGCCTATTTACAGTAGCACCTGACACAATTTCACTCAATTAAGTTTTTACAGCACCAGAAGACTGGAGTGCTCCTTCATGAAAACCTAGTAAGATGGCACAATATTCAAATCAATTTTTATGTCAGTTTAACTATTTCACTTCCAGTACTCTCTTTATTTAAACAACCCACAGCAGCATAGCAGCTATTTTGTTATGAAAGCAGAATTGTTTATTCTATTAAATACCTACCCTTCCATGTGATGGTGTAAAATGTTCAGGTTCCTTCATTAACTATAAAAGTTTTAATTCATCAATTTACCTTTGACTTTTTAGACACTGCATACCAGTTTGGTGGCCTGTTTCTATGCATTTTAGTGCTGAACTCTTGGTGTATCCCAATACAGAGTTCTCTTTGATGTCATACATAGAAACATAGAAACATAGAATTTGACGGCAGATAAGTACCGCTTGGCTCACCCAGTCTGCCCATTTCCCTACCTGATGGATAAGCTGCAGACCCTAGTTAACCAGCAGCCTACTTCTTCCTACCCCCACCCCCTAGAATTGCCTTATGACTGTCCCATGCATGCTTAAATTCCACCACTGTTTTGACTCCACAACCTCCTCTGGAAGGCTGTTCCATACATCCACAACCCTCTCTGTGAAAAAATACTTCTAATTACTTCTGAGCCGCCCCTTCTATCTTCAAATTGTCCCCTTGTTCTTGCACACCTCTTTTTTGAAAGATGCTACCCTCTTGGACTTTGTTGATTCCTTGAGGTACTTGAAAGTTTCTATCATGTCCCCCTCCCCTCCTTTCCTTGAGGCTATACATATTAAGCTCCTTAAGTCTCACTTCATATGTCTTCGGTGCAGACCCTGCACCATTTTGGTGCCCTCTCTGGACAGCTTCCATCCTGTCTATGTCTTTAGGAGATTGGGTCTCCAGAACTGCACGCAGTACTCCAGATGTGGTCTCACCAGCTGTCTGTACAGAGGATAATAACTTCTTGTTTTCTGCTGGTGATGCCTCTCCCTATGCATCCCAGTATCCCCCAACCCTCCTTGCTGCCCTCTCACATTGCTTGCCCACCTTTAGGTCATCTGATATGACTACCCCAGGTCCCTTTCCATTTTTGTTGTTGTTAGTATCTCACCCCCATTGTGTACTCTTCCCTAGGTTTTGTTTCCAGGTGCATTACCTTGCACTTCTTAGCATTGAATCTAAGCTGCCATACATTTGACCATTCCTCTAACCTTGCCAAGTCCCTTCTCATCCTTTCCACCCCATCTTGTGCATCAACTGTGTTGCAGATCTTTGTGTCATCTGCAAAGAGACATCACTTTCCTTCCAGTCCCTCTCGCAATGTCGCTTATAAAGACATTGAAGAGGACCGATCCTAATACTGAACCCTGTGGTACCCCACTGCTAACCCCCTTTTTCAGAGTGGACTCCATTTACTATTACTCTCTGTGTCCTATTCTCCAGCCAATTCTTTACCTAGGCTGTCATCTTGGGACCTACTCCCAGGCTGGCTAACTTGTATATTAATCTTTTGTGTGGGACTGTGTCAAATGCCTTGCTAAAGTCTAGGTAGGCCATGTCTACAGCCCTTCCCTGATCTGCTACTTTGGTCACCCAGTCAAAGAAATCTATCAGATTTGTCTGGCATGACCTTCCCACTGTGAATCCATGCTGCCTTGGTTCCAGTGCCCCGCTGACCTCTAGATACCCAACAATTCTTTCCTTCAGAAGTGATTCCATCATTTCCCCTACCACTGAGGTTAAACTAACAGGTCTGTAGTTTCCTGCTTCTGCCTTGCTCCCACTTTTGTGAAGGGGAATTACATCTGCCCTCCTCCAGTCCTCAGGTACCACCCCATCCTCCCATGATTTGTTAAAGAGGGTAGTCAGTGGTGTCACTAGTTCTATCCTTAGTTCTTTTAGAATTCTGGGATGAATTCCATCAGGCCCCATTGCTTTGTCCACCTTCAGTTTTAAGAGCTCTTTCAGAACTCTTTCTTCTGTAAATGGGCTGGTATCAACTTCTGTATCCAGAGTGTTTCTACTGTTTGTTTTAGGTACCTCCCTCTTCCTTTGTAAATACTGAGCAAAATATTTGTTTAGTATCTCTGCCTTTCACAGTCATCCTCTGCCCACCCTCCCTCCCTTTATTAAGCCTCACTATCCTCCCTTGGTCTTCCTTTGCTCCCTGATGTACCTATAAAAGGTTTTATCCCCCTTCTTAACTGAGTTGGCTATCTTTTCCTCGGTTTGGGCCTTTGCTGTTCTGACTGCCTTTCCAGCTTCCCTTTGCTTTAACTGATACAGTTCTCTGTCCTGTTCCTTCTGTGATTCCTTGTACTTCCTGAATGCTTTCTTTTTCTCTTGAACCTTCACTGCCACTTCCTTTGAGAACCATAGTGGTTTCTTACCTTGTTTCGTTTTGTTTATTTGCTTTACACAAAGGCTTGTTACCTCTGTACGTAGATACACAGATACATAGAATGCGTTGTCAGAAAAGACCCAGCAGTTCATCCAGTGTGCACATTTCCCCTGCTTACCCCGGACTGAATGTAAAGATCCAAAAGCCCTAGTGGCTTATCATCACCCCATTTTCCAGGTGTTCTTTTCCCCTCTGCTGCCTTTAGTCTCATTTTTCATGATTCAAGTCCAGCAGGGCAGGTCCAACCAGGATCAGCTTAAGGCCCTGAACATGTACTCACAGGAGACCAGCAGGGAGAGGGGAGATGTGATACAGACCTTCAAGTTCCTGAAAGGGATGAACAGGGAAGCTTGTGAGGAAACATTTTGCAGGACTGGGGATCCTTGAACATGGGGACAAGTGGCCAGTAATTTATATGGTAGGCTAGGTGGCTAGTGGAGGCTCTGGGAGGGCTTCTGGGCCCTGAGGGTAAATAAATGTGCCATTGGTGGTTTTGTGTATTAGGAAATGGTCTAGGGGGCACACTGTAATAGCCCTGGTTGACTACTGGGCTAGCTACATGTATACCTGAGGCCAACATTTTATTCATAATAAAATTAAAATCTTCCCTGGTGTAACCCAGGCTTGGCCACAACTACCAGGTGAGTGTCTCCAGGGATTGAGTAGGTGGTATTTTTTGTGTTATTAGCACTGTGCGGTGCCTTCATTATGTAACCCCCTACCTGGGATCTGGGCTCGGGGAGAAAAATGTCACTCGGCATGTTGGCTAGGTTTGAGTACTCTGCACAGGGGCACCCAAGTATTCCAGACACAGGAAGCAATAACTGAATGTCCATACAAGGAGTTGGGATTCTAAAGTGTGGCTTTTATTCACAACAAAAAGGAACAATAAAGCACAGATGGACCCCCACGGGGCTACACTCCTGGTAATGTAGATTTTCCTCCATAGACACACATCTTCTTAAATCTTAAACCCTCGGATTTAGCAACACACAGGGCACACTGCCCTACTTTTACTCTTCTATGGTTTCCCTGGCTCGGCTCCCTTGCCAGCCCTTGGACTACCTTCCTTCCTTGGCTCGGCTTCCTTGCAAGCCCTTGGGCTACTTATCCATTTATCATGGAGATTTACTGGTGGCTCTCTATACCACCCCTGAGCACTTCTGGCTCCATCAGGGAATCTTCTTCAACAGTTCCATGTCTGGGTACTTTCCTCAAGCACTGGCCAAGTACCCAAGGGAAAGTAACAGGTGTCTCAAAGCGAACCCGTGGAGGTGAATCTGGTTAAGCCAGATGGGGGGTCTCCCACCTCTTGCTCCCATAATTCATACCCAGCCATTCCTCTGGACTTTAACACCTCATCTCTGAAAACACTTTTCCATGTAGATTATCCACAAATGTATTTCACATTTAATCTACTAGCTTTTAACTTCTAATGTGCTGACTTGAAGCTGGCTTATTAAGTGGCTGTGTCCATTTCTCTAGACCCCCACTGTTAAAACAGTCCAAATCCCACAAGCTTCTAAGAACGGTATTTGCCTGTCCTTTCGTGACCCTCAGTAACAATTCTTAAAACTCACAAAGTCTCTGGTGAAAACATAGGCCCTTTGTCAGAGCAGACTCACCCTTGATTGCATGTGCCCCACGGGCTTTTACTTTTTCTTTTTCTCCTCTGGAAAAACACACAAACCTCTGAGTGCCTCAGCACAAATCTCCCTTAGGCAGCTTCTTTTCCCTTTAGCTGGGCCAGGGGATTGCCTCTGGAAGCAAGCTGGTTTCTTTCCCCCATCCCCACAGGGATGGGGCCCTAAACCACTGGAAGCAGTCTCTACCACTTCAGCATAACACTTTGGGTGTTCCTTTTCTGGTGAGAACACACACCCTAAAGGACAGGTAGCTCTCTGACTGAGCCAAGGGCTCTGAGGACCTGCAGCACACCTCTTCACTCCACTGAGCCCACCACTGAACTACTACAGACTGACTTCAAATTGCCCAACATTCTATCCTAACTTCCCTAGCTGCAGCATTCCAATATGGCTTATGCAGCTGCGACAGTTCTAAAATGATGTCATCTGTCAGTCTCAGCTGAGACTGAGAACAGATTGAGACAGTGTAAAATCCATTTAACTGGAATTTCACAAGTTTCCTTCCCTACCTGCCACTAGGTCTAACTGGGATTCTAGTAACCCCGGGTAACAGAGGGGTTACACCCACCCTGGGACAGGAAAATGACTGCCCGCAGTCATTAGTCACACGGCTTAGGCCATCTCACCCTATGTGTTGACTACGGTGAGGTAGCACTACCTTCTTCCCTACCATGTGCCTGCACAGGCAAACAACACTATGGGCCTAGAGGCCTTTGGCTGATGCATCGACCTCTACTCTACCCGCTGACTATGGGTACCTAGTGGCTCTGGTAGAATTGTCCAGAGCATAGTCCTAATAGATCAGTACTGTAGCCCCTACTGCAGGTCAGGACCATAGCCTGTCTATTCCCCTAGCCCTCTAGGGAAAATCTATCTGCCTTTAACCAAAAACCCAAAAACAAATACAACAGGGGACCTTCCCCAACCCTAGACACATGCAACCACACACACCAGGAACTAATACAATACACAATGCATTACTTCCAAACTCCCCCACAACTATACCAGTGAAAGGAAAATTACATACAGTAACCACATCAACAACAGTACTATAAACCCAAATACTTTTTAAAGTAGAAGGGGAACTCCAGTGAGTTCCTCCTCCTCTTCTTGTCTTCTCTTCTGGTCTTCTTCAGGAACACCTGCAAGAAAAGAGAAAAAAAAACACACTTAATCTGCATTCACAGTTCTGTCTAAACCCCTACCATCTAAACACTGAAGAATCCCAAAAAAGATTTTTTTTAGAAAAGTAGAAAAACAGTAATAGTATAAACAGTAGAAAAATAGAATATTTACAATACACATTTGCAATTTTGGGGGGATGGAATGCCCTAAATGTCCCTTCTAGTGACTCACAACGCCCGAAGGCAAGTCCTATAAATAGTCTCTCCTGGGCCGGAGCCCGGTGAAGCAAAGTTCTAGCAGGCCAAAGTCCCGAAGGGGAGAGTCTTTGAGGACAGTTCACATTTTTGGAGTCTGCTGATGTAGGGTGTGTACTGCAAATGTCAGAAATAGAAAAAAGGCTGGACTTACCAGTCCCTTGAAGAATGGAAAACATATGACACCTGTGTCCCAGCCAAAGACTCTTCCTGGCAGCAGTCTGTCAGTACAGCTGGGTGGACATCTTCTGGAACACGAACAGGATGGCACATCTGGGAGCAGTTGGGATGATGTCATCTCTGGAGCTGGAACTTTGGAACAGGAACAAAAAGGAAAACAGCTGGTCTGAAGTCATCTGATACCCAGGCGATGAATCAGGATACAGCTGGGATGGTGTCCTCTCTGGATTTGAAGTCATTTGGTGGGCCACACTGATTGATTCTGGAAAGCCAGTACACTGTAGAACTGTCAAAGGTAGGGCACCTGGATCCTGGACATCCAGAGTGGTGGAACAACATAGGTACGGCAATGGCTGGAATGGCAGCACTGACTACCACTGCTCTGCTCTCCACTTGCTAGGCATGGGCACACTCGCAGGATGTTCTTGACATTGTGGGAAATAGAACAATGGGTCCGGTGCAAGAATTATTACCCCGTATGGGCACTCATAATTCACATTGTGAAAGGATTCATGTCCCTTGTTGTCCATGATCCGAACACTGTCTATAAACAATGTCCTGACCACTTTCCATGTTTGAAACTTTACTTGCAAGATTCTGACTCTCACAAATCTGCTGGCACGAAGGTGCACATGTGTCATAGCCTTTTCCATAATCCAGGATTTCCTGCATATTTCTATCTCCTCCCAGATCCTTCGAGGAAAGGTGGGAAACGATTCTAAATAGATTTCATTCACTTTCCTACGAACTAGTCTTTCCTCCTTACTGCAGTTGGTAACCTGCGACCTCTGGTCTGGCTTGGGGGCAGCCAGTCCTGGTTCTGCCAGCTGCGCATTCTTAATGACACAAAAAATGGATCCCTGGCTCCTTCTTGCATAGCCAGGGCAGTGGAATCACCACTCTCTTCCATGCGTTCCTCTAAGTCAGGAACTGGAGACTGTGAACCCACGCCTTCTTCGTCAGGACAAATGGGTTCCCCCCTCGTCATCTTCACTGAGCATCTGCACCTAGGAGTGAGCAGTCATCCTCACTCCTGAGACGGTCCACTCCTCGCTAGGTGTGGAGGTCGAAACCTCCCATTCAATTGCCTGTTCTGTCTCATCTTCGCCTATGAGACTTGGACTAGGCCCCTCTATCTACGGGTCTACTGATGCTCCCTCTGCACTGTCTCTCAGCGACACAGACTCGGACACATCAGTTGTCTGTGCTGTCTGTTGATCTGCACCCTCTAGCTTTATGCCACACTTTACTGAACTTCCCTCTTCAGGTCCTTCCTGGTGCTGTGTGCTGCCCATTGCAGGTTCTTGTAATTTTGTCCATGTCGGAGCCAAATGAATCTTGGGTGCTTTGGTCAAACCATATTTCTTTAGGCACCCAGAACAGTGAAGTATCATGAAGACGTCTCTTCCAGCATTTAAGCACATCACACATACTCGTACTGGATATCCAGGAATTGCCACACGAGACCTCCACAGTAGTATTTCTCACTATTTCTCAACTTGTTACCTTCTCCTACTATCATAGACCAGGCACGATCCGGGTAGCAGACTGATCCTGAAGCCATGACTGCAGAGAAAACAAACACTCACTGTTATTACAAATCCCACTTGGTTGAAAAAACTTTTCACAAAATGGCTCCCTTGCTTCTGTGTTTATATTACTGCACCACCCGGTAATGGTGGCGGCAGCACTCCTGGTGCATCAGCATTCTGTAAATGGGTCAAGCCACTGCACATCTGATTTACACACTACTGATAACATTAGCTCAAACTTGCACTGGTTGCTGTCTTAGCACATTTATATGATTTACCACAGACTTTTTACTTGCTGAAGACACTGTTCTAGCTTACAGTCCCATACAGCCTCAGTATTTCATAGCACATGATTGTCTGTATTTCTTGCTGTATCTCTTGTACAACTCACAGTCTCTCACATAGCTCTGAAAATGATATTGTTGCTGAACCTATAATTATGCTCACAGGCCCAGATATTCAAAAGGGTTGCACATGGCGCAACAGTGTTGCACCATGCACGACCCACTGATGCACCCTAGCATGATATTCAAACGTGGATTGTGCCTGGCACAAATCCTGATGCTCCAGAGCACATCGGTAATATATGCAGTGCAGGTGGGGGGGGGCGTGCCCATGCATATTCCCACATCCCGATATTCAGCCTGGGATGTGCTGAGTCCATGCATGTGCAACCCCTACTTGTGCTGCACACAGGTGAGCCAAAAAAAAAAGGAACAATGGCTGGCCACCCACAGGTGAGCTGCTGTATTGCAGGGTGCAACACAGCAGCTGCCACCTGTGGGTGGCCACCCGAGTTCCAGCTGCACTTCCGTGGCGGTGCCACACTATGTCCGATTGTGGGCATCTGTATAAATTACTAATGTCCTATCACCCTAGTGGTCCAGTGGACCACTGTCAGCCCCATTGCGGGCTTAAGTATAAAATAACAAAGTCCTATATCACTGGTGGTCCAGTGGACCGCTGTCAGCCCGATCGTGGGCTTAAGTATAAAAAAACAAAGTCCTATATCCCTGGTGGTCCAGCGGTCCCCCCTCTCCACCCACCCATGAGCCCCACCGCCCCTCTCCCCCCGGTCAGAGGCGGGTGGCAGCACCCCACCTGCCTGCCACCCCGCCTCCCACTGACTGACACCATAGGGAGGGCTGTACGCCCATTGGTCCACAGCGTGAGCCAATGGACATGCAGCCCATACTGTACTACAAAGTCCAGATATGTGAATGGATCCACCAAGGATATTGGACTTAATTTAATAATACAAATGCCCCCGATCGGGCTGCGAGCAGTCCACTGGACCAGGGATATTGGACTTTATTTTTATTTGCCTAAGCCCACGATCAGGCTGCGAGCGGTCCACTGGACCACCAGAGATATTGGACTTAATTTAATAATACAAATGCCCATGATCAGGCTGCAAGTGGTCCACTGGACCACCAGGGATATTGGACTTTATTTTTATTTACCTAAGCCCGTGATCAGGCTGCGAGCAGTCCACTGGACCACCAGGGATATTGGACTTAATTTAATAATACAAATGTCTGCGATCGGGCTACGAGCGGTCCACTGGACCACCAGGGATATTAGATTGTTTTTTTATTTACCTAAGCCTGCGATCGGGCTGTGAACAGTCCACTGGACCACCAGGGATATAGGACTTTATTTTTATTTAGCTAAGCCCGCGATCAGGCTGACAGCGGTCCACTGGACCACCAGGGATATTGGACTTTATTTTTATTTACCTAACCCCTCGATCGGGCTGCGAGCAGTCCACTGGACCACCAGGGATATAGGACTTTATTTTTATTTAGCTAAGCCTGTGATCGGGCTGACAGTGGTCCACTGGACCACAAGGGATATAGGACTTTATTCTTTTATACCTAAGCCCACGATCAGGCTGACAGCGGTCCACTGGACCATCAGGAATATAGGACTTTATTTATTATATACTTAAGCCCGTGATCGGGCGTGTAGCAGTCCACTGGACCACCAGGGATATGGGACGTTTTTAACTCTCCTTATGCCAGCGATCAGGCAGAGGGGTGCATTGCCACACTGTGCAGGGGGGTGTCAGTCCCCGACAGCTGCTGCCTGGCAAGGAGCCAAGTGCAAGTCACCGGGGATCGGTGCACCTGCATGCAAATGAGGCCATAATGACCATGGTCCCATTTGTGCCTTGCATACATTATGGCCCCATTTGCATGTGCACTTTTGAATATCGCGGTTGTTGTGCATAGCGCAAGGGAACTTGTGCTAGCGCATCCCCCTGCTCTACTATGGCCACTTGCGCTGGCGCAGTGCCACTGCACCATGCACACTGCGGGTGGCCAGGGTGTGATATTCAATGATACTGTGCCATGGCGCAGCTCTGTTGAATATTGCCCAGTCAAAGCCCCTGCGCAGCCAATTTGCGCTGTGCCCAGGCTTGCACCACAGCCTGGCGCAGTCTGAATATCCAGGCCACAGTCTATTGCTTAGAATTCTTGTTTTAGCTTCTTTCATACTTGGCACAGTCCTTCTTTGCAAAGCGACTACACTGCTACACACAGATTCAACTGTTTTTCTGGTGAAATCACACAGTTTGAGCTATTTCTGTTGGGTGGTACTCACTGTTATCATTAGCTGGTTGTGGCGATAGAAAAACGGCCTACAGCCGATCGTGGAGGCCTCTGGAAGGAAGTGGGCTGGCAGTCCTGCCGATTGTCCCTCAGAATATCACACTCACAGTCCAGATGATCGAGATGCGTGTTGAGCCCAAATTTGAACAGAAAAGTCAATTTTTTAACTTTTTACAGCACTTTCAGTCACCACGATGCTCCTCCTGGCAAGCCAGTTCACACATTCCACTCACTCTCTCTCTTGAATGCTGTGCAGTCACTCTAGAGCTGGCTTGGGGGCGGAACTGATTGCAGTCTCCCCAATCACTCGACGCCATGCAAATGAGCCCGTTTCCTCTTGAATGCTCCTCTCCTCACGGCGATCATCGAGCAGGCAAAATTTAAACTGTAAACCACACTTTTTTTTTTCAACAGATTCCACTGCAGGAGCTCATTTTAACCATTTTTCATGCTCATTAAGCACAACAAGTCTCTCTCAGTCCACACAGAAAGCATTTCTAACATCTAGGGCACAATTTTCCTTTTGTTACCCATAGTCTTCCCCACTTTTCTTTGTCACAATTACTTTTAAAAGCTGGCAAACGCTGAAATTTGATGCAGGACAAGGGCATACACACTCTGGCTTTACTTCTCCTTGGTAACAGTTGGCAATATCACAGCAGCACACAGACAACAGCACACAGTGGCACATTTAGTTGGCAATTGCTTCAGATTTTTGGGCTACCCTCTGCCAGATAGCCAAAAAACTAGCCATCACCCGAGCAACCGTTCTTGCTTTTCTCCCAAATTTTAACAGAATCCCAGCGGTAGCCTCCAATTTTGTAACCCAGACTTGGCCACAACTACCAGGTGGAAGACTCCAGGGGTTGAGTTGGTGGTATTTTTTGTGTTATTAGCACTGTGTAACCCCTACCTGGGACCTGGGCTCAGAGAGAAAAATGTCACTTAGCATGTCGACTAGGTTTGGGTACTCTGCACAGGGGCATCCAAGTATTCCGGAAACAGGAAGAAATAACTGAATGTCCATACAAGGAGTTGGGATTCTAAAGTGTGGCTTTTATTCACAACAAAAAGGAACAATAAAGCATAGATGGACCCCCACAGGGCTACACTCCTGGTAATGCAGATTTTCCTCCACAGGCACACATCTTCTTAAATCTTAAACCCTCAGGTTTAGCAACACACAGGGCACACTGCCCTAGTTTTATTCTTCTATGGTTTCCCTGGCTCGGCTCCCTTGCCAACCCTTGGACTACCTTCTTTCCTTGGCTTGGCTCCCTTGCCAGCCCTTGGACTACTTATCCATTTATCATGGAAATTTGCTGGTGGCTCCCTATACCACCCCTGAGCACTTCTGGCTCCATCAGGGAATCTTCTTCAACAGTCCCATGTCTGAGTACTTTCTTCTAGCACTGGCTAAGTACCCAAGGGAAAGCAGCAGGTGTCCCAAAGCGAACCCATGGAGGTGATTCTGGTTACGCCAGATGGGGGGTCTCCCACCTGTTGCTCCCATAATTCATACCCGGCCATTCCTCTGGACTTTAACGCCTCATCTCTGAAAACACTTTTCCATGTAGATTATTCATAAATGTATTTCACATTTAATCTACCAGCTTTTAACTTCTAATGTGCTGACTTGAAGCTGGCTTATTAAGTGGCTGTGTCCATTTCTCTAGACCCCCATTGTTAAAACAGTCCAAATCCCACATGCTTCTAAGAATGGTACTTGGCTGTCCTTTCCTGAACCTCAGTAACAGTTCTTAAAACTCACATAGTCTCTGGTGAAAACATAGGCCATTTGTCAGAGCAGACTCACCCTTGATTACAGATGCCTCACAGGCTTTTTCTTTTTCTCCTCTGGAAAAACACACACACTTCTGAGTACCTCAGCAAAAATCTTCCTTAGGCAGCTTCTTTTCTCTTTAGCCAGGCCAGGGGATTGCTCCCGGAAGCAGGCTGGTTTCTTTCCCCCCATCCCAGCAGGGATGGGTCCCTAAACCACTGGAAGCAGTCTCTACCACTTCAACCTAACACTTTGGGTGTTCCTCTTCTGCTGAGAACACACACCTTAAAGGACAGGTAGCTCTCTGACAGAGCTAAGGGCTCTGAGGGCCTGCAGCTTCAGCACACCTCTTCACTCCACTGAGCCCACTACTGAACTACTACAGACTGACTTCAAATTCCCCAACATTCTATCCTTACTTCCCTAGCTGCAACATTCCAGTGTACCTTATGCAGCTGTGACAGTTCTAAAATTATGTCATCCGTCAGTCTTAGCTGAGACTGAGAACAGAGTGAGGCAGTGTGAAATCCATTTAACTGGAATTTTACAAGCTGCCTTCCCTGGCTGCTGCTAGGTCTAACTGGGATTCTAGTAACCCCGGGTAATGGGGAGTTACACTGGGGTCTAATGGGAGCTCCCTTAGCCCTTGCATTGGTTGGGCAGTATTGGAGGGCTTGTTTGCAGCAGTGGCAGGAAGAGGAGAGCCAGTTCAGGCTGTAGTGGCAGCCAACCGCCAGTGCGATCACACTACAAGGAAAGTGCCAGTGGGTGCTCTAAATTTCCAGCCCACACAGAGCTCAAGCTGTGGCCTACTCCACACAGGTAGAAGAAAAAAAATAGGAGAAGTCAGCAGGAGGAGGCATGTAAAGAAAGTGCCTCCCCTCACCTTCCCAAATGGCCACTCTGGCGGTGTAGTTAATGTCCTCTTGTTATATGAATGCCAAAAAAGAGTTTGTTTCAAAATCCACTGGGAAACAGGTACAAGTGAAGGATTTCATCTCATGCTCCACTAATTTTGTTATCTATATTCTATGGTGTAGGTGTCACTTGTATTATATTGGAAAAACTGTGAGGATGTTAAAATAGAGGGTACAAGAACATGTTTGTTTCAGTCATTAGTCATAGATTAGATACCCCAGTTGGGAGACACTTTTGGGCAGTTCATAATGGCAAAGTGGATACATTGCAATATATGGGTTTGGAACATGTTAAGACCTCAAGCAGGGAGGCAATAGGCAAGATATTCTGCTGGAAAGAGAAAGTTACTGGTTATTTACTTTGGATACTGTTAAACCAAAGGGCCTAAATGAAACATGGGCTCTGAAACACTTCCTTAGAAAAAAAAAAGATGAAATATTCAAATGTGATTCAGGTAGGTTCTCCCAGTTCTTCCCACTTTTAGCCCTATATACGTTCCTTCTTCCTCTCTCTTATTTCTTCTTTTTTCCCATTCTTCTCCCCTTTTTCTTCTCCTTTGTCTTTTCTTTCCCCTTCCCCCCTTTCCCTCCATATTTTCCCCTCCCCCTCCCCCCTTAGGAGCACTAGTTCCCCCGTACTAGGTTTTTAGTAGTAAATAAACAATTTAATTGAGTAAAACTGTGGAAGTTTCATTATCATACGTGCAAGTACTTGGACAATCTACAGATTTTTGATTGTTAGCCTTAGATAGAAATTTGATGATTGATGCCAGTAATTTGAAAAAAGTTTCCTCTTTTCTTTGATTCTGCCTATATTCTAAATCTGATCCGCATTTACAACAATATCCAATACAGCCCCCTGTTGGGACAGAATAGGATGTGTTGAATAGAAAGGATGAACTATACACATGTAAGTTTGGTTAGTTAACCCATGCAGCTACTGTAAATCAATGTACTGAGAGGGGCTATGATGATACATTTTTAGTATATGTTTATTGTTCATGTTTTTTAATTTTTTGTTTATTATTAAAATGGAAAATAATGTTGAATATCCTGATAAGCACTATTAGTAGATATAATCAAACTATTCAGTATGCTAAGATGGTTATTTGCTGTGATGGATATTTATAGCTAGGTACAGGAATGAAATTTTGATAATCACTTGCTAGGAGAATCAAAATAGTACTGCCTCTTTAAATATAATTAACATGGCATTAGAAAATCAGTTGTATTTGAATGAAATAACGAGTGATGTCATCATCCTGGCAACCAATAAATAATGTGAATCGAGAACACTGGACCAGTCCCCCTAAGGAAGGCTGAGAACCGAAGCACTGGGGCTTGTGTGTTCATGTTGTAGTTCCACAGTGTTTTTTGAACAAAACAAAACGTGAGCTACTGTTCAAGTTTGATCTTTTAAAATAAACACAGCAGTCATCACTACATAATGCTTCTTTGGCTCCTTGATGTATGTGCTGAGTGGCGTCTGGTAAACTGTTTGAATCCTTTTATTTTTACAGGAGGCAGCCAGGGTAAAAGAGGCTGGAGCAAAAGCAGCAGGGAAGCTGCTGTTACTACAGCCAATCTCTCCACTGTTGCAGTCTGCGCCGATGATTTTCCATGACTCTGTGGTATGGGCACGGCTCTCTGATGTTGGCGGTGACACTCAGATGACACACATGTGCCTGTGTCACTTTCCCTGGTTGTCACACCTTCCAAATATACAGGAAGTGCTGGTAACTGCCTTTGTTTGCTGCCACGAGTCCACACATCATTCTACAGATAGTGCCAGCCTGCCACAAGTGTGGTCGCATAAATTCACCTGCCAGATCAAACTGTTTAATCTGATTCCTCAAACTGCCTAATCCTTCTGCCTGCTGCCCATTTGTGACTCAGTGGCGCATTTTTTGTTGTGCAGTAAGCAATTGGTTCATTTTGATTGGCGATGTCCATTTGTTGATCTGCATTAGTTGATATAGTGGATAAAAAGGGGCAATCCAATACAAATGGCACTTATAGTGACAAACTTTTCATGGTGTCATGCACTGTGGCCTCAATACATCTACTAGCCTCATGTTAGGAGCTGCACGTAGTTGAGTGAGCTGCTTTTTTTTGTTTGATTGCTGATATTGAATGAGAGAGAAATGCCGAGAGGGCCAGAAGAGAATGGAGAAGCGGAGAGGCTGCTGCTGCTGCCTAGTCTAATGTGGCCGGATGGCAGGGGGAGGCAGCAGGATGCAGCTGGGAGAGACAGCGACTCAAAGACTGGGTGCAGAGGAAGTCCCAGACAGAGAGTGAGTGACTGGGAGGGTCTGTGTGTGTGAGAGAGGGATTAGCTCGATTGTGCCACGCTCCTTCCTCCTTTGGTAACTGGAGACTTTGATGTTTCTGTGAGTAGAAGCGCTGAGCCACGCTGAGGTTCCTGTACTGCAAGATTCACTTTAAGATGCCACTGAAGGAAACAGGAACATATGAACGTCACATGCATGCAAATGAAAGCACTCGCTCATTGGAGTGGTTCAGTTCTTTCAACTACACAAGGTCCACGTCAGCATACAGTACTAGTGTCATGACCACAGTGCCTGGTCATTGGTCTACACCACCAAGCCTATTGCAGTTTCAGCTGTAACTGGCTCAGCAGTGACACACCTCTAAATTGCAGTTTATAGCAAAACGTTCCTTGCTCAAGCGCAATCGAACATAAACATGGCATAACAAGTGATTTCATTTTAGTTAACCTTGGGATATCATGATATCTTGTTGTTAGTCTCATTAGAATTGATATCTTGAAAGTGAGTTACATTACAGTAGAGTACAGAACCAGAGAGCAGTTACAGCACCAAAATGCTGCTGACATTACAACCGCCTAGTGTAGCACTGAAGCAATTAGCAGAAATCAAACTGAAACAGTTCAGTCTTCAAACAAACAGCTGATTTAATAGCTGTACCTAGTAAACTGATGTTGTATAAAACCAAAATGAAGTTTTCTGATTCAAAATGTGCAGTTTATCATTGATTATGAGGGGACAGGACTTTTATAACCCATTTGTAACTCTGCCACGCCTCAGTTATGGGCCTTTCCCCTCACACATGAAGGTAAAACGCATGTTTTATGTTGGGCCACCGCATATCCCCCATATATCTGTCCCACTCATGTTTTAATCTAGTCACAGACTTGGCATCAACCACCGATCTGGGCAGCCTATTTCTGACCCCCACCTCCCATTCCATGAAGAAAAATTTCCTCGTGTCCCTCTTGAACCCACACACACACACAAACACACACACACACTCACTCACTAGTATGCCATCTAGTTTCTGGGCCTTGGTTTCTTCATGAACAAGTTCTTACAGTTCACCCTGCTGATTGCTCATAGGAACTTGTATGTCTCAGTCATATTCCCCCCTTTGCCTCCTGTCCACCAGTGTATACATGATGAGATCTGACAACCTTTTGTCGTACAGCCTCCCCTGATGCCCATAAATCATGCTAGTGTCCCTCCATTGAATGGTCACTATGTGCTCCCTGTCTTTTTGAGGTGTGTGTCACAAATGCACTTCGCAGGGCAGGCCCTCTGCTCCCACAGTGCCAACTTCAAGAGCGCAATAGTGTAAACAGGTAACAGACAGGGTAACCCTGATGTCTGTTTTGGGTCTGAATCGCCTGTTAGCCTCAAATTCTGGAGGGATTCAAACTGTGAACCTTATGCTAGCATACCCAATTACAGGCTCAGATATGTACTCTCTTCGGGACTGCAGTACAATCTTTCGCCAGGGCCACCACGCCAGGTCTCCAAAATGAACCCTTAAAACTCTGTAAGAGACCTTAGGTATATTCTTATCTTTTTCCAAGCTCAGTAACACCATCAAGCCTTTTAAATCATGTCAGACTTAAAAATACAGGCACTTCACATGCAAAAAGAAAACTGGGAAGACACAGGCAGTATTTTAAGAAAATGGTTATTTACTAAAAATTGTAAAATAAGTAACATAAAATACAGAACAATATATCATACAGCTTATAATCTTATAAAACAAAAAGGATGTTTCAGAACAACTCTCCTACCACAAAAGATGTAATTGTTTTCTAACTATTACCTTTCTAAGTGCTCTTTTAGTTAGAGAACTTTGTTTCTTCAGAGCCCAAGATGATATCACACATTTCAGATACGCTGATATATTTTCAACTCTTATCTCTCCACCCCCTTGGTGAGTCATCTAGCTCCTCGTTTTGGAATAAATTCTTCCAAACATAATTTCCTACCAGGAGGTATTTTAAAATTAATGGTAACATCAGAAGAAATTTCCTAAATATGACATCCTTTAATTAAACATTTTTTTTATCTTAACATTTTCACACTGGCACCAAGGTGTTAAAAAGCCAACAGGAATCAGCCTAATGACGTCCTTTCCCTGATGTCATAAAACTCATATTTAGTTTCCAACATCAAAGGCAGCAGCAGGCAATAAACTGTTTCTGGAGGATGTTCCAATTAACTGTTTCCTTCTGGTCTGTTTTATTACCTCCTGGTTTTCGGCTACTGACACTTTGAAATTACAGGCCAAATTCCTCACACACTGAAATGTCATTCCCAGACCATGTATTTATAATACCAACGTCATACACTAATCATAAGCAAGGGGCAGAGCGCCACACTGTGTACCTCAGAACTGTGCACAGTACTCCAGGTGTGCCCTGTACTAATGTGTACATAATAAACCTATGTATATAGTTGTTTCTTAGATGAAAATTATTCTATATGTGTTTTTGTGCTTCCTGGCACATTTATTTATTGTTTGTATTACTCCCTGTATTTTATTATGATTTCCCTGTTATGTCATGCATACATACCCAAGTCCATCTTGCAAATGAGTTTTACTCAATGGCATTTCATCTGGTAAAATAAAGATTGATTTATTGATTACCAAAGATATGTACAGTGGCATATCACCTCCTTCCTCCTACTATCAAATCCTCTTCATTCCAACATCCTGTTTGCCTTCCAGTGTGCTTCATTGAACTGAGCTGTAGAAATGAGACTGTCACTAATGGTGACCCCTAGGTCTCTCTCATCAGTTGTCTACATTGCCCCTACTCCACCAACCCAGTACTCTGTTTTAGGGTTCTTTCTACTGATGCACATTACTTTGCACTCATTTGTGTTAAACTTCAGTGGCCATATTCTGGGCCAGTATCCAGTTTTTCCAGGTCTCTTTTCATTTCTTTAACTCCCTCATCAGTGGCCAGTCTACTAGAAAACGTAGTGTCATCTTCAAAGAGTCACATCTTATTCTGTATTCCATATCCTGTATCACCAAATGAAGCAATTTCTCCCATGTGGTATCTTGCTTGTGACACCGCTGGCTTCTGAGTGCATCCCATTTAGATCACCCTGTGCATCCTGCCCCACAGCCAGTTGCCTATCCCTCTTGTCCTTTACTTGCAACATGTCCAGCTTTTTATTTGCCTTCTGTGGTGAATGCAGTTAAAGGCCTTGCTAAAGTAAAGATACTGTATGATATATCAACTGCCGGGTCCTTATCAACTGTATTTGTGACTCAATCAAAACAGTAGATCCAGTTAGTCAGGCATAATGTTCCTGCTGCACTCAAGTGTTGCTCCCTATCTTGCAGTCTGAGAATCCCACTTTTTTTGCCATAAAAATGTTATTGTTTTTTTCTCCTTTTCAGGAGTCTCTACAACATGCCTACATACATTCACAGGGCAGCGTAAGAGACCACGCTTACAGAAAAACAAACCAAGTATGTGCTACCTTGTGTTAATTCAAACAGATAATATGAACGACATGAACACATTTTTCTGAGCCCCTGTTACAATAACTCAGGCAGGCAGAATTTGCAATTCTATTCGCAAACGATCACTGTATGGTCACAAGCCAACATTTTTAGCTATCACAGGTCTGTTCTGAGTTAATTTGTATTCACTGTCAGACTCAGGCAGGGAGGGGTATGTGATTCTTGCTATGTCTGGCATCTCCTCCTCCCAACGTGGAGGTAGAGTTGGTAGTAGATGTCAAGGAATGGTTCTGCCAAGTGCAGTGAATGTAAATTCGCCAACATCCCCCACAGCGACAAAATGCAGCCGACATCCCCAACTGCACCATGTCCCAACACCAACAGAGAACAGAGCAACACAGTTCATGAGGCAATGCGGGGGGCTGCTCCCCCTCATGACCCCCACACCCCCATGACTTAATGATTGTCAACACCCGGGGGTGTGGATTATGGGGGAGAGTGGTTTACAGTGGCATCACTGTAAACATCCATCACTGCAAAAACCCATTTGACACTGTGGATGTCAAACAGGTTGTTGTTGCTGTGATGGAGCCACTGTGGGGGGGGGTTCTATTATGTCAATGGTATACGCAAGGAATTCAGTTAAATTCTTGTAACGATCAAAGCTTTTTGTACTGGAATATTGAAGCATGGTGCCCGATGAGGGAGACAGAAAAGGCAGGGGCAGGGAAGGAGTGTGTATGATAAAGTAGCGGGGGGGGGGTTCCATAGGAGAGAAAGGAGCAGAGAGAGAGAGAGAGAGAGAGACATCAGGCGTTAGATGATGTGCCACCCTGATCCACTCTGCCTGATATGGGTTTCCACCCATTCTGAATTGAGGTTGACAGGCCGCTTAGTGGCTGGTACATGCTTTCCCTCATCATCTCTCAGGTGGGAGGAAAAACACCAGGGTAGTTTGTTGTTGAGAGAGGTAGGTCCTTCACACTCCATAATACTCTGGCAACATAACCTTGGCTATATGTGATGTTCTTTCATATTTGGCTGTCAGTCTGAAGTGGTTTTCCCATTCCCTAAGTATCGGTGGGTTAGGGCCTCTCCAGTGGTGTAATATAACTCTTTTCACCACAGCACAAGCCCCCGTCAGTCACACTGTCAGCTGGGGAGAGATCTTCAGGTCTCAGGGGAACAGGCCCAGTAGTGTCAGTGCTGGGTCTCTCACACCCAGGCTTGAAAGAACTGTTCTACATACCTCCCACACTCCTGACCTGAATTCATCTAAGTGCAGACATGCCCAAAGGATATCTGTGAGGGATACCTATGGGGATGTTCATCTCCAGCAATCACCTGTAGTTCTGTGGATGCCCTGTATGCTGTTACCCATATCACTCTCCATGCCTTGTCCGGGATATCTATGCTCAATTCCTGCTCCCATTTAGGCTTGCTCCCCGCCACCACTTCAGGCGGGTGTATTTTCCACTCTAGCTCTTTCACCTTTGTGGAGAATTCCTTAAGAGAGGCCTGGCAGTCCATCAGGGACTCCGAGGCAACTTTTGGTGGAAGTACATGGTCGCTTGCAACACACACCCTGAGCAGATCCCTGACCTGTAAGTATTTCCAAAAGTCCTGCCTTGGGACCTGGTACTTCTCTTGAGACTCTTCAAAGGAGTACATAATCTGAGAGGATGTGTAATGTAGGTCTCCTAACAGTTAGTATATCCCTAGACCGCCAGCACCCCAGTTCAGGACCCTACCCTCTATACAGAGACATGGGTTGTGCCAGAGCAGTCTGTTTCAGGCTATTTTTGGACACCATCCTAACCCCGGGACTACACAAAACAAAGTTTCTTAGTAGCCTTGGCACATTAGGAGGTGAATTTAGGGAGCCCCCAGTCCGGGAAAAGCCTAGCCTGGGGTGTGGGACCTCGGTAAGCATCTGCTCCAGTGGGGCCCACCTCAGAGTCATATGTGTGAGGTGAGGCTTTAGCAGGCTGCCGCCTGACTTAGTTGCCAACTGTCATGCATTTTGTGAGGTCAGTAGTACATAGTTATGCACAAGAACATGGTAATATGAGATGGAAGCAGCCCAAGTGCCCATCATGACTGTCTCCACATCTCAGTGTTTATGGTACTGTAAGTTACAATTACAGGTAACTGATATCTTACTGTCCAGTCAAGAAAAAGAAAATAAATGACAGACAATAATGTTGCCATTGTCTTTGTAAAATAAGAACTATACAGTTAGACTAGTAACCATATCAGAATGTTACAGGTGAAACCTTTCTGTTTTGTGGAGCTCTTGCTTTCCCCGGGGAATTTTCTTTGGCCCTGGGCAATGTTTCTTTTATTTTTGTTATAGTTCTCCAAGATAGGCCATATGAGATGCAACATATCATTTCTGTGGGGTGTTTCAATCTGTGGTACCCATTTTTATAGCTGGAGCAACTGATAAAATGCAATATATCATTTCAGTGGGGTGCTTCCTCGGTACCCATTTTTATGTTGGCTTACGCACACAGGCAAGCAACATCTTGTGGTAGTAGCACATTTCAGAGGTGTGTCAGTGTTGTGGTGAATGCAGGGGACAGTTTAGTGGGTGCATCCCTCAGCTGCCAATCAGTGAGCATACTGGTGATGACAGCAGCTTCAAAGAGAGTCAAGGAGTTGAAATGAATCTGCCGTTGCAATCATGAACAGTTTTGTGATTGCAGCGGCACCTCCCCCCTGCCTTGCAACCTCATAGGCTTCTGCCGTGCGCCGAGCACTCTGTCCCTGGACATTGCTCTATGAGAGCATCTTGTTTGTTCACTGTGCCTTTCCTAGTGAAACATTTCAATAAATAAATCAGCCCCTGTGCACCTTTCCACATTGGCGACTCCTGCCACCTGTCACACACTCCCCAGGAAGCCTACATTTGAGTGCCCAATCCCCGAGTCGGCATGTACTGTATTTCCCCCACACACACACACACACATTGTGGCACACTGGGAGCCTACTCCAGTGTGCCCAGATAATTTTTTTATATATTTATTTTTCCGACACCGAGATGCCCACTCCCAGTGTTGGATGCCCCCCCCCCCCCAAGCTCACTGTCTTTGCCGACGGGGGGTGCGAAATCCTCATCAGCATCATGTTTCCTCTCCCCCCAGCTCACTTTCTTTGCCAGCGGGGGTACTCAATCTCCGTCGGCATCATGATCCCCCTCAAACTCATATGGCACACTGGGAGCCCACCCCAGTGTGCCCAAAAGTTTTTTCTGTTTTTTTTTAAAACCTGTAAATTAAAACCATCCCCCAGCATTCTTTTTAATATGCAAAAAAGAAAAAGATCCCTCATAGTCTCCCACTGTCCCTCCCCATCCCCACCCTCCCACTGAGCACCCGCCTCCCGCACCACCCATTGCCCCATACTTACCTCTGAAGGTTGAGAGCAGCGATCTTCTGTGGAGCGGGACACGTCTGCACTCTTCAAAGCTGACCGGCAAACTGAAGAATAAAAGGTAAGCGCATATGATAACTGTCAATGAGAGTTTCAACCTATATTGATAGCCATTTTAAGGAATTTCGACCCCAGATTTTCAACATGGAGTGCTTGGGACCCCACCTCATGAACACATCACTGTCATTTGGTTACTCATTCCTGAAAGGTGATTTTGTGGTTGCTGCACAGAATCAACTTTCAGGACCAATTAATGAAATGACAGTGCCACTGTTCATGAGGTGGGGTCCCAAAAAGTCCATATTGCAAACCTGGTGAAAGAATTTCCAAAAATGGACTGCGTTACAAGCATGCATTGCGCAGTTTCTACACATGCTCATAACTTTGCCAATTTTTAATATTTTCACTCCAGATTTTTTTTCACACCTCCTTATGAACAGTATAGCTGTCATTGTTCACGTCCTGCCTGAAATGTGTGTTCGCACCTGTTGCGCAGCATGGCACAGTTGCTGTGGGAAATCAACTTTTGGGACAGGTTAACAAAATCACACTTCCACTGTTTATGAGGGGAGGTCCCAAAATGTCCAAGTTCAAAATTTGGTGAAAAAATTCCAACAATTGATTTCGTTACGGGCGTGTGTTGTGCAGTTTGTACGCACACTCATAACTTTGCAAATTTTTCAGATTTTCACTTCAGATTTTCAACATTGCCATTTTTTCCCACCTCCTCATGAACAGTATAGCTGTCATTTTTCACATCCTGCCCAAAATGTGTTTTCGCATCTGTGGCACCGAATCGTACAGTCTCTGTGTGAAATCACCTTTTGAGACAGAGTAACGAAATCATAGTGCCACTGTTCATGAGGTGGGGTCTCAAGAAGCCCATGTTGAAAATTTGGAGTGAAAATATCAACAAATGCCAGTGTGTTAGGGTTTTCACCTGTAACACCACACCCTGTAGAGATTGACAGGCATCGGGGGTATGACTTCGGTTAGTTTACAGTAATGCTCACGGCATTCCACCCCCACCCTGCAGCCATTGACAGGCATTGAGGTGTTTCTTGGAATCTTCTGCCCTAACGTTCACTCCATTCTCCTATACTACACCCATCTTAGTTTATTTCCTTATGGAATGGGGTAAGTGCAAGGATTGAAGACCCTAGGGCACACTACATCACCTGTTGCTGTCTGCAGGGTGGTATGAGGTGGAATGGCTTAAGCCTTATGGCCGATGACCCAAAGGCACACCCCCAATGCCTTTCAGTCTTTCGGGGGGGGGGGTTGGCATTAGTTCAATACTTCACTGCCATTCCTATTATGCATCTCTCTAAATCCTGCACTGCCAATGCCAGCAAGCCAACATTCGGCATTGACAAATGCTTGTTATAGTTGGAGCAACTAAAGCACTGAGAGGCTAAGTGACTTGCTCAAGGTCATAAAGTGTATAAGTGACTTTTATAGGATTTGTACCTGGGTCTCATTTGAGAAATAATCATGTTTTAAAATGAGACTTTGGACATTTCTAGTCATTTAAGACACGCCAGGATTTAACCAAAGTTTACCGCCTGGCAGGCGGGTATATTTGCAGCCTAATATTCATTATTTTTGCAGACCAAGGTATATAATACAGAAATGTGCCTGGGCATTGTGCCAAGAGACAGAGTAAACTGTAACTGCATTAACGGTGAGTATCTTCACATCCAAAAGCATGTCCTCAGCCTATGATAACAATGTCAAGGATGGCCTACAACATGCAGTATCTAGGGCCCAGTACAGGTGCTACAGTAGCTATTCTGTACTTACTGCATGTAAACATGGCAACATATTATAAATAGTGTCTAAAAATGTAGTTTTGCTGGCTCTAATGTTATGGAAAATGCCAACAAAAAGGGCTGTTATCATAGGTCCTTCAAAACCATGACTTGGTATACAAACAAAAGCATTGATTAGCAGCTAACACCAATAAGCATTTGTCAATGCCGAATGTCTGATGCTTTGGAAGATGTCTGCTCCTGCACCTTGTTTATGTCCTTGAGGTACTTTAACATTTTGTGCCCTTTGCTAGACTACCCATCTTGTTAAACAGCCTTCTATGTTGGTTGGTGTCTAAGGCTTTCCTGAAATCAAGGTATGTGACATCCACTGCTCCTTCTTGATTTACTTTCTTACTGAGACATTAGGGTTTCCAATCCTAATGCCAACCCCCACCTCCACCCTGCAGAGACTGACAGGTGTTGGGGGTGTGTCTTTGGGTCGTTGGCCATAACACTTATGCCATTCCACCTCACCCAACCCTGCAAACCCTGACAGGCATCACGGTGTGTGCCTTGTGGTCTTTGGCCATTACGCTCACCCCATTCCATAGGGAAATAAGCTGAGATGTGTGCAGCATAGAAGAATGGGGTGAACATTTGGGTCTAAGACCCCAAGGCACACCTCGATGCCTGCCACTGGCTGCAGGGTGGTGGTGGTGGTGGAATGTCAAGAGCGTTATGGCCAACAACCCCAAGTCACACTCCCGATGCCTGTCAGTCTCTACAGGGTGGGGGTGGGGTGTTACAGCTTGAAACCCTAATGCCCCGGGCATTTGTTAGTATTTTCATCCAAATTTTCAACATGGGCTTTTTGGGACACCACCTCATGAACAGTGGCATTGTCATTTCGTTACTCAGTCCCGAAAGGTGATTTTGCACAGCGACTGCACCATTCGGCATCACAGGTGCGAAAATGCATTTTGGGCAGGATGTAAAAAAAATGATAGCTGTACTGTTCATGAGGAGGTGTGAAAAAATGGCAGTGTTGAAAATCTGGAGTGAAAATAGTAAAAACTGGTGAAGTTATGAGCATGCATAGAAACTGTGCAACGCATGCCTGTAACGCAATCATTGTATGGAATTTTTTCACCAAATTTCAGCATGGCCATTTTTGCACCTCTACTCATGAACAATGGCACTATGATGTTGTTAATCTGTCACAAAAGTTAATTTCCACAGTGACCGTGCCATTCTGTGCCACAGGTGTGAAAACATGTTTCGGGCAGGAGGTGAAAAATGACAGCTGTACTGTTCATAAGGAGGTGTGAAAAAATGGCAACATTGAAAATCTGGACAGAAAATATTAAAAATTGGTGAAGTTGCAAGTGTGCATAGAAACTGTGCAATGCACACTCGTAACACAGTCATTTTTTGGAATTTTTTTACCAAATTTGCAACATGGACTTTTTGGGACCTCTCCTCATGAACAGTGGCACTGTTGTTTTGTTAATCAGTCCCAAAAGTTGATTCTGCATAGCGACTGTGAAATTATCTTTCAGGACCGGGTAACGAAATGACAGTGACATGTTCACGAGTTGGGGTGCCAAGAACCCCTTATTGAAAATTTTGGGCCAAAATTCCTAAAAATGGCTGAGATATCAACCTAAGTTGAAATCCCTCAATGACTCCCATTATATGGTTTAGCTTGAAATCTTCAGTTTGCCGGTTGCCTTTAAAGAGTAAAAAGCAAGAAAAGGGTCGCTCCCTCAGGAATGGGTGCTGAGAGTCCAAAGGACATGAATCAAACATGCACGGACCCAGCACTCCTGTGCAGCAATAAAACTCCAATAGGCAAAAAAAATGTATTTAGGAACATAAACTTTTTATTGTGAGCACACAAGCCATAAAAGGGATGGTGTAGCCCAGGGAGGCCACCCACAGTCCAAAGTTTCATGCCCGAACTGAGCGCTTTGTCAAGGTAAACCAGCACCACCTAGTGTTAGATATTTATATCTTTTTCACTACAAATCATGTGCATAAAAATGTGGAAATGCTGATTCTTAATTAATACTCTGCAATTCAGCACAAACCTGCACCCCTGATTTATCCCAATATAATTAATACAATTCTCTATACATATATTCTTTAAAGTGCATCATAGTGTAAAAATATATTTTAATATACTGCTAATTCACTATAATAACTGCCTAATACCTTATACTAGCCATTTTATTCCATATACCTTAGGCTAGTGTACTTTTTAAATCTAAAGATAGGATTTATCACATTGATGCTGGCAGGTGCAGTGTAGTATTACACAACTGGGCAGGAGGGACTCTTTTTTTTCTTTTTTCATGTTAACATTTTGTTCCTACATAGATATATTATCCCATAGTGTCACCATGCTGCCCATTTACCTCTTCGCTGGTGACATAAGGGGAGGGCAAGGGAACTTAAGACACTGGCAAAACATTATCATATATTTTACTATGGACATGCTATCCAAAGTGTCTCCTGTGTTATAAAATGTTACAAAATAAATCACACAGACATTAGTAAGATAAAGATGGAGGAGGGGGAGGGGGTACCCTTTATTAGTGGCCCAGAATTCTCACTAAAACTGCTCAGTGTAGTAACCTGGCCAGCTCAATTTGGTCATTAATACCTGCCCATTCCAATGCTCCCAACTGATATATCCAGTATGCTTCCCGATTAGCCAACTTGGTTTCTATATCACCTCCCCTAGGGCCAAGAGACACCCTATCTATACCTATGAACTGTGGAGAATGCAACAGTTTGCCTTTGGCAACATGTATATGTGCAGCCAATGCATATTTCAAATTCCCATTTACAATAGCCTGCATGTGTTCCCCCACCCTGTCCTTAAGCTTTCTTTTAGTTCTTCCAACATAAAAGATCCCACAAGTGCAGGTGGCCAGGTACACAACATTACAAGTATCACAAGTTATTAAAAGCAATATTTTATATTCTCTACCATCCTTTGGGCCCACAGAGGTTCTTGTTTTCTGTACTACTGGGCAATACTTGCATTGCCCACATATCATACAACCAGGGTTAGTAGAACAAAGAAACTGGTATATTTTCTTGTTGTTGGCTGTACACTATGTTCAACATGATCCCTAATATTTGTGGCTCTTCTGAAGGTTACCCTGGGTAAATTCTCTGCAATATCTCTCAGTTTTGGTTCCACCCTTATTATATTCCAATATGTGCCCATAATTTCTTTAACCATCTTAGCATCTGTAGAATAAGTTGTCACAAAATTTATCCTGGAATTTTCTTGTGTGTTTTTATCCTTTTCTGCCAACAACTCATCTCTCAATATCTCATCCACCCTTACCTTAGCATTACTTATTACTGACCCACCATATCCACATTTTGCTAGTCTACAGGCCAGATCATCTGCACATTTCTGATACTCAGAATCTTCTGTGCAATTGTGTTTCATACGTATGAACTGACCTCTTGGAATGTTTGTGTTAAATTCCAGTACTGACACTGTAGTGCAGCATGAGAGGGGTGCTGCACTCCTGAGGTGCTGTCTTTTGGTTGAGATGTTACTGTAAATCGAGGTCCCATCGTCCTGTTCTGGTGCTAGTTCAGGTGGATATTAAAGATCCCATGGCAGTTCTCAAAAAGAGTAGGGGTATTTTATTACAAAAAAAGTCAATACAAAGTATACAAATAAAAATACACAGAAAAAACAGAAGAGAGATCAGCAATACATACAAGGAGAATCCCAAAGAAATCATGAAATAAACAGTAAAATGAAATCAAAAGGAAGGAAATCCCAACATCACAATCCAAGAACCCCTCCAAGGCAATGCACAATAGTAAATGATAAGCAATGCAAAACCTCACAAACCGGTGAGGGAAATTTATTTAGTAAAAATGGCTCCAATAATTCTGATGTGGTCCCTGCCAGAACAAAGAAATACCTAAATCAAAAATTCAAGATATGTTGTAACACCATCCACATGTTATTCATCATGGTTTGGGGGTGAGTTGATTTAATCTTCAAGAAAAACTTCTAAGCAAGCAGCTTCACACAATTTCCCCACAGATAAATATGGCATCCTTTGCTGTTGAAAAACATATTTGCTTCTAGCTGGTCATAAATAGAATTTCAGCAAAGCAAACACCACTTCCAAAGTAGTCCAGTCATATTGAAGCAATCTGCCTGTGTAAGCTCCCAAAATAAACTGGCTATAGGTTAAATTCTGAATCCAAGGCAACATCCATCTCTGAGCTCAACATTTCTGTAAGTTAACAGTGTAAATGCATTCAAATGAAAAATGAGACATGGGCCCAGATATTCAAAAGGGTTGCGCATGGCACAATAGTGTTGCGCCATGCACAACCCACTGATGCGCCCCGGTGCGATATTTAAAGGGAAAAGTGCACCGATAACCCCGGCGCGGAGCTTATCAGTACGTATGTAGGCACAGGTAGAGGGGCGTGCCCATGAGCTAACCTGCACAGCCCGATATTCAGCCCGGGCTGTGCAGAGTCATGCATGCGCAACCCCTACCTGCGTCCCACGATCAGGCTGCAGGGGACGTCGGTCCCCGATGGCTGCTGCCTGGCAGGGCGCCAGGCGCAAGTCGTTGGGGATCGGTGCACCTACGTTGACGGTACGCAAATGGGCTGTAATCAGATGCAATGGCCCTGTGCGCCTTTGTATAAATTATGGCCCCATTTGCATGTCCCCTTGAATATCACAGATGCTGTGCATGGCACAATGGCACTGCGCCACTGCATCTCAATGCTCCACTTTGACCACTTGCGCTGGCGGGGGTGGCCAGGGTGCAATATTCAAAGCAGTTGCGCCATAGCGCAGCTACGTTAAATATCACCCTGGCCACACCCATGTTCAACAAAGTTGAGCTGCACCCAGGCTTGCATCACAGCCTGGCGCAGTTTGAATATCCAGGCCATGGACTCCAAAGGGGCTAAACATTCTGAATATGGGCAAGTTCTATATTCAATGGGTTTGTGCTGCCAGTTTCCCTGCACAGTTATCCTACCATAGGTAAACAGTCATTCAGCATCCCTCATCCGGAGGGGTAGCCTTTGATTATTTAACTGGCAAATAGTCAAAGGGATCTGATCTGCAGTGCACTCAGGCAGCGCAGAAGTGGAAGGCCCAATACGGTTTAAAACTGAACAATACAATTGTGGTCTCTGTAAGTATTTGTGTTTTAGTCACCTTCCAGAGACTAAGTTTCTTCAGCAAAGGTTTAAACAACCCAGGTAAACACATGGAAGGGATCAATCTAGGAGGTTCAATATCCCATTTATCAAAAAAAGAACAAAGAACACACCAAATCCATTCCCTACAGAGGGATGGGGTGTCTTGTAGTCCATTTTTAAGGGTAACCGCCCAAAACAAAGTGTGGAAAAAAACCAGTGGGTGTAGCATGCCAAGGCCTCCCTGTTTTCTACTCATATAAGTGAACTCTCTTTTAATCGGGTTCAAGTGACTACCCCACAGCATTTTGAAAAAGAGGCTGTACAATTAAGTGTCATATTGGGAAGGGATAGGAAAAATCCATGCAATATATAAAAGGATAGGGACCAGAAATTTTTTAATCATAAAAATACACTTGAACTTAAATAATTGCCACCCCTTCCAGTGAGAGACTAAAGCCTCACATCTGGTAAGGGAGCTGTCCCTGTTCATAGCAGCTGCATCCTCCCCTCCAAAATATACCCCAAGAATTTTAATAGGGCCAGTAACAATCTGAATATCAATAAGCCGCCTCCCAGGTCCTTGCTTACCAGCATAGATACCGCAGCTTTTATCAGCATTAATGTGGGCTCCAGAAATGCTGAAAATGCAGATAATTCTCCTATAGCACATAGTACACTATAATCATCTTTACAGAATAACATTAAGTCATCTGCATAAGCTAACGACTTGAGTGTAGAGTGTCCATAGGGATTAAGTAGGCCCCAATGTCAGGATTATGCCAAATATGTTGAATGCAAGCATCCGGAAAAACACATATAAAACCAGACTCGGGGAGCATCCTTGTTGTACCCCATTTTTTAGCTGGATCCTTGAGCTGATATGGCCCTTAATCAGCAGAGCAACAGTTGCCGTGCTGTACAGGAGCTGAATCCATTGTCTCAAAGGGCAGGGGAGGCCATAGCTGAGCAATAAGTGAAACAAAAAAGTGAGTAACATTCTGTCGAAGTCTTTACTTTGATCTACAGAGAGTAAATACCTCGTGTGGCTATTATGTCTATGAAATTCAAGGCAATCCCTTATAATGCATGAATTTTCTTGAATTCGACTCCCCAGAACCAAGCAGGTTTGCGAGAAGTGAATCAGGGAATTTAGGTTTTTTTCAGTCTGTTAAGCAGAATAGTCATGAAGATCTTCCAGTCAGAATTAAGGAGACAAATGGGTCACTAGTTCTGCAGGGAGGTACTATCCCCTTTCTCGATGAGGAACCTCAAAAGGCCAATTGAAAAATTAGGGTGCACAGTGCTTTGTTATGTGATCTCTTGAAATAAAAGAAACAAAAGGGAATAATTTCAGTCGAAAAGGCCTCATAAAACTCTCCAGGCAGTCCATCCCAACCTGGGGAGATATTCTTTGTCATCTGAGAAATAGCCAATACTGTTTCTTCTAAGGAAATAGGGACTTGTAATATGGACCATTCCTCTGGAGATAAGGGAGTACCCAAACCATCAAGGTAGTCTTCCCTTTCCTGGAAGGGTACCCATCTGGGCATCATCCAAGGCCTGGAAATGGAGTCTAATGATCGGTTCCAGATCCGTGACTTCAGTGAATTCAGTGCCTGACTCATTCTTGAGCAGAGTAAGTGTGGTGGAATCTAATTTAGATTTGCATGCAGCACATGGATCACCCATGGGTGTCTTTACAGTGCCCAAACTAAATTCATTCTTTAGTGTTTGCACCTGGTCATATTGGTAAGTTCTCATCCACTGTTTGATGTGAGCAATTTGGGTCTATTAATCAGTCCCAAATGTATTTGTGCAGGAATACAAAAGCTGTAGCTGATGTCATGAAGCTAAATATTTCAAAAAGCTCACAGATTGCATCCTAGCACTGTGCTTCTGTAACCAGGTTCTAATGGCCACTTTAGAATCCTCCCACCATTCACCAACTGAATCGTAGAGACTGCAGACTGACCAGTGAGCCTAGAGCACTGAAAACATACCCGATTTAACCTGGCTATGGTGGAAAGCTGAGACATTGGCTCTCCATCGGCTGTGAGAACCAGGGCAAGAGATAGCCAGTTCTACAGTAACCTGGAGGAGATGATGATGAGAAAATTCCCAAGGAACAGTACTAAGGTCCAGAACCTTGACTTGGGAGAAGAAACAAAAAATCAATTTGGGTCACTAGATGTCCCCTAAAATAAGTACTGTCAGGGGCTTTCCCCTTTAACTGGTATGCGTCTTTTAGTCCTGCTTTAGAAATACATTGAATGAGGCATTGGGAATCACAATATACCTTTTTTCCAGCATTTACCCTATCCATTATTTCAATAGAACAATTGAAATCCCCTCCCAAGAACACTGTTCTGGCAGTAGTCAGATAGGGTTTGATCTGTTCCAAAAGGTCAACCCTGTCCACCTTCACCTGGGGAGCATATACAGTGATAAACCTGCAAGTTCTCATGTCCCATAACCCATCCAAAATAAGAATCCGTCCTGGAAGCAAATCAATCAATCTGTGAAGTTTAGAGGCATGACCTCTAAACAAAATTCCCACCCATCAGCCTTACCAAGACTGAAAGACCGATAAAATAGTCCCCAAATCCAGTCCTTTTTGAATTGTGTGAGCTTATAAGAATCAGCCATCCTTGTTTCCTGTAAAAAAAAAAAAAAAAACAAGACGTCAAAATTAATTTGTTCTAAGGCCCAAAAAAAGCATAAATCTTTTACTAGCATTCTTAATACTATGCACATTGAGGGTGGCAAGATGTAATTTATCCAAAATGTAGCTACACGGTCATGCCCATAGTCACCGAGAGAGCTCCCATCAAGATGTAACTGTAGTCCCTTCTATGTTTCTTATTTTTCTTTTTCTTCCTACCATCCAAGCTGTCAGGTAAGGGTAAGGAATGAGTGGAAACATCTGGTTCCATAGCTTCAAAATCGGAGTCCCCCCAGTTCCTAGATTTGGCAAAAACCTCAACTCTATTTGTATTCGGAATAGGGGAGGCTTTTGATGCTTGCAGTGTGGCACTTCTCCTAGTTTGATGAGTAGACCACTCCATGGGGGAAGGCATAGCGGTGCAAGAGGCAGCAGCACCGGTCTGTACATCTTGATTAACACTGGTCAGAAGGTTGATAGGTGTCTCATGTGAGGGGTCTCAGGGTGTAGGCCCAGTGGAAGCAGAGGGAGTAATGTCTCTTTTCTCACTGTCTGGAGACACCTCCTGGGGTGGTACCTTAGTGTCCTCTTCCTGACTTGCAGTGAAATGTCAGGTGGGGGGCAGAATGTTGTGCTTCTGAAGCAACTGTTGCCTTGCGTTGTGTATCCTTAATCAAAGTATCCTGGTTAACCCCATCTGTTCAACTGTGTGCAGTCCAAGGGCATTTTTGAAAAACATGCCCCCAAGCATTGCATAGGTTACATTTTGCCACATTTCTACAAGAGGTGCTGACATGGTTATATTCCCCACATAGAATACAGTGCAGCTTATCGCAGGTGCTGGCAAGATGTGTACGTTCAAATTTGTTCCAAGCCTTCGGTTGTCCTGCATAAAAGCAGACTCTGCGGTCCTTTCCAATAAAAAAAACTGTTAGGGATATGAATGATCCCATGTTCAGACTGGCGTAGTTTGTCTCTGAAATGACATCCCCCAGTCCAAAATTGCTCTGAATCAATAATGGGTTCTGGTACCCTTAAAACATCGCCCTATTTCTGTAGCCAGTGATGAATGTCACCCACACTGACCCCATTCAGTTCTAAACATCACTGTGATTCATTTTATCAAGGGCTGGGTCAGGGGGATTACCATTAATGGAGTCTAAGGTGCGGAAAATTTTACTTGGTTGTATTTGAACCAAAAACGCTCCAGCCCCTGGGGAGTGGTAAAGCTTATGTCAAAATGATCCTCTCCCGAGTGTGTATCAATGCATGAACATCACCAGGGGAAAACTTGAGTGAATTCTTAATAAGTTACCAGCCCATATAGTCTCTGTCAGAGTGTTATTCCAGACCTCCCCTATACCACAGCTGTACAGCATTTCTGTGCAGTTTTGGGGTGGATCTATAAAATAAATCTGAAAACCTTGGTTGCCTCTGACTCCCCATTGCTAGAGCTAGCAGCACCCATGGGACATGTCAGCGTCTCCTGGATGGTCCTTGCTAGAAAGGGTGGAATTCTCTGTACCTGCAAAGGGATTTGCAGTCTTGATACATCCAGAAGGTGAAGTATAAGGTATAGTAAAACCTGGTGTCTCCTTACTATCCAGACCTACAGCAGAGCATGGCATAGGGTCTGTGTGTGAATCTGAATCATGTTCTTGAGCAATGCAGTCAATACACACTTCAGGAGGTTCAGATAAAACAGGAAAGGGAGGCAGTTCAATGGGGGAGACATTGACATACAAAATATGGGTGCTCAGGACAGCTAGGGTTTCAGAAGGTGCAACCACAGGCAGCATAACTGTATATGAGATAAGAGGAGAGGTACTCAACCCACCAGTGCTATTGGCAATTACTCTTCCCATGGCAGGGTCCGAAGCACTCAGGAGTCTAGGAGCAGCAACCACAGTGCTGGATGCATCATCAGGTGGTGAGTCACCACTTGAAATGTCAAAAGCCTGATCGGGTACCCAAATCCCCTTCTCATCCAGCATCCATCCATCCTGCCTTAGATGATGTGGATTTGGATGTCCAGTTATATTCAGCATTCTCTGGTGTCTGGACAAGGAAAGAAGTTTTAATAGCAACTCGAGCTGTAGGCCTGTTCTGAAGGCTGGTAGGCCTGGATTGTGATGGCTTCCATTTTGTATAAGAACTGGAAGCTTTTCCCAATTTATATTATTTAGCCTCCTTCTTAATTGAATCCTTTTTCTTCCATAGAGAAACAATGTCTGCCAACTCCATTTCTCCAGTCAATCGTTCCTTTTTGTCAAAAATATTCTGTTCCAGGAGAGCCTTTGCAGAGCTCATTTCCAAATTAAAATGGTCCATCATCGTAACTTGTTGAGCCTGAGTCTCTATATCCATAGAGATATCTGCAATGTCAACTGTCACACAAGGCAAATCCATAGAAGAAACATCCATTGCAACACCTTGTTGTGCTGGGGAGAGAACCTTCTCTCCCTCCTCCGCAGATGATTCTGGCTCCTCCATGACAGGAAATGGGCCAACAGCACCCCCTTCCCCAGAGTAGGGGGAATTTCCCCGGTGCCCTGGCCAAATTTCCCCTCATTCACTAAAAATACCACCAACAGCTTACTCTGGTTCATCTGTATCCCCCTCTCCCAGGTCGTGCCTGAAAATAGGCAGAATTTGTCTAGTGCACATACCAGGTCAACAAAAACTAAATAAATGTTTACAACAGTATGCCATGGATGGCAACTATCTGCCTTTAACTGGCAGTTTCCATCTGTTTGTCCGCAGAACACTGAAGTTACCAGGTCACCAGTTTCTCTTTTTTGAATTTCAATATCTATGAAATGGATCTTAGAATTACTATTAAAGCCAGGATGTTGTGTCTGTGTCTATTTCTGAAATTCCAATAATTCTTTTACATCCCCATTCCAAATTAATATGCAGTCATCTATATATCTCCTGTGAAATTCCATATTTTCCCTGAATGGGTTCTCCTCTGCATGGATGACCTTTTCTTCCCAGAAACCCATGGTTAAATTTGCATAGTTGGTGGCAAATGATGGCCCCATTGCTGTTCCCTTCTGTTGCAAATAATATTGTCCTATGAAGCTAAACATTTTATTTTCCAATACAATTCTTGCCATTTCAATTAACATTTCGGTTGGTGGTGCTAGTACAGATCTTTTATCTAAAAAATGTTTCAAGCTCATTAAACCAAAATCATGTAGTATATTAGTATATAAACTGGTTACATCCATAGTCACCAATAATCTACCCTCTCCTACATTGATGTCAAAAATTAAATTCAAAATATCTCTTGTATCTTTAAGCTAGGACCTCAGTTTTTCCACGCATGGTTTAATATGGTAATCTATATACTGGGGTAGAGGCTCTGTTACTGAGCCTTGACCAGAAATTATGGGTCTGCCTGGGGGATCCTTCAAGGTTTTATGTATCTTTGATAATATATACATAACAGGCCTCAATGAATGTGGTGTGACCAAATACTCAAATCTCCTTCTCAGAAACAAAGCCTTTTTCTTGCATATCTTTAATAAATGCATATATGCACTTTTTGTTGTCCAAAGTGGGGTCACATGACAGAGGCTTGTATATAATATCTCTCAACTGCCTAAGTACTTCTTTAACATAATTATCTATATTCATGACTACCACACTTCCACCTTTAAATTATCTGTATCCATGACTACCACACTTCCACCTTTATCAGCCGGCTTCACAGTGATCTGCCAGCATCAATGTGGTGAATCTCATCTTTAGCTTTAAGAAGTTTACTAGCCTAAGGTACATGGAATAAAATGGCTAGTATAATGTATCAGGCAGTTATTATAGTGAATATGCAGTATATTAAAATATTTTTTTACACTGTGATACACTTTATAGAACATATACAGAGAAGGTCATGTCAGATGAATCTAATAGATTTCTTTGACTGGGTGACCAAAGTAGTAGACCAGGGAGGGGCTGTGGACATGGCCTACCTAGACTTTAGTAAGGCATTTGACACAGTCCCACACAAAAGATTAATAGTCAAATTAACCAGCCTGGGAGTGGGACCCAGGGTGGTAGCCTGGGTAAAACATTGGCTGGACAACAGGACACAGAAGGTAATTGTAAATGGAGTCCACTCTGAAGAAAGGGGTTACTAGTGGGGTACCTCAGGGTTCAGTATTGGGTCCAGTCCTTTTCAATGTCTTCATCAGTGACATTGCAGAGGACTGGAAGGAAAAGTATGCCTTTTTGCAGATGACACAAAGATCTGCAACAGAGTTGACACACAAGGAGGCGTGGAAAGGATGAAAAGGGACTTGGCAAGGTTGGAGGAATGGTCAGAAGTATGGCAGCTAGGATTCAATGCAAAGAAGTGCAAATAATGCACCTGGGAAACAAGAACCCAGGGAAGAATACACAATGGGTGGGGAGGTAGTACAACAACAAAAAGGAAAAGGACCTGGGGGATCATATCAGATGACCTTAAGGTTAGCAAGCAATGTGAGAAGGCAGTAGGGAGGGCTGGGTATACTGGGATGTATAGGGAGAGGCATCATCAGCAGAAAACAGGAAGTTGTTATCCCTCTGTACAGACAGTTGGTGAGACCCCATCTGGAGTACTGTGTCCAGTTCTGAGACCCCATCTCCACAAGGACATAGACAGGATAGAGGCAGTGCAGAGGAGGGCAACTAAAAATAGTGCAGGGTCTGCAAGAGAAGCCGATGAGGAGAGACTAAAGGAGCTTAATATGTATACCCTTGAGGAAAGAAGGGAGAGGGGGACATGATAGAAACTTTAAGTACCTCAGTGGAATCAACAAAGTCCAAGAGGGTAGCATCTTTCAGAAAAAGAGACTTGCAAGAACAAGGGGACACAATTTAAAGATAGAAGGAGGCCGGTTCAGGGGCAACGTGAGGAAGTATTATTTCACATAGAGGGTAGTGGATGCATTGAACAGCCTTTCTGAGGAGGTTGTGGGGTCTAAAACTGTGGGAGAATTCAAGAATGCATGGGACAGACATAAGGCAATTCTTGTTGGGGGTAGGAAGAAATAGGCTGTTGGTTAACTAGGATCTGCGGCCTATCCTGTAGGTAGGGAAATGGGCAGACTAGCTGGGCCTAGCGGTTCTTATCTGCCATCAAAGTCTATGTTTCTATGAATTGTATTAATTGTATTGGGATAAATCAAGGGTGCAGTTTTATGCTGAATGGCAGAGTATTAATTAACTCTGAAAGACTGGGGACTGATAAATTAGTCCAAAATTCCTATACATTTTAATTCTGTCAGCAGCTTAAGGGTTAAACAATCAGCATTTCCACATTTTTGTGCACATGATTTGTAGTGAAAAAGATATAAATATCTAACACTAGGGGGTGCTGGTTTACCTTGTCAAAGCACTTTGTTCAGGAGTGAAACATTGGACTGTGGGTGGCCTCCCTTGGCTGCACCATCTCTTTTATGACTTGTGTGCTCAAAATAAAAACTTACAATCGTAAAGATATTTGTTTGCCTATTGGAGTTTTATTGCTGCACAGGAGTGCTGGGTCTTTGCACGTTTGATGCATTTGAAGAGTGCAGACATGTTCCACTCTGCAGAAGATTGCTGCTCCTGACCTCCAGAGGTAGTATGGGGTGAGGGGGTGCGGGAGGTGGGTGCTCAGTGTGGAGGTGGGATGGGAAGGTGGACTGGGAGACGATGGTGGACTGTTTTCTTTTTACGGGGCAGACTTCAGGGACCTTTTCCTTTATTTTACAGGTAAACAAATATACATTTAGGCACACTGGGGTGGACCCCAGTGTGCCACAACGGGGCATGTCACACAGGGGTTGCCTCAATATTGGCAATATTACCAATGGGTTTGGGGAGGGGTTCACATCCCACACTGGAAGTGGCAATTTGGACATCCCAGTGTTAGAAAAAATAAAGAGTTACTTTGGCACACAGGGGTGGGCTCCCAGTGCGCCACATCAGTAGGGGGGGATACATGCCAACATGGGGATTGGCCACCCCGATGTCAGAGTCCTGTGGAGTGTGTGGTGGGCGGCAGGAGCTGCCGCCTGGTCATTTCTTTATTGAAATGTCACCAGGAAAGGCACATCAAGCAAACAAGTTGCTCATGGAGCAAAGGCCAGGGACAGAGTGCTTGGCAGCAGAAGCTGACCTGGTTGCTGGGGGGGGGGGGTGCCACTGCAATGACGAAACTGTTTGCGATTGTAGCGGCAGGTTTCTTTTAACTCCTTGGCTCTTTTTGAAGCTGCTGTCATCTGCAGCTTCCCTGTTGATTGGTGGCTGTGAGACGCACTCAGTAAAGCATCCGTTGCATTGGGTGGCAGTGACACACTTCTCATTTCCTGATATTGCCCCAAAGTGTTTGGTGCGCAAGCACATCATATGCAACAACTATATCTCTGCCTGTGCTAGCTGCCAATGAATGCTTTTGTCTGCATTTTCAAACTTTGGTTTAAAAGTGCCTGTGACTGAAGTCCTTTGGGCTTAATAGATGGACATCCCAGATAATTTGAAAGAGTAGCAGTTATTTCTCTGCTGTGCCATGCATTGCCTGGGCAGTCTGTTGGAGTCACGCAGCTTTTGGTAGTGTGCAGTGCAGTTCTGCAATAATTGGGTTTTGGGAGTCTGGAAATAGACTCCCTCATGTACTCAGATAGCTACGGTGCACCAGCCAGCTATCACCCACCCACCTGCTTCTAGGATCCCAACTCTAGCATTCTATTACTTCATACTGCAAACAAGATTGCTCAGTACTGTGCAAGTAGCCTCCCACTTAACTCTTGTGCTGTACGTATATTCTCTGAGGGGCAGCATTAGCAATATGTTGTTGCAGCTCCTGTAGTATTACATTGACAGTGATCATGTACTTCCATGATGTTAATGTTGTATGCATGGCAAAAAAAGCATGTCTTCAGTTATGGCATCTCCTGTGCCATGCACTCTCTGTGCATATTAATTTCTGGCCATATTTGTAATAACAAATACAGTACAGGTGTGAGTTGTCATACATGAGTCTGAGTTTTTATAACAATAATACAGTTGCATCAACATGATTAGTTAATTTTTCAGTACAGAGCGGCATTTACAGAATTTCTGACTGCAGGACACCTGTTCAGCTACTATTCCTAAAGGGTACTTGTAACTCCATTAGCCTTGCATGGTTAGTCTTTATATGGTGAAATTGACAGGGGGAGATGTTCCTGAGTTCTTATGCACACTTTTGCATCTCCTGCTTTTTAACAGCCCCAAGTTCGGTGCTACATTTTACTTCAACACTGAGAAAGATCCTTCAACCCCACAGTAATAGTATTTGTTATTTCTTTATTGAAGTTTTCTGGTTATGCCAATTACAAGACACACATTTTATTTCCAGTGATGCATTTTCAAGTTGATGGGCATCAACAGAGTTTACAGAGCCACTTACAATAACATTCATTCATTTGGTTTATTTATTATCCCTCCTCTGACATCTCTGCCGGGCCATCTACCTTCCTCTCTCACCTCCCTCCAATTAGGAACAACCTTCCTGCTACTCTCTGCTCCTCCTCATCCTCCGTCTCCATTCCAGTCCTCCTTCAAAACCTTGTTTCCCAGTCCTGCTCCTACAGCTAATTCCTTCTAGCCCTATAGCTTCACAGTTAGTGTACTCCTGGGCTACCCTCTCGCTTTTCCTTGATGGCCTACCTAGAGCTGTACAGAATGAGGGATTCTGCCAGCAGAATTCATTATGAGTGGCAATTGTGCATCTGGAATACTTTATGGAATGAGTTTTTTTTTAATTCCACAAAACTCCAAAAAAGCATTTCTGTGTAAACCTCTGCACATTACAGATATTCCAAGGTCTGCAGAGAATGAATCTGCAGTTTACATAAACCACACAATACTGTTCCCCAGATTATGGAAACCATGGATTCCTAATCTACAGTTTTACTAAATCATTCTGCTTTTGGAATTTTGGAATTCTACAGAATTAAGCAGAATTTCTGAAACTCTGGAAATTCTCTCAAAATGCTAGTGGAAATGTAATTTGAAAATTCCACACAGCTCCAGCTCTAACCCATCATGACTCCTGATTTTATAGCTACAACTCACTACTTTTACAGTAGAACATGTTTCCCTCTATAACGTGCTGTACTGTTGTCCATTTCAGAGATTTTTATCCTTACTTTTTTATTTATTGTTAAGTTGATTTTTGTTTGCCTATATTTGTATGTGTTTTATTTTCTCCTCTGTAACCCCCATTGCACTTGGAAATTAGATTCATCTCAGCATGCCTGTTTTAGTCAACAATTTAAAAATAATAATCTAGCATGCAGTCAGGCAGATGGAATGCACCAGTAATGAAGGGAAAACTCAATTTCAGTACTTCTTAATTTTCTACTTCCTTTTGCTAGTAACTCAAGAGGCCCTTGTGTGCTTCATTAAGTTGAAAGGGGGCTGTACATGTTGCCACAGTGCCAGGATAGAAATGAGGCCAGAAAACTGTTCTGTGTCATGAATGGTATGACTTTCGGCACTTCATTATGGTACCTGAATATAAGTTTGGTACCAACATATTTGGGATTAGGGAAGTGCTCTTTGCTTTTCTGGGAGGCGTAGTAGTACATAACATTTAGTGCTCTTCCCAGAAAATTGTTAACAATCCCCTTCCTGCATCTCCCTATCTACCTCATCCGGCCCTGATCATGACAACCACACCTAAACATAGCAGTAGCATCCTCTCATGTCCTCCAGCTATCCTGGTCTATCCCATATCCAAAACCCCACATGTCAAATGAAGAATCCTCCTCCTGTGTTCTCCCCATCCCCCCCCCGTCTACCACAGACAGGGACACCCCACATGTAAACACAGCAGAATCCCTGGCTATTCCATACACACATCAACCACACGTCTAAACAAGTAGTATCAGTGGCACCCAGCTACCCCATCTACCCCGCCTGTCCTCCTTGAAAAATAGCAGCCTTTCTACCACATTACGCAGGCTGCCCCATTCACCTGACTTTCAACCTCTAAAATTAGCAGCATCCCCTCAGCTGCCCCATCCACCCTAATACCCATCTCTATATATAATAGCATTCCCTACATTCCCCTAGTTGCCTATCCATCCTGACACCCCACCTTTAAACATATCAGCATCCCATCTATAACTCCCAGCTGCCCCATCTGACCTGATATCCCACCTCTAAATATAGTAGCAGTCCTTTTGCACTCCCAACTTACCAATCAACTCCAGTATGCCACCACTAACATGTTAGCATCCACTCACATTCCCCAGCTTCCCCATGTACCCAAATGCCCCACTGTTTAACATAGCAGCAATCCCCACATTCTGCATCTGTGTTATGCCCCCGAGCACCCTGCATCTAAACATACCAGCATGCTACTCGTTGCCCAGCTGCCCTGTCCATCCTGATACCCTACCTCTAAACATAAGGTAATGCCCACATCACCACAGCTGCCCCATCCATCTCAAAATGCCATCTCTAAACATTGCAGCATCCCCCAGCCCCCTTCTACCCTGTCACCCCACCTGTAATTATAGGAGCATTCCCACCACATCCTCCCCAGTTTCCCCAACCAATGGCAAACCCCACCTCTAAACATACAGAAGAAGCATCCCCATCACATCTCCCAGCTGCCCCATTCACCCTGTCACCCCACCTTTAAACATAGCAGTATGCCCCATCTTCTGGCTGCCCCATCCATCCCAACACCCCACCTCTAAACATAGTAGCATCCTCCCATATCCTCTAGCTGTTCAAATCATTCTAGTACCCCACCTCTAACATAGTAGCATCCCCTGTCATGTTTCCCGGCAATTCCCATCAACCCCTTGACCTGAGCCCAAACTCCACACTGACCGTCTCAGTAAACAACTCTGATATATGTTAATACATCCCCCCAGAGCCACTCATTGCTGTATAAGTGCGATTTCACATGCCTTCGGCTGGAGTGAGAAAAGTGAAGCTGAGCTGTTCTGGCTCAAGCTGAAGGCAAGTAAAACCACTCTAATACAGGCATGAATGGTGATGGGGGACGAATTAATATATTATAATGTATGGTAAGTGCATATTAACCACCATAATCAGCAGTCACACAGCTTCGTTATGCACTGTTTAGAATTTTAAAAGTTGTTAACCACACTTCGGAACTTCCAGACAGTGGCATAACAAAAAAGAATGCACCAGAGTTTCATAATTCTCACACATAGAATGCAAACAGTGTCTTTTTGACCATACACTATAAAAGATAATGGCTGGGGATTGGGTGATAACCACACTGTAATCACTTCGAGTGGTTGCTAGGGTATCAAGCTTGGCAAACAACCCCCAGTGCTTTGAGCCCTTGCAGACGCAAGGGCTCAAAGCACTGGGGTTTGTTTGCTAAGCTTGTTTTTTTGTCTGTGCACCTATTAAATCACTCCGCATGCATCATTTAGCTCTGTAGTGTTTTGTTTGTGCACCAGCTTTTCTGCTTTACAGTCTATTGACCCCTGAAGCACACATCCTCTCAACCAGTGTAAAGTTCCCATGTTTCAATCACCTTCAGTCTCCAATCTGAGTACTGAAATCCTCCTGTTCCCTATCCATCAAAAACTCCCTCTACAATCCACCAGTAAACCCCTGATACTTATCCATCAAGCAGCATTCTCCCCTCATTCAGCTATCACCCCATCTGTGATGTACACACCTTGTACCTGTCCAGCACATCACTCTCCTTTCAAACTGCACTGATCACTGCCTCCTTCAGTTCCCTCATGCTTACGGGGAAGTACAAAGGGACAAAGAGGCAATGCATCCTAGTGGCTAAATTGAAGGCTTGGGAGCCATTAACTTACTGGCCAGATTGAAGGCTTAGGAAACATGAGTTCAAGGTCCATATCCTACCACAGAGACAGTGCAACTCAGTCTGGTTGTCTTGGGTAAATAAATTATATATAAATGTGAATAAGAAATGCCTTTTGTACTCCTTATGGTCACTCACAATGTGTCTGCAGGAGCAGTAGTCCTTTCAAAAACTACATCTGCGTGGAAGGCATGCAAATAACAACCCACCTTCTCTCAGCACTGTGATGGCCATATACTTGCAATCATCATTGTGTGTTCACCAGAGGTGTTGCTGAGTGTACGCTAATGCCATCCAATATGGCATTAGTAAGCAATAAGGATATGTGTCCTCTGAACAGTTTTTTACACCCCATTTAGCAGGCACAAATCTTTCAAATATAAGGCCCATAGTCACATTTAACATTGCATTATTTTGTTTAATAGGGATTATGTGAATATACCCTTTAGGTAAGAAAATTGATAGCATGAGCTGCATGCTACACTTTATGAATGCAGAATACCAAATTTGGGTATTCACTTGGGGCACTAAAAATAGTGCAGTAGTTCTAGCATAAGTAAGTGCCCACTTTCTCAGTTAAAAAATAATTGAACACGTATGTCTTGTCGTTTCATGTAGTATCATTTTTAGTTTACTTTTAAAAAGACATGATCAACCCTCCTGGGCACCATAAAAGTAATGACTAAAACGTGGATTTGTATCTCAAAAAGAATGCAAATCATTTTTCTGTTATTATATTGGTTACTTAATACAGAGATAAAAAAATAAATAAATAAAAGAAACCTACCTTCTTAGTGTGACTGTGCAAAAATCCATTTCTCTTATGCCAATAGAGCTACATTTTTAAAGAAATACATTCAATCAATCAATCAATCAATCAAAATCTTTATTTATTCAGGCGAACATCATTGAGCAAAGCTCATTTACAAGATGGACCTGAGTGGTCATACAAATGAGGATACAAATATTATTACATAGACAAGAATAGCATAAATAACAATATAATGGCAAGAAATGAATGTATACAACAATTTACATATATACAAGGAGCAGTAGAACCATTTTGCCTGCAAGAAAATGTGGGCAAAGGGTATAGCAGGAATAAAATATAAAATTATAGGGTCTAACTAGCTTTTGTGAGAATAGATAGGTGAGTCGGAAGATAGAATATGAAACAATATAATGGACTGGAAAAGAAAGGTGGGTCAGGTAGGGTAGATTATGGTTTATAAAAGCAATTGCAGAGCTCTGGAAAAGGGGAGAACAGTCTTTGAAGGATGTCAGAGGGTAGAAGGCTATCTAGCTTCATGGATTTTGGAGAGAGTTCCATGCAACTGCTAAAGTATAGCTGAAAGCAGCCCTCCCATACTGGGTGCAGGCAATGGGGACCTGTAACATGATAAGTTTACTGATCCTTAAAGTGTGGCCCTAGTTGTAATTTGGGTAAAGCAATCAGTGATATAGGTAGGTAGTTTGCCTGTTAACGCTTTGAATGTCCAGATAACAGCATTCCTAGTCCTTCTGTGCTGTAATGATGTCCAATTGACTGCCATATAAAGGAGCAATGATGGGTGCTGGGGAAAGGTCAGTAATAAATCTTATGGCCCTGTGATACAGGGTGTCCAGTTTTTGTAAGAGATGACCTGGACAATGGCAGTAGAGAAAATCAGCATAATCAATGAGGGATAGGAATGAGGCCTGAATTAACCTTTTTTTGGAGTCACTGTTTAGGTAATGCTTTATTCTAAAGAATAGTCCAAGCCTCTGTCTTAGCTTTTTAAGTAGTTCTTCAATATGGACTGAATAGTCAAGCCTGTTATCTATCCAGACTCCAAGATATTTGAAATTATCAACAAATTCAAGTTTTTCTCCAAGTAAGGTGGATAAATGTAGGGTGGTGGATGCTAGGCTATGGGTAGAAACAACTCTTTGTGGCAAAGAACATGGCTTTTGTCTTTTTTGCATTTAGAAGTAGTTTTTTGTCAAGTAGGTTTCGCTGCAGAATGGAGAATTCGGATTGTAACAGATCACAGGCTTTGGAAGGTGAGGGATTGCTGACATATAATACAGTATCATCAGCAAACAGATGAATGTTAGATTAAGTGAGGTTGGCACAATATTGTTTATATAAATAGCAAAGAGGATAGGGCCAAGAATAGAACCTTGTGGTATGCCCCTTAGCAGTGGTTTTGAGGTGGATAGGTAATTTCCATTTTTAACCAGTTGTGACCTATTTGAAAGGTAATCCTTAAACCAGTTGAGTGACAGGAATCCAGGCCTATTGAGTTAAGGAGGTGATTAATAAGTCGTGATCCACAGTGTCAAAGGCTTTTACTCAAATCCAGAAACACACAACAGGTACAATTTTTTTATCCAAGGTAGTCTGCCAATCGTTGGTTACCTTAGCTAAGGCAGTAATGGTGCTATGTTTTGATCTAAATCCAGATTGTGCAGAGTTTAGAAGGTTGTTGTTATCCAAATAGTCCCTTAACTGAGAGTTTACTAGTTTTTGAGCAACTTGGATAAAACTGGTAGAATGGAGATAGGTCTGTAATTGTTGAGATCTCTAGTATCACCAGATTTGAGTAATGGAACCACTTGAGCTGTTTTCCAAGTAGAGGGAATGGATCCAGTAGTTAGGAAAGATTGAAGAGTTGAGTGAGGGGACAGATAAGACATGTGAAGCAATTTTCAGGAAATAGGGATCCAGGAGTCTGCACCTGCACTCTTATTAGTGTCTAAATTAGAGGAGATCTTCCACTTCTTTCACGGATATTGGGATGAAGGAAAAAGTTGAAGTGGCCATTTGCCCCACAGTAGTTTGCAGGTTCAAGGAAGATCTCAGGATATTTGCTGGTGAAGAGTCAAATGCTAGGCCAGCTGTGGTGAAGTGAGCATTGAAGGTATTTAAGATTTCTTGTTTACCTGTAATTTCTGTATCATTTAGTATCAGTTTGGAGGTTAAGGCATCATTCTACACTGAACAAATAGTTTTTTTAAGGTTTTTCTGATGCCTAGGTATTTTAAGAAAGGTTTTTTTTTTTACTGCTGCCAAACAAAAGAAGAACCACTAAGTATTCCAACAAGCCACATCCTAAAGCCATTAAAATCCAGTTGTGTGTTATTTCACAGTTAACCTTTTTGCCTTACTCAGATGCATTCAGAAGCAAATGGTTTGATACCTTTTATTGAACCAGCACAGATGCTGTAACAAATGTTACATCTATAGGTATGCTGGTCTAATAAAAGGTATCACACCATTTGCTTCTGGATCTGTTCATACAAGGACCAATATGGCAACTATATTAGTTATGTATGTCAAATGCATTTAGTAATACAAATATCAGATTCAAGCCTTTAGTATGAAATCATGAATGGCTGTTGGACACATCTGTCAGAACTATCCATTTCTTGTGCTGCTGTCCTTGACGGTTACTTTAGAAGCTGAAGACTTGTGAGAAGCATTTAATGAGTTAGTCATATTGTTCATGTCACCCCCAATCTCACAAATGTAAGAGAAGGCTTAAAAAATCTAGGATAAATGATCGATATTAGGGACAGTACCTTATAAAATCGAATATGAACTCAGAAAGCTGTTAGAATAGGTGAATGAGTATGAAAATAATGTCTCCTTATACACAAGTACGGTACTTTGTTATTTTTTTTATTTTTTTCACATATGAAATACATTCTGTATCATCTCTTTTGTAACAGACCCATAAATCACTTTCTTTTTATAATTTAGATTTTATTACAGTTTACAGTTTATAACAATTGATGCATGTTATAACATATTCTGTACCCTATTTGGGGCAAGCCCCTTGGAGATACAACTCTAAAATGCATATAACATAGTAATAATAATACATGAAATGAGTATTTTGCTAATTCATCTGATTTACAGGAAAAGTTTTTCTTTTCTTTTCTTTTTTTTTTTTTGAACAGAGGTATACTAGTCATGTTTATTAAACATTTCCAGAATCCAGCCTTTATAACAAGAGGTTAGGTATCTATTTCTGTACGTGCACATTGTTCCACTAGGCTTGGGCTGTTTTATATGGTTTATATGTAAGGGTGTCTGGCTGTCCAGGTGTGCTACGCTCGAGTTTGCTTTATCATTCCACTAGGAGACTTGTTGTTGCTATTGCCCAGGAAGGAAGGGAGGGAACTGTTTGATGGAATTGTACAATAATGGAAAGTGAGATAAGCTCCCCATGTGGCTGCATAAGCTGTCATTCTAGTATGAGTGGCATAAAATACCCTTTTGTAGATGGCTGATTTGCCAACTCTATCAACTGTTCCTGCAAGGGTGGAGATGCCTGTTCCCTCCGGTGTCTGAGGATGATTCTTTTTACTGTTACCAATGCACCAGACAACCATTTCTTTTTTTCTATAGGTAAGCTTGCATCCTGTGGGGATGTTGCATATAGGCCCACCTTTACAAGTGTTGATATAAAGGTGATCTTGCAAGACTGTATGTCACAGCAGATGGCTTGTAACTTTTTCCAAAATGTTTGAAGTGTCTAGCAAGACCACAATATAAAGGTTATTTTTCCAGTATGTGTTTTGCATCTCCAGCACGTATCTGTGAGGAGAGGTCCCCATTCATGCAGTTGGGGGTCCTGTGCCATCTGTGTAAAATTTTGAATTGTGTGAACCTGTTTTTTGTCCCTCTAATGGTGGATTGGACATTCCTCCAGCAGTTTTGCCAGATGCTTGCTGTGATCTCCTGTCCCAGTTCTTCTGACCATCTTTGCTCAACACCTGTGAAAGGGTCTGGTGAAAAAGTGAGCAGATGTTGATAAACAAGTATTGCTATTTACCACTTTACCTGGCCATAGGATTCCATCTAAGGGATTGTTGTACTGACCTTTTAGTTTCTGACTAAGGATTTCCTGGAGTGCATGCCTCATCTGGAAGTACTTCCAGTGCTGTTGGCTGGGGAGTTGGAAATCTTGCTGTAGCATGGCAAAGCTTTTCATTTTACCAAGGGATGGATGCATAACATCAGATAGATAGTTTATGCCTGCTGCAGGCCAATCTTTGCCTTCTATTGGTTTCCCCTATACATGGATGAGGGTTGGCCCGGACAGGGAAGTGTTTTGCCTTTTTTGGAACCCATTTGCTCAGTCTTAAATATTTTTTTTTAAATTTTGAAAGGTATGAGTGAAGGTGGGTGACATGGGGGAGTTTTTTGGTAAGGAGGCAAATTGAATAATTTTGACTAGTGGGTCTCCTGCTATGGAGGCCTCACAGTCTGCCCATCTGGGTACGTTAGTCTGTGAGCCGCAGGGTGCTGTCTGCATAGGTTGATTCAGATTGTGGGCCATGATTCTGTTTTGGAATTCTGGGAGTTTGAGCCCACCATTACTGAAATCTATTGTGAGCTTGTGCCAACTTATATGTTTTGGTCCCATCTGCCAAAAAAACTCTGTAGTTTGGAGTGTATTAATTTAATTATTTTTGGGTCTATTTGCAGTGAGAGGTTATCTGGTATATATTGTATCTTGGGTACCACCGTCATTTTGAAGGCTTGTGCCTTCCCCCAGTGGGATATGTAAAGTAACTCCCATTGTCTGAGATCTTTGTCTCGCTCATCCAAGAGTGGGTATAGGTTGTTCTGCTCTAGATGTGAGAGGTTCCAATGAAGCTTAATGCCCAAGTATACTACATGATGCTAGATATGATTGAGTCCCCAAGGGTATTGTGGCAATTTTGATGCTTGTGTTGTTGAGGCGAGAAACTGGGATTTTGCGACATAGAGTTTTTACCCTGAGATTTGGCTGTAGTGGTCAATCCGGGTTCAGAGAGTGGGGATAGACTTTGCGGGGTCAGTAAGTGTCAGCATGATGTCATCCACATATGCCAGGATTTTGTATTGTTCTCCCATTTCTACTTCTTTAATACCTGGTGCAAGTCGGATGGCTTGCAGAAAAGGTTCCAGTGCCAGTATGAATAAGAGAAGTAGCAGTGGACAACCCTGTCTAGTTCCTCTATTGAGCTGGAAAGGGGGAGAGATTTTGCTGTTAGTGACTACCTCTGCTGAGGCTCTGCAGGACATGTACCCATGTTCTGAAATTCAGGCTTACATTAATGGTGACAAAGGATGCAAACAGGTTTTTCCATTCAACCCTGTTGAAAGCCTTTTCAGTGTCCAGGGAGAGAAGTATAGCAGAGGGACATGAGACTTTATCTTTTCAGAGTAAATTAATAAGTTGTATGGTGTTGTCTATGCCTCTGCAACCAGGAATGAAGACAACTTGATCTCTGTCCACGAGTTTAGCGATTACTTTTTTGAGTCTGGTGGCCATGATCTTTGCAATCTGTTGTGATTAGGGAGATTGGCTCATAGGTATTGCAGAGGAAGGTGTCTTTCCCTGGCTTGGGCAGCAATGAGATCTGGGCTGTTCTCATGGAGGCTGGCAGGGTTCCCCTAGTGCATTTTTCCATAAAAGCAGCTAAGAGTAGGTTCAGATGAACATCCTTAAAGGTGTTTAAGTAATCTACTGGAAGTCCATCTCCCCCTGAAGCCTTCCCAGCTGGCATGATTTGCAGGGTGGCCTTTAGTTTCATCTGCTCTAAAGGCCCATTTAACAAAGCCAACTTATTTGGGGTTAAGATTGGTAGTTGCAGTTTACAAAGGAATTCCTGTAGCTCACAATCAGTGGGGTGGGCTTTGCTTTCATATAGAGAGCTGTAGGAAGCATGGAATTCATGATTAATGCTCTTGTCTGCCCTGGTAAGCTACCCATCTCTCTTTTTTTTTATAGACTAGATTATATAGCATTCGTTATGCTTTTTCTGTTGGTATGCAAGGAGGCAGCCAGGTTTCTCTCCAGATTCCCAAGATGACTGGTGGAATAGGAAAAGTGCATATTCTGCCTTTTGGAGCCCTATGATATCATCCAGTAAATGTCCAGGTGTATTGGGGTTGTCTCTGAAATTTTATTCAAATTCTTTTACCTGCTTTTGATCTTCTGCAAGGTCTTGCATTCTGGCTGTGCAAAGGTTGGAGGTGTGTCTAATAGACCTGCCTGTTATGTAGGCCTTAGAGGCATCCCATTGTATAGCCACTGAGGTGTCTTCTGACTTATTAGCCTGGAGGAAGTAACTGATTTCTTCTCTGAGGTTTGCATAGAAGTTGGGGTCTTTGAGGGTAGAGGTATTAAAGTGACATCTTCCCCTGCTCCCTGCTGATGCTATGGGAGGTAGCCAGGTAAAAGAGGCAGGTGCATGGTCTGAGATGACCATTGCCCTAATTTGGGCATCAGTCATGTTTGCTGTCCAGGCCCCTGATGTGAGCTATAGGTCTATCCATAAGAAGGCTTGATGAGGGATGGATCAGAAGGATTAACCCCTCCCTGTGGGATGGATTAATCTCCAGATGTCCATCAGGCCTAGCTGTTTTGTTAAGCCCTGAAAGTGCTTCTGATGCAGGGGTCTGTCATCCTATGGGGGGGGGGGCTTTACTTTTATCTAGAAATTCATCTAGGACCATGTTCATGTTACCTCCCATTACTAACTTTCCATTTGTGTTTCAAGAATGAGTTGTGTGAGTGTCTGAAAAAAAGGTAGCATCTGAAGTATTTGGACCATAAACGTTACATAAAATTACTTCATGTCTTGCTAGGGTCCCTTAGACAATGATGTATCTTCCCTCTGGGTTTGCAATGACCTTTACTGCTTGGAAGGGTACTTTTTTGTAAATAAATATGACCATTCCCTGGTCTTAATATTATAGGTTAAGCTGAAAACTTGTGAAACCCAACTGCATTTGAGCTTGTCAACTTCAGTTTTGGAAAGATGGGTTTCCTGTAGAAAGGTCACCCCAGCCCATATCTCCTTATATAATCTAAAATATTCCTCCTCTTTACAGGATTATGGGTCCCTTTTACGTTCCAAGAGGTCCATTTGATATGTTGAGTAGCCATTTTTAAACAAGTAAGGATACCAAGTGCAGAAGATCTCTTCTAAGGGGTTCCCTAAACTCCCAGATTACCCTTTCTGGGAGTGTTGCATGTTTTGATAGTGAGTAGTATAGATTACAGATTGGGGATATAGTTCCCTGTCAGTGTTACAGTCAGTCTGGGCAGCCCATATAAATACTGGCTTCTTGTCAGCTGTGGGATAGAGCCTGATTCTTTATTAATTAACTTAAAGCTAGAGTTGCTTGAGTCAAGTGATTTTCTAGTCTGTTGCCTGTTAGTTTCTAATTTTCCACCAACATGTGGTTCTGTCATAAAAACATGAAAATCAGATCCGGATACAAACACATGAACAGTGTGTAATAATATGATAACAAAAATCAATATTTGGATCTTTAGAACCATGTGTAAAAAGGTAAAACTTTCTGAGACCAGGGGTTTCCATAGAACAAGGCTAAAATTCCTCAAATCTGCCCCCTCATCCTGAAACATACGCGGTCCATCCCCTGTGTATTGAGAAGTGTTGTATCCTGCTTGACAGTGTCTCCCAGCTAGAATGGGGATCCTGCTTGTTTGTGTTAGAAATGAGATTAGGGGAGTTTATGATAGTCACCCTTAAGGTAGTTTGTGGGGAGGTGAGTTAGATCCCCATAATACTTAGGACTGTATATTTCTGATATATCTGCAGCCTAGTGCTGCCATAATGTGGCTTAGCAGAAGAGGATGGTAGGGAGTGCTATTTGTAGAGTTTGTGCTCTCTCTCTTCCAATTTCAGTAGGGATAATTCAATGGAGTGATATCCACTGTTTTGGGAAGAAGGAATGGGGGGGTGACAGCAAGAACCAGGAAATGGGATAATCCACATAGTGGTGCCTGCACGCCATTCCCTTTATGCATGTTACTTGTCCCATGCACACTCCCCCCCCAGCAGCTTTACCAGAATTCCAGCATAGGATCCTCAGGAGTCGTCAGCATTAGGTACTGTACCCAGGGATGCATTATCTCCATTACAGTGATCCTGTTTACCCCACATACAGGTAAGGGGTGTTCTGATTGTCTGGAGGTTCAGTGAGGACAAGTGACAACTGAGCTAGGTTGCCTGGGCATGGGCTCTGAGCCTATACCCTACTAGAGAGCTGGTACAAAAATATATGGGGATGGGGTTTGTAGTGCCCTACAAACTTTGACTGGCTGTGATGTACAGTTGTCTGCCTGTCACTCGAGGAGTGCAGGGGAACAGTGAGAGATGTTCAGTCACATACATAGAGCACACATTCAAAAGGGACTGCTTGATTGTGTGAATCTGTCCTGTGACATCTGGCACTAGTGAGTTTCCAGTATCTCAGAATCTGTGAAGTATGTGGCTGCTATTGTACGGCAGTATGTAGAGCCGAGGAGAGGGGTGGGTTGCAGGTTAATACCATTTGGCATACTTTATGACATTGCAGGCTAAACAAGTGCTTATTGCTTTTGCAGTTCCATGACAATGAAAAAAGGAAACTTGGTATGACCACTTCACTGATCACTCACCATGCTAGAGTCAGCTCTCATAAAAAGAAAAAAAGAAGTGGTAGAATGGAAGTGTCAGTGGTCAGTTGCTGTGCAGACATATTTCAAGCTTGGTTAGGTGGCAGATGTCTGGTTGGGGATATTGCATGACGATAATTGGAGGCCTGTTCTATTACTACAGTATATATCAGTATCACCGAGAACTGATTGTCTTACATGAATGTTTCCTCTACCAGCCCAACCCATGCCTCACTTCACGGTTCCAGCTAGAGAGTGCAGGGTCTGATTACATGGCAACCAAAAGCAAGCTGTCATCATTGGTCTAACACAAGGGGAGAGGAGGGGAGGGAGACAAAGCCCCACATCAGATACCCTGGCCATCTACCTGAATCCCACATTACATGTCCCATAATCTGTATGGACCCCCAAGCTTGCAGTGTTGCTTGTGATCTACACACATATTTAGTAAACATTGTCCTGAGGTCCTGCTCAGACATGCGAGCCACAGCAGGGTGACCTGTTCACATCCAGCACCACCAAAATTGCTAAAGCTGTGAGGGACCTCTGAGATGGACGACAGCCAAAGGTGAGGGATATGTGCCATAGTGGGAGCTGGTCCAGTATGTTTGGACAATTCTCAGTGAAATTACCAGTCAAAGGCCATTCTGTCCTGGAACATAACTTTGGTTGAGTTAAGAGAATGACCGCTCCTGCTGTTGCCAGCACAAGATGTGAGGAGAATAAATGGTTGCAGCAACAATCACTTATTTAAAGGGTGAAAATTTAAAATCTATGGCATTATTCATTGACTATATAAAGTTAGCAAGCCTTTTTTGTGCGGAGATAGGTGGTACGGCCACCTTGTATGTTTTGTTGCTTGAAGGGAGGCCACTGAATGAGCCATGGAGAAGAGGGAAATTGTTTTTGCAATGTCGGGTCCATAGTCAACTGCTGCACATATTCAGGGGAGCTGCCATCTGCTTCCATTACCCAACTCATTCCACCCCATCACTCCACACACAATACATCATTAAGTCATCTGAAAACGATACACCTAAGCTAACAGTCAATTTACAATAGTGGTATGAGTGGGGGGGAGAGGCATTGGAACAGAACATTCAACAATTGACAAAGCTAGGCAACAAGCAGTGTTAAAAAGTTATTTGTACTTACTGTACGTATTGGGGAGGAGAAAACTTATCAAGTGTGTCCATCTGGGTTTTAATACGATGTTGTGGAGAGCTGACTGGCCCATATTGGAGAGTGCTCCCCTGCTTGCCTCTCTTCTCTGATTGGTTCTTGGGATCAGTACCTGACACTTATGCCCACAAGATAATGATTTCTCTCTGGAGGTCATCTGGGTCTGCTTCTTGTTGATCAGTGGGTAGTGAGAGGTTAGTTTGCTGTTGGGGTTCTTGTCCCTGGTGCTTTGGGGCTGGTTCACCTATGGATTCCAATCCAGTGGTTGAGGAGTCCCTGATGCAGTCACAATATGTTGGACCTTGTGGCTTTCTCTTCTAGTATGATTTGTCTTTTCTTGCTGCTTCCATTTGGATTTTGTTGTTTGACATTCAATGCCATCAGGATAATGTTGGGTAGGTGGGGGGGCACCCTGTTCCATGGACCCCATTTCAGTTGACCATTGTTTTGAAGTGGCTCATTACTTTGCTGTTGTTGACTGTGAAGTTTTTTTTTGGGGGGAGGGCTTGTTCTGGCCATTTCCTCCATATATAGTCCATAGCTTCTTTAGGGGCATCAAAGGTATTAAGGATCTTGTTTCTGGTAATTTGTAGTCAAGCTGGATATAGCAGTCTACATGAGATCTATAAATCCTGAAAGGCCTTGTTCGCTTCGGTGAAGTTATTTCTCTTGCCTGCTAATTCCACAGATTAGTCATTATATATTTATATATCCTGTGACTCTGCCAGATTAAGTTACCTTTTTCTCTGGCTAAGCTGAGAATCCTTTCTTTTTTTGGGATACTGCAGGAACCTAGTTACTAACAGTCTGGATCACCCTTCTTCTTTTGGTGGTGGTGCCAAGGTGCAGTATGCCCTCTCAATTTCTAGGGTTCTACCATGCCGAAATGACAACGGTGTTGTCAAAGTTTGGCATGGCGGGATCCCCAATGTTGACAGGCATGATTTCACCTGTCAGACATTCTGTGTTTTCTACTGGGGGGCTGCACCCCCTTCTTAAGATATCTAACTCTGAGTCAGAGTTGTTTTGAAGAGGGGGACGTAAGATGGTCAAAGGGTGATATTTTGTCCTCTGTTCCCTCACAGCGACAATCTTGAAACCTGTCAAAATTGTCGCTGTGAGGAATTTTGCCGTTGTGCATTCTCTGTGCGAACAGCATACCAATCTCTAGGTATGGCTGACATTCATAATTGAGTAGTCTGGGGAGTTCTTTTTGCAAAAAGACTGCTGGATCGTGCTTTTCTGCCCCCCTCAGGAAAACATACGAATCATAGATTATTTCTTCAGCTTTGTTTCTCTAAATCTTCAGCTCAGGTCCACAGGAGCTGTACCAGTCTCTCTAGCACCTGGATTCTTCCCTCGTGGCCACTGTCCTTTTTGTCGGTATAAGAAAGGTACATTCCTGCATACAGAGTTCTGTGATGTAGGGTTTGCACCTTATCTTCAAGAATAGCCCCTGAGGATTTATAAGGCATTATTTCTTTTAAGACTTGTTGCAGCATTGTTATTTCAAAAGTCTCTGTTGGGTTGGTCATGGTCAACACAGCTCCAGACACCATTTCTGATTCCGATACCAGACTGTCTCCATTTTTTTGAGAATAACTCAGCTGTGCTCGTTAGATTTCCCCAAACACTGATCATTTGTTAGAGCAGATTTTTCTCTCTCAGTTAAGCATGTTTGCTTGCAGCTGAGTTGTGCTGGTCCTATTGTTTCTTGGATTTTCCAAAAGGGATACACAGGAGCTCCAATTCAAGCAACCATGCCGGTGAGCTGCTTGCACATGTGTCTCTTACATAAATCACTTCTAAGAACAGAGCTGCAAAGATACCTGCAAAATAAAGTATCCTAAATTACAGTTGCATATTATGGGCCAACATGGAGTACCATCCAAGGTTGGGGCATCAACAAGAGTCTCATTTGACAATCCCATTACTTTATATCAGATATAATGCACAGACCCTACAGTCCAAAGCTGAAGTCCACAAAAAAGGCAGTGTAGTCTAGCTGTTAGATCACCAGATTGCAAACTACAGGAGTGCATGTCCAAACTCTGTTAGAGCCAAATACTCAGTGTTTGACATTTGGCAAGACATTTAGCTTCTCAGTACTCCAGTCCATCCAGCTGCAAATACAAGTAGAAGCAGGACCCCACTGGAAGTGAGATGTTGCAGCTCAGCTGACCTATCCTGGGTAAACACTATGAAAAAAGGGATAGCTGCCAGAGAGTAAAATTCCTTTAATGAAAGACAACAGTAAGGCAACACATTGCTCTATGCTTCTTCAACTACATTACTGCTCTTAGTACAGTTTGCTTAGATATCTAATTTGTAATATTGTAAAGCGGTCTCAGAGTTTCCTCCAATCAGAGAGGAGAACCACCATACCTCTTACTGAGCATACAGATGCTACCTCGCGTAGTACGCTCAACTTCTGTTCCACTGCCTCCTGCAGTCAACTATTGCTTGCTACTCACCATTCTGCTCCACATTTCCCTGCCTCTAAAATGCCAGTGAGTTTCAAAAAATACTTAAGAAAATGTAAAAAAAGAAAAGTGCCTCCCCAAATAGTTTTTTTTTTTTAATGTAAAACAAACAGCGGGAAACTTAGCTTCATCAGTCACTGCCTGCTATCACATCAGACCATGTCGAGACTGTACCACTTGACAGAATTACAAGAGGGCAGACAGAAAACTATAAACAAATAAAAATGCCTTCTAAACAGTTACGCTGACAATTTTATGTTGCCGGAAAATCTTCGACTGCTTCATAATATACTAATATGTCTAGTTGTGTATGTTTCTTACTGCATACGAATTGTCTAATGCTGTTTGGGCTAACAGAACTGCTCAGCTTCACTTTGTGGTCCTCTTACCCAAGCAACAAGAGATAACATTCTTATTCTGGAAGAACCACATCCAAGTAGATATATCAATATATAAAAAATATACAGCAAAATAAATAGAAAACTTGCAAGACTGAACTCTAGAAACACATAAGATAAAACATAAAACTATACATTTGTCTTATATTATTATAGAAGTAGTGAGTAGCAATCCAAAATATTTCAGTTACTAAAACAAAAAAAAAGTATCAATGAGTCTTTATTATAGACTGTACATTGTAGCATAGACCTAGCAGGAATGAGTGTGCTCGAGTGGTACACAGACCTGGGTGCTCAGTGCGGAGCTGCTAACTCTGAAAATAACTTCAAATGGACAAGGCGGGAAAACTGGGTGTAACCACCCAGTCCCCTGGGGTTACTAGAACCCTGTCAGTAATAGTGCTAGGCAGGGAGAGGCAGCCAGTGATTAACTAGTTAAATGGCTTTTCACCTGCTCACTCTTCTGTTTACTTGGCTTCAGCGGAGATGGAAGTGATGAGCTCATTTGGAACTCTTGCAGCAGCATAACCCTTGTGTCATATGTTGAGACAGGAGTCAGTGTGAGTCGGTAGTAGAGAGTTGCAGTTTGAAGTTGGAGGAGTGAGAACTGCTCAGCTGTGGGCCCTACATTCTCACCTTAGTGCTGGTATTCTCCAGTTTACCAAGAGAAGTGGTGGAGACCTTTTCTACAGCAGGATTTCCTGATTTTCATCCCTAGGGGTGAAAAGGAATGCTAGTGGATGGATCCAAGGGACAATCCCCTGCTTGATCCAGGATGTTTTGAAGCTGCCTGAAATGTCTGACAGTGAGTAGGACCTGACTTTTGCTAAAGGAAGCAAGTACCTGTGCTGTTGTGTCCCCCGGCTAAAAAGGGAAGGCGCAACCTTCCTGTGAATTCAGAAGTGTGAGAGTGTTTCAGTTTAAAGTTGACTGAAGTGTGTGACATCCAGAGGTATGACTATATCACATTGTTTGGGACTTTAGTTCTTCCACTACCAGTTGTAATGATTCGGATGCTGGATGCCAAGTTTCATTCAATAAGCATTTCCAAAGTGTGTTTCCAAATGTTTAAGGTGTAACTCTGAAAGAATGGCTGAGTGTGGATTTGGGAGCAAAGGGTGGGCAGAACCCCATCTGGAGTAACCAGCTTAGGACTAACAGGTTCAGTAAGGGTGCCTGGTTACTTCAGGCAAATGGTCAAATGTCTGAAGAAAATTGTACCCACTGGAGTGGGTTACAGTTTCTTCTCTGGTTATGAAGAAGGGTGCTAGTTCTTAGCAAAATGTGTTTTCATTTTTGGGCAGTTCCACTGGAAGCAATGTTCTGTGTCTTATGATATGTGGGAACACAAGTACAAGTTATTCTATGTCCTACGACATGTGGGAATACAAAGTGCAAGTGTCCTATGTCCTACTGCGGTGGGAATACAAAGAGCTTTCTGTTAGATACAGTTGATTTGTTGTTCTGCAAGTTCCTAGTGCCACGGTGTGTAAACCTTGGGGGTCCTCCCTTGCTTTAGAGAATATCTTTTTGAATAGTCATACTCTAGAACCCCAACTATTGTCTGGACAGTTACGTTATTGCTTTCTGTGTGCAGTTACTGGGTACCCCTCCAGAAGGTAGGTCTGGCATAGCCCTAGCACAAACTTATCTCCCCAGGACCTGGTTTTGTAAATACCAGTTCAGGTTATTGCTTTTGTACACCCCCACCCCTTGATCACTAGAAAAATTAGCCTGGTATACATTCCCAAAGCTACAGGTAGTACCATTACTAAATGTTCTGAGTCTATGCCCAGTAGGGGTGCCAGGGATAGCTGACTGTGTAAAGTAGCGGGGGGGGGGTGGTAACATGTGAGCACTTTAAGATAGGAAAGAAAAAAATCTCTAAATTGGCAAGAGCTAAAATGGTTGCAAGAGTTTTTATTGCCAAAAATGCAAAGCTTAACAGGAGCTCCTGTCACTCTCAAAGTCCCAGTACTTCAACCATAGTCTTCATCAGGGGACTAAGCTCCTGTTAAGCTTTGCATTTTTGGCAATAAACACTCTTGCAACTATTTTTGATCTTACCAGTTAGGAGTTCTTTTCTTTCTTTTGTTGGAGTGCGCAGTTTTACTGCCTCGTCCATTGCAGCACAGACCCTTCAGTATAAGCAGGTATACCCCAACTCAGACAACTGTCAGCTCAGAACATGTAATCCTTGGAGCATTTTATCCTCAAAATAAGTATTTACATTTGATAACAGCAGTCTTTGCAAGAGTATTGTATTATCTATTTTCAATTTCACTGTGAAAATGAGTATTTTGTTCCTACATATTCTACCTTTGTCTCGTATCTCTCCATCTGAACCTTGTAAGACTGAAAAGGTCTCAAACTGTGGGATTTAATGAAATCTATGAGCTAGTCAAAAAAAAATAAACAAATAGTTCATCCATTTACAGTATCTCTCTGTCTCTCTGTCTGTCTTCCTATCTGTCAATCTATCTATCCATGCTTTTTCATGAGTACTGCAGCAAAAAGGGAACCTTAAGCTCTCTCAATTCTGATTTATAGATTAGAAATCTTCTGCATCTGACCTATGTGGCTTTTGTCAAATCCTGATAGATCAAGACTCGAGTTCTCTTAAAAATACACTTTTCCAGCCCCCAACCTCCATGGCAATGTGCTGCTATGACTGTGACTTTGGTTCAGCAGTGAACTGGGGAAGTAACATCAGGAGGCAGGCCAGGCTGGGCCAGCTGCCACTCAGCAGTGCAGTTTAGCTGGGGAAAGTTGTCTATGGAACTTCGGCACCATAGTGACCTCTGTGGTCAGGCCCGGCAACATGTCCCTTCCAAAGGACCATGCTGTGTATGGGCAAGGTTGACATAAGCTATGTCCATGCCAAGGGAGAGAGAGAGAGAGAGAGAGGGAGGGAGGGAGGGCTCAGGGAGAACATATGGAGAACTCTGGTGCTCTCCAAATTAGTGGCTGCCAGCAGGCTCCGGATCCACACCATGCAGCACACTTCTGCAAATGGTAGCCTGTAATATAGGTGACCATGACTGGGTGCTTTCAAAAAGGGTGACTCAATTGTGGCACATGTCAATGGGGCTACTGACCAGGGAGGGTGACTGGATGGGGGAGGTTTGCATATATAGCAACAGGATGCCGCTACATGTATATGTGCATGGGGGGAGTGAGCAAGCTGAGCGAGGGGTGGAAGGGGAGGGAGGGTTTGTGAGGCATGGTGCTGTGGTGGGTTGCCGAGCTGGCACTGTGGCATGTTGGGTGGGTGGTGGGCTGGGATTCCAAGGGTGCTGGGTTCGGATCAGGTACACGTACATTTTGTTGCGCCTGGCCCGTATTTTTTTTTGTTGGGGTTTGCAACTCCCTGACATGCAGCCTCCTGGAGTTGAGAATCCTTTAGTAGGGGGTGCAGAGGGTGCAGCCCCCCACATAAAACAGAAAATCCTAAGTCCCTGGCACCTTTTTGCTGTGCACCAGGGGTGTACATCGCTGAAATTGAATTTTGGCCATGTACTCACACCCTAATGGCTATCACCTTTCTACATTTGCCATTATGACATGGAACCCCTCAAACAAATCTAGATCTGAATTGCTGAAGGATGGCCCACCCTTTGACACCCCTGCCATGGAAGGCAAGCTGTGGGGGAATGCAACAGTGGCAACTTAGTGGGGAGAGGGCTGAGTGTTAGCTAGAAATTGTGCGTGAGGGGGCAGGAAGGAGTAAAAGCTTGTATGGGGAAATAAATTAGCTTTTTCATCTTTTTTTGCCTTCTTGAATAAGTGATCTCTATCTGTAGTAAAAGGTACATTAACTAAACAAAGTGCTGGTCTCTTCACTGTGTGTCAAGTAATGGTCTCCAGACATGGGGGACCTGATTTTTAAAGGGCACAAATTCCCACAAAGGGTGAGAACTCCCGACCAGGCCATAGGAAATGTTTGCATTGAGGGGTGGGGCTCCTGATGTGCTCCTGTAGCTTCTGCTGCATGCATGGGTAATTCAAAGAAGGTGTCATTTTGTGATCTCTTCCTTGCTTTATGGCAACTTGTAGTCAATTTTTTTGTGCACATGCTATGACTGGTGTGATCAGCCATAATATTTATCTAGAGCAGGTAAATTGGAAACCCGATAGATAATCTGCTGAAAATAGCATATTGTCTGCAGAATGCTGGTGTACAGTTTTTTTTTCTACACCAGCAAGTTGTGCACCCCTACCACCCCTCTGAAAATCATGTCCCACCTCAACACTCACAGCTACAGGAAGTCTCTTAGAGGCACAGCTTCTAGCTGTCTAATACCCCCTATGAGGACTTACAGTCTGGACTAAATAAACATGATGAACCATAGGGAAATTTTCCTCTCGCTAATTCATGACTTTAATGAAAAATTCTTAATACTTGCATAAGAGTATGGCCTCCCTATAAGCAGTTGCCTTTGGAAAGGTCAAACATCTGAGATCATTGCATCTCTGTCTCTTTCCTTTAGAGAAATAGACTTTCCTATGGCTTTGTCTCCTATAAGGCCATCACTGCTGCCAGCATAACATTCCAAGTCACAACAGTAGTCTATATAAAATAAAATATGGCTTTATCAGTATTTTCAAAAATATGGACTCTGTGCTCCATTTTGGTCAAAACAGACTTATTTTTATAGAATTTGTCAGCAAGGCATCTCCATACTTTTCATTAACTTAATGGACAAGGTGGGGAGTATCTTGAGTTTCATGCATTGGTGGGATATCAGTTTTTCTGTCAGAAGCAAGGGCTGCTTTAACAGTAGCTGATCAGTCCCCAGATGGGCCAGTCCTGTCAGGGCTGCATAGTGTACCTTCTTACTTGGAACACGTAGGGCCTGCAGGGAATACAGAATGGATGCCTCAGACTGGAATTTCAAGGTTATGACTTTCGGTGGTGATTTCCCATTTTTTTGTTTAGTCTCATACAATAAAAAGCGTTTGACAAGTAAAAATAAGCAAAACCTCAATCCATGCACAGAAAAAAATCTGTAACCTGGAGATTCAACACATTTTTGCACTTCAGTGTACTGTCAATGCAGAGCTCACCACAAAAAGGAGCCACCAAAACTGGTTGTATTACCTCGCTTTAAAAATGCTTTTTTTAAGAAGGAAATACTAGGCTACACATAGTTTGATAATACTTTATACTTGTCAGTTCCTATTCATCAGGGATATTTTTCAACAAAAGACTGGAATTTCAGCCTTTTTTTATTTAGTATACTTTATTAAGATTTTCAATAAAATTACAAAACAAGAAAACAAGAACAAAAACAAGCATCCATTACATTACCTGGTACAATGCCTACATGAAAAAGCTGAAGTGACACAAACGCTAACAAGTCAAATAAAGGAAACCATCCCCACCATCCCCTACTTCCCCATTCCCCTTATCTTCGACCCTACTAACCACAAAACTCCAATAAAGGCTAGGCGTCTTCCAAAAACATAAAAAAACAAGAGGCCATAGGACCCAAGAGGGATTAGGCAGAGTCCTAGGTACCCCAAAGGGACAATAAAGTGTAGAGAGACTCCCACATGTGAGGAAAAAAAGCTGATCTCTCTTCCGCATGAATGCTATGTGTTTCTGCAATTGAAGGGCCAACAGAATCTCGCGGTGCCACTCTAAGAAGGATGGAGGAACAGCATCCTTCCAGTGTCTTAGAATGACAAGTTTGGCTATGGCAGCCAGAAGGGACAAGTGGTCTTTACTAACCTTGGAGGTGCTGGGGGGGACCGCCAGTAGATAACCTATAGGGGTAAAAAGGTCACCCAGTTCCAGTAAAGGATCCATGGCCCATTGAATCGAGTTCCCAAAAGACAGACTCTTGACGCACTCCTATAACATATGATAAAGGGAACCAGGAACCTCTCATCATCAAGAGCACAAGGTGAGGGTATTTTCTCATTCCATACAATTTTAGTGGAGTAAAATACAAATCATACATAATGCTGAACTGTACTAGTCAGAGCCAGTCTTGCTTTCTAAATCTATATAAATTTATCCAAAAGGCCCTCCAGTAATGCGTTTCATCCTGTAGATGGAGCATGTGGACCCAATATTAACAAACCCCAGTAGGGATGTGCTGGTCTAAGGACTGAAAATGCTTATAATGTGCAGAGACTGAATGAGGCTGCACAGCAAGGGACAGCAGGGAATCCGTCCAATCTAACAGTGTCAGGTGCTAAGGTGGCATTTCAGCCTTAATACTTCTTTTGATTAAGATTGAAACATCAAAGTATACACTTTACATTTGTATGGAATAAAGCGTCTTGTGTTTTTCCTTCACAGTCAATAGTTTAAATTATAAATGAACATTTGGCATGGTACAAGTAAGCATTAATCCACGACGAAGGTGGCATCTAAGAGTGCCTACAATGGACCAACCATGCATTAATTCCCCATTAGATGCCACCTTCGTTGTGGATTAATGCACTTGTAACATGGCTTGTGCAAAGTAAGTTTGATCTGGATATTTTTTTACTTGTTATGACACACACATGAGCAGTAGCAATTTTCTAAGTTACTGATTTATGGTTTCTGTCTGCTTCTTTATAAGGCTCTGTCTAAGTGCCACAATGCATGCGCACGTTGGACTGCCGTCATCAACTTATATATTGTCTAGCAACTTTTGACACGTTACCACTTTGTTTTATCTTGCAAGATACAAATAACATATTCTTCTCACTTACAACTTTCCCACTTCTATTCGACTATTGTACTCGAGTGCATCAATTTCTTACTGATTTTGCTACCGTGCTGCATTGTGGGAACTCTTTCTTCACTGCATACTTTAGTGTGCCACAGGACTGACAGAACTTTTCTTATCTCACTGTGCAGACCTGCGCTAATCTTTCCAACCAACAGGTGGCACTTCTACAACACTACAGTACTTCTCTTTTTTTACATGATGTGTTTCACGATGCGGTACTTTTCCTATGCGATTTTGCTGCCACTGTTGTTATTTCGATCAGGTACGTTCCTGGGCTGCTGACAGTGCTGTTTCACCTTGCAACTACATTTTTCTTCCTGCTCATTGCTTGCCACAGTCGAATTCAATTGCTCGTCTCCCCCCCCTGAATTTTCCACCAATAGGTGACACATTTCACACATCAGCAGACTTCTGGTCAGTTCATGTCCGCTGTATTCCTTGCTGTTACTGCCGACTACTGCATTTCCCTTTTTTGCAACTCGTCCTCTATCATCTCGGTGGGTCCATGGCTAACACTAGTCTTCACCTTTGTCTGCTGTCTCCGGACGAACACTCTTCCCTCACCGTGCTACACACCGGTGTGCTGCCTCCTTCACACTCCCATTCACTTTCACTATCTGTTTTCGTGGTGCCACCTATTGGTAAGACTTTTGGCAAAATATGCCATCCTGACTTATTCAGATGTGCGCTCCACATTTCTGAAGCTTGCCCACACCGCTACCGCTGCTCCAATGTTGTCTTCTGCACGCTCCCGATAGCAACACAGCATTATCGTGCCATAATGCCATGTTGCTCTTGTGCCACCTGACCCAATTCATCCAACTGTATTCCTTCTTTGACATGTTCCGTTTTTTGTCATGTTACAAAGATGTGATAATATATACATGTACAATAGGGGTGAGTGGTAAATGAGTGAGATAAAACAGTGTATCATCCACTGCAGTGTGATATTTTTATCCTCTGCTTTACTGTGATGATATCAGCCATTTACACACACAGGTCACAAAAGGTCATCACCATAGGCAGCTTTCCCCTCAGCATGCAAGAAACACCTGTGCTGTTACCATAGACACAAATGCAGAACTACCTCAGAGGTCTCACTACTGCCTACAGCTAACTCAGTGAGCATTACAAAACACACCTACCCCCCCCACCAACTTCCAGCTCATTACTGTGACTACAGTCAGAATTCTATACAGCACAGCTTCACAGAACAGTGTAAACTACTGCCTGCAGCTAACTCAACTACCACTAAAACACACTCTCACTTGTTCCTCAAACTCTGATTCTTACCCATTACAATTACTGTGATACTTTGAGCTTGACTGCACCCAGAATCCTAAAGAGCACAATTTCACAGAACACTCTGCACTCTGCCTGCAGTTAACTCCTCATGAGTGGCATAAGCCACGAGTGTGGTGTCTAAGGTTAAACAGCAGAAGTGTAGATAAATCATTTATCTGTCAGCTCACCATTGTATATTTCATTTATGCAAAAGGGATGCTTTCTACCAGTGCAGGAGCGTTTGGGTTTGACTGTTTACCTTTATTTTAAATAATAACTTCTGGGAGTTTTGGTTAACTTTCCTAGAATATGTCTGCCTAGCATAGTAGTTGCTATTAAATGAAACACCTATCATTTTGTAGAAAACTTCTTGTTGAACAAAAGTCATGCTCACAGTACTATGCTACCTTTTTCATTTTAAAGTTATTCACATTTGTTTGTCAAAAAAGGGAAAAGAAAATTGAATTGTATGCTGTTTTTTGCTAATTATAAAAAAAAACTAAAAAGTATCTATAAATGAAACACCACTCATTTTGTAGATATTTTTGTGCTGAACATTTTTCGTACTCACAGTACCATGCCATCATTTTTGTATTTTAAAGTTAATAACATTTGTTTGTCAAAAAAGTGAACAAAAATTACATTTTCTTCTGCTTTTTTGCTAATTGTAAAAAATCTATAAGGTATTTATACATGTAACACCACTCATTTTGTAGATAATTTTGTGCTGACCAATTTTCGTGCTCACAGTACCATGCTATCTTTTTTTGTTTTAAAGTTATTCCCATTTGAATATGGTTAGTACTGCTTCTGAGGCCGAACATTCTAAATTAATTCTAAAGAGATTTGTGACATAGTAACTGTGCGTATAAATGGTCACTGTATGTATAAATTTATTTATACATACAGTGACTCAGATAAATGCATTTAGCACACTGAATATATGTCCACCCCATTGCATAAATATATTTATAAAATGGCAAGAAAAAATCTAGAAATCTCATTGGCCAAGAGACATCAGCTGACTGTATGTTAAATCTCTATATACGCACAGTCATCCTGGTCCTAAACCACATCACACAATGAGCAAATAAGTCCTCATATAACCAGAACTATCTTTCATCAGTCCCCCTTCAACCAGAACTGATCTTCCATTATAAACATGGCTGCTGCCTTTACACTGTAAGAAAACCTTCAACCGGGCCCTAAAAATAAAACTACCTTACATTAAAAATAAAATAAATTAATTAAATGTTGTTTCCCTGATCATCACACTCTCCTTACACACATAAACAAATTAGAACCATTAAGTATTGTTTATAGTTTTCATTACAACTGTTTGTTTACTACAAGTGAAAATTCCCTCTTTTATCTTTATCTGCTCATCAGGGAAATCTCTTCTGCTTGCCTTGACAGTGAGATAATTGAGCCTCTGGTGCTAAAACAGGCCTTTGTTGTCTGTGTGTACAGAATGTCAGGACGGTAACATTCTACAAGTGGAATAGAGCAGAATTTTGAATCCCTGTATTCCATGGTAAACATTCCATAGAAACATAGAAACATAAAATTTGATGGCAGATAAGGACTGCTTGGCCCACCTAGTCTGCCTATGATAAACATTCTATGTCTTGAGTGTAGGGAAAAACAGAAAACAAAAAACAGGATGAAGAAAGTAAGCAATACAGTAATACTTTATAAACAAAACGAAAAGGTGGGAAAACACAGTTAAATAGGCAGAGGCAGACCCAAAGTGCCCAAATACATTGCTAGTATTAATAAAAGCACATACATTTGAATCTTATATAGCAGAGTTTTCAGGTAAAATCTACCCTCCTTGCCCACCAAAATAAGGCAACCTGGCAGGTTTAAAGTTTTTTTCTTTTCCTTACTAACCTTTCACCTCAATCCTATAGCAGTTTTCCTTTTATGTACTAGACCACAGCACATAAGTAAAAACCAAAAATAGAGAGGTTGCCTTCAATGAGACTATGTAACTACAGTACAGTGTAATGAAAATTTAGTTTTAAACACAGCTTATGTCTTACAAATTTACAAATGTTACAGTGTATTTATGATAAAATTTACATGTGACAGAGAAATTATTTATTTTCAACCAACTCTACTAATAAATACTTTTACTGCAAAGTACTGTACTAGTTAACCTATTGCTGACATATCCTATTTTATGCTTTAATAGGTACTCCTTTTTTCAGTTTTTAGATGTTTTAGAGGTGTAATGTATTATAAAATGGTCAAGAAAAATCATGTCTCTTGATTGGTTGACAGGGCTTGGAATTCAGTGGTATAAGGAATAACAACCACCGGACTGGGAACATTTTCCAGCCAGCTGTGCAAAGGCCACCCCGAAATAAATACTTTCCCCACATTCTGTAATGGAATGCCCGACCTCCATGTTAGTAAAGAATCTGACTGGCAAGTGAAACCATCAACATTTAAAAAATACCATGATCCCATAACACAAACAAAGAACAAAATCTCACACAATAAATCAAGCAAACCTTAGTGGCCATTGCTAGCTGCATCACTGTCCGTCTCCTAAACTGATCTGCAGTGTTGTTCTGAGTAGGCCACACATCCTGCTGTTCACAATAGATAAACAACCTGCGCATCCAATCTCAGCTTCGGGAAACTGTCCTAACAGCTGATTGCACACTTGTTCACCCTTCTCTCCCAAAGCACTGACAAATAATTGAAACTGCTTCTCTCCCACATTCGCTGAGTACTTTCCCCCCTCAGCATACACATGATAAAATGTAGGAATCATAGTGCAATCCAGCCCTAGCTCCATCCCTGTCATACCACACGCCAGTCCCCACTGCGACACACAGCTCACATTCATAGTCTGGGTGTACAGGTGAATCGCCGCAGCAGTAGTAAAAAAAAGAAACTGATACTTATCATGGCACTGATGTTACTCACAATCCACAGAGGTAATCAGCCGGTGACACAGGCTATCAGTTAACTCAAACGTACAATGCAACGTGAGTGCAGAGAGGCATTGAAAAAAAAAAAGCTGATTGCTTCCCGAGATGGAAGTGCGCAGTGCATGATGGTAGGCACAAAAGGTAAAGAAGGTTACCCCAGCATGGCAAAAACTTCCTTAGTCGACGGGGGTGTCCAATCCCCCGTCAGCTTCACTGTCCCCCCCCCAAGCTGCCTGGTGCCATGCTGGGAGCCCACCCCAGCATGGCAAAAGCTTCATTTGCTGACAGGGGTGCCCAATCCCCTGTCGGTTTCACTGCCCCCCCAAAAAATTTTTGTATAGTGTGGAAAAAACTTCCTTAGCTGATGGGTGTGCCCAATCCCCCATCGGCTTCACTGTCCCCCCCCAAGCCACGCTGGGAGCCCACCCCAATGTGGCAAAAGTCCCTTGTGTGTAAATAAATTAAAAAAAAACCTGAAACAAAAAAAACCTTCCCTCGTTGATTCTTTTGCCCCCTTCCCCAACCTGCACCCACTTTCTGCGTACCCACCTCCCCACACCTACACCTCAACCCATACTTACCTCCAGAGCCCGGCATGACAATCTTTGGTGGACCGGGAATACGTCTGCACTCTTCAAAGCCTCCTGCGAACTGAAGAAATGCCGGTAAGCTGTATAATGGCATAAATGGATTTTTTTTCAACTTTAGTGCATATCTCAGCCATTTCTGGGAATATTTTCACCAAATTTTCAACATGGGGTTTTTGGGCCCCCACCTCATGAACTGTGACGCTGTTATTTTGTTAATTCGTCCCGAAAGGTGGTTCCGCAGTCACTGTGTGGAACCACCTTTCCAGAATGATTAACGAAATGACAGTGTCACAGTTCATGAGGTAGGCTCCCAAAAACCCTATGTTGAAAATTGTGAAAATATTCTCCAAAACGACTGTTTTACGAGCATGCATTGCGCAGTTCCTATGCACGCTCGTAATTTTGAACATTTTTAATATTTTCACTCCAGATTTTCAGTATTTCCATTTTACCATACCTCCTTATGAACAGTACAACTGTCATTTTTCACATCTCACCCAAAATGTGTTTTCGGCCATGTAGCGCACAATGGCGCAGTTGGTGTGTGAAATCAATGTTCCGGACAGATTGATAAAATCACTGTGACACTGTTCATGAGCAGTGGTCTTAAACTGGCTGTGTTGAAAAGTTGGGGAAAATATTCCCCAAAACGACTGTTTTACGAGCGTGTGTTGCGCAGTTCCGACGCATGCTTGTAACTTTGAGCATTTTTAATATTTTCACTCCAGAATTTCAGTATTGCCATTTTATCACACCTCCTTATGAACAGTACAACTGTCATTTTTCACATCTCACCCGAAATGTGTTTTCACACATGTAGCACACAATGGCACGATCGGTGTGCAAAATCAATGTTCGGGACAGATTAAGAAAATCACAGTGAAGTAAAATGCAATTCATAAACTACAACAAGTAGACTGTTGTTTGCTAATGTTGTTGGTAATTGCTATTTTTTACCATTCAAAAAAGTTTACCAAGGGACTATTTTATCTAAATATTTCAATTAATTCTCTATTCTGTATTTAAATAAATATTACAAAGTTTTCAAAATATAAACACCTTGTCAGTGTCCTTTTTTCCATAGTTATTTCCCATTTTATAAGTGCAATAAAACACTTCAGGGTGGTGGTTGTTATGTGATAACCACACACCTAGGTGCGGAAGGACACTCGGCCTTTGGCCTCATGCCTCACCACGCACCTAGGCGTGCGGTTATCACATAACAACCAGCACCCTGTCATGTCTTATTGCTTACATATATAATGAGTAGGGAAATTGTAGCAATATTACTAGCTGAACAGCATCACATGACCATGCATATATCAGAGTGCGACCACACACCTGCACTTTTACTCCCCTCCAAAACAATTTTGACATTTTATAAGATAGATAAACCACTCTGAGGTGTGTGGCCGTGCGTTGATATATGCACACCTTGGGCAGTTGACGCACGAGGCCACACATAACGCTATCAAAGAATAAAATTTACATTTAGTTTCACAGGAGTTACATTAGACACATCCTGGAATACAGATACTGTATATGATTAAGGTAAGGGACTGTTGCCATATTTCTTAGTTGTTTCTAATAATCAGGGCATCCTTCATTTTGTATCACAGATTCCTCCTCTACCTCTAAAATTGGCATTTATATCTATCATAACAAATTGGTAAATGTTGATAGATTTAGTCATATTTTTAGTGGATTTTTTTTATTTTAGCTTGTTATTTTTGTTAATTTTCATTTTGCAGTCTGAAGAAAGATATATTCTTTGGTGGAAGAAGAAAGAAGAATGTTTATGTGAACTTACATAAAAGGAATTAATTGGCTTTATTAATACTAGTACAGCAAAGACAAGATATATTTTGAAACTGTTGTTCAGCAGTGGAAAAGGTTATGCCTTCTTTTAAAGTGATGTTAAAAAAATTCCAAGCATATTTGAGTACTGCATCATTTGGTCCAGTGCATTGAAAAGTGGTGGTCTTTGGCCACCTGATGGCCAAGTGGATAGAGTTCTGCCCTCCTGCACTGGACACCAGGTTCAGGAGTGAACTCTGGAGCTGGGTCAGGCTGGCACTAGGGCTGGGAATGTGATGTCATGCAGCAGAGCTCCCAGCTCGGGGGGGTGGGTCAGGATCTACTGATCTGGTGACCCCTGTGGTGGGCCACAGAGCTTGTTCCTCTGTAGAAACATGTCAGTAGCTTGCAAGTCCATCACTGGGGCTGTACCTGACATTGGGGAGGTGGGCGGGTTAAAAACAGGAGAATAATGGAGACAACATATAACGCCTGGCCCACTCTGTGGTCCATGATGCCACCCAGGCCTGGCAACCTGGATATGTGCTCCAGGTTTGGGGGAGGAGGATGGACTTCCCCTGCTTGCCCCTCCCCGCACAGGTAGAAGTCCATAAGGGATATAGCCAGTAAGTTCTGGTGAGGTATATGCTGACTGAGGATGCTTTAGAGCTGATGGCCAGTCAGCTCCAGGGGCATAAAATATTTGCAAAAAAAATCAGAAGTCTTATTCGTTACCAGAAAGCAGATTTTTTTTTTATCAAAATGTTCTGCTCCTTCATCTCCAATCCCTGGCATCTTCCCAGTCCTGTCAGCAGCCCATCTAGTAGACTTACTGTTTAGCTATCACTTACACAGAGCCATGTTTTGATGGGTGGCCTGCCACTTAAGCCCATGTGGGGCTTGCTGGGAGCACAGAGAAAGCCAGGGCCTTTTCCTCCTGCTTGCTTTCTTCCCAGGGCATCAGCAAGCAATGATGCATGCACATGTCTGTGCACAGCGGTGAATATATGTGCCACATCCATGGATGTCCCACATACCTGCCACCAGGCTACTGCCAGGTGCAGGTCAAGTGGTGGGGCACAGGATCCCCTCCACGAAGGAGGTGAGCTGACTTTATGATGCTTAATCTTCCTTCATCCAGCCAGCCACTGAGTGACCCTAGTCCACTCCCAAATTCAAGACACCAGCATGGCAAGCAATATGGTGGCCAGTGCCTTAGCCTATCAGGCCAGTGGGTCAACCAAGCAGTGGTAGCTTTGATAGACCAAAGTTGCAAGTCTGAAACTCTAAGATAATTTTTGAAGCTTTTCTTGATATTATTTGCAAAGTACAAATGCAATGTTTACCTGCAATATGGTATATTAAATAAGGATTTAAGACAAACTTGCGGAACTTGATTACAGTATATGTTTGTGTGACATTTAGAAATGTAATTGTGCACAAGAATCAGTATCTCCTAAAATGTAATAGTTAAATATAGCAGCAAGCTTACACTTTTTAGAATGAGTGAGTCCTGAAACGTCCAACAAGGGAATTTTCATGAGTAAGTGCTGCTGCTTAAAGGAGATATGTGTATGTTTCAAGTAAAGATTCATATTAACACTGAACAAGAAACATATGCTTAACACCAGGAAATTTACAACCAGCTACATTCTTGCTCCAAGCAAAGAAAGATTCTCAGAGATCTACTTTTTACAATGTTCAAATGCATATTATGGATAATTTTTTTATAAATACTATGACTATGCTCATTTATCTTTAAAAGTATTCAAAATGTAATTTGTTTCAAGAAAATCATTTCTCAGACATTAAGAATGCCACTAGTATGGCCACATTTGGAGTACTGAGTGCAGTTCTGGCATCCCTTTCTGAAGAAGGATATCAGATTGCTGGAGGGGGAGCAGCGTAGGGCAACTAAGATGATACAGGGGCTGGAGGACAAAACCTATGAGGACAGGTTGACAGAGTTGAATATGTACACCCTGGAGGAGAGGAGGGATTGGGGGATATGATTCAGACCTTCAAATATTTGATGGGGATTAACAAAACAGGCACAGAAGGGATATTTAAGCTAAGGAGAGGAAGAGATAGCAGAGGGCATGGTCTCAGGTTGGAGGCTGGAAGATATCAGAACAAGATGAGGCATTTTCTCATAGAGAGGATGGTGGAGAAATGGAACACACTACCCAAGGAGGTGATATCCTGTAGCACAGTGGACAGTTTTAAAAGGGCATGGGACAGGTTGCGGTGGGGGGTAAAGGTGGGGGGGGGAGATGAGGGGGGCAGCTGCAATATAAGGGTGCCAGCTGCATATTCAAGCAGACTAAGTTGATAGACCATTAGGCCTGTTTCTGCTGGCAGATTCATATGTTCATATGACAGAGAAATACTGTGAATGTTAAGTCAAAATGCTGCTTAGAAGATGACAAATGTGGAAACACAATTTCTATAGATGCGACTGTCCTTCTGAAATGTTATGTACTGTAAAGAAGTGTTTCACAACATCAAAAAGCATTTCTATGTAAATGGTGGAACAGTTTTCCACAGACTTAGGGCTGGGCAAAAATTATCTTCTGCCAGCAGAATTCTGGCAAAATTGCGATTATTTCTTCCATGAAACTTTATAAAATGTCTGCAAAAATTTCAAGAAATGTTATCACAGTTATAATTTCAGTTATTTCCTTTTAATTTAAACAGTGTTTGTCCACATTGCATAAGATTTAGCACAGTAAATTAACTGATCCCCATGTAAAGGTGCTCTACACTGTAAATCTCTGTCTATAAAGGTGGTTGAGTTATAAGCCTCCAAACTTTTGGACATTTTAAAAATGCATTTTGCAAGTGTGTAAACTGCAGAATTTTAATTCCCTGTAACTGCAACATTTGAGAGAGAGTATCAACAATTTTGTTAGGTTTCTTGACCCTACAAATGAGTGTGAGTGTGTTTGTGTGTGTGTGTGTGTGTGTGTGTGTGTGTGTGTGTGTGTGTTCCCTCTAATTTCTTGCTCACAGGCTGGTCAAGTTATAGGCAGCCAAAGGTTGCAAAATAACATCAGTAATTAAAATTACATTTCATGAGCATGTGTGAAAATTGTGGAATTTTGTGATACTTTTGTCAAATACATATCCATACATTTTGTGTAGCCATATGCTCGAGCTGTCGTTATGGAGAAAGGAAAAGGCTGGCTAGAGGAGCAATAAGGTAGCATTCATAGGAGGTTCCATAGTAAAAGTATAGTGATGCCAAGCATCAGGTCAGTATCTTGAGTGAGGAACCACAAAGAATAGCTATGGACATCACTGTGCAGTATCCTGTCTTCTTACAGTATGCCAGCTAAGTATTAGGGTTCGCTGACTAAGGCCCTGTCTACAGTTGCATTGTTTTTTTAAATGTTTAAATAATGTTTTGCTTTCCATGTTTGAGCATGGTTGTCAGAGCTTCCACTCTGCACTCTGACACCATGCTTGCCTGCATGAGTTCCCAGGCACGGAACAGTTATGGGGATTGCCTTAAACCATGTTACAGCATCCACACTACTGTTAACATGGTTTAAGGCATCCGTGGTGGTCTGAAATCATGCTAGAAACCTACCCCATCAGGGTTTTAGCACGGTTTTTAAACACAGTTTGGAGCATAGTTTTACTGTGGCACAGTGTGGACACAAAACACATTTGCTGTTCTTGTAACTTTACAGACTGACGGTAATGTTACAAAGAATGCAAGTGTAGATAGGGCCATAATGACTTGTGAAAGCATGTGCATGCTCAGTATTGCTTCTCCACAATGCCGCCTTCTGACTTTTTGACAACTGTGTAGATAATATATATTTTTAGCATTTGAAAACAATGGCACCAAGTGATGCTGAGCATTACAACTAGTTGAAACCAAAGCCATTGTGACAAAAGTAGCTGGATATCTCTAGTCATGATGGAGCATGATGGTGGTCATCACTGTTACAGGAGTGCTGGAGGGAAATGCAGGGACGTGATGCTACTGCATGTAAGGTGATTTGTTTGCCTGTAGTACGCATCAAATGAATGTGTTCAATAGCTAACCCAAGATGGACAGACATTCTACATTGGGGAGGAGGTATGGTGATGTCCATGGAAAGGGAAATTAAGGGGATTTGAACTATAGGATAGAGGAGGTAGCTAGTGCAGAGGTTGACTGAGGCAGGGGTTAGATGCATGGGTTCACTAAGGGAATGGCAGCTGGGTTAAGTAGCAAAATAATACTAGATCACTAGTTACAGCACAAAAGCATACAAGAACAATTCTCACTTTAAAGCAGGATGTATGAGAATCATGTAATTTTACCCTCAACACTTCTAACACAGACACCAGCATTGCCCTTCTCCCCTAGTATTAGTCATTTCTCCATGTTCCTTATTTTGTTGTTTTGCTTACTGTTTAGTGCTCTTTTGCCCATTCCACTTCTGTTCAAGATACTTATTTCCATGTTATCATGTTATTTTGTGCATTGTACTCTCTTCTCTTCTCTTCTCTTCTCTTCTCTTCTCTTCTCTTCTCTTCTCTTCTCTTCTCTTCTCTTCCTTCTCCCCTCCCCATAAAAGCCATGTTGAAAATTTGTCCTAAACATATTTTAAAATGATAAAGTTCTAAGTATATTTTCAAAACACATTGAAAATACATTGAAGGCACTTACCTTGTTTCTTCAGTTTGCAATCACAGTTGCAGGAGAAGGATGTCTTCCATCACAGATAGTGAATCACAGCACAAAACAGTCTGTAGAGAGTGAGGCTGTGTGTGGAGATTGTGGGGTGGTGGGTGCTGAGTGGGTCAGGGCAGGTTGGGCAGGAGGTGAGGGGTCAGGTGGTCTAGGAGTCTAAGATTGATGAAGGACCATTTTCCTTTTTTCAGGTTAAAAAAAAAAACAACAAAAAAGATATATGAGGGATAGTTTTTTTTTTTCAGGGGGACCAGATGGACACTGGGGATTTAGCACCTCAGTGTTGGCAGATTGTTGTGCGGCACTAGGGATGGGCACCCTGGCATCACCAGCTGTCTTGGGGGCAAGCAATGTGGAAGGGAGGTTTAGTTTACATACAGCAGTACCAGTGGTGGGTGCCTCAGTCTGCTTCTAATTCTGAGAGGGAGGGTTGATGTTTGCTGGCACCTGGGTTATCCAAGAAATCGGTTACTGCCAGCAGTATTGGGCACCCCCTGGACATTTTTAGTAAAAGCCTAAGTTGGGAAGGAGGGGGGGGATCCGGCAGCAGGACTGGCACTTGACACCAGGTAATTGTTTTATAAATGTTCATCAGGAGGGAAGGGAGATACTGGCATTGTGGCTGGACACTCACTGTCTGGTAAAATTATGACATAAATGTCAGTCAGCAGACAGAAGGGATACTGGTGTTCTGCGGAGGACTTTGTGCATTAGCAGTGTGAGTAAAAGTGATTTTTTCACACTGCTTTTGTCAGCAAGCTGATGAAAGAGGTGTACAGGAAATCACTTTCAGTGAAATTGCTTTTGATTTATTCAAACTGTTTTTGCCAGCTGATTTACTAAAGCAGTTTGAAGAGAATCGCTTTCAGTCAAATTGCTAATGGAACAACAACAACAAAAAAAACTATTCTTAGAATGTTCATGCTTTTAAATGAGCATGGTCAGAAAATGGCAGTTTGAACTTATGTTTTAAAAACAAAATATGTTAAAAACTTCAAAGCACATACCTTGGGCTAGACTGTACCAAACTTACAAGTTTCAGGTTTAAAAAAATGTTTTTACTGTAGTAAAGGTGAGTAAAAAAAAAAACTCTTACAAACAGTAAATTGCAGCATGTTTTTACCTCTGTAACTTGGACCTCCTAAACAGAATGACAAAAAAAAAAAGGATGCAGAGACCCTGGCCCAGACTTCACTCCTATCTAATGCTGGACAAATCAGTTGAAGAGAGGCAGAGTTATTAAGGTACACAAATCAGGGTTTAACATAGAAGTGCTTATATAGATAGAGACTAATACAGATACAGATAGACTGTATATATATATATATATATATATATATATACACACACACACACACATACAGTATGTCTATGACCAATAAACATTACAGCTGTGTAGGGCACTAATCTCTACAACTATGACTTTCCCTCTTCATATCACACCCTGAGTAACCTAGGGAAAATAAAGTAGTCCATGATAAAAATTTCAAACTAGCTTTTGGTTAGGGCACCTAAGCTTTTATAGTTTTGTCAAGTTTCATGACCACTTGAAAAGGTCAGCAGTCAACAAACCAGCTCTGACCTTTAGAAAGTGTTGTATAAAAAGTAACGTTGTTAAAAATGCATTCCCTAAACACTGCGTCGAGGTGCCTTTGTAAATGAGTCTTTGACTCAAAGATTGTAAATCCAATATATGAATTAAATAAAAAAAAAATACATATTCCTAAGGAATAAAATACCACAGGATATCCAGTCTTACTGAGCTTTATGCATGGTTTGGATACATTGTGCATGTGCCGTCAGCACCCAAGAAGTATTTATATCAATGACCACACATCCTGGAGTATCTTAGCCTGCTTATAAAATTAATATATTTCATAGTTAAGAATTAAAAGGCCATGATCCTCAAAGATGGGACAGATGCACTCACAAAAACACACATAGCCGCTGGATACCTGATCTATTCATGTAGAGATCTGAGCAACAACCAGGGATATTCTAGAGAGCTGAGAGATTACGGACACTGGGCATCAGTTCAGTGGTAGAGTGGATTCACTCATCCACACACAGTAAAAGATTGTGAGATACTGCAGTCAGTCAAGGACTGTCGTATCCCTGACAGTTTTGGTTTTTTTTAAAGTTACTCAAGCCCCCAGCCGTACATGTTATCTCAGAGGGCTAAAAACAACGGTGGGGAGGGGGATCTGGCCTCACAAATGGTTAAGGAATCTGTGCTGGAAGGGCATGCAAGTAATATGGCAGTATTAGTTGTAGCATTTGTTCCCTCTGCATAGCTTCTGCCCCACAAAAGTCCTTCTGTAGGTCTTGGGATTGTAATCCTGTACCCATGCCCACTCCAATCCACCACCCATATCATGGGTTGTGTTGAGTATGCCTCAGGGTGCTCTGCATGTCTGGAGGAAAGAAACAGAATTTGTTGGCAGGAAAGGACTGCTTGGCCCACCCAGCCTGCCCAGATGGTCCCTGCCTAGTCTGTCTCCACAAACCCCTAACTTGTCTCCGATGACCCTCTCTCCTCTCTGCCTATTTACTAATATTCCCCTGTGTCTATCCCATGCATGCTTGAAGACCCCTACTGTTTTTGCATCCACCACTTCATTGGCAGTCTGTTTTAGGCATCCATCACTCTTTCAGTGATGTGGTACTTCCTCACATCCCTCTTAACCCCACCTCCAGCTATATGACATTTCTTCTGGCTCTGGTGTTCTTCCTCACTTAAAAGACTCTTCCCAGTCAGCCCAGTGGTGCTGAGGGTTGAGACGCTTTAATGCCACACCTTGCGCCATGCTGGCAACCTGGGTTCAGTGATGGACTTGGGGAGCCAGGGTTTGGCAGGGGAGGGAGAGGATGGAGCATCCAGAGGACAGTTTTCTTCTCCCTGGGGAGGGATCCAGGGATGCTCAATGTCCTGATGACCCCTGATAGAGATCGGGGGGCACTACAGGTATACCAGCTGATGTAAGGGGTGGAGTGCAGCAGATGCCAGTAGAACAGCCATGCGCAGGTGTCATTGCACACTACACTCTGAGGGGGAACAAAAAGTGGAAAATCCCCCTTCCAATTGGTAGGTGAAGGCAGGTCTAGGGGCAGCAGGCACCAAGTCCACATCTGGGCTCCAGGACATCCCTTTGATTCTCCCCTCACATAGTGCCTCCCATCCTGACACTGTAGACAGAGTGCCGGTAAGGTGATGGCAGTCCTTGCCCTGGGGGACTTAGATCCAGGGGGCTCGGGGGACACTACAATGTGAAGAAAGGCTTCACCAGAGGGTGATGTCTGGGCCCCGGAGGATGGGATAAGCCTGCCTGCAGAACGACTCAGCTGGAGAGAGTATAACAGGAAGAGTGCATAAATAAAGTGTACAAAAAAAAAAAGACACTTCCCTCCTGCACCCCTTTAACCCCTGTTTGGTACGTGTAGGTTTCTGTCATGTCCACTTTTACTTATCTCTCCTCTCATCCAGGATGTACAGGTTCAGATTCCTCAGTCTCTCCTCATAGGGCTTTTGACGCAATTACCGCAGCATTTTAGCTTCCCTCCACTGGACTTCCTTCACATTGTGTATGTTCTTTCTGAGGTGCACCCTCCAGAACTGGACACAATACTCCAGTTGGAGTCTTAAAAGTGAGTGATATAGTGTGGCTTTCACTGGTCTTCCACATTTGCAAAGGGGGGTTGAGACCCCTTTGAGGGTTGAGTCCTAAATCAGGAAGAAAGCACAATAATATATGTTTAAACATAGTGCTGTTGTTTAAGTACGAGTGTGTTTCATTTTGAGTTCCATAGAGTTAGATTAAGCTGTCATTAGCATTATTAAAACTTTCTTGCAGTAGGTTACTGATTGTACAGATATGCAAATGAACAAAGTGTGCGGTCATTAGGGACTCTTAAGAAAAGGAAAAAAACAAAAGTATCTCTGAGGATAGTGATGATATTAATTTACCAAAAAAGAAATGTGCTGTATGTAAAAAGAAATGGTAAGGCACTCACCTGTCCCAATGAGTCCATTGAATGACAAAGTTCAGCTTAAAATCCAGCACTTATTTGAGTTAAATTACATCTGACAGTATGAACTGTTAAAACTTGTGAGCCTCTACAGACATATCTGGGCAACACTGCAAGCGCTAAAGGCATGTTCCAGTATATCAGCCAGGCACTATCCCAATTGTGCCCACAAACCCCAGCCCCCTAAGGCCATAGGATGTGACTGTATTAGGGTGCTTTGGGGCCTGCAGGAGCAATTGGTTGTTAGGGCTTACTAATGGCAGTTGCTCCTCTGGAGCCATCAGCTGTATTCCTACCTGAATATACAAATGACCCCACAGCACTAGCAATGCACAGTGGGGTTATTTGCATCCTAGCAGGGCCTTATTACAGGCATGAAGCACACAGAGTTTCCTTCCCCATCCAACAGCACCACTCAGAGCTGCTGAAAGCCTGTTTCCCAGGCCAAGTGTTGACCTCCACCCTGCATAAAGAATCAATTTCCCTGGTGTCCAGTGGTCCCCCACCAAGATCCCTCTGCCTTTTCCTACAGTAGCTGTGGAATTATGAACTGTCATTCAGATGGCAGACAGCTGCAGAGGTGAGATGAAGGACTAAGACAGTCACCATCAAGTAGGGTGATCAAGGGGGAGCCACTGAGCACTAGGGAAATTAATTCAAAACACTGGAGGAGTGATCGGGGCATGGGGAACCATAGGACACCAGGGAAATCAATTCAGTATACTGATGGTGGGGTGATAAGGGGAGGGGGACCACTGGACAATAGTAAACTTTATTCTGTGATTGGGGGTGGTGATTAGCGGGGACAGTCCATAAGACCTGGTTGGAGAAGGCAGTAATTAGCACTGCCACTTACAGCTAGGTATAACCTATCAAACCTACCAGCATTCCAGTGCACCTATGCAAAGCAGCTGATGTCACCTTGCATATAGGGTCAGTCACAAATGAGTTAGCGACTTGCTAACCATATCACCAACATGGCAATTTGCAATACTTCCCTCATTTGGGGGCACAGAGTGGTGTTATCAAGTCACTAATCCATTCTGCAATTGCAAAAGGCACGCTGGTATCCTGGACCTGGTCTCTGAAAAAAAAAAAGCACTTATGTTTTGTGCCTTCTAGTGGTGCTTCTTAAGAGGAATTGTACTAAAGTTGGCTCCAAAATACTGCAGGATGAAGCCAAGTGAAACACTCATGTAGACCTGCTAGAAAGAACTCAGCTACATGTCCAATGTCTGAAAATTTGTCTGCACAGTATTAGAAATGTTAAAATGGCCTTACTGAACTTGCCAGAGTAGCACCCGACCAAGGTGCCAGGGTGGGTTGCTACTCTGGCAAGTTCAATAAAGCCATTTTAACCTTTCCAGTATTGAGGAGATTATTTTTTAGTCATTGAATGTGTAGCCAGGTTCTTTCTAGCAGGCTTCTTAAGAGGATTTATAATAGACCTTCTGGAATCACATTGTCCCGGATTCACCCCTTTTCCTCCACAAAAGACAGACAATTGTGTGTTGTTGTGCTCCGATTAGCAATTAAATTATTAATATTTCACATTTATATTTACAAATACCATCACATTTTCCATTATTTCTTTTCAATAATTCTTTGTTTTTATTGTATTACATGGTTTTAAATAATTGATTAGCAGTTTTTTTCTTGTGACAATACTAAGTGTATAGAAAGTACTTACATAGGTTTTCTAGAAGTGTTATGTTTGTTAAACACAGTGAGGCAAGTGCTATGCATTTTCACAATGTTTTAGCACTTTTATGAGCAAAACGCTAATCAATTTTTTGAGTTAAATAAAACCCTGTATTAATGTATTAATCTCTGATCACCTGTCCTCCTTGCTCCTCTTCTTCTTGCCTCCCCAGGTGAAAACCTGGGTGCCTACTTCTCTTTTCTTGTAGGTAACGGTGAAAACCGAGACCGCTTTTTCTCTCCTTCTGTTGCTTCTTCTTCTCCTCCTCATATTCCTTTTTCATTCCCCCCTTCCACTCCTCCCCCCTTTTTTCCCTCTGCTGCCATCCACCTCTGGCAGTCCACCAATGTCCGAACCGGACACCTACTGCCATCCACCTCTGACATGCCATACCCCACCCCCAACTCCTCTCCCCATTCTCCTTTTGACGGGTGGGTGAGGGGCAACAAAACTCCAGCAAAAGAGGTTGAGATCTACTGTGCAGGGCATTATGTACCCTGCAATTGGCTCCTCCTACTTCCTACTTTCTCCCTATCCCTGTCTCTTCCCTTCTTAGGCTCCCCCCTTCCTGTCTGCCAGTCCTTTGTCCTGACTCCATGTCCCTTCCTCTCCCTCTCCCTCTCCCCCTCCCTCCCTCATCTGAGCAAACCATCTGTACCAAAAGGGGGGTGGAAGGGTCCACCAGGACATCTTGATCTGCCCCTTAAAGGGCAAACTCCATTGTCTCGGATTCCCCCCTTTTCCTCCACAAAAGAAAGACAACAGTGTGGTGTTGTGCTCAGATTAGCAATTAATTTATTAATATTTCCCATTTATATTTACAAATACCATCACCAGGCTGGCCCGGTGGTGCTGAGAGTTGAGGCGTGGACACCACATCTCATTCCACACTGGTGACTAAGGTTCGGGAACGAACTCGGGTCATCAGGGGTTGGCAGGGGAGGACTAGGATCAAGCGTCTTATGACAGCTCTCCTAGTCCTTGGCAAAGAGATGGGTGTACACCATGCTTTGGCGGTCCCTGGGGACACCCGGAGGAAGTGCAGTGGTCTGGGTGCTCAGCAGGGGGGAGCACGGCAGATGTCTGCACGTAGTGCGTGGACATCATTGCATGTCTGTGCTCCAATTGGGAGAAAAAGGGTAAAAGGCAGCATGGTCCGCGGCAGCTTGATGGCCGCTCTCTTCACCAGCCGACGATGCCTGAAATAGGTGTGTGCCAGTAGTGGATCCTCTCTGGGTGCGGGGGCTGAAGGGGGAGCCCCTTTCGACAGTCGTAGCTGTATATGCCAGCTGGGTGCATTGGCTTTGGGGTCGGAGGTGAAGGTTGAAGTGGTGGCTGGATGTATGGCAGGACTGTGGCCTGCAAGGTGAGAAAAAAATAGAGCAGTGACAAAAAAGAACAAATACCATCACCATTTTCCATCATTTCTTTTCCACAATTCTTTGTTTTTATTGTATAAATGTATCAATCTCTGATCACCCCTCCTCCTTGCTCCTCTTCTTCTCGCCTCCCCAGGTAAAAACCTGGGTGCCTTCTTCTTCTCTTTTTCTTGTAGGTAACAGTGAGAACCGAGACTGCTTTTTCTCTCCTTCTGTTGTTTCTTCTTCTCCTCATATTTCTTTTCATTCCCCTTCCCTCCTTCCCCTTTTCCCCATAGCCTGTCTCCAGCTTGTGTTGGATGCTGGCCTTCCCCTCTTCAGCCCCTCTCCCTCCCCCTCATTTTCCTTCTTGTCTCCTCCAAGCCTCAATAAAGCCCATCATCTCCATATTAAACATGTCTATCACTAGATCTGACAAATAAACCCTGTCTGCTCTGTAAAAATCCTCTACCCACTCTTCCACCCCTCTCAATATTACACATCCTCCCATACTCCTTATCAGTGTCCCCACCCTTCTATTCAGCTTCCTTCTGGCCCTATCCACTACTACATGGCTGTGTTCATGTCTCCATACCCTCCTTGATATCATATCTGAGCATGCTATGCTCACTCCTGGCCACCATTGCTTTACTTTTTCTAGATCCTGTTTAACCCGTAAATATTTATCCACCCATAGCTTCCCCCTAATATCGTTACCCCCGAGGTGTAAAATGATTAGGTCCAGAGGGGGCCGCCGCTCTCTCATCTCTATTAGGGTAGGGAGTAACTGTGCCCATTTCATCCCCCGAATGCCATGCCATACCAGACTACATTTTCTGACATCTTGGTACAGCTGCTTTCCCCCGGCCTTCTTCTCCGCTCTCCTTTCTGCCCAGTAAATGTAGGAGTGCCTGCAGATCCACACTTCTGTGATCCTCCCTTTGTCTATTGAATCAAGCAATATACATCTTAATCTCACCACCATCTCAACTTGTTCCTTCTCCTCTGACCCCATTCCTCTTCTTTTCTATTTATTATAAAATTATTTTTTTTTTTGTTTCCCTTCCCCTCTCCTTGAGCTCTGTTCCTGTAAACAAACAATGACAGGTTAATCACCATCCTTTAAGGCCCGAATGTACCTCTTGTAACTGGTGGACCTCCAGTGTCCCTTTTCCATCATACACTGCCTCCCCTTCTACTGCCCATTTTGAAGCAGCACCTCTTTGAAAAGAGTGGGATGAGTAACTAGCTGGATCTTCACCCAGGAAACTCCATGCCTTTTTTGAGTATGGTTGTTACCTGGTAACTCATCACCTTCTTCCCATCTCCAGGCACAAATAACCTCCCTTCTTTGTTATAGTGCTCTGTGGCATAAGCTCACAAAGCCTTTACCAGGCACAAGGTCCCGTCAGGGTGAGCCTTAATGGTTACTATGCACCCCTTCCCTTCCTGATCTGTCTTGGACCTCCTAATCATGAGCTGTATTTCTTGTGTCCCCCACTTTATATCCCCCCATTCCAAACCTCCCTCTTTTTCCTTTCTGTTATGCCCCACTGCCTCGCTCACTGTCAAGGCCACTGCGAACATCACTAAATAAATCATTTGAAACAGCTGAACCTCATTCTTGGATTTACAAATGGCTGGCAATATCCCCCCTAGTCTAAATAACCACTGACCTGCTATTGGCCTCCACCCGTCATTGTTCCTTTGTTTCAGCCTACTCCATCCTTGCATCATTCTCTGTATCAACATTGACTTCGTAGGATCATTCCACTTTTTTAAACTACAAACTAAACTGATCCCCACTAAATGCACCCCCATTGTGGTGTGAGCCATCCCTTTTTGCCACTGATCTGCCGTGAATTTCCCTAACTGCTCTTCTGTTACTGGCCCACTTACCTCCATGTGGTGTGTTTCCCTGAATGTTTGCAATGCCTGCCATGCTCCTTCATAGGCCCTCAAAGTCCGTGGTACCCATAAATTGTGAAACAGCATTTTGGCTCCCTCTTGCTAGCATCCCAGATGTTTGTTGGAATGGGCATTTTCTGCTCCTCTGCTGTTGGTGCCAGCATCTGGAACCGATCCAGCTGCAGATGGGAAAGGCTATAAGCTAGAATATTTCTTACCCAATCTATGTGCCTAGCCCCGAAAGACATATTCAACTGCAAACCCCTCAACACTAGCTGCCTCAGTACTTCCATAACCATCTCAGACCTAGCCCCCCTGTTGTTCAGCACATCCACCACTGCCCTGTTGTCACACCAAAATGTAACCTTCTGGTTCCGTAGCTCTCCCCCCCCCCATACCAGGGTGCAAGCCCAAATTGGCATGATTTCCAACAATGTGATGTCTTTTACCTTCCCTTCCCGTACCTAATCTACTGGCCATGGCTCCGAAAACTATTTTCCTCTCAAATATCCCCCATTCCTAACCCCCCTGCCTTATCCGTATGTCATTCCAAATCCATCTTATAAACCCATTCCTCCTGCCAAAAGGAACAGCCATTATAGTTGCTTAGGAATTCCTCCCACACCTTGAAATCTTCTTTTACCCCTTTTGTTACGTCAACCCAGTGGTGTGGTGTTACTACTCCTGCTGTGGCCCATGCTAGTCTCCTTGTAAATGTCCTTCCTGTCCCAATTGCCCTGCAAGCGAAACTCAAATGCCCCATAACTTGCTGCACCTACCTTAATTGTACCCGCCTTCTGCTAGTGTGTGCCTGAATCAGCTCCGTTAGTTTCTGTACCTTGCTGTATGGCAACCTAAATACTTCCCCAGTGCATCTATTTCAATCCCTAGAAACTCTAGAACCCTACTGGGGCCTTCGTTTTTTTTCCAGAGCTAATGGCACCGGCAGCTCCCGGCACAGCTCTTGGAAGCTAGCCAACATCCTCTTTATCTGCACCCGTCCACTGCTTATTAACAAGAAATCATCCAGATAGTGTTTAACCATCTTGTACTCTGTTTTTTTTGCTGGAATATCCATTGCAGGCAGGTGCTGAATGTTTCAAATGTGTCGCAAGTGATGGAGCAACCCATTGGCATAGCTTTGTCAAAATAATACTGGCCCCCTACTTTGAAACCCAATAGGTCCCAATCCTCCCTTCTCACTAGGAGCAGCCGAAAGGCTGCTTCTGTATTGATCTTGGCCATCCAGGCATCTGGGGTCACCCAAATAAGCTGTACTGCCTCTTCCAATGTGCATAGGTGACCCGGCTGTGCTTTTCCCCAATTAAATCATTAACCGAGTGTCCCTCTGGGAAAGACAGATGGTGAATCACCCTATACTCCCCTTCTTGCTTTTTGGGGACCAACCCTAAAGGGGAAATTCTCATGTTTTCTAGAGGAGGAAATGGATACGGTCCTTCCACCCTCCCTGCAGCTTTTTCTTTCTCTGTTTTTTGTCTCAAAATGTCTTCCTTTCCTCTGACTGACCCCAAGTTATTGGCCTCCCTTGCTTGTCTTGGGCCTTTGCACTGTAGCAGGAAACCTGATCTAAAACCCTTCTGTATGCTTTCTGCCACTCCTCTATCTGGGTGCTCCTCGAGCCACTTTTTCCAAGCCTGTATTTTAATGGGGTTTTGCCAACTGGAATTGGTCTCTAACCCCCATGCCTCACCCACCCTCCCTCCCTGGCTGTTGTTTCTTTGCCATTCCTCTCAATAAGACTGGGCCCCCCAACCCTAATAACCCCTTCCTCTTGACCCTCTACTCCATGTCTGCCCCCTATATCCTGGACTCTCGCGAAAGGGCTGGTGTCCCATCCCCTGGGTTCCCCCTGCCTGGGCCTCTGGTGTCCATGCACTCCTGCACCTTGCTGCCGGGTGAGATCCCCCACATCTCGAGCAGGCATGTCAGAAGTGACGCTGGGGCCATGAACAAAATGTCTGATTATATCCCCAACAGCACTTCTGCAGTATCCCCCCCCTTTCTTCCCATCTCCCCTTCCTGTGTGGATTGGTCGGTGACATAGTCAGTCCACAAATCTAACTGTTTTGTGTCCCATCTCACGACCCCATACTCTGGCAGAAAAACTTGTCATGATATATCCAACCCACTCCCCCTTTACTTTTGCTCTCCTTATGATCAGGGAACACGTGATAAGTGGGATGCCCAATTCAGGTTTCTTTTCCATCACAATGGCAGAATATGTGGCAAAACTCATGAATCACCCATCCCAGGTCTTCTCTTTTGTAAACTTATCCTCCTCTTTCTTCACCAACAAGATCATGGCCATTGCCATCTCCATCTCACTTTTCCCTATATTCTCTGTTTCTTTATACTTTGCTGCTGCCTCCCTACTGACCAAAGCAAATATGTCCACATACTCCCCTTTCCATATCTTCTCCTTTGTGGCCAGTGGCATGTATTCCCATATCCTCATGCCTGGTGCTCCTATATCCCTCGTTCCTTTTCCTGTCCCTTCCACCACCTTGTCTACTCCCCCTGTTGGTTCTTTGTCCGACTTAATCTCAGCCAATGCAGTTTCCATTTGCCCTAGTCCACCTGCCCCTAGGGCTGCTATAATTTGCTCAATGTACTCTTTTATACTATCTCCCACAGAACCTGATGCACTACCGCTGGGCCTATCCCCTCTGTGTGTCCTGCTGTCTCCGTGCTGCAGCGGTCCAGTTTCTTGTGGAGGGGCTACTGGCTGTGGCATCAGGCGTGGAGGGCTCAACACCGCAGGGAGTTCCTGTCTGGGTTCTGGAGTTGGTACCACTACTGGTTCCAAGGGAGGTACTAACGGTTCAGGCAATAAGGGCTACAGTGGTGCTGGACTAACCACTCAAGGTGGGACCTCTGATGGTGGCTATGGCCCATTTGGGTTGCTCGGCCTCCCAGTCAGTCTTTTCCCATTACCCCCTTTTTCTTTTTCCACTTTCCACTTCTCCCCTGACTTCCCGGTTCTGCCCCCTCCACCATTTCCCACATCATGTTGGCCTTCTGTGCCAACTCAGTGATCGCCTTGTAGGCTTCTTACTTCAATTGCTTGCTCTTCTTTGTTGCCATTCTTTCTCACAATTTTTTCAGCTACTGTGGATAAAAACTGACAAAATGCCTTCATTAGTCATCAGCCCATTGGGTCCTTTCCTCCCATCCCTCTCTCTTTTTTTTATATAACCCCCCCAGGCCTTGGGGCTTCTCCACTTGTGCCCCTTGAAGGCCATTGACCACACAACCCCCCCAGTGTGCTCCTTCTCACCCCCACTTTCTGCCCTGTCGCCCATAGCCCCTTAGGCCCACAATACCCCAGGCAGCTACCGCATCTTTCTCTTTTTTTTTAAACTTCCCAAATTCCGTGCTTCTGCCCTTGATCCAATTGCTACCCTTGCCAGCAGCTGCTTTGCTACCCCCCTTCAGCTTCTACCATAATCCCACTCTCCCCCAAGGCCTTGTGGCCTTCGTTCATGTGAGCCACGCGGTGTAACATCAAATGCCATTCCCCACCGCATGGCATCTGTGTTTAGGCCCCTTGTCCTCGCTCCCCTTGCCAGCAGCTGAGCTTCTGGCCCCCTTCAGCTTCAATCATAATCCCACTCACCCCCAAGGCCTTGTGGCCTTCATTCATGTGGGCCACGTGGTGTGACATCAGATGCCATTCCCCACCGTGTGGCCTCTCTGTCTAGGCCCCTTGCCACAAAACTTAAAGTGCTCCTTGCCACCGCCAGTGAGTGGGCGGCCATCTGAGAGCAGAGAGGGAGCACCTAAAGGCTGTGAGTGGCCAGGATGGTCCCGTTGAGCATCCTCAATTGTCCTCCTTCCTTGTCCCGGAGCCGACTAGGCCTGAGAAACAGCCTCCCAGCAGCACGCATGGTGCCAAGACACAACGCACCACCATTCAAGCAGCAGCTCCTCTAACCAGCCACCCCTCAATCTATTGGCTCAATAAAATTCCTTCTCCCCCTCTGGAGACCTGGCCTAGTGGCCTTGGAGGGAGGGGGGAAGGGCGCAGGCACCACGCGGTATTCAGCATGTTCAGCCAAAATTGGCCGCACTGGAAGGAAGCGTCCTCTGGCCACATGGTCTCTCATACCATCAAAGGGGTGAATAATCAGCCCAAACAAACATTTTGAAAACATAGCGCTCTGTACCCCTGATAATCAAGTGACCGCAGTCCATGGGAGGCTCCTTGGCTGACTGCATCTTGCAGAGATCTCACTTGCCACCCCCAGATGACTTCACCATCTCTCACATAAACCTAGTATGAATAACAAGCATTGCAAGCAATTTTAGCATGGATTCACACACAATAATAAGACCGCACCTCAGCGACCTTACAACAGCTGAACTGAATGAAAAATGCTCTCTCATAGTAACCAGTTCATTTATGCCTTTTAATCTCCTCAAGTTCAGTGTTACAAAAAGAAACCAGCTTGTCCTACTAAGCCAATAGTGATACACAGCTCTTTTTTTTCTTAACTTCTGTAATATCTCCTAGTACTCAAAAACCTTACTAAGCTGGTGCCTAAATTTAAGCTCACAGTTTCCAACAAAATGCCAATCTGATGTGCTGTAGTTCTTATGGAAAATAAAACTCCAACAAAAGAGGCTGAGATCTACTGTGCAGGGCATTATGTACCATGCAATTGGCCCCTCCTGTTTCCTGCTTTCTTTCTATCCCTGTCTCTTCCCTTCTTAGGCTCCCTCCTTCCTGTCTGCCAGTCCTTTGTCCTGGCTCCCTGTCCCTCTCTCTCCCCCCCCATCTAAGCAAACCATCTGTACCAAAAGGGGGGTGGAGGGGTCCACCAGGACAACTTGATCTGCCCCTTGAAGGGCAAACTCCATTAGCCAGTGACATAACTTAAATCGCTGCATGTTCTAAACCCAGTTTATCATTTTTTTCTTAACAAAAAATGACCAATGCTAGTTGCAGATGACATGATGTGCTGGGTAGGAACTTTTTTACAGTTTATTGTCCCCCATGATAGACTAAGATACTTTGTTATATTTAGGGATATGCCCTATTTCTATCCATTTAACTCCTGGAAGTACTAATGTACAGGGAGGTCAAATTACTTGTTGAAGATCACACATTGGGTCTGTGAAAAACTGTGATTTGAACTGGGATCTTCTAGTGCTTTGCTTGACAATTCCTCTACCACCCTTTTACAGGTTTAGACACAATGTCAAGGCTAAAAACTACCATACAGTTTTGGCCTACATATGAACATAGGAAAATAAAAAAGAAAGACAGTTGGACAATTCAGTCCCCCCCAAAAAACTCATTTTTTCATATAATCATTTTATCCTTTTTCATATAGTTGCTTATTTAGTCCTAATGTAAAGACATGGATGCTTTCAGCTGATACCAATATTTTTTAATATTCTTTCTAAAGCTTCTCCAATTAATTGCCCAATTTGGTTCCCTAGCTCCCATCTTTTAGTATATTTAGAAGCACTTGTTGAACAGCTAGAGTTATTCCTTACACCAGTTTTAAGACTGTTATAATATCTTTCCTCAAATGTATTTTCTCTATATAGAACAATCATAGTTTTATAGTTTCTCTTCATAGTTTAAATCCTCTTCACCATCTACTACTGTATGCCTCAAGAAAACTCTTGTAGGAGTGGGAGATCTGGAGGGAGTGGAAGAAAAATGGGAAAAAATAAAGGGGGCTATAGTAGGTGCCACAAATCTCTGCATCAGACAGGTCAGTAAAAACAGGAAAAAGAGGAAACCTCTATGGTACAGTAAACAGGTTGCAATAAAGGTCAAGGCAAAGAGAGCAGTGTTCAGGAGAAAGAGACAGATGCAGAGGGAGGAAGATGGAGAAGCATACCAGGAAAGGCATAAGGAAACAGGAACTGAGGTCAGGACAGCAAAGGCGAGGACTGAAGAGAATATAGCCCAATCAGTTAAGAGAGGAGATAAACCTTCTATCAGTATGTGAGCCAAAAGAAGAAGACAAAGGGTGGGATAGTTTGGCTGAGGGATAAGGGTGGGGAGATGGTGGAGGGGGATCAGGAGAAGGCAAATATCCTAAATAGCTACTTTTGCTCCATGTTCATGGTGGAGGGGGAGGGGGAAGGAGGGCAGATCAAGGATAAGGGGAAGGCTGGGGAAGGAGTGGACACCAGCCTATTCAAAGTGGAGGGGTTCCTAAAGGAACTAGCAGGACTAAAGGTTGACAAAGCCATGGAACCTGATGGGATTCACCCCAGAATACTGAGGGAGGAGCTAACGAAGTCATTAACTGGCCTGTTCAATAGGTCATTGGAGAGAGGGGTGATTCTAGATGACTGGAAGGGAGCAGACGTAGTCCCCCTCCATAAAGGAGGAAGCAAGGAAGAGACAAGTAATTATGGGCCATTTAGCCTGACATCAGTGATGGGGAACTTGATGGAGAAATTACTGGAAGAAAGAATTATCAAGTACCTTGATTCAAATGACCTGTAGGATCTCAGGCAACACGGTTTCATGGAATGGAGGTTATGTCAAACAAACTTAATTGAATTATTTGACTGGGTGACCAGAGTGATTGATCAGGGCAGGGCAGTGGATGTGGAGTACCTAGGCTTCAGTAAAGCATTTGACACTGTGCTGCACAGAAGGCTTCTGCACAAAATGAGGGCCCTGGGGGTGAGACCAGAGGTGGATAGATGGGTAAAAAATTGGCTGGAGGGAAGAAAGCAAAGGGTGATCTATAAAGGAGTTCCATCAGGGGAGAGAAGGGTAACTAGCAGGGTACCAAAGGGGCAGGTCCAATCTTCATCAATATTTTTATAGGGGACATTGCAGAAGGGCTTGAGGGCTTGAGGAAAAGGTCTGTGTATTTGCGGGTGATACAAAGCTCTGCAACAGAGTAGACACTCACTGCTGATGGAGTAGAAAAAATGAGAAGGAATTTGCACAAACTAAAAGAGTGGTAAAAAGTGTGGCAGTTGAGCTTTAATGCTAAAAAGTGCCAAGTTGTGCACTTAGGGAGTAGAAATCTAAAAGCAGAATACAGGATGGGTGGTCAGATATTGGAAGTGATAGAGTAGGAGAGGGACCTTGGTGTAATAATACCTAATGATCTCAAGGTGGCTAAGCAATGCCAGAGGGCAGTAGTGAGGGCCAGTAGAATGCTGGGATGGATAGGCAGGAATATTACGAGCAGAAGGAGGGATGTGGTGAAGCCCTTGTACAAACTGCTAGTGAGGCCACACCTTGAGTATGGTGCCCAGTTCTGGAGACCGTACCTCAGATGGGATGTGGATAGAGTGGAGAGGGTCCAGAGGAGGGCAATGAAAATGGTACAAGGCTCAGCCACTTGACATATGAGGAGAGGCTGAAAGACCTCAAAATGTATACCCTGGAGGAAAGGAGGTAAAGAGAGGGCATGATAAAGACCTTTAATTACTAAAAGGCTATAAACAAGGTCCCGGATAGTAGTATATTCCAGAATAAGAGGCTCTCAAGGACAAGGGGTAATGACATGAAGCTGGAAGGGGGAAAATTCAAGAGAAACATTAGGAAACACTGTTTCACAGAAAGGGTAGTGGATGGGTGGAATGCACTCCCTGAGGAAGTGGTGGGGGACAAAACAGTGATGGGATTCAGGGTTGCTTGGGATAGGTACAAGGGAATTCTAGAGAGGGGTTGGGGGGAATTATTCAGATCACCTAGGGTCCTTAGATAACATGGAGATAGAACACCTGGGCAGACTTGGTGGGCCTGGATATCCTTATCTGCCAAAACTGTCTATGTTTCTATGTATTTTTGTTGCTGTACTTATACTGTATGTCAGTCAGGATCAGCTTTTAGGAACATGGACAGTGATGGCAGAAAAAGACCAATGGCCCAGCCAGTTTGCCCACGGCTCCCTTCCCAACCCTGGGGCCTATCATCCATATAGGGTTCTAGCCCTCCCTATCCATCCCCATTCCCCTATCAAACCCTTTGGGGTTTTGGATACCCCAGGGAATTAGACAAGTCACACCCCAACCCCCCTGCACAGACCCACTTTGGCCACATGTTTTATTGTAGCCATAAGCACAACACTTTATTTTAGGACAACTGGTAACATATTTACAATATGTTTTTAGAGGTAAAAAGCAATGTTAATCCTTTTGGCAGTTCTCCCCATCAGTTTCTGCCCATCTGTCTTTTATTGTCTGGAACATAGCTTGGGAGAGGAGTTTTATGACATTTTCATGTCATATTAGAAAGAACTGCACAGTCTTTTACAAGATAATAAAAATCTGAAAAGCATTTAACAGCTAATAATACAAACTGACTCTGGCTATGGTCACCTCTGAGCAGGGAGCTCCCAGTATCTGCCAGGTTTCATGATGCCTTAAACAGGCTATGTTCACTGTGGAGGCCAGAACTGCAGACAATACCCCTGATGGGTTGGAACTAAGGACCCACACGGTGGCATCATTATATAAGTTTACATCAGTGTTGTGAGAGATGTTTTGTCATGGCATAAGAGTATCATCATGTTCAATTTTGTAAGAGGACCACAAAGTGAAGCTGAGCAGTGGATGCTGTTGCACCATAAGCGACTTTACCCACAGCACGAATAAACTGTTGGCTAGAGTGACCTATTAATACTTTTACATTCTGTTTGTTTTATTTAAAAAGCAGATGTAACATACCTCTCCGTCTCATGAGTACAACGCTTCACTTTGATGTTACTGCATGGGACAAAAACTGAACACAGGATAGAAGGCCCTACAGATCTTTGCACTAATGGGCTGAAATCACATAAGTGGTTTGTGTACTTATAGAAGCTATTGTGGTACAGATAGGAATTTTTTTCTAACTTGAAATTGGCTAAAATAGAAGAATCACAAATCAGTTTATTGATCAGCTTATTGTCTTCACAAATAAATACATGCAAAATGTTAGTGACTATAGTAACAAAATGAAAAACAAAGAACAATGGTGAAACAAAACAAAGAATACTGAGCATAAACAAATTCAATAATGACAGTAACAAGGAATAGATCATTAGAAAATATTACATGGTATGAAACCCTATTAGTATATACCAGGTTCATGCATCATTACCTACACCCTTGGAAATATACTAGAAATCCCTATATGGAGTGAAGTGCTACCTGCAGACAGAATGAATATCCCTAGTGAAAGTCAAAATTACCAGAATTTCAATTACAACAAAAATTTGAATAATCCACACTAAATTTTCAGATTGGAGGAATTAAAAAGATATACCAGACATTCATCCATTGGTCTATGAAAGCCCCACATGGTCAGACCCACCATTTATCCATAGTAATTTCATAAAATGGATATTTCAAAATAGTATGTTTAATATTATCTGTTTCTTATAAAGAACATTTACAGAGAAGTGATAAGACTCCATTTCTTTTTTGTTTTTAAAACAAATTGTTTGTAAAGGCTTCCAGTCAGACCCGCATAATAATATTCCTTTCTTTTTTGACACAATGATACTTAAATGTCTTTCATAACCAAAGGGCAGCTTATTCTTCCTATACCATTCATATAGTTTGAGTGCTTTGACTACTTTCAAGTCCTTTTGCAAGTAAGACTCTCTATATATATCTACCCAATTTTACTTTTGACGATATCCCTGTTTTCTAAATAAATTTCTGTTGAAAGGCTACAAGACCTGATGGTAACATAATGGTGTTTTAAAATGGACACATATGGAAATATATACCCCTGCTGTCTGTAGTTTACCCGTTTCCCTGGCTAATTTTTCTGGAAAGCGGTGATCAGATAATGTTAAGTCTAATGAAATATTGTAATTATCTCCTTTATTAAGGTTTCTAGTGAATGTGGACCTAGTTTAGCTGTTAATACTGCAGAAGAAATACAATTGGCACTAACTGCACCCTTATTACCAGTCTTACATGAGAAGCCAAGGACTGAGTGGGCATAGAGTCTGTACTACCCTCTCACCTACGCAGTAATCCTCCCTCCATCGCAGGGTAGAAGCAGCTTAGTAGGGCAGTGTGGAGAGGCCTGCACTATGATCACCCATGTTGTACTTGTCATGTAGATAATCAGAAGACTTCATGTTCCAGTGCTGTCAATCCAGCACCTTTCCTGCATAAACAATTTCCAAACAGAAAATAAAATCTAAAAAAAGAAAAGACAAATGGGAGTAATTTAAGTATAGATACCTATATCATTTGACTAACAGTGGTTTCAAACTCAGATGATTATCAAACCCCAGATTTCCGTGGATTACATAATTTATTATTTAATTTTGGCATTTAATACCAATAATACTTCATGAATTCTGTTTCCACCATATTTGCTATTGAAACATTTAAAATCTTGAATAATCATAGTTGTTTTTAATTTGATTAGTGCAACATGTTTTGTCCATGTAAATGCTGAAGAGTATCTAATCCACATGTAATCATATTCTTGAATGGTTTCTACAGGATTAATACCAATAAAAAGGGTTGTAATCTTTTTACTGTTGTATCCAAATATTAACATTTCAGTGTTTTCCTTATTGATTACTAAACTATAAGAAATGCATAAGCTCTGGAAACATTCTACTTTTCTTTGGAGGCCCAGAAATGATGCGGAGATAAGAACAGCATCATCATCAGTTAAAGTGAGATGGCCTGTTTTTATTTTGCTAACTTTTGGAGAATGACATTTCTTAGATTATAAAGTGCTAATAATTCCATTAATATATAAATTAAATAAAATAGGATCCAAATGATATCCCTGCCATACACCCAAAATTGTTGGGCTCCTTTTTGTTTAATAAACTGGTAATAAAGTACAAGTCACATTAAACTGTTCCCTCAACTCACTGGTGTAGCATTGTTCAATGAGTTTCTTAATCTGTGCAGTGTTTAATTCTCTGAATTAGTAAAAGGTTAGTATTGGTTTGCAACTAGCTGTTATGCACTATAAGCCTTATTTGCAGCTGAGTGCTTATGAGTTTCATTTCAGAAGGCAGACTAAACGACTCTTAAGGAATGCTGTGATATTTATAAACAATGCTCCCAAGGAATGCTATGATATTTAAAAACAGTGCCATGAAAATGCATTACATAAACTCTGCAAAACAGCTACTGCCATTTCACTAAACAGGTACAAGTGAGCACAATAGGCAGTGAAGGGTAGTTGGAAAACAGTTAAAAGCTTCAACAGTTTGAGCTGCCAATGCAGTAGCATCACAAAAAAAAAAATGCTACACCAGTGAGTTGATGGAACAGTTTAATGTGACTTGTACTGTACTATACCATGGCCTGTACAGAATTGTGTAGCTAAATAAAAATATTGAAAAGGATTGGGTCAGTTTCTTCTTCATATAATTGTCTCTATAATAATTTTCTATCTATTGCATTGAAGGCTGATTGCAGGTCCATAACACAGAAGTATTGCCTAGAGTTTTTAATTTTGGCATATTTAAAACTAAATTTGATAATACCATCCAGTGTTGTACTGTGGACCTAGTTTCGTGAAATCTATTTTTAGTTTCCTCAATTTTCTTGTTTTCATATGTCTAGGTTTTAAGCTTTACGAGTAACTTTTTATAAATATTTTCTGAGATGTATCCAATAAAGTTATTGGCCAATACATGGGTGGGAGGTTTATTCATCCATTTTTATGAATAGACGAAGCTAGGCTTCAATGCCAAGAACTAGGTAAAGTTCTAAATTGTAAAATGTAGTTAAATACATGATAAAAGAAGGGTAGCTACCAATACTAAACAAATATGTAAACATCTGCCACAATTTTATCAGAACCTGGGGCTTTGTTTCTTTTTGCTCCCACAATGGCCATGTAAATTTCTTCTCCTATACAGTATATAAAAAAAGGTAAATAAGTAAACAACTGTCCCAGTTCTATATCCAAGGCCACTTTTATTTCTTCAGATTCTATTTTGTTAGGGGGCCAAAAAAGAGAAAAAAAATATTTTTGAGAAATTTCCAAGCTTATTTGCTACTATGGTCTAGAATACTATAGAGCTCTTTGTTTCTATAGATTCCCTTAATCTGTATCATAAACCTAATGGTTGTTTTACTTTCTCTTCTTGGAGATTGTTTTGCAAGAGTACCATTTTTGATTTAACATTCTAACATTAAATGGTTGAGAGATATTTTTTTTATTTTCTGTATCTACTATTAAATCAGCTATTCTTAAATCCTTGTATCTATTAATAACCTGGAAAAGTTTATATCCAAGATTGGTTCCTTTTGATTTCTTAATAATGGGGAATTAAGTATCATTTTTAAGTTATCAGTGGCATTACTGTCCAAAAGTATTTGTTTTTTATTAATAACCACTGGCCTAGGACCTTGCTTCTTTTCTCCCTGAAGATTATCTGTTCTGGCATTATAAGCTATAATTAATGGGAGATGTTCAGTCTCTAGGTTTCAACAAACTTTTAACTCGTGAACATGTATCAAAGCACTTATATTATATCAAAGTAGATCTGTTGTTAAGCTGCCATTTGGCCCAAGGAAAGTATAATTACCTGCCTTATTGCCTCCTTTTTTATAAATTAATAGAAGAAAATCACATTCTGAAGCTAGATCTATAAGCTTTTCTCCATGAGAGTTTGCTACTTTATTTACAGATGACCTCTTTAGATCTAAGGTATCATTTAGAGCTAGATGAATCCATGGTTCCCCTATTGTCATATCATGATTTTTTTCCTAATCAAAATAATCACTAACTCTTACATTGAAATCCCCAAGGTGAAGAACCTCATACTGGGGCCTGATCTCCTCTAGGATTCCCAGCATGATGAGGTGCATACCACAGAGTTTTCAGGGGAAATGCAGTACATTTATTTAATAATATCCAGTTTGTCATTTATTGTTATGTTTATCATGTGACAAAACTTCAAATTCTCTTTCTAATATTTACTTCTACTTTAATGAGAGAGCAGAAGTTGCCAAGAAACTACACTGTGGTCTATCATATTTGTTGTTATTAGCTTTTTCATAAAATTATTTAAACCCTCTATCCAGGGAAGATCTCTGACCTACCAAGTTTCATGTAACAAGATTCTATCATGTTGGGTCAAATCTTTCTATATTCATCATCAACTTTTAGTACTCCTGTTAATACTATAAAATTCAGAAATATATGGGGGTTCCTGTACAGTTGAATTACCTGTTACAAATGTTAATGGATATCTCTTTTGCAGAGGATCTTTAAATACCCCAGAAGTATAACCTATTCTTGATTCACTAGTGGATTGGGTTCCCTTAGAGTTTTCAGAGCTTCCAACTGTCAATTTTGGTGAATCTGTATCATTATATCTGTAAGCAGATAACCAAGGGGATTCAGTCTAAAAACTTCTTCTAGCACTGCTTTTGCCAAGTCTTCATTTCTTATATTTAAATCAAGTTGAGGGGCTTTGTAGGGTTCCACAACACTGGTCCAGCATCAAAGATGTTGACTGGCTTTACATTGACAAGGATTTGTTGACTGGCAGCCACGTAACCCGGCAATCCTGTTGTTGGACTGCTACCGTGGCAACACACTGGGGCACATGCCTGCTGTTTGCAGGGAGGCTTTTCCCCCACACCAATCAGCATGGGAGGAGCTTTGCCCCCTCCCTGCAACCCCTGAAAATGTATATAATCACCTTCAGGTCAGAGGTGTGGGGGGAAATAGTATGAAACTTCTGAGGTGGCAAGACTGCCGGTGCTGCAAAATGCCAGTCAACAGAATGAAGCTGACATTGCTGTCAATGTAGGGGGTTCGCTGCAGCAACAGCATACCCTTTGTAGCAACCAGGGTTGACTGTTATCCAGATGATAACATCCTTGTCTAGACTAATACCAAGAACTCATGAAGGAAATAAGGCTAATATGTTTCTTAGTGCTATAAACTCATTTCATGGAATTTCTCACAAGAACAGAGACAATACTTGTTCCTGCTCATTCTCAAGATAGTAATCATAGTTCTAGGGGTAGATCTAATATTTCTCTAAGTTGATCCATTTTAGTTATAATCTCTGGAGGGTTGTACTGGTGGCAATGTGACAGAAAACATTCTACTAAGCTAGGGAGATCCATGAAGTTTCCTATCAATTCCAACTCAGATATATTGTTCCATACTCCAATTGCCAATTCCATGCTGTCAAAGAAGACTGCAGCTGTACCCCATTACAAAAACAATGCTTTTAACTACTGTTAACTTTAGGGGTATATTTTTTTAAGTGTAAGAGGTGCAACATTTTTGGAAAGCAATAGCCTGTCGTTCAAGGGGATGGTGCAACTGGCCACACACACACACACCCCGTTTGCCTGTTTAAGGGCTGCTCTCCTCACTCTATACACAAGCATTTTTCCTTGCAGCCGGAGGCTCTGTCTTCTCTCCTGAGGCCTACTAGGGCTTTGCCCCCCACCCCCCTTGTGCATGCTTGGACTCTGCTTGGTTTATGCTGGACTTCTGTTTTCTGTTCTCCTGCTTTTGGTTCATATTACTGGCCTCCGGCTGCTCTGTACTTCTGTCCCTTCCTGCTCCTGTCCTTGTGTTTGCCTTGTTTGTTTCTTTTGGGCTTTCTAGTGCCCTGTCTATACATTGCTACTTGTGCTTCAGGTTATACTCTTGTGTTTCCTTGCCTCATGCTACCTTGTGCCTGTACCCCCAGGCTCCATTTCTCACCTACTGTTGCAACCCTCTGTTCACTGCATTGTTCTCTGCATGCTTTCGCTCAATCTACTTTCTTCCTAACAAGCCTCAGTCCCTGCTATTGTCATTTTCTGTTTCAGATAACAGTGCAGTCTGCTGCCTTGTTCCCCTTAATTGATTACACCTGTTAATGGCTTTGCTGCCTAGCTAACAACTTCTCCCTGTTTTACTTCTTCACAATAACCTAAGCAATCTAGTCCATGGAACTCAATCCTGCTTCCTGAATTTGTACCAAGCAAACATTGCTGCTGTTTTCAGTGCATTGCCTCTCCCTACAGTTTCTATGTTCATTCAGATTGCCACCCCTACAAGCTATAGTTAACTGCTGCTTAATTACTTTTGCAGCCCTACTGCATTACTCCTTACTTCTATGTTTGTGTTATTTAGGCTCATTTATTGCTACTCCCACCTTTACCAAACCTTACTTGTGCCAAACCCTCAACAGTTTGTTGCTGATGATAACCTAATCCTGCTTTTATGGCTGGCACATATTTAATTTATTTAATTAGTTGCTTGGTGTTGTGATATCATGTTTGCAGCTCCTTCATTTTCCTATGGTGGGGGACTAAGGAGTCACATCAGGCTTCCTGGCTGCAGGCAGTGGGAACAGCTTTTAACTTCTTATATGTTTTATTGGTCACTCACTCACCCCGACTTTCTATTGCTGCTTCACACAGCCTTTATGGCATTCCACAACTAGTTATTCCAGGCAACTCTCTACCTTAAGGCAGGGTTCCACCCAGCCTTCTATCATCCTTTCCATGCTATTCTGCATCTGATTTACACAGTCATCCCAGCCTTCCTGTCCCTTGCAGTCCTCCCAGCCTTCCTGTCCCTTGCACTACCAGTCTTGCTCATATACCAGCCATCATTGCACTAATGCAATCAGCTTGCAAGTCTGTTCATTCCAGGACCTCTCCCCTTTCATTACTGGCATCCCCTTCCAAGTCTGAGAGCATATAATGTTTACTTGCTTCAAACTGCACCTCCTACCATACTGGCTTTGCAGCCTCCTCCTGCCTAACCAGCTTCACAGCATCCTCCCCTTCAGCCATTGGCCCTGTGCTTTGCTCGGCCTTGCCGTTCTCTTGCTCAAAATAAATTATCCAATTCATTCCTGATTTGACATTCTAATAGACTTGGTTGGCATGCATTCCTGTGGTTGACAACTATTATCTGTCTTACCTAGATCCACGAGAGGGTTCATATTGCTCAGCCTGACCTACGTACAGGTCTCATCCGGTCAAGACCCATGAGAGGGTCACAGTGCTTAGTCTGATCTACATACAGGTTTCCCCATGTCTGCTATCATCCATTATGACCCACTTATGGGTCCCATGCTCCTTACCATGTGCAGGTCTCATGCTCATTACAACTCACTTTTGCACATTTTGGAGACATGCCAACCATATCCATTACTCCAGGACTTAAGGCTAACCCTGTGGCTGATGGTCTCTCTCTGCACCCTGAAGTCCACATCTTGAGCATGCAGAGCTTGTGGTGGGGCCTTCTCACCTGGCCCATAGTTATGAAGGTCCTCACTCCAGGTGGACCTTCAGTAGTCAACCATACTGACGGCACCTCTCGATGTAGAATTTAAATCTTCAGTGGTGAAAGGGTGGGGCTTTCATGGGGAGGGCCCAATTAGCTGCCAAAGCAGGTTCAGAGGCACCCTTTCATGCTATTCTCCCTACGACTACCTCAGGTTCACCTGGTTTGTTCATAGATCAGTAGGCCAGCTGAGCACCTTGGCAATCACTATTCTCCTCCTCCCGCCTTGGTTGATTCTTGTTTTAGAGTGCACTTACAACTCTCCATGGCATTCCTGTTAAAAGGATAGAGTGATAGTGCTCCCCAAAATTGCAATTCCCTTGGATTGGTCTACTAAATTGCAGTAGCTGAGCCATGCACTAACCAAATCTTTCCCAAAGCTTGAAGAGAAGGTGATCTAGGCCTTAGATCCCCAGAGGTTTCCTCCTCAAAGGGTTTTTTTCCTCTGCTCCATGCCAATGGTCATAATACTAGATAGGAAACCTTTTAGCCCCTAGGTCACATAGGTAGGTTTCCCACTTCAGTAGGTTTCCGTTGTTGGATGGAGTTGGGTAGATGTCCCATAATCTTCCGATCTCCCCTTTTGCTGTTCTTTTTCTTTCTCACTTTCCTTAGGAAGCCAAGGCTCCATGCCTTACAGTCAAACCTCCAAATGGGTCACTATTCACCTGTCATTTCCTGCCTACTTTACTCAAACAGTATGACCAACTGACGTATGCTACCAGCTGAAGCCCATTATCAACTGAGCTACATACAGTTCTTCATTAACCCATGCTACCAACTGAACCTATGTTACCACCTGTCTTATGTACAGGTCTTCACTGACCCATGGTACCAACTAAACCCATACTACCAAACAACCTACACACAGGTCCTCGACCCTGAAACATGTTCACTACCTTGTATGCTTTGCTTGATACTCTTTTGGGGCTTCTTCATAAGGTATCTTTAGCCAAGGAAATTACTCCCACAGCACCTCAAGAGGTGGCACCGTCCCCTAGGGTTCCTTGCCTTCGTATCATGGACAGAGAGGTGAACAGCCAAAGTGTATCTATGTTACACAAACGCAGAACCAGTTGCACAGGCACATTGAATTGGAAGGCTATAGCCTGTAGTTCAGAGGGGTAGTGCAACTGGCCACACCCCACTTTTGGCCTATTTAAGGGCTGCTCTGCTCACTCCACACACAAGCATTTTTCCTTGCCCCTCCATCCACCCCTCCTCCAGTGACATACCTCTCTCTCCTGTGAGCTTCTTCCTAAGGTACCTTTAGCCAAGAGAATCACTCCCACAGCAACTCAAGGGGTGGAACTGTCTCCTAGGATTTCTTGTCTTCATATCCCTACAGGGTGGTATATCCCACGGATTGAGAGGCGAACAGCCAAAGTTTATCTACATTTCACAAGCATGAAACCAGCTGCACAGGCACATTGAAATATTTGTTGCAAGGATTCCTCTTGAGCTATTTGGATTCTATACAAAGTTATAAAAGATTCCAGAGTACAAGTACCAGTAGCAGGTGGAGCTGGGTTTTTTATATTTCCCCAATGTTTACTGTGTGTTACATTCAGTCTAAGTTCCATTTGTATATTTTCTCCATTCAATTTTTAATACAAATGCAAGTGGCAGGGAACATTATTTATTTCTGTACTTCTTATTGGGGTCAGTGGTGCTTCAGCGAGTTTGAAAAGCTGGAGCTTCAAAGGATTCTGTTCTATTAGCTTGACTTCTTGCCTTTTTACTTTTGGTTTTCTTTTGCTTATTTTAGGAATTTTTTATTTTTTGTAAAACTTGTTCTCTTCCTGTTTTGCTTTCTGGGGGTAATCAGATGGATATTCTATCTCTGGACGAAGGAAGGGGAGATTAATTTGAGTGCCTCTGTTAACTAGAATAGCCTTTACCATGTCAACTGAACAAGTTGCAGTGTCTTCCAGATCTTTTTCCTGATTATCAATCAGAGTTCTAGTCAGTAAATCATTATTTGCAACAGTCAACATTTTAACAGAAGAAATCAACTCCTTTAGTACCCATATGTTTTCAGATATTGCCACATGAACACTAAAGGGTGACTGAATACATTTTAATTAATCAAGACTTAGAATAGTGGATTCTGGGTCAGTTAATTTGTAAGGAAAGATATCTTAATTCTTCCTCACCTAAATACTTTCCTTTTTTGTGGTAACACCAGGGATTAATTGTAATTAGATATTTTCCTTTGGTATTCGGACACAGGATACTTGGTAAATCACTAATCTTTTTTTTTTAAGTCCAAGTATAGTAGAACCCAAATAATTTACTACAGCAGCAAGTTCTCTGTTCTTATGGGAACCAGTAGGTAAAAGGGTTTCCCCTAACATAAAACACTGATGTTTTTTTTTTTTCTAGACAGAGTACTGTGATGTTCACACTTTACATGAGCAGGTGTTATACTCCACAATCTGTACAGAGCTGCTATAAAAATCATCCCCAACATCAGTATTGAAACTTGAGGGATGAACTGAGATAGAATCATTCCCCTGGGAGTATCTTTCTCTCTTTTTTTTTTTTTACTGAAACAGTCTACTTTCTTCTTAGACAACTGATGGTTCTATGTTGAAGTGGAGTATAAATTCTCCACAAATTTCTACATACATAATTGTTTACCAATTTTTACCTTGTTTTTCATTACATTTTTTGGTTTGTCCAAATGATCATTGTAACCATTTTCCTCACCCTTTATCTTGATTCTGGTTAGTGGAGAGTGTCATGGGGACAGGGCATATCTCCCTCTGCTTAGTTCTACAGGTTCTCATTCCTAATACTTAAAACAAATAACCATTAACCAGACAAAGAAAAAGATAAATAAAAAAAAAAGAAATGTTTAGGGCCCAAACACGTAACATATAAAATTACAATAGACAAAATCATTTTTAAAAGTCCTTAGTTAATCACAGGCTCAGGTCTTCTTCATGATAAGCAACATTCCACAGTCTTGAAGTACAAGTTACTAATATGGCACAGCTACTGTATATAGAAAGTTCCCTTTTCAAATAAGTGTTTTTGTGAAGAAGTCCTGTACTTGTCGTCATTGGTTTTGGGTACAGAAAATTCACTATGAGTAGTCAGTTTATAAGTTCAGAGGATGATGTGCCAGTGCAATTGTCCTTGAAATGTCAAAGCTATTGGCACGTATATTAGTCCCAGTCTCAGGATGCCTCCTAATTTGGTGGTAAGATAGCCTAGTCCATACCTTGCCACCCTCTATCCCAGACATCAATGAGTGATCAAAACATGAAAAAAACTGAAAGTTATGCAGAGTCTGTTAATCAAATAAACAAAATGTGCCTTACCTGCAGACACTTGAATAGCTACCAATGCAATCAAGTGTTGATTGCCCTTTTAAAATGTATTAAACTTCTCCAGACATTTTCTTAAAAAGTTTATCTGCAATGTTTATCAATGTGTGATTCAATAAAAGCAAATAGGAATAAAATCAGTTACTTACATGATGCAGAGTGTCCATTGTAAGTTGTATATAAAGTAAAATAGTTTTAATTGTAAACTTTCAACTTCTTATTCCAGCTTTTTTTTCAAGTGTTCTGTTGCAAAGTACTTACATTTTTAGTTTTTTGCTTCATTTTGAGCTGTCAATGAATATACCATGCAAAAAAGATCCAGATGCCTTAAACTGAATGTTCCAGAAGTTGTTCCAGGAATTCAGCTTACAGCTACATTTAGGATGGGAATGCATCCCTTATTGCATATAGCAGTTTGTATGCCAATTGTTATTGTGGTTAGGATTGAAAATAAGAACCATAACACTAAATGCTTTCATAAGTTTCTTGGTCTATAGTATTCAGCATTTGATGGAATGCTGTTCTCTTGAGTTCCATGAATCTCTATAAAGAAATGTGTAGAAACAGCATCTTAAAGACTTGGATGGTCATTTGATTTTGATGGGATGATGCTGAGCTGGAGACTCTGTGGGTTAAGCTTCTACCACAGGATGGATCTAAAATTATAGTGGGATTAACATACAGACTACCTGGTACCTTGTCAGATGTTGATAAAGCATTACAGAAGCAAATAGCTGCTCTGGATCCGGCTGACAAAATAATTATATTAGGGGACCTTAATCTACCCAACATTGACTGGAAGCTTTTAAAGGAAGTAAATAAAACTGATATAGAGCATTTGGATATTATTGCCCATCTAGGATTACAGCAGACAGTGCAGGATATTACAAGGGGTGGCAATATCCTTGATATTGTGTTAGCAAATGTGGGTAATACAGTAAATAATATTAGGGTGGCTTGCCCACTTGGTAACAGTGATCACTATACAGTCCATTTTGGGATAAGGGAATCTCAGGCTTTGATTGAGGAAGGATCCACAACAAAACTGAATTTCAGCAGAGCTGACTTTAATCAGTGTAGAAGGGAAATTTCACTCTGGGAATGGGAGAAGGAATTTAAGGATTTCTCAGTAAATGAGATGTGGAAATGGTTCATATCTAAACTAGGGGTCCTGATAAAAAAATATATCTCCAGTTTTAGCAAGTATAACACCTCTGGGAAGAAACATCCAAGTTGGCTTAACTCATCAATTAAAAAATTGATAATCCCAAAGAACAGAATGTATAAAAAATACAAAAATGTAGAATCTGAAATGAACCAGCAGGTCCTTAAGGATCTCACCAAGAAGGTGAAAAATGCCATTAGAAAGGCAAAATCACAACAAGAGATTATATTAGCAACCAGGAATAAGGACAATAAGAAATCATTCTTTAGCCATATTAATAGATTGAAAAGCAGTCCAAGTGCAGTGGTCCCTTTAAGAATAAAAATGGCGTGGTGACATCAGAAAAAGAAATGGCAGATATCCAAAATGAGTATTTTTGTTCAGAGTTTAATAAAAAAGTTCCTTCCCTTTCATAATGAGCAGCAGCCCAGCCCCTAGCCAAATAATAATAGATTCAGCAGATATACTGGAGAGATTACGTAAGGTAGATATAATCAAATCATCTGGGTCAGATAACATCCACCCTAGGGTAATACAGGCGATGGTGGCCCATGTATCATTACCTCTGACCCATATTTTTCAATCTTCCCTTGACAGGGGGAGATCCCACAGGACTGGAAGGTTACAACAGCAGTTCTGCTATTGAAAAAGGGACTAAAAATGGATCCATCAAATTTTAGACCAGTGGGCCTAACTTCCATTATGGCGAAAATACTGGAGAGCATTTTAAAAGAAAAAATGCTCACCTTTCTAGATAAGCAGGATTTGCCAGATCCCCTGCAACATGGCTTTACAAGATCAAGGTCATGTCAAACTAATCTTCTGTCTTTCTACTAGAAAGTTAACAAAGAATTGGATGGAGGTAGTTCAGTGGATGTTGCCTTCATGGACTTCACTAAGGTATTTGACAAACTTCCTCACTTAGAATTGTTAAATACACTGAGGGAGATTAAGCTGGAGTCCAACATTATAAAGTGGATAGCAGAATGATTGCAGGATAGGAAGCAGAGAGTTACTATAAAAGGGGCACTGTCAGACTGGGCTTCTATTATGAGTGGGGTACCTAAGGGCTCAGTTCTGTGGCATGCTTATTTAATATTTACATTTTCACTCTAAAAATAACAAACCCAAATATTTGGCTCTACAGTTTTGCTGATGATTGTAGAATAGGATCAGTCGTGAACAGTTCTGTAGAAGGGACTTGTTTGCAAGAAGCATTTAATGAAATTGTACAGTGGATGAGGATGAATAAACTGGAGTTGAATGCATCTAAGTGCACTTGAGTAAAAATAACATTGGTACAAGTTACAAATTGGGTACAGAGCTATTAAAAGTAATACAGAAAGAGAGAGACCTGGGAGTAAAGATTAATACAAATTTAAAATGTAATGCTCATTGTAATGACCAAATAAAAAAAAGGCAAACCAAAATTTAAATTGTATACCGAGACATATCACCAGCAGGGAGAAGGAGGTACAGATGCTGCTGTATAGTGCTCTTTTTAGGCCCCATTTGGAGTATTGTATCCAAGTATGGTCCCCATATAAAAGGGAGGATATCCTAAGAATGGAAGGGGTGCAGAGACGGGCAACCAAAGCTATTGTGACCCTCAAAAATAGATCATATAAAGAAAGGCTAGAGGCATTGAACCTGTATTCTCTTCAGTACAGGTTTAGAGGGGACATGTGTTTACTATTTAGAGCCATGAAGGATATGACTGTACTGAAAGAATTGGGATTTACACTTGTAGATAGCAGGGGCAGGAGTAGGAGGCATAGCAAGCAGTTATTTCTGTCAAGGTGGAATTTAAAGGCCAGGAAAAACTGCTTTAGTCAGAGGGTGATACCATCCTGGAATGAGCTCCCAGATATAATTGTGGACAGCCCTAATATGGATACTTTTAAAACTAGACTGGCCGTTTTCTATAAAGATAGAAATACAAATTTTTAAAGGGAGGGACTGGCAAGCTTCAGGACTATAGTCTGATGCTTAAAATTTCCTATGATCCTATAATAATGCATCACCACCAGATAAATATTTATATAATAATTAACATAAAATTGTACAAAGAGACAATATTAAAACTACGTATCAAATAAACCCCAGGTCAAACACAGAAAACTGGCAAAAAATCCAAACAAATAAGTGTCATCAGGAAAATAAAGTATTTAAAGACTCACCTTTAAATTAACAGTCCTCCAGGATTGTGAAACCAGGTGCCCTTTTTAAAGTCTTTTGAACTTCTTGTTAGCACCAGTAGAGTTTCAATAAAACTTGGTAAATAATGTTACTTAGCACAGAACACTATCTTCCTGGGATCCATCTGCATGCCTGGGTATCTGGGAAACATTCTCAAGTGCTGGCCTGAGAGCGTGGACACTGTAGAATGGCAAATTAACTTGAGTCCAGTCCTCATCAAATAAAGCCAAATCTCAAAATAAAATAAAAATCTTTCTCCTCTGCTTAAGACTAATCCAGACAGGCCGGCAAGTTAGGCAACCCTAAAACCATCTCAAATCTTTTAAAAAGAAAGATAAAAATAACAATGCGCTCATAGTATGCACCCCAGAGACAGCAAAGTTTCTCTGAAAGAGGCATTCACCAGGAAGAATTGTGGCTAAAGCAGAGAATACAGTGACTTCTTCTCCACCTGGTCATGATATTTTACAAATGTTGTATTTTAATAGTGGTACAAGTTTCCAGGTATTATGTGAGCGTGATTAATTAGTCATGCATCCAACCTGGCAATAATATACAAATATATTATAAACTAAAATAAATAATTATAAAACAGAGTAAAGCACAAGCACCATAATTTTTTATGGGAGCTTCCATCTTATGTATTTGAGATTGCTTCCACTTAAAGGTTTCTTTCTTTCTTTTTCACTCAGTTTTTTTTTTCACTAAAATACATATGGGAAAGAAGGAGAGTGGGACAGTGAGAGACAAAGAAGGAGGGAGTTTTTTCTTATCTGTTATGAATTCTGAAAAATTAAAAAATTGCCTATATGCTGTCAACCCTTACAGAAATAATTATGTGAAGGTTTTGCATGCAATGCACATAAAACTACTTATGTGGGATGCGTGCTACAAGCATAATTTTTTTTAAACTTTGTTTATTAATTTTATCGTATTGACAAAACAGTATCCATCCTCATACAAAGCACATTGAGATTATGAAAGAAAATTTAACATTTAGCATCTTATTGCAAACTGAGGGAATACATTTTAACTGGCTTCATATTCTTGTATCGTAGGAGTTGAGTAGTCCACGAACTAAAGTTCTTGATAACATTAAATAGCCGCTTCAATGGTTTGGTGCATTCCGTTAGATTAATTGTCCAGAAAAATGCAGAATGCAAACACACAAAGTTTGCTATCAACCATTTTGTTAAGTAAATAACAGGGAAGTACTAGTTCTGAACATCATCACCCCCTCCAGACTCCACTCAAGATTCACAGTAAAGTTATTTCTTTATCATCATTTTTTTTGTATCTGAAACAGTATTTCAAGTATAAATCTTAAATCTTAAATTTTAAATGATTGTACTGCTGTTACAATGCTTACAACTGAGACATGTTTAGTGCATCATACATACAGTATCTGGGCCCATTCTCTTCCTGATCTCGATATCAAAATGACTTACACCATGTGGAGAAGGACAACTTATAAACCTAGCCCCTCTATGAACCAAAAATAACCCTTTATTGATTCAGGAGGGAAACTTATGACCCCCCAAAATGTTAACATTAATTGCATTAGTTATTGAGAAGGTGTTGGAAAGTCACTGCATTGTCAGATTAATCAGAACTGTTGCTCAAACCTCCAGCTCAGTCCTCTGCTTCTGAATCATCCATCTCATCTTTCGGTCTGGCCTTCGCAGCAAACTCTGCTTCTCACTTCTCCATCCATCTTCCTGCATTAATCAGATCAGCAAATTGCCAGCTCCCCCCCCCCATATATTATACGGAGCTGTGATGGGAGGAGGTATGAATGTGTGATTCCCATGAATCTCAGGCAATGTTAAATGCTATAAATTTTTTTGTGGCGTGCCCTCGTCTGGAAAGACAGATTCAGGAAAAACTTTATATCACATGCATTGAGCGTTATGGGTATGCCGCTTCTGCAGCCCTGATGAACAGATCTCTAACCTCTGATCTTGACATGCGAACCACGATAGTCTGTGGCTTTGCTGTGTTCTGTGGATGGACTTTAGGATTGACTCGGTAGACATTTTTTAGGACATCCCACTGGAAGTCATTGGGAACCAAGGTAAAACTTTTGAGCCGTTCCTTGATGTAGGCTAGTAGGTCAGCTCCTTCACTCCCCTTAGGGACCTCAACCAACCTAATATCTCCCACCCGTGTCTCATTCTCTAATGCTTCCATTCTGTGGAGAAGCTGTGAATTCTCCTGTGTCATGTTAGACACTACTGCCGTGGTTGACACAGTCCTTTTTTCTTGGTCTGCCACAGCACCTGTTAGAGTTTTAATAGCTGCCAAGGAAAAGAACATGGGTGGGTGCCCTTTGATAAAGTAGACCAAATGTTCCTGTTAGGGGCTGGTTAAACGGTTGACTTCAGTGTAGTGAAAAAAAAGTTTCTGGAGACCAGCCACTGAGTTCATCATAAGAAATGTAGTTTTATTTTGATATTTTCTTAGAACACCATGATCCCCTAGGAACGCGCAACGTTTCACCCTATACCGGGCTTCCTCAGGGGCTTAGGATCTTGTGTTCCTAAATAAATTCTTTCATTATTGGCTTTAGAACAACTAGGATTCAGTTTCCTGTTTGTTTCTAGCTTCAGACTACAACTTTTTATCTGAAACAAGTTACAACCACTTGGAGTCTGTGCTTAGTTTCATTTCAGACCACCCAGGGGTACCATTCCAAACTTCTCTTCACTCAGATTTCTAGCATTACAATGCTCATTACTTGCCTAAGCTAAATAGCACCACATGCTGTTTAGCTCAGGCAAGTAATGAGCATTGTAATGATAGAAATCTGAGTGAAGGGAAGTTTGGAATGTTACCCCAGAGTTTTTATAGTCACATCTTGAGATTCCAACTTAGTGAGGGTGCATTCGATCTTTGCATCTATCGCTTGCATAGATTCAACCATGGCATGCCGTGGGAGCTCTGATCCTCTGGTATTACTAGGCTCCACTGCACTCTTGGTGTTGTCTGGCTTGTCATCTGGCTGGGGCTGCTTTTGTTGGCTTTGCTGATTTCTAGGGTGCCCCATACTCAAAAGAGATATAATTTTGTTCCTTAGGCTTTCAGTAGCATGATTCTACCCAAGGAAATACTGTTTAATCACACATTTTTATATTTGTGAGTCTTTTTCAGAGCTCAAGGAAAGAGCTGATGTCAAAACCATCTGTCCTGGAAGCTGACTCTCTAGTGTCCCCTGCAAGCATGTTTTTTATGTTAAATTGGAACCGATTGCATGCATATGGCATGCATGCAGCAAGCAAGTGTGGCATGCATGCTGCAGGCATTTTTTTTATGTTAAATTGGAACAGATTGCATGCATGTGGCTCATGCAACTCGTGCTCTTACTTGCTTGGAGCTACTCCACATCACATGTGATGGCACCTTTGCTAATAGGTGGAGAAAGTGGACAACATAACACAGACACAGTCAAGTCAGGAGCACACCCACAGCTGCAGCATGAGTACACACAGGCCAGGAAGGGCACTTATAGTGCACAATGATTAAATCCAAATTTAATGACATTATTGCTGCACCATAAGAACAACCTAGGCACAAATGGGGGGGGGGCAACTGCCCCCCTCTGCCATGCCTAAATGGTGCCCCTGCTTTATGGTAGAAATTCATTCTCAGGTGCTAATATTTGTGCAAGTAAATAGAATGGTTTCCATTGTGTACTGAGGTATCTCCATGTTTCAGGATGTGTCCCTCATTATGAGGGTTAGTGTCCCTCATTGTCTCTCATTTTGAGCATCCATATCCCTCATTTCAGTGACATAAAGTGAGGTATGGTGCATGCTTCCAAGGCCCTACTCAGCACAAAGAGTGCTGAGCATGGCCATGGTGTATATGCTCCATACAGGATGACAAAGGGAAAGTAAGTGAGCTGAAACACTCATGGAGAAACACATATAAAGCACTAAATATTTATAAATGGATTTGCATAGCCCAAAACAAAAAGGTCAGGCTTCACATGACAGAGGCCCTCTTTGCACATCTGAAATGCGGGGAGGGTGTTGGCTGACTACTGGGAGCAAAGATTAATGGGGTCATATCTTAGGCATTTAATGCTGAATTAATGGCAAGTTAATGATAAAAATCAAAAGCCATTGAACAATTTGCAAATGGATTTAATGGTGAGAATTAATGAGGTTGCCTAATTGTAATGGGAAATCAATAGAAATGGTATTTTAATCGTTCTAATTGCTAGCAGGAGTATGAGAAATTGAAACTCATAGGCATAGAGTTTGGAGGGCTTCCAGTCTTGAGCCCCCCAGGAAAGCTGTGCTCCTTCCCCGGGATAGGTTAACAGCTTAGGCCAATAGTTTTGAACTTGAGAGCCCCGGGAAAACCTAAATGCTATGCCCATGTAGAAACTGATGTGTTTTTTTACATCAGATTTGTGCCAGCTTAGCTGCTGCACACATGTCAAGTGTGCAACATGTGAGCCTGACATGATTTTTAAACAGTGTTCACACCAGCTTATCTGCTGCATGCATGTCGAGTTTGCAGCAAGAGAACCTGTTGTGCTTTCTACATCTGGTTCGCTTAGGTTCACTTTGTGTATTTACTTATTTATTTTATTTAGTTAAAAGTTTCACCTGGAAAGGCATACTGAGCTGGCAGCTCATTTCCAGATGTGTCTCGAGGAGAAGAGGGAGTGGTACAGAGTGAGGCATAAAGCCCGAGAGCACAAGTACAGTTACAAGTTGGCAATCATTTACAAAGCAGAAATAGCTCACAAGTGCAATATACATTGAGAACAGGTACAGTTATAAGTTGGCAATCCATTTACAGAGCAGAAATAGTGCACAAGTGCAACATACAATGAGGATATGTACAGTAGCAAGTCATGAATAACTGGATTAAACAGTTACAGTTAGCCATTAAAAATCCAGAGCTGACCACATGCAGACATTGCACAATTAAGCATGTGGCATGCATTGTACATGTATGCAGCACACTTGTATTTCTGTAAGTGAAATATTTTGTATATTTTTGTGAGATGGCAGGGAATGTAAATTCTCACCTACTGACATAAAGTTGCTAAGCTCTTCTTTGCATATTGTGACACATGGTAAGGTGCTTAACTTAGTTCTTCACTACTTTGGTCCCTAAGGAATAGACACCTTTTATCCAGAGTTTTTTTCTGATGCATGACCCCATGCTACAGATAATTCACCACTATATTTCCCCCTGTACAGTATATGGAATAAGAATTTCCATATGCTTATTTCTTCTGAAACATAGTTCCTACCATTATGGATGGGTCCTGCAATCTGCCACTGCAAAGAATGTTTCTTCTACTGTGCTAAATTGCTGTTTGACTATTTTCACAAGCATGACCATGTTATTACAAAACAGCAAATAAATGTCACATTGAACAAAATTCCTAGCTGTATGTTCAGAGGTGGACATACTCAAAACAGAGGACCTGTGTTCTGTCTGTCAGCTTTGATGAACACATTGAAGGACTAGTAACACCGATTGCTTCATAACTAGCTGAACAACTCCACTTAATGTATAACAGATTATCTTTCTAGACATGTACTTTTCACAGCCAAAGAATGCACAGGTATAGTGTGTGGTAGATGAACTACTTTCATATTGTATTGAGATAGTTGCTACACTGCTAGATTTGCAAGAGACACCATGTAGTACACTGAATTATGGACACATCCTGCATTATTTTGTATGTCAATACTGCCACTGGCACCACTCTCACAGTTGTAAGACTGCTTTGTTACACATTCCTGAAGTATGAGAACTGTGAACCAAATGTGAGTGGTTGTACTACCCTAAGGATGTGAGACCACTCTTACAACCATAAGAAATCCTAGCTGGTGAGTTTGTGACTGTGTGGTTGTAATTGAATTTGAAATATTTTCTTAACTGCAGTTTATGTTCAAGTTCAAGTTCAAGTTTATTGCAGGAAAACTCCATTGAGCAAGCTCATTCACAAGGAGGTCCTGTGACATAAACACTTAAAGTACAAACACGGATAGGTAATAACAGTATATACATGAAATGCACATTACATGATACAGGCTGGATATACATACTAGGGTACCACATAGGGTGACTGCAGGTGATAAACATTGATATGAGACAGGGAAGCGACTTACAGGTTGCATACTGATAAATGAAACATGATGACTGGTGTGTGCAATACATATACAGTATTTTGGCAGCTAGAACAAACAGTCTACAACTGATATGGGGGGAGGAGTGATTTGATAGAGTAGCAGTGGAGCGTAAGCAAAGATAAAGCCAGGAGTAGAAGGGAAGGAATGCAGTTAATATGACAAATCAGTTATACCTTACCAGTGGATAAATATGGCACACATGGGAAGGAAGAGACTTAATGACAGTTACAGGTGTCTTTTATTTTGGCTGAACTTAGCGATTTGTAGAAGTTTATTGAAACTGTGCTAGTTAGTTTCAGTACGGTTTGTAATTGGTTCCAAATGGAGGGAAGGGCATATGCAATAGCATGTTTACCAAAGGAAGTCCGCGTCCTTGGTATGTCAAGCATAATAAAGTCAGATTTTCTTAACGAGTTTCCACTATGTGAGATACTAATAAGGCAAGAGAGATAGCTTGACAATTTCTGCAGGAGCAGTTTAAGAGTCCATATCCCAGCATGGAGCAGGCGTCTAGTAGTGAGGGATGTCCAACCAACAGCTGCATATAAGTCACAGTGGTGCGAACGGTAAGGGGAGTTGGTAATGAACCGTAACACACGGTGATAAAGGATGTCCAGTTTACTTAGATTTGCAAGAGTGGTGGAGGAATAGATTACATCGCCATAGTCGAGTAGGGGAGAAAAGTGGCCTGTACAAGCTTGTTTCACGCTTCAAGGGGAAAAGGCCTATTTCTGTAGAAGAAACCTAACCTTGCTTTTAACCTTCTAGAGACATCTTCGACGTGGTCACTGAAAGATAATTTATTGTCGATCCAGATACCTAGATATTTAAATTTGGTTACAACTTCCAGAGGCTCGTTTAGCGTGGTGACAATGAAGTCTTGGGCAAGGGTATTGGGGGGGCCTGAGACAGCACTGCGGGAGAATATCATCGCTTTAGTCTTCTTAGCATTGAGCAGAAGCTTTGCCTTTATTAGATTATGCTCAAGTTGTGCGAAGTCCACTTGAAGCACTCCCTTGACTTCAGATAACAATGAGCCAGAAGTATACAACACAGTATCATCTGCAAAAAAGTGCAGATTGGACGTAGATATGTTAGCATCTAAGTCATTAATGTACAGAGAAAACAAGATAGGGCCTAAGATGGATCCTTGGGGGACTCCTATTACAACTGGCAAGGCAGCAGAAAAAAAGCCTTCCGCCTTTACTTTTTGGAATCTTCCAGTTAGGTAGCTAGAGAACCACTGGGTGGTATGATATATGGCACCCAACTTTGCAAGGCAATTGACTAATAGTTTGTGATCAACAGTATCAAAAGCTTTGCTGAGGTCCAAAAAGACTGCACCAGTTACCTTCTTAGCATCTATAGCAGAGATCCAATCATTGGTTACTATTGCTAGTGCAGTGATTGTGCTATGATTAGCCCAGAAGCCAGATTGAGCTGGGTTAATGAGAGAGAAGGTTTCTAAGTGAGATTTTAACTGAATATGGATCAGTTTTTCGAGAACTTTAGAAAGGATAGGCAATATGGAGATAGGCCTATAGTTGTTTACATCACATGGGTCACCAGATTTAAATAGAGGGAGGATATGTGCTGATTTCCAGCAGGACGGCACAGTAGCAGATGTAATGGAAAGATTGAAGATGTGGAGAATTGGGGCAGTGAGATGGACATAGTCTGACCTTAGGAAAAAGGGTTCCAAGCCATCGTCCCCTGCGCTTTTTTTGGTGTCTAAGTTAAGAAGAGAATCTTCTACTTCTTTATAAGTTATCTCATGCAGTTGGAAGGGGCTGGGTGCAGGACTAGATGTGGCAGGAGGGGTATGCTGGCTCACCGCAGCACCAGCATAAGGTGACGAGTCAAAAGCTAATCCAGCTGTGGCAAAGTGGGAGTTAAGTTCCTCCAGGATTAGGGACTTGTTTTCCACAATCTTGCCACTTGCAACTATCTTTGTTGGGATAGAGGGGGCCATGGGCCGTCCTTCTATAGCTTTGATAGTCTTCCATATTTTATGAGGGTTACCTTTAGCTTGTTCGAGAGTAGAAATATAATAGTTAGCTTTAGCAGAGCGAAGTTTTTTCACACAGTTATTCCTGGCTGTTCTAAAGGCCTGCCAATCCGAAGATTCTTTGGAATGTCTAGCTTTAGCCCAGAGCTTATCTTGAGCTATAAGGGCTGCCTTGAGATCCGAGGTGAACCAGGGGTTGGAATTGTTCCGTACCCTTACTTTGATGAAAGGGGCATGCTTATTTATTATTGTAGTGAGTTTGTCATTAAGGATGCAAGCTGCCTTGTTGACATCTTTGGCTAGGTAAAGATCTTGCCATCTGATCATGCTCAGGTCAGGTAGGAAGTTTACTGCACTGAATTTTCGAAAGGATCTTTTTGTTATAAAGATGGGTTGCAGACGGGCCTTAATTTGAGATCTTATGCAAGCAACAATTCCATGATCGCTCATGTCGTTGTGAAACACTGCCAAATGAGATATTTTGTGTGGATGGGTGGTTAGTACCACATCTAGAATGGAACTGTTGGCAGTATTTAGAGTGTTGTTCCTAGTAGGTTCACTGACTAATTGCCCAAGACCTAGCTCGTCACAAAGGGATTTGAGGCCGTGTGATTTAGGTGACAGCCAGTCCATATTTAGATCTCCTAGAAATATTGTTTCAGTTTTGCATCTACAAACATGGATTTCAAAAGATTAAGGACTTCATCACCACCAGACGGGGGTCTTTAGCCACCTAGGATAGTGATACATTCCGAGGAGGGGAGATGAAGGCTCAGCGAAACTAACTCAAATTCCTTGGCTAGAGATTTGCAACTAATATTGGTGACCAAGTACTTAGATTTGGCGTAGATAACCACACCCCCGCCTCTAGACTCTCTATCTGCTCTAAATAAATTGTAGCCCTGCAGTGATATTTGTTGATCAGTGTTCATCTTTTTTAACCACGACTCAGTAATTATGATAAGGTCTGGGTTAACGTGTGCAGCCCAGGCTTGCAGCTGTACAAGTTTTTTAGGCAGGCTTAAAATGTTGACCATCATCATTTTGAGACCTGTGGCCTCAGCAAACTCGATAGGCGAGGTAAGTTGTGGGGGCCAGGGCTGAGCTCCACATTTCCTGAGCAGAGAAGAAGCAGAAGCATAACTTTCTTTAAGGAGCTTATAAGAATGGAGACTGCTTTTTTATTTCTTCGTGGCAACCCATATCGTGCTGCGCAAGAGGCGGCACCACTGTAATGACAGTTGATCATGATCAATGTAAGTGCTTGGGTATACATAGGTGAGGACAGTAGCAAGAGGGTGTAGGCTAACCGGGGGGAATAGGCTAAAAGGGCTTATGTGTGTGTTTCCATTTAGTTTGGGCAGGATTGAGGGATTCTAGCTGATATGTTTATGACTGTGAGTTTGTAATTGGCTGTCTCTGAACTTTAAGTACAGGCATCATATTACAGGGATTAGTGTAGTCTGAATGTGAGCTTTTAACTGCCATTTCAGTTTGATTCTTTATTTAGTTGGGGCAGGATTGAGGGATCCTAGCTGGTGAGTTTGTGACTGTGTATTTGTAATTGAATTTTACATATTTTCTTAACTGCTGTTTCTGTGTGTGTTTCCATTTAGTTTGGGCAGGATTGAAGGATTCTAGTGGATAAGTTTGCGACTGTGTGTTTGTACAGTAATTGGCTGTATCTGGACCACAGTGAGTGGAGTGAGGAGCCACTGCCAGAGGACTCGCAAAAGGAAGCTGGGAAGGCAGTCAGAACAGCAAAGGCCCAAACCGAGGAAAAGATAGCCAACTCAGTTAAGGGGGACAAAACCTTTTATAGGTACATCAGGGAGTGAAGGAAGACCAAGGGAGGGATAGTGAGGCTTAATAAAAGGGAGGGGTGGGCAGAGGGTGACTGTGAAAAGGCAGAGATACTAAACAAATATTTTGCTCAGTATTTACAATTGAAGAGGGAGATACCTAAACCAAACAATAGAAACACTCTGGATACAGAAGTTGATACCAGCCCATTTACAGAAGAAAGGGTTCTGAAAGAACTCTTAAAACTGAAGGTGGACAAAGCAATGGGGCCTGATGGATTCATCCCAAATTCTAAAAGAACTAAGGTAGAACTAGTGACACCACTGACTACCCTCTTTAACAAATCATGGGAGGATGGGGTGGTACCTGAGGACTGGAGGAGGGCAGATGTGATTCCACTTCACAAAAGTGGGAGTAAGGCAGAAGCAGGAAACTACAGACTTGTTAGTTTAACCTTAGTGATAGGGAAAATGATGGAATCACTTCTGAAGGAAAGAATGGTCAAGTACCGAGAGGCCAGAGGGGCACAGGACCCAAGGCAGCATGGATTCACAATGGGAAGATAATGCCAGATGAATCTAACAGATTTCTTTGACTGGGTGACCAAAGTAGTAGATCGGGAAGGGGCTGTGGACATGGCCTACCTAGACTTTTGCAAGGCATTTGACACAGTTCCACATAAAAGATTAATATATAAGTTAGCCAGCCTGGGAGTGGGTCCCAAGATGATAGCCTGGGTAAAGAATTGGCTGGAGAATAGGACACAGAGGGTAATAGTAAATGGAGTCCACTCTGAAGAAAGGGGGGTTACTAGTGGGGTACTGCAGGGTTCAGTATTAGGACGGTCCTCTTCAATGTCTTTATAAACGACATTGCAGAGGGACTGGAAGGAAAAGTATGTCTCTTTGCAGATGACACAAAGATCTGCAACACAGTTGATGCACAAGGTGGGTGGAAAGGATGAGAAGGACTTGTGAAGTTAGAGGAATGGTCAAATGTATGGCAGCTTAGATTCAATGCTAAGAAGTGCAAGGAAATGCACCTGGGAAACAAAAACTCAGGGAAGAGTACACAATGGGGGTGAGATACTAACAACAACAAAAATGGAAGGGATCTGGGGTAGTCATATCAGATGACCTAAAGGTGAGCAAGCAATGTGAGAGGGCAGTAAGGAGGACTGGGGGATACTGGGATGCATAGGGAGAGCATCACCAGTAGAAAACTGGAAGTTATTATCCTCTGTACAGACAGCTGGTGAGACCCCATCTGGAGTACTGCATGCAGTTCTGGAGACCCAATCTCCATAAGACATAGACAGGATGAAAGCTGTCCAGAGGAGGGCAACTAAAATGGTGCAGGGTCTGTACCGGAAGACATATGAAGAGAGACTTAAGGAGCTTAATATGTATAGCCTTGAGGAAATGAGGGAGAGGGGGGCATGATAGAAACTTTCAAGTACCTCAAGGGAATCAACAAAGTTCAAGAGGGTAGCATATTTCAGAAAAAGAGGTGTGCAAGAACAAGGAGGCACAATTTGAAGATAGAGGGGGGGTGGCTCAGAGGTAATGTAAGGAAGTATTTTTTTCACAGAGAGGGTTGTGGATACATGGAATGGCCTACCTGAGGAGGATGTGGAGTCAAAAAGAGTGGTGGAATTTAACCATGCATGGAACAATCATAAGGCAATTCAAGAGGGTGTGGGTAGGAAGAAGTAGGCTGTTAGTTAACTAGGATCTGCAGCTTATCCATTAGGTAGAGAAATGGGCAAACTGGGTGGGCGAAGCAGTCCTTATTTGCCATCAAATTATATGTTTCTAAGTTTCCTTAGCTGATTGTTTTTGGACACAGCCTGTGGTGTGATCCCACCCACCCCAGGCCTCACCCTACATTTATAGGCGGGGTCCCATAGGGCCTTGCAACATCCTGCATCCATACAGGAAATAGTGAAGAGAGAAAACATTACAATAAGCAAAAGAATAAAACAAATATTTGAGAGATGATAAATAGCCATCTTATGCAGGCAGTTGATTGAGGAGAGAAACAGACATGATGGGAGTGGTGCAGTGGTTGTGGAGCAGCTGTCTTCAGGGAGACATTCTGGAGGCTGTGATTCTGCCTTATCTGCAGGCACCTCTCTGGGCTGAGGGAGGAGGTTGCCTGTGTCTGAGCAGAGTTGGTCAAGCTGAAGCAGCATCCACCCCCACCCAGAGACCACTGGGTCCACAACTTGTACCTCAAAGGATGCTAGGGAAGAGTAGTGATTGGACTACGATGGGCTCAGGGAGGGTGAGGGATGAGGGTCGAAAGCATATCCCCCAACTGGTCCCACTTAGTAACTCCTACACTGTTTTGGAGGAATGAGAAAGCTCCACTTAGCAACCCGAGGCTGGGACCAGGGAGGATGGGAGGGTCCTTTAGGATAAAGCCCCAGGGAAGGGAAGCAGGGGGCCTCGGAGGAGGGGGAAGCTTCTCCTAGTGAGGGGTTCTATTGTCAGTTGAGTGGAGTTAGGGACACCTAGCAAGGAAGAGAGGGAGGTCAAGTGCCTCCCCAGAAGTGCTGCGTGGAGGGATGGGAAGTGGATCCATAGGATCGCTATGGCAATAGCTAGGAGGGAGCAGCTGGATGTCATTGTCCACCTGGGAACCAATGACCTGGTCAGGAGAAGGGTGGAGTTAGCAAGATTCCAGGAGGATTTCAGGAAGCTAGGGGGAAACATAAAACAGATAGAATGCTCCATCTCATTCTCAGAGGTGCTACCTGTACAGGGCACTGGGGAAGCTAAGGCACTCCACATACATACCTTCAACTCCTGGTTGAAGGACTGGTGTGGAAGGGAGGGTTTTGGCTTCATAGAGGACTGGGGCCTGACCTGGGCATATGTGAGCTCATATTAGGAGGATGGCCTACATCTGTCCTAGAAGGGGACCTTGGTCCTTTGTAAGAAGTTTAAATGCTTCAGCTACGAGCATTTAAACTGGACAAGGGGGGAGAGCCAGGAGGCCGAGTAGGCTTAGGAATACCGCCCCATTGGGAACATGCAGTAACATAAGTTGACTACAGGAACAGCTAAAGCAGGCACAGAGGGCAGACAGGTGGCGATTGCATAATGAATGTTACGGGGGGGCAAGAGCACATATGAAAGGAAACCGAGGTGGAGGGAAAACACTGGAGAGGAAGAACAAGAGCAGAGGGAGGGAAGACTGTAAAACATGTAAAGTCATAGGTTCATAGGATGAATATGAGTTAGGCCGAGGATTTTGAAACTTGCCACCTGATTAGGTGGAGTCAAGGTACTCAATTCTTTTATTACCCATTAGTAAATCAAGCCCTATTTGAAAATTGTCATATTTTCACTGTTAACTATTGATGAGGGTAATGAATTCCATAGTGTTATGATGCTGTGATTATACCAATCATTTCTTTTTTTTGTTCTATTTACATCGCCTCTTAATTTCTGATTATGGGTTCTAGTGTTTTTTAGACTTCTATTTCTCTTTAACCCAACTGCATTAAATAAAAAATTGTTTTGAACTGCACTGAAGGTAGAACATAAATCCCTTTTTAATTGCCTATAATGCATAGAATATTGTCCAAGTTGATCTAACCTATCCCCATAGGGAAGAGTTTGTACAGACCGTATGTTTCTAGTAATTCTTCTCTGTATGCCTTCTACTAGCATTTTGTAGCCAATGGTCATGGGAGCACAGAAAGGTGCACAGTAGTCAAGATGTGGCCATACAAGGGTTGTGTAAAGGGCTATAAGAACTGTAGCTTCTCTGTTTTTAATGTCTTTAAGAATACACCCTATTAACCCATGGCATTTTTTAACCATAGTCCTGGTGTGGGTGTTAAAGGTTAATTTATTGTTGACAATTACTCCCAGATCCCTTTCATCCATTGTCTCATGGAGTGTAACATTATGCAGTTTACATATGTGCATTGGATTATAACATTCAAGGTGCATTATCTTACACTTGGTTACATTGGAGCTCAAGTTGTTTGTAGAAGCCCAGAGTTCCAGCGAACCATGGTTCTCCTGGAGGTGCTTTGCAGCTTCAGCATTGGTCACTATGCTGCCTAGTTTATAGTCATCTGCATACTTTGTCATCCAGACACTACAGGAGGTTTGCATCAATGATATAAATATATTATAAAGGGTTGGACCCAGGACAGAGCCCCGAGGTACAACCGCTAGTGACTGGGCCCCAAGCTGACATGTATCCCCATATTGCCACTATCTGTCTTCTATTAGTTATAATAATAATAATAAACTTTATTTATATTGCACCTTTCCAAAACCAAGGCGCATTGCAAAAAGATTAAATATAAATATAGCAAACAGACAACAATATAAAAACTATTAAGAACAAGTAAACATTAATAAAGGCCATATGCCTTATTCCATAAAAAGGATTTAAGCACCTGTTTAAAGCTCCCCAGAGTCGAACACTCCCTTAACCAACTAGGTAGAGAATTCCAAAGGGTTGGTGCCACAAACATAAAAGCCCGGGCACCAGCTGATTTCAATGTGACCCTAGGGATCTCTAGCAACCCCTCATCGGCTGAGCAGAGCGACCTCACCGGGAGATAAGGAGTCAGGAAATCTTTCAGGTAGTTAGGGCCCAGATTGTGTAGGGCTTTAAAAGTCAGTAATCCAACTTTGAAGGTGATCTGCCACTGAACTGGTAGCCAGTGCAGATCCCGCAGTACCGGAGTAATATGTGATGTTCTAGGAGTACCCGTAAGTACTCGAGCTGTGGAATTCTGCACCAGCTGCAGGCAGCACATATCAGCCCCCGGAAGCCCATGGTAAAGCGAATTGCAGTAGTCCAGGCGTGAGGTCACAAAGGCATGGATCAAAGTTGGCAGATCGCCGGACAGAATGAGGTGCTTGATTCTGGCAATGTTTCTCAGATGATAAAACAAAGATTTTACCACTGCTGACACTTGAGATCTTAAGGACAGCCCATCATCTAGGATCACCCCCAGATCTCGCACCCGTTCTGAGACCAGTAACTCGACATCCCCACAAAATACTCCAGAAGGGGAGCCAGCCACAGGACCCCCATAAGGTGATCCGGATCCAAAACCAACACCTCAGTCTTCCCAGAATTCAACTTCAACCAGCTCGATCTCATCCAATCCTGGATTTCCTCCAGACAGCTATTAAATACCGAGACAGCTCCTTCCTGGTCAGGTGTGAAGGACAGGTACAGTTGGGTATCATCTACATAACAGTGGAAGCCCAACCCATACCATCTCACAATGTCTCCAAGGGGAAGCATGTACACCGCAAACAACATGGGGGGACAATATAGAACCCTTAGGAACCCCACAAAAGAGCGAGAAGGGATCAGAGGAGAAAACCCCTGACACCACCCTCTGAGATCTTCCGTTGAGGTATGATATGAATCATCTGAGCACAACCCCAGAGAGTCCACAAATACATCTCAGGCACTCCAAAAGAACCCCATGGTCGACGGTGTCAAATGCTGAAGATAGATCCAATAACACCAGGATATACCATTTTCTCTGGTCTCTCGCCATCAGGAGATCATTGAGCACCCAAACCAGTGCAGTCTCAGTACTATGCCTCTTACGGAAACCTGATTGGAGAGGTTTGTAGATGCTATGGATGGTCAAGTGGTTCTCCAATTGGGCTGCTACCACCTTCTCAATTAGCTTCCCTGCAAAGGGAAGGTATGAGATGGGTCTGTAGTTAGCCAGACATTCTGGATCCAAAGATGGTTTCTTCAACAAGGGTGTCACCACTGCCTCTTTCAAGGATGGGGATATACACCCGAGTCAAGAGAGGACCAGACAATCTGTGCTAGAGCCAGTAGAATAGAATCTCCACACCCTAAGAGTAGGGGTGTGGGACCTGGATCTAAACTACAGGAGGTAGGACGCAGCCCCTGGACAATCCGCATGACATCCACCATTTCCGGGCGGTCGAAGGTACTCCAGGAAAACAGAGGGATAGTGACCCTGTCCTGGACATCCGCAACTAGCATAGAATGTGCCAAACCGATGTCTGCCCTAATGTTGGCCACCTTAACCATGAAGAACCAAGCAATCTCATCACACTGTGATTGTGATAACGCTCTACGGAGCTGTAGACAGGTTGGGTTGCACAATCTGTCCACAGTTCTGAAAAGCTGAGCAGGTCGGTTCTGCGCAGCAGAAATTTTCCTGGACAGGAACTCTGCCTTCTTACGGGAAATTTCTGACTGGCAGAATTGATAATGTTCTAACAGACTAAGGCGGTCGGCATCCAGGCCAGACCTCCACCAGCAACATTCTAACCTGCGTCCAATTCGCCGCAAATCCCTCAGAACCCCATTAAACCATGGGGTTAGAGGTTAGAGGTCAGAGGGAGAGAGGATGTACACAAACTGGAACAATAGAATCCAGGGCAGAGGTAATGGCAGAATTATAAGCCACAACCAATGCCTCTGGATCATTGCTGTGCACAGGAAGCTCTGATAGGTCAAGAACCGCCGCAAGGCCATTGGAGGAAACATTCCATAAAGGGCGGAACTTGACCATCTCCACAGGGGTTGGCCTACAAGGGGGGGGTGCAAAAATTTAATCTCACGGTGTGCTGATCTGACCAACTGAATGGTTCCACCCTCACATCAGAAGCCTCAATCCCCAGAGGAAGACCAAGTCAAGAGAATGGCCAGCTTTATGAGTAGCAGTGATAACTACCTGTGTTAGGCCCAGTGAATCCATTAACTGGAGGAAATGTTGTCCAAATTGTGAGAGTTCATCGTCGATCCATGCATTAAAGTCACCCAGGACCATCAGCCTGGGGGACTCAAATGTCAGGTCGACAATGAAGTCTGCTACTTCTTTAAGGAATTGCTTCTCATCTCCTGGTGGATGGTAGATGAGAGCAATTTGATAACCCACACCTGCTACAACAGCACATTCAAAAGAAGAGGTCTCCTCAATTGGTACACTGGTGAGATCCAACTCGGTCTTAAAGCAGACTGCAACCCCCCTCCTTCAGTCCAACCTTGGGCGATGTATCACCTTATACCCAGCTGGAATTGCGGCCTCCAATATTGGTCCCGCATTATTATCCAGCCAGGCCTTGGTAATGCACGCCAGGTCCATCAAGGCAACAAGATCTGAGATTATTGCTGTCTTATTCCGGACGGATCTGGCATTGCACAACATCACCCAGGTTGGACAGGACTCCTGGACCGCCCTGACCACCTGCCCATCACTAGAGATGGTGCCCTTGGGTATGGGGACCAAACATGATGGGCCACGCTCTAGGCTCCACTTTGCCCCAGGGCGTCTCCTGGGCTTAATCACCCCAATGGGAGCTCTCCGCTCATCTCGCCTCCACTGTTCACCCCCGCCCCCACCCCACCTCCTCCTGGATAAAATCCACTTTATAATATTTTTTGGAAATTTAAGACTGATCATTTGTTCAAGTAGTATTTTGTGAGAGACTGTATCAAAGGCCTTCAGGAAATTCAAGAATATTACATCAGTAGGAAGGCCTTTATCTAGTGCTGCACTTATGGACTCAAAAAAGCAAAGCAGGTTGCTTAAGTGTGATTTACCTGGTGAAAAACCATGTTGGCTTATATCAGTTAGGTTATTTTGGTTAATGTGAGATAGTATTTGTGCCTGTATCAATTTCTGCAATAATTTTCCCACTACTGACGTCGGGCTGATTGGTCTATAATTAGCTGTTTGATGTCTATTTCCAGCCTTATAAATCAGGTAACAAGTGCCTCATTCCACTCCTGGATGGTGAGGCCCTCATTCAAGGAGGCATTAAATAACTTCATAAGCAGACCTGCTAGTTCATTGGAGAGTTCCTTCAAATAAAAAGGACGAATTTCATCTGGGCCCAGGGAGCTAGTTGGTTTCAGATTTCAAAGCACTTCCCTTACTTAATTAATTATAACTTCATCAAGTTTTTTAGGACTGAATTGGATAATATTGGGTGCAGGTTCATTTAACTTAAAGACACTTAAGAACTATGTATTGAATTCTGTAGCCATCTTAACCTCATCACTAATAATTCCTGCATTTGTATGTAAAGGACAAACTCCTTGATTGCCACCCTTGAGAGAGCCAACATAATTATAAAACTCTTTCTTATTATTTTTAGTGTCAATAGCTAATTTAAGCTCAAGCTTTTGTTTGGCCTTTTGTAGTGCTGTTCTAACAGTATTAGACATTTTTTTGAATGTCGTCAAATTTGTGCTTGATGATAGTTTATAATATTTTTTATATAATCGTTTTTTTTATTACCTATTTTTTTATATGTCTATTGAACCATAATGGAACCCTGTGAGCATTTTTCTATTTTGATCTTAACGGTACCCATGTGTTTTATCAAGTATGTTATTTTCTGCTTGATAATGTCCATATTTGAGACCAGGTTTTGTTATGTAATTCTTCTTCCCAGTTCCATGCTGTCAGAAGTCATTTAATAGCACCAAAGTCAGCTCTGCAGAAGTCCCTTATCTATGTAGTACCCCTATTGTAGGCAATTGATAGGCTTAGTTCTAGTCCTACCATCCTGTGTTCACTGTTCCCTAAGGAATGCGTTACTGTTATAGTGGTTAAACATTTTCTTTTTTTTTTTTCCTCCCTCCGATCTCGCCTCCAGATTTGCCACTCCTTCCAGCTGCGCATGCTGCTCGTGACCCCCTCGTCCTGTCCCTCCTCTCCTCACCTCATATCGCAGCCGACCCAGGGGTGGCCCGGCATATCCCTTTGCCTGGTGGGTCCCCCTCCTCTGAGGGGAAAGACACCGGGTGGGGGCGGGTCCCAGCATACTAGACATCAGTCCCTGGGCGCTGCTGAGGTGGGATCAGAGGGCACAGGACCTCTCGGGCCAGCGGGAGTGGGCAGCCATCATCCGGCGAACCCAGAGGCTTGGTATTTCCGCTTTTCTGTGGGGCATGGTGTGCCACGAATGTCAAGGCATAGCCGACGTTCACCACGCCCCCCCCAACGTCCAAGCTCGCTGCAACTGATCTCCCCTGGCCTCCGCCAGGGGGTACCATACAGCGACCCTGTCTCCCCTCCCACCCCTGGAGTAGGTGAGCAGTCATGGGACGCTCAAACCTACTCCACCCCGGCCGGCTCTCCAGCGACCCGAGTCCGTTCCCGAACCCGGTTTGCCGGCGTCGAAAGCGGAAATCCAACCGCTGCGCCAACGAGCCGGCCGGTTAAACATTTTCAATGTTAGTGAGGATGATGTCCAGGATCTTATTCTCTCTCGTGCCTTCTGTTACCAATTGCTCTAAATCATGTTGTATTGTGAATTCAATAAACTTGTTTTCAGGAACCCCAGAGCCCCGTAAAGTGGGCCAATCAAAGTTAAGAAAGTTAAAATCTCCCATTAGAATGTAATGCTGTGTTGTTTGAACACTGTCTAATATTGTAAGCAATTCATTATTACCTACTTTGTCAAGATCTGGTGCTCAATAACATAGCCCTAGTAATAAAGTTCTAGTAGACAGTGTAATATCCTCCCTTATTGTTACCACATGATGTGAGTTATACTTGTCATATATATATATGGCTATCCCACCACCAGTTCTGTATTGGCAATTTTTGGGAAATTCTGTTGTATCCAGGAATTTCCATATTCCAATCATTATCCTGAAACCAAGTTTCAGTAACCCCACATGCTGCTATATTTTGTTCAACTAAGATAATGAATGGCTATAGCCTAGGAAATAAAGAAATAAGGTTCCAGACCAGGAGTCCTTGTTGGCAGATGCAGACCTTGACATAGTGGCAATAACAGAGACATAGTACTCTGCTAATCATGGCTGGGAAATCAATGTACCAGGCTATACACTGTTCAGGAGGGACAGGAAGGGTAAAAAGGGTGGGGGAGTAGCCCTGGACATCAGAGATGGTATAGTTCACGGAAGACAGGGGGAGGCTGAAGTAATGTGGGTCACTCTGGAGCCAGAGAATGGAACAGCAATATGCACAGGTGTGATCTACAGACCTCTGGTACAGAGGGAGGAAGTAGACAGGGAACTAGTGGAGAACATACATGACATGGCAGCTAAAGGCGAAATCCTGCTACTGGGGGATTTCAGTATGCTGGACATGGATTGGACCACCCTTGTGGCTGCTTTAGCCAGAAGCACAGCCATCCTGGAATCTCTGCAGGGGGTTGGACTCAGGCAGCTGGTACATGAGCCAACCAGGGACAAGTCAGTTCTGGACCTGGTATGAACACAACAAGTAATGTAAAGAAGTACTTCCTTGGTAAATGTTTATAATGTTTTTGCTGAATCTGCAATGGGCGTCCTCTGAGATTATGGGTGTCTTCTTTAAAATTAAACCCAAGATTTTCCAGTAAAAAAAGGGTCATTTACAATGTCATATATTAACTGAAGATCACCTTGCAATCTTCTTGTATACAATGACATTAGATTAAGAGATTTTAGTCTATTATCATATGACATATGTTTCAAGCCCTTTATCATTTTACTAAATCTCCATTGAATTTTTTCAATTTTAATAATATCTTGTCTTTTGTAAGGACACCAAAACTGTGACATGAAATCTAAATGGGGGAGAACATATGCCCTATATAATGGCATAAGTACCTCTTTTTCCTTTGATTTAGTATTCCATCTTATTGCCCAAATGACACTATTTGCTTTGCGAATTACTTCATTAATTTGAAGGTTGGGAAGAAATTTATCAGTTACAATAACACGTACATCTTTTTCTATTTCTGAATCAAGAAGTAGTTTGTTATCTAACATATAGACATGTTTTGGATTATTTGCCCCAAAATGCAAGATCTTACATTTATCATGATTTTAATTTCATACCCCATTTTGCAGTCCATAAGGAAATACTATCCAAGTCTTTTTGTATTATATTTATTTGCTCACTGTTTTCACATGGTCCTCTGATCTTAATATCATCTGCATATTTTATAATTTTAGAGAAACAAGTCTTAGAAATATCCATTATAAATAGATGGAAAAGACATGGGCCTAAAACAGAGCCCTGAGGTACTCCACTAGAAATGGATCCTAGATCTGAAAATTGACCATTTATTAAGACTTGCTGTGACCTCATAGTCAGCCAATTAGCTATCCATTGTATTAAAGTAGTATTAATATTTATGTGATGCAGTTTGGTGGTTAATGCCCAATGTGGTAGTAGATCAAAAGGTTTGCTAAAGTCCAGATATACCACATCATAAGGAATTTTACAGTCTGGACTAGAACTGACACGTTCATAAAAGCACATCAGATTGGATAAACATCATATGCCAGATTTAAATCCATGCTGTTCCAAATCAATGTTTTGTGTACAAGAAGTAAGCACATCTTTTTAATGAGACTCTCTAAGATTTTGCAGATTGACAATGTTAGACTAATGGGTCTATAACTACTACTAAGATTTCTAGGATCCATTTTTTTATAAATTGGTATAACATATGCTTTTTTCCATAAGTTTGGTACATAATTTGTATTTAAACAATGTTCATATAATAGTTGTAATGGGGATGAAAGTTCATCGGCCAATAAGTACAGTAGGTGACCTGGGATATCATCTGGGGTTGTATTAGTTTTACCCTTTTGCATTTTGAGTTTAGTATGAATGTCCGAGTTTGAAACTGTTATAGGACTGCCTGTTAATGTATCAGTAGTGTTTTCTTTATGGTGTATCTGATATATATTGCAAAAATAATCGTTTAAAACATTAGCCATATTCAAGGGATCATGAATTAACTTATCATCTAATATAAGTGGGCCAACTTGACAAGTTTGTTTCTTTAAGGAATTTATATATGCATAAAATGTTTTACTATTGTCTTTAGAAGCATTTGCTGCGAGTTTTAGTTCCCATTCCTTTTTTGATTTTCTTAGACTGTAAGTACATTTTTTTTGAATACGCAGATAAGAATTCCAATTTAATTTGTTTTTATTCCTTAAATATTTATTATAACACCGTTTTTTCTTTTTGATTAATTTGACAATGTCTTTTGCCATCCATTTTGGGTTTTTAGAGTTACATTGTCTATATATATATATATATATATATATATATATATATATATGGTATAAATTTATCTCTTAATACATATAATTTGTTACAGAGAATATTATAATACTCATATGGGCCTTTATTCCTCGTAATAGAATCCCAGTGCATACTACCTAATTCTTGTTTGATACTATCTATATCAGCATTATTATAAAGGCAAATTTTAGTATAATTTTGATGTTTTGTAGTAGTAATATTAATAGAAAAGGTAATAGAACAGTGATCACTGTTACCAATTGGTGAAAGTACCTTAATATCCCTCACCAAAAGCGTATTACTATAAATTACCAGATCTAGAAGATTCTTACCTCTAGTTGATTGCATGACCCCCTGATTTAAGTTGCATTGCTGACAGATATCAATTATTTTTTTTACTCATTTTAGCTAAGGATATTATTCTTGTCAAATCAATGTCACTTAGGTTAAAATCACCTGTTAATACAATATCACCCAACATACATGTGTTAGAAATTTCATTTATAACCAGATCCATATAGTCATTTAATGTATTAGGTGGATGGTAACATATTCCAATTATAGTGTGTTGACTGGAGTTTGTCATGATTTTTAACCATATAGATTCTACTACAGAATCGGTGTTTTTTATTCGATCAGATATATCCATTACCTGTATCTGTTTTTTTATATAGATGGCAACACCGCCTTCTTTTCTAGTCTGTCTATTATGATTAAATAAAGTATAATTTGGTAAAGAGTGTGCCCAACATGACTTAATATCTCCCCATGTTTCAGAAATAAACACTGTCTACCTTGTCAGTTACCACAATAGTTTTTAATTCATCCATTTTATTCGTCAAACTTCTTGCATTAAAGTAAAGACAATTTACAGTATTAGTTTTCAAATCCTTTTTTATAGCTAATGTTTGTTTGGGAGAGAAAGCATACTCTCCCAAATCAATCAGTTTAAATTATTGTTTATGTAAGTATTTAACTGTTTCCCCAATAATGTGTTACCCTTAAAATTGAGATGAAAACCATCTTTACAATACATGTCAGGTCTGTAGACATACTCTTCCCAATGTGTAATACAGTCCAGATTTTGGCAAAGACACTAACTGCACAACCAATTATTAAATATATGTATTGTATTACTAAATTCTATGGAGGCCCTAGGAACAGGCAAAGCCTCCGAAAAAGCTACCTTGCAACCAATATCAACTAAGACATTTGAAAGAGCCACCGTATCTTTTTTTATATCTAGCAAATCTGCTTTTATGAAATCATTTGTGCCAGCATGTATGATCACTAAGGGATTAATATCCTGGTTATCTAAAATATTGTGTGCCATACTGGTAATATGAGAAATTCTGGCACCTCTAAACAAGGAGCATGTACGATTTGCTTTATCGTCATTACAGATTATCCTGTCCAAGTTGTTTACCATAGAATCACCCAATACAAAAACTTGTTTTTTTATTTCAACATAGGTTGAAGGATTTTCCATAGGTGTAATATCACTCCTTTCATTAGTGTTGTGTTCAACTAATTCCAATACAGAAGGTATCAAAGGAATATTTGATGGTGGTGGACACCGATTTACTTCAGTAATCGGTGTAGAATCTGACCTGGTATGATTATTTGATGAAGTACATATAGATACACCCATAGGTCTCTCCTGGGTGGCTGATATGTTCTCAGTTATTTCATCAGCAATATACAGAGATGTAAAACTATTACTGAGTGGTAGTGTAAAGTGATTTGCCTTTCTACCTTTTTTATAAACCTGGTTACTCTGTACTTCAAACCATAGTTGATCTGGACTTTCTGGTTTATTGCAATCACGTTGTCGTTTTCTAGAACCTCCTAGGAAACATTCTTCAGCTGTAGTACTATCTTTATTTTGATTTACATTAGTAATTAAAACAGGAGTTGTATTATTTTGAGATATACAATGCATAGAGTCAGTATTAGAATGATTTCGGGCATCAAATCTTTCCTTCATCTGTAACTGACTGGCTTCCAATTCAGAAAGCCTGTTATTAAACATTAACACTGTTTCCCTCAGAGTTTAGTTTTCCTCACATTTGTCACAGATGTAATCTCCTTGTGTGTTATCTCCCCTTTCAAGTTTGAACATCTGACAGACTAGACACTGTGGCCCAGATATTCAAACTGCGCTCAAAAGTAGCGCAACAGCAGGAGCAAGCAGAAACCAGCGTTGGCAAGAATAAAAGACAGGTGCTATATTCAAACATGGAGCAGAGCAAATAGCGCGCAAGCAACCAACGTCTGAATATCGCATATACTGCGCCATCGCTAAGAACCAGGAAGGAGAAGCTGAGCTAAAATGTTGCGCTTATGGCGCAACCATGGAAGCTCAGCTGAGCATTCCAGAGCTGCCATAGTGCAAGCACAGCCCCCAGAGCAATGGAACTGCACATCCAGGGAGGCAGGCTGGGGCCCACCGCCAGCCATGCCACACATGGGCACAGGAACACACTGCAGAACCCACACCACACTCGCACACCCATGCTAACAGCATCACTGGGGTGGGACGGATGATCCACGTGCCCATGGGGACAAGCCAACAAAGCATAGCAGAGCCCTGACACCCCAGCACAACCACTGGCAGGCAGAGAGTGCCACACACAGGGGGTGACAACCACAGTGCACATCAGCCCCTGTAATGCACAGCGACCTGCACTGTGACCCCAAGACACTACCCATGTGCAGTGACTGGCACTTCAGGAAACCATGCAGTCTCCCCAGCACTCATCAGCCCCGTGCAACACAGAAGCCTACAAGCCAGACACACCCTGTGCACCCAGCAGTGGGTGGCAGCAGATGGCAAGACCAACCGAAAGGCACTGCCATGCTGGAGATACCTCCCCATGCACACACATGCACACACACACACACACACACATACCCAGGACCATACCAGCCCAGATGGCATGTACACCTGCAACTGAGCACCCATAGCTAGCTGCAAATCAGAGACCAACACAGTATTCATATCAAAATAGAAATGTATATTTAAAGGACTAATCACAAAACCAAGTGAAACTATGTACAAGTGGGGGACAGGTAAAAGGTAGGTGTCAAGGGGAGGGAATAACAACTTGAGAGGGAAGGCAGGGTGATAGGGATGGGAGAAGTGGGAAGGGAATGGGCTGGCGGCCCAGCTGGCTGCTGGTCCTCCCCGCTGGTGCCCCTCCTGTGGCTCCTTCGCCGATCACCCTGGTGCTGTATGGCCTGCAGGATCTCCTGGTTCTGATCTGCAACCTGGCTGAGGTGCCGAAGATCCTGGGACATCCTCCTGAGTACCTTCGAGGCCCAGGAAAATGGGAACACAGTCAATGGCTGAGACTGACCACAACCCTGGACACTCACCCAACCTGCAAGCCATATAGCCCATCGTTCCACACCTGTGATGGCATGCACCCACCCACAGTGAACATGCATATGGCCATCATAAACAGGCGGCACCAGTTAGCGCGACCACCACCCACACACACTGCCCACGACAATCACAGTGCAAACTAGGCTGTAAGTCGATGTGGCAACGTGGTGCGATGCCAGTTACACAGCTATGTGCCCAGTGCATGCCTGACCACCAGTGATGCATACACAGACGTGCCGCGATACTGCACTGTGATGCAGGTCACCTGTGTCATGCCTACATACATGGATACATAGACAGTGTCGGCAGATAAGGGCCTATGGACACCCAGTCTGTCCATTTGACCTTGTACGCTCACTCTTGTTGTCCTATAAGTCCATTCCCCTTACCCTGACCTCCAGAATTCCGTTATGGCTAACCCATGCATTCACAAATCTCAGTGACCAAGTCAGCCCCCACCACTTCCTCTGGCAGGGTGTTCCACTTGTCCACCACCCATTCTGTGAAGAAATACTTTCTCATGTTTCCTCTGAATCGTCCTCTCCAACTTCATCCCATGCCCTCTAGTCCTGGAACATCCTTTACGCTAAAAATATTGTTTTCCTGCACTCTGTTCCCCTTGTAAGATACTTGTATGTCCCCATCATATCTCCACATCCTCCTCCCCCAGGGAGTACATGTTCAGTTCCGTCAACCTGTCTGCATAGGACTTGTGATGCAATCCATGCACCATCCATGTCGCCTCCTCTGAACCTCTCCACCCAGTCCATGTCCATACGTGAGTATGGTCTCTGGAACTGGTGTATACACTGTAATCCGTGTGGGGACCACTAGTGTTTTGTATAGTGGAATTATGACTCCCTTGGTTGTGTCCCACATGGCTGGTGGTCTTGCCCCCAGCATGCAATAGCATCCATGAAGCAATGATACTCACACCCTCCAGCAGCTGGGTCTGACGCTGCTGCTGCTGCTGCTGTTGGGGCACACACCCCCCGCACCGGGGCCTGGCATGGCCCACGCCACCCTGGTCCTGTGTCCTCGCAATCCGCCTGTGGGACATATGTTGAGACAAACATCAGTGACTGCAAAAGAGTGCCCCCTGCCCCAGTGAGTGCCTGCCCACAGCCATAACCAACCATCGCACAGCTGCACACACCGACACCTATGCACAGCCACCCAAGCACACACACACCCTGCACAGAGAATATAGGTGTATAGATGGTACACTCACCTGGCTCAGGTAGCACGCCCGCTTGGCACGTGAACGCAGCCGCCAAGAGTTCCAAGCTTTCCTTCCGGGCGGAGGTCACTGCACCGTGCCGCACTGCTCAGAGACCGCTCTGGCCAGTGACCTCCACCAGGTCAGTGGCCACTTGCTGCCACATCGCAATCTTCCAGGCATGGGTGAGGGGGCCCCACCACACAGTGCCTCACAGTGGGCTCCACCAGGCCACCAGGCTGGCCACTTCAAGCTGGCTCCAGGACACCGCCCTCCTAGCCATGGCACCAACTTTACAGCAGGCAATATGCGGGCACCCCGCCAAGGCCAGAATCCCCACATGGAGTTGTTGCGCAATAGACCACCACAGGCCCCAATCGCACCGTTCAAACAGCTGCTGTCACTTTACATGGCGCTTGCCACCGGACAGCGGAATAGGGACGCATATACGGCATGCCAACAGCGCCAGGGCCGAGGGCATACAAGGTCACGGCACGATGCAAGTGCCACGCATGTTTAAGGACGAGAGTATCCTGCGCGATCGCTAAGCTGAGCACCAGTGCCATTAGTGGACTATCGCGAGTAGTGCCATAGCCACGGTTATAGTGCCCAGGTGCTGTAGCGCCCACTGGTACAATGGTGGCTATGGGGGTTGTGCTGGCCAGATTTGCTACTGCAGGTGAGAGGTGAGTTACATGCTGTGTGATGCTCAGGACAATGCCTATGGGCGGAGGATGATAAAGGCTGAGGGGCTGAGCATGAAAGGGCACTTAGAAAGGGACAAAGGGCACCCTTTCATCAGTATCTGCCATGCGGAGAGGAAACGGGGGCTTCTGCACCTCCGGGCCGGGCAGCTATGCTCATGGGGAAATGCTGTCGACTGCACAGTGACAGGTGTCCACTTCCACCCATACAGATCACCATGACTGACCAGAGCCAAGCTGAGGGTGTGGACGGTGGGCGAGGAGGAGGCCGACTTCACCACGTGCAGAGACAGAGGCCCTCTTCCAGGCCTACCTGGAGGATGAGCCAACATTGAGTGGATGGAGGCACCTTCAGGTGGCGTGCAGCTGCATGGGGAGGGGTAGCTCGGCTGCCTCAACCTGCACGGAAGCCACCAGCCTCCATGCAGGAATGCAGAAGAAGATGGGACTGACCGCAGGAGGCTGAAGGAGAAGGTGGCAGCCTTCAGGGTGGTGACGCGTCAGCACTGGGGCCCACCAGTGGTGCTGCAGCTGACCCCAGAGGAGACACTGGTCGCGGCTTATGCAGCCGAGACGCATTGCGGGCGGGCGCATGGCGGAGGATTCCAGACAGGTGGAAGCCCATCACTGCACGGCTATGATATGGTGATGTGTTGGGGGCTGCTGTTCACATGCACCCACATGTACTCTTTCTGTTACAGATCCTGTCTGTCTGCAGGAGACGGTGGTGGTGGTGGGTCCAGACAGTGAGGCAGACCTGGTTGGACGTGGAGGAGGGAGCATCCACCTCCGCCACCAGCCTGCAGGCACCGCAGCAGCATGCACGCTGGGCCAACAACCCAGTGTCAGGGTGACAGGTGCAGGGGGGTACAGCCTGTGTCACAGAAGTCTGGCATGCAGGTATGCCAGCATGCTGTGCCTATGGCAGTGGCACGCACCTGCACCATTGATGATAGCAGGCCTGCAATGGGCAGTGATAGGTGTGTGTCCCATGACGGACACATGGCAGGCCAGCACGCACTCTGGGCCTTCCTGTTCACACCTGTGTACCAGCATGCTGGCACAGTCCCAGGCTGTGCCTGTCAGCACCGTGGGCAGCACCGTGGCTGTGCAGGTGTCTGGCACTGTTGTCAGCACAGAGGTGAACAGGTGGACCTGGGGCTCAGCAGTTGAGGGGCGACTGGCAGCAGTTGCACACCAGGTCTGGGGGGTACAGTGTCCAGCAGTGGCACATGTCCACCGCCTCTGATCCGCCTATACCTGGTCCTGGCGAACAGCGCCACCCTCAAGGGGTGCTGTGCACCAGGACCGTCCACACTCTGGGGGTCACGATGCCATTGGGGCACAGTACCCATTGACGCAGACACCCGCCTGCTGCAGGACTCGCACAGCTGCAGGGGCGGTTGCGGTCCGTGGAGGCACTGTCTGTGTCCATGGAGCGGCATAGCAGGGAGTGTGCTCGGACTGGAGCTGAGCTGGTCCTTATGTAGATGGATGTGACCGCTGCCATTGACAGGCTGACCCGGTGCAGTGGTCTCTGTCGCGGATTACGACTTACACTGTCAGGTGCCCCTGTACCACACACCCCACACAGTGCGCCTCCACCCCTCGCTTCCACGGCGTAGTGCGACACCAGGCCTGTCGACGCCGGGTTCTGCTGTGGGCATCCCAGCACCCTGGTGCAAGTTTGTTTGGCAGGATGCAGACCCCTCAGTGAAAGGTCGCTGCGCAAGCAGTGGGGACCCCTGGGTGCACCAGCGCTACCCGATGTGGCCCCTGCTCAGGCTGCCAGTGCTGCTGGCTGACGGGCGGGCCACCCACGCATCCGTGGCCGTGGGATGCGCTACCTGACTGAACTGTCTCCCAGTGCAGGCTCCCGTCTGGTGCTGCCCTGTGTGCAATGTGTGTGGCATGGTGGGCAGGCACTGCTGGGTGCTCTGCTCACCAAGCTGACACATCGGAACACCCGCACACCTCCCAACTGCTGTCCACAGGTGCGCAGTCATGATGATGCCTGCATTGCACTGTACACCAAGGTGCAAAGGTGCCCAGGTCCTGACACACGCATGGACAGTCCAGGTGGTGGGGGGTGGTTGGTGGTGCTGTGTGTTGGCAATGTCATTTCCGCAGTGCTGTGCTGCTGCCCATGTATGCTGCCTGGTGTGTGTGTGTGTGTCCATATGAGTGCTCCTCTCTGATGAGTGCAAGCCGGTATGCCTGGAACCTCAACCCCTGGACCTTCATGCACGGTGTGTTCCCTGTGTGCCTGTGGTTTGCGCATGGACAGTGTTGCCTGCACATGTCCCTTGACTTACCCAAAGGCGTAGTGCTCTTCTGCAATGGTGTCCCGGTGCAGCTGGGCCTGCCGGGTCAGTCGGGGGTCCCTTCCTAGGGGGCTGCTCATCACCCACATCACCAGCGCCACTGGCGCCCCCATCGCTGTCCCTCTTGGACCTGTAACGGCTATCCCATGGTCCTTGGCCATGTTGTGCAGGATGCAACAGGCCAGGAATATCCCACAGGCCTTTTGGGGTTGTACTGTAGGTGCTCACGGAGGTGTCCAGGCATCGGAAGCGTGCCTTGAGCATCCCAAACACCCGCCTATGATGTTACGTGTTGCAGCATGTGCCTCTATTGAAACCTAGCTGCGCTGGGGTCGGGGCGCCGGTATGGTGTGAGCAGCCAGGGACGGAGTGGGTATCCGCAGTCACCTGTGTGGAGATAGTGGAGATCAGTGTCATGTCAGGTCCATATTGCCCTTATCCTTGTGTGCCACTACCATGGCACCTGTGTCATTCCCACCCTTGCACAGAGTTTGCATTCCATACATGTGTACTCACCCACTAGATGACCCGTGGGGATGTTCCCACTCGAATCGATGGCACAGTGCAGACTGGTGCCATATGAAGGCATCATGTGCTCCGCCAGGTGTGTGGGCACAGACATTGATAATGCGCCCAGTGGCATCACACACCACCTGGCAGTTGACACTGGAAAGCCCTTCGGCCCTGGATACACCTGGCCGTCGGGGCCAGGTGGCATGCGAATGGCCACATGGGTGCAGTCTATGGCCCCTAGCACGCCAGGCATATGTGCTACCCTGTGGAACTCCTGCATGTTTGTTGTCGCTCTGCGCCGTGTGCTGGGGAAATGGATGTACCCGCAGCATGAGGCAGCAGTGCTGTGAGGAATTGGGTGAGGATGCGACATGGCCGACTGTGTAATGCCTGTGGTGTCCCCTGTCGGCCTCTGAAGGTGCCCGTGGTGAGCAGGCACATGCAGGCTGTCACCTTGGTCTCCACGGACAGAGCATGACTCCGTCGTGAGGGTGCCTGCATCACATCACTGCACAGCTCACAGAGCCGTCTCAGTATTGCCCTGTTCAGGCGGCACCGCCAATCTCGACATCTGTGTACAGCTCGAAGCTGATGCAGGCATGATACCGCCTGTCGGGGGCATACCACCGACGGACCCTCCGCGGCCACGTCCCCCTGCAGCATGGTGTCTCACCCTCATTACAGCTTCCATGTGAAGCTGACACTGTCCATCTCCCTGGCTTCTGCCCCCGGCTGCTGTTCCTGTGTTACCCCGCTGCCCCACTGCTGCTTCCACTGCACCGGCACCCCCACTGGCCTCTCTGTCCTCCTGGACCCACTGTCCCTCTCTGCCCTTCCAGCTCCTGTCTCTCTCTCTCTCTCTCTGTCTCTCCCCCAGTTTGCGGCCTGCTAGAGTTCTTGAGCCGCTTCCTTGAGCCTTTTTATTTTGGCTCAAATCCGGTACTGCGCAACTTCCGGCTAAGCCACTCTTGCGCATTGCGCAAGTGTTCGAATATCGCATTGCGCACTTTATGCATGGACCTGCCCCCTTCGGTTGCGCATGCCTTCATTTCCATTGTGCTGTTGCTCAGCATGTTTTCGGTGGCGCAACTGGCCCCTTCTGAATATTGCAGAATGGCGCATTTTTGGAGTTGCGCACGCGCAACCCTGTTGCACATGGCGCAACCCTTTTGAATATCTGGGCCTGTGTGTATTTACTCATGTTTGGTTCTACCATAGACAACGACATAGTATAAATTGTTACTATATTCTTGCTTGCTGACAAGGATTAAATGTACAACAACATGCTTAATCAGTTACCTGATATAGTAGATACTGCACATTTTACTGTACCCCACCATCCCCGCTGAACGCACAGAACATGCGTCGATGCGTGTCTCTGTGCACGTCTCCACACGCTGTGCCGTGCACCCTGCTTTGCTCACCCTGCTCACTGTGCGTGCTATTCAAATAGTAGCCTGTGACCCAGATGGGTTTCAGTAGGTCAGACTGCGCCTCGTATAAAACTATTTTAAAAAAAGGGTAAAGTTTAGAACTGGCACCAGAGAGTGCTGTCTATATGTGCATAAAACACTACACAACAGCCCAGAATAAAAGTTAGAAGGCAATATCAGTCTATAGTTGGTGATTTCCCTCTGCAAAAAACTACAGGCTCTCTTCCTGGTTCCTGTCATGGGATACCAGGACTCACAGCATAGAACAGTTTAATTTATTAATGACAGCACAATATATAGTATATCAAACAATGTCAGCATATTCAGGGAACGCTTTTTGTCAGTTTTACTCTTAACAGCTGTTTAAGCACCTTGCTCACTGTGCATGCTATTCAGATAGTAGCCTGTGACCCAGATGGGTTTCAGTAGGTCAGACTGAGCCTCGTATAAAACTATTTAAAAAAAAAAAGTGTAAAGTTTAGAAACTGGCACCAGAGAGCTGTGTCTATATGTGCATAAAATGCTACACAACAGCCCAGAATAATTCATAAGACAATATCAGTCTGTAGTTTGCGAGTTCCCTCTGCAAAAAACTACAGGCTCTCTTCCTGGTCCCTGTCATAGGATACCAGGGCTTCTGCTCAGTATTCACTAAGGAGGGGGAGGGTCAAGGACCACAGTTGGGTTGCAGAGGCAATGGGGGGGAGAAGTGGACACCAGTCCATTCACAGTGGAGAGAGTTCTGGAAGAACTCACAAACCTGAAGGTGGATAAGGCCATGGGACCAGATGGCATCCACCCTAGGATATTAAAGGAACTGCAAAGGGAACTAGCAGCACCTCTGGCAGCCCTGTTCACAGAGTAACTCAACATGGGTATCATTCCAGAGGACTGGAGGATGACACATGTAGTCCCGCTGCCCAAAGCAGCAGTAGAGAGGAGGTGAAGAACTACAGGCCAGTCAGCCTCACCTCAGTGGTGGGAAAGATCATGGAGACACTGCTGAAAGAAAGTATAGTGGCACATATGGAATCCAGTAGTGCTCAGGATCTGAGGCAACATGGATTCACAACAGGAAGATCATGTCAAATGAATCTAATAAATTTTTTTGATTGGGTGACTGGAGAAATAAATCAGGGAGGGCTGGTAGATGTCACCTACCTAGATTTCAGCAAAGCCTTCAACACCGTCCTACATAGAAGGCTGATTAACAAGATAGGTAGTCTGGGCATGGGAGACAAAGTGGAAAAGTAGGTTAGGAACTGGTTAACAGACAGGAGACAGAGGGTGGTGGTAAATGGGTACAATCTGGGGAGAGGGGGGTGACCAGTGGGGTACCACAGGGATCAGTACTAGGACCAGTTATGTTCAATGTCTTCATTAGTGACATTTTAGAGGGGCTGGAAGGAAAGGTCTGCCTGTTTGCAGATGACACCAAGATCTGCAACAGAGTGGATACTCTGGAAGGGGTGCAGAAAATGAAGAGGGACCTGAAGAAGCTTGAAAGATGGTCAGAGATGTGGCAACTGACGTTCAATGCAAAGAAGTGCAAAATAATGCACCGGGGTAGAGTGACCCCAGAGAAGAGCTACAGGTTGGTGGGGGAGGAGCTGACTGTCACCAAAGAGGAAAGGGACCTAGGGGTTATCTCTGATGACCTTAAGGTATCAAAGCAGTGCACAAAGGTGGCAGGGAGGGCCAGTGGCATGCTGGGGTGCATAGGCAAGGGTATCACTAGCAGGAGGTGGGAAGTGGTGATGCCATTGTATAAAACATTGGTAAGGCCTCACCTGGAGTACTGCATGCAGTTCTGGAGGCCACACCTGCACAAGGACATAGATAAGGTGGAGACTATCCAAAGAAGTGCAACAAAGATGGTGCAGGGTTTGCACCACAAAACATGTGAGGACAGACTAAGGGAATTCAATATGTACTCACTGGAGTAGAGGAGACAGCAGGGGGAATTGATTGAAATTTTCAAGTACCTCAAGGGCATAAAAAAGATGCAGGTGGGGGATCTTGTCCAATGTTGAAAAAATACTAGAGCAAGAGGGCATAAAATTAAATTTGAAGGGGGTAGATTAAAAGGTAATGTGAGGAAGTTTTTCTACACAGAACGGGTAGTCAACGCTTGGAATAGTCTGCCACAGGAGGTAGTGGGGGTAAACACAGTGGAGGGGTTTAAGCATGTCTGGGACGGGCACAGGGGAAGCTTGAGAGGAGACAAACTGGATGGGTCTAGCGATCCTTATCTGCCAACAAGTTCTATGTTTCTATGTATAGTAACAGTGGTATCAGCGGTGGTATTGATATAATATTTATCAAGATCAATCAATAATATATTAAAATTTTAAAATACCTTCCCTGAATGTGTCTGTTTCCAGAGCAAATGCACATGTGACACTCGTCCCAGAATAATAGTGTCTCACGCAGATGAAAGGAGCACTCCTATTGGTTGGGAGTGCTCCCTCACTTTAAAATGGGACACGCAGAACAGTTTTTAAACAGGTAGACGAAACAGACACAAATAAATTGGTAAAAGTAAAACCAAAACTTAGGATGGATATTCAGTATTATTACCTCACCAGCCCTACATATGAAACTTACATATTTAGTAGGAAAAAAGAGCCACATTTTGGTTAAAAAGTGAATTGAAAACCAAAGAGCAAAGCATGCTCTCAGAAAATACCTAAATACCCTTAGGGCGGTATGGAGCAGACATTCTGAAATTACTTAGACTGAGGTGAAACCAAAGACCAAGAATATTAATAGTTAAATTAGTGTACCTCCAATCCAACCATATGAAATAGCAAAGCATACCATGAAACATTGAGGGTGCAGCTGGGAGGATTATCTGATTATAACGTATAGAAAATGAACATGTCTTTGTTATATAAACTATTTGTTCAGTCTGAGTCTCTAGTCTTACTGTCAATATTAAAGGAGTAGTACACCCAAAATTTGTAAAAACATATGTTGTGCAGAGTGTTTTGATTTGTGTTTGAAGACCTAGTGTGTCCTTCCCTCTTTCTGCTATTAGGAGTTTTTCCTGAATTAGCCTGCTAGCTTGATGGTAGTTTTATGACTCCTGGGGATCTCCATCTCAGCAAGTTGTATTGCTTTTCTTGTTCTTACAATGCATCCTGTCTTATGCGACAGTGATGTAGCAGGGACCATAGATTTAGTAGCAAGCACTGCTTTAAAATCAGTTCACAACAGCAGAGATGGCTATATTTTAAAAGCTATGCAGAGTTCAGCTAAGTGACTACCCTCATTGTAAAGGTATTTGTGCCATGAACATTTGTGACACTGGTTGTGTATGTGTAACTTGTATAGTTTTCAAGATATTTACATTTGTTTGGCATGTCTACTAGAGTGTTCACTCAGAAAAAAAGAGTGTCTGCTGTTTGCAAGCATATCTATTCACATGCCAAACAAATCTAAATATTTTGAAAACAATACAAGCTACACAAAAACAACAAGCAGCAAAGTTAATCAGGACAAAAAGATTTTTACAATGAGGGTAGTCACTAAGCTAAACTCCTAGCAGTTTTTAAAATATTTGCCATCCGAAGTGGGAAATTTGGTAAAAAAAAAAATGGACATTTGGTTAATTAGGATGGTTATATTTTAAAAACTATACCGTGTTTAGCTTAATGACTACCCTCTTTGTAAAGGTCTCTTTGTCATGATTAACTTTGTTGCCAGTCAGTTTTATGTAGCTTGTAAAGTTTTCAAGATATTTAGATTTGTTTGGCATGTGTACAAATGTGCACATAATTCTGCATAGTATCTTATGAATGTCATAGCAAAGCTTCCAAGAGTCCTATCACCAACATTCTGAATGTAGAAAAGAGTAGAATTAAGCAGTAAGGCACAGCAGAGTGTATGTTATTGTGTAATAACATCACTATTGGGGTGTGTCGAAGCTCGAGGTGAAGCCAAGTGCTTTCACCATTCCAGGAGTGACGTTATTACACAATAACACACACCCTGCCATGCCTTATTGCTATTATACAGTGGCTTTTTTTTTTTTAAGAACATGGGAAAATAAGTTTATAATACAGGCAGGTATACATATTCGAAAAAGAGTCCATAGTTTCTGTTTTGTCCAGCAACATTGGTTTGTCATGTAACCCACTTTAGGTGTCTCTTTGCCTGTTCCTTTGTGTGTCTGTCATCTACCATGCACTATTTTCTGTTGCCATGTGCCTGCCCTTGAACTGGGAGAAGTTTACATACTCTGCAGTTGTTTTTATTTTCTTTCTTGCTTAACTTGGTCATAAGCAACCCCGCTGTTTCTGTCAGGATGGAGCTGAGGAGTGGTGTGTGGAGCAAGTTTTGGAACTGGATGTAGCAAAATGCTGTTTGAAGTTATGTCTTTGTTTTACTGAACCATTTTTGTGTTTAGGAAATCCAGTAGAGTAGGAGATTATTGACAGAGCTTTGTTTCTATGTAAGATAGGGATGTGCATCCACCAAGTCCTGCAGTGAGCAGTGCACTGTACTGCACACTTGCTACAACTGCAAAATTGAAGCCAGAATTCAGGAACATCAGGGGACTCTCTCAGAGAAGGTGCTGTTACTGCTTTCTCTAACATTTGTTTTAGGAGGGAGAACATAAATTATCTAGTGCTTTAGTTTTTTTCTACCAAATCAACTGGTGTCAATGAAGCACGTGACTGGCAATTGCGGTCTGCACTGTCCAGTGAAGTCGCTCATCTCAGTTGAGAAAATACTGGAGATAAAATGGTTGTCATGATTTCCGAATCTGTTATGTGGTCACCTGTATGCCTGGACTTCATACAGTGATCTTATTGCGTAGTAACATCACTGTTCCAGGCACCCACTGACCAATCAGAGCGCAAATGATTTTCAGCTGAGCTGAAACGCTGTTCTACCACAGTAAAAAAAAGATGGAATGCTGTTCAACCCTTTTGTGGTAGAGCTGTATTCCAGCTCAGCTGAAAATCGCATGAGCCACACTTACAGACAGCAGGATCTAACAGATTAAACCCCCAACCCTATGACAGCATGAACAGAAACTTGACCAGAACCACAAATGCAGAATCAACCAGATATAACCCTGCAATGTAAAAAGAAGCACCTGTAGTAGGAAGGCACACTAAGACTCACAGTTTTAAACGGTCTTACATAAACATTTTAATACTGTAGGTGAAAATAAACACACGGTAGCCAACTGGCCACTATGAAATATACACTGTATGTGTAGTTTGTATTTTATGTAACTAGTTGGCTACCACTTGTTTGTTATTTTCAAGTACAGTATTAAAATGGTTATATAAGACTCTATAAAACTGTGAGTTTAGTGTTCTTTCCTGTTACAGATGCCTTTTTTTTTGTTCTGTTTGGTTTGACTACACATTTTAGCACCATAGCTGTAGTACTCCGTGCTCTCTTTCCTGCAGCAAACCCTCCAGTGTAAAAAACTAAATGCAGGATCAAGCAGATATTTATAAAAACTTACACAAATAGATGTCAATCCTCCACTCGCAAATGAATACGTATAGCCGCCATGTTTTTTTGTGTAAAAACCACACCTCAATCTGATAGATAACCAGTGGGAGTGTGCACTACTAATGTAGGGACATCTAGTCCCTAGCAACCACACAACTCACCATAGCAACTAGCCCTAAGTCCCAAAATAAGATGGGACACTGAACAATTTATTTTCTATGTATGAAAAGTATAATAATTGCTAAAAGCAAATCAAATTATTCAATGGGGCACCATACACTATATAAACTATTGGATGGGCAACCCTATGCCCAACCAGTGTGTTTGCCACCTTGGTGCTCTGATTCCAAAGGACCTCCCTAGCTTCGCTCTTGAGGTCACACTGAATCAGAACCCCTCTGTGGCAGAACACACTGGTTCAGCATTGTTGCCCATCCAGTATTCTGTATATAATGTATGGTAAGTGCCTATTAACCACCATAATCAGCAGTCACACAGCTTTGTTATGCACTGTTTAGAATTTTAAAAGTTGTTAACCACACTTCGGAATTTCCAAACAGTGGCATAAGAAAAAAGAATGCACCAGAGTTCCATAATTCTCACACATAGAATGCAAACAGTGTTTTTTGACCATACACTATAAAAGATGATGGCTGGGGATTAGGTGACAACCACGCTGAAATCACCTCTCGTGGTTGCTAGGGCTACAGTAAACCTCTCGAGCTGCGCTCTCAAGGTTTACCATGTTGCCCTGGCAACCACTCGAGGTGATTACAGTGTGGTTATCACCCGATCCCCAGCCATTATCCTCTATGTTATGGAATTTTGTAAACTTTTTACGCTTATAAGACTCATGTGCTACACTATATTATACAATGGCAAGGAAATTTCCTGCACTCCGATTGGTCAGTGGGTGCCTGAAATAGTGATGTTATTACACAATAACATCACTGTATGAAGTCCAGACACACAGGTGACCACATAACAGAGGGAGAAATCATGACACAGCCAATTGCTCTCCAGTGTTTTCCCACCGAGATGAGTGGCTTCACAGGACCATACAGACTGTGACTGCTGGTCGCATGCTTCATCGACACCAGTCGATTGTGCAGAAAAAAGCAAGCACTACATAATGTTATGCTCTCCCTCCTAAAACAATAGTTAGAGAAAGTCGTAACAGCTCCTTTTCTGTGACAGTCCACTGATGTTACTGAATTCCCTCTTCGATTTTGGTGGTTGTAGCACATGTGTAGTACAGCACCTTGCTCACTGCAGGTCTTGGTGGATGCACATCCCTGTCTTATACAGAAGCAAAACTCTGTCAATAATCTCCTACTCTACTGGATCCCCTAAATACAACAAGCATTTGTCAGTGCCAAATGTTGATTGCTTATACTGTATGTGCTGTTTAGGTATTTGGAAGTGAAAGTGTTATGCTTAAGAACTGTCATGTGCCCCGGGTAATTCAGTCTCAATTCTCATCCATTAGATGCTGTATTACTGTAGCAATCCTAAAGCCTCCTTGTCCGTTTTTCACCGGTCAGCTACTATACTTTTTGTTCTCGGCTCTCGTATAGTTTCACTTAGTCCAGTTAGAAATCCTATTGCACTCCAGGTATTACTCAGCTCAGTTAGAGAAAGAAACAGAACAATTAAATCTGTATTATTACAGCAATCCTAAAGTATCCAATCATTGCTTTGTCTCCACTCCAGAGATCCTGCTGTAATATAGGACCACAGAGGACCCTGAGCAGGGGGATGGGCAACTGTAAAGCCCCGACAGAGCTCTACTGAGCTCACTCAATCCCTCTCTCTCACTCACTTATTCTGTTTCTCCCACAGCTGCAGGCTGCCCTTTTGTACTGGGGTTCTGCTTGCATTGGAGCCTTTTTTTGCCCACAAAAAAACCAGCAGCAGTCCTGACACAGCTCTGTTGAGCTCACTCACTCCTTCTCTCTCACTCACTCATTCTATTTCTCCCACCGCTGCAGGCTGCCCTTTTGTACTGGGCCCCTGCCTGCATTGCTGCCTTTTTCTGCCCACATAGAAATCCTCAGCAGTCCCAAAAGAGTTCAGTTGAGCTCGGTCACTCCACCCCCGTCACTCGCTTGATCCTAATCTGTCCCAAACACTGATTTCCGAAAGCAAGTGTGCTATTCTGTACCAGAAGCATGAAAAGACATTTCAGCCAGGATGTGAAAAATGACAGCTGTACTGTTCATAAGAAGGTGTGAAAAAATGCCAGTGTTGAAAATTTGGCGTGAAAATATTACTAATCTGCAAAGTTACAAGGGTGCATGGAAACTGTACAACACACGCTCGTAACTCAGTCATGTTATGGAGTTTCATCACAAAATTTTCAACATAGGCATTTTAGGACCTCTGCTCATGAACAGTGTCACACTGATGTTTTAATGCATCCCGAACACTGATTTCCCACAGCGACCGTGCTATTCTGCGCCAGAAGTGCAAAAACATATTTCAACTAGGATGTGAAAAATAACAGCTGTACTGTTCAAAAGGAGGTGTGTAAAACTGGCAATGTTGAAAATCTGAAGTGAAAATATTGCAAATTGGCAAAGTTACGAGTGTGCGAAGCAACTGCGCAATGCACTCTCATAAAACAGTCATTTTGGGGATTTTTCCCACCAAATTTGCAACATAGACTTTCTGAGAACCCACCTCATGAACAGTGGCACTGTTGTTTCATTAATCGGTCCCAAAGGGTGATTCCGTGCAGTGACCGTGAAATCACCTTTCATGACTGAATAACACCATGACAGTGTCTGAATTCATGAGGAGGGGGCCCAATAACCCCATGTTGAAAATTTGGTGCCAAAATTCCAAAAAATGCCTCAGATATGCAAAAAAGTTGAAAAAAGCCCTATTTATGCCTTTAGACAGCTTACCGGCATTTCCTCAGTTTGCGGTCAGCTTTGAAGAGTGCAGACATGTTCCCGGTCCACCGAAAGTCGTCGCGCCAGACTCTGGAGGTAAGTATGGGATGAGGGGGGCTATGGGGAGGCAGGGTGCACAGTGGGTTGGCGCTGGGGCTGTGGGAGGGGGCAGGAAGACTGTGAGAGGCTGTTATCTTTTTTTATTGGTTTCAAAAACAAAAAACAAAAACATTGCAGGATTTGTTTTCTTTACAGGGGCATTGGGCATGCTGGGGTGGGCTCACAACATGCCACCTGAATGTTTTGGGGGGCTGTAGCTGACAGGTGATTGGGCACCCCCGTCAGCACATATGGAGTGCTGGGGGGGAACAAGAGCCGAGGGGGATTGGGCACCCCCTTGGCACAAACTGAATGTTTTGGTGGGGGGGAGAACCATTAAGCTGATGGGGAGTGGGTTCCCCCATTGGCAACCTGAACTCACGTGGGCACTGAAGCCTACAAGGATTGGGGCCCCTGTCGGCAAACAAACACTGTTGTGGGGAGGCACATGCTGCCGAGGGGGATTGGGCACCCCCTTGGCACTGGGGGCTTTTTCATATTGTTTGTGAACACGGCAGCAAGCTGCCACCATGTTCACAAACAATATTACAGTACCAACATTCCACCCAGCAATGATGGGTCGCTCCCTCATTGCAGCGGAATGGCTGACGCTGCAATGACGAGGTGGCCCTTGATTGCAGTGGCTGAAATGTTTCAAGGTTGTGGCATGCTGGCTGAAATAGTGTCAGCAGCAGTGTACCACCTTATTGGGGAAAAGCTGGCCAAGCCTCAAAAGGCAGTGGGGGCATTGGCCACAACAGTGCCATGCCTCCACAACCTGCTTCTGCAGCAAGCTGTCGCAATATGTTTCTTGCGCATGTGCGCAATCAACATAAAAATGGTTCAGTAAAACAGAGCTGTAACTTCAAACAGCATCTCATTAACTCCGCCTCGGCTGTAGCACCACTGGTTCCAAAACTCAATCCACGCACAACTCCTCAGCTCCATCCTGACAGAAACAGTGGAGCTGTTTATGACCAGATTAAAAGAAGAAAGATAACAATAACAGTGGTACGCTATGTAAACTTCTCCGAGTCCCAGGGCAGGCACACTGCAACAAAATAATAGCACCAAGTAGGTGACAGACATGCAAAGGGACAGGTATAGAGACACCTAAAGTGGGTTACATGGCAACCATGCAGTGACAGCACCACCTGCTGGAAAAAACAAACTATGGATTCTTTTATGAATATGTATAACTGCCCCAACAAAATATAAAAAAAAAAAAAAGTGTTGTAAACTTATTTTCCCCTGTGGTTAAAAAAAAAAAAAAAAGAGCCATTTTATAATAGTGATAAGGCACGGCAGGGTATGTGTTACTGGGATAATGTCACTCCTGGTGGTAGCTAATTAGCTTTGCCTCGAGCTTCAACCCACACCAGGAGTGACGACGTTACACAATAACACACACCCTGCCATGCCTTACTGCTTAATTCTACTTTATTCTGCATTTAGAATGATGTTGATAGGACTCCTGGCAACTTTGCCATGATATTCCTAAGACACTGTGCAGAATTCTGTGCACATTTGTACACATTCCAAACAAATCTAAATATCTTGAAAACTACAAGCTACAGAAAACTGACCAGCAGCAAAGTTGTTTGTGACAAAAATACCTTTACAATGAGGGTAGTCACTAAGAAGAACTCTGTATAGTTTTTAAAATATACCCATCTAATTAACCAAACATCCATGTTTTTTTACCAAATTTCCCACTTCGCATGGCAAATATTTTAAAAACTGTACGGAGTTCAGCTTAGTGACTAACCTCATTATAAAAATCTTTTTGTTCTGAACAACTTTGCTGCTTGTTGTTTTTGAGTAGCTTGTATAGGTTTCAAAATATTTTGAATTGTTTGGCATGTGCAGCTGAGCTTGCAAACAGACAATGCTTTTTTTCTGTCTGAGTGATTACTCTAGTAGACACGCCAAACAAATGTAAATATCTTGAAAACATACATTCTATGCATACACAACCAGTGTCACGGTTGTTTACAACAAAAATACATTTACAATAAAGGTAGTCATTAAGCTGAACTCTGTATAGTTTTTAAAATATAGCCATCTCTGCTGTTGTGAACTGATTCTGAAGCAGTGCTTGCTTCTGAATCAGTGGTCCCTGCTACAGGTATGTCACTACTACATGAGACAGGATGCATTGTAGGAACAAGAAAAGTAATAAATCTTGCTGAGATGGAGATCCTCAGGGGTTGTAAAACTACCATAAAGCTAGCAAGGTAATTTAGGAAAAACTCCTAATAGCAGACAGAGGGAAGGGCACACTAATACATTACACACAAATCAAAACACTCTGCACAACATATGTTTTTTTTATTTAACAAATTCTGGGTGTACTACTCCTTTAATTATTATTAACATCAATGGCCCAATTTTCAAAGGGTGGTGCAGGGCTTACATCACATTTTTTTGCCAAACCCTTACACTGCAGCAGCTGTGCCATTGCCATTTGCTGCAACTGTGCCCAATTTTACAATCTTGGGCATGGTTATGGCCAGGGACAATGGTTTTCCGTTTTTACCGGTTACACCGGTAAAAATCACAGAATCCTGCTTGGTTTGTGGATTTTGAATTCTTGTACCGGTGCCTCACGGAAATTGCATTTCTCTGCATAGAATCCCTAAGATTTCAGCATATTTTTAAATGTTTTTATTTTCTCTTTCTATGCCCCCTTCTCACAGTGTCAGCCTCCACTTTTCAGAGATCCCTAGGTTGGGTATCCCAGCTTCACCCCAGATAATGCTCAGGGCTCTTGTGAGCCTGCCCCATCCTGTCTAGGTTGTACCCCCAGGTGGAAGGAGAGGCCCCAGGTCACCCTCCACAGACCTTTAATGTGTGTCAGGCAGCCCAGTGGGTCCCTCATGGAAACTGGTTATGAAGTCTGGGGCAGCTGGGTTCCTTCTACCAGCAGCCGATGTGATTGTTACTGGTTTTTGGTCTCTGTTCCTGAGGGCACCAGCACTCGAGAGGATCCAAGGAAGTAAGGCAAACAGAGACATGCCACTACTCCAGATCCTGGCGAACTTCTTCTCTTCCCAATTGCTCTGCAGTCTCATTGCACCACCACCTGTGGTCACCCAGGTGGCAGTAAAGCAGCAGGACCTGCAGACCACCATTTCCAGAGGAGGAGAGCAGTCCCCCAGGTGCTCGATCCTACTCCCCTAGCCAGACCTCTAACAACAGGAATTCACTTCTGATCCTGAGTCCCTGGCATTGCAAGCAGTAGTGCAACCTCAGGCTATTTACAGTGCTCTGTCAACTATACACCCACTTTGATGTAAGAAAACATAAGCATTTGCACTGTAGGTATTGTGCACTATTATTGAAATCATATATTAAAACATTATATAAGGGTGTTATGGCTGGCAGTATAGCCTAGTGGTTAGAGTAACAAACAGTGATCGAACTGAGTACATTTAGAAGACTTGGGTTTGATTCCCACAACCTCCACGTACGTACTGTGTGACTCTGAGCAAGGCACTTAACCTCCACAGTGCTCCTGGGTCACCTCTGAAAACAAGCAGTTTTGCCTAGTGGGTTTACCCAGTTTACAAAAAAATATAAAAAAAAATCAATATATGTTTACTACATCATACAGTAGTCAGGGTACCATGTCATTTATCTGAGTGATACTCAGGCTGCAATGATATTGTATAGGTAAATATAAATGTTCAGATACATTTTGTGTTTTAAAAGCTTGTTTTAGTCAGGTTTTTATTGTATTTTTGCATATGAACATCTAGGATATAGATTGCTAAGCACAGGATCACTGTTATCAACTAGTTTGTTCAAGTTTATAATCAGCAGGGCCATCCAAAATCCTCAGTTGTTTGACTGAAAATTAGTCTGAATGAAAGTATGTTCACAAGGAACAAGCTGTCTTACTACTTATTTTGGTGAATGGGATAGAAACATAGACTTTGACGGCCTATCTAGTCTGCCCATTTCATCATTTGCACCTTCTCTCCCACCTGTTGTGTCAGTCTCTGTGACAACAAAAAGTTTTCTGACAGACTGCTTTAATAAAAAGCAAATGTTAAGTGTTTAAGTGTACTTATGCTTGGCCAGTGGAATGGAATGCACGTTCAGTGACACACGGAAGGTAAGACCCCAGGGGCTGTACGATGCTGGTGTGTAGAGTGGTGCTCAATTCACATCTGAGCTCAGACATGAAAACTAAGAGACACCCTTTTCAAGGAGACCAAGGGAAAAAAAAGGAATCCACATGTTTGTGAGATGCATTAGAAGGTCCTCCACTAATCACTTGTAAATTTTTTTTTAGATGAAGACATTATTTCAAAGAAGCAAATTCAGGCAGTTTTTTTTGTTCCTCCTACTCCCTGGCCATCCACTCCTTCAGGCCTGCCAAGTCCCTCTACCTCTGCTGCTGATCCCCCACCACCATCATCCACTTCCCTTATGGCCATGATACCAGATAACCTGAAGTAACCCTTCACCGGTGGGCCCCTACCCCTGTGAGAGGCTACCAGGGGAAGACAATCCCCCTAAAGAGCTTCCTGAATATCCCAGGCATGGCACGGGTCAGAACAGATACATGTGTCTGGGGCTTCATGCTTATGGAGGAACCAGAAACCATCCTCTGGGAGGCCAGCAGATGTTTTTCCATTTTTGTGAGAGCGTGACGGGCCACATGATGTCAAGGCACAAGCTGACGTCCATCACGCTCTCTTCTGCAATGAGGGCCAATATGTTGCCATGCCTCCAGCCTCCACCCGGGGCCAGCAAATGCTGAACTGTGAATATACCCTCCCTCACAGGAGAAGGCGAGTGGTCGTTGGACACTCAAGCCTTCACCCCCCCGGCCTGTCCTCCAAAACCCAAACCTGTTCCCAAACCCTGGTTGGTGGTGTCACAGGCAGAAATCCAATTCAAGCAGTTAAATGATAGAAAAACAAATGTGGTCCACCTTAGTAGTGGTGGTGGTTCAGATTAATTCACATCTGAGTTCTAACAAGCAAAGAGACTAAGTAATTTGTTACTTGTGCATGTGGGGTGTGGGTGTTGAAGAAGGGATCATAGTGCTGTCAATACTGCCATCATCCCTGAGGATGTGGACTGCATTGTTGCTACTGCCATCACACCTGAGAGGCGGGGGGCCGTTGTGCTTCTGCCATAACCACTGGTGGATGGGAAATGTTGTACTGCTGCTGTCCACCAGAGGGATGGAGGCCATAGTGCTGATACTGCCATCACACCTGAGGAATGTGGAACATGGTACTGCTGCCATCGCACCTAATGGATAGGGACCGCAGTGCTGCTGCTTCCATCACACCTGAGGGATGGGGACCGCAGAGCTGCTGCTGCCATCACACCAGAGGGATGGGTCTGTAGTGTTGTTGGTGCTGCCATCGCACCAGAGGGATGGGTCTGTAGTGCTGTTGGTGCTGCCATCGCACCAGAGGAATGGGTCTGTAGTGTTGTTGGTGCTGCCATCACACCAGAGGGATGGGTCTGTAGTGTTGTTGGTGCTGCCATCGCACCAGAGGGATGGATCTGTAGTGTTGTTGGTGCTGCCATCGCACCAGAGGGATGGGGGCCTTGCTGCTGTTTCCATCACACCTCAGGGATGGGGGCTGTAGTGCTGTTGCTGCTATCACATCTTGTGCCTAAAATAACTTTAAACTGGTACAAGAATGGAAGGATATGCAATAGCGGAGGTCAAAACTGCTAAAATGCATGTTAGCAGAGTTAAAAATTGTTAAATAAAGTACACAAAACCAAAGACCGGTAAAAATGGATTTTGGCTTAGCAGACACCGGTGACAGTACCGTTTTTTACATTGTGCAAAATGGAATTTGCCCTTTCTCAATCCCGGTAAACCAGTGTCCCTGGTTATGGCAGTTTACCCACTTTACAGCAGCTTGCGCCAAATGTTGGGTGCAAGGTCCAGTAAAACAGTTAAGGTTTTTTGATGCAAGCTAGACCAAAAAAAGATGGTCTAGTGAGCATCAACTGTCCCAAGGGATAGAAATTCCCTTAGATTGCCATAAGCCTAGTGCACCATATCTTCGGTGCACCCAGGGCTTGTGTCAGTCTCTGGCTTTTGAAAATCCAGCCACAGATCTTAGTTTTGTATTGTAAAAGAAAGTGTGGCTTTGTTGTCACACAGAGGGATTCCCACAGCTGCTGTGCTTAGGCTGAAGTGTTTTGTATGTTACGCATGTTGCACAGAGGCAATGCATCTTTCTGTTTACTGATTTAGCAAGTCTGACCATCAAGATCACTTACAGTCCCCGCTGAGACCCTGCCTACCTACAGATCCTCAGCATGCATGTTGGACAGAGAGCAGCACTAAGGGAAACACTGTAAATGCTAATTTTGGTCATGCTACAGTTGGTTTAATTTAGGTGGGAACTCTCAGGGATGGCTTTTCAGATTTGACCATTGGTAATAACAGAATATTTGTGCAGCAAAACCAGGTATGAGAATTCTTCTAGCTCCCTTCCTGTTTTGGAGAGATGCAGTTTATAAGCATGCCCAGGACTATCAAGCCATTATCCAGGAAAATATTTGGTCTGGTGTCAAACTAGCATACTATATAAATAATAAGACAGCAAACATAGATTTGTATTACTGTTAATGACAAAGTTACATTAACTATATGTGAAGCTAATAAAATGGGCCTTCCTTAGATACAGTGATGTGGAAGAAAGTTTAAACCAAGAAAGCAATGGAGAAGGATAAGTACCAGTACAAAAGGGGGGAGCTGAAGTAAGACTGTATTGTAAAACTGATGAATATTTTGAAAGACACCATTCAGTTACTTATGTAAGCAATAACACATGGCAGGGTGAGTTACTATTAAGCAATAAGGCATGACGAAGGGTTAGATTAACAGTCTGTAAATCACCCCCTAGATGCACAATGTGGCACGAGGTGCAGCCAAGTGCCATATTGCCCCAGTGGGTGATTAACTGAGTGTTAATCTATCTAACGCCTGGGAGTGCCTTATTGCTGTTATAAAAATTGTTCCAAAAGAAGAGGGTTAAAAGAATACTTTTTGAATGTTTTCCTCATTTAGAGGAAGATTTTTAATAAAATAGTTTTACCACCAACAGTTTAAGAATGCTGGTTCAAAATCAGAATGCATCATTCCAGTCATTCAGCAGTGTGCTAGAGAATGGAATGCTGACAGGAAGAATCCATGTGCCATTGTGATCAGGCTGTACATGACAGTATAACATTGATTAATGTAAGGCTGTTTGAATCCTAACAGCCAATCAGATTGCAACATTTCTGAGAACCTTTTTATAAGCAAGCAATAATGCCCAATAGGGTGGGCGGTATTGAGCAATACCAGACTGCCCAGAGGTGTAATGAGGCCCAACACCGCAGGCAGAGGGCCTTATAGCCCCTGGAAGGTCTGGTATTGCCCATACCACCCACCCTGGAGGTCATTATTGCACTTAGAAAATGGGCTAACTGTGGCAGTTTAATGTGGGATTTTTAAAAAAGAAAGTAAAAAAAAAATTAGAGAAGTTTTAGTAATTTGATTGTAAAGTAGTCCTTCTTTTCTAAGGTATTCCATGTCCTGTTGCCTAGCGTTTCACAGCTATTCCCTTACTCTCCCCACTGCTATTGCTGTAACAAGTACACTGCAATGCAGAAAAGAAAAAAGAAAGACAAGTGTTCTGTGACATGGTTTTAAACAACGTGTTTTTTCAACCAGCATTTCAGCATCAGAATGTTGTGGTGGAGCGTGATCTTATTTGACCCTGGGCATGAAAGCAGGAAGTGCGTTCTGTTTGCTTTCGGAATTTTAATAGTGGCTTTTGTAGTTTCCCGGTCCTCGCTACATACGTTGATGACCCGGGCTCACTTCTTCCAGGGTTTGTTTTTTTCAGTCTTTCATTTTTTGTGGTTGTCAGTCCTCGCTGCTTGATGAGAGAACTTTGAGTGTGAAGAGGATTGCCGTTCGGTTTATTGATGTAGTCTCTCTGTGAAAGGTATGAAACTGCAAAGACGAACAGAGCTGTATATGGACAGAAACCATTATTTACTGATGCCTATTTCTTGATTTATGGATTGGAAGTTTGTTCTTTTTTTTTGGCAGCAGATCGGGGGAATGCTAGTCGAGAATGCTATACCAGGACTGGGGGGGAGGGCTCTCGCTAGCTCTCTCGGGGGAAATGGTGTCGAGTTGAAATGTGAAACAAAAAACAAAAGAAAGGTAGCCAGCAATATGTCCAGTGAAGGTTGATGTGTAGTTCTCTTTGACAGCTGGCACTGAAATAGGGAGCATTGCGGAGAGCATCTCTCACTTAGCGAGAGAAAAAAATAGCGGTAAATTTAAATTAAATTAGGTGCTTTCAGCCAATCAGAAAGCAGGCTGGGCAGAAAGCTACCTCAGTGAGTAAAGGGGCACTGGGGCTGGCACTTTTCATTTCTAGGTCGTCTATTGAAAGTTAATGTACCCGCCTGTAAGGGGTACCAGCCAATCAGAGACCAGGAAATAAAAAGCCCATTTTCTAATACAGAATAAATGCACACCTTGAGTGGTTGTCTGGCATGAGGCAGAGATGAGTACCATTAAACCACTTGAGAAATGTGTTTAATCCACAATGAACACACATGCTGGAGTGTGTTATTGCACTTGTAAAATGGCAAAGTTTTTTTTTTTTTAAATGGTGTATTAAGTTTTAGTTCACAGTAGTGTGGTCATGCAAAATAAAAACACTGGTCCAAGAATATGGGTAACCAATAAGATTGCTTGATTTTCAGTAGCCATTTCATAACTGGTTTTAGTACATCATCTTGGGTCCAGTTGTTTAACTGGACATGAGTATAGAGCTGGGCACCTGTGCAAACAAAGGAGGAATTGTAGTTTGTTTGTTTGTTTTATTTTTTATACTTGTAAGTAGATGAGCAGATTGTTAGTTTACACTTATGACAAATACATTGTATAGGAGTCATTTTGCCAAACTTAGCAAACTGGCTGCACAACAGGACACAGAAGGTAATAGTGAATGGAACACATTCCAAAGAAAGGGGGGTTACTAGTGGAATACCTCAGGGCTCAGTACTGGGTCCAGTCCTCTTTAACATCTTTATAGGTGACATCGCAGAGGGTCTGGAGCGAAAGGTATGTCTCTTTGCAGATGACACAAAGATCTGTAACAGAGTTGATACACAAGGGGGGTAGAAAAGATGAGAAGGGACTTGGCAAGGTTGGAGGAATGGTCAGACATATAGCAACTTAGATTCAATACAAAGAAGTTCAAAGTAATGTACCTGGGAAACAAAAACCCAGGAGAAGATTACACAATAGCAGGGAAGGTACTAACAGCAACAAAAATGGAAAGGGACCTGGGGGTAGTTATATCAGATGACCTAAAGGTGGGTAAGCAATGTGAAAGTTGATAAGGAGAGTCAGGGGGATACTAGGATGCATAGGAAGGGGCATCACAAGTAGAAAAAGGGAAGTGGTTATTCCTCTATACAGACAGTTGGTGAGACCCCATCTGGAATACTGTGCGCAGTTTTGGAGACCTCATCTACACAAGGACATAGACAGGATGGAAGCAGTCCAGAGGAGGGCAACTAAAATGGTGCAGGGTCTGCAGAAGAAACCATATGAAGAGAGATTGAGAGAGCTTAATATGTATACCCTTGATGAAAGGAGGGATGGGGGGGACATGATAGAAACATTCAAGTACCTCAAGGGAATCAACAAAGTCCAGGAGGGTAGCATCTTTCAGGAAAAGAGGTGTAAGAACAAGGGGGCACAATTTAAAGATAGAGGGGGGACGGCTCAGGGGTAATGTGAGGAAATTTGTTTTTACGGAGAGAGTGGTGGATACATGGAACAGCCTTCCTGAGGAGGTCGTTGGGTCTAAAACAGTGGGGGAATTCAAACATGCATGGGACAGACACAAAGCAATTATAGTGGGGGGTTGCAGGAAGTAGTCTGTTGGTTAACTAGAATCTGCAGCTTATCCAGTAGGTAGGAGAATGGGCAGACTGGGTGGGCCAAGTGGTCCTTATCTGCCATCAAAGTCTATGTTTCTATGTTTCTTTGTAATACCCATACCCAAATGTGAGTGAGTTTCGAGCCAAAATGTAGGCTGCACATATTGTATGTTGTAAGTTACATCATCTTGGCAAACAGTTTTCAGAACAGGAACCTTAATATACTTCTGTTTTTAAATGTTTTAGGTCTGCATAAAAGTGCCTTTTTAACTAAATATGAGTGTGAACTTAAAAAATTAAGCAGAGAGCATTTATTTAAAATTTGGTGACTGGGATTGGCACACTGATGCAAAGCACACTTCCAGGTGTGACCAGAAGAGGGGCTGTAACAGTGATTGAAACATCAGTAACAAATAGAGTGACAACAGGTGCATATACATGGACAATAAAAGTGAGGTACAAGTAATAAATTCCAGAAAAATAATTGAAAAATGTAGAAAATGTGCCTGACAGCTGGCCTGTTGGCACAGTGGTAGTGCTACCACTCACAATGCCAGTCACCCGGGTTCAGGAATGAGCCCGGGTTATTGGGGGCTGGTCAGGGGGGGAGGAGGTTTGAGCATCCCACAGGACACTCTCCTCCTCCAAGAGTGGATGGTTGTCACACTGTTCCCTTCCCACCAGTGGATGCACAGGTGCTGGCTTAGGACTAGTGGTGTGTGGGGAGAGAAGGATACCATTAGGGCTACAGCCTGGGTTTCCATCCTTGTGCTGGTGTTCTTGGGGGTAGGGCTTAGGGGGACAACAAAAGGTTAAAAGCTCCCACTGCTGTGCAGCATGATTCCAGATTAGGGGGAGCACGGATGGTCAGTACAACTGCACCTAGCCCTGCCAGCACTGGGTGATTAAGAAAGCAAAAAAAAAAAAAGAAAGTGTGCAAAGTGCATAGGCTATTAGAGTAATGAGGAAGAGAGATAGAGGAGTGTGTAATTGACATATTGCGAGGTAGTAGTAACAGAATCATAGTGATGTGAAATCCATATTACAGACTACACTGAGTTATAAGCTATACAATAGAATAAGAGGCAAAATGGGTCAAAAGTGGAGGGGGGTAGGTTATGGGTTGTTGTAGGGAGGAGAGAAGAGAAAGATGGCTAGCTGCAGGTGCATGCTATTCAGAAGTGTGCCACTAAGAATGGTTTGAAAAGGTGAAGGATTGATGTGGAGAAGGAGGTTGTTTCACAGTGCTGGAAGGCGGATAGAGAAAGTGGACTAGCCTGCTATCCATCTGTGTGAGTGAGGGATACGAAGGGAATGAGCATCAGTAAATAAGTCCAATACCTTATTTGAAAGAAGGTTAAATGGTCTTTCAAACACTGATGGGCATGGTTTACGAATGCTCCCCTTTAACTTTTAAAAGTATGTGTAAAGTATAAGTATTTATTTTCTTTTGCCCAGAAGGTTTTCTGTGGGACATTACTTATTGTGATATATGGAACAGTAGACTACCTGGAGGCTGAAATATCTAGTTACATACAGTGAGTTTGGTCAAATAAGACAAGATAAAAGTGACATTTTGGTTAGGGAAATCAGTAACAGACACATATCCAAAAAAATGTTTTCTTACTTTGAAGACTTTCTTTCTGCACTGCCCTCCACAGAACTCTCTCAGGCAGACCCCACTCGCCACAACTTCTCTACCACCCCACCTGATCCTCGCTTACCAGGAAATTGGGGAAAGACACTCCCCACCCTACCCCAATCCAGTGACCCCCAAACTGGACCCAAGGCAAGGCAGGGGACCGGGAGAGCCAGCAAGATGAGTTAGGCATTGGGTGTGTGACAGCGGACATTCAAGGTTGCCGTCGCCTATCTGTGGGGCCAGGGATTTTCCTTTCTGCTGCATGGTCCCCTGGAGTATGGAAATACAATGATGCCCTGCATGTGATGGGTGCATTCCTGCACCAACATGTAAGGTGTCCGCCACCACTCCCAACCCCGGAAGAGCGTGCCGCAAGTTGCACCGCTCCCCATCACCACCAGGAGCGACTAACACCATGGCAAGCATTCCCAACCACCCTCAGGAAAGGAGAACAGTCCTCTGGCTGCTCAATCCTTTCCTGCCCCAGCCGACCCCCAATAGCCAGAGTTCACTCCTGAACCTGGGTTGCTGGCATGAGGCGAGTTACAGCGTCCAGCGCCTCAACCCTCAGTGCCATCGGGCGGGCCCAAAACATGTTGTTACTGTTGTCACAGTGGATATTTTGAAGATTACTGTCATCACAGTGGAATACTGAACCAATCACAGAGCAACATTCACAAGGCTGATGCCATCACAGTTGCCTAATATAGCAATGAAGTCAGCTTTTGCAACCAAAGAAAAACAGGTAAATCTTCAAACATCAGATTTAAAAAGAATAACTAGTGTATTATTGTTGCATGTATTGAATTTACAGTGGCTTGACTCACAATAGAAAGCTTATAATCACTTGCGAGAGGGCAGATATTCTTAATTCAGATGTAGTTTTGCAACTTGTGAATTATGATCCTGCTCACTCACATTTAAAGATAAATTGCATATTTTGAGTCAGGCTGTTACATATCACCTATTTATGCAACAGGGGTCAGGATAAAAACTGTAGAATAAAACCATTTATCTTCACTACTATGGTAATAAATTAGGGATATGCAGCGGTTCAGTGTGTGATAATGCATTTATCTTGTACAGTTTCCAGTGACCTCAAGTAACCTCACGAGTGCCGAAGGCACAAGTGAGTTACGAGAGGTCACTGGAAACTGTACAAAATAAATGCATTATCACACACTGAACTGCTGCATATTCCATTTATGCAACAGGTTTAGATGTTGTGTGAACATTTTGATTTTGGTAGGTGTAAATAATTTGTCAAAAAAGGGAAAAGAAAATTGAATTTTATGCTGTTTTTTGAATTATAAAAAAACAAAATGGTATCTATAAATGAAACACCACTCATTTTGTAGATATTTTTGAGCTGAACATTTTTCGTGCTCATAGTACCATGCTATCATTTTTTGTTTTAAAGTTATTTATATTTGTTTGTCAAAAAAGTGAACAAAAAATTACATTTTCTTCTGTTTTCTTGCTAATCATATACAATATACAGGGTTTATATAAATGAAACAGTATTAATTTTGTAGATAATTTTGTGCTGAACAATTTTCGTGCTCACAGTACCAGGTTATCTTTTTTCATTTTTAAGTTATTGACATTTAAATATGGTTAGTACTGCTTCTGTGGCCGAACATTCTAAATGAATTCTGAAGAGAACTGTGTAAATAAATGAGCTAGTGATGTAGTTACTGTGTGGATAAATGGGTGATGATGTAGTTACTATGTGGATAAATAAATTTATTACCATAGTAGCGAAGATAAATGGTTTTATTCCACAGTTTTTATCCTGACCCCTGTTGCATAAATTTATTTATCCACATAGTATCATCTCCTGAATTGTGGAACTACTATGACTCTGTGCAGTCCAACTTGCCACGCACAATAAACTCCGTGGAGGCATGGCACAGAAAATGTAATCATTTTGTAGGGGCACACTATCCATCGATCTGGAAGTTCATTGACTATCTAAAAATGGAACAGCAGTGCAACACAACATTGATGGAGCAGCTAGTGGCAAGCAGTACTGTGTGTGAAATGAGAAAAAAGTATAAGGACACTGCAAGGAGAATTTGTGACATAGTACGAGAATACAGGGAAAGACCTAGAGCTGAGTATCTGATGGGGATAGCTTATGAAAAAACAGTACAGCTACTATGAACTGCCTCTGACTGAATTGACTCTGCCATTGCACTTCATACTTTTTTGATGAATCACTAGCTGGGTGTACTGCAAATTAAATAATAAAGATCACATTTTTAACTTCAATTGCTTCCTGCTGCTATTATTCCTATTGAAAGGAGTACGTGAGACAGGAAGGGAGAAATGAGGGACAGGAAGGAGAGCAAGGGACCTATAGACAGGAACACACAAACATACGTGAACCTTGACCCGACATCAGTACTACTTCAAGAAGGAAGGTAGGGTGCATTTCTTTTTGATGATTGAATCTGATTATGCCGAACGCTATTCCTATTATCTATGCTATTATCTACGCCATTTTCACTATGCACTTTGATAGCATAGCGCTAACATGACTGCGCTCATATGTGCAGCGCTATTTTGGTTGCACGATATTAACATTGAACCGCCAGCAATGTTTCTTTTTCTATGGATATATGACTTGTTTGGGCAATCCTCTTATGTAATATTGCACTAAGAGCAGGCTGTGTGTACATTGTGAGAGAGAGAAAGGGGAAGAGAGGATACTGTTGGGTAGCAGTTTTAATTATAAAGTTACCAGGTCATTGTTTTATCTCTTTTTTCATATGCTGAGTGGTATGGTTCTGTTGTGTACTTGAAGGGGAGGGATGAAGCAAAAGGAGGGCAATGGCAGTTTAAAAAATCTTCTTGGGCAACCACAGCAAATGCCACTTCTCTCCCACAGAGGTGGAGCATCTCAAGTAGACTGTTCTCCCATTTTCTGCCAGTACTGAATAGGAGCCAGGGCTCAAGATATGAACCAGCATCTACTGCATGGAGGACTGATTAGTCTTCAACAAGGCTACTGAAAAGGCAAGGATCTTTTGAGCCTGATGAATGGAAAACAGGAGAATGGTTGTAGAAGTGTTAGTCCAGGATTCATTGCTGACCTTTTGCTGAGTAACAAATAAATTGTGCATAGATGCAGTGGTGCAAGTGGTAGACAAGTAGTACTGGAACTCAGGCTCTGGCAAATATGAAACGCAGAAAAAAGCTCCTCAATCTGAAGGATAACTGTATAGATATTATGGGATTCAATTAATAATATTGAAGTATTTCTAGGAAAATATCATTGTTGTACTAGTCAAATTGTGTGATGGAATCCCTGATTTCAGGTCCCAGGCCCTGAAGCTGTCATTATTTTGCCTGCTTAAGAATTTCAGTTCCAGTAACAGTGTGAAGAAGTACAGAAACTCTGTTCCTATTGCAGAAAAGGTACAGGAACTGAGTTCCTGTGCATTCCTGTTCACTTTCATCACTGCATAGATGTTACAGTGCACAAGCTTTGAGGGCCATACAGGTCCCATGGTCAGGTTTTTACGGGAATGAGATACTGTTAGGCAAGGAAGATTCATAGGGTTGGCCCAGCTGGGATGCTTATGGGGAGGTTTTGGAGTTTTCAGATCTGTGTGAAAAGGTGGATATCTTGAAATGCAACATCTCTTTCTGCCTGTATTGCTGCAAGACTTTGTGAGTGGAGGCTGACAGATGCTTGCAGGAGACAGAAGCAAAGATGTTGTGAAGTTTTAATTTTCTGGAAACGTTAAAACGACTTCGCCAAATTCACCTTGGTGAATAAATTCATGGATTTTTTTCTATTTAACAGGAAATGTGCCTTTGGCAACTTCACCTGTAACTTTACCCTTAGGACACACCAAGGTGAATTTGGGTCAAAATGAGCAGCCCCCCCCCTGCAGTAGCCTGAAGACCCTGTGCCTCACACTATCATAGACTGCATCCATTCATCAATCTCCATCAGAAGCATTCCTTACATTTTCTGACCCATATGTGATACAGTTGCATGCTACGCTGCCAGCATGGCATGTTGGTAAATATCTGGGATGTTGCTACCACTGCAATTGGGCTTAATACAATTTTACCCCTGGTCAGCGTCAAATACTAGACATGGTATCTGTGTTTAATGTATTGTAATGCACAGATGGGGTAGTACCTGTTTGGCCACTGGTCCACATATCCATACAGAGATGTAAGCGTGGGGATGCTGAATGCAGCAGGACATGGATTACCATGTGTGACACAGTCCCATAAAGTTCAGGAATGGCACAGGTGGAGAACTACATTCTGTGAGGGAATCTGCCATTTGGGACAGGTACATGCCATCAAATGTCTAAGTCCCACATTCTCCACAAAACAGAATGGCAGCAGATCAATTGCCAGTATTTCTGTGGTTGCTGCATTCACTTCCCATGCAACAGCACGATTGGTGGGTATTTGGCATGATGCTCCAAAAACATGCTATGTTATATAGGCCTCAGCATGGTGGCATAGCTGGTTGGGTAGCATTTGACTCAGGGCCAGGGGATTCATGGAGACTGCTCAAAAGAAAGCAATGATTTGGAGTATTTTTCATCACATGAAGTTTATTCATTTTTGTGCAGAACATACAGACATGCAATTGCATTCAATACATTACTGTAAAGCAGTCATCTGTTACCTTTATAGCCCCCCGCAAGCAGAATCATTCCCTTGAAAGAAAAGACCTGACGTAATTTTCGATTAAGCACAACAATCTTGTTTGGGAATGGAAATCTATCATCCAGATCAGGCTCAATGCCACCACCACCAGCAGTCATGGGGACACCAGCAACTTCATCCTCGATCACTGTTCCTGAGACAAGATTTTGCTACCTCTTGGACTGGTCCTCGTGTCTTCACCTTCCCCAGCACCCACCAGCAGGGATACCACAGATGTGACAGAGAATACTTTGGCAGCACTAATGCCACTGCCACTTCCACCAACTACTCATGTGTTACTACTACTAACCCTGGAGCTCATGGATAAAGCTGCTGCAGATGTATTTTCTTTAGGTGCAACAATCTTTTGCCCCACAGAACCTATGCAGTTCTTGGCTGCCTAGCTGGCACCACTACCTTTACTTGAGCATCTCTTTTCTATCATTTTATATATTTAGATTTTTACATTGCAAGCAAAAAAAAAATACTGCAGTAAAACTAATTACCAGCAGCGGCAGACAACTCCTCAACAGGGGGGGTTATCCGTTTGCCTAGATTTGCTGGCAAAGGCACCTAGCTTCACCTGAGCTCTTTTCTTCTAGGTTTGTTTGTAAGGACAGTGCAAGGAACAACATTATTAGAGCAAGGAAAAAGATTAAGGCTTCTTTTTACTAGGCAGATTTACTGTGTGTTATTATTTTCTTTTGTGCTCACAAAGTTTGATACTGTTTTTTGCTTACATTTTACTACTATAATCTTCTTTGATTCAAATTATTTTTGCAGGGTATACTTTCTGTTGCATTATTTCAGGGTGTGCCTACAGGTTTGTTACTGTTTTGTGCTTACAGATTACTGTTGTAATCTTCTCTGATTCAAATTGTTTTTTGCAGGGTATATCTTCTGTGAAATTGTTACAGGTGGTGCTTACAGGGATTACAGTTTTATCTATCATTAGACTAAGTTATTAAGCTTTCAGGGCTACTGCATTTGTTGTTGGTTGACAGTTTCTGCTCTTACCTCCTTGTTTCTTTTATCCATAGTTCTTCTTTTTTGACATGGGATGGGCCCAGCCACCACCCCCATCCCCAGCCACCCCATGCTATACTCCTTTTATAGAGCAGCACAGCCATGACATTTCCTGTAGCAAAGCAGGAAGGGGAGGATCAGAGGAGTATCCACACAGTGATCTCACTTACAGGGGTACAAGTAATTTAACTTGCTATAACAAGTTATATGAAAAGAAATCAAATATTTGCTTTCATTTTCCTCCATCTAATTACTCGCACTAGGTTATAAACTCAGCAACTCAACTGGAATGGATATTATTAACTAAAGGCACTGCAGGACACTTTTTGAAAGGGCAGTTATACAGGACTTAGGATACTGTCCCACATGCTAGATGATTGGAGATCTAAGGGATCAGCTCCAGGCAGCACGGGAAGAAATCATGCACCTCAAATTGCATATTCAGGAGGAAATATAAGAACTGCCTGCCATTTCCCCAACATCTGACTGAAGCACCTTGACTGCAGAGGGTAGTTGGTCCGGGAGGTTGGCAGGTGGTTAGGAGGGGCAAATCCGGTGCCCCATCACTCAGTGCTCTCCAACGAATCATCTCCACAAACCATATAAAAACTACAAGCAGGTGTCTGCCTCTATCTCTAAAATCAAACAGAAGGGTAGAGGACACTGCAGAGCAGGACATTGCTGCACAGGTGCTAGCACTACAAAACGTGCCCAAAACAGGGACCAAAACAAACAAACAAAAAAAAATCAAAAAGGAAATTCAAAGCACTTCTGATCATAGGAGACTCCATGATTCAGGGAGTTAATAGCTACCTCCAGCTGGGAGTAATGGTCAGATGTCTCCCAGGTGCATCAACATGGAGAGACACTGACTGCATTGCTAAAATTGTGCTGGAAGCAGGAGAAAACATCGATGCCCTGGTACACATAGGGACTAACGATCTCACCAGCTGATCAGTTGGAGGACTAAGGAACACCTGACCAGGCTGGGAGACAAACTGTCATCCATTTCATATGGCATCTCCTTCTCTGAGATTCTGCTGGTCTGAGAGAGGAGGGCAGATGGAGGGCAGGTCAGAGAAGGGGAGATAGGGGAGTTAAACATGTAGCTTAAGGCTGGTGCCAAGAAAAAGGACACACATTTGTAGGTAACTGGCAATAGTTTTGGGTGCAAAAGTTATTTAAATTTGATGGACTGCATCTGACTAAGGAGAGAGTCAGTGCATTGGGCAGAAGTTTGAGGTCTTTGCAGAATATTCAAACTAACCAATGGGGAGAGGGGTGCAGCACCCGATACAGTGAATGGGAAACACACCCCTTCCCCTTCAGCTAGTGATCAGACAGGAGTTCGGCATGTTTGTAGTTCATTTGCATTACCAGGTAAGGAAAAAGGTCCAGCTCCCCATATGACACACTGGGGAAATTCAGGACCTCACCCAACAACTAACGCACCAAAATCTGGCCAATGGAAAATCATGTACAGAAATGCCTGCAGTCTGGGAAACAAGATAGAGGCTAGACTGGACATAGTAGCCATTAGCAAGACATGGTTCACCAGGAACCACACTTGGGAGACTTCAGTACCCGGCTATGTACTGTTTAGAAGAGATCGAGGTACAAAAGTTTGGGGGGAAGAGTAGCCCTTTATGTCAATGAAAATATCAAAGCTACAGAAATTTGGAATACACATAAGGAGCCAGAAGAACTGTGGGTCACCCTGAACACAGGAAATGGGACAACCATACGAACTGGGGTTGTTTACAGGCCTCCAGACCAGGGAGAGGACATAGACACATTACTGTTAGAAGATATACAGAACATGACCACTAAAGGAGAGGTTCTGATAATGGGAGAATTTAACATGCCAGATACAGATTGGTCAATACCAGCAGGAACATCCACCAGAACTAGACACATAGTGGATTCCCTGCAATGGGAGGGCCTCAAACAACTGGTACAACAACCCACAAGAGACAGGGCTATCCTAGATCTAGTACTGACAAATGGTGAAAGGATCACAGATCTCCAGGTTGAAGGTCACCTGGGGGCCAGTGACCATCACTTGGTATGGTTCAGTTTGGTCACTAGAACTAAATCATTTCATTCCAAGGCAGAAATATGGGACTTCAGAGGAGCTGACTTTGATAAGACGGCCAACAGAGTTAAGCTAGCCCTGGCAAAAAGAAATACAGCTGAGAGGGTACAGGCAAAGTGGGCAAATATTAAGGATGCAATACTTGAAGCAAAATCCCATTTTGTTAGGGAGAAAAGCAAGAGCAAAAGAAGGTGGAAACCACTTTGGTTCTCAAAAACAGTAGCAGAATAGGTGAGAGCCAAAGACTGACCTTCAGGAAATATAAGGGAAAGCAGCGGGACGAAGATAGGGAGGCATACCAAACTTCCCTAAGGGAAGCAGGAAAGGCAGTAAGGTAGGCAAAGGCCCAAACCAAGAAAACACCAGCATGAACAGTAAAAGAAGGGGACAAGACATTCTATAGATACATTAGTGAAAGTTAGTTCTGAGGGGATATTGCTAAGATCAAATGGGATAAGGAGGAGTGTGTGGCGGAGGATCAAGGAAAAGCATCTATCCAAAATAGATACTTCTGCTCAGAATTTACTGAGGAGAAAGTAGGGCAGGGCCCACATCTCAGCACCATGGACACGGGGGAAGGAGGTGTGCAAAAGTCCCTTCACAAAAGAAAGGGTCATACAAGAGCTCGCTAAGCTAAGGATGGACAAGGCAATAGGACTGGATGGCATACATCCCAGGGTACTAAAGGAGGTAAGGGTGGAACTAGCAGAGCCATTATCAGAACTGTTTAGTGAGTCTCTGAGCACAGGAGAGTTCCCAGAAGACTGGAGAAGGGCTCATGTGATCCCGCTCCACCAGAGTGGTAGCATTGGAGGAGGCAGGGAACTACAGACCAGTCAATCTTATCTCAGTAGTGCGCAATGTTATGGAGGCACTCTTTAAGGAAAGGATAGTACAATCCATAAGAGCACAGGATCCAAGACAGCATGGGTTTAAAACAAGAAGGTCCAGTCAAACTAATCTCATAGATTTCTTTGACTGGGTAACCAGAGTGGTGGACCAAGGGGGTGCAGTTGATGTTGCCTACCTTGACTTCAGCAAAGCTTTCGATACTGTTCCACATAGAAGATTGATTAATAAGCTGTGTAGGCTCGGGGTGGGTCAGAAGTTGGTCAGTTGGCTGGCAAACTGGTTGGCAGGCAGAAAATTGAGAGTGGTGGTAAATGGTATACAGTCAGAAGAGATGCAGGTCACAAGTGGGGTACCTCAAGGATCAGTCCTTTGGCCAGTCCTCTTCAATATCTTCATCAGTGACATCGTAGATGGATTGGACGGTACGGTTTGTCTGTTTGCAGATGACACCAAGATCTGCAACAGAGTAGATGACCCATACAGTAGATGATCCAGATGGGGTGGGCAGAATGAGAAGAGATCTGGATAAACTGGCAAAATAGTCAGAAGAGTGGCAACTGGGGTTTAACACAAAGAAGAGCAAGATCATGCACATAGGGAAGAGAAACCCTGAAGTCATCTATAGGTTGGGAGGGGAGTTGCTGGCAACACAAGGGAAGAAAGAGATGTGGGCATCATCCTCATCATCATCACAGATGACATGAAATCATCCAAGCAGACCACTAAAGCAGTAGGTAAGGTTAGGGGGATGTTGGGGTGTATTCGTAGGGGTACAACAAGTTGTAAGAGGGAGGTAATAATCCCTGTTTACAAGACACTGGTTAGGCCCCATCTGGAGTACTGTGTGTAGTACTGGAGGCTGCATCTGCACAAGAACATTAACAAAATGGAGGCAGTCCAGAGAAGGGCAACCAAAATGGTGCAGGGATTGCATCAGAAAACATATGAGGACAGATTAACAGAGCTCAGTATGTATACCCTAGAGCAAAAGAGAGAAAGAGGTGAAACATTCAAACATCTTAAGGGCATTAACAAGGTGAAAGAGTCTAACATGTTTCAATATAAGCAAAATAGCCGGACAAGAGGACACAGCATGAGATTAGAGGGAGGCTGATTAAGGGGTAGTGCGAAGAAGTTCTTTTCTACAGAAAGGATGGTGGATGCATGGAATGGCTTACCTCAGGGAGTGGTGGATATGAATACAGTGCAGGGCTTCAAACAGGCATGGGATAAGCATAAGGGAACAATACAGATGAGTATGAATAGACAGGCCATTGACAGAGTAAAGACCTATGGCACATTCATAAGGTAGAAAAATGGGCAGACTGGATGGGCTTTGCCGTCCTTATCTGCTGTCAACTTCTATGTTTCTAGAGTCTAAACTTAACAGTCTACTGAGCTAACAGTAGCTACAGTAAAACCACCCAAAACATTTTCTTTTTTGTGGGGCTATTTTTTTTAATATGACAGGGATTAATAAGACATACATGACAGGGGTAACTCAGAACAAATTACTATAAGTAATATTGTCACTTCAAGAACAAAAAAATAATCACAGTCAATATAGAAACAGACTGACAAATAATTCACTTAAACTGACAAATAATTCACTTAACCACACAAGATTGTACTACATAAATAAAATGACAATTCACAACCCTCAGAAGAAAATTACTGAGCAGAAAGACTTAGGAAAACAAATTAGACTTGTGCTCACGTTGCTGCCTTGCTTGGAAGCTGAAATTCTGATTAGTGCTCACGGGGCTGCATTGCTTGCTGAACCCCCCCTTCCCTACACAGTACTGCTTCAATATACAAAACAAAGCCACTGCTCATTACTTTCAACTAAATAAATCTGCAAAACTATGAACAAACAATGGTAATCTAGCTGCACCAGGCACTCTAAATATTTTTTGTGAGCAATTTAGTTAAAAATACTCCACTTTCAGAGTAGATTTAAATGTTTTTTCTTAGACAAGCAGGGGTAGACTCCTCTCCAACTCTCTTGTCATAAGACTACACTGAACACATGGCATACAGCTCATTTCAGTCCCATGTTACCTTCAGTTCCACAGTACAATGAAGACTTCTCTTGTGGGCCCAGTTTCATCTAACTTCATCCAGTTTCACTGGCAAAGTTACCAAATTCACCATTCGTAAACTTAACCCTATACTGCAAACTGGAACTTTACAAGGCAGATTAGTTTTGCAAATTGCAGCAAATTTATGAATTAATCTGCAAAGTCAAATTAGCTAACTTTGCACACCTCTAAAACACTCCAGTAAAAAATGGTAAAGAGAACTATCTCAGTGATGAACCTGTTTCTTTTTATCAGACCCTAAAGTGCTGTGAAAAGTTACATTATAGGCTATAGGCTATGATCAGTTTGATGGCTGCAGTATATGTTTGGCCTTTCAAAGTCTTTTCTGTAAAAGATAAACTTCTGCTCCTTAGACTAGCTGGAAGGTGGATAAATTGATTTCCAGTGGCATGCTGCCTTCAAGATGCATTAAGAGGCACAACATAAAACCGTGTTGAATAGAGCAATGCAACAGTAACCATCCATTACTAGGTTTAGGCAGTGTTCACCACTTGTTTAAAGAAAACCTGACTTATTTAATACCAGTTATTCATGTAAAATGTCGCATTGGAAATGTAAAAAATGCATTTTATCTCCTTTCTGTAAACAGTTTTCAAAAATATTCCCACAAAGAAAACTAAACCTGAATAATGTACGTGTGTCAGTAGCCAGTATTTCTTTGCAAATTAAACTGTATAATATTTCACTTCAAATTATCTGTGTTTGGTTAAGATTTAAATGTGTGTTTTGTTTCCCCTTCCTTCACGCAGGATTTTGCAGTTCATGCTTGTTTCTCAGAGGTGGTACTTAGTAATATGGGTCACCCGTTACAGAAATGAATAACCTTTTTTTTATCATTGTGTACCTCTGTAATCCTGAAGAGATTCTAACTAATAATCCATCTTCCAGGAGGACAAAACTGGAGCAAGCACAATATCCAGCCTATTGAATTTAATGAAATATATTCAACTGAAATGAATTAATCTTTTGTGTAGTACCACAGATGAACCTGTTACCTAAATAGGACATTCCATTCACTGATAGGTAGACAGAAAGATTATGTTAGTATCCATATGAACTTATAGGATACATTGTTATTACAGTCTTCAGATGGGAAAATGTCATCTTACTGTGTATAACTAAATTGAATGATCAAAATTCCAATGAAGAGAATCAAAATCTCTTTTTTTAAAACTTTTTAATTTTTCCAAGTATTCAATATAACTCAGAAAATACATGCCAAGAACATAATAGATGTCCCTTTACAATTTCATAAGCAGCCTCACTAAAGGCAATAACTATCGTGTTTGTTTACAGGGGGTGACCTAGAACTTGAAACAAGTACTTACAGTAAGAATGACACAGTGGCAGGGGTATACATGAACAGCAACACTTTAATTAGGTATGAGAAAAAAAATAGTAAAGCCTTGATGAAAGCTTGTAAAACAACATAGTTACAGTATATTAGATTAGTGAAGGCGGAATGATTTAATACTGTACTTACGTAGTCTACCCCCCCACACTCTGTCTCAATGGTTATTCCTGCTACTACCCTACACATCCAGATAAGCATCCAGCCTCCTCTTAAACTCCATCACTTATTCTGCCTCCATTTTCTCACCTGGCAGACTGTTACACATCCTGACAATTCTGTTGGTAAAAACATTTCCTCATGTCCAGCATAATACTCCCTCATTGTTAGCTTCATGTCATGCCCTGTTATGCTCTACAAACTCGCTCTTATCATGTTTAATCTGCAGAGTCATAGATAAAAACAGTTATCGTATCTCCTCTCCATCTCCTATATTCCAGTGATAATTAATTCAGGTCTGTTAACCAGTTCTGATATTCTCTCTATCCCAATACTGCAATAATCCTATTGCTCTTCTTTGGGATCCTTTTCACAGCCCTTCTGAGATAGGTGACCAAAACTGTATGCCATAGTCCAGATGCAATCTCACATATGTACTGTATGGTAGTAGTATCACTTACCTAGATCTATCTCTAAAATTCCTCCTGATATTCTTTAAAACTGCATTAGCTGTTCTGTCTAACCTTGCACATTGCTTAACATTCCTCAAATATCTAGTTACTCTTGCATCCAGTTTCTTCTCATTGTCCTTTAGTTGTAACATCTGGGGCCAGATGAAGTGATCGCCCGCCATTTGCTACTTGTTTTCACCCATTTGCAATATTCAAAGGGGTCAGCAGCATGCACTAAACAGGATAACATGCACAAGGGTTGGTGCACAGAGGGAATGTCAGGGACATGAATATGGGTGCAACACAATATTCAACCCATTAGCACTGTGCAAAAGGAATAGCACAGGTCACGTTGTGCTACACAATCAGTGATGAGAAGAAACCCAACTTACTCCAGGCAACCCTAGCACTTGCTGGAGCTGCTGCAGCCAATGATCACATTGGCTGTTGAGGGAGAACACTTGATTCCTGGTGTCTAGTGGCACCCCCCATCCCTGTAACAGACACAACATTCCTTGGTGTACAGTGATCCCCCCACCTTCCAATTGCTGGCTCCATTAACAATAACCCAGTCCCTGCTGTCCAGTGGTCTCATCCAACCTCCAGTCACTGGCTTCATTAAAAATACAACCTTCCCTGGTGTCTAATAGCACCTCCACCCTCTGATTACTGACCATAGTTTAAATAAAAAGTCCCTGGCATCTAGCAGGTCCCCCCGGCAACACCCAGAGCAGGTACACTACCCTGCCACCCCCCTTACCATAATCGCCTGCACCTTGGGGAGCACATACAATGACTGGCACAGCCCTCCTCTCACCACCTCAGCCAGCTTCCATATGCAGTGATATGGAGCGCATGTCCTGCATACTGTAAAAGGAGCACACATACTGCATACTGTAGATGGTACATGCACTTCCTTTACAGTATGCAGGATACATATTCCCTGTCACTGCATCTGGCAGCCATCCGAGGTGGTGAAAGAAGTGCTGTGTGGGTCACTGTATGGGATTCACATGACACCAGTGATTATGGTAAGGCAGAGTGGTGTACCCACTGCAGGTGGTGTGGGGAGTGGTAGACACCAGGGACTTCTTTTAAGAAATTGCAGTGATGGATCTGAGGGTGGTGGGTGCCACTAGACACCAGGGAAGATTTTATTTTTACTGGGGCCAGGGACTGGAGGGTTGGGGTACCACTGGACACCAGAGACTGGCTTATTTGTAACAGGGATGGGGATCGGAGGATAGGAGGTACCATCAGACACCAGGAAAGGTTTTATTTCTTCCGGGGATGAAGATGTGGGGCGGGGGGTGCCACTAGACACCCAGGAATCATTTTGTTTTGCACTCTAAAATCAGTAAGTACAGTAGATGCAAAGTAGGTCATTTATCAAAGCAAAACTGCAAAAGTGACTGGATTGGAGTTGCCCTCCTTTTTGTTACTTTTGCATGTTTGCTTCAATAAATGACCTATTTTGCACCTACTTGCTGATTTTGGAGTGCAGTTCTTTTAGAATTTTTTTGTCTTGCTTGCTTGGGGCCAGCAATCCCTGAACTGCACCCTGCTTGCATTCTGTGAGTGTGAGCTAATCTTTTTGCTTTTCGTTAATCATTTAGTTTTACTGGGGTCAGGGATTGGAGGGTGGAAGGTACCACTGGACACCAGGAACTGGTTTATTGTGAACGGGGCCGGCTATTGGAAGATGGGGGGATCATTGAACACTAGGGATGGTGGTGTTTGTTATGGGGACAAGGTTCAGAGGATGGGGGCACCGCTGGACACCAGGGACTGGGTTACTATTAATGGGGCTGGGGATAAGAGGGGGGTACCACTGGACACCATGGACTATGTTAATTGTACTGGGGATGGGGACTGGAGGGTGGGGGTACCACTGGACACCAGTGACTGCATTCCTTTCAATGGGGACAGGGAACAGTGACATGGGGTGCCACTAGACACCAGGGAATCTTTGCACAGTTACGGGGATAGGTGATTATATTGTGGGGCCATCACAGGAGGGGCACTAACCTGCTGCCTCTTCCTACACAAATAAGCCCATGACAGGCATGTATATGACTTCTTAGTGCCTTGCATGTCCAATGAGCTCATTTGCATGGTGCTAGCTGAATATCACGCAGGGGGCTCCTGGTGCGATTGGGTCTGGGCCAGGGGTGCTGTTCCCTGTGTGACCCAGATCCATGTCAGGGTAGCACTACTCAACTTAGTGCTGTGCCTACATACTACTATATTAACTCAGATAGTGCTGGTGCACTATCCAACTAAATAGAACATCTTTGGGGTTATGGGCAAGGGCAAGCACAGTGCAAACTTCTGCACTCTGCTTTTGGATTTTTTCCAATATCAGGCCCCTGGCTTACAACTGTGTATTGCCTGTCACTACTGATAAAACCAAAACACATTATCTTACTTTTACTAACAAAAAATGTTATCTCCCTCTGTTCTGCTCACTGACTTCAGGTCATCTTGTAGTTTATTTACATCCTCAGTTGTCTCAGCTGTATGACCTATCTTTGTATCATCTGTAGACTTTCCTATCCAGCTCCCTAATTCTCTAAGTCTCTAGTGTGCAAACTAAATAAAGTCGGCCCCAACACCAATATTGTGGCACCCCACTTTCCACACCCAACCCAACTAGGTGCTTCCCTATCCACATAGTTTTATATGCAACACTTTATCAAAAGCCTGTCTGAAGTCTAAGTGCACTATAGTGACCAGCTTCCAATCTGAAAAGTTCTCTTTAATGCTCCTCAAAACAGCATGTGCATGTTGTTATTCATTCAGTCTATGGTGGCTTGGTAAGGTGGTGGTGGGGTATGTGCTGGTCACCCCTTGTCTCAGATACCTACCTATTGATGGCATACTAACCCAGCACCTGACACCCAACTCAATTCTAATCCAGCACCATGCTTCCATGTCACCACCGTCTAGTCTCTGACCTAGCTCCCCAAGACAGAGTCTAACCAGGGGAGTGACAGGTGACCTAAAAGCAGCCACAAGGTGTAGAAACCATAACTTTTTTCCATATTTGTCAGGTCCTCCTTTACTTGAGGGGTTGCATCTAATATAGACAATGGTTGTCATCTTTCCATGACCCACTGATGATATACACAGGAAGTGGTCCATTGAGTTGGTTTGTGTTCTCATTTGAAATATCAGGTATCAGATGAAGAGGGATGTTCCTTTTGTTTCCATTTACATATATCTGCAGTCACTGCTCTGACCTCTAGTCTTTGTTTTTTTTTTTTCAAGGTAGTTTAAAAGATAAACCAAGCAATGTGTGGGAGAGAGAGACAGAGAGAGAGACATAGAAAGCTACAAACAGAGCTTGTCCCTCAGAGGCCAATTGGATCATATAAAGTGTGTAATAATTAATTAAAGCATAATTACAAAGTCAAAGTGAACATACATTAAAACTACAGCGTAGCTACACTTATGATCCATGAAAGTATTACCCTGCAGTTACAGTGTTCTATATTAATACATTATTACAGTGTAGTTACAGAAACATAATGTAAATTGTTAACATTTATGTAATGGAGTCTGGCCAATCCTACATCATAAATGGTCATACTAGAACTGTGTGAATCTCCTAGGGTTCAACTTTACAGACAATTTGCATGCATTGAACCAGACAGTTTTCAAACTGTTCGAATTTGAGTCTGCCTATTTTGTTATGAAATGGGTACCTTTCACTTATGGATGCTTTTAGCAGTTAGAAATGAATAGGGCACAACCACCAACACACACAAAACCCAGCTATCCCTGACACCCACCTGAACAGGTGGTCAGTGAATCAAGGATGGTATCCCTAATTGTGACAATTGTATCCAAAAGTATTATGCCAAATGAGCTGAATAAAAATTATTTCAGGAAACTTTGGTCCCATAGAGTAAAACTGAATCAAGTTCTAAGCAGAGCTTACTATAATACCACATTACATTATATAAGCAAGAAGGCATGATGGGAGTGTTTTGTGCTGGGCTAACGGTCCACCTTGAGTGGGTTGAAGCATGAGGTGAAGTATAAGAAGTATAAGAACCATCATCCCAACATAGTGCACCCCCTGTAGTGCCTTGTTGCGATTATGAAATGGATTCATTGGTCCATTGCTTTATAAGTAATTGTTTTTTTTTTTTGTTGTTTTTTTGTAGGATTTCACATCCTATTCCAAAAAAGGAAAAAAAAATAGCAAAAACCAAAAAAGTAGTCCTAATAGCCACTGCAGTGCTGGTGTCTGGCCTGATGGTTGTGGCAACTGCAGCGTGGTATTTACTTTAGGGACTCAGCTTGTGGGGAGCAGAAGTCAGATGTTGCAATCACCAACAGGCTGGCAGGAATTTGGAAATCATTTGATAAGGTTGGAAATGGCGGTCTGTTTCGGCACAGTTATAGTCCCATTAAATTGTTGTTTTGGGGACGGGATATTTGATGAGCATGATGCAGCCACATGTTACTGACAGCAGATAGTTGACATATCAATTTCATCAGTGGGTACTAATTGGCAGCAGGTGGTGTCTGCAGTGATGATCGAAGCTAGAAGCAGCAAGTGGTGGCTGTTGCAGCAGACGATAGCTGCATTCAGCAACTGGGACCGTGAAGCTATGCCATGGCACCCATATCTGGTGTCAGCATTTCTGACCTGGATAGAGATGGAGGACTCTTGAAGGTGAGTGCTGAGACTGTTTGGATGAAAGTACTTTCAGTCAGGCTGTTGGGTTGGTAAGTGGCCCGGCTAAAAGTGCTTCTCAGCCAATCAGGTTACAGCAGTTTTTGTATCCATTTCATAATTAAAATTAACATCAAGGCAGATCCAGCAACTGAAACCCAACTCTCCCAATCTGAAAGTGCAATCCACTAAACACTACACACCCATATGTGGATGCATAAGTTGGACCAAGATGCACAGAGGGTCCTCTTAGTATATGCAGAAACTTCTGCATATGCATAAACTGGAAACCCTCACCCACAGATGAGGACTTGAACAAAATGGATGGCTTGCCTAGGGACTGCTGGGATTATAGGTCCATGTGACTATAAGTATTGAGTTTATGTTACCCACACCCTGCTTTGGAAGCCAAATATGTGAGAGGCAACCTGATTTATTTTGTACTTCCTAAGAGCAAATTTCAATCCCAGTTCAGAGAACCTCATGTAAATCCCACAATGTCATGAGTTTTGCATGACAACAACAGATAACAAGAAACCCATACTATACCATGCAGTAAAAAAAAAATCCTTTATGCAGTTGGCACTTGTTTATAATAAAGTCAGAAAAAGATGATAGAATAGCAATTAGCAAGTAATAAAGCAGCAGTCTCCTTCAAATACATCGGTACCAGGACTCTCTCTCTAGAAGCCCTATACTTTGGTGACAGTATTTTCCTGTCCCCTGAAGGGGGTGTGCTGAAAATGTATATGCTTTACCTTTTTAGTTAGTAGCCTCATTGTAACAGTATCAATTTCAACAAGGCATATACCTAGCCCAGATGATGACAGTTTATACATTCTTAGCAAAATATGCATACATGTTGGTCAGTTGATGAACCGTCAGCCCCAAAGGTAAAATCTCTTGCCCAGTCCCACTTGCCAGAGATGGAACATTACTATACAGTATGGTTAAGTCATGAGTTTCAGCCATTTACAAACATTTGTTTTACCTGGTGTGTGTGTGTGTGTAATGAGATAGTTGGGGCTGGTGGAAGTCGCTCCTGGCTTACTTATTGCACTGTGATTTTAAGGCATGGGAAATGGCACCGAATGCTGCATGTTGTCTCTCTCTTGCAGTCCCATAGTTTTGAGGTTGCTGCAGACTGATTTGTTGGATACAGATGATGTGATAGCATCCTTAGATGATTTTTGATAGTATGCTTTTAATGGCAGTTACCTGATGTTTAGATACCATACTGTTGGCATCCATAGATCTTGGAAGATACCATGGCAGTGATGGTGGTTGCCAAGATGTTGAAAAATACCATATGCCACCACATTGAGGATAGCATTAGATGTTGAGTGATGCCATCTCCTGATGATGGCAGCAGAAACTGTCAAAGAAGCCGGCCCACTGGTGCAGCAGTAGTGCTACCACTTGTGATGCCAGAGACCCCGGGTTGGGAGTGTTCTCGAGTCACTGGAGGGTCGGCTGGGGGGAGGAGGATTGAGCGTTGATGAGTTACTCTCCTCCGGGGAGGGTGGGTATAAACTGCCATAGTACCAGTGGCTCCTAGTGGAGATTGGGGGCAGTACAGCTAGTGGAGCACTCTGGCAGGGGTTGGAGGTGTCAGTAGATACCTTATGCATGGGTGTGGAAGCATGCCCATTGCGTGCTAGGCATCCTTGCACGTCCACACCCCCGAGGCAACCAGGAAACATGGAAACTTCCTGGCACCCGGACAGGCGAAGGTGGCTGCAGTGGATGACCCCCATGCCCTCTTATGGGTACATCCTGGCTGGTCTCTGTGTCTCCTCCAATCCTCATCTGCCCTTCTATATTATAGATAGAGCACTAGAGGAGATAAAAGGCAGTCCCACCTCGGGGGGCTTAGAGCTAGGGGGAAGGGTGGTTGGTGGCATTGGAGGAGTGATCCCTAGAACAGAGACCAGATCAAGAGGACCTCAGGCTGGACAGGTTATGGCCACTCCATGTGACCTAACTGGAGAGAGGTCTAAGGGGCCAGTGTCAGGAGGATAAAGAGAGTTCACAAAAAACAATAAAAAAAAATTTTTTCAAAGATTCTGTACACCACACACCACACACCACTTTGATGAGTGGTCTTACAGTATTTATATACAGTTAATTGTTTGAAACTATCGTTTTCCTTCTCACAGCATTAGGCTGAAAGATGATCACATGGAATTTTGCTTACATTCTACCTATAAACTTTTTATAAGGTTGTTTTTGCCAGAGTCTGCAAGATGGAGTCTGAACTTCATCCTAGTTGGTAAATGCCCCATACTTTCAATTAGGCAATACATATAACATTATCAGAAGCTTCAAAGTATCACAAGTATGACAATAAAACAGCTCAGGTAAACAAGGAAACATAGAATTTGATGGCAGATAAGGATCGCTTGGCTCACCTAGTCTGCCCATTTCCCTACCTAATGGATAAGCTGCAGATCTGCCCATCTGCCTGTTCTGGTGGTAGTTCAGGTGGATGTTAAAGATCTCATGGCACTTCTCAAAAAAGAGCAGGGGAATTTCCTCAGTGCCCTGGCCAAAATTTCCCCCCATTCAATAAAAATACCACCAACAGCTTAATCTGGTTCAAAGTCAGTTGGCATTCATCTGTATCTCCCTCCCCCGGGTCGTGCCTGAAAATAGGCAGAATTTGCCTAGTGCACTTACCTGGTCAACAAAAACTAAATAAATAAAATACAGACAGACAGGAAGAAAGAAAGAAAGAAAGAAAGAAAGAAAGAAAGAAAGAAAGAAAGAAAGAAAGAAAGAAAGAAAGAAAGAAAGATCCTAGTTAACCAACAGCCTACTTCCTCCTACCCTCCCCAAAAGTGCTTTAAGTCTGTCCCATGTATTCTTGAAGTCCCCCACTGTTTTTGACTCCACAACCTCCTCAGGAAGGCTGTTCCATGCATCCACAACCCTCTCTGTGAAAAAATACTTCCTCACATTACCTCTGAGCCATCCTCCCTCTATCTTCAAATTGTGCCCCCTTGTTCTTGCACATCTCTTTTTCTGAAAGGTGATACCCTTTTGGTCTTTGTTGATTCCCTTGAGATACATGAAAGTTTCTATCATGTCCCCCCCCTCCCTCCTTTCCTCGAGGGTATACATATTAAGCTCCTTTAGTCTCACTTCGTAGGTCTTCTGGTGCAGACCCTGCACCATTTTGGTTGCCCTCCTCTGGACAGCCTCTACCCTGTTTATGTCTTTGTGGAAATGGAGTCTCCAGAACTGCATGCAGTACTCCAGATGGGGTCTCACCAACTGTCTGTACAGAGGGATAACAACAACTTCCTGTTTTCTACTGGTGATGCCTCTCCCTATGCATCCCAGTATCCCCCCAGCCCTCCTTACTGCCTTCTCACATTGCTTGCTCACCTTTAGGTCATCTGATATAACTACCCCCAGGTCCCATGCCATTTTTGTTGTAGTCAGTATCTCACCCCCCACTGTGTTCTCTTCCCCTGGGTTTTTGTTTCCCAGATGCATTACTTTGCACTTCTTTGCATTGAATCTAAGCTGCCATACATTTGACCATTCCTCCAACCTTGCCAAATCCCTTCTTGTCCTGTCCACCCCACCTTGTATATCAATCCTGTTGCAGATCTTTGTGTCGTCTGCAAAGAGACATACTTTTCCTTCCAGTCCCTCTGCAATGTCACTTATAAAGACATTAAAAAGGACAGGATCCAGTACTGAACCTTGCTGTACCCCACTAGTAATCCCCCTTTCTTCACTGTGGACTCTGTTTACTATTACCCTCTGCATCCTGTTGTCTAGCCAATATTTTACCCAGGCTACCACCCTGGGATCCACTCCCAGGCTGGCTAATTTGTTTATTAATCTTTTGTGTGGGACTGTCAAATGCCTTGCTAAAGTCTAGGTAGGCCATGTCCACAACCCATCCCTGGTCTACTACTTTGGTCACCCAGTCAAAGAAATCAATTAGATTCGTCTGACATGACTTTCCCATTCTGAATCCATACTGCCTTGGATACTGTGCCCCACTGGCCTCTAGGTACTCAACAATTCTTTCCTTCAGAAGTGCTTTCATCATTTTCCCTACCACTGAGGTCAAACTGACAGGTCTATAGTTTCCTGCTTCTGTCTTGCTTCCACTTTTGTGAGGGGGAATCACAGGTAATTCACAATGTGAGAATTAATATGTCATAGATGAGAAATATTTATAAGAATTTCTCTTAAAATGCAGTGTTCCACACAATGGTTTCATAACATGACTGCCAGAGGTAACTTGCATCTAAAAAAACATTCACCAACCAACATATATAACATACGTGTTTACACATTTTAAGTGTTGCTTAGCTATCTGGTGTTCTTAATGTTCAAGATGACACTGGATCCTAACACAGACTCTGAAAGTAAGAATAAGCAAAGCAATGTCTTAGCAAAGACAATACATTCTAATAGTAAAAACAATATGAAAAGGGCAAAAAAAGAACAAACACATTTTGAATTTCAGCCCTTACCTGTAAAATACAGGTTTAAATTTAGACCAGAAAATTAAATTGTGACTCTGCTGAATATGGAATCACACACTTTATGAGCTGGGGGCAGGAGGCATAAGAGCACTACCTTTAAATTGAGCCCCCTTCCAATTATAAGTCAATGCCAGTCATGCATGAACTACAGTGGCACTCTTCAGAACTAGGGGAGCTGAGCCCTGACAAGCCCCCATTTAAATCCAGCACTGCCTATAAGGTAAACCAGACCACTGGAAGGGATCTACTGCATACACCCTCAAGTATCAAAGTAAGCCCAAACAGACACACAACCTTCTGACCAGTAATGTTATTAAATATTTACTGACCACAACTATCTCTGGACCAGACAAGTGCTGACATATACTCTGAACCATCTATTTAGAACCAGATCTACATTTCATGGTTATCTCACCACTTCTTGAGGATCAATATATGTCTATAAACACTTTACTACTGTTTTATCTTCATATGGCCTTATAATATTTGATAGCCCTTTCACCTTTACAGTTACTGCATAGAACAGCCTCTGGCCCAAAGAATAACCTGAAATGCCAAGAGGCAGGGAGTGAGGGACAGATAAAAGCCAGAGACTTCATCGAGTAAGTAATTTACTATAAAAAGAGACCAGAGACTCTTCTATGCACTAACTGTAAAGGTAAAAGGACTATCAGATTTAATAAGGTCATATAAAGATAAAGCAGTACTGAAGTAGACATACACTGGTCATGAGAAAGTGGTGAGATAACCACAAAATGTAGATCTGGTCCTGGACAGATGGTCCAGAGAGTATGTCAGCACTTGGTTAGTACAGTGATGTTGATGATCAATAAATACTTAATAAATCTACTGTATATAAGCCACTCTACTCTACATCCATCTATATTGATGCACTGTGGAGACCTTCAGAAGACCCCAGACATTAGTCTAGGGGGACTCCTTCCGTAAGTTGTCACCTGTTCTGGTGATTGTTTGGATGGAAACACAATATCGAAGTGCACTCTAAAAATGTGTTGGTTGCTGACTAGAGGGAGAACTCTTCGATTCCATCAGAAAACACACAAGGCACATTGCAGTAGTAACAGTTGCCTTAGTTTACTTCAAAGTCAGCAATATAAGTACAATCGGTGTATACCCACTGCTGGGCAATTGTCACTGCTGCAGTCTTACGTGTTTTTTGATACCCTGCTCAAAAACAGTAGAGGAGTTCCACCAGCATTCTAATCAAATTTCCCTCATTAACTAATACACCAATAGTGTAACCTGATTTGCCATCAGTCTGCATTTGGCATAAATAGTAGGAGAGCTCTTGTATAGTGTGCTGCCACAGATTGGGTGCCATATTCCACCCCAGAGGTGCCTGCACTTCCATTATCTCCAGTATGGAGATTTGTGTTGATTGTAAAGCACTTTGAGAAGCTTGAATTAAAGGCACTATATAAATACAAATAGAATTGAATGGAAAAACGTGTGCATACTCCCAATGTTTCACAGTGCAACCCCAGAGTACTTTAGTCCCAGGTGGCTCCTTCCAAGCTATACCCCCCCCATCCTTTCACGCAATGTAGAGGGCTTGAAGTCTAGGCAGCAGTTTTTTTTTTCTTTTTAATTTTAACAATTCTATTCTCTGATGGCAAGTTGTTTCAGTGATGTAACTACCGCTTGTGAGGTCAGCAGCCTGTGTTCCTACCTCAACCCTGGGTTTTCAGATGGCAGGCAGGGGGTGGAGGGTTAAATGTCCTATGGACAGCTCTTCTCCTCCTGCAGTCTGACCCCTAGTAATATCTGGGGGTCTGTGCACCAGGGATTGATGCAGATGCGGGGATTAGTAAAGTGGCAGATGTCAGCACATTGGGTGCGGGAGCATATCCAATGCTGCCCAGATGTCATTGTATGTCCAGTCCAGCATGGGAACCAGAAAAGTGCTAAGCTGCTACCCAGCCATTGGGAGATGATACACAGCCAGTTCCCCACATGCACTCCAAATCCAGCCTGCCTGCTCATGGACAACCCAGGGATTCACATCCTCCAGGATCAACCTGATCACATGGGGAAGTCACCAAGACACAGAAAGCAACTCCATCCTGGGGAACAGGCTTGAAGGGCACAATCCTGATGTGTTGTAGCTGGTCTTTAGTGCCAGGCAGTCCAGTAGGAGGTTTTCAGGTGGATGGGAGGAGGCACTACAGAGGCTAAAGGAAGTCCTGCCTAGAGGCAAATAGGAGCATAAACTAGATTGAAAAAATCATTGTAAGGGGATATGACAATCCAGGTGGACAGCTGTATAGCACAACCCCCTGCTCATTTGAAGCAAGGGATAGACTAAGCAGCAAACCCCAGTTTCCTACTAGAAGTCAAGTAGCCTGCACACCTCAATCCCCCCATCCCCAGAAGGCCCCTGTGCTAGTGTAATGTTCTGCATGTCTGGATGGGGTGGGGGGCAGTTATTGTGGATGTTGTCCAGTGTAGATCAGCATCAGGGAGACACAGCTGCATGGGCTGGCAGATCATTCATATGCTGGCCCTGCTATGGAAAGGAATCTAAATCTTATTGCCAAAATAAAGCTAAGGAGATGGTTTTCTGAATATTATCTTATTTGCCCTTTGTGTAGTGGCCACTAGAGCTTGTTGAGTGCTATGTGAATTTTTAACTGCCAAGATGTTGCTGTGCTAAGGAAGGTGGAAACTTGACTGATTGGAATACATCTTATACACCAGCTTTAGCCATTCAAGTCCTTGTACTTCTACAGTATGGTCCTGCAAATATCAAGATAACCTGTTCAACCTAGTCTCACTCATTCAGTTTTAATTATATTTGATAATGCTAATGTTTTACAGGGGTGTTGCTTTTACACTAGGTTGTCATATGGAATCTCACCATCAAAGTTTTATAGTTAATATCTAAGCCAAACCGAAGTATTTTGTTTCAGATTTCAGGTTTAGCTCAAGTTAGAAGTGGCTTTCTCCCAGTAACCAGTTGCCTAATTATTAGTAGAATGCTGAATCCTGTTATGCAATCTACAAATATATAAGAAAGGGGGTGTTGAGTGTTGTATCAATAAGTGAAGAGAAAGCACAATACCCCAGCTCAGTCTGAATGAGTAAAAGTTAAAATATTTGAAATAAGGTAGAAGTTGACTGGCAAGAGATTATTGCAAATTAGTGGCCAAGCTTACCCATGTGGAACAAAGTATACTGTACCTTTTTAAATGAAGGTAAGAACTAGTTAAAAGGAAAAGAAAACATGTTTTAAATGAATTGCAGGCCGTTTTGGACAGCAGTTGGTGGAGTAGGTTTACCACCTTTTAAGAAGCCCAAAGTGGGACATATGTTACTGAAACATGATTTTTTTAAGGATAATATGTAATCTCCACCACTACAGCAGATTTGTTTAAATAATCAGCATGGAGAATAAGTATTGCAGTTTTTTTAAGTTGTTTCTATTATTTCTTATCATTTTAAGGTATTTTAGTTAAGGTATAATAGTTTTCTACAACATTTAGAGGAAAAATAGAAAATATTTTTCAACTATAAGGTGAGGACATGTTGTATTTTTCATGTTTTTTTCAGGACACAGCTGCCCAAATCTGGACTATACTGTGAAAACTAGGACAAATGGTAACCCTATGGGGAGGGATGCTGCACTTTAATTGTATATTTGTCATTTCTATAGTTCTGGCCAGGGCTAAAATGCTACTACTCTCAAACTATCCACCCAGCTGCTAACATCCTCCACAAGAATCCCTAACCCTCAAAGTACCTAATAGTTGCTTCCCTGCCTAGTTGCAGAAAGTGTCTCTTCTTTCTTCTACTGTTCAACAAGTTCCCAGGGTTCCCTAAGTGGCCACAACCATCAGGTTTTACAGCTCAGATCTGAAAACACTGCTATTTGCTGCTTTCTTCATCTTTCAGCTTTGTGCTTATCCCTAATCAAAGGCATTTGTAACATTTGGCTGATTAGATTGAGATATGAAGAGAGCTGAATAAAAAAAATCAGTTTTAGAAGGCACTAGAAAGCCTTTGCATTGTGAATGATTTCATTGAATGTGCTCCAATAAATCAACGGATTTTGAGCGGTGTCAGTGCCATTCCACCTTCCAGCAGGAAGCTTTAGATTGGCATAACTTCTAAATAAACTAGAGTTGCAATGGATTGGATTTAAATGAACAAATGGTTGCTGGAGTGAATGAATCCAGTGAGCTAGATAACAAAGTATTATATTGATCACCCAAATCATCAGCATCATTAGCGATAGAAACACTGTTAAACAGAGAATCAATTGCAGCCATATATAATGCATGATCAATAGTAAGCAAGTTGCAAACAATGACAGATTCAGGAACAGAGGGAGGAATAGGCTAGAGGATGTTTTGAAGGTATGCAACACACTGTATGGACCAAGCAAAAGGTCCCAGTAGCAGGAATTGGGATCATACTCGGTAAGTAACAGAAGTGCAGGACAGTTTAATGACTTACCTTACAGTATGGGTAGAAAAGAAAGTAGGAAACACAGAAGAAGAACATGCACTATAAAAAAACAGGCGCTACTCCATGGGTTGGAGCCCAAACACTAAAACAAAAGATAGTAAACTGTGGCACACACACAGATATTTAAAAAAGCACCAAACCATGATTGTGCTAAATACACTAACAGAGACACATGTATGCAAACCCTCCAAACTCGGTGCTTCATGGTTGATAAAGCAGCAGTGGGCTATGAGGCACTGTAGTCAGAGGATGTTGTACCTCTGCCTTTGTTTGTGTATTTAATTCAATAAATGGTTGTGCATTTATTTTTAAATCCATGTGTGTGTGTATGCACTGAAGTTTGGGTTATTTTGAGTGTAAAAGAAGTAATTTGTGCTAAATTGTTTATCTGGCAAAATATGTTTCAAATAAACAAAATAAAAACTTGAAAGACTCCAGTATTTTCATATCCTGTTAAACGGTAGGACCATTCAGTACTGTAGCTATTATCTAAATAAATGTTTTCAAATGGGTAAGAGAAAGTAAGATATGATTGGTCAGATGTGATCACATGACTGTGCATTATCACAGCACAACAGCAGAATTCAGAACTGCTTAATTTGCTGAACCTCATTACCTAGTTTCAAAAACTGATATCAGAGAAACCAATTTATTATCACAATAAAGCACCCAAGTGTATGCATAATTGGGGGATAATGGCACTTCTGGGATGTGTAAGTACTCTGTGCTGCCTTGTGCCTCTCTTCCTGAGGTGTGCTGTTATCCCACAGTAACAGACATTGTGGCATGCTTTAGCTTAATTAAAGCCATACATTAATAAAAACAAAGACCTGGAGTAATATTGTTTCCACTACACAGTCAATAAAATCATCTCTACATTACATAAGGGATTTGAACGATAATAAAGCACCATGATTTAGCTCTAAAGGGAATAAAAACACCTAGTTACAGGCAAATAAATAAGAACTGGTGCATTAAGAACCAGTTAACAAGGAGCTGACATTAATAAACATGTAACCATTTACAGCCAGATTGCCAACACCTCTGCCTCCATCTCAGCTCTATGATTCATGAATGAAAGAATACACTTCTGGAGTGAGCTTTGGGGGAACTCTGTCATTCTCTTCCAGCCAAGCTCAAGTGTCAGTAATAAAAATCAATAGCCCTCACTAAAATATAAGCATTCAGAAACAAGGCTGTATTTCTAATGGAGCAAGAGTGTTATGATTCATATAGAGTGAGATCTTTCACTTTTTTTTAATTTGAAACTGTATTAGTAGGTAAACATTACAGATAATATCAGTCTCTTTTACTGATTCAACCTGAGAGACCGGAATTGTAGATAAGAGGTGGAGAAATATAGGAATAAAATAAAATGATAGCAGTAACAACAAAAGTCAAACATTAGTTAGCATCACAAAATTGAATTCAAAGTTTAAGCTACATTACGTGGCAAAAACAACTCCAGTTAAAGCAGTAGCATTTGTTAGTCACCATATAGTTTTTTAGCAATAATTAATTTTCTAGAAAAACATTCATATACCTATTATTCTTTTTGTTTTCTTTCATTCCTGAGTGAAGATGTAGAATTTTGATGTTTTAAAAAAATTCTTCTCCTGTGCCATGCCCACCATAAAAAATAAAGATCTTGGTACAGTACCCAACTGTTTATCATTAGAAACATGTGGTTGTATTATCTGAATATATCTGCAGTAAGAATCTAGCTATGTAAACTCAATAGGTAACCTCAATGGAAGAGATTTTTAAAAACTGCAAGTGGCAGCTATCGCTAATTGGTCATTAATTACAAAAAAAACTATAAAAGTTGTTTTAAAATATCTGAGAAAATTCAAAATGCACTGCAAATTAATCTAAGGATATCAGAAATACATCTAAACCATATTATGAAAGTTGTTGCAGCCTAACAAATCCCACTGCTTTAAGTTGGGTGATCACAAGAGGAAATAAAGCACTGCCTAATATTTAGTTTGGATGCATGGAGAGAGAGGGGGAGCAGACTAAGTCAGGAGGCAGAGTATTCCATAGCTTAGGGAGACACAAATTAATGGCAGATTGCCCAGACTGCCCTGATTTTTTTTTCATCTGACAAGGAGCAGTTTCTTATCCAGCTGTGAGTGAAAAGATCGGCGGAGTTAGTGTCCAGGTAAACAAGTTGCTGAGATACTGTAGGTAGGGAATTTGTTATCCCAGACTGTGACACCTAAAAGAGATAAGACTAGGTCAAGAAAGTAGAAACAGTTTTTTGACATGTGATTTGTTGAACATACAGTGCCCATTCAGAGGGAAGGAATGTTTTTACAATTATGAAAGTTTTGTTGCTTAAGATAAAATCTTTCTTAGCTAACTTTGCTAATGTAATTAGCCATTAGCTAAACAATGCAAATATTTTGCACAAAGCACTGAGTAAAAACAAGATAATTTCCTCTCTTTCTTATATCAAGTATATGAGGCAGTGTGGTTTGGGAGGGTAACTTCCAGGCTTTCGAACCAAAAGAAACTGATGACTAAGTTAAGTTAAGCAAGTTACAGTACTTGTTCTTCAGCCTACTCACCTGCAAAAGTAAATAAAAGCAAGACCCATTGAAAATGAGATGTTGTATCTCAGCTGGACTGTCCTGGATAAATATAGAGTAATTCCTTTATACCTTTGTATTAAATTGAATAGGACAAGGACTTAATTGTACATTTCCAATTCTAAACTTTGTTTTTCCTCCAAACATGGAAAACTGTGAGAAATAAACAATAACCCACCTTGGCTGCAATGTCATGCTTACAATGGGAACTGGATTCTATACATTGTAACTAATTTTGTAAACTGCGAGGAAAGAAGTTTGTAGTTAGTAGTTCTAAGTTTAATAATTTAACTGATGATCTACACTGTAGTGGATATGCAAAAAAACTTTTCTTGAATACTCGGTGAATATTTGTACTTTGCATCTCCAGATGCTTGGATGTTCACTATTCAGCTGAAAATTAAGGAAAATACAAAAAAGATATCTAGCCCTCCCTTGGGGCCAGGGTTTTCCCTATACCAGCAATCCACCTTGTACCCTTTTTCTATTCTCTCTAGCATCTTCAATGGCACAGACCACTCTACCCCACTTCCTCTTGGGTACATGCTACTACTGTATTACCATCTCATGAGTCTGATCTACCTAAGCACAGGCACACCATAGACCTGGGAAACCAATTGAGCCAGCCATGATTCAACTCCTATTACCCCCCCACCAATGAATCTGGGCTTCGGAGGAGGTGGGCCTGCTGTGCAAATAGCTCTTTGGGTTTTTGGGTTCAGGGGAAATCAGACTATGGAGGAGGAAACTGATTAATTCACACTGTTGCCTCCTGGTACAGTGCCAAGAGATTTTTTTCAAGAATCATTGTTTGGGAGAATGGGGTAAGGGCACAGGACTAGACCTGCCCATCTGGGGAGGGCTAGAGGTTTTTTTATATTCTATCTCTTTTTTAAATTTTCTCCTGAGGCTAAATACCACTAGTGAAAAAGTACTATGTACTTGGATGCAAGTACCAAATACCCCATTATTTATTTATTTATTTTTTACTTTCTTCATCCCCCTTGTCACCAACCATGCTACCATCTTTCTGACCACATCAGTCCTATCACTTGGCTTTTCTGGGACTTATAGTACCATCGACTCCAGTGTCCCCATGGCTTGTGTCCCACACTGTGGAACAGGATCCAGATCTGGAGGGGGACCAAATAATCAGTGTGGGGCCTGTGGGAGGTTGGAAGTCCATCTTGCATTTGCTTGGGTTTTTCCATGTTTTTATTCCCCTACCCTCATGATATTGGCAGCTAGGGTGCACAAATGCATGCCTGCAAGCTGGCATCCCTCCTCCACATGAAGCTGCTGTGATGGTACTGCCATCTGTGACCATCCAGGTGGATATATCACAGTAGAGCCAGTTATCCCTGAAGGAGGAGGAAAGCATCCTTTGGGACACTCAATCCTTCTCCCTCTGACTGCTCCTCAAAAGCCAAGACTCACTCCTGAACCTGGTTCACCAGCATTGTAGTCCTCAAGTACCTCATTTCTCAAGGTATTTAAGAATCAATATTCATTAATAGCACAGCCCTACCACACTGATTTTCAACTTTAAACACTAATTTATCTGCATTACATAAAATAAACCAGCTGATGCACCTAATTTCGCAGAGTGTTTTCTTCAGTTTCATACACGTGACATACTGTATGACTACACCGGTCCACAGTGAGAGGCCGTTTTTCATACACAAGACCATATCACTGGACTGGAAATACTTAAGATTTGCAGTTCACCATAAGACATGTGTTAAAGCATTTGTGATGCTCACCGTAGGGGTTTTATGAGTTATGAGGCCCAAGGCCAACTGTCATTACACCCCTCTTGAGGTATTTTACTTTCACACACACACTGGGGTTTATTGTATTTCTAATAAAATGGTTTTGGTGTGACAAACATGTTTTTCTGGTTTAGAAAGGAGTTGTGATATCTGACCATACAATAATAGGATTTTAGTGCATGGTTAAGTGATCAGTCTTGACTAATTAGTTTTTACTGAATTTGTTTTTGCCATTTTATAATTATTTTTTAATTTTTGGTATAGATGTAGATTAAATGGGCTGGCCTAGAGGTTACAGGAATGAGGTGTGAATGAGCTTGATACATTCAGCAGACCAGACCTGAGTTTAATTTTCACAACCTCTACTTGCATACTGTGTGACTCTGAGCAAGTCACTTAACCGCCCAGTGCTCCCAGGTCACCCCTGTAAACAGGCACTTGTGCCTATTGGGCCTTACCTGTTACCAAAGACTTAAAAAAAAAAAATAGATGCCATTTTCTATTAATAAAATAGAAGCAACATATGTTCATTCATTATAGTGGCACAGTAGTACCACTATAGTTAGGGTTGAGTAGGCCGTGTAATGTTAAATCCCTAACTTTGCATATTAATAGCTTCAGCCCCATACAAAAGTTTGCATGCATGATTTCGGGGGGTGGGGGGGTAAGTTCTCTTGATCTGGTGAATTTCTTTCTGGTCAGATACAGTATGTGAATTCCAAGATACAGATTTTGTGGGGTTTTTGCTGTTTTTTTTTCACCTACAGCCCACACAGTTTAAAATTTTCTTCTGAAACTTTAAGGGTGTGAAGGGTGTGCTCTAGAATGGTGCCTTTCATTGGTTTGGTGAAAATATAGTAAACCATTCCCAAGTTATAAGGAGTTGAAATTTTAGTTCTGGGCATGCTCAATATGGTCTTTTGGATAGATGTTTCATACAAAATAAGAATTTTGCCACACAAAAGAAGATTCTTCTTTTCTGAGGCCAAATTCCTCTCCCTTGAGAAAAAATAGTTTTATCATATCGCTGACATCTTCTTTCTGTTTTTTTAATGAAAAAAATCATTCAAACTCCATAAAAAATGATGCTTTTATCACACACACACACACACACACACACACACACACTCATGAATCCAGCTAAATGGAACCTGTTTTGGTCATTTCTGGACTTACTTTTTTTGAAAAACAGCCTCAAAATGTGTTTTTGGAACATCCCAAAATGTTCTAAGTGAGTCTTCTTTTGTGAGCAGATTTTCTTCCTTCTTGAGGCTCATGAAAGAGAAATGGGCCCATACAAAAGAAGTATTAAGTCTCACAAAAGAGGATTTTGGACTTAATTTTTTTCACATTCTTCTTTCATTAGAAGGCATCTTCTTTTGTGACCTCACAAAAATCTCATGAAAGAGGATGCCTTCTCACAAAACAAGATATTCAACTTATTTTTTTTTCAGATTCTCCTTTCATGACAAGGCATCTTCTTTCACGAGGCCATGAAAATCTCACGAAAGAGGATACTTTCTCACAAAACAAGAATTTGGACTTAGTTTTTTTTCACAGTCTTGTTTTGTGAGAAGGCATCTTTTTTCATGAGCTCATGAAAATCTTACGAAAGAGGATGACTTCTCATGAAACAAGAATTTGCATTTAGTTTTTTTCACATCCTCCTTTTGTGAGAGGACATCTTCTTTAATGAGGTCATGAAAATCTCATGAAAAAGGATGCCTTCTCATAAAAGAAGATTTTGGACTTTTTTCACATTCTTATTTCGTGAGAAGGCATCTTCTTTTGTGAGCTCACAAAAGTCTCATGAAAGAGGATGCACTCTCACAAAAGAAGATTTTGGATTTTCTTTTCATATTCTTCTTTCATGAGAAGACATCTTGTTTTGTGAGGTCACAAAAATCTCATGAAAGAAGAAGGTGGGTCAAGAAGCAAGATTTTTGCACTTACAATTTTGTACCAGCATGGACTCCTGCATGTCTACATCTCTAGTAACACAGAACTGCAAGGCGTGCAAGGCCCTTTGCTTCCATGCCCACTCAGACTGTTCACTTGCTGCATGGCCTGGAGGGTCCTGCATGTCTGCATCTGTACCTGCACACAGCTGCAGGCTCTTAAGGATCAAATTCAAGAACATGTTCACTCCACTTTGAAATTTACTCCAGACACACTGCTAGGAACATACTTTGCAGAATATAATAACAGTGATACTAGTGGTTTTAAATTTATAGGCATTGAACATGTTCCATGGAACCCTAGGAGAGAAGATATGAAATTGTTAATTTTATGGAAAGAATCTAAATGGATTTACACTTTAAGAGCACTGATTCCATGTGGCCTGAATGATGCTATTGATATCCTACATTTTTTATAAATATGTTTTTTAGTTTTCAGGATCCATGTAATGGCAGAGTCCAAAAAGCACTGTGCATCTGCATGTGTACATACATGGAAGCAAAGGAACCAGTAGGTCTTGTGCTTCTGCACTTAGATGGAGGTGTTGATGCAGCTTTGAAGTGACCTACATCAAAGAGGATATGGTTCTACTATATCAAAAAGAAAGGAAATTCACTGCAACAATTGCAGTATTGCATTAGGGTTCAGCTTAAAGCAACAAATGTGGGGAAATGTGGTATTAGGGTTTCCGACCTTAACTCCCCACCCCCACATCACACGCAGAAAAAGGAAACCAACATTAAGGTTTTGGTTCTCCTGAGCCTTTCAGAATCAGTGCTGGGCTCTTCCCTAGAGTTCTCTACCCTAATGCTCACCTACCTGACCAAAAATGATCACATGTGGTGTGCTTTTTTCAGGAAGAGCCCACAGCTTGTTGGCAACATGTGGCAACACATACTTCTGTACCTTTGAAGAGTGTATCAGTATGAGGCAGTGGGTTGGAGCTGTAACTTGTGCTTTACACAGGAGGCTAGGGGTTGGGGGGATAAACATTTGGGTTGAGAAACCCAAGGAAGAACCCAACACTGATTTTGTAAAAGTCAGGAGAGTCAAAACCCCTAATGGTATTTATTTATTTATTCTTGGATTACAACAACCTTTGAGCTAGAAGCTCATTTACAAAGGTTCCACATCCAGTGCAAACAATGAGATATACAAAGGTAGTTAACTTATACACAATCTGTTCCAGAGTTACACAATGTGAGAAACAGTACAATATAGGACAATGCAAAATCAATGCAAGTGGCAGCCTGGGTGGCTCTGTCAGTAGGAAGGGGAGGAAATGGCAGCCATATATAGTTTTGTCAAATGGGGAAGACTAGGGTGATAGGGCATAAGGGTGAAACTGGCCTTACCAGTAAGGTTTGCTCCCAGTGAGCCAAGCATAGGTATGAAAAGAGGGAATATTTGGGAGGGGGAGTACAAAGATGAGAGAGTAAAGGGTGTATATATTATGGGGCAGAGGAGGACACACAGGAGTGGGCTTTGTTGTAGGCAGAGGTAAAACAGGCTAATTGGTGCACTCACAATCAGATGTGAACAGAGCTCCCTTTTGAACTGCCCAATGTCCTTGACAGTTATGAAAGTAGTAGGGAGTCCATTGAGCCACAGAGGGGGCCCTGTAGGTGAAGGAGCACTGGGATAATGAGGTATTTCTGAAAGGCACCTGGAGGGCATTTCTGGCAGTGCTCCTAATGAGGTGTAGGCAGTGTGAATGCTGCAGGAGTGTTTGTATATTGGGGGGGGTACGTCCTAGGCATGCTTTTTTATTAAGGAGGCATACCTGGTACATGATCCTCTCCTGAACTGTAAGCCAATTGGATTGGGCATAAAGATAACAGGTGTGTGTTAGTTTCCCAGCACCCAGAACTAGTCTACATTCTTTATTTAGTGCCAACTTAACTCTTTTTCAAGCTGATTCTGAGGTTATGCTCTACACTATTAGTCCATCGTATATAGCGGACAGTATTGAACTGTTAACAGCAAGTCTTATGGCCTTTTGTGCCAGATAGTTCCCATGCCTGTATAGGGTGCCTAGTCTGGCATTTATTGTTTTAATCACTTGGTCAATGTGTTGAATGAAGGGAAGGGAGTTATCTAGTGTGACTCCAAGGTATTTGAAGGTGCACACTTGGTCTCGTGGTTCACCACTACTGTTCTAAATAACCATTTGGCTCACTTTGCCCTTATTTTGAGGGTTTGAGAATACCATGAACTTATATATATATATATATATATATATATATATATATAGTTTAGCAGTAGTTTATTTTTTCTAAACCACTCTTCCAGTTGTTGGATGCTAAGTTGGAGCTCCTGATTCAGTGAGTTTATCCGAGGGCTATGAGTGAAGATGGTGGCATCATCCACATAGAGATAGGCATGTGTCTGGGAGGGTGTTTACAAAAAGGCAGAAAAGCAATGGGCCAAGTATGGACCTCTGAGGGACACAGAGTGTGACATGTTTGCTATCTGATAGTACGCCATGTATCTTTACTTGTTGGGTTCTCTGAGTAAGGTAGCTTCTGAACCAGCTGACCGTCTCAGAGGCTAGTCCAAGTGCATAAAGTTTTGCTATCAAAAATTGGTGGTTAACTGTATCAAATACTTTTGTTAGAACTATATAGCTAGACCTGATGAGTTGGCCTTCATTCAGTACCTCATGAATGTAGTTAGTGTACTCTACCAATGCAGTAGTAGTACTGTAGGCTTTTCTAAATCCATGCTGTTGGGGGGACTGGATATTGTACTAGTTAAGATGGTCCACAGGTTGATCCAATCTGATTTGTTCAAGGGCCTTCAATAAGGGGACAGGATAGAGACTAGTCTGTAGTTGGAGCAGATGGCACAATCTCCTCTTTTATGTACTGATGTTATCTGGGCTGCTTTCCATTGAGTGGGGAATTTAGCCTGTCTGAGGGCTAAGCTAAAGATCTTAGTGAGGAGCAGAGTGACTTTGTCAAGTGTGACAGCAATCATCTTCTTGTCTAGTCCATCACTGCCAACCTTAGCTATGTCCAGGATGTGTTTTAAGTACTTTTTGATTTCTGAAGCTGTGATGTGTTTGATGTAAAAAGCATGTGTGTATGGGGGGGGATCAGTAGTTGAATGCGTTTTAGTTGTTTGTACTGTACATCGGCTGTTACATTGGGCTGGGAATGAAGGTAGTCTGGTGGGAGGATTCTGCCAAGGTCAGTAAATGCTGAGTTGTATATGTCTGCCATCTCCTTTGTTTTCCTTTTGCTGCTGGGGGGGAGTTAGGGTTGGAAACTCTAACATCATATTTCCCTACTTTTGTTGCTTTAAATCAAACCTAAGTGGTGCATTAACACAGTTTTTGCAATGAATAATGTTTATTCATGACCTTGAAGTGTAATTGTGACAGTTTGACAAGCTGTCTCTTCAAATCAGATAGCCAGTTATTTGTGATGCAGAGCTTGCTGTAGATTTTAATTGTTCTGCATCATTACTTACACCAAAACTTTCTTTGGCACCAAGCAGGACTTAAGCAGGACTTACTTTAATCTACATTTGATAGCGCCAAACTGTTTTTAAAAATCACCATTTAAGGAACATTTTTTTTTTTGTCGACCTTGGTGAGCAGCACAGCTAGCCCTGGTCCTCTCTAGAGGAAAGGAGAAAAGGGGTAGCCATTATATAAACATTCAAATACCTCAAGGTATCAGTAAAGTACTAAAGGGAGACACTTTGCATAGAAAGAGATGCTTAAGGACAAGGGGGTATGATATGAAGCTGGCGGGGGGGACTTAGATGGGACATGAGGAAATACTTCTTTATGTAAAGGGTGGTGAATGTCTGAAACAGCTTTCTGGCAGAGGTGGTGAGTAGCAGAACAGTAACAGGATTCAGATATGCATGGAATAGACACAGGGGGGCCTTAGTAACAGGGCTGGGGGGAAGGCTGGAGATCAGTTAGGATCTACAGTTGCACAGTAGGTTGATACTCTTTAGGGCAGACTAGGTGCACCAAGAGGTCCTATTCTGCTGACAGCTTCTATGCTTCTATGTAACTACTGTATTAGATACAAAGAAGAGATGGCTATTGTCTTTAGTAGGAGTACTGAAAATAGCTTCAAAAACATGCTGCTGGATTTTTTACACATGAAACATGTTAACACATTTGCAATAGTTTACCTGCTTTAAGTGACACAGATGTTATTTTACATGTGTCATTTTCTGTGTGCAATTAGAGAAGCTGCAATGAATTGTAACAGCTGGCAACTTTGTCTGTGGCCCTTCCTTCTTAGACCTGGAAGAAAAGGGGTAGTAAACCTCCTCTTGGGGCGGGAATAGACTCTGGCAATACCTCAGGAGGCAGTACCATGTAGGCTGCCCACAAGGTGGTGGCATTCTGAAGGGGTTGGAGAGAGAGGGGGTTAAGAAGAGCTGAAGGCCATCAGCTCCCCCTCTTTCTCCTCCTTTCTTTGGATCCCCACCTACCCAGCCTTATAAAAGCAGGGTAGGATAGGGTGGTCAGGTCAGGTGGGGCCATTTTTGACCCAGTAGGGGTGACCACTCTAAGGGTCAGGGTGTGACTTTTCCTGGGTTTCCCTTTAAATATGTTTTTTTTTCTGTTTTTTTGTCTCCCCCAAAGGGTATAAAATGTAGACAGTTTGAGATATATACACAAAAAGGAAAATAAATACATAAAGGTAAAGGAAACAAGAAAGAGATAACTTGAGCATTAAAAAGCTAGTGTACTGTTTGGAATTAATAGTGATTTTCAGATGCAGTCAGCTATCACTACTTATATCTCAAGTATTTTTTCTTTTCTCTGTGCTAATTGGAAGATTTTCCACCTGGAAGTACTGGGGTGATTTGTGGAGTAACACTCTGTCTGGAGGGAAAAAAAAGTCAGTTCTGTTCCTCCCACTACATCATCAGAAACGAGACCAAACACCTTGAGGTATCACAATCCTTGCAGCCTGAGCAGTGACTCTCACAAGCTACCAATCAAAATTCAGGAAATTTTGACATCACTAGTAACCAGGGAGAACCAGTCCCTGCTGCTTAATGTGAAAGTGAAACCAAGCAGTGAGAAATGGTTCTCATTGGTTACTAATGATGTCGTCGTCGGTGTGGTCTCAGTGTTGATGTAGTAGGAGGAACAGAAATTACTTTTTTTCCTCCCAAAAGAGTGCTGCTACACACATCACCCCAGTACTGCCAGGTGGAAAATCTTCTAATTAGCAAACAGAAAAAAAATACTTGAGATATAAGAAGTGAGAGCTGACTACATCTGAAAGTTATAGTTCATTGCACACAGTTTCCAGGCAGTACACTAGCTCTTTAATAGAGAGAATGTAATTAAACTGTTGCACGCGTGTGGCTCCGTAGAATCACAAACCCATGGTACTGGGGCAGAAGGGGGGATGAGTCAAGTTCTTCCAAGGGATCATTGCCTCCAGCTGGCATGAGGCCAGGGCACTGCAGGACCTTGACCTGGAAGAGGGGTTGCTGTCCACCTTCATAAGAATTATCCTGCAAAGACAGTGGCACTGGATGGAGGTGGTGGCTGCAGGGTCCTTGGCCACATGACCTCCCTGCTCCTGGGATTAGGCGGCCAATCCAGGGAGGTACATCAGCCAATCAGGCACACACTAGGGTTAGCCCAAGAGTTGACAGCAGGTGTGTGGGAGCCTGAAGAAACTGCATATTCTCCTGGCTGCACACTCTGCTCCAGAAAGATGCCAGCATAGGTAAATAAATGCATGGCTGTTGCCATTTCCTCCAAGACCTGTGTCTGTATGTTATTTCAGGGAAGGGGTAGTGGAGGACTACCAGAAAAATTGCTCCAGTTTTGACAAAATTTAGACCACATTATACATGAGTTGCATAGATGTGGTAACAAGTTGCCCCAAATCCTGGATGCCCCTTTGACAATCTTGCCCATGTTGATTCTGATGCATTTCTACCCAGTGGGTAAAATACAGTGTTGAAACTGTTTCTACCTTCCAGCTCAAACCACTGTAGATGGGTACCTTGTAGAAAAGGGGGTGACAGGTTATTCCCACTAAGCTTATGGAGAACAAACTGTTTTTTAAAATAGTTATTATGCATCCCCCATGCGTTATGCCTGATAAAAGCCCAAGGCATAGAAAATACAGGTAGGTATGAAAGGGGGGTGGGGTGGGAGGAGGGGGCAGTGTATACTGATGAAGGTGAACACCAGAAAAATACAGAAAAGCTACTAAAATAAGTTTCTGGAACATTTAACAGTAATGGGCCACCATAAACATTGCACAACCACACATATATATTTATAAAATGGCAAGAAAAAATCTAGAAATCTCATTGGCCAAAAGAGATCAGCTGACCATACATTAAGTTTCTATATATGCACAGTCATCCTGGTCCTAAACCACATCACACAATGAGCAAATCAGTCCTCCTACAACCAGAACTATCTTCCATCAAACTCCCTACAACCAGAACCGATCTTCACCACAACCATGGCTGCTGCCTTTCACTGTGGAAGCCTTCAACTGGGCCCTAAAAATAAAACCACCTTAAATATAAAATAAAACAAATTCATTAAATGTTCTTTACCAGATTATCACACTCTCCTTACACATGTAAACAATTAGAAACAGTAAGTATTATTTATAGTTTTCATTACAACTGTTTCTTTGCTAACAGTGAAAAATTCCCCTTCTATCTTTAGCTGCTCATCAGAGAAATAGTGTCTGCTTTCTCTGACAATGAGGTAATTGAGTCTCTGGCTGTAAAACAGGCCTTTGTTGTCTGAGTGTACAGTATGTCAGTAGAAAAACATTCTACTAGTAGAACTGAGCGGGATTTTGAATCCCTGTATTCCATGGTAAACATTCCATGATAAAATATTCCATTTATTGTATGTGGGGAAACACAGAGAAAAAAAAAACAGAATGAAGAAAGTAATCAATAATACTATATAAACAATGAGAAAAGGTGGTAAATGACTTACCCTGCTGTTTATCTTTTAGGACAGAGTGAGCAGTTCATGATGCTGTCAGTGAGTGTGGCAGATTTGAACCACACTCGTGCTTGCAGCACCAGGGAACAGTTATGGCCTCTGTTATGGCTTCCTTTTAGTTTTGTATACAGAGTGAGAAGAAAGAAAAAAAGTAAGGGGGCTATGTGTCATACTTAGAATGAGGAAAACAGCATTTGTGAATTGTCGTGGCTGGCAGGAGAATATGAAGCTTAAGTGGCAGGAAGGCACAAACTGTATAACACTACTTTAATCTAGCATAAATAGGCAGAAGGACTATTTTATGTTAAAAACGCAAATTCACTTACATTTTTACTTTTTTAAAAATGTGTTTCAAAACAAAAAATGCTTCTAAAAATAAAGGGCAATTTTATAAGTGCAATAAGACACTCTGGGGTTGTGCATTACGGTGTGATAACTGCACTCCTAAGGATGACTGGCACTTGGCCTTCGGCCTCATGCCTTACTACTCCCCTAGGAGTGAGGTTATCACACCATAGTGCACACCCCGTTGTGTCGTATTGCATATATATATATATATATATATATATATATACATATATATATATATATGCGTGTGTGTGTGTGTATATATATATAGATATATAAAATATAATATACATGTGTGTGTATATATATATATATATATACATATATATATATATATACACACATAATCAGTATACATATATATATAGGATGAATGCCCTCATTGAAAATATCTCTGATATTTTCCATGCAGTTGATGCTTGACATCACGAGTAGCGAAGCCACGAGTGATGCCATAGGTCAAACTGCTCGCGAGGAAAATATCAGAGACATTTTCGATGGGGGCATTGTATGTTCCATTTATGCAATGGGCCAAGTTTTTTTATACGTGTAATTTTCATTTTTTTAAAATAGGTATGTCTTTATTTATTTTTGTTTCCGGATGACTGAGCATTGTGTTCCATAAAACTGAACTTTTGCATCAGGATACTGTGCTGTTGTGCTGCTGGGGAGAGCTGGTTGTATTTTTGTGTGCTGGGATTTGAAGGAAGTGAATATTTTGTGTGAGGCTAAAAGTTTTTTTTTTTTATATTTGGTGAAAGAAAGTGAGGTGGGGGAGACAATGAGAATAATTCAGTGTGTTATGTCTGGTATTTTGGACCTTTAGGAGAAATGTTATTTAACATTGTGTGAAGCTGAACGTTTTTTTTTTTTAATGAGTTACAGTGAAAGAACAGGGGAGAAAATGAAACCGTTCTGTGTGCTGCTGGAGAGAAATGAAACTGCCAGTGGGAGTGGGAATGCAAGTGAGCAGGTGAATTCTGATTGTGCTGCTCATGCTGCCAGTTCCCACCAATCAAAGCCTTTGTGAGCAGTTGTGCTGAAGTGCAGATAGTGCCTGGTTATTACGTACAGTGAGGATAAATGACCTACAGTGAGGATAAATGCGATATTCTCACTGTAGGTCTGACTAGCCAAAAATACTGCTGTTATTTGCCACTTTTTATCCTCACGCCCATTGCATGAATATATTTATGCAACATATGTCCCAAATAAACTGTGGGATAAATTCATTTATTCTCACTGCCATGGGATAAACGGTGGTTCTAATATTTATCCCACACCCTGTCGTCACTCAACCACCATTTATCCCACACCCTGCCATTAATCACCACCCTCTCCTGCCTGCCCTACTTCCACTTACTTTCATTTTCTTTCTAACCCCCCCAACAACCAGAAAAAAAAGAATTCTGAATAATCCTAAATGTGTCTTTGGACTCTTCATGTCCCATATCCTCTGCTTTCCGGAATACAGCTCCTCCATCACGCTCCTCAATATTTGTCTTCCCCCCCTCCTGCACGCCACAAAACCAAGCCTCCAAAGCACACCTCCAACACCGGCTTCATCTTCCAAAGTATCTGACTTCCAAACTCTCTCACCCAGCCACAGTGACTGTACGCTCCCCTTCCATATGCCACGCTCCTGCCGCTAACTCCACCACGACTGCTCCCTCTCGAACACTCAACCTGGTCCACTCACTAACTGTGCCACAACTCCAAAAACACACCCACAACAAAGCAGCCAATCACAAGCATTTTCCCATGAAACGTCAACCAATAGAAACCGCCACAGAGTTTCATTCACAAACCTCACAACCAATCACATCCCACACACAGCCAAACCACACATACAGTAAAACGTCGCTTAAGACAAAGACCTAATCACAAATAGTCTCATAATCACAAATAGTCCCACATAAAAATAAAAAAATACATAAACTTTTAAAACTATAAAACAAAGTATAATGTTGCATAAATCGTACATGTGCTGGCCATTCGAGGGATACCTGATTTATTTAAACTTGCAGTTTGTAACCTTGGTACCCTCAACCGAGGTCACAGACTGCTCATTTCAACAAATCAGGTATCCCATGAATGGCCAGCACATATCCCTTATATATGGGATACATGATGGGCAGGAGTGGAATATGGAAAATATTCTCACTCCTGCAGACTAAGGCATGGATATCCCATGAGTGCTGAAGGCACGAGTGGGATACCTATGCATCACAATGCAGGAGTGAGAATATTTTCCATATTCCACTCCTGCCCATCATGTGTGCAATTTATGCAATAGGCAAGGATTGTTTTTGTATGGTTTTAGTATTTAAATATTGTGCCTGAGGTCCATTTTGTCATTGTTACTTCTTAAATTGGTATTCTTACTCAGTGATTTGGCTGCTGTTTGTCAGTGTGCTCAACTGTGTGATAGCAATTGATGATGCTTTTGAATCCTCTGTTGTGATTGGTTGCTATGGTGGTAGTGGTTTCTTCATTGTGCTCGTAGTGGATGTGGAGTTTATTCTTTAACTGGTGCTATTAGGTGTCTGTTGGGAGACTGAGTGATTTTGTTGGTTTGGTGGTGTTTGGGGGTTGGATGAGTGTGGGATGTTTACTTCCGCAGTGCTTCCGTATCCATCGGTGAAACGGGACTGTTTATTGTTTTGATGCAGTGTGAATAACATTTATTTATGAGATTTTATTTTTTTGTGTTTTGGTAGTGCTTAGTGCAACAGTACTTTAGTTCTTTAGCCCTCTGTGCATTGCAGCTCTTGAGAAGGGACGTCAACATGAAGATATTGATGGAGGTGGAGATGTGGAAGAGATATCCGAGGATTACAGAGGAAAACAGGTACATGTGGGACTGAGGAGCTTCCCTGGTTATTCAGAGTCTGTGTCGATGCTGTGTTGCTTTAATGGCTTTATGGGAGGAGACTTGTAGTGTCGACGTGTGGAAAAGAAAGAATATTATTTGTTTTCTTCTGATGCATCTAGCAGTAGCTTGTTATCCTTCTTGAACTTGAGAACAGCTCAAGAAAATCTTTTGTTCCACATTGATTATTTTCAGTGGACGATGTAATTTTAGTTTATTCATCTGTGGTGTTTCTGAAGATTTAGGAATTAATTTTGAAAAGCTCATTGTAGACAAATACTGTATTTAGTAAGGTTTATTTTTATTGTTTTTTCAACTGCTAAGTGTTGTTCCAACTGCACTGCTTTCAGGTTCTGGTGTTTTGGAAACTGCAAGCAAAACTTACACACTATACAGCTGGTCATTAGGTAGATCGAACATTTCATTTTCACATTTAAAACAAATTTCAGCTTTCACTGCCTAAATGATGCTGGAGTGAGAATATCAGGTGATGACGTAGCTACAGTAGGTGTAAATATTAAAAGCATGAGCACTTTGAGTTTCACATAAAAAATGTTTAAATCTAGTTTATTGAGATAGCAGATGTAGCAGACATATTCTCTAATCCATCAACTTGAAAAATAAATATTGACATGAATTTAATTTCACTTGTCAGTGGCATAATAATAATTATTACTGAGATCATTAACAAAGAATCCAAAGTAAACCAAGTTGTGCCAGTAATTGTAATGGAGTCTACACAGGGTCTCCTAGGGTGCAACTTACCATCCTGGCCAATACATGCCTCTTTCAGAGACCCATTCACATGCCCCGTCTGGGAGCAGAATCAAGTCAGAGATATCATGCCACTCACTCAGAAACCCAGGTCGGTGCTACAAACTTCCCTGTCCCAATCTGAACTAACAGGCCACTGTCATTTGATCCAAAGTGAGCTGACCTGTAGTACCAGCCAGAACCCATCAATTTGGGGGGGGGGGCCTAAAAGCACACCCTGCAGTGCATGCTGCTCCATATCCCATATATGACCCCTTAAGTCAGGTGTTATCAACTGGCCTGAAATATAGGGTCTTGAAACTGGTCTATATGTCCCAAACTGGGGCATTTGGTTTCATACATAGATCCAGAACCTACTCAAGTACATCCTCCTCTGCAGGACTATATATATCCTCTTCCTAGATTGTTTAATATGGCCAATCCGTGGTACACTCCACCAGGCCTTCCTGAGCAAACTCCCTCTACTTGGTGCACAAGGCCACATCAGAATAAAAGCCTTTTAATGCTCCCTACAAGTAACAATTATTCAGGTACATTGAAGTAAAATAAATTCCCCAAAACATTCATCAATTATTAACTTCACACCCCAAAGGAGTGTTCAGTACTCAACTACTAGGCCCCAGAAAGTCTTGCAAAACCTGTCCATGTCTTATTATTGACACCAAGGCTCCAAGCTCAATTTTGTATGTAAGTAATACTTTAAAGGAGGTTGTGACCTAAGCCAAGTGACCTGTCCTCCAGGCCTCCTCATGTCAACAAACAGCACTTGGCCAGATTTAAGCTTGCATACTTAACACTTTCTGTATTAGCAAAAATCAATTTAACATACTTGCGTAGTGTTTTTCTGCTTTAACTACATCCAGCACATGGGAGTTAATCATCTAGAGGGGGCCCAATTTAGACAATATCTCTTTAGCCACTGGTACACAAATAAACTCTGAAAGCAGACAGTGCTCAAAAATCCTCTAAGGCTAAAACAAATAACTGTCTAGCTTAAGGAACATCAAATGATAGGGCCACAGTATCAACCCTATGTATCCACCCTATATAGCTCATAAATATACAATAATTAAAATACTTTATTCAAAGGTGAAAGGAACATAGAGGCTTATGCCACATCAGTGTCCTCTTCCCATACAAGTGAAGTTTTCTACAATAGGAAGTTAAAAGATCATAGTGACTGAACTTCCCAAAAATGTTTAACCGGCAGTTTTTAAGCTGATACCCCTGTCAGGCTCTTGCATGATCTAATACTCGGTTGTTAAATGTAGTTCAGTACTTCCCAACTCCAGCTGACTGGTCCCCTATATATACAGCCCTGGATGTTGACTCGGCTTTACAGTTCTTTTCCGATACCCTAAATAATATCTGGAACATCCATGCCCACTAGAAAAAGTCAGAGTAAAATGCAACCACCACCCTTGGATTACTTCTGACCTCCTTGCCTGCTGCAGAACCTGGTATAAACACTTGGCTACATTCAAGACCTCCCTCCAACCTTCACATCTCCAACTATATAAGTCCCATATAAACACCTGCACCAAGGTCATCAGAATAACCAAATCCAATTTTTTCAAATTCCAGCTGCAGGCTAGATCCAACTCCCCATCTAACTTTTGGAAAGTTCTCCACTCCCTCTTAGACCCTCCTGCTTCTCAAGCCTCCCATGTCCTAAACTATGAAGGCTTGACAATTACTGACTCAGCTTCAATTCCAGATACCCTTAACACTTTCTTTACAACCTGCACCCTCCCTGACCATCCCATTCCCACCCCTGCAGGGCCACCTCTTCCCCACCCTCTTTCTGGCTGTGCCTTCATCTTTCTCCCCATTTCCTCACAGGAGGTCTTCAAGGCAATAATGTTACTCAACCCTACAAAAACTAGTTCAGATGGTGTACACCCCAAGATTCTTGGCATATCTGCACCTGCAACAGCCATACCCCTTGCTCATCTCCTAAACCTCTCCCTCACTACCAGCATCATCCCCAGGTCTGGAAAGTGGCCAAGGTGCTCCCTTTTCATAAAGGTGGAAAAACCACCTCCCCAAGAAATTATAGACTGTTCTCTCTTCTACCTGCTCTTGACAAACTCCAGGAGTCTCTTATCTACTCGAGGCTTCTGGAACATCTCACTGCTACCAACAGTCTCTCTCCTTTCCAGTCAGGCTTCAGGAAGCAGCACTGTAAAGTCTCCTCCCTGTTCAGAGTCATTGACCATATCCAGTCAGCCATGGACATAGGTCTTGTCACTGTAGCCACCTTCATACACCTGGCAAAGGACTTTGACTCTGTTTCTCACCATCTTTTAGTCCAAAAACTTCTTTCTTCTGGTTTGGCTTCATCTGCCACAGATTGGTTCAGATTCTGCCTCCAAAACAGACAGCAATCTGTCCAAGTAGGCAATGCCCTTTCCCCCCCTCCCTATCCAAACCAGTGTCCCCAAAGATCCACACTTGGCCCTATCCTATTCTTATTATTTACAAATGACCTCCCTTCCTTTTGCTCTCCCTCCAAAATCCACATGTACACAGATGACACCATGATATACCTTCCTGGTCCAAATACCACTGATGTAGTTACCCCCTTGAAGCACAACTTCGATAAAGTGCAATTATGGTTCAGGCAAAATCGGCTCAAATTAAACTCCAAAAAACAGTCTCCATGTTCTTTGGATCAAGGCAAAGACTACCCAAATCCCAAATCACCCATGCCTTTGCCACCCTGGATGGCTCTCAACTTGACACAGGTAAATTTTCAAATATCTCAGGGTCTGGCTTGACAGCAACCTCAACTTCTCTGCCCACATTGACTCCATCTGCATCAAACTTCGACCTAAACTAGGAGCCCTCTACTGCCACAAGGATTGCCTCCTTATGTCTGTCTGCTGTGATCTAGTCACCAAAACTATCTTACTGGTTATCAGCTATACAGATATTGTTTATGGTTCTGCATCCTCTACTTCCCTCGATAGACTTGACACTCTATTTAACTCATTTTGTCATTTCGACCCCCCCCCACTCACCACTGCATCCTCTATTCCTCCCTCTCACTAATGCCGTACCTGCTAGGTGCCATATCCATAGCTTCACTTTCATCTCCAAATTCTGGCTTGGTGCTCTCCCTCCTTACTTTAACTCCTGCCTGTCACCAGTTTGCTCCTCCACGTACTCCCTCTGATCCAGGGATGCTGGCAGATTCTCCCTTCCCATCCTCACACTTGCCCAGGCAAGGCCACCTTCTCTTATCATTTCCCCCACCCCTGGAATCAACTTCCTGGGGACACTTGCCACTCCTCCACTTTCTATGCCCTTAAATCCCTGCTTCGTGCTGCTCCCACACTATATGCTCATGTCACTCCCCTCAATCCCAGACCATGCCTACATCTTTCCTAAACTAGCCTCATCTCCTCTCACAGTACTTTACCATTCCTAACTAAGGCATCACAGACTCCCAGCCAGTCTTTCCTGTATGAATTCTCTATATCCTCTTCTGTGTCTCCCATACCATCTTTTCCTTATGTTCTGTCTCATGCCCTCTTACTCCCTACCTTGCACTGTGACGCATAACTATTGGATAAATAAATCTGCTGCAACTGTATGTGTGTGTGTGTATGTATGTATGTGTGTGTATATATATATATGTGTGTGTGTGTGTGTGTGTGTGTGTGTGTATATATATATATATATTGCAATATAATGTACATTATCTAAACTTAGTCTGTTGCTACTGTATATATATATATATATATACCTAGTTCATTATTTTCCACTATTTTTTTGTACTATACATTTTTTTTGTAAGGTTTTTTCTTGAATGCTAGTACCACTGTAATGTCCCTTACCCCTGGGTCACACCTGGAAAGGAGCCTTGGCTCAGTGCGCCTTTCCCGGTTACCACATTTTAAATTTAAAAAAAAAAAATTTATAGTAAAAGCAGCATATGTGATGGAGTCCCAAAACTGCTCTCTAAAAGTCACTAATGCTACATCCGTATTAAATTAACAAAGGGAAGTAAATGGAAGCAATAGTAATTGCAATCCAATATGGCTATATATGGCTATGGTGCCTTTTAGTGTTCTTTTGTCTTTTTTTTTTCTCAAGTGATTTGCAAACAAATCATAAAATTAAATAGCCCTATGTCAGGCTCCAAATACCACATATCCAGACAATAGCAAAAGTTAATCCAACAATCCAGAGTGACTTTGCTGTCGCAGTTCAGGGTGTCTAGGCTTCAGTGATTTATTTTTACAGTATGTCTCCACTCCCATTCTCTAGTTTCCCCTTCCCTGCGGCAGAAGTCCACACACCTATAGATGGAACAGAAGAAATTGCTCTCTGAGCACAGCAAATGGTATCAACAAATGAGTTTCAGTTCCCAGCTCCCCTAGGCAAAGTTAGCATACCTGTAAAATTTTTAAAGCTCGCATTGTGGGTCTCCATGGTGCAAAACACTCCTGCAGCTTCACAAGGCTTGCTCTGACCTCTGGTCCGATCACTAGCTATGCTAGCTTGTTGCAGCCAAGAGAGGTGGCAAAAGTACAATTTTTTTAGCATTCTATCTACTATACAGTTCAAGCAAGTGCTTACTTCCAAACGCCACCAGACACCACCAAAGCAGCAACGCTCCTGACTAAGGTCTCCCACAACAGTGGCATACTATAACTCTGTACTACACAGGGTCGTCACAAACTTTAGCCAAGACATTAAAAATTTAAATAAAGACAGCATTGGCAATGATACTAAAAAATCTCCAAACAGGAATTAGGAGGAGAGCGTGGAGCAGAGCAGTGTTGTGGTCATCTTGCTGCTCCGCCCCCCCCCCCACATTGTCAATTGTAATAAACATACCAAAACCTGAGTGAGTCAAACAGACCCCAGTAACAAATATCAGAATAAAGAAGGGGTGGGGGCAGGACATACTGATCATAACAATTTGATTCATATCAATTAATCAAAATGCATATCTGAGAATGATCATTTAACATGAAAAAAAAATCACAGGAAGGCCTGAAGCTCAATGTTGTCATTTAAGCCAGGTTTGGAGAGTGCATCTAATTTGAAAATCCAGAAGGATTTCCATCTGGATATTCTATTCTCAGTGTCTCCTCCCTCAGGGCTCAACTCATCCTTTCTATTCCAGAAAAATTGAACTGATGTTCATCTCCTTTACTAACCATCTCTAAATGCCTACACTGTGTATGCATTATGTTGATTTAGGACAGTGGTTCTCAAATGGTGAGACACGCCTCCCTGGGGAGGCGCGAGCTGCTTCCAGGGGAGACGCGGAGGCTTGCCTGTAATACCAGAAAGCAAGCAAGCAGCCAAACTGAAAACGGCGCCTCCGTGGACTGTAAACGCGCACATCCCCATCCATTCTTTACAATACATCATCCCCCCCTCTCCCCTACCTTTGTCTTCAATCCCAGGGACAAGATGACTTGATGAGGTGCTAATAGCACCTTGATGAGAGGCGCCAACTTCTTTCTGCCAGTGTTGGAGAAACGGGAAAGGCATTGGACCTAGAGGGGCTAGGAGGGTATCACAAGCCCACCAATCGAGAGGCAGAATTTTGTCTGTACCGGACCAATGAGGAGTACTCAAATAGCAGCCAATGAGAAGGGAGGAAATGCAGCCAATCTTATGCCTCCTGTTTCCAGCCAATGGCTGGCAGACTTCTTCAGCCAATCAGCTGCCGCTTATCCTGTGCTGCCGAACAGTTCCGGCAATAAAGCAGCATGCCCAGGATGCTTTTTTTCTCCATCTACCTCACAGCTGCTGAATCGGAAAGATCTGCGCTGAAATTCAAACTGGGGACCACTGCTTCAAGTCACTGCTCGAGTCGCTGACTCCGATCGTCCGTGTATTCGTTTTGCCACTGCTCAAGTCGCCGACTCCGATCATCTGTGCATACAAACTCTGTTCACAGTTGATCTCGTTGAAGCTGCCGACTGCCACCTGGAGCGTAGAACTGCACTCTCCTACATCTGTTGCTGAAGGGACTGGTAAGGATTGATTTTTTTTGTTGTTTTTGCTGAAGGGGCTGGTCAACTCAGGGTTTTTGCTGCAGGGGCCTGGGGGCTGCAAGGCTGTTGTTTTAATATGCCTCTTAAAAAAAACATTTATTTCATCCCCCCCCCCCACATTGAGGGGCTGTAAGGTTGGGTCTTTAATGTGTAATCTGCAAAAAAAGTTTATTTGACCCCCCCATGGAGGGACTGCAAGGATGGAGTTCTAAGGAAGGGTCTGTAAGGTTGGGGGTTTTACCTGCTGCTAAAAAAATGTTCTTGCCCTCCCCTCATCTTGGAGGGGTTCTAAGGAAGGAGTTGTACGGTTGGGGTTTTTCATATGCTGGTAAAAAAATGTTCTTGCCTCCCACATCTATCTGCTGCTGTGAAAATGGGACTCCAAATTCATGCTCTGAACCTCTCAGCCAGTAGGTTCCATGAATATTGTTACTGGAAACAGGAGAGTGTACACAGACAGAGCTGACTATTTCACAGCAAGGATTGCTTCTGGTTCGTTTTTTATGTCTGGTCTATTTGTATTTATGGGAGGGGGTATGCTTGAAATGCCACAAAAGGAAATCTTGTGGTGATTGGGGGGGGTGCTACAATGATGGACCTGCATCTTGGGGTAGGGGCTGTGGAGACTTTTGGATGCTTCTGTTTTGTGGGAAGATGCACAGTTGTTTATGCTACTGTTTTGAAGTGATGAACCTGGTGGTTTTACTTGGAGGGGTGTTATACTGCATGACAGGGTGTGTGTCGTGCTGGGATAACATCACGCCTGGGGTGATTAGGCACGAGGCCACAGGTCGAGTGTGATTAATCACCCCAGAAGTGACGTTATCCCAGCATGACACACACCCTGGAGTGCATTACTCCTATTATACAATGGCTCATTGTTTTATATATAAAAAGAATGTTTTTATTAGTGTGAACAAATATTTTTGTTTCTTAAGAGGAGATGAAAAAAGAGAGATGCAAGGTTCATAATGCCATCTACACTGGTTCACAGTGAGGCTGAGACTAGAGCTGTGATGTTATGCTGGGATAACATCACGGGTCCAGCCGCAGACTGATCAATCAGAATCCAGGAAATTTTCTTGCCATTGTATAATCATGGTTTTGACTGTTTTCTGAGTGAAGGTTCTGTGGGTGTAGCTGGGGATATATATGATGGTTTTATGGTACTAAATGGTGCCCTTTTTGGGGTGGGCTGCAGGCGTACCTTGGATATGAGGTGCTTCTTCAGGTCTTAAGGAATGCCCCCTCCAACCCAAACGAGACCCTTCGCTACAAACATATAATTTTCCTTTCTTGTGTGCCGTGAGTATCAAATGGTGCTGGTTTTGTTCGTTTTTGTGAGTGAAGGGTCTGCTGGTGTAGCTTGGGGGTGAGAGGCTTCTTCAGATTTTCAGGAGTGTTCCCCCCCCAAACCCATCCAAGACCCTTCACTGTAAAAAGCATTATTTGCCTTACCTATGTGTGCTGTGGAGTTCAAATTGTGTGTTGGAATCTTGTGTCTGCATGTTTGGGTGGTTGGGAGGCTTTGGAGTGAAGATCCCACATGAATACCCCACTGACATGCTGGAACTAACTGATAAGAAAATCATGGTAAGTATGAAGGAATTTCTACTTTGCTTCCCCCCCTGCCCCCCAACCCCCAGTGTCTTGCCTGTGTGGTGGACAGCGTGGAGTGAAGGCTGTGCTCATGGCTTACCTTTATATGGGGTGCATCAGCCCAAAATAGGCTCAGTGGAGTGGGGGTCTTTTGGTATTCACAGCAGGGCCCTTCTGTGAAGTCACCCAGCTACCACGTTGAGGTAGACCGCCCATCAGCTGGGTCTCTACTCTAAAATGCATCTGCCTCTGAGCACAGACAAGCACTCGATCCCCATCTGCATGCCCTTGGACCCAAACCACCCATTTCCCAAGGCCCTTGCATACGAATTTGTGCTAGCATTGGCTGAGGTGTACCTCAACCCTTTTGTCACTGCATAAGTGTTTATGTGCACTTAAAATGAGACATTGAGCTGACTGCACAGTTACAGTACACTCTTTCTGTGGGTCACCTTTTGCTGTGCAGATCAGGATGCAAGCCGACAAGAGTTGCCATGTTGAGGTCAATGAAGGTGAATGGAATCTGTAGTTGGTGTGCTGGTCTGGCTTGAGCTGGAGGAATGAAACACAGGACTGCCTAGCTTGGGAACTGTGAGTGAAGCAGTGTTGGCCTGGCTTGCCAAAGTGACAAATGGGAATGTTTGGTTCTGTATAGAAATGGATTCTGAGTCATTCTTTAAACATCTAATTGCTTGGTTTTTGGTGTCATGGATGCACAGTGAAACTATTGTAGGGAGCAGTGTTTTTATTTGTTGGTCTGTTTATGATGCTCGTCTTCTTTTCAAATTGACATGCAGTTTGGGGTACTGCATTTTCAGTAATCATTGTTTTCCTCTTTTTGGAATGCCCGACTGTTGCTGGACATGCAAGTATGTGCATGTCCAGGAGGATTTTGGTTACATTGTTTGACAATTTCCAACATTGGTGTATCGTAGATAATGGATCGCTTTCTGGTGACCGGAAGAAAACGCGTGCATGGAGAAGTAGCTATTGCTGACGCCAACGAAGGAGCTGCAGGCCCTCAAGCAAAGCACAAGGCCAGATGGTATGATGATGAATACTTGAAGATGGGATTCACCTGGACTGGGACCAGTGAAGCACCTCAGCCACAGTGTGGTATGTGCTGACGTTCTGGCACAAGACAGCATGCGACTCTGCAAGCTTGACGGCATTTGAGACAAAGTATCCCAGCCTAGTTTCCAAACTCTGGAATTCTTTCATCGAAGTTACAAGAACTGAGGGCCAAAAGAAACTGGTGGAAAGGCATGGCACTGTGCCTAGCAAAGCTCGGAAGCCTCGTATTGTGTGGCATTGCGAATTGCCAAAGCAGGAAACCCACACAACATTGGTGAGCAATTACTTCTTCCTGCTGCAAAAGAAATGTGTGCAATAATGCTGGGAGACAAAGCAGCAGCACAGCTAGATGTCATCCACCTCTCCAATGACACAGTTTGCCGGCGCAATTGAGGAGTTGTCTGTTGATGTTAAGAAACAGATACTGGACTCTGTTCGGCAAAGTCCATACTTTGCATTACAAATTGATGAGTCCACTGACATTGCTCATGCTGCACAACTCCTTGTCTATGTCCGTTATGTCATGGAGACTGAAGTCTTGGAAGAATTCCTGTTTTTCCAACCGCTGCCTGCACGAGCAACTGGGGAGGAGCTGTTCCATATGCTCAGTAAATTCATTACAGAAGAAGATCTTGCCTGGAGCCAATGTGTGGAATTTGTAGTGATGGAGCACGGGCAATGACTCGGCAGACACAGTGGCATGGTGACAAGGTTGAAGCAGTGCCTGCCAGTGCTGTGTGGAATCACTGCATGATCCACAGGAAGCACTAGCAGCCAAGAGGATGCCAGCTGATCTTCAGAAAGTCTTGGCAGATGCTGTGAAAGTAGTAAACTTTATCAAGGCATGGCCAGTAAATGCAGACTCTTTGCTGTGCTGTGTGAGGAGATGGAGCAAACCACAAACAACTACTGCTGCACACAGAGGTCCGCTATTGTCCAGGGAAAAGTACTAACACGCCCTTTGAATTGTGTGATGAAGTGCGTATTTTTCTTGCTGACTGTGGCTCTGCACTTGTGGAAAATTTCCATGATTCATGATGGCTTGCATTGCTGGCATATTTAGCGGATGTTTTTGACAGACTGAACACACTCAAAGCCTCACTTCAAGGTCGGGACACCAACATGTTCATTGTAAGGGACAGGATTGAGGCATTTTGTCAGAAACTACAATTATGGTCTTCAAGACTGCAGCAGGGATTGGTTTCTTCCTTCCCCACACTGGAGGATTTCCTGCAGGAAAATGAGCTTTCCATTGACAGTGTCCAGATGCCAATTTCAGAACATTTAAGTGGACTGCAGGAAAAACTCTGTGAGTACTTCCTGAATACCAGCAGGAGGAGTGTAACCAGTGGGCTAGAGAATCCGTTCATTTTTAAACCGAGGTCTGTGGACAACCTGCCATTAAGAGAGCAAGAAAGCCTTATAGATCTGGCTACAGACCCAGCACTGAAGGTCTCTTTTTGGACAGTTGCCACTGGCTAAGTTTTGGCTGTCACTGGGATGTGAATTTCCAGAATTAAAACAACGAGCACTTAAAGTGTTACTGCCCTTTGCTTCAACCTATCTCTGTGAGTCTGGGCACTGCACTGGCCGGCATAAAGACAAAGTATAGGGTTGAAGATGACTTGCGCCTCTATCTCTCGACAGTGCAGCCACGAATCCAGCAACTGACTGCCAAAAAGCAGGCTCACAGGCTCCCTTCAGCTGAATGATTTTTAAAAACGTTCAGATGCTAGATTTGGTGGTGGGGGGTGCCTTTTAATGACTGTGAATAACAGGCTTACAGGCTGTCTTCAGCTGACTGACTTAAACAGCACTGGATGTACAGCACAGTTTTTATCAGTTGACTTTTATTGCTGCTTTGCATGGTATCTGGTGTGCAGTGGTAAACTGCCTTTCAGTTGACTTTTAATTACTCATTTGCACAGTATTTATAATGCACAGTGCTTCACTTTGTAAATAAAACACTATCATAGTATATTTTGCCTGTTTCGTGATTGCGCATGAAATTTCATATCCTTTTGAGTGTGTGGTACTGTGCTTGAGACATGGAGAGGCCCAGGCTTGTCCAAAGTGACATAGGGGAGGCTCAACCTGAGAAGGTCTACGAACCCCTGATTTAGGATATATAACTCTTCTTCCTGTACTTTAGGTTCATTTATTTTTTTCATCTACTATACTAAACTTGTTCTTTTTTGTGTCACATTCTGCTGTGTAATTGTTAGATGATGGGGTTATGCGATGTCTGTGGTGGCCAATTACTGTAAAATATTCCAGAAACTTGTTTTTAGTCAATTTTCTACATTTCTTATGGTGTTCACCTTCATCAGCATGCCCTGCCCTCCCTCCACCCTCCTTTCACACCTACCCATCCTTTCTATGCCTTGGGCTTTTAGAAGACATTTTGGGGGGTTTATCTAAAAGGAGACAATTTTTGTTTTGGAAAAGGTTGCACCATTAACAGTGCTATTGAACAATATAACATCTTGTGTAAAATGACTGCATACATTGAATAGAATACTTCTTTCTGTGAGGTTATAAACTTTATTAATTGTTTTACATCCTTAAATGTATTTATATGAAGGTGTTCATAATTTTGACTATTCCTATTTTTTTTATTATTATTTATTGCACTCTGTCACTTTAAATTTGTGTTGCATTAATATGAATGTTTCTACTGTGGCTACACTCCCTGATGACATTCAAATAGATTAAATCAATTGGAGCTTAGCATTTACCTTGCTAGCATCTCCATGAGGGGTGACCACTTTTTTTTTTTTTACAAAATCAAGTTGTTTCACTAATAGCTATTTCTGTAGCCCATCTATATATTTTTATAATCAGTGGCAGTGCTCTTTTTTTCTGTTCTGTTGCCTTTGTTTTAAGAGTAGCACACCATGCAGTGGGGCGGTTATTCCTGTTCCTGCCTCCCCAGGACTACCCCGATGCATCCATCTTCCACCACCTCAATGTCTACCTTGACAAAAAGGACTGCTCCTCATCATCTGCCTGTTCCACTATCCCTCCTGAACACTGAGTACACAGGGAGTGTCTGATCCCAGTGGTTATTTTCTAAAGCTCACATTTTCATGATGGCCACAAGGTCCACCATCAGAGCCTGGAGCTCACTAATTGTGTTGCCTAGGTTCCTTGCATTAAGGTATACCCATTTCCATCTGACACCTGATTCTGTTTTGCTGCTGCCTTTGTACTTTCCTTGTCCTCTCTTCTTATGTTTTTCTCAGTGTTTAAACATGTTGCATCCAACCTTCTAATGTCTTTCACCTAGTTGAGCTTTCTGTGTACCCATTGTGCTGCTACATGCCCCAGATGTGGGTGAATACTACCAAGGATCCCCTTCCTCTCTCCTGCCACCATGGTTCCCCTAGTCCCAGGCTCCACAGCAGCCAGTTTAAATGTATCATATAGAAGTCAATCTTCTACTCTGGTGCACAGGCCCTCTCTCTTGTCAGGTGAAGTCCATCACTCTTGAGGAGTCTTCTATCCCAGATGTCCTTCAAATCCCCCACAAAGTGGTACCCCTTCTCATGACACAATCCCTTAAGCCATTCTTAAGTGCCTCTGTTACATTGCCACTAATCCTATCCTGCTTCCTCTCCCATGCCCCTCTCAAGGAGAACTTTGGGAAAGGCTATGGAGGCTGAGTGTGCCAACAGTATGCCCCCCCAGTACCAGCACCTCCAGCTCCACCAGCTCCCTTGCTGCCATCCTCCCTATTCCATCCAAATTCTGGATGACTGATGCTCCAGGAATGCACTGGACCATCCCCCTTCAATCCAGCCCCCCTCTATCACCCTCTCTACCCACCCAATCCTTGAGTCCCTGAACACTAACACTCTCTTGGTAGACTTGCTCCCCTTAGGTGCCACCACATTGTCCTGCCCCTTCCCATTGACTGACTCCGAGCCCCTCCCACAGTGTAGTTAGGTGCTGAATCTTCTCTACAGGTGCAAAGCAATCCACCATCTGGATGGTGATGGGCTGGACAACCTCCTTATGTCTACTGCAGCCCTCCACACACCCTCCCCAACATTCTCCACCCCAACCCCCTGGGCCTGTGGAGATGTGGGGGGTGGGCTCCCATTGAACTGATGAGGCATGTGATATTTTTACACATGTTGCCACCAGTTAAGCCTGGTGCTCTGCGATGGTCCTGCAGGTGGGGAACTGACCCATTCTCCAGAGCATATCCCTAGAGAAGAGTGAACCACAGCTGTCACAACTAACTCACCCTGAACCCCATCCCTATTCTGACCTATGAATGGGCTACACCTAACTGTAGTTTGATGTCCAACAACAAATTCATACATCACAATGTGTGGTATTCACTCAGCAAGCTTAGTGCTAAAGTACTGTACTGAACAGATGAGTAAATTAACCAGTAGTCCTCATCCAGATGGGATGTAGCAGTAGGGCTCAGCAACAGCACAGAAAACAATGAGTTGTACAGTGCAGTGTCCACATACACCAAGATTTCAGGAAGGAAGGTAGGAAGGAAGGAAGGGAAGGAAAATTACTATAAATTGCTATAAATTCTCTAAACTGACTTTTGACTTAAAATTATATACTTTTAAAGATTACCTCAGGATATCAGTAACTCTATAAGACAATACTTCAACTATAAAGTGTTGACAATGACAAGGACTACTTAGCCAGCTTCGTACAAGGATGCAAATGAGAGGAAACAAGGCAGATTTTCAGAATGCCAATGATCAGTTTAAAATCAATAAATCAAATATTTTAGGGGTTAAGAGCCAAGGTGAGCTTAGTAACAGTGAATGCACTCAACCCTGGCATTTTACCCTCACTTTACATCTTGTACCCTTTTGGGGGAAGGAGGTAGTGTAAATGCGTGGACATCTTCACTAAAAAAATATACCACCAACAGTTTAATCTGGTTCAAGGTCAGTTGGCATTCATCTGTATCTCCCTCCCCCGGGTTGTGCCTGAAAATAGGCAGGATTTGTCTAGCGCACTTACCCGGTCAACAAAAACTAAATAAATAAATAAAAATAAAAAAATCTTACTACTGTGCACGATCCAGAAACATGCCAGTGCTAAAAGTGGAATTTCAGACTGGACTGGTGATACCGTATGCTGATACCTTTTGCAGATCAGAATTAATGGCTTGTAGCAGCTGATGTAACCACTATGGCAGTCCCAGCATATTTTACATTCAAGCACCATTCATACTGGGACAATACTGGTGTTCTCTGTATTTTGTTTTGTTTTTCTACTGGGAAAGGTTCATTCCTCTTTACTCTCTTTTTTCCTTTCTTAGGAGAAATATGCGCTTTTAAAATTCATGGCCAGGACATACCCTTTGAAGCTATAGTGCTAAACAAGACATCTGGTGAAGGTCTTCTTCGAGCAAAGAGTCCAATTGACTGTGAACTACAGAAGGAGTATACATTCATCATCCAGGCATATGACTGCGGAGCTAAGCCTAGTGGAACAAACTGGAAGAAATCTCACAAGTGAGTGACGATTGAAAAAGATAGCACAGGCAGTAGCTTGTATTTTATATTGGGATTCTGTTCAGGTTGAGGGGCCTTAACATTGCAATCTACAAAAGGAAAATGAAAATGAACTTCTGTAGGGATGAAACTGATCATGCATTTTTAATAGACTCATTGTGTTGGAGATGTCGACACATGGCCTTTTTTTTCAGATGCTGCTTGTTGTAAAAGACTCAGTGGAGTTAGCAAGTGTTTAATGTTATCTAGTGATCAGCTGGTATGATGATCACTGGCTGACAATAGTCAGCCTTTCTGGATTTCTTTTTTACATATGACAGGAGGCAAAAAAATAATCTGCAAACAGCTTTTGAAGGCACCAGTAAAGTATGCTGTTAGCGAACCTAACAGACCAGTGAGTCTTGAAAGCAGGCATCATTCCAAGAACACAAAGAGAACGTGTAGAAATATTCATATTGATACTTCTTTGCTAACCCATGCTGATTTTTTATGGTAAACAGTATTTATTTGGCAAAAATTGTCATGATATGTTTTTCTTCAGCAACGTAGTGTATTGAAAAGATGTCAATATACCCAGTTTTCTTGTCAAGCAGTGTCATTCCTGAGCTGTGATATGTGAGAATGTAGTTTTTAAAAGTTCCTAATTTTTGCCATACCCACCATGAAAATAATTAGTCATCTTGTGCTCTGCTGCTTACTAATGGAGATGTGTGCTGGCACCACCCTACTACAGCATCAGTCAGGAATGTACAGTCAAATTTAATGGCAAAGGAAGCGATTCTTAAACATCGCTAGTGACCACTGTATTTATTGACTTCAGTCAATAATTATACAACTTGAAATAAATGTTGTTTTAAAGTGAACTGAGGGAATTAAAACACACTAATAATGTATCTAAGGATGTTAGAAATATATTATTCTGGGCAAAAAACTATATTATGAAACTATTTGCCAATTAGCAAATACTGCTGCTTTAACAGGTTTCAATTTGATAATCATATGGGTCCAGTAAAAATTCTTCTCCTCCCACCCACTGGCCCCTGCTGGGACCCTCAGCCATTTTGGTCCTGCATCTTACCAGTGCCTTATCTGCCTACATGGCCCACTCCCTAACTGCACATTGCCTTTTTGTACCCTCAGATTCTGTATTTGTTGTTTAGCATACTGCTGTGCTTATTTATTTGCACCCAACTTTTAACTGTGCTACACCTGCACACATCACATGCGGTATGTTGCCATTTTGTATATGTTGGGTATTTACTAGAATGGTTCATAATATTCAATTTATCTTCAGGTGTGGGTGATCTGAACTACTATTCATGAGTGGCAGAGTGAGTTATGAAAAGTCCTGCCCCCTTACAAATGATGATAAACTGCATATTTTGAGATTCAGACAGTGGCTGCATTGGGATGGTGCAACTGTACAGCATGTTTTGTTTTTAAACATACAGTTTATTCACTTTCTAATGAAAATACAGTAAACATCTAGCTGTATCAATAATTACACTGAACTATAGACATTGTCCATGTTCTCCTATAACCTATGTAAAGTATGAGTCAAAAATAAATTGCACTCATTAGTAATGTATAGAAGTCCAAACAGTTCTGTCCTGGACCCAAAAAGCTCTTCCTTATTAAAAAGGAAAAATATATTGTTCCCCCTACGCAAGAAGAACTCACATCAACACCTGGGCCAGATACTGAAAATGCAAAAAAGTGGACTGCAAAGGTTTGTGCTGCACTTGCCCCTGCACCTGACCCAGGGGTTGCTAATATTCTGTTGGCTAGTGCACTGGTGTTATCCAACTGAATATCAGCCCATGCCAGTGCAGAGCAAAGTCCAGTTGCACTGACCCAACATGAACCTGGGATATAGCCACCCCATAGGGAACTGTGCCCCCAGAACATATAGCTCTGGGAGCCTGGGACATAACATTCAGCCACAAAATGCAAATGAGCCCATTGGGCATGCAAGGTGCTAATGGGCCACATGCATGTACATTATGGGTTCATTTGCATGGGAAGTGGCAGCAGATTTGCACCCATCCCATGGTCACCTGCAACATCAGTCATGGTGGCAACCAGGCCCCCACACCATGAATACCATGTCCCCACAATGCAGATGTAGTCCCTGATGTCTAATGGCCCCCATCCTCTGATAAACCCATTCCTGTACTACTCTTGGTTTCCATGGTCATTAGTGGCACCCCTGTCCTCTGATTTCCCATCCTTGTTTACCTCTTGTATTCCCTGGTGGCTAATGCACCCTCCACCTTCTGATCCCCCATTCCAGCTGGTGTCAATGAGCCCTGGTGTCTAGAGCCCCCTCACCCTCCAATCCTCTGGCACAAAATGGGTAGGCCTTGGTGTGTAGTGGTACCCCTCACATGCCAAACACCCATCCCAGTGCCACCTCAGAGTCCCTAGTGGCTAGTGGTCCTCCTGCATTGCCCACATTGAGCACACTACACAGCCCCCCCCGTATGTATGCAGATGGTGCCGTGCAGAAAGCCTAATACAGTGACTGGCACAGGCATCCTCTCAGCTCCTTGGCTGGCCACCATAAGGGATGGCATGGAGCATGAATACTTCCTGTCATCCTATATGGCAGCCAGCTGAGGAGGTGACAGGAGGGATGTGCCAGTCTCCATATCAGGCTCTCCACACAAAACCACCTTCACGGGTACAGGGGGTTGGCTGGGTGTTGTGCTCAGTGCGGGTGGTGTGGGGGAGCTGCTAGCCACTGGTGACTCTAAGGTGGCACTAGGATAGGTGCCCTGAAGGTGGGGGTGACACCAGGGACTACCAATGCATTTTGGATTGGAGGATTGGAGGGTGGGTGAGCCCTGGGCACCAAGGCACCATGACACCAGCCAGGATAGGGGATCAGAAGCTGGATGGTGCCACTACCCACTAGGGAACACAAGAGCTACAGAGGAACAGGTGATTAGAGGGTGGGGGTGCCACTGGACACCACAGTATCCCTTGTTTCACTGGGTTGGGGCTTAGTGGGAGGGGGTGGGCATCTGCAGTACCATGTTCTGCCACCAGGGCTTTGAGCCCCGTTAAGTCTGGGTTTGCAAAATTGGTAAGTAAAGCCCAATTGAGTGCCGTTTCCTACTTGTGCAAACTGCTGAATATGCCACTGTGTCCATATGCAGGGGGGAGACCTCATTTGCATGGATGCAGTGGTATGCTAACGCACCGGCACTAACAGGTTTTGTCTGTGCTGTTAGGGGTCTCTTAATATAGACCCCACCCATGAATTGGGCACAAAACTCAGTTAGTGCAGACAAACACCTGTTAGTACCCTCACTAACTTTTGAATAGCTGTCCTCTGATGCTTTACACCTGTTGTACACAGTCAAATTTAAGAACAACAAAACAAATAACCAAACATTAAAACATTGCAACTTGCAGGTGTCAACATATAATATGTTTCTGATGGTAAACAACATAGCACCACACCATGATGTTTAATTTTTTTATGGTGGGTGTGGTACCAGAGTGGGAACTTTAAAAAATGTCAAAATCCCATATCTCAATTCAGGAATGAAAGATAATAAAAGGAAAATGTGTATGTTGGTGTGTTTTCCTGAAATACCTTGTTGCTAAAAAAAAAGACATGGTGACTAACAAGTACTGTTGCTTTAAAGGGAAATGTCCACATCTGAGGGGGCCCCACCAGGATCCAATTAGCTGTTTAATAAATAGTATACATTTTTTGACTTACTGTGAAATTTTATATTTAAAATTGTATCTGGTTGATCCTGTGCCCTCCCCACCAGCATTTTACAATTGCAGTTCCCTCCTGGTATGCCCCAAATCATCCACGGCTGTCTCCAGCATGACATGTTGTGTGTGGGGAACAGCCAGGGCACCTCCATAGGACTACTGTAGTTCTATAGTTTCTAATAGCTCTAGTTTGGAGCTGAAGGCTGTCTGTGCTAGCTATTCTGACACCAGTTACATACCGGCAGGGTGCCTGCCAGTCTGCATCTGGTTTTGGTATAGCACGGACACATGTAGGCTCCAAACTGGAGCTATTTGAAGGTACAGAAATACATTAGTCTGTATTACTGTACCTTCAAATAGCTCTGGTTTGGCATCTACATGTGTCCATGCTATATCAAGACCAGATACTTGACTGGCAGGTACTCTCCTAGTATGTAACTGGCGTTGGGAATAGCACAGACAGCCGTCGGCTCCAAACCAGAGTTATTAGAAACTACAGTAGTCCTATTCAGGCACCCCAGCTGTTCCCCACATAATACATCACACTGAGGACAGCCGCAGGTGGTTGTGGGTGAACCAGGAGGGAACTGCAATTGTAAAATGCCAGCGGGGAGGGCACAGGATCAACCAGATACAGTTTTAAATATAAAATGTCACAGTAAGTCAAAAAACTTATACTATTAATCAACTAATAAGGCCCTGCTTCACACAGAGGTGGGGGCCCCTCAGATGTGGACTTTTCCCTTTAAGAATTTGAAAAGCATATCAGTGACAGAGGGATATGAATATATTTCTAAATAACTGTGTCAATAAGGGAACAATACTGATGAAAAGAAAATTGAGTCAGAAAGGGATGTACAACCATTTGCTTTCCATTCAAATATACAGTCAGAATAATAGATAAACATGATGAAATCAGTTCAGTGGTCTATATCTTTCATAACCTGCCCTCCCAGCAGTGTACTCATGCTATTTCAGAATTTGACTAAGGATTATTCCCTCCCCTTGCTTGTTCATGGTATGATTTAGGTCCTTTTATTCCCAGCTTCTGAGATGACTTACCCAAGGTTTTAGTAAATGAGAAATCATTGGTATACTGTTCGCAGGCGACAGTTTAAAAATGGACTACGATTATCTATTGGTTTGTAGGGCAGTGGTGCACATCCAGGTATGGGATATGAATGAATTTGCGCCTGTATTCAAGGAAACTACATACAAGGCCACTGTCACAGAAGGCAAAATCTATGACAGCATACTGCAACTGGAAGCAACAGATGAGGACTGCTCCCCTCAGTACAGCCAGATCTGTAATTATGAAATTGTGACAACAGATGTCCCTTTTGCTGTTGACAGAAATGGTAAGTAATATACTCTTTACCAGTCTTACACGTGAACATGAGATTATTATTTTGATAGCATTTTATTATCTTATTTTTCTCCCCTGTATATTCCTGACCATCTTCCACACTTTTGGGGACTTGCCCATCCTCTGCCCGCCAGTCACATCACACATCCCTGCCAAGGCTAGAAACTCAGATTACTGCTCAAAATGTTACTGCAGAAGAAAGCCCCAACCTGGTGGGCCATGAAGGGTGCCGAGGCCTCCAGGCTTCACACAGGTTCACCACAATGGACAGGAAAAGAGGGGAGGGACAACATTCTGGACTCAGGACTGTGGTTTTAGGGATGTGCATGAAGTGCCATCATGTGTGCTGGAATTATTTTCCCCTTTTATGGCCCTTCCCATCTCCTGCATCACTCTTATGGCCATGTGTTACTGGATCATGGGAAGATGGGTAGGACAACATGTGTTCATCCATGTTGTCCTATGCCATCCCAAATCTCTAATATGAGGTACTATGGTACTGTAGCAAGATTTCTATCACATCCCTGTTGCCTGAGAGTAGTGTCTTCCCAGTGTCCCCATGTCTTTACTGGTACGAGGTGAGTGGGCAAGTTTTGTAGCAAATCTAGGTCATCCACCAAGGACAAAAACACTTATGTTTCATGGAAACCCTTATCAATCAAGAGGAATCGCACACACACACACACACTTACTTGAGGACATAGTTACATTGTTGGTGATGTAATGTCCCTACTAAGTGAGCATTGATTCACTTGTGAATGCTGGGACTCAATGATCTGTCCATTGAAGAGGCTAGTTTTAGCATCCACCTACCAAAGTGTCATCGCAGTTTTAAAAACAAAATATAGTTGTTTCTCTTTAGAATGTCTGAATAATTCATAATAATGATATTTACCTGCTCATACTATGATGACTTCTGGCTCTTGATACGTACTCTTGCTTCATTCAGGAGACAACTGTGTTTGTGATCAGAATTTTACAAGAACTGTCTTCTGATTGGAAATTATTATAACATTTTAAGTGCCTTTAATACAGAATACAGTATAATTTGGCAGGTCGGTGGTGCAGCAGTAGTGCTACCACTTGTGGCGATGATGACTCAGGTTTGGAAGGAACTCGGGGCATTGGAGGCTCAGCTGGGGGGTAGGAGGACTGAGCATCCTTGGAACTCCTCTCCTCCTCCAGTGCTGGGGTGACATGGAGCGTGACATGGGACTGACCCCTAGTGGAGAGTAGGGAGAATGTAGTCAAGGGACACCAGAAATACAGAGAGGTGAAACAGCCATTGATGCACTTCATGTGGAGCCCTGTGACATGTGTCATGATGACACTGCATGTCCACGCCTCCTGGGGAGAAAATAATAAATCTTCCACCCTGCAGGATGACACTAGTCACAGGCAGGCCCTACATCCAGTTAGAGAAAAGGGAGAACACAGACAGCTGCACTCTAAACCTTGGTAGAAAAATAGTTTTCACCCAGGGCTTAGTCCCTCGGGTGGGGTTGACAGGGTTCCCCATCCACTGTAGTCGAAAAGGATCTGGTACAGTAGACATGGTTTGGATAGCTGGGTGTTGGGAAATACAAAACAACCACACACGCATGGAATAATGGAACGGCTGCTTGCTAAATAACACTAGGCACAGAGAGCACAGACGGCAGCACTCCAAACCTTGGTAGAAAAAAAATCAGCACCTATTAGAAGTCCATTGCCATTCAAATCATTTTTATTCAACAGGTAGAAAATCACAATGCTGTTCCCCAGCACTTCAAGTCTACAATGGAACTCTTCATGTTTCCCCTCACCCAGCTATCTAAACCATGTCAACTGTATCAGATCTTGTTCAACAACAGTGGTTGGGGAATCCTGCCAACCCCACCAGAGGGGGTATGCCCTTGGTGAATATTTGAATGGATAATTCATGAAGGAAAAAAGGGAACAAGAAGTTTGGCTTTAGAGATCAAAGTGGGAGTACGGCCCTGAAATCAATATTGAAACACAACTAAAGACCATTTTACATTGAAGAGAGAGTCAGGAACTGAATATTCAGACAATTTTTTTTAGATACCATGCCTTGGAAACAGGGCAATGTTCCAACTTGACACCCAGACATAGTACCAGACTGGTGCAATTCCAGTCAAATGAAAGAGAACAAGAAGAGGAAGATGCAGGAGGAGAAAAGGCAACCTCTTCATTGGTATAGCCACAGGGTGGGACCAAAGGCAAGAACAAAATAAACAAAACCTGCAAAGGAATTAGGAAATCAATATCCTAAACCTGTTGTCCTGTGCATTGACAGGCCCACAGAAAAGTATACTTAGTAAAGGATTAAGTATTATTCCAGCATGTGACCCTAACAAAATTTGACCTTTTCATGGACTTCAAAAAATCGTTACATAAATTTAATCACAGAGTATTATTTGACAAAGGAACATCAAGTCATGTATTTGACACACAGGAGGACAATTTACCACAAACATCGAGGTCAGAAGGTAATACTGATACAACATTGGATACACAGTACACCTCTCTTAAAACAGCTTCTATGCATATTCCTCCATATTCACCATCAGTCATGGTGTTTGAGCAGGCGTGTCTCCTGGGCATAGTGTCAATGTACAATAATGAGCATTTTTCCCATTTTGTAGTAGTAGTAGTAATAAAATATGTTATTCATCATGTGAATCAGATGCTCAGTTGATCAAAGCTCGTTTCAAATGAGGTCCTGTACATTATGTTTATATTGTGTTTGAAGAAAGAAAAGTGATTAAAGAAATCTAGAACATTCTCCTACTGGGTGGATCTATCATTTTGTTGGATACTAGGGACTACAATCAAGAGATCTGGAGACAACTGGCAAACACTGATTTCTATATAGGACTTAAAAGATACATAACCAATGTATTTAACAGGGACATTGATTATTTTTTATAGGAGTCTCTACATTCTGGTGTCATTTCCAAAGAAACCTTTGAGTTCCTTATAGTCAAACATCCAGTCAGACTTATGGTTTACATTTTACCAAAGGTCCACAAACAATTGCACAACACCCAGGACATCTAGTAGTTTCTTGGATTGTTTCCCTGTTAGAACCATTGTCATGGTTTGTCGATGATAAAATTAAAAACATTGTTACCCTTACCATGCTATCATCATATGTCAGAGATATCACCTAGATATTGGGTGTCCTGGGGGAGTTGCAATTGCAGCATTCCAATCTACTGTAATGGTTACAATGAACATTGTGTCATTGTACATGAATGTCCCTCAGTATAGGGGCTTACATGCACTCAAAACATGGGTGGATTCTGAAACCAGTTACAGTAACCCCTTTAAGACTTTCTTATGTCAGCACACAGAATGTATTCTCAACTGTAATACTTTCCTTTTCCAGGGACAATATTTTTTGCAGGTGAAGGGTATGGCAATTGGGCTGACATTCACCCCCAATTATGCCAGTCTATATTTAAGCCTTGGAAAAGGGTAGCAGTACACAATATGGTGAGCAATCCTTTCTTAAATAAGGCACTCCTGTGGCATTGTTTTATAGATAATGTGTTGATGGTGTGATGTGGGGTGTGCAGGAACTATTGGAATTTGTTTCTTTTTTGGTGCAGTCGACTCCTAATTTGAAATTCATGGTGACCTGCTATCTAAATAATGTGCAGTTTTTGACCTAGTCATACATAAAACTGAGAAGGGGAATATTATAACTGACCTTTATCGAAAGGTCACCGATAGAAACAGAATCTTCTATTCCAGCAATTGCCACCCACACCACACCATCAACAACATTCCCAAATCCTAGTTCATAAGAATTAAAAGGAATTGTTGGGAGACAGACATTTTTGAGAAGAGAGCAAATGAAATGCAGGACCATTTTGAAATGAGAGGATACAGTGCACATCTCATTTGCCAGGACAGACAAGAAGTCAGAAAGATCCCTCATGATAGTTTAATTGCATACAGACAGAGACAAAAAGATAGGGTAAGTCAAACAGAGTAAGTCTAGTCACAGAGTATACAACACACAGTCAGAAGGTCAGGGACATTTTTAATCAGAATTGGCATATTCTGGCTACAGAAACCTGTCCTGAGGGAATCTCTAGTGTGGCACCTAAAACTGTCCTCAAACGGCGAATGCCTTTTTCTGATATGATTGTGCATAGTTTTCAGCTACAAGAAAAGAAACATCAGAATTCACATTGGTTGCCTGTGGCTCCAGCTGGTTGCCACACATGTGGGCACTGCCGATATTACAGTGTCATTAAAAACTGTAAAAAATTTAAATCAGCAAAGAGTAGCAAGGAATATAATATTTTAAGATTCATTAACTATAGCACTAGATGTGTAATATATCTTGCGACGTACATGTAAAATATTTTTTATGTGTGCAAGACCAAACGGGTCTGGAAAATCAAAGTGTGGGAGCACCTTATTTTCATAAGAAAGAAAAATGGTCACAGCTCCCATTATAACCATCTCCAGAGGGCATCTGATGGAAAGCAGCATACATTCTCTTTTTATGGCATTGAGAAGATTAAAATGGGATGTAGGGGAAGGGATTTGGAGCTTCATCTTTCAAAAAAAGAATTTTCTTAGATTTTTGAACTTGGAACTTTGTGTATTCCTGGACTAAATGACAATATTGAGCTCCAAGTATTCCTTAGGTAACAGGATATTATTAACAATAGAATGCTGTGATATGTTCATATTTATTTCTATGCAGATGGATATTGTCAGTGAATAAATTTATCATGATGCCTGTTTGACGGGGTTTCTCATGCATGCCTGTCCTCTTTTAAAATAAATATATAGATGATTCCTAGCTCTGCTAATAATGTTAATTTATAGATTACCTTATGTAGCCAGTATACTTACATAATAGGGAATATAGAAAAGGTACAACAAATTTTGTTATGCCTTTTGCATTTGGATTTTCCAGTCCCCAATGTGGTAACATTGTTTAGTATATTCATGTAGTTTTTGACTTAATATTAGTGTCTCACAATGTTTGAAAGAATACTACTTTTATAGATCCTGATATACAGTAGTGTGGTGCATTTAAATATGCATACTAATTGACACTGTCTCTGTTTTTGGAGATATTAACATAAATTGAGGCATAATTAAATAAATCTTTACATCATTTTTCACTACTTGTTTTCTGCATTTTTTTTCTACTCCATCACCCCCTTCCCCACTCTTGTTCCCTGTACTCACTCCCCAGCTCTATTTTTTACTTTTTATAGCTTCTGATTCTATTTCCTCTTCTGCCAATGGAGGTCTGTAGTCATGAAACTTATCAACATGAAATATGACAAATGGTATATGGTATCTTTAATAAATTAGGTTAATAAGCAAATACAGACTTGTTATAAGTGATACCATTATGGTTACTTTAATATTAGAAAATGCTTTTAATCTGTGCATATGTTTTATACTATAATAATGAGCTGCACCTATTATGTGGGATCTTGCACTAATGTACACTTTACACATTTTACCTTAATTGATGCACTGTGTCTTTAAATGTTGGGAGATTTAAGCTGTACACAGGAGCAAGATGGCATGCCATCCTTGACCTGTTACTAATAAATGGGGACAATATCGTGGAGGTGTAGGTGGGAAGCCACCTAGGATCCAACGACCACTACGTGGTGTGGTTTCATGTCAGGACAAAAACAGACACTAAACACTCTAAAACTAAAGTCATGGATGTTAGATGAGCAGATTTTGCAAAAATGAAGGAAGGTCTTAAAGAGAGACTTGCAAATATTTTATGGGGAGGGATGTTAAAGAGTTCTGGGCACATCTCAAAATGGCTATACTACAAACTGCAAACCATTGCATAAAAAGGGTGAGCAAAGCAAAAAAGAGAAGAAAGCCACTGTGGTTTTCTAAGGAAGTAGCCACCAGGGTCAAGGAGAAAAGGGCTGATTTCAGGAAATACAAAAAAACAGGATCTGACAGGGACAGGGAAGACTACAAGGAAAAACAAAAGGAAGCAAGCAAGGAAATCAGAAAAGTGAAGGCAACAACAGAGGAAAGGATAGCCAAGGAAGTCAAGAAGGGAGACAAAACCTTCTATAGATATATTAGTGAAAAGAGATAGGCAAAGCTGGCCCTGTGGATTGAGGCACTGGATGCCACACTTTGTGCCACTCTGGCGACCCGGGTTTGGAAACAGACTCTGGTCACTCGGGGGTCAGCTGATGTGAGGAAGGATTGTGCATCCAGTGACAGCTCTCCTTCCTCAGGGGAGGGGGAAAAGCAGTGCATTGTAGACTGACACCCAGTGGAAGCTGGTGGTCAACACAGGCATGCTGCTCAGAATAGGGTGGACCCATGCACAGGGCATAAGACTGCCTCCACAAAGGCAGAGACAGTCACCCTGCCCATTGCACATGTGTGGGTCCAGGGAGAAAACCAGAGGAAAAAGAAAGGAGCTAGCAGGCTCCATGATTGCCGGCTGTACTCACACCAACCCCCTGCAGATCTAGATGTTGATTTCCAGGGTGGGGTAAAAGTAGATGCCCCTCGCCACTGGTCCCGACTCAGAGGGGGGGGAGTAAAGTGTGGGGGATTTGCCAGGGTGAGTTGATGTGGGGATGCCTGGCCAGAGAGACGAGTCTCCTCCAAGGGAGGGTCCAGAGCCGCCTGCCAGCTCCAAGGAGCAGAAAGTACATACAGAAAAAAAAGAGTATACTCAGGACCTTTTACAGGAAGCAGTCCTAAAGGAACTGGAGAAGCTCAATATAAACAAAGTCATGGAACCAGATGAAATACACCCCAGGCTACTGAGAGAACTAAGAGAGGAACTGGTGGCTCTACTAGCTGATCCATTTAACTTATCTTTAGAACTGGGCAAGGTCCCACAAGACTGGAAAATGGTCACAGTTATCCCGCTACACAAAAGGGAGAGCAGAGAGAGTGCAGGCAACTATAGACCAGTAAGCCTCATCTCAGTTGTAGGTAGAACAATGGAAACCCTTCTCAACTAGTGGATTATATCCTTTCTCGAGGACAACAACAAATTAGACACAAAACAGCATAGCTTACCACAGGAAAGTTATGTCAAACCAGTTTAATTGACTTTTTCAATAGGGTGATGAAAATAGTAGACCAGGGAGGAGTGGTAGATGTAGTGTACCTAGATTTCAGTAAAGCCTTTGACTCGGTCCTACATAGAAGGCTACTAAACAAGCTAGACAGCATGGGAGTAGGACATCAGGTGGTAAACTGGGTAAGGAGTTGGCTTACTGGAAGGACCTAGAGGGTACTAGTTAACGGTTCACTTTCAGAGGAAAGAGGCATGGCTAGTGGAGTACCACAGGGTTCAGTGCTTGGACCAATCCTATTCAATATTTTTAATAATGATATTTCTGATGGACTGGAGGGCAAGGTGAGTCTGTTCGCAGATGACACAAAGATAGGCAATAGGGTGGACACTTCAGGGAGGGAGTGGAGAAGATGAAAGCTGACCTTATGTCTCTGGAAAAGTGGTCAAAAACATGGCAACTAAATTTCAATGCTAAAAAATGCAAGGTCATGCACCCTGGAAGGACTAAACCAGGAGAGGATTACTACCTAGGAGGAGAAAAATTGGAAGCCTCTAAACAGAAAAGAGATCTGGGAATAATTATAACAGATGACCTGAAAAATGTCCAACCAATGCAAGAAAGCGGTACTGTGAGCAAATGGTATGTTGGGATGCATAAGCAAGGGGATTACCAGCAGAAAAAAGGAGGTCATCCTGCCACTCTATAGATTACTGGTGAGGCCACAACTGGAGTACAGCATCCAGTTCTGGAGACCACACCTTAATAAGATATTAAACTGTAAACAGTGCAGAGGACAGCTACTAAAATTATTCATGGACTGCATGATAAATGATATGAGGAGCGACTGCATGAATTAAACATGTACTCCCTGGAGCAGCGGAGAGAGAGAGGGCCGAGACATGATCAAGACTTTCAAATTCCTGAAAGGAATTAACAAGGTGCAGGTCCGGGACCTGTTCCACATCAAAAATCAATCAAGAACCAGAGGGCACAACATGAAGCTAGTGGGAGTGAAGATTCAGAGGAAGCACATGCAAGTTCTTCTTCACCGAGAGAGAGTGGTAGATTCATGGAACTGCCTTCCGCAGGAGGCAGTGGAGGCAAAATTGGTGGGAATTGTCAAGAACACGTGGGATAGATACAAGGGCACTATAACACTGAAAAGTAGTTAAGGGAGGGAGTAGGATTATGGGCAGACTAGATGGGCCACATGGTCCCCTTCTGCAGTCACTTTCTATGTTTTATGTTTCTATGACTCTCCCTGATGACACATTAATACATGAAACTGGCTGGAGTGACTACCGGTGTGTTCTGCTGGTGTTCCTGCAAGTGAGTTACACCGATCTCTATCTGAGCACTTTGCAAGTACTGTAAATAAAGCTTGATACTTGCAGAGTTTTTACTGCTCTTCATGCACAGTACTTTATTTGCCAATTTATTTACAGTTAATCTTTTTATTGAGTTTTTCAAGTTTACAGAGTAACAACAGAAATAAGCACATCAAGTACAAAACATTGTGAGTCGTAGTTATTGTACATTGAACATATCACATATGACTTTACCTTTCAACAAATGTTAAGATTGCGGTAAACAGTTAGGGTTACCCATCTGGTTCAGGGGGTACTAATGTCATTGTGTAGATATAAAATGATTACAAAGTTCTGCTATCAGAAGCTAATACATTTGTTTGCGGTAACTTGTAGGTTTAATACACTCATGAGTTATAGTGGGGATCCTGTTGTAGTGTTAGAGCGACATTGTCATTTCAAGTGGTATCCTATGGTAGTGGGCCTGTACCAACGAGGAAATTATTTTGCTCAGGGGTACATTGCTGGGATTGTTCCTTGGGACATGAGGTTTTGGTAGGTCTTTATTCTCTACTAATCTGGGAGATATCCTTCTGGCTAGTACATATGTGTCAAATGGGGCCTACCTTTCTTTGTAGATGCTGGTATTCCCAGCAGCAAAGTGAGACATTCTTGAGAAGTTTGCCAGCTTTTCCATGACCATTATCCATTCTTGAGAAGTGGGGATCACTGTTGAGTGCCTTTATCTTATATGGGCCTGACTGTTGATAGGTTTAAAATTGAGTTAAAAACTCATTTATTCACTTTGGCCTTCCCTAATTATGGCTAATTTGTTTTATTGTTGTTTTAACTCATATTTATATTTGTTTGTATTTGATTTTATGTACAGCGCCTTGGTTTTGAAAGGCGCTATAAAAATAAAGTTTGATTTGATTTGATTAGCCTCCACTGATGCTTGTAAGAGCCGTAGTCTGGTCTGGTAGGGCACCTCCAATACACCTGAGGAAAAGCCCAGTAGCCATAGAGCGGTGGAATTTGGCAGCTGCATATTTATTATTCTGGAGCAGCATGTAATAACCCCATCCCATAAGGGGTAAATTGGGGGGCACAGCCATAAGACATGTAAGAGGTCAGTCCCCTGTGCACCGCACCTCCAGCATTTATCGGTTGGAATCAGCCCCATGACTTTCAGTTGAGAGGGGGTGTGGTACCACAGATGCTGTATCTTATTTTGTATCAGAAGACTACGAGACTCCAGACAAGCTCTCTTCACTACTGACCAGCATGAGGTCCAATCCCTATCAGATATGGATATGCCAAGTAACTCCTACTATTTGGACCTGGCCCTGCTGGTTGGGTCTGCTACTACACCCTGTAACTTCTTGTATTTGATTTCTGCTAGTCTCTTAGTTTTTTAGACCAACCAATTCTTGAGTGATAGTGGGATGAATTGATTACTTCTCTTCCAGCTGCATGTGTGACACTTGCAGGATTTTGGAGCCAACTGTTGCAGGCATGTCTGATTTACAAATATTTCCCAAAATCCTGCTGTGGCAAGCGGTACCTCTCTTTGAATGAAGTGAGGGAGTCAATGCTTTGTCCATCCTCTGTGAGGATGTCTCTAGCCCTAAATATATTTTTTCCCCTCCATCCTGACCAATTGATGAGTTTTTGATCAATCATCCAGCTGGGGTTATTCCAAAAATATACCAGTATGCCTGATTTAAGGCAGGAGTTAGTTATCTGCCATGCTTTGTGTGCCTCCTGCATTACCTTCCATTTTTTTAGATTACTGGGTAAAAAGCTCTCTAACAATGGTAAGATATCTCTCCCTCCCATTAAGCCTTGCTCTATTTCACACCATGCTGGCCTAATGTATCCTAGATCCTGAAGCACTCTGCATGTTCTGGCTGCAGAAAAGGCAAGGGCATAGAGTCGGACATTTGGGAGCCCCACCCCCCTTTATTCCAGGGTGCTCTGAGTTTCGCCCTGCTATAGCATGGAACTGTGGCATCCCACAGGAAGTTGCCTACCAGGGAGTCAACCTTTTGTAGCCATTTAAGAACTTCCAGCTGCAGATGAGACATCAAGTAAAATATTCTAAGTGCTGTCCTTAGGTTTACTGCCGCTATTTTCCCTAGCATAGATAGGTTGAGATGTTTCCATCTCTGGATTTCTGTTTGAAGCTGATCTAACAGGGGTGAGAGATTCCTGTCCATTAGTGTCTGCCTCTTTGAAGAGATCAACACTCCCAAGTATTTTATTTGTTCCTTTGCCCAAGCCAGCCCCATGCCTGCAGTCATGTTTGGTGAGGCATGGGAGTTTAATGATAGCACTTTGGTTTTACCAATGTTGATTTGGAGGCCTGAGACATTAGCGAAGGAGTTCAGTAGTGTCATTATATGGGGAGCACTGGTTTGCAAGTCCCTAGTTAGGATTAGACAATCATCAGCATACAGGAGTGTATGAGATGTGAGTCCATCTACCTGTAGTCCCTTCACTTCAGGGTGTGCTCTAAGTGCACATGCCAGTACTTCAATCACCAAGATAAAAAGCATTGGTGAAAGAGGGCAACCCTGCCTGGTGCCCCTGTGGAGGGCGAATGGGTCAGAGTTGGACTGATTAGATTCTAGCAGTGAGGTTACTATACAGCATCCTAACCAAGCCTGTAAAGGAGGGACCGAGGTTAAGATGTTGCAGGGTAGCATACAGGAACTCCCATTCCACTGAGTCGAAAGCTTTTTCAAAGTCTATGATAGCTGCAGCAGCAGCGGGAGTTAGTGCTGCACTCTGTATCAATGTGACTAGAGCTCACAGCTGCAGTTTCACTATCCTCATCTACAGTGTTTGTGCTAGGCTATTCTCTTGCAGCTTTGAGCTACTAGACCTCCAATTTGCCAAGTTGGGGGTGAGCTTCACAATCGGCTATTTACCCCCTAATATCCCCCTCCTAGGAAGAGTAGGCAGAAGAGAGTTGCACAGCAATGAGGGCGTGCAGCAGGATACAACCAGGATCAAAATATTCCACCCTCTACTGCAATGCAACTAGTTGCCCTTTGTCTGCGTTAGAAAGTGGGAGAACAGGAGGTATGCTCCGCCTTTCCTGCCTCCCTATCTCATAAATCCATGCTGCCTTAGGATCTATATCCCATTAAGAGCCAGAGCTCAGGACCCAGTTGTCTATTTCCCCATATCTATGGCAGCTGCTTCCTTTCACCAGCATTAGGCAGCAACTGCTTTTCGATTCACATGCAGCACATTGAAGCAAATACCTCAGATTGTCCTGCTGATATCTTGTTCACACTTTTGCATGATCAGATAATAAAACAAGGTCCACAGCTATCAAGGTAAACGATTTTGAGCTACTGAACGGGTTGCATGGTGCAGATAAGAAAGGCAAAAAAACAAAATGAGCACTCGCACAAGTGTCTGCAACACAGCCATGCCGCATGCACTCCACAAGGGGGCCAGTAGCTGGAATAGTCATAGTAAAAGATCTCTGCTCTTCTCCATATTTGTCAATGACCTTGCCTCTTCAACTGCCTCTTGCAAGGCCATCCTGTATGCTGATGACCTTGTTATTATAACTCATGCCCAGGATATTGGGGTCATTAACCACCAATTGAGTGAGGATTTCATGAGTATCCAATCCTGGATAGTGTCCCATAAGCTGGTCCTTAATCTTAGCAAGACTCAGGCCATGCTGTTTGGATCCCAGGATAAGTTAAAGGCCTCCCCTGTCCCTCTGTGCATCTCGGGTATTGATGGTGTTCCCGTTCTCAGCACCAACTCTGTCAAATACCTTGGGAGTGACACTTGACCCCCAGCTCGACCTTGGTCGCCACATCCACAATGTGTGTCAAGCTGTTAACTGGAAATTGGGTCTGGCTTTACAGGGCAAAGAATAATCTTACCTCGGCTGCTTGCCTTGCATTGGCCAGAGGTGTGTTTCTTCCATCTCTATGTTATGGGCTCCTTTTGTTTGCCCATACTATCAAGGTCCACCTCACTAGGTGGACTGTAGCTTACAATAACATCTGCCATTTTGCTCTTGCAGCCCCTTGTCTTACTCACCATTGTGATCTGTATAGCAAGCTAAACTGGCTTTCCCCGTCCAGCCACATGAACTTTGTCTTGGGCTGCTTCACAGGCAATGTCCTGGGCACTGGCACCCCCCCTGGATTGGCAGAGTTCCTCATGCCTGCTGTACCGACTGCCTACTTCCTAAGGTCACTGGGCCCTGCTGTCCTTAAGGTTCCTGTGTCACGTACCCAAATGGGGGACACAGATTTTGCATCCTATGCCCCGAGATTATGGAACTCCTTTCCTGTCCAGGTGAGGTCCTCCCCTTCCCAGGCATGTCTACAAACCTCCATATGGATGCACTTGAAGCTCTCCTCAGTATGTGACTGTCGCAGACCTCACTGAGTACCCTGGTTCCTACACTGTACTTGAGCACATCATCTCATGTACTTTGCTCCGGCCCTGCTATCGTTGTTGCCTGCCCGCCTGGGTGTGGCCCTGTGTAAAGTGTGTTAATCCTGTATATATCTGTACTGTATATATTGCTAGGAATATTGCTTTAGAAACCCTGTACTTTTTTACATTTGACGATATCCACTGTTATAACCTCAGCTATCCCTACTATGTGTGCTATGCTTCTCTTGACTTCAGTGCATCTGCCTTACTTGCTGCAATTTGTATTCTGTATGTTCTTTTAATTCCTTTACTTTCTCAAGTCATACCTGAAAATAGGCATATGTTTTGTCTAGTGTACTTACCTGGTTAACAAAAGCTAAATAAATAAATCCTTTGGAAATGTGTGGGCAACAGAGTACCCTCGACCCAAACATACTGACAATCTCTGAGAAGAGGCAGAAAAAGCAATCACATTCCTCAGCCGATGTTAAGTTACCTAATTCTTCTCCCTTGAGGTGTCAGTCAAGGAAGCTAGTGCAGGCTCCAAGACTGCAGCCCTTCCTTGGATATCGATGCAGTCTGCCCACTTGTGGCAGAGAAAGGTCCAGTCTGTCATGATGTCCTCTTTGTTTTGCCCTCCCCCCCCCCCGGGGCAGTTGAGATATGGTCGATGGGAGTTTGTTCAGGTTAGGAGACATGTCCATAAGAACAGCGAATCTGTTCCCTGTTTTGACTGGGATGTCCCCTGGTGACACACTGCTTGCATCAGAGAGGTTCTGTAGCCACTGGCAGCTTCAGGATCTATTTTTACGGGGTAGGGCCTTAGCACTTGAGTTAATTTTATTTTGTTTTTTAGACCTACCCCGCTGCATTTTCTGCCAGGTCTTTTCATTTGAAATACTATTGCGATCAAGTGATCCCTCTACGACCCTTTCCTCAGCATTTGTTTCCATGGGTTGCCATGAGGATCTCAGTGTAGGACTATGGGGATGACCAGCAGCCCTTCTCTCTCCTCTGGTATCCACCAGGAACATGTCAGCTTCACTGGGGTGACTGAATATTAATTGCTCCACCTTATAAGTCACATGAAGCATTGCCAGATAATGGAGGGCTGCAGGGATATTTAATTGATACAGCTTTCTTTTAACATCTGCATAAGCCCTCTGTCTTTTGGACAAGTCATAGGAAAAGTCTTGGTGCATTGAATCCTGTGCCCTTGCCAATCAAGATTTTTCAGTTCCCTGGCCATCCGCAGGTACAGTTCTTTTGTAAGGTACCTAAGGAACTTGCACAAGATGGGTCAGGGTCTTTCCCATGGAGGAGGTCTGGGAGCAAGGCTCCCGTGAGCCCTTTCAATTTCTAGTAAGGTCGCATTGTTCAAATGTCGCATACCTGGCAGAGCAGCCTACAGGAATGGAATCTTCTCCCTCCCTTCCATCCCTTCAGGAATGCCAACTATCCTGATGTTATTTCAGCATGAACGATTTTCATTATCATCCACTTTGTTGAGCAGATATTAGATTTGTGCCTGCTGATCTTGTAGTGTGGTTTGGTGCTAGGTGAGTCGCGCCTCATGCTGCTGCACCACAATTGCGGTCTTTACCACTCAATCCACCACCTATCTCAAGTCTTCATTAGTTTTATTTGTTGTAAGCTGAAGTTCCATTGTGTCTTGCAGCACTTTATGGAGCATTGTAACAATCACACAGGAGTGCAGTGTGCATATTTATGGAACACATCCAAACAGGTGAGAAAGAAGTAAGTGCCTCATCTGGGACTTGAACCCAGGCTGCTCCAAATACCATTCCGATTGCTCTAACCGGCTGTGCCACTGAGACAACTGGATCCTGGGCTATTTCCGAGCACATTACTCTTTCTCAATTGCACAACTAAATGGCAATACAAATATTTACTTGTAACACTCACACAGGAGTGCAGTGTGCATATTTATGGAACAGATACAAACAGAGGTGAGAAAGAAGTAAGGCTGTTTGTCATGGTGTAGGCCAGTGGGCAACTGTCTGTCCAGGACCTGCAGGCTTTGCAGATTAAATGTGCTGAGATCCTAAAGTAAAGTGTTTATGAGAAGAAAAGAGTTTTTTAGAGAAACTTCCATTTTAAAAGCAAGTTGGAGCTGAGGATCAGTTCCTACGGTGTCTCCAGTCCAAGAAGATATCTGCCTGCATTTGGGTCCAGATCCTCAGTGAGACCAGCAGCGAGAGAAGTGAAGCAGAGAAAAGCCACCAGCAAGCCTAGGGAGGCTGGTGTCCCTGATGAGAGCACCACATCCAGTCAGCCTATTCAGCAACCTGTACCAGAGGCAGCATTTGTGGCATCGGAACTGTGAGTAAACCCAGGGTTCAACCCTAAAACTGGGGAGAGAGTTATTGTGTCCGGAGTTAAGGAAGAAGTCCTCAACAGGACTGTGCCAGTGAGAGAAGCCCAGACAGAAGACCTTTTGAAGCTAGTTTTCCACCATATCCCATATGAATTACAAATAGGGGCCCCTTTTCCAATTGTTTTCCCGGTTTAAAGTTTGTGTTCAGTTACAGTGTTTTAAAACAAAAGTATTTTACCTGCAACAGTTTAAAGCACACCACTGAGCTCCATCATGCTAGCACTATCAGCATCCCCAGTGTGGTACCCACTGCAGCTATTTAAGAGATCTCGCACCATGGCCTTTTGGGGGAGTTAAGATGGGTGTACCCACATTGGGGTGTAAGGACTGGTGGGGGGTTGGCAGAGTTTGTGGGGCAAAGTATTGAATTGTTTAATACCTTGAAGTTTGCATGGAGTATCAAAATACTGCTACCCCCCCTTGCTTCCAATTTATCCTTGCCATACTTTATTCCTTCTGTACCCTCCCTTTTAAATAAATCATTAATTTGAATTGAAATTTATGGTTTGGGGACTGTCATTGCCAGCTGTGTCCCTTGCTTTGGAGGAGGGATAGTGACAGCAGTTCAGGTATTGTTTCCTGATTGTGACAGCCTAGTGTTTCAGCAGCCAGGTATCCCATATCACCACCTCCCCAGGTAGATACACCACACCATGTCAGCCCAGAGCAGTACATCTTCAGGGAACCCATACCAGCCTCCTCAGGAGAAGTGGAGAGGTGAACCCTGAGGGCTCCGGGTATGGTGAACACTTACGTTTGAACCAAATGTTGCTGTAAGCATTATTTTAAACACAAAATCCCAATCAAATATTTAAACATTATTGTAATTTATCTGCACTTCTGTCTCATTTGCATTAATAGTGGGATCTTCTGTACATTGGTAATTTTGTTCCATTTCTCCCAAGTCTTTGGTACCACTCAGTCAGGTGCCACATAACACACTGTTTACTTCCTTGTTTGGCAAACTTGTTATGAATTAGACATGAAAAAGGACTGTTAGAAAATTGATGTTTATAAACAGATTTGGAGTGCAGTGCAAGGCAGCTAAGGTATACAATGGGGGCAGCTGGATTCTTGCAACCATGACTGGTTGAATTTAAGGACATTGTTGGGCTACTGTTTTTAAAATGCTATGTTTTGCCACAGTAAGCTAGTTAGCTGAATTTGAAAAAGTTGTTACACAGTAGTTATTATACATCTTTATTGCACTTTGCATGAACACCTGGCAGTAGCACATTGGACAGATCCTTACCTGAAAGGTAGAAGATTTGCTGTCACACTGATCTTGAGACATCCAGCCACATCAAGCTGTGTATGCAGCATATGACTCTGTGCGATGCCTGTGATATCAGCATTTTAGGAATCAGATTAAGCCTTCCAGTAACACATCAGAAGGGTTTGCATTTTATCTGGGGAACCCAGATCTATGAGAACATGATAACAGAATGCAGCAGTGTAGGCTGGAAGATAATGCTTTGAGGAATGTAGACTTTTGTTGGTGGAATTTTCCTTCCACTAAGCCTGGCAGAATTCTGTTGTAGATTTGGCAGAATTTCACCAACTGAACTGCATTTTTTTAAAATCGTAGCAACATGTTCTACAGGAAAATTGAACAAAGTGTGGAAATTTGCTATTTTACATGGAATTCTGAATCAAATGGCAAAATTCCACATTTTCTATCATTTTCACAGCATAAAAGGTCTACTGTATTTCACTTTAATTTGGCAAATTTGATGGAACTGAAATTTCACAGTTCCACACAGCATTACTAGAATGTCACATGAATACTTGTCATTAATGGGAGACCTTGTGAAATCTCTTTGTCTCAAAATCTTGTTTGGTCAGTCCAATGTTGAAACAGCATCATAATGTTGATGTATTATTGTATATCATATGAGAGAGACTCATGGTCCCAAATTTGGTTTCCAGCAGGGGCCGAAGATACGTCTTCCCAAGTATAAGAGGACAGACATAGCACTTTCATAGTGGTTGTTTGAAACTATTGTGACCGTCAGTCTCCTGAGGTGTGTAATAAAGCTTGATGACTGAACTTTTCAGTCATAAACAGATTTGTCTAGACTTTAAAGACTCTCCCACTCAATCTGTTAGAGTCATATGGACAGTCTTGTGCCTGCTCTGAGAACTGCTGCCATGCCACACAGTTGCTTCCCACCAGATGTCAATCACCATAGCAACCCCATATTTGAACACAGCAACATCATTTTTTGTAAAAGTCCTATCATACCCATTATTATATACAAAATAAAATGGGGAGATAACATGGATTTTTTAATCCCCTCAGTGTGGAACACCTTGATACCCCCTCAAGCTTTGCTCTTGTGTTTTATTAGGTATCCCATACCTTGAGTGAGTAAAGAATCCTTGTTACACACACTTCCTCATGCATTATACTATATATAATGCTGACTACCAAGCTTTAGTGGCTACAAGACCAATAGCGTATACTGTAGCTTAACTGACTTGCAGAGTAAAATGTTTCTTGGTCTAGCAGGAAACTTTGAGGAAAATATAAAAGCAAAGTTGTGGTAGGGAGTAAGCTTCTTAGTGCACACTACTAAACTATTGTTTTCTGTTTGTCATTCGATTTCTCTCAAAGCCTTTTTCCTGGCTTTCCTGTGCTCGACCTCCATACTGCTTCCAGTTGTTTTCCTTAATTTACAAGATCTTACAGCTACTTTATATTGGCAAACAGAATTGAGACTATAATTGTATGTTTATTTCACTGTTTACAATATAAAGTGTCCAGATGGCGACCAGTCATGCTCGGATGTTATTCCCAGACACACACTTATACAGCTGTAATATATAAGAGTTGCCCAGTGATAACAGATTTAACTATTTTGTTTTGACCACAGTTTTGAAATTAGTATTGGATTGTGTTGGACTATGTAGCCATAACAGTTACTAAACAAAAATGTGCTCTGGTCAGCAATGTTTTACATTCTTTTTAGGCACACATTTGCTCACTATCTCATTATGGAACTGGGCACATTCAGAGCATACCAAGAGTTTCTGAACTGAGTCCTGTTATTTTTTTTTTACATTACAAAAGTAGTCATATAATGGTATTGCAAAGCTCATTGGGGAGGAAGGTTAACTGTATAGCATTAGACAATACTGGGGCACAATAGAGGTTGTTAATCAAAGTTTTATCTGCAATTTAAAGGGTTTATAATTGGACCACTCATTCCATAAAAATACATTTCTGGGGTATCATACATTTAAACAATTGCATAAGAACTATTTTTTGAGATTTTGTGAGTGTAGAAGTTGGCTACTGCAAAAATAGCACTTGTGGGAACATTTTTCAGAAAAGTCTATATTTGAGAATTTTTCTAATATAGCCTAGTTATTCTGCAATGCTTTGAAAATCTATCCCATAATCTCTTTACATGTTTGACTTTTGAAGAAAAAAAGAAAGCTTGCCTTCTGATACGTTAACCCCTTAGATCATTAGATCATTTAGATTTAAGGTTCCTGTTTCCAAAAGTTCAAGGAAATGCACAAAGGGAACAAAAAACCAAGGACAGAATACTGGCAGAAGGGGTTGAGCTGGGCGCTACTTCCAAGGAAAGGGACCTGGGAGTGATCGTAAGTGACTTCCTAAGACAATCTAGCCAATGTAACAAGGACTTCAGCAAGGCAACCAGGGCATTGGGGTGTATTAGGTGTGGTTTCAATAGCAGGAGGAAAGAGGCAATACTACGTCTCTGGTGAATGTCCATGTGAAATACCTGCCAAGTTCTGGAAACCCCAGCTAAAGAATGATAGAAATAGGTTTGAGATGGTGCAGAGTAAGGTCACCAAAATGATTCGGGGCCAACAGGGCAGATCCTATGAGCATCAGATTAAGGAACTGACTACAGTATGTGCTCACTAGAACCTTAATGTTTTCTCTTCTCACCTGTCCCCTCCCTTTCTCCCTGACAACCTCTTCCCCATCCACCCTTTCCAACCCCTTCCCTCCATCCACCCCTTCCTGCTCCACTCCCACCATCTCAACCTAGAGGCTCTATTATGTTGCCTAAAACTCCATGTGCCTCCCTCCAAGTGCTGTCCCATTACTCCCAAATGTAGCCCGCTTCTCACATACTTCATCCTCCTATTACTTATAGCAGGTGACATTCATACAAACCTGGACCCGCCCATGCCCAGGCAATCCACCACCTCTTCTCCCACTTCCATCAGTTTCCCCCCATGTCTCTCCCCTAACTCAAAAGGTCTCTGCCTTTTTCACCTTAACGCTAGGAGCCTCCTCCACAAACTGGATGCTCTAAATGTCTGGGTCACCCAATACCATCCAGATATACTTTGTATCACAGAATCATGACTCTCCACCAAAATCTCTAACTCTTCTCTGACCATTCCTGATTACAACATATTCCGACAGGACCGAGGAAAACAAGGCAGCAGAGTGGCAGTGTATGTCGGGCACTCTATCTCATGCTCAATAATCTTCAATGAATCCTGTCCCTCTTCCCACGAGTCAATTGTAGCCTGCCTATCCTTCCCCTTCTCCTCCCCCATCTACATCAGTGCTGTATACGCCCCTCCAAAGACTTCACCCGACTACATCATTAAGGCCATCACCTTGATCTAAGCCAAAACTTCAATGGGAGAACTCATGTTACTAGGAGATTTCAACCTTGACTGGCTCTCCCCTTCCACCAAACCCACCTCCCTAAGGATCGAAGCCTTAAACTTATCCCAACTTATCTAAGAACCTACACATCTAAATCATCGGTCCCAAAGCCAATCCTCCTGGACTGGATCTTATCCTCCCATCCCCATCCCCATTGAATTTCTGCCTCAGGTATATTCTCCGATGCACTCAGCGACCATTGTGTCACTTACTACATCCACAAAATCCACTCTCCACCCTCTTTGCCCAAATTAATTTGGTCTCACCCCCTACACCACCTAAACGACGCTGCCATACTGCATGACCTGGCAAATGCGGACTGGATCCCAGTCCTCTCTTCATCTGATATTGACTACACCCTTGCTAATTTCTGCAGTACCTTCCTGACCATATGGGACTCACACATACCCCTACGAAAAGCAAGGGTTAAATGCCACCATCACCCCTGGATCACCGCCGACCTTGTCACCTTATGTCATTCCAGGGACAAAGCCTGGAGACTCTACAAAGCCTCCCATGCAGCTCATGATCTCCAATCTTATAAACACCTTAGAAACTACTGCACAAAGGCCATCTGGCAATCTAAATCTGCCTACTTTAAAGCGCAATTCAGCCAACACCAAAACCCACCCACTTCCTTCTGGAAGTTGATCAACTCCTTGCTAGATCCCCCTACTAAACAAGCATGCCCCACCCTCAAAATTGACTTTAACTCCATCTCGGACCACGCCACTGTGGCAGACCTCTTTAACAAGTTCTTCGTCTCCTGTGCCCCCCCCCAGCACCTCCTCCCCCTCTGCCAACTCGGCAGCTCCTTCCTCTTCTGCTGCGGGTTTAGTCTTTCCACCCTTCACTCCCCTTGAAGTGTACAATGCACTCTCCTCACTAAATTCAACTAAAACAAGCCCTGACTGTAACCACCCTAAAATGTTCCGTATCTCTGCAATGCATATTGCTGGCCCTCTGACCCACATTCTAAATCTCTCTCTCTAGCCACCACCACAGTCCCCAAAAAATGGAAATCAGCCAAAATCATCCCTCTGCACAAAGGTGGAGACCCCTTCCAGCCAGGCAACTACAGGCCCATATCTCTCCTCCCCTTCCTAGCCAAAGTCCAGGAAACCCTCATCCTGTCTAAACTGCCAGACTTTCTCTCCTCAAACAACTATCTCTCACCTGTCCAATCCGGGTTCTGTAAATGCTACTCCACCATCACCACCCTTCTAAGTGTAACTGACTCCATCCTCTCTGCCATGGATAACAGCCAAATCACAGTTGCTATATTCATTGACCTGGCAAAAGCATTTGACTCTGTCTCACACCCGCTGCTGCTACACAAACTTAGTTCCTTTGTTATCGCCCTGCCAGCCATCAAGTGATTCCACTCGTACTTCCTTGACAGACAACAATCAGTCCAAATAGGTGACTCAATCTCCTCTCCTCTCCTCTTCCAATCATAACAGGCATTCCCCAAGGCTCTATACTTGGCCCCATCCTCTTCTCTCTCTTCATTAATGACCTTCCCTCATCCTGTCTCCCCTCCAGTGTACATCTCTATGCTGATGACACCATCATCTTTGTCTCGGGTACCTCCTATGACAGTGCCCTCCCCATTCTTCAGAACGATTTCAACAGAATCCAATCCTGGCTTCTCGAGAACCATCTCACTCTAAATGCAAAAAAACAATCACCATGGTCTTTGGCTCCAGACAGAAGCTGGCCACCCTCCCAACCCACCCAGCACCCACCACCTTGGACGGCTCACCCTTGAACAAGTCCCAGCCTTCAAGTACCTGGGCGTATGGCTGGATAGCCACCTTAACTTCTCAAACCATGTTGAGGAAATCTGTAATAAGCTCTGGCCCAAGCTCGTTGTCTTCTATCACCACAAATCCTGCCTACTGATCCCCACCCATTGTGAGCTAGTCTGCAAAACAATCCTACCAGTGATAGACTACGCAGACATTGTCTATGGCATGGCCCCATCCTCCTTACTCTCCAGGCTGGACATTCTCCTAAACTCTTTCTGCCGTTTCTCCACAGCTTCCCCCCCCCTCACACACCACTGCCTGCTCTATGCTCCTCTCTCCCTGTCCCCACTCTCCCACAGAAGAACCATCCACTGCGCCTCCTTCTTAGCAAAATTTTGGCTGGGTTCCTTCCCATTCTATCTCACTTCACACCTCACCACAATGACCTCACTCAATTACCCTCTTTGCCACAGGAACCCACATTCCTTTCACCTCCCCTGCCCCTGCACTTTTTCAGGTCAAGAAGCCTTCTTGTACCACCTCCTCCAGATCTGGAACTCTCTGCCCTCAAGCCTCCGCATGGCCCCTTCCAGTCCTGCTTTTACTCAGCTACTCAAACTCCTACCAAGCCCACCATGCCCTAAATGCTCAAATGCTCCCAACACGCCGATGAGTCACTACTCAGTCTCCTCTCACTCACCTTAGCCGCAGCCTCCAAAGCCGACATCGCTTCCTCTCTCACTCTTTACTAACCTTTTATGGTTTAGTTTAGCCAATGTAATTTGCACTCTCTGTAATATATATTTGTGTTCCGACCATCTCGCAAAGTTTTTTATCTGTATAGTTTAGACGACGTTTTGCACTCTCTTTTAAAATGTTTTTTGTGTACCGCCTGTTTTCCTCACCAATTTTGTTACTCCTTGTACAGTCTGTACCCGGGTCACACCTGGAAATGAGCCTCGGCTCAGTGTGCCTTTCCCAGTCATCAAATTTTAAATAAGATAAAAAATAAAACAAAAGTGAGAGGGCTGATATGATAGAGACTTTCAAGTATCTAAAATGAATGTATAACCCCTAGGCGGTGCTATCCCTTAATTTGCTACCCCTACCTATATGTCTAAGCACAGGTTGAGAGGCCTGGATTCAGTAATAAGGTGCCTCCACCCAGAGTAATGGTATTGGGAGTATCTACCTGTCCTGCTATAGCCCTCTGGGAAGCTGTAATCACCCACCAACCCCCCTAGTGAGAGGTTAAAACTAAACAGGGGGTGGGAACTCAAAACCCTACTGAAATCAATTTGATCTTTAAAACTTCCTTTGAAAAGTTTTATAAAACTGGGCAGCACCACCAAAGAAGAACTAGAAACTGCCTCCATAGACACCATCACGTCACCTTAGCTATCAGAAGCAGAAAGTTCTGCATTCAAAGAAATCATGATAGCAATTAAATCTTTCCTGCAGGCAAGACCCTACACAGGGACAGTATACAAGCTGAATTCTATAAAACTCAGGTACAATATCTGACAAACTGTAGAGGTTGTTCGTGGAGGCTTTGGTAAGCAAGGGATTGCTGGACACACAAGGCAGACACTGATAACTCTTAGGTATAAGTGAAAAAGGAAAGGGTCCAACCCACTGTTTTAAATACGGACTAATATCACTATTAATAGTGATATTAGTTTAAACATGTCAAAATTGTTGCCAAAATACTGTGGCCCGGATATTCAAACTGTGCCAGGCTGTGGCGCAAGCCTGGGCGCAGCTCAACTTTGTTACACAGGGGTGTGGCCTGGGCGATATTCAACGGAGCTGCACTATGGCGCAGCAGCTTTGAATATCGCACCCTGGCCACCCCCACTGTGCATGGCGCAGTGGCACTGCGCCAGCGCAAGTGGCCAGAGTGGAGCATGGAGATGTGCTGGCGTAAGTGCCATTGCACCATGCACAGCACCTGCGATATTCAAAAGGGGACATGCAAATTGGGCCATAATATATACAAGGCGCACAGGGGCCATTTGCATCTCATTATCGCCTCATTGCATGCCATTAGCATGCAGGTCGCTGATCCCGACGACTTGCACTGGCGCCTGCCAGGCAGCAGCCATCCGGGCGAAGCCCCCTGCAGCGATCGTGGGCATCCCTGTAATATAAAACAAAACCGTCCGTATCCCTGGTGGTCCAGTGGACTGCACTGGGCGATCATGGGCATCCGTATCGACCCCCAAGTCAATATCCTGGTGGTCCAGTGGGCGTCGCTGCCCGATCGTGGGCATCAGTACCTCATCAAATACCCTACAACCCTGGTGGTCTAGTGTACCCCCACCCGCCACTGAGTCCTACCACCTTTCTTCCTCTCGTCTGCTGGCGGGCGGCAGCACCCGCCCTGCCTGCCGCCCTTCCACCCGACTGACAGCTTGTGTAGTGCTGCCATTGGTTCACAGCATGAGCCAATGGGCGTAGTTTATATCAGAGCTCAGTCCAGATATGTGAATGAATTCATTCACATATCTGGACTGAGTATACGGTATAGTTGAACGCCCATTGCCCATGCTGTGAACCAATGGGGTGCAGCCCTACTGAGCTGTCAGTCGGTGGGCGTGGGGCGGAAGGCGGTGGGTGCTGCCACCCGCTGTTGACGGGGCAGGGCGGTGGGGCCCAGTGGGTGGGTGGTGGGTGGGGTACACTAGACCACCAGCGAGTAGGGGTATTTGATGAGGTACTGATGCCCGCGATTCGGCAGTGATCAGTCCACTGGACCACCAGGGATATTGGACTTGGGGGGGTTCTATTACTGATGCCTGTGATCGGGCTCAGTGCGGTCCACTGGACCACCAGGGATATGGGACAGGGGGGCTATACTGATGCCCGCGATCAGGCACATAGGGGTCCACTGGACCACCAGGGATATGGGACGGGGGGATTTCACACCACGGATGCCCGCGATGGGGCATGTGGGGGCACCGTCAGGTGCGGCAGGAACTCGGATGGCCACCTACAGGTGGCAGCTGCCGTGTTGCACCTTGCAATGTGGCAGCTGGCTTGTGGGTGGCCATCACTTGTTCCTTTTTTTTTTTGGCTTAACTTTGCGCAGGTGCAGGTAGGGGTTGTGCATGCATGACTCTGCACATCCCGGCTGAATATCGGGCTGTGCAGGTTAGCATGGCACTCCCCTCACCTGTGCTTGTATACATTACTGATGCGCTCCGGTGCATCGGGATTTGTGCGGCGCACTTTTCCCGTTTGAATATCACGCCGGGGCGCATCAGTGGGTTTTGCATGTTGCAACCCTTTTGAATATCTGGGCCTGTATAGGCAAACAGAATTAAATTAATTCTAAGCCAACTCATTAACTTGGAACAGGTGCGAGTTATTCCCCAAAAAATTATGGATCAGATAATATTAGATGCCTGGTTATCTTTATGTTGTTGGCTCAAAAACAACTGATTATACAACTAAAACTTCCTTTGATAAAGGATGGAAGTACATCCGAAATGCGTCAGGCTATGCCTCGTTTTGTTATTTATGTAGTAATAAATTTTATAACACGAGACTGGTGCCCTGGGTATCTTATTGAGGTTTGTGTGTGTTGTTCTTCCGTGTAAGTTTTAGTGATTTGTTTTAACATTGCAGCACCACTGTCCTTGTGCACTCTCTGTCTGTGGTAACTCAATATGCCAGTGTCTGCACTTTCTCTGGATGCAGAATGCACTGTTGATTCCATCAAATGACTGTGTACATCAGGTACTAATCTGCTTTGGATTGGGGGAAGCATAAGAACATGGGCTCAAACATGATAATTCCCTGAACTCTGCTGTTTTAACAAATGCAGAGATCTTTTACACCTTTGCTTTGGAGAGGGAGACCCAACAGATGAGCCCCATTCCCAGTAGTTTTCACACTAACAGTTTTAACAGTGGCCTTATGATTTAGAGACAAACAACTTCTCAGAGGCATGTTCGTTGGAGGGGAGGAGCATAAAATACTAATATATTCTGATGGCTTGCTGTTGATAGTATATTCATAGGATCATAGATTGAAACAAGTCAGTTAGCTTGCGCTATTGTGACTGGATGTTTTAACCATATCGCAACAATATCAAAAAAATATGCATGAGGCATTACCGGTGTTGCTGAGCATCATGATGACATCTGATGAGAAATCTGGGGTGCAAATCAGTTGTCCAAAGCCAGAGCTGCTGCCCCTCACATTGGACTGTACAGCAGCTCAGCTTGGGGAATGGGATCAATAATGGGCCCCAGGGGGCCTGAAATACCTAGGATAGTGATAACTGACAGCCACTGGCTTAGTCACAGCGAGGTCCTCATGTTGGTTATCTCCTTTGGAGGCTACCAGAATTAATTTATACCTGCTCTTATTCAGCTTGCATGAGGACAGTCTGGAGGGCACCAGAACTGATTCTACTGTAGGCTTCACTCACTAATGACTCCTTATAAGCACACAGACTGAACACCACTTACACTACATTAGCACTTGGGTGACATGAGAAACATAAAAAGGAAACATCATTAACACTGTCTGAACATTATTGTCTGTATTTTTCAAAATGTTATATTTGGTTCCCTGTCAAGACGGGGACTAAAAAATGGCAACTGTCAAAAAGGCACGTGGATAATGCCGAATGGGGAATTCGGAAATGTCTATTTTTGCAGGGGGGCTGCACCCACCTTGTGGGGAGCTGTGCCCCACACACACACCCTTACTAAATATACTAACTCTAGGGGGAAGAGACCTTGGGGAGGGGTTACAGAGACTTCTTCCAATTTCCATTCGGCATCATCCATTCGCCCTTTTGATGTTTCCCGTTATTTAGTCACCATCTTCACGTGATTTTTCTCCCTTTTCCTACACCCATTATTTTTTTGATTTGTTTTTCTTTTTAAAACAATTGTATTCCCTTTTATTGTACAGCATCAGGATTTAACCATTGTCCCATAAATCCCTTTCCTCCCCTCCCACAGGGAGGCAGCTGTTAAGTCCCATCCTGAAAAGGTAGGAACAGGAACTCCCTTAAAGATTCTCTTCCTTGGCTGGAACTTATCGGGCAGGATTGGCTCATGCCATTCTTCAGTAGCCTTCAGTAGAATCAATCTCCTGCATGGTCCTGGTTAAACAGAACATCTGAGTTCTCTTGGGAAAAGAATAACAGCAAAGTGTGTTATCTCACTACAATCAATGTCCTATTAGTACAATGTTTGAAATAAATAATAACAAGTGTTACTAAGCAAACTTTCCTCACTGAGTTTGATTCAACGGCTCTTATTACTCTTTGTTGCAGATTACCTCACGCAAGGCAGCACACAATGGGAGCTATCCCTTACAGAAATATAGGTGTGCTGTGTACATGCAGAATGCATGCCACATGCTTAACTGTACAATGTTTGCATGCAGTTCGCATACACTAAGTGAACATATGTGAACCAGGTCTAAAAGGCAAATCGGGTTTGCATGCAGAAGGCCTGATGTGTGCAGCAGGTAAGCTGGTGTGAACATCTTCTAAAAATTATATCAGGTTTGCATGTTGCACACTTGACATGAGTGCAGCAGTTAAGCCGGTGCAAATCTCATCTTAAACACATCAGTTTCTATTTCTTATACTACTGCTGGCAATTAGTCATTAAAATAAATTTTTTATTTGAAGTCAAATAAAATTAGGTAAACTCATTAATTCTGATCCTTTTAAAAGTTCTTTAATGGCTTTTGATTTTAGTCATTAAATCATGATTAATCTGTAAAGTTTTGTTTGCTTATTGCATTAAATGCCTAGGATATAGCTAGTCAACATCCTCCATTCCAGATGTATGAAGAGAGGCCTCTGTGTTGTGAAGCCTATCCTTTTTGCTTTGGACCATGCAAATCCCTTATGTATAGTTAGTGATACAAATGTGTTTCTCCTGACTGTTTTATCTCACTTACTTTCCCTTTGTCATTCTGTATTGAGCATATACACTATGGCTATGTTCAGCACTCTGTGCTGAGCAAGATCTTGGAAGCATGCACCATACCTCACATTTTGTCACTGAAATGAGGAACATGGACACTCAAAATGAGGGACAATGAGGGACACTAACCCACATGATGATCAGGACACATCACGAAACATGGAGATATGGTACCTCAGAACACAGTGGAAACCATTGTATTAGCACTTGAGAATTAATTTCTACTATTAAACAAGGGTGCCATTTAGGTAGGGCAGAGGGGTGCAGTTGCCCCCCCCTCCGAGTATTCGTGCCTAGGTTGTTATTATGGTGTGGCAGTAATGGCTTTAAATTTGGATTTAATCTTTTGCACACTAAGTGCCCACCTGGCCTGTGTGTGCTCATGCTGCAGGTACTCTCCAGACTTGTCTGTGTCTTTACTGTGTTGTCCACTCTCTCCACCTGTTAGAGGTGGCACAATCACATGTGATGTAGATGAGCTCCAGCCAAGAAAGAGCGCATGAGCCTTGCAGGTGTGACACTGTCTTTCCAGCCACAGAGTAGACATGCTGAACACTACAGCTTAGAGGAGTCAGTGAGCACTGAATTCTCAATAGCAGTGTTCTGGCAGCATATTTTTGTTGTTCTACTCTTAGTGAGTCTCCATCTCCCTTGGTAGCTGAAGGGGCAGAGGGTGAGTTAGCATCTAATTCAAGACCAGGCTACCTACTCTATTAGACTCGCCTTACAAAAAAAACAGCACAGACCCCTATGGCAGCAAGCTAGGCTTAGCAGCAGTGGTGACAGTGGTGTGGGTAGACTTCATAGGCCTTAATTAGTATATTGTGACAACAGCCATAGAAGTAACCAAGCAAGAAGGAAGAAACACAGGTTAGGTGGATTCGTATGGCTAGGTGACTTGGTTGCGGACCACGTTGGAGACCTGTGATGATCGGTTCTAGCATCCAGCTTCTGGTGAAGAAGAGAGGGGGGAGTGGACTAAAAACTGGGCTAGTGGCACACTACGCCAGGCTGCAGGTAACAGTAAATAATTTTATTTTACAGGAGGACTGGGGAAGGAGGAAGGACTGAAATAATGATGTGTTTTTCACATTTCTTCACCTTTGGGTGGCTTCTTGACCCATAGGGGATGGGTATTAAATGGAATGGAGTCATGGAGAAAAATTGGGATAAAGTTATTTTTTTTTGGGGGGGGGCACCAAACTTCAGCCAGGAAAAAACTGGTTAGTAACTGGATGGGTTTAAGCCCAAATCTGATGCACTGCTCTGGGGTATATACAGATAAATCTTATACATTTGAATTTTTCCTGATTTGCATATCATGTTTCAGTCAAACCAAATAAGCTGTACCTTTTAGAGATGTTACAAACATTCTAGAGCTGTCCCTTGCATTCACGGACAGTTAAGCGGTATGGTATGAACAGACTATTGGAGCCCCACTATACTCAGGCTTATCCCCCCCCCCATGAAGCTGACCTCTACATCCCCATGCTCAGGCACATTATGACAAAGGGCAAAGCAGAGTGTAGGGGTGTGCACCATTGAAATGAATGGGGGTATTTTTAAATTACTATTTTATACATCATTGATGGAGAGTTGGAGATTAATGAAGGCCACTGCTGTACTAACAAGGGCCTTGTTAGTGGAATAGTGGCCTTCATTATTCTCCAACTCACCATCATAATGTATAAAATAGTAATAGAAAATAACTCCACTCATTTCAAGGGGGTACGCCCCAGCACTCTGACCCATGGGCATCACCTGTTAGACTCCTGCCTCTGGCTCCCTAGTAGGCAAGTAAGCGGCTTTTTACTTATATCTATACTTGGTGGGTTGTCTGTAGCAGCATGGCCATACCCACTACAGTGTGTGTGTGTGGAAGGGGGGGGACTGGCCATATGGATGTGTGTGTGTGTGTGTGTGTGTGCGTGTGTGTGTCAAGTTATTGCTACATTTGTGTTTGCTCCTTAAAGCCTGTTTGCATGTAAACATTCAAAACTATGGAGATAAAATAGTAGGAGTACAGGCCAGACAGAAGTAATTGAGTGGTTTTGTGGGTAAGTTTGTGTATTGGGGTGGGAAAAACATGTTTCCATTGGTATATGTGCTGCAGTTCAACTGTGAAAATGAGATGAGGGAGAGAAGAAAACTGAAAAGCATACACCGGTTACAAGCATGCCACATGCATGCAGATGTATTCAGATGCAGCATGTATTGAAGTACAAGTGAGCCATATGCGTGTAGACAGTATGGCTTAGTGGTTAGAGGTACTAAACTGCAAGCCAGGAGACTTGGGAGGTGTGAAGACCTGGGTTTGAATCTCATCAACTCCCACTTGTGTATGGTGTCATCCTGAGCAAGTCGCTTAACTTTTATGTGTGCAATTATCAGTGACCACTTGCTTTTTTGCACACATGCCACATGCATGCAGTCTTTCCAAACTTAGCATAAAAATGATGGTTTCCACACTTGCTTGCTGCACACATGCCACATGCATGCAATTGGTTCCAATTTAACATTTAAATCATACTTGCAACACGCCATATCACTTTGGTAGTTTTATGTGTGCAGCATGAAAACGTTTCATACAATTATTTCTGTAATGGATCTGTCTGTAGCTGGCAAACCAAAAGTGCTTGGAGGATGTTATGATTACAACCCTGTCACTTCTAGACTCATGTGGGGGTGTCTGTCACACATGTACACCAGGGTTAACTTCTCTGTTGCATAGTGTCTGCTGCAACTGGAGTAATTGCTGACAAAAATGTAACATTAAGCACAACAAACACAACTTATCTTTGGCCCCACAGCTGATTCTCTTCTGACCCAAGGGTTCCTATTCAGGAACTGTTTGTAACCAGTGGTCACCGCCTTGATTACTGTACTAAGGTTGTCAGAACCCACTGATGTCCTGGATTCCTATCTAGAACTTTACAAATAGTTTTAGTGTTTTATTTTTCTTTAGAACTCAAACACTTTTGTGTATTGGACTGGAGAGAAAGAACAGATAAAGATACTGAGAGGAGACAAAAAAATATATATGCCATGCTCTGTCAGCACAATAATAATATTATTTCACTGTACATGCAGCAAAAAGTAACATATTTTCCCTTTCAAAATGCAAGTGCCAAGGGTCACAGTTCCATGTGTTTGGCACATCGGCATATGTGCAGCACATTCTCATATTGCTGCTCTCTAAAACATTTTAGGATGCAATTAGCAATAATGAATTTGTTTTCCAGGCTGGCATCTGCTGTTTTGGAAATGTTTGAACAAAAAAAGTATTTCATTTAGTACTTAGAACCCTTAATGCCTAGATCTAAATTAAAACTTAAACCCTTGGGTTCTAATCATTTTAGAACAGTTCTGAAAAGTTCAACCCTATACTTTAGGTTCCTCAGTGGTGGTTTATCGAGTTTTAAAGGGAAATTGAGCAATGTACAGGGATACTGTTCCCCCAGACTTGCCGTGGTTATAGAGAAAACAGAACAATTCAACTACCTGGGCCTGCACACATTTTGTACATCTTGATGGACTATCCTTGTTTAATCAGATTCATATTTCTTTTTTAACTGCCCTTCACAGTACAGCTATCAAGGACAGCAATATGGGGAGCACCACAACTTCAGTATCCTCATGTGCTAATTCACTTGTAGTATAGCATGAGCAATAGTCCAGACTGACAAGTCCGACTTATGCAGGCAGTGCATTTATTGAACAAACTCCTGTATACGGTTATACCATTTCAAAATTTCATAGCCACTTAACCTTCAGCATCTCATTTGATGTAACTCATCACTGAATTTTAATTAACTGATGGTCCAGGGGCACCTGGCCATTTGAGTAACTCTAAAGTAGTCTGGTGTGGGACCTGAACATTTGATTAGCAGGCAGCTATATGGTGGCTGAGGGTCCTGAACATTTGCTCATCAAGGGGGCCTGAACACTAGCACTATGTGGAATTTTCAGATTCCACCAAAATGGAATTTTGTGGAATTTTGGAAAATGTTGCAAATTCTGCAGAATTCTGTCAGAAGAGGAATGACAGAATTCCACTGGTAGAATGTGGATTATTATGTAAACTGCAGATTAGTTCTGCCCACAAACCATGGAAAACTAATCCATGGATTACATTAAAACAATCATATTTCTATAGATATTTTGGATACTTCTAAAAAGCATTTTAAAAGTGGAATTGCCATTCTGCCTGAATTGTGCCAGTGGATGTCTGCAGTCCACACAGCTCTGCTGAACACTTAGTCAGCAGCTAAATGTTGTTCCAGTGGGACCTGGACACTACTGTCTAGTTCATACCATTTCTACTCCCAAATGCTAGAGGCACTTGACCCTGTTCTCCTCCTTAGAGAATGCTATTAACTCACACGTCTTCTGAGTTGTAAATTCTGCACAAGACATGTTCCCATCTCTGCTTGGAGGATCTGCAGGCCTTACTCCCTTCTCCCCATTTGGTGCTCAGCAAACACAAAGGAGGTGAAAATGGTATGTCCCTACCTGAGCTCTACAGGTGACAGCCACTGCTACAACTGGGGTAAAGCTGAATATGCCTTACCCCCTTAGGAAATGCACAAGGCACCTGGAGTGGATTCTCCCTGCTTTTCACTCCCTGCTACTCTAACTTCTGGGCAACAGAATCTCCCTCCTAGCTCAGGCTGAATCATTGTAGTAGCACATTTTAGTAGCACACTGTAACCATGAGAAGGGAATTGTTCCAAACAAAGAACTGAACCATAACTCTCGCACTGGGATGAAGGAGTTTACAGATCTGTGGATTGCTGTTTTTAGCACTTGCAGATTGCTTGTGAAATACTTAGCTGTCCTGCTTAAAGTATAACCAGATTAAATATCTTCATGAAGAGTACCCCGATGCCTTGATTAAGGTGGTAGTACATTTTTTGTTTCCTAAATACTGTACTTGGATTTGTCGCTGAAGTGTTTTGTGTGTAACCATTGCTTCAGTGCTTTGGCACTCAAGTCCTAAACTCATAAATGTATCCCATATATGGTAAATTATAAACAGAAACATAAAAACTGGCAGCCAATAAAGACCGCTAGGCCCACCCAGTCTCTGCAGCTTCCCTACTTGTTGCAAAAACTACAGACCCTACTTGATCTCCAGCTTTGTTCTCTTTCCTGTTGCTAGGGTTCCCCTATGCCTGTTCCATACACTTCTGAATTCCTGTACTGAATTTGCCCCCACCATCTCTGCTGGGAGGCTGTTCCATGCATCCACCACCCTTTCTGTGAAGAAATACTTCCTCATGTTACCCTTTAGTCTATCCCCTTCCGGCCTTATGTCATGACCCCTTGTTCTTGAACATCTCTCTTTCTGAAAGATGCTACCCTCCTATACCTTATTTATGCCCTTGAGATATTTGAAGGTCTCTATCACATCTCCCCTATCTCTCCTCTCTTTCAGTGTATACATATTGAGATCCTCCAGTCTCATCTTACATGACTTTTGGTGCAGGTCCTGCACCATTTTTGTTGCCCTTCTATGAACTGCCTGCACCCTGCCTATGTCCTTACAGAGATGCAGCCTCCAGAACTGGACACAGTACTCCAGATGAGGTCTCACTAGTGATCTGTACAGTGGCATAACCACCTCCTTTTTTCTGCTGGTGATACCTCTCACTATGCACCCTAGCATCCCACTGACTCTACCCACATCCTTCTCACATTGTTTTGTTACATTAACGTCATCTGATATGATTACCTCAGATCCTTTTCCTGTTTGGTGGCCATCAATATCCCCCCCCACCCATCATGTAAGCCTCCACTGGGCTCCTGTGCCCCAAATGCATGATTTTGCACTTTTTTACATTGAATCTTAGCTGCCACACTCTTGACTATTCCTCTAGTTTACCTAGGTCCCTCCTCATTTCTTCCACCCCTCCCAGAGTGTCTACCCTGTTGTAGATCTTCGTGTCATCTGCAAAGAGGCATACCTTTCCCTTCAACCCTTCTGCAGTGTCATGTATGAAGACATTGAATAGAACTGGCCCCAGAACTGATCCCTGTGGCAACCCACTGGTTACCTTCCTTTCCTCGGATTTAGCTCCATTTACCACCACCCTCTGTGTTCTATCCCTCAACCAGTTTCTAACCCAGTTTACCACTTTGGAACCCATTCCCAGGTTGCTTAGCTTGTTTATAAGCCTCTTATGTGGAATGATGTCAAAGACCTTGCTGAAATCCAGGTAGGTCACATCCACTACTCCCCCCGGTTCGCTCCCATGGTCACTCAGTCAAAGAAATCTATCAGATTTGTTTGATATGATCTTCCCACTGTGAATCTATGCTGCCTTGGATCCTGTGCTCTGCTGGATTCAAGATGTTCCACAATCCTTTCATTTAGCAGTGATTCCATTATTGTCCTCACCACTGAGGTCAGGCTGACTGGTCTATAGTTTCCAGCCTCCTCACTGCTCCCACTTTTGTGTAGAGGGACTACATCTGCCCTCCTCCAGTCCTCTGAAACCACTCCTGTCTCCAGCTACTCATTGAACAGGTAGCCAGTGGTGCTGCCAGCACATCCCTAAGCTCAATTAATATTCTAGGATGTATCCCATCTGGTCCCATTGACTTGTCCACTTTCAGTTTTATGAGTTCCTTTAGAACCCTCTCCTCTGTAAATGGACTGGTGTCCACCTCCCTCCCCTTATTGCCTGTGCCACTTAATTGTGGTCCCTCACCTTCCCCCTTTTCTGTAAATACTGAACAAAAATATTTGTTCAGGACTGTTGCTCTTTCCAAGTCCCCTTCTGCACACTCCGCTTCTTCCCCCTTAAGCCTTACAATCCCACCCCTTGTCTTTCTCCTTTCACTAATGTACCTATAAAATGTCCTGTCCCCTTTTTTTACTGCCTGGGCTATTTGTTCCTGCTGTTACTCTTATGTCTGTTAAAACTGTGAGAGGGTCTTGTTTTTGGACCTAGCCTTTGGAGGTGAGAGCTCCTCAAGTTCTGCATATTCATTGTACTCTGTTTTAGTGACTCTTTGAAACCTTATTTGTCAGTATTGCTGGTGGGAGCTTCTACTTGTAACTTTAACTAAAGGGGGTGAGAGCCCTGAAGGCTTCTATTTACATTACTTCAACAGACTGTTAGTAACTCTATTAAGGTTTAAGCAGACAGTTTTTGCTGCAGAACATTTTGAAATATTTATTGTACTTATAGGCTCATGATTCTCCTATTTGTAGTGTTGATTGGTGGGTTGGGGTTTACTGGGGTGGTGGGTTTGCTTTAAGTAGGATCTTGCATTATTTAGTTGGTTGTGTGTGTGATATGTGAGAGTAGGTCATTTTATGTATTAGTTGTGTGTGTGCTGGGTGTGAGTGGTTTAATTCAGTTGCTCTGTTTGCTTTTGTATTATTGAAATAAGTTTTTGATTTTTTAGTTAGTCGTTATCTCCTTAGTCCAGGATGTGCAAGGGCCTTGGACAGCCTTGAATTACCTACAAGCCCTCCCTGCTATGTGATCTCCAGCCTTTTATTGAGATCCCTGTTCCATCAGTGATAGCAAGGTGCCAACGGGAGGTCAAGATTACTAAGAAAAGAGCTAGCCGGCAGCAGTGGAGAGTCATAGATCTCAGGGAGGGGGGCAGGATTGGTGTGGTCAAGCCTAGGAGGCTCCCTGGGCTTAGACGTGACCTAGGGAGAGGCCCAACATGTTTGATTCTCATCTTCATGGATTCCACCAGACCTCATGATCAGGTAGTCAGGAGGGCTGCATCATCTACCAGCCCTCTTAGGGTGGTGCTTTGTAATGCCAGGTTGATCGAACAAGGCTGCAATTATAACCAACTTGGTTTCCTCAGTTGATCTGGCTTGCATTAAGGAGACCTGGGTGGATGATGATACCGGACATATTTTTGAGGCAGCCATCCCTCCTGGATACTCTGTAGCTCACTGCCCTAGGGTGGATCATAGGAGTGGGGGAGTAGCCATCTGTTTTAGATCTGACCTGGGCTTCACTATGCACCCAGTAGGGTCCACTGGGTCTTTTGAATGTGTGGCCATCCATGGGGGGTGGGTGCAAGCTGTAGGATCCTCCTAGTTTACCGCTCAACTGGGGTGGAGGGAGGATTTCTACAGGAGGTGGCGGAGCTTGCCATCGGTGAGACATTGGTGTCCCCTAGATGTTTAGTGCTTGGGGACTTCAGTGTTTGGGCCAACGACAAATCCTCTAGGCTTGGTTCCAACCTCCTTCAGTTGATGTTATCACTGGGCCTGTCACAAGAAGTTTCTTCCATCACCCATCATGGCGGTCACATGTTGGACCTCGTGTTCTCCCTGGGGCTTAAGATAACTGACCTCAAGATTGATCAGGTCACTTGGTCTGATCACTGCATAGTAAGGTTGTCGTTTGGGGCTCCCCCTGAGAGCCCTCCCCCAGCTGAGATGGTCAGCTACCGCTATTTAAGGGGGTTGTCCCCAGAGGGTTTTTTTTGGCAGTTGCTGACCTATCCAGTGTAAATGCTGCATGTGTGAGTGGCACAACTGAGGCAGTTGCAGCCTATAATAGGGTTATGACTGGGCATGATGAAAGCATTCCACCTCTTTGGGAAGAGATTAGACTGGTGGAGGAGGCCATGGTCATTGAGATTGCTTCTCAGCTGAAGCACACATACTGTGAACTGGACCCTGTTCCAACACATTTTCTTATGGAATGTGTTGGTTCAGTTGGCCCGGTGTTCGCCATGATTGTTTGGTGCTAGTTAGCTGAGGAGGTCTTTCCAGATTCCTTGAAACAGGCACTGGTGAGACGCCTCCTGAAGAAATCTTCACTCGACATGGACATCCAGTCAAACTATTATCCTATCTCCAACTTTCCCTTTTTGGACAAGGTTGTAAAGAAGATCGTGGCACTGCAGCTTGAGGAGCACTTCATGGCCTTTGCCATCTATGAGCCTTTCCAGTCTGGGTTTTGAGCATGGCATAGCACAGAAACAGTGTTAATATGGGTGCACAATGATCGCCTTAGGGCGAGAGATAGAGGAGACAGGTCTATTCTGTTTCTCCTAGATCTCTCCTCAGCTTTTGACACTGTAGACCACAGCGTGCTGCTTGATCATCTCAGAGTGTACTGTGGACCCGCTGGCACTGTCATCCACTGGATTGAGTCCTACCTCACAGGCAGAAAGCAACGGATAGTGATGGGGAATTTCTCCTCCTCCCCAATGCCCCTACTGTGTTGCATACCTCAGGATTTGAGCCTGTCGCCCTTTGCTGTTTGCAGTGTATAAACTGCCCCTAGGTGAGCTCATTAGGAAGTACAATGAGGGTTTTCACTGCTATGCAGATGATACCCAGTTGTACTTATCCTTTGCCCCCAGAACATCCAATGCTGTGGATGTGCTAAATAATTGTCTGTCCAGAATTAATGACTGGATGTCCTCTAGCTGGTTGCAACTCAATCCCAATAAGACGGAGGTCTTGGTAGTGGAACCAGGTCATCAGCATGATAGGAGTGCCTCTAGTGTGGCTACATGTCTTTTTCTTGGAACTACACCATTGAAGGCCTCCTCTAGGGTATGAGATCTTGCTGTGTTCCTGGATGATGGACTGACATGGTCCGTAGTGGTTTTTACCATCTCAGAAACATTGCCAGGATTAAATCCCTAGTTCTGCCTGATGACCTCCCTACTTTGATTCATGCCTTCATCACATCCAGGCTTGATTACTGCAATGCCCAACATTTTGGGGTCCCTGGAGGTACCCTACACAGACTGCAGCTAGTGCAAAACGTGGATGCCAGGATGTCAACGGGCCTTCCCAGGTCTTGTCACATCACTCTGGTGCTGCATTAACTGCACTGGCTGCTGGTCAGATGGAGGGTTATTTTCAAGGTGGCATTACTCACCTTTAGGGCCTACATGGACTTTGCCAGCTGTCTGTCCGACCTCCTAATGCTGGCCACCCTGGTCCAGTCCCTCTGTTCCTCAGCTAGGGGCCTCCTGACTATTCCACGGACAAGGTTGAAAACATCTGGCAACAGGGCGTTTAGTGTCACCTCTCTCTTCCTATGGAATTCCTTTCCGCCGTTTGTTAGGGAGGCCCTTTCTGTCAAGGTTTTTAAGAGCCATCTCAAGGCCCAACTGTTCTCACTGGCCTTCCCAGACTTTGAGATTTGATCCTGTGAATCTGTTATTTTATATTAATAATTGATTTTAATCTGCCATTCTAGTTTTGAGTTAATCAAGTATTTATTTTTAGAATTATGATTTTACATGTGTTCGTATGTGGTTTTGCTAATTATATTTCTGTATTATGTTTATATGTTTTTAATTGTAAGTAGAGATGCAGTGAAATGTTATTTCACTGGCAAAATTCCAGCAAAATTATGAATTTCACCACATGAAATATTTTACGAAATTCTGTGCAAAAATATTTCTTGGGTGCAAAATGTGGAATTTCACCCATGAAATGTGGAATTTCACCCATGAGCGGCGGAATTTTGTCTGCGAGTGGCAAAGTTTCACATTATGCTGGCACAATTCCACATTTCACCAGTGGAATTTTGCATTTCGCACCCCTCAAAATATTTCATGAAATGCATGAATTTTGCAAAATATTTCTCAGAATGAAATTCTGCAATTTCGCACAGCTCTAATTGTAAGGCACCCTGAGCCTCCGGGAATGGGTACTGTAGAAATAACATTTGCCTTGTCTTCCTCTGATTGTACCTTTGCACTCCTGACTTCCTTGCATGCCTTCCTCTGCTTATTCAGATGCACTACCCTGTCCTTCTCCTTCTGTGTTTCCTTGTACTTCTTGAAAACCAACTTTTTCACTCTTACCTTCCTGGGCACTTTGAGAACCATAGTGATTTTCTTTTTCTCCTGCCTTGGTTTATTGGCCTAATGCAAAGGTTTGTTGCCTCTCCTATGGTTCCATTCAGATAGGCCCACTGTTCCTCAACTCCCACCCCCACCCCCGGTCCTCCCTCCCTGCTAGGATTTTCCTGACACATACCCCCAACTTTGCAAAGTCTGCCCTCCTGAAGTCTAGGACCCTTGTTTTTGTGTGGCTTGACTCTGCCTCTGTACTCATATTGAACCACACTGTGTGAAGATCACTGGACACCAGGTGTTCACCTATCATGACAGCTGCAATTCTATCCCTGTTGGCGAGTGCCGGGTCCAAAACTGCACCCTCATGGGTGGGCTCCAGCACTAACTGCCTGAGGCTTGCTCCTTGCAGGGAGTCCTGTATGTCCCTGCTTCTGGCTAAGGCTGCAGCTGGGATGCTCCAATCAACATCTGGCAGACTGAAGTCATGAACCAGCAGCACTTCCCCTTCAGTCGCCATCTTATGTATAGCTTCCACAAGAACCTTGTCCAACTCCTCTCCTTGTGCTGGAGTTCAGCAGGTCACGCCCATGTGAATAGCCTCCACCCACCCCAGAATCCCTGTACCTCAGTTGCTTTTATACCCTCCCTGATATAAATAGATACCCCTCTTCCCTTTTTACCATCCCTGTCTTTACTGAATACATTATAACCTGGCATAGCTACAGCCCAGGCATGGTTATCATTATACCATGTCTCTGTAGTAGTGACAATGTCCAGGTCAGTCTCTACCATCAATGCCAAAGGCCCAGAATTTTATTTCCCAGGCTGCGAGCATTCACACACATGGTCTTCCATATTTTGTGACTTCCTCTACTGTCCTCCACTCTTTTATCCCCACCTTTATTCCCCTTTCTTCCATTTTCTGCCATTCTACCTTTTCCTAGTTTAGTTACCAGTGGTGATTTCCGAACCTTAGGGTGATCCCAGCTGACTACATTAACCTGTGTGGTGGACAGTTTGAGTCTCCCTGCTTCCTTCTGCCACCCCCCCTTAGCTAGTTTAAATGCTTGCCAATAAAACATTTAAACCCCTCACTAAGCACAATGGTCCCTTCTCTTTAGGGATGCAGGCCATCACCCTTGTACAGGCCCCCATCCTTCCAAGTGGGTCCCCAGTCCCCAATGAAGTCAAAATCCTTCTCTCTGCACCAGTTCCTCAACCATGTGTTGAATTCCCTGGCACAGAGATTCCTAGCCTCCCCCTTGCTGTGGACAGGCAACACCTCCGAGAAGGTCATAAAGCTTGCTACCTGCACAAGGCCTCTCCCCAAATCCCTGAACTCCTCCTGCACTCTGCCTATCCTTGCCTCCTCCCTAGCCAGGTCATTTGTCCCCAGATAGACAATGGCATCCAGCTCCCCCCTCCTTGCTGCCACCCTAGTGATCTTTTGGATCCACTCTACATCCATCCAAGCTGTGCCTCATGGCAGGTACTTAACCTCCCTCTCCGCTACCTCTTCCCAAGTCTATTCCCTGGACTATGGAGTTCCCCACGAGGAGTCCTCTGGGGTCCTCTGCTACCCCCCGAAGGTCTCCAACCTGGAGAACCTCCACATCCATCCAAGCCACTGCTTCAGGTGCCTCTGTGGGACTGTCCCACCCTGCCAATGTAGTGTAGGAGTTCCATAGTGGTATGGGATTTGGGATGTGCCTATGCTCCACCACTCTAACTCTCCCTGAGCCCACCATTGTCCATCCACTTCTCCTTTTTGGCATCCTCTGATGAATCAGAGGTGGACTTTTTTTTTAATTAAGTATATTTTATTGAACATTTTTAAGGGACAAAGAATAAGCAATGCAGATAATCATCCAAATAATATGAACAAGATGGCATAGAACTATCAATTAACAAAAAAAAAAACGATGTCCCCCAACCCGCGCCAACACCCAACTATCCCCCCAACCCCTTACTCCGGAGATTAGCTCCCCCTAAAAAGGGGGACAAACAATCAAAAGTGTAAAAGGGAAAAGCAACTGAAAAAACATAATTTAAAAGACAAAGAACCGCTGTGCACAAGCACTGAGGCAATGGTTACCCCAAAGGGCATTTGGCCGGGAAGCCAGGTTTCAAAGAAACACAAAATCACACATGAACCCACAATGCAAAGCATCATGGGCTGCATATGCAAATCACCACATAATATTATGCTGGTTCAGCTTTAAGCAGAAATGCATGGTGCCGAAAGGCCTCTCATACAGTTTGCAAAGGGTGCCAACAGAAGACATAGACACATGTTTCGTCCTACCAGGTCTCATCAGTATGCCTCGTTTGTTTGACGCCCCGGTGGAATGAACCAGATGGTCTATCTGGGTTATGTTGTGGTGAACCCAATTAAAACAAAAAAACAATTTAAAAGACAAAGAACCTCTGTGCTCAAGCACTGAGACAATGGTTACCCCAAAGGGCATTTGGCCGGGAAGCCAAGTTTCAAAGAAATACAAAATCACACATTTTTTTTTTTTTAGTTGTTTAACCAGGAGTAGCACACTAAGCTGAAAGCTTTTTTACAGGTGCAACTACCAGGACTCATCAGTATACCTCATCTGTTTGACACCCCAGTGGAATGAACCAGCTACCCTAAGATGGTCTATCTGGGTTATGTTGTGGTGAACAAACGTGTAAAAAAACATACATTACTTGTTAAGCAAAGCAGTGGGTGCCCATCAGGAGTCCACTGCCAACACAAAACCCAATAAATTCTTGGGAAATATAGAAAATGCAACAGGCAGGACCAGAATTGCTATCTCATTTGGGCAGTTTGAGTCTTCCTGCTTCCTTCTGCCACCCCCCTTGGCTAGTTTAAATGCTTGACAATGAAACATTTAAACCACTCACTAAGGATAATGGTCCCCTCTCTGGAGGGATGCAGGCCGTCACCTTTGTACAGGCCCCCATCCTTCCAAGTGGGTCCCCAGTCCCCAATGAAGCTGAAATCCTTCTTTCTGCACCAGTTCCTCAACCATGTGTTGAAGTCCCTGGCACAGAGATTCCTAGCTTCCCCCTTGCTGTGGACAGGCAGCACCTCTGAGAAGGTCATGGAGCTTGATATCTGCCCAAGGCCCCCTCCTCAAATCCTTGAACTCCTCCTGCACTCTGCCTATCCTTGCCTCCTCCCTAGGCAGGTCATTGGTCCTCAAATAGACAATGATATCCAGCTACCCCCTCCTTGCTGCCACCCTAGTGACCCTCTGGATCCACTCTACATCCATCCAAGCTGTGCCTCCTGGCAGGTACTTAACCTCCCTCTCTGCTACCTCTCCCCAACTCTATTCCCTGGACTATGGAGTCCCCCATGAGGAGTCCTCTGGGGTCCTCTGCTACCCCACTAAAGGTCTCCACCCAGGAGGACCTCCACATACATCTCACCCACTACTTCAGGTGCCTCTGTGGGACTGTCCCACCCTGCCAGTGTGGCGTATGAGTTCCATAGTGATATGGGATTTGGGATGTGCTTATGCTCCACCACCCTAACCCTCCCTGAGCCCACCATTGTCCATCCACTTCTCCTTCCCGGCATCCTCTGAGGAAGCAGAGGTGGACTTTTGTTTTAATTAAGTATACTTTATTGAAAATTTTTTAAGGAACAAAGAATAAGCAATGCAGATAACCATCCAAATAATAGGAACAAGATGGCATAGCACTATCAATTAACAAAAAAAAAACTATGCCCCCCCAACCCACCTGAACACCCTACTATACCCCCCACCCCTTACTCCAGAGATTAGCTCCCCCTCAAAAAGGGGGACATACAACCAGAAGTGTAAAAGGGAAAAGCAACTGAAAAGCCATACATTACTTGCAAAGCAATGCAAGGGGTGCCCATCAGGAGTCCACTCCCAACACAAAACCCAATAAATTCTTGGGAGATGATAGAAAATGCAACAGGCAGGACGTTTGAACAGAAAACAAAGTAAAAAGGGGCTCCCAGATATCTTGGTAATGTTTCTCATGATTGGATGTCAAAGCGGAGATGGACTTGATGGTCCCTGCATGGGGGAATCGGTCCTCCTAACCCAAGCCAACCTGGCCTTTAGTCTGGCAACCTCCCACCTGAGCCCAGAGAGGTGCCAGCAGATAACTTACATAATTTCAGCCAATCAGTGCATAGAGCCGCTGTATCTCTTTCCCTCTGTATAGTAGTATCTCATGCAGTAACTTTGGGAGTGGCACATTCTACTTCACATGTGGGAGGGTGGCTTCATGTAAGTTTTGAAATGAAATTAAAGTACATGAAATGTATTAACTATCACTGACACAAGCAATTTATAATAAGTTAAAAGGACCTCCATTGAGTGTCTCTCTTGTGGTATAAAAAGCTCCTCTCAAGAGGTTTAGGCTGTTGGAATAGCTCAGCCTTGTTTCATGGTCTTGTTGCGTAAACCTCAAGCTCTGGGTCTTTTATGCCATAAGAGACATCCTGCAGAGGCCCTGTTAACTTTTAACATAGTAACATGCTTAATCCAGGTGAGTCTCTGCATGTAAAACTTCTATTGTGCAAAATTATCCACTTACAGAAAATACTTGATGGAAGGTTTTAAACTGACTTTGTACTTCAGCACAGCACAAGACTCCACGCACTGCATCAGATGTCTCTCAGTAGACTGATATAGTCATTCTGGACACCTAAACATATGATCCCAACATTCTGCAATGACAATAGCTTTATCAAGGAAGGTGTTCCTTAAAAATAAACAAAAAAATATATATGCACTAAGTTTAGCAGTGCATTTGAAAAACTAAGTCCTCCCACACGTATTTTTTGTGGGGAGGGCTCCATTTTTCAAATGCACTGATAAAGATACTGCATATATTTTTTCTGTATACTTTTAAGGAACACCTCCCTTGACAATGCTTTTCTCATAGTGAAACATTGAGATCACATGTTTTGATATCCAGAGAAATTGATGCTGTCACTATGCAATAAAGAATATGGCTATATCAGCCTGCTGAAAAACATTTGATGCCATGTGTGGAGACTTGTGCTGCTCTGAAGTACATACATTTTCATGGTACAACCGTTTTCAAGACCCCTGTGGGTCAGGAAAACCTGATTTTTTTTAAACTGTTGAGGTTTGAGTGGTTACAATTTAAAGTGATTTTAATTGAGTTTCCCTTACTGTTTGAAGTCTTGAGAGTCATTATGCAAACATGTTATTACTTCTGGACACCAGTATTGTGACATTCACAAGTTCATCAGGGTGTAACATTATTCAAAACGTTTAATTTTTAATTACCTATAGCTTGTGTAGCAAGAGATGTCACAGTTGGTGGTCATCTGATGCAGAGAAGTAAGAAAAAGGAGGTTAACTTTGGAGTGTGTGAAAACTGAAATGACCACGATAAACTAATTTATCCCAGTGGGAGCATAACATTAATGACAGAAATGCCAAATTATATTTCTATAGGGGAGACAAAACTATTATCTAATTGAATGTGTTAATTAAAATTCTAAACTTCGTATTTTAGTGATGAGAATAAGCAGCATCACACATATGTTCGGAAGCCCTGCACTGAATGAGACACAAGCTCTGTGGTGAATAGATAGAAATCAAGAGGCATTTTTTTGCATTTAATCTTGGTTTCTTGGCTACTGATAGCTTTTTTCAGGTGCTTGAACAGAGGAGTCAGATTGTTTTTCAAGCCGGTTTCCCTTGGTGTGGTAGACCTGGCTGCATTCTATCTCTGCAGTTCTTTATCATTTAGTATGTTACACAATTAGAAACAGGGGAGAATAGTTGGGCCTCAGCCACAAGGACCCCAAACTTTGAAAGGTAAACTTTCCATGATGCCGGATCTGGTGGCCAAGGGTCTAGAGAAACTGCATTATACTTGTAATGCAAAGCACATGTGAGGTTTGTTAAGGATGGTGCTTGAAGGAAATGCAGAGGTCTGAATCACCATAAGCAATATTGGGACATGGGCCAAGATGTGGCTCGCAGCTCAGCAGAGACCTAAGCCAACTGATCCTGCACAAAAGGCATATAACTGCTGGGAAATGGCAGGTTGCCTCTGGGCAAGAGAAGATTACAGAGCAGCACTGAGGGACTGCACAAATAGAGTAAAGCAAGCCAAAAGGGGTCTGGAATCTTGGATAGCAGTAGAAGCTACAGAGAACTCCAAAGTTTTTTCCAGTACATGCTGGAAAGAGAAAGGTGAAGTAGGGTATTAGGCCTCTGAAAACAAGAGAAGGCGGAGGACCCTGTGTGGGCCAAGGTCAATGGCTGTCATGTTGAATGAAAACTTTACTTCAGTGTTCAACAATGGGCCCAAAGGGGAGGGGGGAGGATTCTCACTGGGAAAGCCCATGGCATCAAGTGTAACCAGGATGCAGTCTGCAGCCATTATGCCCCCGGCCTAGTAACAGTCTTGGGCGAAGTCAGCAAACTTCGATCCTCTAAATAATTCTTGGATTTTGTACAATTCGTGAAAATAGCGCAATTCACGGATCGTGAAGTGCAAAGTTTTTGCCTCGAAGGGTGGAATTTTTCCGTGAATTGTGAAATTCTGCTTGTGAAATTCCACACCTCACAGAAAAATTCTGCACTTTGTGGCAAAAACTTTGCTTTTTGGGTGAAGTCAAAGTTTATCAGATCTGAGTAAGCTTCATGAAGCTCCGCAAAGTGCAAATTTTTGCCACAGCATACAAACTCCACTGGCAAAGTTTTACTTCACCACATCTTTATAGGCTGGCAAAGATCACACTGGGTAAATCTCAAGGGGCAGATGGGATGCATGCCAGGATCCTCTTGCAATAATCTTTCCTGAGTCTATCTATGCAGGTGTTGTCCTTTTGTACAGGAAAATGATCATGTTTTCCCATCTAAAAGAAGGACAAGGTCAATCCGAACCAACTATAGACTGGTCAGTCTGACATCTGTTCTGGGCAAGGTCCCAGAATCCATTAACAGGCAGATACTAATGGATCTCTTGACTAAGACCAAGGTTCCCAACCCCTTCCCATCATGGTATTATGAGGTGCAGCTCAAGCCAAGCCAATTTGATCATGTTAGCTGTTGGTTAATTAGGATCTGCAGCTTATCTGTTAGGTAGGAAAATGGGCAGACTAGGTGGGCCAAGCAGTCCTTATCTGCCATCAAATTCTATGTTTCTATGTTCTTTGGTGGTATGATCAGGGAGGTGGACTGGGGCAGGACCACAAAGATAGTCTATTTGGATTTCAGCAAAGCCTTTGACACTGAGACTCATGATAAACATCTGGTCAAAGTACGCCAGCACAGTAAACATAAGGCAGACACAATGTGAATTAGAAACATAGAATTTGATGGCAGATGAGGACCACTTGGCTCATCCAGTCTGCCCATTTCTTTCTACCTACACTATTACCACAAACCATACCCAATCTACAGCTCTTTCTCCCTCCCTTTTTCCTTCCCACTATGATTCCCTGGTGCTTATCCCATGCATTCTTGAACAGCAGCACTGTTTTCACCCCCACCACCTCTGCTGGATGGCTGTTTCAGGAATGCACCACTCTTTCTGTGAAGTACTTCTTTACATCTCTCCTTAATCTACCCCCCTCCAGCTTCATAGCATATCCCCTTGTTCTTGAACACCTTCTCTTCTGAAAAATATTTCCCTCCTTTACTTTATTTACCCCCATAAGGTATTTAAAGGTTTCTATTGCACCCCCCTTTCCCTCCTGTTTTCTGGGGTGTATATACTGAGGTCCTTTAGTCTCTCCTTGTAGGGCTTTTGATGCAGACCCTGCACCATTTTAGTTGCCTTCCTCTGGACTGCCTCAACTCTGTCTATGTCCTTCTGGAGATGTTGTCTCCAGAACAGGATACAGTACTCTAGGTAGGGTCTTACCAGCATTCTATACAGATGCAACACCACCTCCCTCTTTCTGCTGGTGATACTCCTCCCTATGCACCCCAACATCCAACGCACCCTTCCCAACTATCTTGTTACAGTGCCTGGCCACCTTTAGGTCATCTGATATATGATTACCCCTGGGTCTCTTTCCTGCTTGATGGTCATCAATACCACTCCACCCATTTTGTACTTTGCTTCTGAGTTTCCGTACCCTAAGTACATTATTTTGCACTTTTTCACATGGAAACCCAGCTGCCATATCCTTGGCCACTCCTTCAGTTTTCTCAGGCTCTGCTCATCCTTTTCACACCCAGAGTGTCCACCCTATTGAAGATTTTGGTGTCATCTGCAAAGATGCAGACCTTCCCTTTCAGCTCATCTGCAATGCCACTTATAAAGACATTAGACAGGACTGGTCCCAGCACTGACCCCTGAGGCACCGCACTGGTCACCCTCCTTTCCTTGAAGTGAACTCTATTTACCACCACCATCTAGATTGCTAAATGGTTTGGGGCACAGCATAGAAGGTTGTGGTTGATGGGCACTACTCCAACTGGAAAGGGGTACTTGGCAGCATCATCCCTCAAGGATTATGTTGGGGCCACAACTTTTCAAAATTTTCATCAATGATCTGGAAGTTGGAGTCTCCAGCAGACTGCTTAAGTTTGCTTTTGACACCAAGCTTACCAAGGTAGTGGATTTCCTTTGGGGATAGGAATAAGCTTCAGAAGGACCTGAACAAGCTGGGCCACAGGTTGGGGACCTAAACTCTTAGATTCAGTGTAGCCAGATGCAAGGTTCTACACTTAGGGAGGAAAAAAAAGATGAGGGATTCACACATGATGCAGGGCTCCTCATGCTGCAGTGGATGAGGAAAGGAACCTGGGGGTCATAATAGACAATGGGGTAAAGCATGGCAAGCAGTGTACGGCTGCTGTCAGGGAGGCTGGAAGAATGTTGAGATGAATCAAAAGAGAGGTAACCAGCAGGGCAGTGGATGTAAGCTTAACACTTTACAAGGCCATGATCTGGCCACATCTAGAGTACTCTGTTCCATTCTGAGCTTAAAAATATTGAGGCTGGAGACAAGGGTGCAACACAGGCCACTGAATGATCAGGTGTGTGATGGGTAAAAGCTACAGGAGAGACTGAATGCCCTCAGCGTTCACCCTTGAGAAAAGAAGCCTGGGAAGGGGCATGAAGAGTTGGACATGTTTAATCTGACATGTTCAAGCAGGATGATATGATATGCCCTGAAGCTCAAAGGTGGTAAATTCAGGAGTAATGTCAGGAGACATTTCTTCTCCTAGTGGGTGGTGAATCTATGAACTGGCCTACCATCAGAGACAGAGGACATGGAAGACAGTACAGGACTTAAAGGTAAGCCTGAATAAATTGCTGCTTACCAAAGGAAATACAGGGTACCTAGGTAGTAGGGTCAGTGGGAAATCCTTAGATATTAGTGTGTTTAAACAGTATACATTGTATCTTCTTTATATCTAAATTCAGGTTTGGTTCCCTTCCCTCCTACTTTAATTCACTCTTATGCTCTCCCTCAGCTTCCTATTACCCTCTTTATAATAATACTTTCCATTCTCCCACTATTCATTACAGAAGATCTACTACTGCTGGTCAGTCTGCTTTCTCTTACCGCTTCCCTAAACTTTGGTCCTCCCATCCCCTGTCAGTTTGCTCTGCCTCCTTGGTTTTCTCCTTAAGGTCTCTATTTCATGACTTCTCTTCTCCCTCCTGCAACTGTTGCCGACAGTCTTCCTCCCTCTACTAGTTTTGCCCTGGCAATCTGTTTTCTTCATAACCTGTACATACGTTATTCCAATTTCTCTTTAATTTTTGATTATTCTACATGATATGTTGTACTTGCTGTATACGATATTCCCTCATCCCCAATCCCCAAGACACATCTGGAAATTAGATGTTATCAGCTCAGTATGTCTTTCCTGGAAAGAAAGAAAGAAGGAAGGAAGGGAGGGAGGGAGGAAGGAAGGAAAAAAGAAAGAAAGAAAGAAAGGAAGAAAGAAAGAAAGAAAGAAAGAAAGAGAGAAAGAGAGAAAGAAAGAAAGAAAGAAAGAGAGAAAGAAAGAAAGAAAGAAAGCTCTTGAAGCAGGTGGTAGACTTGATGGATCCAGAGTCTTTTCCACCCTTAAATTACTACTGCAGGTTACTATGTTACTAAGTAATTCACATTACTTAGGGGATACAACATGGGTTGACTACAGATGAATGTTTTGCCTTCATTAGTTATCAATGGACAGTCTGAAATCATAGGTCAAAGAGAGAAGCAAAGCTATGAATGCAGTCAAGCTTGTCTATTCATAACAAGTGATGATAGAGAAAGTACAGTACTTACTGCAGAAACCTATGCCCTATTCCATTTATACAGTGTGAGTGAGTTTGTCATGACTCATTGTATTCTAATAACTGGGGAGCATTTTCTCCCATAGGGAAACCCAGTTATAATTCATTGTTATAACCAGAGGGTTATAATAAAGGAATAATTCATGACAGGATGAGTGTTATGCTGGGATAACATCCCACCTTGGGTGAAGGTGCATCAACACCCAAGAAGGATGTTATCCAACCTCTTCACTCAGTGCATTATTCCTATTAAAAAATAGCTCCTTTGTAAAAAAAAAAAAAAAGAGATAAAAAGTACATCTGAAAGCATATTTTTTCTTGTTATTGTCAATGAGGCAAGTATATTTTAGAAAACAATATTGCTGACTGATAGGCCAGTAAGTGGAGCTGCTGTTTTTGTGGCTCTGCAGTGTAAGCTCTCTCTCTTATCTCTGCTTTTGATCCATGGTGCTGTCTTGTGGAAGTGACACATTGTTATCCCTCCCACACACACAGTGGCATGCACTGAATTACAAAAAGAGGACTTTGACTCCCCGGTTCAGTATCGGTTCAACTTTTAAGTGACAAACTGTCGAAGAGGTAAGAACCTGAAGAGCAATCTTGCTCACGCTATGAGTTTGTGTGGCAGCCACGGTGTGAGGATACTGGGAGGGATGTGTTGTTACATTTGACCACATGGAATGTGTGGAGAGTGGGTGGCACTAAGGGTGTTTGCTTGCAAAACTGATGTGACAGCTTTGACTATGATTGTTTTTTAATAAAAAATTGTGCTATGGTGGTCATGGAGTGGAATCTGGTGGCAGAGCCGAGGACTGCAGTACAGCAGATCCCAAAGACAGCATTCACGTGGTTCGTGTTTTTTTTTTTTAGTAAGAAAATGAAACTTCATGGGAGAATGTGTCAGGACTCTGGACTGCTGAGCATCATTTTTGTTGGTTTGTGTGCTGTGGGAGGGAGGGATTTAAACTTAGAAGTTTTCTGTGAACCGGGTAAGTTAAACGCAGCCTGGTAGGAATTGGGAAGCTAATCTCGCTGATGTGAAGTCGATCCAAAACAGGGCTTTCACTTTGGTTGAGGATTGGACATGCAGTAATTTTTTCCCCCTGTGATTGGATCGTGTGTGCTGGGACTAGAGCCTGGATGTTGTACTGGGATAACATCCCGGATCCAACCTCAGATAGACCAATCAGAGACCAGCATTCTTTCTTGCCATTGTATAATGGTAAACACACACCTCGTTTCCCTCATTGTGCACATGTGCACACTGCTGCCAGATGGACTCACTCACCCCGGCTATGCCACTGGACAGAGACATCAAGCGACAAAGTTTTATCATCTGCCAACACTCGTAAGCCCACTTCAGTCTTGTTCCTGGCTGCAGCACATGGTTCTCCCAGTTTGAGGTTAAAAAAAAAAAAAGTGAAAGTGAAAATGGCAGTTCAGCCCAACCGCTGCTGAACTAGTGCTACCACTGCAGTTCTTCTAGCAAGACAGGGACAGGGCAAGCAGCAGAAGCAGAGAGAGAGAGAGAGAGAAAGGATGGGGGTGTATTAATCATAAATAATTCAAACTTTTGGTGTGGGGGATTGTAAACAGCAGTGTCAATACTGCTTTAATGCTACAAACAGCAGCACCATCTACTGGCCACACTTTTTTTTGTAAAGTTAAATGAACCAGGTGAAAAACCACTACCCAGTAATTATATAAAATAAAACATGGTGGTGTGTTAAAAAAAAAAAAAGCTCTGTTATTCTCATCCTCGGTATTGCATGCTTAAATAAACCCTTTGAGCTTCGCTCTTAGGGTTTATGTAGCATCCAACACCTCAGGTGTATGTAAAATTCTCGTTATACACACTTCCTCATGTATTATTTGATATGTGCTAACTACTTGCTGTATTGCACTGTGTGGAGATCTCAGTTGTGATAAATGATATTCCAAATGAAAATAAATCATTTATTTTTATTTGGAACATGTCTGCCCTTAAAATAACATTTTTATCACACACTTTAGAAACTCATCAGTTTTGTACAATTAGTAAAAATTTTCATGGACAAAATGTTATCATTCTAAAAATCCAAGATCATGATTTCTACAGAAACAGAATGTATTCCAGCATATCTCACCTCATGACTAGCAGCGAATTCTGTCTAAAAGAAGCCAACTAAAACTCTGTGGGCCCAATCCCCAGCCACAGTTTTATAAGCTGTACAACAGGGAGAACTAAGATGCTGAGCCATAAAATATGTATTCTGTGAGCAATAGATTTGCACCCAGAAGTGGTTACCCCTCCCCCCGCATGAATTTTGAATACAAATGGGCATTCCGACTTTTATGGTTCAACACTGAAGTCAGCTGCAAGGGTTGTGGGACCAGATCCCCTTTAGGGTGGCAGGCAGGCAGGCATTCAGAGAATCACCAGGTTAAATTTGGACTTTGTGGCTGAAAAATTAAATAAAGACAGGAGGTGGCAGCAACCAACAATGGCTACTTTTGAATTGCCTTGTATTCAGTGAGGTGCTGCTGCTGCCAGTTTTTAAAAATGCAATTATGTATGATAGCCCAGTTCAGATACTACACATGGTTATACCCATTTCACAATATATTTATCCAATGTCCAGCAATATGTCATTTTCGGGAGGGGGGAGTTTACCTGCTTTACTCATTGTTATGCTGTATTTACTCAGGATATGAAGTGAAAGTATTTCAGTTGCTGTGGTTTGCCTTTCAGTCAGCTGATGCTATAGAAATTTGCTATGTGTGATCAGAATTGCATCAGTCCACTTGCTTCTTAGATCGAGCCTCCTTCTATATGGTAAAGGCTGGCTAATACAGGCTAGTTTTTGTATTTGTTTACATATTGAATTCTTTTATGAAGAAAGGTTTTTCTGTGACTCCTTTAAAGAAGCAGTTATGAACATACGAGAGTGCCAGTAGAAACAGGCCATAATGGTCTATTAAGTCTGCTCGAGTGTGCAGCACAGACTATTCTACTGGAGCTGCCCCCCTTTCTCCCTGGAGTTATCCTCCCCCTTCCTCTCCTCTCCCCACCCCATCCTCACTCCCATTCTGACACCCTTTTTTCACCCTTTCCTTTAACTACCCACCATTTTCACTGAGACCACCTCTTCAGCAGTTCATTTCACTTTGACACCACCCTTTCTGTGAAGAAGTGCCTCCTCATCTCTTTTCTAAATCTACCCCCGCCAGTTTCAGACTATAACCCCTTGTGGTCCCCTCCCTTTTTAAACTGAAAATGCCTTCTATTCTAACCTTGTTTATACCTTTTAGATACTTGAAGGTTTCTGTCTTATTCCCCCTCTCCCTTCTGCCCTCCAGGGAATACATATTGAGCTCCCATAATCTCTCCTCATAAGATTTGTCCCCCAGTCCCTGTATCATCTTTGTCACCCTATGCTGCACCCCCTCTAGTAATTTGATGTCTTTCTTCAAGTAAGGACACCAGAACTGCACACAGTACTCCAGGTGGGGCCTCACCAATGACCTGTACATTGACTGAATGACTTCCTCATTCCTGGAGGTGATTCCCCTGATGATGTATTCCAGCATTTTATTTGCTTTGGCCACCATTTTATGGCACTGTGCAGAGTGTCTCATGTCACCCCTGATTATCAATCTTAGATCTTTTTCCTCCTCCAAACAGGCCACCTCTACACTCCCCCGCTAGTAGTTGGCCCCACGGTTCATAGCTCTCAGGTGCATGACCTTGCACTTCCTGGCATTGAACCCCAACTGCCAGATAACAGACCAATTCTCGAGCTTAGACAGATTCTAACTGAGCTCTTGTCTCCCCTCCTCGGTGCCCACTCTCCCACAGAGCTTAGCATCATCTGCGAATAGGCAGATTTTATTTTTGATCCCATCCGCTATGTCACCTATAAAGATGTTGAATAACACTAGTCAGTGTACCGAGCCCTGCAGTACTCCACTGGTTACAGGTCTAGGCTCTGATAGTCCCCCCCCTACAATCACCCTCTGGTTCCTGTCATGTAGCCTGCTCTTGACCCAGCCTAGCAGCTTGTCGCCGACTCCCAGGTTGTTAAGTTTACTGAGCAACTTACCATGTGGCATGGAGTCAAAGGGCTTACTGAAGTCCAGGTACAGGACATCCACCACCAAGCCCCTGTCCAGTGACGCAGTCAAAAAAGTCTATCAGGTTGGTCTGGTAGGATCTTCCTGAGACAAACCCATACTGCCTATCATCCTGGAGACCATTTATCTCCAGAAAAATTCACCAAACTTTCTTTTAGAATGGTGTCCATTAATTTGCTTCAGTGGAGATAAGGTTGACCAACCTGTAGCTACCAGGTTTATCCCTGGGACCACTCTTGTGAAGTGGCACCACATGTGCCATTCTCCAGTCCTGAGGCATGCACCCTGTCTCCAGTGAGGTGTTAAACAGATCTGCCATTGGGCCAGCCAGGACCTCTGTAGTTGTCTTAGGACTCTCGGGTGCACACTATCTGGGCCAGGTGCCTTGGCCACCTGTAGGGCCCTCAGATCCTTCAAAACCCTGTCCTGGATCTCCCCATCTGTCTCTCCCCCCATCAAACCCCTGTTTTTCTCTGTGGCATAGGTCCATCCTTTTCCCTAGTGAAGACAGAGCTGAAGTACTCAGTCAGTGCCTCCGCCTGATCCTCTCCACTTTCTGTCCACCCCCCCATTATCCTGACAGTCCCATCTTTACAGCTTCTTCTCTCCCTGATATATCTTTTTTAAATTCAAGTTTATTGAGTTTATTAACAGAGTGAAAAAAAAAAACATTGCAACAAAAACATAGTTAAAAATAACGTGTGTTACATTATGAAAGAAATGAGACATTTTTTTTTTTACTCTCCCTCCCCCCCTTTATGATCTTCCTACCTTCCCTCTCAAACCTCCCTCCCTCCCCCCTACTAATATGCCTTAGGAAGATTTGTTCATCAGTATGCTTACCAGGATTATGTCACCTTCCAGTACTCGGCCTGGGTTGAAGCAAATAAAGCGTTTGGAAGAAGCTCCATATCAATTCGTATTTTGAAAGACTATCCCTTCTCATAGCCCCAAATTTTTCCATATTCAAGTTAAATAACAGTTCTTGTAACCACTCCGTGTAAGTAATTGGGATGTCATCCAACCAATGCTTTAGCACCACCTTCTTAAGCGAGGATGAAATCAAGGCCATATAATATCTTTGAACTTTGACCGTGATACCGGTATAATCATCTATCAGACAGACTTCTGGGGTAAAATACTGGTCAATGCCCAATAATGGATCTGCTTCATGTTTAATTTGGTCCCACAGCATTTTGATCGATGGGCATTCCCAGAAAATATAATATAAATCCCCAACTGCATGGTGACATCAAGAGCATGACTGATCAGGTCTGTGTCCAATTTTGTATAATTTAAAAGGGGTCCAAAACAGATTGTTTAAAAAGTGAAACTGCATAACACGTAACCTATCCTGGGTTACATATTGGTATGTGTGGCTCCAGATTTCATCCCAATTCCTCTCTTGGCCCCCCAGTTGACCTAGCCAGAATCTAGGTTTATTATCAATATCTACATATGCTTGGTCATACAGTGTCTTGTATACTTTGGAGATGGCGTGCTGTTCCCAGACCATCTGAGCCAAAGATTAAAACCAGGGCCCCGTCATGTGACCATTTCTAAATTTGTGCTTAAATTGCTCAAGTAAATGCTTGAGCTGATATACTTTGAAAATCTGATTAGGTCCCATACGATACTTAACTAGTAGTTCTGCAATTGGAAGACACCTGTCTCCCTGTAAAATATCTTCAATCCTTAAGCCTTTCAACTGGGAGACCCAGGATTCTATTATCATTCTTCCTCCAATCTTCAAGTTAGGGTTGTGACATATTGGTTGTTGTCTATCTGTATTCGGGGAATAATGCAAGAAAGCGCATAACTGATTATGAATACGTAAGGACTCCTTTATTGGGGTGACTGCTAATTTAGGGGGCAATGTTCTTGGAGTGGAATAGAGAAGAGCTTTCAGGTCTATACCAGCATCCCTTATCAGTTCTATTTCCAATTTAACCTAAGAAGGTACATAAGGCAGAGACTCAAGTTCTATGGAAGGCACAAGCCATCATAAATATTTACAGACATTACTTGCCCAATAATATAATCCAAAATGTGGTAGTCTTAACCCCGCTGTCTCTCTGGGAGCAGCCAGTTTATGGTAGACTCGACAGGGAGTTTTCCCTCTCCAAATAAAATCTGAAATAATTGAGTGTATTGCTTTATACCATTTTAAAGGTAACCACACATTAAGCATATTTAGATGGTAATAAATCCTAGGTAAAATGTTCATTTTGATTATATTAATCCTCCCCCAGAGACAGAGTGGAGGTCTGTCCCATCTATTAAGATCTTGCTTTATATTGTTCTTAAGAGCATCCAGATTAAGTTTCACTAATTTAGAGTCCGTTCTTGCCAGAAAGATTCCTAGGTACTACAATGTATGTGGAGCCCACTGCATACCCATGACTGCCGCATCTGACCTGTATACCTTCATGTTAAGTGGAAATATCTGGGTTTTCCCTACGTTAATTTTGTAATTGGATAGCTTGCTATATTCTGCAATAATTCCCAGTACAGCCAGGATTGACATTCGAGAATGGGTAATATGAAGCAAAATATCATCTGCATATGCTGAAATCTCAAACTCCTGCGACCCAATCTTTATCCCCATAACCCTAGGGTTTTGTCTGATTTTAAATAGGAGGGGTTCTAAATATAAATTAAACAAAAGGGGCGATAGGGGGCAACCCTGTTTAGTACCTGAATAAAGAGGAAACCTTGAGAATACCCCATTGCAATATATTTTCACACACGGATGTCTGTATAGAGCAAACACACTATTAATAAAAGAGAGCGGAATGCCGAATTTCTCCATAGTCAAAGATAAAAACCTCCAGTCCACTCTGTCAAATGCCTTCTCCGCATCCACAGACATCAATCCACATGGAAATTTACTATCCTTGGGAAATCCTCCCCTCTCTATGGATGAAACACTCAACTATCTCGCAACACTCTCCTTACCATCCCTAGACCAGGATCAGCAATCGCCATTAATATCTCCCATCTCTACTCAGGAGATCTTGACAGCTATAAAGGATTTAGCTCCTGATAAATCCCCAGGGCCGGACGGATTCTCTCCGAACTTTTACAAAGCATTTGCCAAGGACTTGGTACCGGCCTACACCATCTCTATCAGTACCTTAATGACTGGTAGTGCTCAGGATCCCACCCTTAGCGCCCTTATCATCCTTCTTCTCAAACCAGGCAAAGCCACACCTTCCATCAAGCTATCGTCCTATCTCTTTATTAAATTGTGATATTAAGATCCTGGCAAAATCCTCGCTAAAAGGATTGAGCAGGTATGGTACCCTAATTAGTCACGAACAGATTGGGTTTGTTGCAAGTAGGTCTCCGATTGGATCACCACCGTAAGTTACAATATCTCCTAAATGCGGCTCAGGAATCCTCCTCCCGATGATTTTAGTTTCCTTGATGCAGAAAAGAGGCGTTCGACAGAGTCGACTGGTCTTTTCTATGGGCCACGTTGAAGTCATGGGCTTTCCCACTATTTGTAACCTGGATACAGGCTTTATATACTTCTCCTAAAACAAGGCTGTATTATAATGGAGTTATATCAGATCCTCCCACTCACCTCTGGTACGAGGCAAGGATGCCCTTTATCTCCCTTTTTATTTAATCTGTATCTTGAGCCCCTCCTTAGATCCTTAAATTCGTCCCCATTAATATCAGGCATCCCTGTGGCGAGTAATGTGGCTAAAATCTCAGTTTTTGCAGACGACCTACTCCTACATTTGTCAAATCCAGTCTCGTTGTTGAGGGCGGCCTTAAGTAAGATTGAGACCTTTAGTTTATACTCTAATTATAGGCTTAACATTGCTAAAACTGAAATTTTTCCTCTCAATTGCTTACATTATAGAGCAGATTTTCTTGAATTCGGAATAAGAAGTGGAGTCAACGTTCTATCTCAAATATCTGGGGATACACATTTCTCTTAGTCCATCGTTGATGAAATTAAATTTAGAGATCTATGGCGAAATATTCAACAAGATCTTCTGAGGTGGTCTAAGTTACCTTTGTCATTGTGAGGTGAATCAACACAATTAAGATGAATGTGTTGCCAGAATCTTTTACCCTTTAAAATATGTTAGATTTATGGATCCCTCAGTCCTTTTTCAAGAATATTCACTCTAGTATAAGTTCCTTTCTTTGGAACAATAAAGCTATTAGAAATCAATATAACAAGTTATCTCAACCTAAAGAATATGGAGCTCCGGCTAATAATTTCTTATATTATTACTGAGGCTTCACATCTCAATAAATCCACGGGAATGGTTATCGTTACTGATTCTCATCTCTCTCAAGGATACAAACCAGTTTGGCTCCAAATGGAATTAGACCTTATGAGGTTCATAATATTGACCAGCTCTCTTTTACAGATCAGGCAAAAATATTCATGTCCCACTAGGTTCTCTACCCCTCGTTATCTCCTTACAGGTAGTATTTCAGGTTTACAGGCATTTCAAGATTTCTCAGACGAAGTTTCTCTCAACCTATATGTTTCAAACCCTAATCTTCGTTTGGGTGGTTCAGTGATATCCGCTAAATAGTTTGCCATCTATTTGGGCTGTAGTGTAAAGTTTCTACTCCACCTAATTGCATTCTAGATACAAAGGAATTCTAGATAAATTTCATTAGCCAACCAAACTAGCCTTTACAAGAGTATAGCAATTCTGACACCTTTTGTATACCAAATTTGGGGCAGATAACAGAAGCTCCCTCTTGCCCAACTTTTCTCTCAAGTTAGGAGATTATCAACAAACCACACAGTGTCTCGGAGTTATACAGTTTGTTATATAAATTTCCCGGGCCCCCATCTAATCTCTGTCCTAAGATCTGGAAAGATCTATATCCTGACAAAGAGGCCGATTGGCAGAATATCTGGAAGAGCTTATATATTTACCATACACAAGATAGATATAGACTTACACAATATTGCATTTTAAACGACCTTTATTATACCCCGATCAGACTGGCGAAAATGAAAAGGGCCACCTCAACAAAATGCCTTAGATGTGATCAAGGGGAGGGCTCCCCATTGCATGTTTTCTGGTTTTGTCCATCAGTATTCCCTCTCTGGACCCAAATAGAAGCCTCATTATACCCTCTATTGGGCCTACGTGGGCTCTTTTCACCTAAGGTCTGTATTCTAGGAGACTACCTAGATATAAAAGTGAAGGAGAGGAGATATCATATGGCGTTGATATCCATGGCAGTTAAAAAACTAGTCCTTAGACATTGGAAAGACCGCTCCGTATTAATTTATTTGGAATGGTTGCATGAGATAACTTTTGCTCTCCGTGTTGAAAACCTTATAGCACAGGTGACTCGTAGAGCATCTTCCTTCAGGAAGAAATGGGGTAAGTTAGATGCCTTGTTATTAAGAAAGCAATAGGAAACATGACAAGCTGCGGGCCCCTCTCCCTCTCCCTCTCCATCTCCATCTAACATTTACCACCTAAGTGTCCCCCTTGTTATTCCCCTCCTTTCAACAAACCGGACACGCCCCTCTGCCGAGGGCTCTTTTAGGTACTGGTACCTAAGGCGTTCAACAAGTAGATCAATTTGCACCACAGGGCTGGGAGGGAGGGAGATAAGGAGGGAGAATCCTTAGGTTATTCCTCTAATTTCAATGTCTATGTTATGGACAAATTTTGTTAATGTTCAATTTCTTTTATTACTATTTCTTGAAGTTTTAACGAAAATGCTGGAATAATGTTAACACAATGGTTTAAATTGTCATGGTCAAACTTAATAAAACTTATTGAATTAAAAAAAAAAAGAAATTTACTATCCTTGGATGCAGAGAAAATGTGAGACAACTTACGGAGATGGTCTGAGGCCATTCTGCCATTCATAAACCCAACCTGATCCTGATGAATTAACGTAGGCATAACTTTAGCTAAACAGACCGCTAAGATCTTTGCTAAGATTTTAACATCATAGTTGATTAGTGAAATAGGCCTATAATTTGAGACCTTATCAGGTTCTCTCCCTTCTCTTGGGATAAGCACTATCAGGGATTCAAAAAGATGATTGTCTACTGTGTCAGAGGTAAGTATACTCTGAAATAGTCTTTTTAACCCTGGGCTTCACTGCCTCGCAAAACATTTATAAAAATTAGGTGAGAAACCATCCGGTCCCGGAGCTTTATCAATGAAAGCATCTGGATTGCCTTTAAAATTTCAGTCTCTGAAATGGGGGAGGAGAGCATTTCCTTCTGATCCTCTGGCACCAGAGGCAACTTACAAGAGGAAAGATATGCCCTTACTTCTTCACTACTGGGTCGGGAGGTCATAGGGCTATATAAATCCTTATAGTAGTCTTCAAATTCTTTAACTGTTTCATAAGGGGAGGTTTTAATAGACCCATCTGTCAGGGAAGTAATACTTTGGATAATTCTGGATGCTTCTGTTGCTTTTAAACGCATAGTGAGAAGCTGTTCTGATTTTTTGCCTTGATCTAAATATAAAGCTTTCATTTTACCAATGGCATATTCCACTTTATCTCTCAGAATCTCATCATACTGATGCCACAGTCTGATTAACTCTTCCCTAATCTCTACTGACGAGCTCTTTGAGAGAGTGCTTTCTATTTCTCGAATCTGTGTCAGCAACTGCCTGGCCCTACACTCTCTCTGTTTCTTCCTAGCCACTGCAAGTTGAATAAGTTCACCCCTTAATACACATTTCAGTGCACTCCATTCTATATCCCCTCTACCTGTTGAATTGCAGTTTTCTTTCTCATATTGTTCAATTCTCTGAACTATACAATCTCTAATCTCCGAAGAGCGGAGAAGTTGGTTGTTTAGTTTCCAGATGGTCTATCTAGGAATGTTGGGAACAAGATTAAGGGTGCAGCTAACCATAGAATGATCCGAGATGATCCCTGGAATAATGTTATTGTGTACTAATCCAGGAAGCATACACTGGCTTATCAAGAAAAAATCAATTCGAGACCTGGATTTGTGGACTTCCGATAAGAATGTATACTCCCTACAGGAAGGATATAACACCCTCCACGGGTCACACAAACCCAGATTGTCAGACAGGTCCCTAATAGCTCTCTGTGCCGGAGAAAGGCCCTTACCTTGTTTACCTTCTTTATCCATTTCTGGAGTAAATGGTAAGTTCCAGTCTCCACCCAGCAATATTGGAAGGTGAAGAAATGGGGACAAAAATTTAATAATTCCATAAAAAAGCCTGGTGAATCTCCGTTTGGGCCATACACACTGCCTAACACTATCCTCGTCTGATTTAAGAGACCTATTATAATTATTTAGCAACCACCAGGATCTGCCAGTTGCTTCTCACACATGAAAGCAATATTCCTGGTAATTAGTATGGCCCCCCCTACTAGCTGTGCTATCTCCAGCGGTGTATATACTTGGCCGACAAACTGACGCCTAAACAAATTAGATTCCCTGTCAAGTAAATGTGTTTCCTGCAAACATATTATCTGGCCCCCTTGTAATTGCAGATGTCTCAACACCTTGTATCTCTTTATTTTCTTCCTGGACCCTTTGATGTTCCACATGATAAATTCGTATGTGCTACCCATTATCCAAGTACCTGGTATGATACCATCGAATACTAGCATCCGTAGCACCTCTCCCTTTTGTCCTTAGCACCACCTGATGAACAGATCTTCCCGTGCGCTTTTCCTTTAGTCCGCTTCTACTTATCCCCTCCCTCATCTCTATTCCCTCTTATAATCCTATATTCCCCATTTAACCCCTTGCTCCCCAACTACATACAAGCGTTGTTATATATGTTTCAGGTAAAATCTTTTCCACCCCCTTCCCCCAACAAAACAACATTACCGCCCATGATATCCAAAGTTCCATTCCTCCTGATCTCCCTCCAGCCTCCCCCTCCCTCTAACCATTATATAGCTAACTTTCTAACAGGTGAAAACCTTTAAGATTTACCATACATGTATTTCTCTTTCCCAAAAATCCTGATTCTAAAATTCAAAAAAAAAAAAAAATTTACCCAAGGAGGTCATTTGACCATGAACTATTAAACATCAAACCTTCATTGGTAAATAAATTGACACATCAGCTGATCTCCAACCTAAAGGAATCCATTCCTTCATTGCCCCATTTGCACAAATATCAAATTCTTTTAATTCAGGTCTCTATCCTTTTAAACCCCATCAAAACAGAGCCCCATCCCAATTCAGTGAATGTTTTTAAGCAAAACCCCCTTAGTATCAGATTACAATAAACATTAAATAAAGCATGCTGTTATACTGCACAGCCCCAAGGTCTATACCCCCCTCCAAAAATATGAGAAAGTTAAAGAAAAATACCCCCTAGCATATATATATGCCTTTAAAGTCACTACTTCCTTATTCACAATTACTCCCCAGTCCCTATCTGGGGTTACTCTTTACGAAAAGGAAAGAAAGAGAGAAAGGAAAAAACTAAAATAAACTGAGCAGACTTGCACTTCAGTCCACACTGTTAAAATCACGGTCGCTAACTAAAGGGAAAAATAATGGGGGAGCTCCCTCTTGTGGTTAAAATGCGACACGGTCTCAGTCCCGTTTAACAATTTAACTTAAATGTTCACAACAAGGAGATTCAGTGATTTAATACGGTTTTCATTCAGACTCCAGTCGACTGCCTAGAGCAACGGAGCCCCCAAGATAGATTCCACAAGGACATCCTTCTCGACCTCCCAAGCAATGAGGTGGTTCCCTCATGACAAAATCAATAATAAACCAAATCGGGGGTGCTGCTTCCAGATACAAATATGGAAAAACAGAAACCGTTTACTGGGTTAGAAGCCTTAACGATACCTATAGCCCCCTTACACTGCTGTTATCTGGAAAGAGGTGTGGTTGTGCTCTTCTGCTTTCCCCTTGGTTATTAACGCATTCTTACAGTCCAACTCGATGCGCTGAGATCTGATTCCATCAATGCCTCTCCTCGATTCTCCGGATTCCTGCAGGCTCCAGTCGGCTTCCAAAAGCAGCAAAACCCCTCGATGTAGCTATCCACAAGGTCTTCCTTTTAGATCCCCAAAGCAAGAAGTGGCTCCAATGCTACGAGTTCATAAATAAGCCAAATTGGGAAAACTGCATTACACTGGGAATACGGAGAGACAGAGCCGATTACAGGATTAACAAACTTAATTCCTGTAGCCCCGTGACTTTGCTTATACTGGGAAACAACATATTTTGTTTTCTCTCTTCTCTTTATTTATTTTAATTTACTTATTTTATATTTTCCTTTCAATTTTAAAGACTGATAATCCTCTCCTCCTTCACCCTTGCTTGAACAAATCTGGGAGGGCTTCCCGCAACCCCTTCCTCGCTGACTGGGCATCCTCAGAACTGGACCACTGTCCAGACAGTAACACTTGTAGTCTCACTGGGTACCCCATTCTGAAGCGGGTACTTGAGGCTATCAATTTAGTTACGATCTGGTGATACTCGGCTTTCTTTTGACGCACCGATAATGGCAGATCTTGTGTGATTCTTAACGGGGTCCCCTTCCACTTCACTTCTTTAAGTTCCTTAACTTTGGACAGTACAAACTGCCTTTCCTGAAAGTTCAGAAACCGGAAAATCAACGTACGTGGTGGGGACCCTGATGGTGGCATTGCCCGTAACGCCCAGTGAGCCCGCTCGATCGTGTAATTTTCTCCAAAGGGTGTAGGGCCTGCAATCTTTCATAGGAATTTCTGGACAAACAAAATTGTATCTGCTCCCTCTTCTTTCTCGGGGAGACCAATAATTATCATGTTGTTCCTTCTGCTCCGTCCCTCCAGGTCTTCGATTTTCAACTCCATTTTATTTATTTTTTGCCTCAGATTCACAGTCTCCGGTTCTTGTTTAGCCACTCGCTTCTCCAATGAGGTAACTTTAATTTCTGTGTCCCCCGTATGATGAGATAGATCCTCTAACACCTGGGTTACAGCCTTCAATTCTTCTGTTACAGAGCAAAGCTTCGAGCGAAAAGGTTTGAATTCGGCAAGAAATTGTGCCAATGTCAGGGGTTCCTTCTCCGGACTATTAATTTCACTCTCCTGGCCTCCCGTGAGTATGGAGACTCTGGCTTTTTTCGGAAGGGCCTACGCTGGGGAAACTGGCAGGGTATGTTTAAGTGGAATTCTTTTCATCTCTGCTTCCATCTGTCCCCAATTTCAGTATACAACATTCTAGAAACCTTTAGCTAAATTAATCCAAATAAATTCTTGATGTAAATCATCTGGAATACGTGTAATAAAGGCTTATATTGGAGTAGGACGCTGGAGCTATTCGACCAGGCTGCTACCACAGAACTTGCATCACATGACTCCCTCTCCCTTATATATCTGAAAAAGTATTTTTTTCCCCCTTCCCTGATCTCCTGCACTAGACTTAGTTGTGAAACCCTTCCCAAAGAAAGTGCATTTAGATTCATTCGATCTTGCAAATTGCAGGCCTGTCTCTAGCCTTCCTTTTATAGCTTAGATTACTGAGAAAGTGATGGTGCTCCATCTGAAAGGACAGATGGAGAAATATGAACTCAAGGAGCCTCTCCAGTCCAATTTCTGATCACAACACACCACATCACACCACAAAGACTGCCTTGTCAGGTAATGAATGATCTGCTTCTAAATGAGGCTCAGAAAGAGTTATCAGTTCTGGTTCACCTTGATCTGTCATCAGCATTTGATACTTTGATACCATGGACCAAAGGGAGTTGATTAAGCACCTGAAGAATGTATTTAGACTGACTGGGAATGTACTTGAATGGTTCGGATTTTTCCTGGAAGATCACTGTCAGACCATGGTTTGGTGTAATTTTCAATCTGCCCCTTCAGCAGCCATAGATGGTGTCCATCAGGGCTCTGTCCTTTCCCCTTTCCTGTTTGTAGTTGATAATGCTACCACTAGGAGTTGTGATACTCAGGCAAACATGAGTTTTAACCCTTGAACTGCCAATAGAATTAGAACATATAGCAATTTTGGACTGATAGAGCAGTCCGTGGCACAGCAAGGGTTAACTGCTATGAAAATGACATTCAGCTCTACCATTCATTTAGACCCAGGCAGAGAAACCCGATGCTGGTAATTGAGAATGCTATCTAAGAAATTAGAGACTGGGGGCTCAATTTTCAAAGCATGGCACAGGACTTGCCACAAATCATGCAACATGATACTTTGGCTCTGGTGGTGCTATAAACCACTTTGCTGCAACAGTGCCCGATTCTCAAATCTTGGGTATAGTTACAACAGTTTCTACATTTTATGGCAGCTTGCACCAATATCTGGTGTAAGCTCCATAAAACAACCCACAGGAATGCCACAAGCTAGACCAGAAAAGATTGGTTTAACTTGTGGCACCTGATGCACAGGTTGAAACTCCTGATCACTGGCTGGGTGATTGCCACAAGCCCCATGTGCCATATCTTCAGTGCACCCAGGGCTTGCGGCAGTCAGGGGCTTTGAAAATTGAGCCCTGGAGTATGAATGCTCATAGCCTGGGCAACAAGATTGTGGACCTAGAGGCCACTGTGGTGGAAGCGGACCTGGATTTAGTCACCATTACAGACCTGGTGCAGTGAAAACCAGTACTGGGATTTGGCCATACCAGCTTATGATGTTCAGAAGGAACAGAGTAGGTAGAAAAGGGGGAAAAGTAACTCTTTATAAAAGGGACAACATAAAGGCTACAGAAATACAAGGCAAGCAGGAGGGAGTGGAGGTACTGTGGCTAACTATGGAAAAAAGGAAAAGGGATGTTATTCCCACAGGAGTGATCTACAGACCTCCAGGGTGAAGAAGTAGATGAGAAAATGATGGAAGCAATCTATAGGATGACTTGCAAGGGTGAGCTGATACTAGTAGGGGACTTCAGTCTCTTGAATGTGGATTAGAGCCTCACTGCTGTGGCAGCAGCCAGGAGTAGGGACATCCTGGACTTGCTGCAGGGGGGATTCCTTAGGCAACTTGTAATGGAACCCACTCATGAGGGGGCCTTGCTGGACCTGGTACTGACAAACAGGAACAGTATTGCTGATGTCACAGTAGGGGACCACTTGGGGTTCAGCGACCATTTTACAGAGTGGTTTAATATTCAAACCAGGTTAGAATTGAACCACACAAGGATGAGGGTCAGGAGGGCTGATTTTAAGAAAATGGGAGAATGCCTCAGAGATGCCCTGACAGGGACAGGGAAACTAGAGGGTCAAGGACCAGTGGGCGAAAATAAAAGAGGGCATTGAAAAAGCTAAAAATCTCTGTGTCAGGCAGATTAGCAAGGGAAAGAGAAAAAATAAACCACAATGGTTCTCTAGTGAGGTAGTGGAAAAAGTAAGAACAAAAAAATGGCTTTTAGAAAGTATAAAAAAACACAGAAAGAGGAGGATAGGGGTACTTATCAGGAGAAGCAAAGGGAGGCAGGGAAGGCAGTTAGAATACTGCCAAATCAGTAAAAAAAAGGGGACAAGACATTTTTTAAGAAAATACAAAATCACACATGCCCCCATAATGCAAAGTATCATGGGCTGCATATGCAAATCACCACAGAATGTTATGCTGGTCCAACTTTAAGCAGAATTGCATGGTGCCGGAAGGCCTCTCACACAATTTGCAAAGGGTGCTAACAGAAGACATAGACACGTGTTTCGTCCTACCAGGACTCATCAGTATGCCTCGTCTGTTTGACACCCCAGTGGAATGGACCAGCTACCCTTAAGACAGTGTGCCTTGGATATGTTGTGGTGAACCCATTAAAATAAAAAACTATTTAAAAGACAAAGAACCTCTGTGTGCAAACACTGAGGCAAGGATTACCCCAAAGGGCATTTGGCTGGGAAACCAAGTTTCAAGAAAATACAAAATCACACATGCCCCACAATGCAAAGCATCATGGATGCATATGCAAATCACCACAGAATGTTATGCTGGTCCAACTTTAAGCCAGTACATGGTGCTGAAAGGCCTCCACACAATTCAAAAGGGTGCTAACAGAAGACATAGACACGTGTTTCATCCTACCAGGACTCATCAGTATGCCTTATCTGTTTGACACCCCAGTGGAATGGACCAGCTACCCTTAAGACAGTGTGCCTTGGATATGTTGTGGTGAACCCATTAAAATAAAAACTATTTAAAGACAAAGAACCTCTGTGTGCAAACACTGAGGGCAAGGATTACCCAAAGGGCATTTGGCTGGGAAGCCAAGTTTCAAGAAAATACAAAATCACACATGCCCCCACAATGCAAAGCATCATGGGCTGCATATGCAAATCACCACAGAATGTTATGCTGGTCCAACTAAGCAGAATTGCATGGTGCAAAGGCCTCCCACACAATTCCAAAGGGTGCTAACAGAAGACATAGACACGGTTTCATCCTACCAGGACTCATCAGTATGCCTTATCTGTTTGACACCCCAGTGGAATGGACCAGCTACCCTTAAGACAGTGTGCCTTGGATATGTTGTGGAACCCATTAAAATAGAAAACTATTTAAAGACAAAGAACCTCTGTGCAAACACTGAGGCAAGGGTTACCCAAAGGGCATTTGGCTGGGAAGCCAAGTTTCAAGAAAATACAAAATCACAATGCCCCCACAATGCAAAGCATCATGGGCTGCATATGCAAATCACCACAGAATGTTATGCTGGTCCAACTTTAAGCAGAATTGCATGGTGCCGAAAGGCCTCTCACACAATTTGCAAAGGTGCTAACAGAAGACATAGACACGCTGTTCGTCCCTACCAGGACTCATCAGTATGCCTCATCTGTTTGACACCCCAGTGGAATGGACCAGCTACCCTTAAGACAGTGTGCCTTGGATATGTTGTGGTGAACCCATTAAAATAAAAAACTATTTAAAGACAAAGAACCTCTGTGTGCAAACACTGAGGCAAGGAGTTACCCAAAGGGCATTTGGCTGGGAAACCAAGTTTCAAGAAAATACAAATCACACATGCCCCCACAATGCAAAGCATCATGGGCTGCATATGCAAATCACCACAGAATGTTATGCTGGTCCAACTTTAAGCAGAATTGCATGGTGCGAAGGCCTCTCACATAATTTGCAAAGGGTGCTAACAGAAGACATAGACACGTGTTTAGTCCTACCAGGACTCATCAGTATTCCTCATCTGTTTGACACCCCAGTGGAATGGACCAGCTACCCTTAAGACAGTGTGCCTTGGATATGTTGTGGTGAACCCATTAAAATAAAAAACTATTTAAAGACAAAGAACCTCTGTTGCAAACACTGAGGCAAGGGTTACCCCAAAGGGCATTTGGCTGGGAAACCAAGTTTCAAGAAAATACAAAATCACACATGCCCCCACAATGCAAAGCATCATGGGCTGCATATGCAAATCACCACAGAATGTTATGCTGGTCCAACTTTAAGTAGAATTGCATGGTGCCGAAAGGCCTCTCACACAATTTGCAAAGAGTGCTAACAGAAGACATAGACACGTGTTTCGTCCTACCAGGACTCATCAGTATGCCTCATCTGTTTGACACCCCAGTGGAATGGACCAGCTACCCTTAAGACATTTTTTAGATACATAAGTGAAAAGAGAAAGACCAAGGGATGGACAATAAGGCTGAAAGGGGGAGGAGGGATGTGTGTGGAGGAGGACCACCAAAAAGTGGACATATTGAGAAAATACTTCTGTTCAGTTTTTATGGGGGAAGGGGTAGGCAGAAGGCCAATAATAAAAGACAAGGGCACTAAGGGAAGGGAGATGGACACTAGCCCATTTACAGTGGAAAGAGTCCTAAGGGAATTGTCATAGTTAAATGTAGACGAGGCAATGCGACCAGATGGAGTACACCCCAACTTACCAAGGGAACTCAAGGAGGAGTTGGCTGCACCTCTGACAGTCCTGCTCAACCTGTCACTAGAAATGAGAGAGGTCCCAGGAGACTGGAGGGGGGGCCGATGTAGTCCCACTCCACAAAAATGGAAACAGAGAGAAGGCTAGAAATTATAGGCCTGTCAGTCTGACTTCAGTACTGGGCAAAGTAATGGAATCACTACTGAAGGAAAGAATTGGGGATTATCTTGTTTCCAAAGGTCTTCAGGATCTAAAGCAACATGGGTTCATGGGGGGGAGGTGTTGCCAGACACACTTAATTGAGTTGTTTGACTGTATAACCAAAGAAGTTGATCAGGGAGGAGTGGTTGATGTAGCCTAACTGGATTTCAGTAAGTCCTTAAACACCGCTCCACTGGTGAGTAAACAGAGAAGCCTGGGCATGGGTTCTAAAGTAGTAAGATGGGTAAACAGCTGGCTGGACAATATGAGTCAGAGGGTGGTGGTAAATGGCATCCACTCTGGAGAGGACAAAGTGACCAGTAGGGTGCTACAAGGGTCAGTACTAGGCTCAGTCCTCTTCAGTGTATTTATAAGTGACATTACAGAAGGACTGGAAGGGAAGGTATGCTTATCAGTGGATGACACAAAAATCTGCAACAGTAGATACACTGGGGGTGGGGGAGTGGAAACGATGAGAGAAGATCTAAAAAGCTAGAAGAATGATCATGAGTTTAGCAGCTGGGCTTCAATGCAAAAAAGTGCAAAATCATGCACTTGGGGCACAGAAACCCAGGAGCAACATATCAACTGGGAGAAGTACTGGCAGTCACAGAACAGGAAATGGATCTGGGGAAATCATTTCTGATGATCTGAAGGTGGCTAAACAGTGTAACAAGGCAGTGGGAAATGCAAGTGGGATGCTCAGTTGCATAGGTAGGTGTATGATTTGCAGAAAAGGTTCTATATGATAACGGCGAATGTACATTGGCAAAAATCAATTTTGCTGATGTACACCCCGGCACATGGCAATAGGCCACCAGGGACTTACATTTCTTATGTTTATGCAGGGAGCTTCACCCCCTGCAGCCCCATAGTAAAGGATTCTCAACTCCAGTGGGGTGCATGTCGGGAGGGGGCGTAAATTTAAAAACAAAAAATGTATGCACGGCTGGACTCAAACCCGGCACCCTTACAGCTGAAGCCTGCGACCCACCCACCACACCATGGGGCAGCTCAGCAGTCCATCACCAAAACACACAACACAAACCCTCCCTCTCCCCTTCTGTTGTGCTCCCCCCCACTTGTTTAAATAGCAACAGGATGTCTCTGTACCTGCAGTTGCCCACCTCATCAAGTAGCCCTCTGATAAGACACAGCTATTGAGTTGCCCTTTTTGGTGTGTGCTCAATAACACGTGCCCTTATCACTGTATACCAGCAGAAAGAGGAAGGTAATATTACCCCTATGTAGATCACTAGTGAGACCATACCTCGAGTATTGTGTCCAATTCTGGAGGCCCCACCTCCAAAAGGACATGGACAGGGTGGAGGCGTTACAGAGGAGGGAAACCAAAATGGTGCAGATTCTGCATTAGAAAACCTACGAAGAAAGGCTTAAGGAATTAAATATGTATTCCCTAGAAGAAAGGAGGGAAAGGGGGTACAGTATATGATAAAAACATTCAAATACTTCACAGGTATAAACAAGGTACAGGAAGGGAGTATTTTCTAGAGGAAAAGAAGCTCAAGGACAAGGAGTCACACTAAGAAGCTGGAAGGGAGGGAAGCTGAAAGGAAATGTGAGGAAGTGCTTCTTCACGGAAAAGGTGGTGGATGCTTGGAAAAGCCTCCCAGCAGAGGTGGTGAGGACAAAAATGGTTACAAGATTCAAGAAGGGATGGGATAGACACAAAGGTATCTTAGAAGTGAGGCAAGGGGGGGTGCAAAGTGGAGACCGAGTAGGTTCTGTGGTGGCACTGTAGGTAGGCAGACTAGATGGGCCAAATGGTCTTCATTTGACAATAACTTCTAAGTTTCTATGTATGGATGAATGCAAATTGGATGAAACTCAACCTCAGCACAATTGAATTAATTCTGGTGGGCCCAGATCGCCTGGTATTGGGCCTTAAAGAGCATTTCCAGCCTCCTCTTGTTAATGGGTCTAAGCTACAGGTGAGGGAGGAGGTACACAAACTGGGAGTCATCTTCAATGTGTCAGCGTGGCTCAGTTGGTAGGACATCTGCCTCTGGACCAGAAAGTCGTGGGTTCGTGTCCCACGCCGGGATTGGACTTGCACCTAAAAATCGCTGGCATCTGAGTGCAGTATTGGAGGGTGCTGTACTGCTGGGGTGTGCCATCCTTCGGATGAGATGTTAAACCAAGGTCCCTTCTGCCCATCCTGGTGTTGTCCAGGTGGAAGTAAAAGAACCCAGGGCACTCTTCGCAAAGAGTAGGGAACATTCCCAGTGTCCTGGCCAACATTCCCCTTCCCATAAACCGGTTCATGCAATTATCCAGGCTGTGTGTGGGTGATGATGTGTGATATGGCCGACACCACACATTCAGTCACTTCACTACCAGTCTAGCATTGCTTGTAAAGCGCTTTGGATGTATGAAAAGCACTATATAAATGCTGATTCTTCTTCAATGATGAACTGACTATGTTTTTTCAAGTGGCAGCCATACTCCGAAGTGACGTTTGCCATATTAAGAATATAGCCATTTTGCGCCCCTTCCTTGATCCTGGTAATCTACACACGCTAGGGCAAGTCTTTGCTACTATATGAATTGACTACTACAAAGCAAAGGCACTTTAATATCACTTTCCAACTATTCAGCTCTGCCAGCTTCAGTTTATCCAGAATAAGGCAGCTACATTATTGACCAGAGTGTCAAGGTTTTAATACATTACTCCTGCTCTTTGTAAGCTACACTGGCTGCTGTTGAACCAGTGAACTGAATTTAAACAGTCACTGCTTGCTCTTAAGGCCATATATAAATGGATAGGGTTTTCTCTACATTCAAGAGAGAAACTCAAGGTAGGCTTATTTTTTTTAATTTATTTATTGAAATGTTTCACCAGGAAAGGCACACTGAGCTACAAGATGCTCATCTCACAGTGCGACCTGGGGGGGGGTACAGAGGAGAGCAGATGAGAACATGATACATAGCATTGAGTTACACATTGGAATCATGAAATGAGAGTAACATTGCATGCATTGACTTGGAATTTGAGTTACATATTAGTACAATGAGTGAGAGTAACAGTGTACGGGGATTTACAACAACCTTGCATGCAAGGGAAGGGCTACATCAGAAACTGATACAACATGGGGTAGGTTTAAACAATACTATGTTGTCAGCCATGGAAGAACATGGAATTAGGTTATGACCTGGATTATGTTTACACAATACATAGGTGACAGCCACTATCAATGGGTAACACGTTAGAAAAACAAGGCTAGAAGTGCAGTAGGGGGTAAGTGCAGAGGTTGGTGGATATATGCCAGCATTTGTAGCTGATTGCAAAAGACACTGGTCAGGCCACATGGGATCTGGGGGGGAGCAGTGGGGGGTAAGTAGGAGTGGGGGGAAGGGGGGATTGGGCAAGTGGGGGGGAAGAGGAAGTCAGATACATGAACAGATTACCGCGTAGAAGTTTGTCAGGGCAGAGGACAGGGAATGCCTAGAGGAGGAAGAGGAGGAGGAGTGTTGGATTTGGACTGGCAGGTCATTCCAGAACTTTGGGAGATGGTAGGAGAAGGCCAATTGGCCTGCAGTGGTCTGACGGTGAGGAATTATCAACAGTCAGGAGTCAGTAGACCTAAGGGCATGAGAGAGGATTGGAGGAGATGATAGAGAGGAGGCGAGGTAGGGTGGAAGGGACCCGAGCCAGAGGTTAGAAGCAAATTTAGCACTGTGGAGTAGGCGCTGTCTGTCAAGGGAGGGGAAAGCCAGCGAATGGTAAAGCTTGCAGTGGTGAGTGCGAGGGGACATTGAGGGCAAAACGACAATGCATTGAAGAGAGGGTCCAGTCTGGATAGAGCAGACTTGGAAGCAGCATTGTAGACTACATCACAGTAGTCGAAGATAGGCAATATCATTTTCTGCACAATTTTGCATCTCACAGGTAGTGGGAGGCTACTGCAGTTCATATAGAGAGCACTGAGCTTAGGGCGCAGTTTTTTTCAGGATAGCATCCACATGGGCAGAGAAGGATAGGTGTCGGTCAAGCCAGACACCTAGGTACCCAAAGGCAGTCACGTCCTCAAGGACTGTCCCATCAAGGGTGTGGAAGATCGTGGGTGTGGTAAGCCTGGATAGTCTCTGCCTAGTGCCGAAGGTCATGGAGACTGTCTTCTTGGCATTGAGGGAGAGTTGGTGGGAGCTAAACCAGAACTGAACTTTGCTGAAATCAGCCTGTAGACTGGTAGCGACCTCCTCGAGGGTCCGGCCAGAGGTAAAGAGCACTGTGTCATCTACATACATGTCAATTGAGGTAGATGAACAGGTTTGTGGCAGGTCATTTAACAGGATGGAAAAGAGAATGGGGCCGAGTACTGAGCCCTGGGGAAGACCAGTATCGATTGGGAGTGGAGGGGAGGTGGAATCAGCAATTTTTACAGACTGAGTTCTGCCTTGTAGGTAGGCTCTGAACCAGTTGGTGGCAGTCATGGATAAACCAGCTTCAGAGAGGCAGGATAACAACAGTGGGTGGGAGACAGTGTCAAAAGCTTTGGCTAAGTTGACAAAGATGGCTAATGTAATAAGACCTTTATCCATTCCCGAGAGGATGGAGTCAGAGAGTCTTAGTAGGGAAGTGGCGGTAGAGTGTTTTTTCCTAAATCCAGACTGGAAAGGCTTGAAGAAGTTGGATTCTGAGAGGAAGTTGGAGAGTTGTGAAAGCACAAGGTGCTCCTGAAGTTTCGTGAGGACAGGGAGGAGTGAGATGGGGTGGTAATTTGCTGTGGTGGTGAGGTTCCCTCCTTTTGGAAGTGGTAGGATTGTGGCATGCTTCCACTCCATAGGAACTGATTCACTGGCAAATGATAGGTTTAGAAGGGTGGGTAGGGGAGATACAGTGGCCGGGGCAGATAGGTAGAGGAGTTTGGTGTCCATCCAGTCAGGGGACTTTCCCTTAGAGGGGTTCAGGGTGAGTAGGGCATCTAGGGCTTCCATAGGACAGATGTTCCTGTAGAAGAAGGTGTTCAGGCCGGGGGGGTTTAGGAGCTTCAGCATGGTGTGTGGGGGGGGTTACAGCTGGAAGGGAGGCAAGGAGAGTAGTAGCACATGTGGTGAAGTAGGAGTTGAACTCAGAGGCAATCGCAAGAGGGTCTGAGAGAAGAGGCCCATTTGAGAACAGTAGGGGGAAGGGATTTGATAACTTTCCAAAAATTTTAAGGCCTACATATATTGGTGTTGAAGGTGTAGTTAAAGTATTCAGCTTTGGCTAGTCAGGTGGCCTTGGTGCACTTGTTACGGAGCATGCGGTAGGTGATGTTGTCACCTGGGAGGAGCATAGTCTTGTAAGTTCTCCATGCTATTAGTTCAGGGAAAATCCAGGGAAGGTGTGTCCCCCAGACCCTGATGCGTCACATGAGGGCATGATTATTCCAGATGCTGAGGAAGGTGTGCCGGAATTGTGTAAGGGCATCATCCATGTTATAATTTCCAAGGTGATGACCCCAGTTTGTGTGAGCTAGTTCTTTCAGAAGGGGGGTAAGGTTTAGTGATTTATATGACCGTTGTACTAGAAATTTGGGAGGGGATTTAAGGCGATGGATTTAAGGCGATGGATTTTGTGGACTAAGTAGGTGATGTGATGGTCGCTTATAGAGTCTGGAACTAGGCCAGATTTGATGACCCAGTTGGGGTGGGAGGTGAGAACCCAGTCAATTAGGGAGTGATTGCTAGTCTTGTGGTTAGTACGTGTTGGTTCCAAGATGACCTGGGTAAGATTGAGGACTGTTATTGCAGAACAAGCTTTGTTAAAAAAGGGAGATGGCCAGTTGTGATTAAAATCTCCCATAATATAAAGTTCACCAGATGGGGCTAGGGAGGATAGGTGGCTTTGAAGGTCAGTGACAGTTGCAGCTGGGGTTCCAGGGTGGCAGTATACACCAGCAACATAAATAGGGAGTGAGAAGGGGAGGGTCAGTTGGAGCATGAGCAGTTCAAAGGCTTTGGGCTCTCATTTAGCAAGTGTAACAGAGAAATGTAAGTCAGAGGTGGTGTAAATTGCAACTCCTCCACCTCGGGTGGTACGGTCTTGACGAGTGACATTGAATCCTGGGATGGTGATGGTTGGGTCCTTGAAGTTAGGGCTTAGCCAGGTTTCTGATATGATGATAATGTCGGGGGCATGTTGGGCAGCTTGCACCTGGAGCAGATCAAAGTTGGGGGCTAGGCTACGAATGTTTAGGTGGAGTACTCGTAGTCCATGGGAGAGAGAGCCAAACTGAGTAGCAGTGGTGGTCTTTGCAGGGAAGTTGATCACTGAGCTTGAAGGGCTGAGGGCTGGTGCTGAGCCAGGGTTGGAGTGTATGTCGCTCGCTGCAAGGAGTAGTAAGGCAAAAGTTAAATAGTGAGGAAGTATATAATAGCACCATGTTGTGGGCGAGAACTGCTTAGGAGATGCTTTAGGGCGGACAGCATGACATGTGCTGGAGGTAATTAGATGGATGGTTGACCAAAGGTGGGCATAGGAGTAGAGAGAGGAGGAGGAGGGGCTAAAAGGATAGTGGGACCCCGTAGTGGCTGGTAGAGGTTGAGTAGTGGTGGGGGGGCATAAGTAGGATGAGTTAGTTCGGCCGTGAAGGGGGGGATAAGGGTAAAAAAGTGTGAGGTATTAGGGAGGGTAGGCAGAATGTGAAGGTGGAGATTAGGAGTAGGTTCCTTGCTGTTAGCGCCATAACTGCCAGTACACAGGAGGCAGTAATCCAATTTGTACCCTTAGTCAGTATGACAGATAGAGGAGCGGCCACACGGACCACTTGAATGGCAGCTGTAGGCTGGGAGGCAAGGAGGGCGGTAGGCATGAGAATGATACTGGGCACCAGTAGTGTTTGAGCAGGCCTTGGAAGCTGGGAAAGTAGTGGATTTACTAGGAGGCCTGGGAGGGACCAATATAAAATATTGCATTATTTATACTTCAGCAGTTGGAAGACATAGGTTTTCTTCCTAATGGACCATGCCAACTTTGCAGTTGGAATCACAAATGTATGGAAGACATGCTATGGAGTTTTCCTAAGATATCTAAGGCTGGATTTTCAGAGCCCTTGTAAATCCTGCAGCTGTGGGGAGAAACTGATGCAAGTGGGTCTCTATTTGCTGAGCTGCAGTTTTTCCCCATAGTTTTTTTTTTTGTAGTTATTACTTTTTTCTCTCCTTTCCACCAGCTTGTATCAGGAGGGCGTACCCAGCCCCGTGCCCCGGTGTCCACCAGCCGACGCTGACCTAGCCCAGGGCTTGCCCCGCAGGGGGTTGGCGGGGGTCAACCCCCACCGAGGACGGATTAGGTGGCCCAGCGCTGTGGCTAGCTGGGGGCGGAGCCTGTGAGGTGCTCTCTGCCATCCTGCATGGCGGTATCTTTTTCCTCCTGTTCTCCCAGGAGTCAGGATCATGCCATGACATCAGTGGAGCACAGCGCGCACACATCCGCACGTGCTCCCTCCAGACATCTGTCCCAACTCCTCTCCTACTTGTGGTGTGGCACCCTGTCCTCCAGCCTCCACCAGGGGATGAGCAAGCACCGACCACCAAGGACCCCCCTTCCCGGAGAAGGAGAGCAGTCCATTGGATGCTCAATCCTTCTCCTCCTCTGCCGACCCCCGGCGGCTCATGCTCGTTCCCAAACACAGGTCGCCGGTGTAGCACGAGGTAAGGCACCAGTGCCTCAGCCCTCAGCGCCACCGGGCCAATTTTCCCCATAGTTACAGTATTTTCAAAAGTGGTGCTGGTTTGTGACCGACTGCATGATTTATGGCAGCTTGTGTCCATTTTTTCATTACACATGTAAGAAAATGGTGTGCCCGGTGAGACCAGAAGTGACATCCACTTCAGCTGCACTGGTTGAAAATACAGATCTCCACAAGTGCAGAAATTTAATCCCACAGTGGTGGCTATGGGTTGGGACTTAGTCACTGACAGGCTAAAAATCCAGCCCTTAGTCTATGGTCAGTGGTACATAACATTTGCACCAGGGCTATATCACAATGAATGCAATTGAAGTCATCTCTCTTCATTCTAGGTATAGTTTCATATACTTTAAATCTGGAAAGAAGTCAAAAATTGTGGGTTCTAGCAGTAGCTGTAGGAGTAAAATGACTGCTATTGACTGACTGGTGAGGAGGCAGAGTGCCCCTAATTTAGGAGTGGTGTAACTATATTGGGAATACAGCAAATAATGAAGGAATAAAGTTATGTTTTGCTGAATAGCATTAGCACCTTTGAGAAAGTCTGGCATCCATTCCTTAATCTACACATGAATTCATTTTTATTTAGAAAATAGTCTTTTTATTTCCTGGCCTCTGATTGTCTGGCACTCATGCTGGGGGGTACGTTAGCTTTCGATAGTGACCAGGAGATAAAAAATGCCAACCTTAGTGTCCCATCACCCACTAAGATATCCTTGTACCCACCTAGTCACCACAACAGACCAGTAGCCAATTCTCCTCTTGAGGCCACTACAGAAACAGCAAAAAAAAACAAAAAAACATCAGATTATAGCAGAGTAAACTTTAACTTAAAACCCAATGAGACCATAGAGAAAATGTTTCCAGAAGAAACTGCCACTGGATCATCACCTAAAAAATGGCAAAGAAAAGAACATCATGTTAGTGAGAGATTTGTATTACTCACACACTCAGCTAGATAAATTTGAGAGTGACTGCCAGGAAGAGAACACAACCCCCCCCCCCCACACACACACAAAATAGGCACTGTCAGTTTTCCACGAATGGGCAGCACACAAGAACATAGCAATAAATTGGCACACAGACAGCCAGAAGATCTCAACAACCACCTCTGCAAATTTTAGGTGGCTATCCGAATTCCCATGGGAGACCAATATTCCATAGTGTGGTACTGTGCTCTCAGTGCCAGAATAAATCAGCATGTGAACCCCCCCAAAATAGGACACAACATAAGTATCATTGGGAACCCCATATTCAAATCATCTAGCAACATCCTCCAACCTGTACTTAAAAAAACTACGGAAGGACCAAAAAGGTAAGTCTGCCCACAACTCCACCATCTCCAACAGTGATCTGGCGAAACTGAGACAGCCTATGGCACTTTCTCCTGATGCTATACCTGGCCTGGTCAAAAAGTATGGTTTAACCTATAACTACATATGGCCAGGAGCAGCCAGTTAGGACTTAGAGAACTTAACAAGAGACTCATTTTTAATAAAAACAGATGAGTCCAGAGCAAAGTATGTCACTCTGTTATACAACCAGGACACAAAAAAATGCAAAAATCCCCTTGAGCATAGTAAGGAAAGTGTACGAGAATTCATGTTCAAAAACCCCAGAAATCCTCTGTGCCCCATAAAATTGTTTGAAAAATACCTGTCTAAGATGCCACTGAATGCAAAGTCCTATTACCTTCATGCCTGATGACTCCCTCAGCACTTCCTGGAGGGCGAGTCATACTGGTATATTGCGGGGCCTATGCCGGAAAAATTTCTTAGGCTCCCTCATGGCAAAGCTGAGCACTGAAGTAGGACTAATCACCTAGTAGACAAACCATAGCATCTGGGCAGCAGCTGTGAAAACACTGTCACATGCAGGTCTCACAAACCACAAGATTATGGCAGTGATGGGACACGGGTCAGAAGCCAGCCTTACTAATTACTGGGCAGCCTCCACCAGTGATAGAAGATGCTGGAGTTTGATCCGGGGGGGGGGCAAGCAGAACAAATCAAACAACAACTTCAGACAGAGAACAAGAACAAAATGCAGCAGCAAGAGGAAACCAAAGAAGCCACTGCAACATGCAGCTCCAGTGTGCCACCTGGTATCCAATGATATTGGCAAAGTCAAATTGAGCAACTCAATATGAGCTACTCAATTTGATCGCCCATTTGAAAAGTGTGTGAGGAACAATAGCTAGCAGGGGAATAGCGAGGGATTGCAACAACAACAGCAAGTGTAGGCACAGGCTGTATGTGGTACAGGGAGAGGGAAGTAACAGGATATGGCAGGCAGTCTGGCAGTGTGGATTTGAGCTGGCTGTCTAGCATAGTGATAGGGTGTATGCCACTACTGTAGAAGGCACTGGGTTCAGAGCTTGTGGTGTGCAATAAATTTTGCTGCATTTAATTTTGCACTTTTTACCTGTGTCAAGCCCTTCCTCAGAGTTGATTATATTAATGATGGGGGGTGCGGGGGACGTACCCCCCTGAATAAAAAAATGTGTTTTAAGTGTTAGTTTCTGTGAATGGGACTGAGTCTCATTGTTGTGCAAGTCACCGTTGTGGTTTTCGGCAACTTGCACTCGCTGTCATTGACAGCGCTGTTAAAACTTCGTTGACATGACATGGAACTGTGCCACCTACAGGACCCAACACTATTAGAACAGCTGACAACCTTAACCCAATGAACTGAACATTCACCTGCCTAATCACCTTCATCATATACAATAACTAGTGGCCCCATGTTTGTTAATTTGGTCAACCCATACTTAAAAATATGCAACTGCATGGTTTAAGCATTTGAATTACTTTCCCCACTCCTCCCAAAAAGGGACTATTTTTCTCTCCCAATATTTAAAAGTCAGTAAATTTATTCTGTACAATTTTAAACTTAAAAACCTGTGTCTGTCTCTTTTTTCACTAAGTAGCCCATTTTCTTAGCACAATAATACCATACAGGGTGGGCGGTATTGGGCAATACCGAACTACCCAGGGGCTATAAGGCCCTCTGCCTGTGGCATCAGGCGTCATTACACCCCTATGTGATCTGGTATTGCCCAATACTGCCCAACCTGTTGGGTATTATTTTTTTGTTTATAGATTAATATTGACTTAGTTCGTACTAAGATAGAACTTAACCATCCTTTGTGTAATGATCATCAAATGGCAGGTTGTTTAAGGGTCTATGCACGAAAACGGGCTACTAAAGTGTGACAGTAGTGTCATTTTTTAAACTCTATAATATAACAATTATTATAAGATTTTCTTAATGCTTTGACTCACCTTATTAAAATGTAGTGTGATGTGGGATAACTCCAATTCCGGGGTCTGAGAAGAAGCCTCCACAAAATTGCACATGTAACAGGGGACATAAAAGCAGGTCTGCACGTGTAACAGGGGACATAAAAGCAGGACTGCACATGTAACAGGGGACATAAAAGCAGGACTGCACATGTAACAGGGGACATAAAAGCAGGAATGCACATGTAACAGGGGACATAAAAGCAGTACTGCACATGTAACAGGGGATATAAAAGCAGGACTGCACATGTAACAGGGGGCATTAAAGCACCACAGGCACACCACTACCTGTCTGCACACAACATGGAGGCATGCCACCACTCATCTATAGAAAAAGTGGAGGCACACCACCACCCTTCTGTGGATAACATGGAGGTATGTCACCACCCATCTGCAGACAGTATGGAGACATGCAGCTAAATACCTGATGGAATCTTTCAAAGAAGTTCATCATTAAAGTGTGCATTCTAATCAGTGCATCATCAGTCCATATCACCTGAATAATGGACTGTCCATGTAAACTGAACACAGATAACACCCACAGAAAACAGCATAGTTGGTTTTCAGAGTAAGTTGTTTTTTGGGTTTTTTTTTTGCTAGGCAAAGTTGTGTAAACCCACCACACACATGTATGATATGGCTGACCAATATGGCCCAGAGAATAATGTATCCTAATTAGGGCACCACAACAAGCAGCATGGGGAGAGTACTTTTTAACATTAAGCTCCACCCCTCCAAAAACAGTGACCATATGGTTTTGTGCTATGATTAACAATATGCTGTGGTTGCCCTGTGATGCAACTAGAAAATCCACAAAGGCACAATAATAAACACTTTAAATGTGCAAAAAATAGAATACTGCAGGCAGCGCCAGACAAGTTAGCTAATGTAGCAGCATTGCCCAAACACCATCTGAATCACAGCACACAAACCAGCCGCCCCACAAACATTCATTGTTGCCTACTTAGGCATACAACTCAATTGTACATGAACAGGTAATTGTGTGATGGTGTAGCAAATACATGTGTAATATGCATAACTGTTTGTTTTTTTGGGAGCTGGGGGTTGTGGACATAGTCACCCACAAAATGGGTTTTGCCAAGATCACCAGCCCAGTACAAGCTACCTGTTTGAATACAAAAAGCACATATCTGGGGTTGTTTGGTGATTTTGAAATGTAAACCAAAATAGCAGGTAGGGTTACCATGGTGGTGGTATCCAAGCTAAAAAAAAACAAAATAAACAAATTCATTTTGTTCATGTTTTTATTTTCAAATACCAAAATCCTAATCCAGTGTTCAAACAATCACACATTTGCTGACAAAGCTGTTCAAATTACTAAATCACTTCTTAGGTGAAGACAAAAAAGGAGAAAAACATAATAAATGCAATACGAGCCATGCATCATCCCATCTGCCAAAAAGTAAATAAAATGTTAAATACTTAACCCAGGCATCCGCAGGTCTACCAACAAAATGGCAGCAAGCATACACCCATCTGGTAACATAAGGAAGCCATGCATGCACACAGCTGCAGACAAAATTAAGATATACAGTTATCCATCTATCAACAAAATGGTGGCATGCATCCACCAGTTTGCAAATCAAAATGGAGGCAATCATACATAAATTTACAAACAAAATGGAGGCATGCATCCACCTATCTGAAAATCAAAACAGAGGCGATCATACACAAATAAGCAAACAAAATTGGGGCATGCATCCACCCATCTGCAAATCAAAATGGAGGCAATCATGCACAAATCTGAAAACAAAACGAAGGCATTTCATCCATCTGTCTACAAACAGAATGAAAGGAAGCATACACCCACCTGCAAGAAAAATGGAGGCACACATCTAGCCATCTGCAAACAAAATGGAAGCATGTTTCCAGATGTCTGCTGACCAAAAATGGAGGCACACTGCAAAACATACCACAGGGACTCAGACCAAATAGTGCACCAACCCCCCCCCCCGGAAAAAAAAATAAAGAAGTAATCGATGGCCACATGGTTTGGTACCCAGATTAACAACAAATGCTGTGGATGCCCTGTGAAGCACAACAACAAAACAGAAGTGGTGCACCCCACTAATAAAGAAGCCAGTAACAAACACATTATGCAGTGCAATAGCCCATCACAACCAATGTCAAGACTGTGCCAGGCAAACCTACCACTTCACCTAAATTTGTGGTTGCCACCAGCCCAGTGGCATGGAGGGCTGAGGCATCTGTGCCTTACCTACTACCACGCTGGTGACCAGCCAGTGTGCCATGGGCAGAAGCATGCACTGCAAGGCCATTGCCAACATTGCATGCTCTACCCAGGAGGAAACACAGGACAAGGAAAAATGAGGTCCCAGGTCAAGCAGGATGATGACAGCCACCCACCGCAGGCCCAGACTCTGAATGGCACCCCACAGAATCAGAATCCTCACCACCCTGCCACGGAGGGTAAACTGTGGGTGAAGAAGAGGTTAGCTGCCTGATGTCGGAGTGTGGGGCTGGGCAGGAGGTTGAAAGATAGATGCCAACAGGTGGGGACCCAAAAGAGAATCAAATAAGGTAAAAAGAATAAAATTTGTGGTTGTCTAATTTGGGCACACCAAACTAACATGCACATCTGATCAAGCCACACCTCTCAGCTCTACCACATCATGAGGAACAGTTCCTCATTTTATTCACAAAAGGCCCTTGTTACACATTGAGAGGGTTTGTCCAACGTTCAACAACAACATTATAAAGCAAAAATGCATAGCAGTTCATATGAAAAATGTATTATTTATTTAACTGCAAACTTTGTGAACACATAGGCACACATTTCAACAGTGGTCTGAGCTTCTGAGTAATAGATTTGATGAAGTGTTCCACATTCTAGGGGGCAGTGTTTCACGTTTGGGGGATGTACTGAGGTACAGTGCTCATACTACTCTTTGGTACAAAGAAGTGCACATTCAGGAGTGCTGGTGGGTTGTACTGGCAGTGCCCAGGTAAATACAGAAAATATGTTTTTTAAATACCAAAAACCACACTAAATATCAGACATTGCAATCAATCATTTTAACAAGAAAAACAATTGTTGTAACAGCAGTATGTAAATACCATCCCAACATATGAAAACCACATTTAAAATAGAACATTGGAACCAAAAACCCAAATAAATATCAGTATCCCGAAAATAAAGAGCCAAGGATTAAATACAGGTACCAAACCCTCCTCAATAACCAAACAGTACAGTGTCCTAATCCCAGACACTCCACTCAATCTCCATCCCTCCCCAAAACTGACTGTAACAGCAACATGTAAAATAACAGTCCCTACATAAAAAGAGCATTTAAAATAAAGCATAGTAACTTAGAAAGTTGATCTATACAACCTCCTTATCAACTCCTTCAAGAAGACCTCATGGTGAACAGAGACAAAAAGATGTTTAAGGTCCCAAATTCACATTTTACTGTAATTCAAATGTCATCCCTTACACTAAATCAAGAAGGCAAAAAGGGAAATCCAGGATGTGGGTCCATCTGCACTATTAATGAACCCTACCCACCAACAGCTCACTTACATTATCAAAACTAGCAAAAAAAAAAAAGGTATTTTTGGCAGCAGGCATAATCGGTATTTACCTGCTGCAGTGAGGATAGTGATGTAACAAGGGTCACACAGGAGGATAAGAGCTCTTCAGGACAAGACAGTCAATCACAGGAAAGGGCTAGAAATTGCAAGGAATTGTCTTTTAAATCCCCCCACGGCCTGCCCCAATCTCACACTGATATAAGTGCCCAAATGTTTTCACAATTGGCTCCCCTGGACCCCTGCTGTCACGCGTGAACATCTGGTGGTGGGGACAGGAAAGGATCAGGTGAGCAAAGGGGGCAGCTTGTGATCATGCTGTGTAATTAAAGAAACAGAGAAATGCACCGTAGTACCCTAAACAAATACAGCAACTAACCTGGGGACAAAAATACAACACAAATTGCATCAAAGTGCCGATTATTACAAATGGTCAGAGGTAACACAAGGGGACATTAGTGGTTGCATGCAAGACCACATCTTTAGGACCCCCTGGAGGTGGGTGGGAATCAAGGTAACACAATAAGGAAGTGTGATAAATGAGAGCAAGACACGGAATTAGTTACAAAAATATTTTTATTGCCAGAAAAGTCTAGTTAAATGACGTTGAAAGACTATTTCACACACATGTGTAGCCATGTCACAAATTAGCACACAAATTTTCATGCATTTTGACTAATAAAAGTGCTTTTTTTTAATATGGAATCATCTGATTCCAGTAATGTTCTGTTATGTATCACTCCACGTAGGCTACTTAAAAAGCCCATATCAATGACTGCATTATACTCAAAATCCTGCATATGTAGTGCATTACAAACTTTAGGATCCATCGGTAACCCCTTTTTATGCATGGAGCCTTAAATGAAGTTGCAAATATAGATAAGTTCTGGATAACCTTATGTTATTTTATATAAAAAGTTACTAATTGTAAAACAGTTACCACTGTTATTTTTTAACTGTGTATATTTGTATTTCGTTTTAAAAAACAATCTTTTGAGGAAAATAAAATACATTTGAAAGCTACTTGCAACACTCCAGGAAGATTTGGGGGGACTTGAAGTCTTTTGCTCTGATGCTCAGACAGTTTAGAAAGTTCCCCTTTCATGGCTAAAACAGACTGGGGACTGAGCTTTTTCAGTTGCTGCCCTTAGGCTCTGTGATGCTAAACCAAGTACTACAGTATCTGTACTGCCTCCTCTGTAGAGGTTTTTAAACCTAAGCTGAGGACTTCACTCTTTGGAATGGCTTTTTTAGCTAACTGTGTCATCTGCTCTGTAAGCTGGAAAGTAATTTTGTAATTAATGTTTTAGAAATTAAAAACTTAAATTATGAACGTTTCTTTATATTTGTACATATTTAATAACTAATTTGCTATTTTACTTTTTTTAAGTGTGAGATACTTTGGGCTCAGGAAAGGTGCTATATAAACACATTTCTGTCTGTCTGTCTATCTATCTATCTATCTATCCATTACTCAGCTAAGACGCAATATCTCATTTTCACTGTGGCCTTACTTTCACCCATTTGCACACTGTTTACCAAGGGTAGCCCAGCAGAGTTGCAACACCTAGGGCTGAATTTTCAAAGCCCCAGGGATGCCGCAAGCCCCTGGTGCACCGATCATTTGGCACATGGGGTTTGCAGCATTCTGCTGTCCAACGATCAGGATTTTCTGTCCTGTGTTCCGATTGCTGCAGTTTAGCCAGCTTTTTGCTGGTCTAGCTTGCATCAGTCCTTGGTACCCTTTTCACAGGGCCTGTGCCAAATATTTGGTGCAGTTGACATAAAGTGTGAAAACTGTTGTAACTGTGCCCGATGTACTAAAATTGGGTGCTGGTGTGACAAAGGTGTTTGGCGCAGCTGTGCAAAAAATGGGTTCAATGCAGGGCTTTACGCAAGCTCAGCATCACCCTTTGAAAATCCGTCCCCTAGTCTTCAGAGTGGTTCCACTTTAATCATTTGCATGCTGTATTTAACAAGAATGCTCAGCCCAGATAAGATGTAATACCTCATTTCAGTGTTGTCATGCATTCACATATTTTTATGTGTCTACCCAGTATAACACAGTTGAGATGCCACATCTTGCTTTCACTGGGGTCCTATGTTCACCTATTTAACACAACATTTTTTGAGAAGCTAAGCTGAGATGTCATATCATATTGTGCTTTCTGTTGGGCCCTGTCTTTACCTATTTTTACACTGCAGCTACAGAGGATAGTCCAGCTGAGCTGCAATATCTCATCTTCAGAAGAGTCGTGTTTTTACCCATTTTTACATTGTATTTACCAAGCACATAGCCCAGCCAGCTAAGATGAATATGACTATTCATTTTTAGTGGGGTCCTCCTGGTCACTCACTTTTGCAATGTATTAACCCATGATAGCTCAGCTGTGATGCAATACCTTATATCTTGTTTTTGGTGGGGTCCAGATTTCAACCAGTGTTTACAGTGCATTCACCCAAGGTAGCCCATGTGAGAAGAAATATCTTATTTTCAGTTGTGTCATGTTTTTACCTTTTTTTTACTTTCTGTTTAGACCACTATTTTTCCTTAGCAGTTTATGGGTCCTCCTTCCACTTGACCAAGCTCTTCTACCTACTGCCACCAGCCTCTGATCAACAACCTCTCTGGACTTCTGGCCATAACCTACAGCTTGTGCCCTGTGAGTGGGATGTCCCAGTTTACCAAGACTGGAAAAGAATCCATATGTTGATGGTTAAGGTCTGTGATGAGGAGCCACTGAGGTTCTGGTTCTGGGGTGTTGAGGTTGGGGCAGCTTCATCAGCTTGGGGTTGCTGGGTTATTTTATCCCATGGAAGCCCTTCCTTATCCTTTCCCATGGCATGATTCTGAGGAGCATTCTGGAAGTGCCTATCAGGGCTGTCTGAAGGGTGGGTTAACAGTACCCTACATTTGGAACACCCCTGCTGAACCTGCTGTGAGTGTGTGACACCTCCACATCACTAGTCAAAAGACCAGGTCCATGCCATTGAAAGACAGCTCCAGCTGGACCATGTATTCCTTCCTGATAACTTGTATTCCCACTGGGCTACCTGGGTACAGCTGTGCAGCAGAAGTAAGAGTCTTCCCTCCCCAAGACTGGAAGCATGCAAGATGAACACCACCCCCACACCCTTTGCTGGTCAGCACTAGACATCCTAGGCTCAGAGCATGAACCTGGGTTGTCTGGATGGTAAGCAGTTGTACTATCATTGTGCTAGCCAGCCAGCTTTCACCCATTTTACATTATACTTGTCCAAGATTACCCCACCAAGTTGAGATGAAATTTCTCTTCTCCAGTGGGTTCCTTCTCCTATCCATTTTTACACTGTAGTAGGTTATGGATTTTATCAGCCTTTACAATGCACTTACCCAGGTAAGATGCAGTATCTTATTTTCAGGGGGTCTTGCTTTCACCCATTTTTTTATGTTGCTTTTAACCAGGACAGCCCAGCTGAGACTAAATATCTTGTGTAAGGTCCTGCTTTTACCTATTTTATACTGTAGTTACCCAGGACAGCCCAGCCAAGGTAAAACAATACACATGGCGCTGTGTCTGAGGCTCTGGATCTAATTGCTCCTGTCGGGTTTGCCCCCTTACCCAGCACCCTCAGTCCCCTTGGTTTGATGGGGTTTTGAGGGAGCTGAGGAGAGTGGGACAAAGGATGGAGCATTGCTGGCAGAAATCTGGCCTTGATGCCGACAGACTTAGATTGATGGCCCATCATAAGGACTATTAATTGGCTATCTCCCATAAGAAGGCAGAGTTCCTGTCCAAGGAGATTGCTGCTGCACAGAATTGACCAGTTCAGCACTTTTGGACTGTGGACAGACTGTGCAATCCAGCCTGTCTGCAGACTCGGAGAGCATTGTTACAAGAGAAATGTGACGAGTTTGCTCGATTTTTTGCCAATAAGGTTGCTGACATCAGGTCCAAGATCCATGCAGCTCACTCCAATGGGGATGGCGACAGTTGGTGGGAGGTTGCAGCTCCTCAGTCTGTCTGGTCTGACTTCGGCTGGCCAGCAATCAAGGATGTCGTGAGGATTATCCAGAATATGCGGCCGACCTGCTGTAGTTTGGACCCGGGCCCAACACGTCTCCTTGTGGGCTGCATTGAGATCATTGGCCCAGTCCTAGCTGAGATCATCTGGTGTTCATTAGGGTCAGGTGTGTTTCCAAACACCAAGAAGGAGGAGGTGGTGATACCTCTCCTTAAGAAATCCTCTCTCTACCCAGACTGTCTTGCTAACTATAGACCCATCTCTAACCTTCCCTTTGTGGGTAAGGTTATTGAGAAGGTCGTCATGCTGCAGCTGGAGGATCACTTGACCATCCACGACATCTATCATCCTCTCCAGTCCAGATTTCAGAAAAGGCACAGCACTGAGATGGCCCTTGTTCGAGTCCTCAGTGATCTCATGATAGTGAGAGATTGGAAGAGCCATTCCATCTTGGTTATTTTTGATCTGTCTGCGGCATGTGACACTGTGGACCATGATGTGTTGGTAGAGTGCCTACAGCTGGTCTGTGGACTATCAGGCACGGTCCTCAGATGGTTTCACTCTTTTCTCACCAGCAGGTTTCAGAGAGTTGTTTTGGGGGTGTATTTCTCTGACAAGTTCTCCCTGTCATGTGGGGTGCTGCAGGGCTCGGTCCTATCTCCCATGTTGTTTACTGTGTATTTTCTGCCATTGGGAGACATTGTAAGGCAGTATGGGCTGAGTTTTCACTGCTATGAAGATGACACTCAGCTCTATTTGTCCTTTGTGCCCGATCAGCTGGTAGTTATCTCGAACTTGAACTGCCTTTTTGAGATTCAAGACTGGATGAGTGCTAACTGGCTGAATTTGAACCTGAACAAGACCAATGTTCTGGTGGTGGACCTAGGTCATTGGGTAGAGGGGTCATTGGTGGGCGACTATCTGGGCTCTAGCTTGGTAGCTGCCAGTTGATGACCTCTGAACGGGTGTGAGATCTGGGTATGATTCTTGACAAATGACCGACGCTCAAATCTCAGGTGTCATCCATTGTCAAGACTGCCTTTTACCATCTGAGGAACATTGCTCGGATCAAGCACCTAGTTCTGCCCGACGACCTTCCAACTTTGGTCCACACCTTTGTGACCTCTCACCTTGATTACTGTAATTTCCTCTACCTAGGGCTACCAGGGGTTGATATCTGCCACTTGCTGCTGGTGCAGAACGCGGCAGCTAGGCTGTTGACTGGGCTACCTCAAGGTTGCCATGTCACACCTGAACTACGCAACCTGCACTGGCTGCCTGTTCAGTGGTGGGTCACCTTCAAGGTTGGCTTGCTGACCTATAAGACCCTACACAGACTGGGTTTGAGCTATCTGCAAGAGCTTCTTCGCCCCTACTGCCCACTCTGCTTCACTGATGAGGGATTCCTAGAGATTCCCAGGATTTGTTTGAATGTGAGGAAGTATTTCTCCACAGAGAGGGTTGTATATGCATGGAACAGCCTTCCTGAGGAGGTCATAGAGTCAAAAACAGTGGGAGAATTCAGTAATGCATGGGACAGACATAACGCAATTCTAGTGGAGGGTAGGAGGAAGTAGGCTGTTGGTTAAGTAGGATCTGCAGCTTATCTGCTAGGTAGGGCAATGGGCAGACTGGGTGGGCCAATCAGTCCTTATCTGCCATCAGATTCTATGTTTCTGTGTAAGACCTCTGGGCCCAAGCATTTGAATTCACTGCCTCTTCCCTGTGGAATTCTCTACCTCATCAGATAAGAGAGTGCCTGATGGTGGAGAGTTTTAAATCTGCGTTGAAAACATATCTGTTCAGTCCTGCTTTCTCTGCTGTTATGTAAGTCTGATATTGATACTTAATAATGACGGATGGAGTTTTTAGCTGTGATTTTATTTACTGTACTAATGTTAAGGTCCTTTGGGTGAATAGAGCTATTTTATAAGTAAAGCTGATTTGCTTTGCATCTTATTTGCACTAGGGTTCTGCATTCATCTGTTTCTTTAGTGTATGTGCCCAAGCTAGCTCAGCTCAAATGCCATATCTCAGTTTCATAGGGGTTCTATTTTTACTTTACTGTTACACTGTGTTTACTCAGGATAGCCTAACTAAGATGCAGTATTTCCATAGGATCCTGCTTTTACCAGTTTTACATTATAATCTACAGAAGCGGCGAACCTATGATGCAATGTCACATTTTCTGTAGGGTTCTGTGATTATCAGTTTTTAGGTTGCAGTTACTGTGGATAGTCCAGTTGAGATACAATCTTATTTTCAGTGGTGTCCTGCTTTTATTCATTTTGAACTGTATTTACTTTGGATAACCCAAAGTATATGCAATAACTTGGTTTCTGTGAGTTTCTGCTTTTTAGACTGTATTTGTTTGTTGAATTTTGTTGACCCGGTAAGCCCATTGGGCCTAGAAGTCCCTTTTTCAGGGGTGACCGGAGGGGAAGGGGGATACAGATGGTAAACAACTGAAACTGAACCAGATTAAGCTGTTTGTGGTATTTTCAGTGAATGAAGGAAATTTGGCCAGGACACCGGGAAAATTCCTCTACTCGGCCAGCAGGGGGCTTGACTTTCTGGAAGCAGAATGGAGGAACCCAGTTGGGAGCTGGACAGAGGAGGAGGAAGAAGTGCTGCTGTGGCAGAAGAGGTAGAAGAATTAATGGAGACAGGAAAAACAAGATGTGGAAAAACAGGAGCAAAGCTTGAATGACCTCCTTCACCCAGTGATGGTACAACAAGAATTGCTATTGCAGGATTTATTGGATACGGACAATAAGAAGGTACAACCTATGGCAGTGGATGATGAGAAAAAACATAAACGAACTGAGCAAAGCCCTACTGTTATACCTTTAAAAAAAAGCTTACTTCATGATCTGGACCATCATGTTTCAACCTTGCACTCTTTGTCTTCTGGTTCTGCAGATTTGTCTCAAGATTCTGTCTTGTTACCATTTTCTGCTACTGCTTCTGAGTGGTGTCCTGAACAGGCTCTGGCTAAAGCTGGTTGGTTGTTTCAAGATGGAATTTGGGTTCCAGACCCAAGTATTCCTCTGCCTGGGGTTTCTGACAAAGAACAAAAGTCCTTACCTCTGCATTGTGAACAAACTGTTTTCTCTATAGATGCGGATGGACTGCAATCTTCTACTCGGCCTGAGCTGGTGGTTCCCCAGGGTGAGGCACGGCCTGTTACTCTTTCTGCGTTAGATGCCGTGAGTGTGCTTGCTGGTCAGTTGGAGTCTGGAACACCTCCTATTGCTTCTACTCTTGGTTCAGAACTTGTTTTGCCCTTGTCCCACTCCCCTCCTGAGTCTAAGGGTCTGCGCTCAGGTATGTCTGCTCCTTCCATTCCAGAGTTATTACCTGCTTCACCAACTAAACCTACTGTTGCTCCTGATAAATCTGGGCCTCAGACCAAGTCTACTAGCTATGCTGGTTTGTTTCACAAGCCGGTGGATGCAGCTCAGCGTTGTTTTATGGTGAGACTCTTTTATTGGGGTGGTTTGGACTTACCCCCAGACCAGAATTATGTGGGGAAACACCTGATTATTGACTCACTTCATTTCACCCCAGTCAGAGTATATGCATTCATCCACGCCTCGGGTGATCATAACTTTGACATTAGTTTTCGTTCTGCTGGTTTGTTGGACAAGTTTTGGGCTACTTATTATGAAGTAAAGAATACTCCCCTTTGGAAACCTTTCACAGCTATTCCTATTACTAGACCCACCGCTAAGGTGATTACTGTTCTATTTAGTAATGAGGGAGTTAATGTGTTGGATATTGTGTACTGGCTCGAAAAGTGTTGTACAGTCAATGGTCTCCCTCGTGCCCTCATTGATGATAATGCTTCTGGGCAGAGGGCTGGAAGTTTTCAGTCCAGCTTGCCTTAACGGAGGATGAGATTCAACATTTGCCCAATTGTTTTTATTTGGGCAGGGATAGGGGTATTTTTTTGTATCCCGGCCAGTCTCGATCTTGCTATAGATGTGGCTCCACTTCCCATCTCAATTCTGACTGCGACCAGCTGAAATGTTCTAATTGTGGAACTCTTGGTCACTCTGTCACTACTTGTGAGGTTCCTCCTTCCTGTAATCTTTGTGGTGGGGAAGACTATGTTTTTTCGTCTTGTCCTTGGGTGGCACATTACTCTGCTGATTATATGGAGCACGATTTTTATGTGAATACTGCCACTAAAGAACATGCTGCTGAGCACCGTTCTCCACCTTTGATCTCAGCTTCCTCTGGTAGGTCTGGTATGACCATGCAAGCTCCTCCTGCCCCTGATGCTTGCTTGTCTGTTTCTGTACCCCGTGTTGCTGCAGCTCTCTTGCCTCCTCCTCCAGTTCCGCTTGTAGTAGAAGCGGCAGAGGCGATGGAACCTCTTCCCACAGAGTCTGTGGCTTTCCAGATGCTTCAGGCTAAGAGATCCTTAAAGAGATTGCAGTTGAAGGCTCAGCTGCCTAGCCCTATGCCCACGTCTAATCGATACGACCCTCTACAGATGTGGGGTGACATTATGGATAGTGAAGATTCAGCAGTCTCTGTTTTCCCCTCTCAGTCTGATACCCTCTTGGATGATTTGCCTCCTGCTGTGGCAGATGTCCTGTCTACTGTAAAGAAGAGGTCCACTAGGGCTTCTAAGAAGAAACTTAATTAATGTCTCATGGATTGTTTGTTTTCTTTCTCTTTTTGATTATGTTGTCCTTTTTACCCATTTCTGTTGCCTGTTTGAATGTGAATAGCTTAAAATCTGATTTTAATCATAAAGCCACTTATGCAGCCTTACAGCTGACTCTGTATGATATTTATTTTTTACAGAACACTAGACTTTCTTCTGCCTTGGAGTTATGTAAAGCTACTACAGAATGGGTTTTGGGGACTTCCTTATGGTCTGTTGGGCAGGATACTTGTTCGGGTCTGGGGTTTTGTTTTTCGGGTACTGATTTGAAGGTTAAAAAAAAGGGTGGATATTGAACCATGCGGGCTTTTTTATTGGATATTGTTTTACATGGTTTTTTTTTGTCATCTAATTAATGTTTATGCCCCTCAACAAAAAGCACATCGTGTGGCCCTTTTTCGTAAAATTAAACCTTTTTTGTTTACCAACCATCCCCTGATTTGGGGAGGCGATGTTAATACCTCTCTGAGGAGGGATGGTACTCAAAAGGTCTACTGTGATTCTCATGCTTTAAGTGCTATTTTACAGTTGACTGCTTTACAAGATGCTTTTGAACTTCATCCTGTATTTACTTTTTATAAGGGGCCCCTTTATTCCCAGATTGATTATTTTTTTGTGTCTCCAAATTTGCCCGTCTCTGTTGCTGATGTGCTACCTTTTGAAATGTCTGACAATTGTTTACTTCGACTTCAGATTTCTCCTCACCCTTCCTCTCTACCTGGGTCTGGGTTGTGGCATTTAAATGCTAGTTTGTTGGATAATCCTGAGGCTTTTTCTTTATTTTCTGTGATTTTGGAGGATAGGGAGTCCTTATTGTTTTTGTATGACTCCCCATTACCTGGTGGGAAGATACCAAATGTTGTTTAAGATATTTTTTTTAAACAACAGTCTAGAGCAGTGCCACTTTCTAAACATCAGGAATGTTTGGATGTTAGACGGGAGCTTTTTGCTTTATTCTCCCTTCAGCAGTCTGGTCATGCCATTGATCAACACAAGCTTGAAGATTTGAAAAGGAGGTTGTCGCGATTGCAATATAATTGATAGCTTACTTTAGAAAAAGAACAGAGTTTTGGTACTCAGGGTACCAAGGCTCGAACTAATCCATTTGAGGCTTGTCAGACCCATACAAAACTTAAATATATGGGGGCCTTACGTGATGTAGATAGGGAGCTGGTGTTGGGGTCAGGTATTTTGGGTGCTTTGGACTATCATCTTACGCTTAAATTTGGCATTCCCTTTCTCTTCCATGATGGTATGTCGACTATTTTGCAAGCTGTGGCACCTCTGAAACTGACTTGTGATCAGAAGGCTGCTTTGAGTGCTGCTTTTACATCTGCTGAGCTTGATGTAGATGTTCAGGGCCTGAAGAGTTGTTCTGCACCAGGGTCTGATGGTCTACTTGCCGAAGTTTATAAGGTCATGTGGAAGCTTATCCCTGATACACTCTTACAAGTGTTTAATGCATTTCTTTTAGAGGATAGGATTGCTACTAATATGTACGAGGGTCTGATGATTTTTTTTATTTAAAAAAGGGGATAGAATAATTTTTGACAACTGGAAACCAATCACTCTTTTGAATATAGATTTTAAGATGTTTGCCAAACTTTTATGTAGTAGAATTTTGGGTGTTCTGCCTGATTTGGTTCATAGCTCTCAGTTTTGTTCAGTGCCCCGTCGTTCTATCCGGGATGCGTTGATTTTGTTGAGGGAACTTTTTTCAGGGGGGGAAGGTGTTGCTCAGGGTGGATATTTGCTTAGTATTGATCATGCTAAAGCCTTTGATCAGCTTTCCAAAGATTTTCTTTGTGGCCCCTTTCATTTATGTATAATTTTCCTCTTGAATTTAGAATTTGGATACAGATATGTTATTCATTGGCATATGTCATGCCTTATGTAAATGGGAGGGTTGGTGCCAGATGTTATATTAGTAGGGGAGTTAGGCAGGGATGTCCCCTCAGCCCAATTTATTTTGTTTTGGCTTTGGATACTGTTCCGCGAATACTGAATAAATCGCCTTCGTTGCATGGTATTACCGGTCCAGATTTGGGGGAAGTTCGAACAATTGCTTATGCTGATGAATTATGTCTTATATTTCCTATTGTGTTTATGGGGATTTTGTTTCTTCGAGTGTTGCTGTCTCTTCTCTCTGTTATAGGTTCTAGTATCAATAAGGATAAGAGTTTTTGTTTAAATCTTACAGGTTTTTCTATGACGGATGATCACGTCAGGGATATTGTTATTTCTGATTCGCCACAGAAGATTTTAGGTATTTATTTTGGCTGTAATGATGTGGCAGTGTATAACTGGGAAATCTGTTTGAATCGAGAGAGGGCTGTAGTCAGTAAATGGGTGGCTTGGAAGATGAGGAAGAAGAAATGGGTCTACCTTATTTAAACCTTTTTGATACCCATGTTTCTTTTCCTCAGTCATATTTACCCACTCCCTAAATCTTTTGAAATTGCTTTAATGGCTTATTTTTTCACTGGTGTATGGGGCAGTAGAATGAACCCTGTAAAAAGGAATGTTTATATCTCGATATTAAGCTTGGGAGTCTTAGGATGATTCATCCTGTTTTGTTCTTTTTTTCTGTCTTTCTTTTTACAAATTTAAAGCCTCTCCTCTTACACCATGACAAAATTTAGGTACCTTAGATTGGGCTGGGGGAATGTTTTACTTGAATGGCATCAGTCTTCCTTTATTCATAAAAATAAATGGAAGTGCACTTTGCCTAGTGATTAGGGTGTCATTTTTGATTATATTCATAAATGGAAAATTGAAATATCTGATGTCGTCCGCCTACCCCGGAAGTTTATCTATACTTCTTTGCTTTTGACTTATTTTCAGGCCGATCTGTTTCTATCTTTCCCTGATCATGACCAGAGGGCTATAGGTCTTAGATTGTCTGATCGCTGCATACCGCAATCCATGTGGGATTTGGTGTGGTTAGAGGTACATGGTAAGATCGGAACGAGGGGGAATCATAAACACAAAGCTCTAGCTGACAGGTATTGCCTCCGTGAGAATTGCCATCAGATTGTAGAGACTCAGGAACATCTGGATTTTGAGTGTCCTTTTGTGAAAGACTTTTGGGATTTATGGTATCAGGGTTGGAAGGGGAATGTTTTTTCTGTTTGGCCGGCTCAAAGTTTGTTTTATGGTCTTTATCCTGTACAGTGGCATAATTGTCATGCAAGCACCTTAATGTGTTGGCGGCAGCTATTCTATTTTGGGTTTGGCAAGTTCGGTGTGGTTTTATTTTTCAACAAATGCAGATGACTCCAGCAGCCTTATATCACATTGTAATTTCTTATATATATATCATGGAAAAAAGATTCAAAGTTTCTTTCATTAAAGAGGGGTATTTGGGAATGCTATTTGTGTGCTTTTTGATGCTGTGGTGGCCTCATGGACTTCTCTGCTTTTGTTTTTCCTTTTATCTTTTCTTTACATTTATTCTACTAATGTTTTTTTTTCTCCATTCCTTCTATTCTTTAGGCTGCATTTTTGACAGACTTACTGTAGCTTGTATGATGTAATACTGCTTTCTTATTTTGCATTTTTATTTTTTTACTTCTTTTTAGGTTATTGGATATTGTGACTGTTAATATTTCTTTGGCTTGATCTAGTTATGGATTACTGCTTCTTTTAATTTTGTATTTTTCTTTCCTTTTTGAGTCTACAAATGCTGACTTTATGCTTGGTTTTCTTTGTATGTATATTTCTGTATTGCTTCTATTGTTTTCTTTATTGAGAGTTAATGTATGACTTAATACTTCTTTCTGTTTTTCCTTGTTGTGTTTGAATCTGTTACATTTTTGATTTGTATAATTTTGTTCTGATTGCAATAACAATCCCCTACTCTTTTCGATAAGTGCCATGGGATCTTTAACATCCACTTGAACTACCACCAATCCAGGCAGATGGGACCTCGGTTTAACGTCTCATCTGAAAGATGGCACCTCAGAAGTCCAGGACATCCCAGCCCAGGCAAGCTAGATAAATAGACACTGTTCATTGAATCTGCTGGCATAAAATATTTAATGGGATATTGTACCTAGTTTACCCATATGCCTACCTAAAACTATGCCCAGCCATCACTGGACCAGAGTTATTATCTGATAGACCTACTGGTTTTTCAACACCACTGCCCCAGAATACCCCTGGTTAACTTACTCATAGTTTGTATTGTTCCCTTGTGCATGTCCCACCCACATTTAAACCCAGTCTTGAACTTTGAGTGGACCACCTCAATGGGCAATCTATTCATCTCATCTACCACCCTTTCCATATATTAAAAAAATCCCTGATGCCCTTCTTGAACCTTTCCCCATACATGTCTACCTATGACTTCTCATCTTGTAACCTTTTTCCTCATGAACATTTCTCTGCAGTACACCATGTTGCGAATTCCTCTTCACTCATACTGAAGTACTTGTAAGTCTCTATTGTGCCCCCACTTCATTTCTGGTCAATCGCCGGTACCGTAGGAATCAGTACATTGACTGGCATAGCCCTCCTCTCACCATCTCGGCTGGCTGCTATTTGCAATGACAGGGCGCGCACGTCCCCTGTACTGTAAAGGAAGTGGGTATTCTGTCTACTGTAGACAAATGCCAGGTAAACCGGGTGTAATCACTTTGGCTACTAGACCAAGTTTTGAATATGTGTGCCCTGATGTTCTTGTTTTAAGTGAAACCTGACCCAAACATCTGTTTAACATCAACACATTAAGTTATGTGGTTACAAGGGGTCTAAGATCTGATAGACACAGTAAAAGTGATGGAAGTGTTCTAACTTATATTAAAGAGCATTTTGAAGTTCTCAGCTGTATAGCTTCCAAACTCATCCCCTACAGTACTAATTTCCATTAAATCGATGTTTGATGGTACTGCTAAAAAGTCACTGTTTATCTCTATTCATTTGCAACCAAGATCAGGTATGGAAAACATACCACAACTTTCCTACAGTCTAAAGTAACAATGAACATATTATCCTTGGTGATTTCAATGTGAACCTAAGTGACAAAAAAAAAAATCAAGCCAAGAATCTGATTCTAGTTCTACTGAGAACCAATTTACCTATATTTCATGTTGTAAAAGTGATGCAAAGCTTTACTTCACTGGCAAATTGTTGAAGTACCAAACTTTGCACTATGTGTAGTCATCGTTAAGGTGGCACTTCACCACCAGTTCACTGAACTAAATATTAAAAATGTCAACATTTTTTCCAAACACAATGTTTCTGCCCCACCATCTGTAGTGCCAAAAAATCTACCCTGTCTCCCAGATCTGAGAATTTTAAGAGGGTGGAGTAAGGCCCTGTCCCATTTGTTATGCAGAAAGACTTAAATGTAAGGATCTGTTATAGTCTCTCCTTTTCTGTCTCTTGTCTGTCAGATTGCACAATCAAATTTTCTTGTGAGACATAGGAACTGATCACTCTGATGGTCTTGTGATTCCTCCTTCATGCTAATTCTCTCTGCCTTCACTTGCTGTTTCGGTCTTTTCTTCCTCCTTGCCTATCTGTGGTTGTAAAAATATATGTGAATCTTTGAGTGAAACTGGGATTCCTTTGTTTGAAAATGTATATAGTTATATTGTTGAAATGATTGCAACAAACTGTTTTGAACTCAGGGGGTTAATTTTGAGATGCAGTTTTACCTTCACAAACTCTTTTTCAGAGTTGTCAACAGGAGATTAGTTTTAGGACACCGTGTTCTATTTTGTTGCACCTGTAAAGAAATTAACAAAGTTCTGAAACATATTTCTGTAGGAAACAGAATGCCACTTAACAAGCTCAGAATATAGAAATTAATTGCCAGGCAAAGACTTCTTATAAAAAGAGCAATGTCTGTTAGAGGAGAGACTGGAACTTAGAGTTAGAGATACCCTCAGAGGAAGGACTTTGTTTTGTTTGAACTGCCTATGTTTAAAAACCACTCTGGGCCAGCCCGGTGGCTCTGAGAGTTGCGGCACTAGATGCCACACCTCACGCCAAGCTGGCAACCTGGGTTCAGGAATGGGCTCGGGCCATCTATGGTCAGCAGGGGACAGAAGGGACTGAGCATCCGGAGGACTGCTCTACCTTCTCGGGAAGGGATCTGGGCTAAGCGTCGCTCCTTAGTGGCCCCTGATGGAGATCGGGAGCAGCACAAGGAACATACAGCACAGTGACTTGGGGTAGAGTGGCAGCGGACATCAACACATCAGTGCCAGTACATCATTGCACAGCCACTCTCCAGAGGGGAAACTAAAGTGAAAAATCCCCCGGAGGACCAGGGAGGTGACAAGGGCTCCAGGGATCAAGTCCACATCCCCAACGCTGTATCATCCCTCCAACGGTCGCCCAAGGCCCTCTACCAGGACTGACCCTCTAATCACAGAAAGGCTGCTGGGAAGGTCTTTAGGGGGTTATCCATAGGGCTGGAAGGTCCTGGTGGTGGATCCTGGAGGAAGGAGGTCTCAGCAGAGAGTAGAGGTGATGGTCAAGTAAGCACCCCCAAGAGATACCCTGGTCCACCAGAGCAATAAATAGAGTGTAAAAAAAAAAATCTGTACAATTTTTTTTATTTTATTGTTATTGAAAATAATAAAAAGCTATTTGTGAATTTTATAACTGCTCCTGGTTTTTCTATGCTTCCTGACATATGTCTCGATGACAACAGTGACAAGTAGTAGTATCCCTTTCCCCACACCCACTCAGCAGTACCATTCACCCTTCCTCTCCCCCCTCTCCACCAACAGATAGATTAACAAAAATATATAACCCTCTTCCTTGCCCACCCACTCAGAAACTAGAACTCATCCTCCCCAGCGCTGCACAAAAGTTAACCCTTCTCCCCACCCACCTAGCAGTGCACCCCCACCCATCCCAATCTGGCACCTAATCTAATGGAGGAAACTTGAAGAACAGCACAGACACTCCTCTAACCACCTTTGCCATCTGCTATCTTCTTACAAATCTAAACTTAAAGTAATATCTCCCATTCTTTCTTACATCCCCTGCTCAGAACAACTCCATTGCCAATTTATACTTTGAGCTTACCATAAGCAGTGTCACTGTTGGGAGGTTTATAAGCCGGTAGTAAAACTGGATGCCTCTATGACAGTGTGGGGAAAGATAGTCTGGAACCATGAACAGTAGAAACTGCAAGCAAGGTAATTGCTTGTCTGGTGGCATATTTTTTTTATAATTTATGTTTGGATACATCCGCAATCCCATCAGCCATAGCAGTTCCACTATTTTAAAGGTAGATAGCCCTTGAAAAATTAAAATATTACAGGTCAGTTTCAATGTTATCAGCAATAGTCAAGATTCATAGCTAGGGGAATCAGCAGTAGGGGAGAGGAGGTTATACTACCCTTGTACAGGTCACTGGTGAGGCCACGTCTAGAGTATGGAGTTCAGTACTTTTGACCACACCTCAAAAAGGACATTAACCTTCTGGAGAAGGTCCAGTGCAGGGTTACAAAGATGACAGTGGGTCAGCAGGGTAAGGCATATGAGGAGAGGTTGAGGGCACTGAACATGTACTGTGCTCCCTGAGAAAAGGAGAGATAGCGGGGACATGACTGGGACCTTCAAGTACTTGAAAGGGATAAATAAGGTGGATAAGCAGGGCCTCTTTAAGCTGAGTTGCAACCTTAACATGAGTGGGCACAGTCTTAAGCTGGAGGGGGGAGGTTGGGAGGAGGCCAGCAAGCACTTCGTCACAGACAGGGTGGTGGACACTTGGAATGTGCTGCCAGAAGTGGTGGTCTCATTGAAGACAGTGGGCAGCTTCAAGAGAGGCTGGGATAGGCATAGGGGGAAGGTAAGGATCATGGGAGTGGTGGAGATGGGGGGCAGGGACAGTAGCTCAAGCTGTGGACCCTGCAATATGAGCAGACTAGATAAACCAAATGGCCTTCTTCTGCTGGCTTCTTCATATGTTTGTATGTTCGTATCTAAGAGAAATCAATTTATAGACCATAACATTCAACTCCTGATTGTCAGTTTGGAGTCGGGGCTGGCCACAACACTTAGTTGGCTCTGTTAACTTTTAATAATGATGTCTTCTGAACAATGGAAAACAAAGAGCTTACTGGAGCAATATCTATTAACTTGACAGCTTTTTCTATGTTCAGTCCCAACATTTCAATTGAGAGATTATGTAACTGAAGACTAGATATATAGTATCTTCCCTGATTTTGTTTAACAGTTACCTTTCAGACTATAGTCAAGTCATTAAAGTCTGCAGAAATGGTTTATGCTGTACCGTAATGGTGTGTTTTGTGCCCCTCCTCCACCTGTGTTATTATTTCTAAGTAAACTGCTTCCATCTTTAAATGACCAAGTATGTTTTCAGTTATGTGCCCAGGATGCTAGTCTATACAGTTATGGTAACATTTTTGATGATGTTCAATCAGAATGACCATCTGGCTGTGATGATCCACAAAATCAGCTTTGGGAAAGCAGGACGTTACTAAATTAATCAAGTCTAAATCCATGGGGATACATTTTCAAAAGACATGACTCAGGTGCAATAGTTACATTTTATTTATTGTAAAAAAACAACATAAATGTACCTGCTGTGGTTTAAGTACATACTATAACAAGCATTTGTCAATGCCAAATGTTGATTGCATTGGTCCATTGAGCTCGCTCAGTGGCCCTCTGTCAGTTGCTTGTTGTGTTTCTCCCGGTGCTGCAGGCTGCTGTTTTGTACTGGGCTCCTGCCTGCATTGGCACCCTTTTCTGTCCACAAAAAAATCCACAGCTGTCCCAACAGAGCTCCGTTGAGGTGGGTCACTGCCCATCTCTGACTCGCTCATTCTGTTTCTCCTGGCGCTGCAAGTTGACCTTTTGTACTGGGCTCCTCCCTCTGTTGGTGGCTTTTTCTGCCCACAAAGAAATTTGCAGTAGTCCCGACACAGGTTCGTTGAGCTTGCTCACTCCCCCTCTGTCACTCACTGGTTGCGTGTCTGCTGGTGCTGCAGACTGGCCTTTTGTACTGGGCTCCTGCCTGCATTGCCACCTTTTTCTGCCCACAAAGAAATCTGCAGCAGTCATGATAGAGCTCCATTGAGCTCACTCAATCCCCATCTCTCTCGCTCGTTCTGTTTCTCCCACCGCTGCAAGCTGCTCTTTTGTACTGGGTCCCTGGGTGCATTGCTGCCTTTTTCTGTCCACAAAGAAATCTGCAGCAGTCCCAACAGAGCTCCGTTGAGCTCACTCACTCTCCCTGCCTCATTTGCTCGTTCTGTGTCTCCCGCTGCTGCAGGCTGCCCTTTTGTACTGGGCTTCTGCCTGCGTTGATGGCTTTTTCTGCCCACAAAGAAATCTGCAGCAGTCCCAGACAGCTCCGTTGAGCTCACTCACTCCTCCTCTCTCACTCACTCATTCCTTTTCTGCCAGCACTGCTGGCTGGCCTTTTGTACTGGGCTCCTGCCTGCATTGCTGCCTTCTTCTGCCCACAAAGAAATCTGCAGCAGTCACAACAGAGCTCCGTTGAGCTCGCTCACTCACTCCCCCTCTCTCACTCATTCATTCTGTTTCTCCAGCTGCTGCAGACTGCCCTTTTATACTGGGCTTCTGCATTGGCACCTTTTTTTGCCCACAATGAAATCCGCAGCTGTCCCGACAGAGTTCCATTGAGGTCGCTCACTCCGCCTGTCTCACTCGCTCATTCTAATTCTCCTGGCACTGCAGGCTGCCATTTTGTACTTGGCTCCTGCCTCTGTTGGCACCTTTTTCTAGCCACAAAGAAATCTGCAGCAGTCCTGACAGAACTCCGTTGAGCTTGCTCACTCCCCCTCTCTCACTCTTTTGTTCTGTTTCTGCCGGCGCTGCATGCTGCCCTTTTGTACTCTGCTCCTGCCTGTGTTGCAACCTTCTTCTGCCCACAAAGAAATCTGCAGCAGTCATGATAGAGCTCCATTGAGTTAACTCACTCACTCCCCCATCTCACTTGTTCATTCTGTTTCTCCCACCGCTGCAGGCTGCCTATTTATACTGGACCCCTGCATGCATTGCTACCTTTTTCTGCCCACAAAGAAATCTGCAGCAGTCCCAACAGAGCTCCACTGAGCTCACTCACTACCCCTCCCTCACTCGCTCATTCTGTGTCTCCCGCTGCTGCAGGCTGCCCTTTTGTGCTGGGTTCCTGCCTGTGTTGGCAGCTTTTTCTGCCCACAAAGAGATCTGCAACAGTCCTGACACAGCTCCGTTGAGGTCACTCACTCCCCCTCTGTCACTCGCTCATTCTGTTTCTGGCAGAGCTGCAGGCTGGCATTTTGTACTGGGCTCCTGTCTGCATTGACACTTTTTCCTCTCCACAAAGAAATCCACAGCAGTTCCGATAGAGTCCTGTTGAGGTTGCTCACTCCCCTTGTCTCACTCGCTCATTCTGTATCTCCTGGTGCTGTAGGCTGCCCTTTTGTACTGGGCTCCTGCCTGCATTACCGCCTTCTTCTGACCACAAAGAAATCTGCAGCACTCACGACAGAGCTCTGTTGAGCTTGCTCACTCCCCCTCTCTCACGTGCTCATTCTGTTTCTCCCACTGCTACAGGCTGCCCTTTTGTACTGGGCCCCTGCATGCATTGCTGCCTTTTTCTGCCCACAAAGAAATCTGCAGCAGTCCCACCACAGCTCTGTTGAGCTTGCTCACTCCCCCTCTCTCACTTGCTCATTCTGTTTCTGCCGGCACTGCAGGCTGGCCTTTTGTACCGGGCTTCTGCCTGCATTGCCGCCTTTTCCTGCCCACAAACAAATCTGCAGCAGTCATGATAGTGCTCCATTAAGCTTGCTCACTCCCCCTCTCTCACTTGCTCATTGTGTTTCTCCCGGCGCTGCATGCTGCCCTTTTGTACTGGACTACTGCCTGCATTGGCACCTTTTTCTGCCCACAAATAAATCCACTGCTGTCCCGAGAGGGCTCCGTTGAGGTTGCTCACTCCCCCTGTCTTACGCATTTATTCTGTTTCTCCTAGTGCTGCCAGCTGCCCTTTTGTACTGGGCTTCTGCCTCTGTTGGCACCTTTTCCTGCCCACAAAGAAATCTGCAGTAGTCCCGACAGAGCTCCATTGACCTCAATCACACCTCCTCTGTCACTCGCTCATTCCGTTTCTGCCAATGCTGCTGGCTGCCCTTTTAGACGGGGCTTCTGCATGTGTTGCCACCCTTTTCTGCCCACAAAGAAATCCGCAGCAGTCATGATAGAGCTCCGTTGAGCTCGCTTACGCCCCCTTTGTCAGTCACTCATTCTGTTTCTTCCACTGCTGCTTGCTGCCCTTTTGTACTGGGCCCCTGCATGCCTTGGTGCCTTTTCCTGCCCATAAAGAAATCTGCAGCAGTCCCAACAGAGCTCAGTTGGTCACTCCCCCCCCACTCGCTCGTTCCTAATCTGTCCCAAACACTGATTTCCAACAGCGACTGCGGTATTCTGCACCAGAAGCATGAAAATACATTTCAGCCAGGATGTGAAAAATGACAGCTGTACTGTTCATAAGGAAGTGGGGAAAAATGCCAGTGTTGAAAATGTGGCGTGAAAATATTACTACTGTAATTTGTGAAGTTACAAAGGTGCATGGAAACTGCACAATGCATGTTCCTAACACAGTTGTGTTATGGAGTTTCATCACAAAATTTTCAACATAGGCATTTTAGGACCTCTGCTAATGAACAGTGTCAGTGTGATTTTCTTAATGTGTCCTGAACACTGATTTCCCACAGCAACCGTGCTATTGTGCATCGGAAGAGCGAAAACACATTTCAGCCAGGATGTGGAAAATGACAGATGCACTGTTCATAAGGAGGTGTGGAAAAACGGCAATGCTGAAAATCTGGAGTGAAAATATTGCCAAGTTGCAAAGGTATGAGCGTCCATGCAAACTGTGCAACACACGCTCATAGCACACTCGATTTATGGACTTTTGTCACCAAATTATCAACATAGGCATTTTAGGACCTCTGCTAATGAACAGTGTCAGTGTCATTTTCATAATGTGTTCCGAATACGGATTTCCCACAACGGCTGCGCTATTCTGCACCGGACGTGAAAAAACACACTTTGGCCAGGATGTGAAAAATTCACAAGGAGGTGTGGAAAAATGCCAATGTTGAAAATGTGGCATGAAAATATTGCAAATTCGCAAAGTTACGAGCTTGCATAGCAACTGCATAACGGACGCTCATAAAACAGTCATTTTTTGGATTTTTTCCACCAAATTTGCAACATAGGCTTTTTGATAGCCCACCTCATGAAAGGTGGCACTGTCATTTCGTTAATCAGTCCCGAAAGGTGATTCCATGCAGTGACCGCGAAATCACATTTTGGGGCCAATCAACGCCATGACAGTGGCAGAATTCATGAGGAGAGGTCCCAAAAACCCCATGTTGAAAATTTGATGCCAAAAATCCAAAAAATGACTGAGATATGCATCAAAGTTGAAAAAACCCTATTTATTCCATTATACAGCTTACCGGCATTTCCTTAGTTTGCGGTCGGCTTTGAAGAGTGCAGACGGTTTCAGGTCCACCAAGATCATCACCAGACCCGGAGGTAAGTATGGGGTGAAGGGGGTGTGGGGAGGCAGGGTGCAGTGGTGGTGAGCTGGGTTGTGGGGGCAGGAGACAGCGAGGGACCTTTTTGTTTTACTGGGTTCAAGAATAAAACCATTGTGAAACTTTTTTCTTTCAGGACCATTTGGCATGCTGGGTGGGCTCCCAGCATGCCAACACATATTTTTGGGGCAGCTTTAGCCGGACGGGATGTGGGCACCCCTGTTGGCACAAAAGGGGTGCAAGAGCTTGGAGTTTGGGCATCCCCTCAGCACAAGTATACTGGGTGTTTGGGGGGGATTATGCCAACAGGGTGTGGGCTTCCCCATCAGCAAATGAACCTTTAGGGGGAATGATGCCGACGGTGAGTGGGCTCCCCCATTGACAAATACTTTGGCTGGGGCATAATGCCAATGGAGTGTGGGCTCCCGCTTTGGCAAATTAAACTTTTTTGGGGGGAACATAATGCCAAGGGGGATTGGGCACCCCCTTGGTACAGAAAGAAATGGGGGGAGGACATGCCAACAGGGACTGGGCTCCCTGTCAGCAAGCTGGATGGGGAATTCAAGGGACAGCCCTGCAGTGAGGGGTCATTTCCTCATTGCAGTGGATGATGCTGCAATGACAAGGCAGCCCCTGATTGCAGCAGCTAGAACTTTAGAAGGTTGTAGCACACTCGCTGAACTAGTGTCAGCAGCAGCGAGCCACACCATTGGGGACAGCAGGCCAAGCCTTTAAAGGCTGTGGGGGCATTGGCCACAACAGTGCCGTGCCTCCACAACCTGCTTCTTGCAAAAGCTGCCGCAATATGTTTCTTGTGCTTGCGCACAATCAACATAAAAAGTAGGGAAATTAAAAGTTATGGGAAATAGCCACTGAAGCCTTGAGGAATCTATGGTGTGTAGTTTTTTTTGGGTTTTTTTTGTAAAAATAACCATATAGGCTACGGCTGACCTGCTCAATTTAGCTTCATATATACCATGAAGCAGGGCACTTCCATAGTCAAGTACTAACTTTAAAGTATGGAAATATAACAACAACAACAAGTTTTATGTCTTGTGCATAAAACCTATCAGTTACATTAAAGGGACACTGTCAACCATTTTTGCATCATATTATTTCTAGTCGAACACCCACATTTTTATTATGCTTACCTATTGTAAAATTCATTGTTGCTGGTTGTTTGATCTGCTTCCTTTCTAAGTAGAACTGAAATGCATGTTGATGATGTAATTATACCCAAACTTGTTTTTTTTAATGCTTGATCTACTCTTATTGCATACTTTCTGAACATTAGGAACAACCCCCCAAACAGTGCAGCCACTTATGATGCAATTGCCTCCTCTTCTCCCAATGCATCATAAATGGTTAGACTATGTTGGGGGTGTTCCAAAGTTCAGGAAAGATGCAGTTGGTCTTGATCAAGGACTGTAAACAAACACATTTTTCTGTGGTAACACCATTATGGTGAGCAATCTGTTTTTCAATTTTAAAAAGAAAAAAAGAGTAGAATCAAACTACCAGCTACATCCTTAATTGCTATAGAATGTGACCAATTATAACATGTGTTTTTTAAACTAAAGACACTTTGAGGCCGGGGAGGTGACAGTGTCCCTTCAATGTATTTTTTTGCAGTGAATTTCCTTACTTTTTTGAAAAGGATACATAACAATGGATGCCTGTAGCTTTCTTTGTACAGTGTTGGGCAGGGCCTCAGTCACTGTAGCTTTCTTCATTTAGGGTCCTGCTAGTGCTACATGAAGTCGCAGACCAGTCAGTAATGGTGTCAGATATGCAAAATGCTTCAGGTAGGGCCCTGCATGAAGCAGCAGAGCCATAATGGATGGCACTGGATTTTTACCTTGTTTCAAACTGAGGCAGAAAAAAAAGTCCATGTGCATGGGCAGTTTACATTTTTCTGAGTTTTATTTTTACTCTTTTTTGAAAAGATGCAAAAAAAACTAAGTGCCAGATGCACATAGATGGTTGGGATATGCTCACACTGATCATAACCCAGCAGCAACTATGTGCACCCCGATGCATGTGCACACCAGATGGCATCCAATGCCTCTCACCAGCTGCAGTCCACTAGGGCCAAGCTGCATATTGGAGCAGGAGTGGCAAGGATCGATGGTGCTGTCCCAGACTATGGACATAAAATTGGCTGTCCATACCTGGGTCCTAGTTGACCCCTGCCTGCGCAGGGTGAGGTGGACAACAGAATAGGGAAGTCCTCCAAACACTGCCATATCCCTATTGCAGTGCTGACACACAGTGAATGTTTTCAAAACATTGCTAGTCAGTTCTGGTACTGCCCCAGCCCACTGTGGAGGCTCCTAGGAGAGCTGGCTGGTAGGGGGAGAGCTATCAAGGCATAGGACTGAAGATGTGGGCTAGACAAGGGGGTGCATAGCTGCTAATGCAGGCTTTAGGGCTGCATAATGTTCACCCCCTCTGCTGCACTTCCACACTGTGTATGTGCATCTGTGGATGTGGTGCAAGCTCACATCTGACAACTGGCCTAATTTTGCCCCGTGCATAGCCACACATTTAGATATTGAATGGGTGCAGAGGGGGCACACATACAAGTTCTTGGATGCCATCAAGTGCCCCACTGGTATGCACTGTGCATGTAAGGAACACTCTCTGTTTTTTCCTTTCCCACTGCAGATGCAGAAGGGCTGGGAGCCTGTTGTGGACTGGCCCCTTAGTCAAAAAAACTGTGACCAGTGCATGTGCAATTACTTTTACCTGCCTCAGATTTCATTTGCTCATAACTTTGGGATTTTTAAAAATCGACAGTGGAGACCATCTTTAATGACTTGAGCCATCAATTATAAATATTATATAGGAAAGCTATTCTAAAATCACTTGGGAAAATAATAAATACACTGATAATGAATCTAATTATGTCAGAAATATATTAACATTAAAAAAGCTATATGACGAAATTCTTTGTTGACTTAAAAATACTGCTTCTTTGAGCAATAGTGATTACCTTTAGTTCAGTCCATTAATAGTGTCAGCGTGCTAGTATTGCAGCTGTGGCACTGTATGCTATGTAGGCAGTCTGAGTTTGTTCCCAGAATGCAAAACTCCTCTGCTTGCTAAGTTTTCTCTTCTGAGTTGTTATTGGAGCCAGAATCAAAACAGTCTCTTGCTGGTAACACAGATTTTGCAAATATGCTGGTGCTTCAGGAGAGTGCAAATTACAGGGGGAAAAAATGTTGGTTTCTCTGCCATATTATAGAGTAGATTTTCCCTTTCACCCTGCTTCAGCATGTGGATTTCTATGGCTTAATAAGAGTAGACTCCTGCTGGGGGTGATGAGTTATACTATAGGGTTTCTGAAAAGTAGAAGGTGAGAAGGTGAAGGGCACGAGGAAAGACCCAAACATAATGGCCATCAGAAGGAGCAGGTTAACAATCAAAGTAAAAAAAAAAGGCTATTAACTGTAACATTGTTCCTCTCTAAAATCTGGTTTAGTTCCCTACCCTGTTATTTCTCCTCACTCTTCTCTCCTCCCCTCATCCTACTCGTTCCATTCATTGAATTCTTGTTCTTTTGCTGTTGATCAGGCCAAAACCTCGGCTGTATAATCTGCTTCCTCATCCCGCTTTCTTCCTCTCTGAAGCAATCTCACTCTGGTTCTTTAAACTTCCCCTTCCTCCATTTCTGTCAAAGTCCTCCCTGATGACTTCTCCACCCATACCTTCTCCTGCAACTAACCTCCCTTTTCCCTCAACTGCATTTTCTCCCACCTTCTTCCTCCCACTTACCACCTTCTGCCACTTTTGTTCTTTACAAGCTGCCCCAACTCCTTATACATCTGTTGTTGTCCTCAGTCTACCAACACCTTTACCCTCTGCCTTGACAGAACTTCATTTGTTACATAAGCCCCCCCCCACTGGTTCCCTATTTATTTATTTATTGAATTTTGATGACCGGGTTGGCCCACTGGGCCCCAAAGGTCCCTTTTTCAGGGGCAACCCAGTATTTAGTATAGTAGCATTGTTTTCTTCCCCATAGCCATTATACTTCTCTGTCAATATGCCATTTTCCCTTATGTTGCCTTGTTGAGCTATTTCTCTGTTAACATTTGTTTTATTAAATGATATAACTGTATTTGTTATCATTGTATTTTCCATTTCTACATTGTACAGTATTGTTGCTGTCAGATTGCATTTATTTTTTGTTGATTTGTTCCAGTGTGTTCAGACTTTATTATTTGTCTGACTGATGAACTCATGCAACAGAAGTGACTAGTTTTCTGTCTGATGAAAGTTAAAAATGTAAAATCATTAATAGGTTATGCCTTCCATATGAAAGTCCTAATGTATTAGTAGATACTTTTAACTGAAGTAAACCTCCTTTATTGGGAATAAAGAATGGTTCCATCCCACAGTGGGGTCTCTAACAGGACGTAACATGTGTTAATTGGTTTGCCATTTCTGCTTTAAATATTGGAAAGGATTGCCAAGTCAGTGACAAAGGGAGCTAAAACATTTTTAGATACATAAGTGAAAAAAGGACAAGGTGGGGATAGTAAGACTGAAAGGGGAAGGAGGGTGCAATGTGGAAAAGGACCACCAAAAAGCAGATTTATTAAACAACTATTTCTATTCAGTATTTATAGAGCAGGGTGTGGTGGCCCTGAAGTGCAAAACACACACCAAAAAAGTGAAATACAATCAAATATGTAGAGCAACAACCCAAAAAAAATAAATAAATGCAAACAAAAAAATAAAGCAACAAAACCAAATGTAAAGTGTCATGCCACAAAAAAAATAAAGCAACAAAACAAGAAGAAATGTAAAAAATGTAAGAATGAATGTAAGCATAAAAGGCCAGCACCACTATAAAGTGATAGCAAACAAAAAACACAACACAAATAAAAAGTAAATGCAAAAAAAGACATAGCACAACAAAAAAGTGAATGCAAATGAAAAGCACAACACAACAAAAAAATGAATGCAAACAAAAAAGCACAACACAATAAAAAGGCGAATGCAAACAAAAAACACAAAACAAGAAAAAAGTGAATGCAAACAAAAAAGTACATTACAACAAAAAAGCGAATGCCAGCAAAAAAGCACAACACAATAAAAAGGTAAATGCAAACAAAAAAGCACAAAACAAGAAAAAAGTGAATGCAAACAGAAAAGTACATTACAACAAACAAGCGAATGCCAACAAAAAACGCAACACAATAAAAAGGTGAATGCAAACAAAAAAGCACAAAACAAGAAAAAAGTAAATGCAAACAAAAAAGTATATCACAGCAAAGAGAATGCAAACAAAAAAGCACCTCACAACAAAAAAATTAATGCAAACAAAAAAGCACAACACTATAAAAAGGTGAATGCAAACAAAAAAGCACAAACAAGAAAAAAGTGAATGCCAACAAAAAAGTACATTACAACAAAAAAGAATGCAAACAAAAAAGCACATTACAACATAAAAGTGAATGCCAACAAAAAAGCACAGCACATCAAAAAGTTAATGCAAACAAAATAGCACAGCACAACAAAAAGGTGAATGCAAACAAAAAAGTTAAGAACTTAGTGCCATAAAAAGCTGGTCCAAAAGGGTAACTATAAATGAATGCATCCAGCACCAGCCATTCTCTGGTGTCCATTGGCACCCTTCCCTCTTGCCCAGGACTCCCTAACACCAAGAACTCTGTAGTTTGACCTCTGTGATGGGGAAATTGATGGAATCACTTCTGAAGGAAAGAATTATTGAGTACCTAGAGGCCACTGGGGCAAAGGATCCAAGGCAGCATAGATTCACAGGGGAAGGTCATGTCAGACAAACCTAATTGATTTCTTTGACTGGGCGACCAAAGTAGTAGACCAGAGAGGGGCTGTGGACATGGCCTATCTAGACTTTAGCAAGGCATTTGACACAGTCCCACACAAAAGATTAATAGTCAAATTAACTAGCCTGGGAGTGGGTCCCAAAGTGGTAGCCTGGGTAAAACATTGACTGGACAACAAAACATAGAAGGTAATTGTAAATGGAGTCCACTCTGAAGAAAGAGGGGTTACTAGTGAGGTGCTGCAGGGTTCAGTACTGGGTCCAGTCCTTTTTAATGTCTTTATAAGTGACATTGCAGAGGGACTGGAAGGAAAAGTATGCCTCTTAGCAGATAACACAAAGATCTGCAGCAGGGTTGATACACAAGGAGGTGTGGAAAGGATGAGAAAGGACTTGGCAATGTTGGAGGAATGGTCAGAAGTATGGCAGCTTGGATTCAATGCAAAGAAGTGCAAAATAATGCATCTGTGAAACAAAAACCCAGGGGAAGATTACACAATGGGGGGGGTAGCAATAACAACAAAAATAGAAAGAGATCTGGGGGTAATCATATCAGATGACCTTAAGGTTAGCAAGCAATGTGAGAAGGCAGTAGGGAGGGCTGGGGGGATACTGGGATGTACAGGGAGAGGCATCACCAGCAGAAAAAAGGAAGTTGTTATCCCTCTGTACAGACAGTTGGTGAGACTCCATTTGGAGTACTGCGTCCGGTTCTGGAGACCCCATCTCCACAAGGACATAGACAGGATAGAGGCAGTCCAGAGGAGGGCAACTGAAATGGTACAGGGTCTGCAAGAGAAGCCATACGAGGAGAGACTAAAGGAGCTTAAGATGTATACCCTTGAGGAAAGGAGGGAGAGGGGGACATGCTAGAAATTTCTAAGTACTTCAGTGGAATCAACAAAGTCCAAGAGGGTAGCATCTTTCAGAAAAAGAGATGTGCAAGAACAAGGGGACACAATTTGAAGATGGGGGGGCAGTTCAGGGGCAATGTGAGGAAGTATTTTTTCACAGAGAGGGTGGTGAATGCATGGAACAGCCTTTCTGAGGAGGTTGTGGGGTTTAAAACTGTGGGAGAATTCAATAATGCATGGGACAGACATAAGGCAATTTTTATGGGGGTAGGAAGAAATAGGCTGTTGGCTAACTAGGATCTGCAGCTTATCCTGTAGGTAGGGAAATGGGCAGACTAGGTGGGCCAAGCGGTCCTTATCTGCAGTCAAAGTCTATGTTTCTATGGCGTCCATTGTCACCCTTCTCTGTTGCCCAAACCCTTGCCAATTACTCCGTAACACCAAAACCTCTGTAGTTGTGTCCATTGGCACCATTCTCCCTTGCCCAGTCCCTTGCCAAGGACTCCCTAACACCAAGAACTAGGTAGTATTCAAAGGCAATCTGTTTCTGCCCCATGCCAATCATTCCCTGGTGTCCAGTGGCACCCCCCCTTTCATCACCCCAACTCCATGCCAAGCAATTTCTGATTCCCAGTGGCATACTTCTACCACATCTGAATCTTGTATCAATCAGTTCCTCGTGTTCAGTACCACCACCTCCCTCTTCGTATTTTCTGCCAAGAATGCCCTTGAGTCCTAGGCCTCCTCCCTCAGTCTGTTCCATGCCAAACACACTTTGGTGTCTGGTGGCAGCTCACTCTCTCTCTCTCTCTCTCATCTCATCTTGAGCCAAATGATCCGTGGTGTCCAGAGATACTGCCTTTGATCACCCTATACCTTGCTAAGTATTCCATAGTTTGCAGTACCACCTCCTTTCTCACCCCACCCTGAGCCAAGCAATCTGTAGTGTCTAGTTTGCACCCAAACCCACATCAGAAGTGGACGCAGACAGGGAGGGTGACAGAATATCTATGCAGATGTTCTCCTTCCAGGGTAGGTTTAAAGTGCTGTTCGCTCTTGATGTGGCTTCTGGTGGTTGCTTGAGATAGTGTGCATGACGTGAGTCACCACACATTGAGCACACACCCTTCCAAGGGTGCCATGGTAGATGTGTCTTACAGAGGAAGGCAGTGTAACAATAAGTGGGGAAACCGGCTATTGCAGCTTTTCTGGATGACTGTCTCTGTGCACCCAAGCCACCAGAACCTGCTTGGCAATGCACATGCTCGCCAGTCCTTGTCTCACAGAACTCAGGAAGCATCTCCTGTGTCTTTGGTGCCACAGAGGGGTTGGGGAGCCCCAGGAAGGGATATACCCTGACCAAGGATAACACTGGGAGTCAGGTAACATGCACCATTGTCTGCAGTGAGGCCAGTGGTCAGGTGTATGGACCCACAGAAGGCCAGAAAGAGAGGAGCACCTCCTGCCAGGGGAATGAGGAAAAATAATAAAAAGCATTCATTCTACAAAATATATTATGGCATTATATAGTTGCATGTAGGGGTGGGCGAAAGTTGCGAATTTTGCTTTCGTGGAACTTCCGCAAAATTTTGGAAATTTTGCTGAAATTTCAGAACTTTCGCATTGACAAAAGTAGGATTTTTTGTGATTTTCTGAGTTCTGAGGACTTTTGTGAACTGTGGAAATGCATATAAACTATGGAATTTATTCTTTCCACAGTTTAATGGACTGTCAGTGAATGAGCGCCTGCTTGTACAACCATGCGGTAATTCACTGACAGTTCAGTGGGCCACTGCTAGTGAAGGAGAGAGGAGTGCTACGCTGTTGGCCTGCTCAGGGGCAGGGTGGGGACGGGGAAGGGAGTTGAGAGGTGGCAGATGAACTGTCAGGGTGATGTTTATGGGGGTCTAATAGACACCAGGGAATTAAAATTCTTTTCTTTTTACAAGGGATCTGGGATGGGGAGGTCCACTAGACACCAGGGAATACTGGGACTAGAGGGAATGAGTTGGTGGGCTGCCGGCTGTTTATTTGTGGACTAAGAAATTCAGGATAGGAGGGGTTTGCTTGACATCAGGGAAATAAAATGTTTTGGGAGCCATGATCGGTGGGTGGGTGGGGGGCACTAGAAACCATGAGGGTCCAAGGAAGGGATTGGAGGTCTTTACTAGAACCCCTGATCAGTGGGGAGTGGATTAATGAGTTAAACTGCAGTTAAAAAAGCCTCAGAAATTACCATTAGCAGCGATCCTTTCTGCGGATTTTTTTACACAGTTTAATAAATTATCCCACAGTTTTTTATATTTTTTCTGCAGTTTTAAGGCAGAATTTCCGCAAAAGTTCCGAAAATGATTTCCTAACATTCGCGGAAGAGAAATTCACACTTTCACCAAAATCTCGCTGACGGAAATTAATTTTGGCACATCCCTAGTTGTATGAAACCATGCCATACAAGAACTTCTCCGGGACTGACAGTGCCACTGGAAATTCTCAACCATCTGCTGTCCTGAGGATTGCTTCTTGATTGTTGTTCAAATAATTTTTTTGGCGGTCCTGTGATCTTCACAGTTAGCCCATTACTCCCCCACTTTCCATATTCTAAGCACTACCTCCAGTCGAGTAGAACTCCTTTTCTAGCCCCAGGTCACTCACTGCATGGTCTGCCAACTGCTTGGAGCCCCATTATGGGTTCTTTGCCAGATCTTACATATTGCTAGCCCAATAAAAAAAAATCTACCAGCATATGGCTGGTGCGTTTGTACCAGTTTTGACTCCTACTACCTTACTGGCCTTAACCATCTGCCCTGGCTACCATCTGTTACCTGCAGCACCCCTTCCATCTCCATGGCTTGCCCACTCCCTCCTCCTCATGGTGGGGCTTACTTGGTAATGTAGGACAAATGAAGGCTAGAAGCCCATCAAGACTGTCCCCCACATTATGTGGGCTATTGATCCCTGGTTAGGTTTATTGTTAACCAGATGTCTAGATCCTTTTTAAATGAATTAAAGTTCTCAGTATCAACTAAATCTTGGGGCAGGGTATTCCAAATTCTAGGTGCTCATATGGAGAAAAAATGTTCCCCTTTTGTTTGTTTTTGCTTGCATAACCTCAAGCTGTTTGTTGTGCAACCTAAGGACAATTTTTGAGAATAGGTAAGTCTGCACTGACGCATGAGTTCTGGAGATTGTACTATTTTATGCAATAAGAGAATATCACCCTTACACCTTCTGATGTATGGTGAGCGAAGGCCCATTTCCTATAATCTGCAAAGATAATCTTTGGATGCTAAACGTGGGACCATTTTCATGGCACACCTCTGTATCTATTCGAGATGTGTAATATTGCCCTTAAGATACATGAAGGTCAAAGGTTCCTTTCAGAGCACAGGCAAGTAGTGCTTGTGCTTTGCTTGTGCTTGGTGCCTGCTTTGGGGTGAGTCTAGCCTAGGCCTGCGGAAAGGAGACTGTACCTTAGGACTGGATCTCATTTTTCTTGGACCTTCAAAGTTCCACTTATTAGAGCCACTTTTGAAGATCACTTGGATTATCAGCTGAGGACTGGATGTTGGGATCGCCTACCTGATATTGCAAGTACATTATGAACTGTGCTGGTACTATATAACTATATACCTATTTAAGGAGGCAGTGAGAGGACATCTTTCTGATTTTTATTATCATTTAATATCAGTTGACCAGTGGCAGTGAGAGGGCTGCATTGTATGGACAGATATCATTGGTGGGGGGGGTGGTGAGAGCGCCTCCTCTTGCACTGTGAATATTCTTTGGGACCTTTGGTGAGTTCCCTTTAGTACGACTGAGAAGGATTACACATTGCGATTATACTGGAACATTGCAAGTATATTGGACAGCAAACTACTGACAAACTCTGTCTGATTGGACTGGGTTTAGTGCGCTATTGCTGTTTTTTGCTCAGTGTTTTTTGTTATTATTTGAGTTAATTTGGTAGTATTTTAACTAGTAGTATTTTGAGGGGTTAGTATTTTAGGGGGTTGTTTTATAGTGGGATATTTATGAGCGTGTGAAAGGTGAGTGTATGTGTGAGTCAGCAGGTGTGTGATTTTGCAAGTATTTGGTTGCTGCTATATTTATTTGTTTTTGAATTTATTGTGTTTGTGGGTTGTGTATCCTGAGTCAGGGATTACTTGACCAGAGGGATGTGTCTGGGAAGGTATGAGGGCCTGTGGCGGGCTAGAATTGTGTATGGGCATCCCATCTACTTGGTCTATGGCCTTTTTCAGCCTCCCAGTGTCTGTTACTACAGCAAGGCATTGTAGGGAGGTTGGAATAGGGAGGAAACGTATGATCCGGTTGGGGTGGGTTGCCCCATGCATTGTGGCGGGTTGTAGGATCGAGGTAGTGGAGTGCAGAAGGTGCCCTGGGGTTAGACGAGTCCTAGGGAGAGGCCAGACATGTTTAGTTCCCGTCACCAGGGTTCCTACCAGACCGAAAAGGGCAGGTAACCAGAGGGGCTGCACTGTCCACAAATCCCCTGAGGGCAGTGCTGTGCAATGCCAGATCGGTCAGAAACAAGACTGCAATTATAGTGGACTTGGTTTCTTCAGCCGATCTGGCTTGCATTATGGAAACCTGGATTGGTTATGATGCTGGCCCAGTTTTAGAGGCCGCTGTCCCACCCCGGTATACCGTAGTGCACTGCCCCAGAGCAGAATGCAGGGGTGGGGGGTAGCCATTTGTTTTAGATCCAAGCTGAGCTTCACCCTGCACCCAGTGAAAGCACCACATTTATTTGAATGTGTGGCTGTCCGTGGGGGTCCGGGGGTGCAGGCTGCCGGATTCTTCTGATTTACCGCCCCTCTGGGGTGGTGGGAAATTTCTTACTGGAGGTGGCTGATTTCGTCGTCGGTGAAACATTGGCGGCCCCCAGATGTTTAGTGCTGGGGGTCTTCAATGTTTGGGCTGATGACGAATCTTCTCAGATTGGTTACAACTTCCTCCAGATGATGTGATCGCTGGGCCTTGCGTAAGGAGTTTCTTCTGCGACCCACCAGGGCAGCCACATGCTGGATCTGGTGTTCTCACTGGGGCTTGAGATTGATAGTCTCAGAACTGATCAGGTCATGTGGTCCGATCACTGTATGGTGAAGTTCCAGTTTGGGGCCCCCCTTGGGAGCCCTCCCCCTGCAGAGATGGTCAGCTACCGCCCTTTAAGGGGGTTGACCCTTGAGGGTTTTTTGGCGGTGAATGACCTATCTAGTGTGGGCAGTGCATGCACTGGGGGGGGGATGCATAGCAGTCGATGCCTATAATAAGGCATTGACTGGTGCATTCAACTCCCTCTCATCAGTCCATGTACAACCCAGGTCTTCTCACCTGACGTCCCCCTGGTATGGTGGGGAGCTCAAGGCGATGAAGACCTTGGGTTGGAGATTAGAGTGTTGTTGACAGAAGTCTGGCCTGGAGTAGACAAACTGGCCCTACGTGTGCGTTATGGCACATACCAGGGAGAAATTAACCGTAAGAAGGCAGAATTTCTGTCCAGAGAGATTGCCGCTGGGAGGAACTGACCAACTGTGCTCTTTCGGACTGTGGATAGGCTTCTCCATCCTTACTGTCTACAACTGAAGGTAGCCTTTTTGAATGCATTGTGCCAGGAATTTGCTTGGTTCTTCTTGGACAGGGTGTCTGCAATCAGGTAGGGGGTTTCACCAACGGGCCAGAGTTTGGCCGACAGTGGTCATTTTGGGTGACCGGAGAGCACTCCACCTGGTTGGGGTGAGTTTAGACTGGTGGAAGTGGCTGAGGTCACTGAGATTGCTTCCAGTCTTCGGCACACCTTTTGTGAACTGGACCCAGTGCCAACTTATTTCTTAATGTGATGTGTTGACTCCGTTGGCTCGGTGTTTGCCTTGATTGTCTGGTGTTCCTTGTCAGAGAGAATCTTTCCCGGTGTCTTGAAGGAGGCACTGGAGAGACCGCTTCTGGAAAAAACATTGTTGGACCCTGACATCAAAGCAAATTACCATCCCATCTCCAATCTTCCATTTTGGGTAAGATTGTGGAGCAGATGGTGGCACTTCAGCTTGAGGGGCATCTCATGGCCCATGATTTATACAAGCCACTCCAGTCTGGATTTTGTGCAAGGCATAGCACAGAAACTGCGCTAGTTCAGGTGCATAATTACCTCCTTAGGGCTAGAGATCCGGGGGGAACAATTCTTGTTCTCCTCGATCTCTCTTCAACATTTGACACAGTTGACCTTCGAGTGTTACTGAACCACCTAAGGGAATTCTGCGGACTCGCCAGCACTGTCATCTGCTGGTGTGAGTCTTTTCTATCTAACAGAAGGCAGAGAGTAGTGATGGGGATTTCTCCTCCTCTTCTGGCCTCCTGTCATGTGGAGTTCCCCAGGGTTCGGTGTTGTCACCGATGTTGTTTGCTGTTAATATGCTGCCCCTGGGAGAGTTCATTAGGAAGTACAGCTTGGGTTTTCATTGCTATGCTGATGACACCCAGCTGTATCTTTCCTTTACCCCTGGAACATCCTGCACAGTGGAAGTGCTTAACAGCTGCCTTGCTGAGATCGGTGACTGGATGGCCTCCAGCTGATTGCTACTGATCCCCGATAAGACGGAGGTACTGGTGGTAAAGTCAAACAGAGGGCATGATAGGTTGGTCTCTAGTGCACAGACAGGGCTTTTTCTTGGCTCTGTACCACTGAAGGCCTCCTCTAGGGTGTGTGATCTGGGCATTATTCTAGACAGCAGATTGACACTTGAGTTTCAGGTGGCATCTGTTGTCCGCACTAGTTTCTATCATCTGAGGAATATCACCAGGATAAAGCCCCTAGTTCTTCCACTGGACTTCTCCACTTTGGTACAAGTCTTCGTGACATCCAGGCTTGACTACTATAATGCGCTCTATCTCAGGGTCTCTGGGGGTTCCCTTTGCTGACTGCAGCTGGTGTGGAACGCGGCAACTAGGCTGTTGACAGGACAGCCTAAGTATTCTCACATCACTCCAGTGCTGCATCAACTACACTGGCTGCCGTTTAGGTGGAGGGTCCTCTTTAAGATGGGTTTGCTCACCTTTAAGGTCCTACATGGCCTGGGCCCTGGTTACCTGAAGGACCTTCTTACACCTGCTGTCTCGGTCTGCTGCCCCCATTCCTCCTCTAGGGGTCTCCTTGTGATTCCCAGGGCGAGGTTAAAAACAGCAGGTGACAGAGCATTTAGTGTTGTCGCCCCCGTCCTGTGGAATTTGCTTTCTCCAACGGTGAGGGAGGCCCCTTCTGTTGAGGTATTCAAAGTCCGCCTCAAGGCCTTTCTATATAATCAGGCCTTCCCAGACTGCATATTACAGCCCTTACCTGGTCTCAGAATTTTAGATTTAAATTAACCCCTGACTTTTTTGAGTCTAGTTGCTGTTGCTGAGGGTATTATCTATAATATCTTGTTTTAATTGTTGGAATATTGTATTCTATGCTTATAGTATGCTGTTTATATATCTATTATGATTTGTATGATGGAATTTTAGTAAGTTCGGTGCCCAGAGTCTCTGGGATGGGCATTTTTTGTAATAAAATTTGCCTTGCCTAGTGGCAACAGGAGGCTGTGTATGGTAAGTGTGTTTGGCACCATCCTGTAGACCAGGCTTTTCCCACTTTTTCTTTCCTGCCTAAGGACACTGGTGGATCAGTCTCCACTGTATGCACACATACTCGATTGCATATCAAAAAGCAGAGCAAAGGCCTTGTTAGTTAAACCATGGCTTTTACTTGATTGAAATTAGCTGCTAAAATATTAAAAATACCTATTTAAAAGATACTCCTACCATTTTCTATGAGGAACATTTGTGCTCTCCAAACCCTGACATCACAAAACATTGGAGAGCAGCTGTACAGGAGATGCTGTGGCAAGGCATGATGACTCGGGCCTTGGCTGCCCCAGGTGGAGGCCTGGGGGAAACAAGGGACGTTTGATCAACATTGAAGTAAGTGACCGAAGTTCCATGGTATGTGGACACCACCACACATGTACAGTTACATTCCACCATGATAGTGGATCCTAGTGGAGAAAATTAAACCATGGTTGACACAGGCTTCATGAAGCCCTGCCCACCTATATCCATTCCCTGCCACCATTTGGACCACCAAGCCAATTCTGGTTGGAGTCACCTGGAGTTAGGAAGGATGGCCCTCCTCCTCTTCTTGGCTCCACCACGGGGGGGCATTCTGTGGGGGACTTTAGGTTCTGTGGTTCCGGGAAAGGTAAGAACAGGGTTGATGGTCTGCCTGCATCACCCTTAAAGACAAACAGCTTCTTTAAAATAAAAACCAAAAATGCTGTGGTATATGTCACCTTACATACACCCCCCCCCCCGCAGTAACAGGCACAGCTGCACTATTACAATAAACCTAACAAGTGCAAGAAATATGTAAATAGTCTCTTACCTGGATACTAGGGATCCTGACGTAAAAGTCAGCATCCTGTTAGACCTATTAAAGATGAAAATAGGTTAATATGGAGAAAATACAGTAGTAGAGCAGGGACAGAGAGCAAAAAAGGGGTATAAGACAGCATAGGAATTAAAAATAAAAGGAAGCTTTAGATTAAAAGTTACAGTTGGGGCAAAACAGGAAGATACAGATATAGAGAACAATACAGAGATGTGGAGAAAGAAATAAAATGAATAGACAGGAAAGGGGACGAGAAAGTGTTGTTGGGGAGGCACAGCAAAGCCACTTATCACTCCCCCCAGATGGCCTAGTGGCCAGTAAAGTAGTAGCTCAGCTGCTGTGCTGATGACATGGATTCAGAAGCAGGCCTGGAAAGACATGTCAGAAGGTCATCACCGAGACAGCTGCTGCTTGGCAGTGCATCTCAGTTGGGGAGGGTGGGTGGCTCACTCTGCCACCACAACAGCCCCTGTGGGTGGGCCAGGGAGCATGCTCCTGCTGCGAGGGGGACACGGCAGTGTGCACAGCTTTTACAGGCACTCATTCCCAAAATGGGTGGAAGGTGGAAATTAAAGAGGGAGAAAAATCCCTGTAGCTGATTGAATGATGACCTGGTTTGACCTGACCAGGGTATATCCCTGCAGAGATGAGCTACCAGCTGGAAAGAAATATCTCTAAGAAAATCCATGCATATTTCACAAGTTCAAATAATGCTGTCTTGGCTCCTTTCCTATGGTATGTTGCACATTTGGGTGACTCCCGCGAGTATTTCCTTGAACTGAGATAATTTTTTTGGGGGAAAAAAACTTTCCGCTTCAATACTGATATGTTTAAAAACAGCTCACCGCTTATTTGCTACTGTGCATTTGAAATTATGGCTCCACAAATTTTTTTTTGGTCTAAATTAGCTTTTACACCTAAAAATAAATTAACCTTGTTTCCCAACTCAGTTCCATAGTTCAATTCCTTATTCAAAATATATATGAATCCTTCTATAACCAAAAAGGTTGTTGCTTACCCTGCTGCTCCTCCTGCCTGGCTGCCTGCCAACTCCTACCAGAAGCATGGAAATATACACAAATTTTCTAAAAAAAAAAGGGGTTTAAGTGCTGAGCTGCTTTAAAAATAAGACAGTGAAAATTAAGAATGTGATGCTTTGAAAAACTGAGCACGACTAATACACATTGTAAGCACTGGTGCCTTTCTTAGCATATAGACACAAATTAGAGAACTATGACCTATTTAATGATTGTGTTTGATTTGGTAAAGGAAAGTAAAAACAGGAAGAGGGTGTCTGCTTTACAAGTTTTTACAGGGCCTGCATTTGTACAACAATTGGCACTTTTGGCTGAACTGAATTGGCTGAAGCGTGATTTATCTTATTTGGCAAAACAAAAATAAACAAAGCACTCTTTTTTTAAGTAATTAAATAGATGATGATCCAGATATGTTTTAACTAGAATATTCAGTTTTATTGCACAAAACAGAGATGTGTTGCACTGCTACCCAATACAGCGATCTGCCTCTTGCTCCTCGGTCCTCATTCTCACCTTCTAACTCTGCCCCCCCCCATGACTGAAGAGTGTCCCACTGATGAAACCCTAGAATGTCTGCTTTGGACCCACAGCCCCAGCCACGACTCCCACTACAATGGTCAACCTCAAAGGAGCTGATTGATTGCTCACCCGACTCAGTGCTCGCTTGCTGTCACCCGTGCTCTATCTGCATGATTGAGGACAGTATGGGTACCACAGACTTTGGAGCAACCAACCCTATTCTTGACAACTGCTTTGCAGCTCTCCCCAGCACAGTTTTCTTTTGGTGATCACACTGCTGATTGTCTCTGTTCCACAATGTGTGTGTCTCTCTCACACAGACATACAGCCTGAGCCTTACAGCGGTACCATCTCTCTCTCTCTCTCTTTCCACACTTTATGGGCAGTGACAGTGCAGAAACACATCTTAGGGGGTTGGGGTGTGCTGGCCTGGGATGAACACAGACTGCAGCACTGGGGCAGACATAGCAAATGAGCACCCAGTTAGCACATTTAACCACCACTCAGTATCCGCTGTCTCTCTGGTGAAAATTTCCTGGTTTGCTCTCTGTTGTGGCTCACTCCCATCAGCAGCTATGTAAGGAACTGCTCCAGTGACTGCCTGAGGTGAGAAACACAACCCTAGATGAGGATCGCAGTGCCGGGATGATTACACTATGGGCGACAACACTGCACCACATTATACCAATGTGGCTCTGAGCACCGGAGGGCAGGAAGAAATTAAAAGATAAAATGGAGACACTATGTGTAGCGTGTGACATGTACCTAATTACAGACTTACCTATACTAGAGACTCCATTCATGTGCTTAAAATGCAAACAGAATGCTGATATGCAAATAGAGATTTCACTGTTAACACTAGATTAAATGCACTGGAGAACAACCAACAGAAACTAAACTAGAAAATGGTTATAGCAGACACATGTACTGACTCCACTATGGTATCTATATGTTCAGCCCCATCTGTGCAACAAGACTCTGATCCAAACCTAACCCTGCCTCCCCCCAAAAAAACTCAGTTTAATCAGGAACTAGAGCCAACCCCAAACATAGCTCCAAATCCAACTCTAAACCGAAAGAGAATAAGAGATGATGAAACACAGGACAACCCTGATGATGATTGGGTTGATATGGAGACCAAAAGACCATTTAAAAAAAGGGGGAGAAAAGCTGAGGCATTTACCTTATCACTCCACAGCAGTTGTGACCCTCTTATATACCTAAATGAAGATGAGTGTACCATTCCATCTGACTCAACTATCCTCCCCCAGCTGATGCCCACCAATGAACCCGGGGACACCAGTGTGACACAGGAAATCTTTCCTGAGCCTCTTGTTCCAAATGCAATTGATAATGGTCAGGCGGTTACACACCTAATTACTACAGACACTATATCACAAACAACTGAATCATGAGAGCAAATCTTTATACTTGGAGATTCAGTTACAAGGTTTACAGACAGATACACCACAAGGGGTAATAAAGAAAATGAAACAAGTTGTAGTTACAGTGGGGCAACCATAAAGGACATAACTGCATTGCTCCTGGGTATCATATAGAATGTCCCAGTTCCCAAAACTGTCATTCTCCATGTAGGTACTAATAACTTTGGTAAACAGGAAGTGGGGGAAATAATCTATGATATGGAGCTAGCTATAAAAACACTACAAAATCTGAATGCAACTCCAATAATTTCAGAAGTCCTACCAGTGCCTAGGGCTAGCTTTAAGAGGACTAAAAGCATCAAAAGCTTTAATAATTGGTTGAGGAGATGGTGCCTCACAAACAATACAAAATGTATAAAAACATGGGAAAGATTTTTAAAATGACAACATACTATACAGACACGATGGGCTTCATTTGAGTAAGCAAGGATCCTGGCTTCTAGGATGTATATTTTACAATGCATTAAACCAAGAACAACTAAAAAACTAGGTAAACTGGGACAAGGGGAATCCTTCAATTCCATGAAAAATATCTTGGCTAAAAGTGATAATAAACATAAAAGGTTAAAAGGCAAATAAATCATCCACAGTAAAAACGTCTGGTCTGTCTTTTCTCTTAACAAATGTAAGAAGCCTGCATGGAACAAAAATGGATAAATTATAATTTTTTTCTGAATGAAGACAATATTGATATAGCCACAATAACAGAAACTTGGTGGGATGACTCCTCAAACTGGAATATTAATATACCAGGGTATACAACATATCACAAGACAGAATAGGAAAAAAAGGAGGGGTAGCCCTATTTATAAAAAAAATTGTATTACATTTAGACTAATCCAGGATCATATGGAAAAGACAACTAGTGAAATTATTTGGATAGAGTTAATTAGGGATAAACAACCCCAGCTACTCATTAGCCTTTGCTATAGGCCACCGGATACTAACTTATTAGCACATCAGGACATCCTCAACAGCATGAACAGCAAATCAAATTATAAAGAAACAATATTATTGAGTGATTTTAATCTCCCAGACCTAAATTGGGACGAGTCCGTAGGCAGTAATAATCAAGAAAATGTATTCTTAGATGTGTGTTCCACAAATGGTCTCTACCAATTAATTTAAAAAAAAACCTAGAAAAAAACGATATTCTAGACCTACTGCTGACTGATATTCCTGACAAAATTAATAACATTAAAATTAAAAAGGCAATTTTAAATAGTGATCATATGACTATAACTTTTGATATTGATATACATATAAAACCTGAGCTAGGGAAAACCATGATTAAAAACTATAATAAAGCATATTTTGTCCAACTAAAACAAGATCTCTGGGACTGGAACTTGGAAAATGGGTCTAATTCCCCAACTGAGCTCTGGACAAGAGTCAAAAATAAAATTCTAGAACTTGAGGCGAAACATGTCCCAAACAAGGTGACCTACAATAAAAAGGGTAAAATCCCATTGTGGGTAACCCCCAGCATAACCAAATTAATAAAGCAAAAAAAGAGGACATACAAAATTATGAAAAAGGACAACAGTGATTATAACAAATGGAGATATAGACAATCCTAAAGAAATGTAAAAGTAAGATTAAACTGGAAAGGAAAAGGTTTGAGTTTAGACTAGCCTACAGGAAAGATGGAGGTAAAAGTTTTTACTCTTATATCAGTAACAAAAAACAAACAACAAAGACTATAGGGCCTCTGACTAGAAATTCAGAGGAAGTAACTGCACCCCAGGCTATCGCTGAGGAATTTAATAAATACTTTAGTTATGTCTTTAACTCAAAAAATATAATCAATAATACACCTCCTGGAAACAAGGCTGATAATCTTTTGGACATGTCAAAAACTGAAATCTTGGACAAACTGAATAACATTAATAAAAACAAATCTCCAGAGCCTGATAGATTGCAGCCAAGATTACTTAGGAAAATCAGGGACAGGTTAGTGGAACCACTCCACAAAATATTTAATATGTCCTTACTGTCTCACGAGATACCAAGTGATTGGAAGACTGCTACTGTTACCCCCATTTTTAAAAAGGGCAATCATGGAGACATCTCAAACTATACACCCATTAGTTTGACTAAAGTACTGGGAAAGATCTTTGAGTCATTACTCAAAAGTAAACTGGAAGATGAGTTAAAAAACAAGGAACTAGTTGACTGTACCCAACACGGATTTAAGAACAACAGGTCCTGTTTGTCTGGGAACTTGATTTTCTATGAATACATTAGTAAAACCCTAGACAGTAACATACCAGTGGATGTTGTCTATTTGGAATTCTGTAAAGCATTTGATAAAGTGCCTCATGACACTTTAATAACTAAAATGAGAACACTGGGAATAAATAACACAATTACAAACTGGGTGGACGAATGGTTGAATCACCATACCCAGAGAGTATGTATTAGGGGGCACATGTCAGACTTATGTCCTGTTAGTAGCGGAGTACCCTAGGGGTCAGTATTAGGCCCAACACTCTTTTCCATCTTTATATCTGACCTGACCACTAATATAAATAATTTTGCCATCAAGTTCGCAGACTACACCAAACTAGCTGCTCAGGTTAAAACTGAGGATGATATTTTAAATCTCATAAATGACAAAAATACTAGAGGACTGGGCACATAAAAATCATATGACATTCAATGGCAGTAAATGTGTCATAATGCATTTGGGAACCACAAATAAGTGAAATCAGTATACATTTAATTGTCATGTATTATCTCCAGTTGCACAGCAAACTGATCTTGGCACAATAATTACCTCAGACTTATCCTTTCACAGTCATTGCAACCATATCATAAATCATACTAATAGACTTATAGGAAGCATTAAAAGGAGTGTTACTTCAAGAGACGGGTTGCATTTTATCACTGTACAAGGCCTATGTAAGACCACATCTAGACTATTGCTCTCCCCTGTGTAGCTCATGCCTCAGGAGAGATGTAAATAGGTTGGAAGGGGTGCAGAGGAGAGTTACAAAACTCATCACTAATATGTAAGATAAAGGGTACGAAGTAAGATTGGACGAATTGAACTTGTACTCCCTAGAGCAGCAAAGAATAAGATGGGATCCCGTGTTAATGCATAAGATATCAACCGACAGGTAATTAATGTCAGAGATGGGCATGTCTTATAGTATACATGACTGTGATCTTAGAAGTCACAAACATCAGTTGTCACTCACGTATCCTAGAGCTAATAAAAGGCATTCTTATTACACTCAAAGAATTATTCCCCTATGGAATTCACTTCCTAGTTCAATATTATAATCTATTAATTTTACCAATTTCAAACAAAATCTAGCCTGTTATCTATTATAGCTCTGGGTGGTTGTACCAGCTCGGCTGGAGATATACATATATGGACTATAGCCTTCTGTATATCTACCTTTCCTAGTATGACTCCTAGTAAGAAATACCATAACACTGACAGTCTACTGAACCAGACTGGCAACAGGGATACTGTAGGAACTACCCCAGGGTCTCTGCACAGCACAGTGTAGCACTTAGAAGTTGGTGAACTAATACCATGAGGTCCACACACTATTCCATCTCCAAGTCTCACATAATCAGAGGGTGCCACAGATCCTGGACTCAGAGATACAGTATGACAGTGAGGGTCATATGTGGGGTACAGTGTTTGTGTCAGAGGTGTGAGGAGTTCACGGGCTGAGACTTTGTCTTTGTGTGTTACTGCACTTGCTACACATGCTGCAGCACTTTTAACTGCTTGTATGCCCACCACACACACCTGCCCAGCATGCATACACAGAGGACCGCACACTGTCACAGATACAATATTGCAGGACCTGATTGTGTACCGGCATTCTGATGATTACTGTTACGCTGTTTGACAGGAAGCTGACAGCAAGGGAAAGGTCAAAAAGTGCGGTGGAGAAGAAAGACACAGCAGAGATCTGGCCCTGCAGACATTAAAAAGGAATTCTGATGAGTTGCTATCACCAAAGCATGGATGTAAAATGGGATGTTTCCTTAAAAAATAAAGATTTCAGCAGGAAAAAAAACTGGAAAAAAGTCTATCCTCCTCCCCTCCTTTCAGACTTAATTTCTGTTATGTAACCAACTTCTGTTTGCAGTTTTTTTTTTGCATGCCATCCTTTCCTTGTGGTTGTGTTAGATTTCATTTCTGTTGTGGAATCATTTCTATTTGTAGTTTTTTGGGGGCATGCTGTTTTTCTTTTTGTCAACTGCATTTTTTGCTTGTTTAACATTTTTGATGTTCAACAATTTTTTTTCGGTTTGCAGTATTTTTTTTGGGTTAACGGTTTTATTTGGTGTTTCATCTAGTTAGTTGCTTTCAAATATTGTACCCCTCATCTTTTTGTCATTTAGTTAGACTTACTTTTTGTAGTTGCTTTGTTTTTTTTATTTTGGTCTGCATTTATATTTTACTTGCTTTTTTATTTGAATTCATGTTATTTAATACTGATTTTTTAATGACTTAGTTGTGCTGTACTTGATTGCAGTTTGCATTTTTTAGGTTTGCTATATATTTTGTTAATTTTTGTTTGCATTCATTTTATAGTTATGCTGTAGCTTTTTGCTTGCATTTAATTTTTTTAATTGTTATTTGACTTTATTTCCATTTAATTTTTTGGTTGTTGCTGTACATATTTGATTGCAAATCACTTTTTTGTTTGTGTTTCGCACTTCAGGATCACTGTAGGAGGGGTAAGGAAACAGGCCAAGGGTATAAAGGGATGGGAAGTGGACACAAAACCATTTAAAGAAGAAAGTGTGCTTAGGAAACTACTGTATCAAAGATAAAAGTAGACAAAGTAATGGTGCCATAGGGAGTGCACTACGGGATACTGAGGGAACTGAAAGAGTAGCTGGTTACACCTCTGACAGCCCTTTTCAACATGTCATTAAAAACAGGGGTGGCACCAGGGGACTGGAGGAAGATAGATGTAGTCCTGCTCCACAAAAGTAGAAATAGGGAGGAGGCCAGAAATTAAAGGCCAGTGAGCCTGACATTGGTGGTGGAAAGGTAATGAAAACATTATTGAAGGAAAGAATTTGGGAATACCTAGTTACCAATAACCTGCAGGATCAGAGGCAGCATGGGTTCACAGAGGAAGGTCCTGCCAGACAAACCTGATCTAGTTCACTGATTGGGTGAACAGAGAATTGGATGAAGGGGGAGCGGTGGACATGGCCTACCTTGGCTTCAGCAAGGCCTTCCACACCATTCCACACAGAAGGCTGCTAAACAAGCTGGGAAGCCTAGGAGTAGGTCCTAAGGTAATAGGTGGAAAATGGCTAGGCACTAGGATTCAGAGAGTGGTAGTAAAAAGCAGTCACCCCAGAGTAGGCAAAGTGAGCAGTGGAGCACCACAGGGCTCAGTACTAGGGCCGGTCCTCTTCAATGTCTTTGTCAGTGACATTGCAGAAGGGCTGGAAGGGAAAGTATGCCTATTCGCAGATGACACAAAATGATGCAACAGAGTAGACACACTGGGAAGAATGGAAAAAATGTGAAGTGATCTAGAAAACATGGAAGAATGGTAAACAGCTGAGCAGCTGGCTTTTAACACAAATAAGTGCAAAATAATGCACTTATAGAAACATAGACTTTGACAGCAGATATGGACTGCTTGACCCACCTAGTCTGCTAATTTTCCTACCTATTGGATAAGTTGCAGATCCTAGTTAACCAACAGCCTACTTCTTCCTACCCCCACCAGAATTGCCTTATGTCTGTCCCATGCATTCTTGAATTCCCCCACTGTTTTTGACCCCATGACCTCCTCAGGAAGGCTGTTCCATGCATCTACCAACCTCTCTGTGAAAAAATACTTCCTCACAATGCCCCTGAGCCATCCTCCCTCTATCTTCAGATTATGTTCCCTTGTTCTTGCACATCTCTTTTTCTGAAAGATGCTACCCTCTAGGACTTTGTTGATTCCCTTCAGGTACCTGAAAGTTTATATCATGTCCCCCCCCCTTTCCTCAAGGGTATACATATTAAGCTCCTTTAGTCTTTCTTTGTATGGCTTCTGTTGCACACCCTGCACCATTTTAGTTGTCCTTCTCTGGACTGCCTCCATCCTGTCTCGGTCCTTGCAGAGATGTGGTCTCCAGAACTGCACACAGTACTCCAGATGGGGTCTCACCAACTGTTTGTACAGAGGGATAAAAAACTTCCTGTTTTCTACTGGTGATGCCTCTCCCTTTACACCCCAGTATCCCCCCAGCCATCCTTACTGCCTTCTCACATTGCTTGCTTACCTTTAGGTCATGTGATGTGACTACCCCCAGGTCCTTTTCCATTTTTGTTGTTAACACACACCCCCAGTGTGTACTCTTCCCCTGGGTTTTTGTTTCCCAGGTGTATTACTCTGTACTTCTTTGCATTGAATTTAAGCTGCCATATTTGTTACCATTCCTCCAACCTTTTCAAGTCCCATCTCATCCTTTCCACCCCCTTGTATATCAATCCTGTTGCAGATCTTTGTGTCATCTGCAAAGAGGCATACTTTTCCTTCCAGTACCTCTACAATGTCACTTATAAAGACATTAAAAAGGACTGGACCCAGTACTGAACCCTGCAGTACCCCGCTTGTAAACCCCTTTTCTTTGGAGTAGACTGTTTACTAGTACCCTCTGTGTCCTGTTGTCCAGCCAATTTGTTACCCAGGCTACCACCCTGGGACCCACTCCCAGGCTAGCTAATTAGTTTATTAATCTTTTATGTGGGACTGTGTCAAATGTCTTGCTAAAGTCTAGGTAGGCCATGTCCATAGCCCCTTCCTGGTCTACTACTTTGGTCACCCAGTCAAAGAAATCTATTAGATTCGTCTGACATGACCGTCCAGCTGTGAATCCATGCTGCCTTGGGTCCTGTGCCCCACTGGCCTCTAGGTACTCAACAATTCTTTCTTTCAGAAGTGATTCCATTATTTTCCCTACCATTGAGGTCAAGCTAACAGGTATGTAATTTCCTGCCTCTGCTTTACTCCCACTTTTGTGAAGGGGAATCACATCCACCCTCCTCAGTCCTTAGGTACCATACCATCCTTCCATGATTTGTTAAAAAGGGTAGTCAGTGGTGTCACTAGTTCTCCACTTAGTTCTTTTAGAATTCTGGGGTGAATCCTGTCAGGCCCCATTGCTTTGTCCACCTACAGTTTTAGGAGTTCTTAAAGAACCCTTTCTTCTGTGAAAGGACTGGTATCGACCCCCCTATCCAGACTGTTTCTATTAATTGAATTAGATACCTCCCCATCCTCTTCTTTTGGGAATACTGAGCAGAAGTATTCATTCAGTATCCCTGCTTTTTACTGTCCTCTCTGCCCACCCACCCTCCCTTTATTAAGCCCTCACTATCCCTCCCTTGGTCTTTCTTTTCGCTCTCTAATGTACCTATAAAAGGTTTTATCCCCCTTCTTAACTGAGTTGGCTATCTTTTCCTCAGATTGGGCCTTTGCTATTCTGACTGCCTTCCCTGCTTCCTTCTGCATTAACTGGTACAGTTCTCTGTCCTGCTGCTTCTGTGTTTCCTTATACTTCCTGAATGCTATATTTTGCTCCCTAACCTTCCCTGCCACCTCTTTTGAGAACCATAGTGTTTTTTTCTTTCATTTTGATTTGTTTATTTGCTTTACACAAAGGCTTGTTGCCTCTGTGATGGCAGTTTTGATGTTTCCCATTGTTCCTCCACCCCTCCTTCTTGCCTATTTGCTACTGCTTTTATGAGGCACTCTCCCATTTTAGCAAAGTCAGCCCTCCTAAAGTCCATTACCCTCACTTTTGTATGGCTTGACTCTGCAGCTGTGTTTATCATGAATCACACTGTCTGGTGGTCACTTGTTCCCAGATGGCTACCCACTTCTAGATCTGAGATCCTCTGTCCCCATTTGAGAGTACCAGGTCTAAGACTGCTCCCTCCTGAGTGGGTTCCAACACTAGCTGCCTGAGGCATGACCCTGTTCTTGGATGTGGCTGCAACAAACATGCTCCAGTTAACATTTGGCATATTCAGGTCCCCATCAACAATATCTCCCCTTTTTCTGCCATCCTAAGGATGCCTTCTATCATTTCCTTGTCCATTTCCTCCCCCTGAGATGGGGGTCTATATACAACCCCATGCAGATTGTGGTACCATTTCTAGTCTCCAGAGTGACCCACAGTGCCTCTTCTCCTCCTTGTTTACCCTTTAGTTTTGTTGCTTTGATCCTTTCCCTTACATAGAGAGCTACTCCTCTTCCTCCTTTTCTACCCTCCCTATCCCTCCTGTAGGTTGTGTACCCTGGTATGTTGACATCCCAGTCATGATTTTCTGTGTACCATGTTTCTGTGACTGCCACAATATCCAGGTGTCCCTCTTCCATCAAGGCCACCAGTTCAGTGAGCTTGTTACCTAGACTACGGGCATTGGTACTCATTACCCTCCATTTTTTGATGGCCTTACCCCTTTTTGCTCCATCCCTGTCCATACTACCTTTGCCTTTTTCTCCATTTACCCCTGCCCTTCTCCCTATCAACTTCTCTATCTTGGTGTTTACCCCACTAATTACCCTGATTTTTGTGGGGGGGGCTAGGCTTTCCCTGCTCTTTTTCAGTGCCTCCCCCTTGGCTAGTTTAAATGCTTGCCAATAAAGCATTTAAAGCTATCACCTAGGATACTGGTTCCCCTCCTCAACAGACACAAACCATCGCACCAGTATAGGTCTGCATCCCTCCAAGTGGACTCCCAGTCCCCAAAGAAACCAAAACCCTGAGCTCTACACCAGTTTTTCAAAGATTGATTGAATCTCATGGTGCATAGCACCTAGCCTCACCCATGCCATAGACAGGCTGCACCTCCAAGAAGGTTACTGTGCATGTTACTTGTCTAAAGTCCCTCCCCAACTCCACAAATTCCTCCTACACTGCTCTGATCCCTTTCCCAGCCAGGTAATTTGTTCCTAGGTGAACAATGACATCCAGCTCCCTCCCCTGTGCAGCTACTCCCATGATCCTGAGGATGTGATCCCTGTCCCTCCAAGCCATAGCACCAGACAGGCACCTTACCTCCCTCTCCCCCCTCTCCCCCAGTTCTACCATCCTAACAATTCAGTCCCCCACCAGAAGTTGTTTCTTCCCCTGTGGGGTCCCATGCCACCCTCCTGTGAGTCTCCTCTGTGGAGCTTCCCAGCATCCTCCTTGGTCTCTACTGCGGTTACCTCCATAGAGGAACCACACTCTGCCAGGACAGCATACAAATTGTGGAGAGGTACAATTGGAGGGATGCACCTCTGTTCCATTACCCTCGCCCTCCTTGAGCCCACTGTGGTCCAACCACACCTCTTTCTTGGCAACCTGTGAGGCAGTGGTGGCAGCCCTGGTGGTCCCTGGGTGGAGAGGAGGTCCCCCAAATCCTGGCCAACTCAGCCTGGAGAAAAAGAACCTCCTCCCTCAGCCCAGAGAGGTGCCTGCAGATGGGACAACACTGCATCCTCCAGAATGTCTCCCCGAAGACTGCCGCGCCACAGCCTCTGCACGGCTTCACTCCCATCATATCTTATTTGTGGCCCCTCAACTGTTGTTTTGTATGCTTACTCTTTCCTCTCTCTGTTTAGTTTTTTTTATTTTACTATTTATTTATTTTTCCCTACTTTCCTATTGCCACTGTGCCCTTAAAGCTCCTGCTCTTCCTGTTCTGGGATAGAAAGTTCCTGTATTCCTCAGTAGTCTCCTTCTTACTTGCTCAGAGTCAGACATCCAGCAGCTAGGGGGAATGGAGAGCTATTCTTTTCCTTCTAGGATGGTGATTTTTTTGTGCCTCTGTGATCACGCCCTTCCTGATCCCAAACAGGAAGTTCCTGTTATCAGTCAAATCCTGTGACTATAAATGTGGAGCTGGCTGGGGATGGAGGAAGGGCTATATAGTCCCAGTAGAGTAGTAAAGTTCTAACAGCACCTCCTTCCTGTTGCTGATAGGCTTGGGGCATAAGAACCCGGGGGCAACATACCAACTTGAAGCAGATGTATTAACAGTTACAAAGCAGGAAACGGACCTGGAAGTGCTCATGGTGATTACCCGAAGGTAACGAATCAGTGTGACAAAGCAGTAGGGGAGGCTAGATGGATGCTGGGTTGCATAGGAAGGGAAATCACCAGCAGAAGGAGGGAGGTAATAATACTCCTATACAGATCACTGGTTAAGCCACACCTCGAGTACTGTGTACAGTTCTGGAGGCCCCACCTCCATAAAGACATAAAGAGGGTGGAGGCAGTACAAAGGAGGGCAACCAAAATGGTGCATGGCCTGTATCAAAAGCCCTATAAGGTAAGTTTCAAGGAACTTAACATGTACTCCCTGGAAGAAAGGAGGGAAAGGAGGGATATGATAGACATTCAGATACCTCACAGGCAAAAACAAAGTACAGGAGGGAAGCATTTTCCACAGAAAAAGATGCTCAAGGACAAGGGCGCATGCTATGAGGTTTGAAGAGAAGAGGCTCGGAGGAAATGTGAGGAAGTACTTCTTCATGGAGAGAGTGGTGGGCACATGGAACAGTTTAGCAGTGGAGGTGGTGGGGATGGAAACAAGGACAGGGTTCAAGAATGCATGGGATAAACACAGAGGGATCTTAGTGGTAGGGAGTGGTGGGAAAGACCAGACACCAAGTAGGGTCTGCGGCAACTATATAGGTAGGGGAAAATAGGGCAGACTAAGTGGGCCATCAGGTCCTTATCTGCCAACAAATTCCATGTTTCTATGTATTGTTTATAAGACATTTTTAGTTCTTTACTTATTTTACTTAACCTGTTCCAGTAACAAGCACCATAATCCCATTTTAATTTATGATGGAATTACCCAGCCAGCTTGACTCAGTAGCATAGGAAGTTGACAATATATGGATGCAGGAGTTGAGGATGGTCAGGAGGGTATGCCTGCACTCTAGTCAGGTTGACACAGCAGCAGCATCACATAAGGCCAGTGGAAGGGGCACAGGCTACACAGCCTGAGGCACTGCTATAGTGCCTATGTTCCCCCTAACCCTGGCAGCAGGGCATTCTCTGTGGCCCAATAAGCCCCCACTCCACCAACCACCAACCCTCTGTGTAAGCTGGGGGGGGGGTTCTGGTCTGCAGGTGCCAGCCAGACACACTACTTCAACTGGTTGCTGTCCCAATGGGGTATGGCACTCTGTGGATGACTGGGATGGACTGCCATATCTTGTAGTCCCCCAATCCCTGCAGAGCAGAGGACCCACCACAGTGTCAATCCAGACATCCAACTGGATGACCATGTCTCATGCAGTACCATTCTAGGTACCACCTCTACCCCTGTGTGATGCTTCACACACTCAGGCACTATTGGATCCAGCTATGTAGCAAAGTAGCACTCATTAACCCATAGTCCAACAAAAGCTGCTATTTTAGCCTAATATGAGCTTGAAAGGGAAGTATTGTACATTTTTCAGGAAAGTGCTACCAGTGTGATAAAACTGTCAACCCCTTGAAAAAATGCTAGATCAGTCCCTGCAAAGAGGGTTCGGTGGATGGGGCTGGGGCTCCTGTCCTTCCTTGTGTGGCAAAAGAGTGTGTGGTGGCATGGCTGGGATATTCTCAGTCTGAGTGTATCACTGAAGGCCACTTTTGTGGACCAAGCCCTTAATGTGATGACTGTACTCTGAAAATGACAGTTTCACACAAGATATGTCTATAACATAATGTCTGAAATGCTCTTAAAACACATTGTCTGACTAATGCACTCTTATTGTTTCTTTTATGTATAAGTTGTAAACAGTGTTTGTAAGAATCTAGTGTTCCTTTAGAATGTGTTATATATGGTCCATCAGCATAGCAGTAATGCTGCCACTCCCAATGCCAGTGACGCAGGGTTCAGGATCGAATTTGGGTTGAAAAGGTTTGGCTGAGGGAAGGAGGATTGTGTCCCAGTGACAGCTCACCTTCTTTGGAAAGAGGGGACAGTGTACTTCTCATCATCTCTACTACCTATGCATAGTCATTTGGAAGCACTGCAGGAGCCACAGCATAGTGGAAATCACGTCACCAGACACTGCCATAACTGCATGTGTGCATGTGCCAGAAATGTCATTCCACACAGCATCCTGAGGAGAAGATTGGAGGGACGCACTCATCATGGACAGATGACAGTCTGGTCCCCTGCATGCACTGTACCACCAGCTCTGCTCCCTCTGTGTCAGGATTCTGTTTCAGAGAGGCCTGGCCAGCCTCAGTGGCGCTCCCATGATGGGAGTAAGCCATGGATGATGGTAGAAAGGCAAGTCAGAACAGTTTTCATACTAGCTGTGTCATAAATGTGTCACACTCACATCATGCATCTACACACACTGCAGACATAACATACTGAATCACAGAACCTCATAAATGCCACATCATTGTTACCTGCTATTCCAGCTTGGTGGTACACTGCAGCCCCTCCCTACTCTATGTTCTGGGATGCAACCAGGCTGCAGTTCAAATCTAATCACCACCTCCTAGATTTTTTGGCAAAAAAGGCATTCACTTGAAGCAGCAGTGCAACGAAATTGGGCAAAAAATTAACCCTACCCCTTTTTTCACTATAAAATATTCCAGACAAATTCAGGTTTTATTTGGTGGCATAACCTTCTAATTCCACCAAAATTTGACTATTTTACAAATGGTTTAATTTAATTTTTTTCTCAAGAAAAAAAGATGGCCACCACAATTTACATAGTAATAGCAGTGTATACCTGGCAAGGGTTAGGATTGAGAAAATAAAAAACTCATGGTGCACAGCATAGGAAGTACCTAGACAGGTACTGTACATTTGACAGGTATGGTAATGTTTTGAGTGAGGGAAGGTAGCATTTTCAAGCTCAGTGAGAACAAATCCACCAGGGGTAATGCATTGAAGCTGGAAGGGGTAGATTTAGAGGAGATGTGAGGGGGTAGTTCTTCACAGTGAGGGATGTGGGTCCATGGAACATGCTACTAGAATGGGTTCTGGGGTGGATTCTGTAGGCAAATTCAAAAGAGACTAGGACAACTACATGGGGCTAAATAAAAGTGGAGGGGTAGGGTACAGAGGGGCAAGATGAAATAGGCAGGGGGGTGTTTTGGGGCAGACTGGATGGGCCAAGGGGTCTGTTTCTGCTGGCATGTTTCTATGTTTCTATTAATTGTAGCTGAAACTAGCTGTTTTGGAACAACTTGTTTCATTGTACTGCTGCTTTAATGCCTTCACTTGTGTGGTGATCCATGGCAGCATGAAGTTGGAATTCTAAATAATATGGAGAACAGAGTTGATTGCAAAAATGACTGGTGATGTGATCATGATGCAGTTGGTTGGAGAAACCAGCCTCAAGTGGATAAATCCCAGGAAGTAGGCATCAGGGCTGGAGGGAATGAACAGATGTGGTAGGTCTGTGACTTCAGGACAAACAGAGGACAGAAAAAGAATGTGTCATACTTGGGAAAGTCTGGTACAGTACTCAATAAAAATAGAAGTCCTTCTGGATATAATGTTTGTTCATCAGTGCCATTTAGATCGCAGGCAAAGTGTATGAGATACAACAACTTCTAACACATGGTCTTTTCTGTTATATTAGTATCTATGCAGTTCAAACCAAATGGAAGCAAAATTGCAGGTATTTTACAAGTAGCAAAGTAATTACATTGAGAGGCAATGGATCATTTTCATTGCCTACTTCCCTCATCAGAAATTGTCTACAGCAGCCATGTAGAAATAAACGGTAAAATAGAGTTATTTGAATGTTTGTTCAAGCCTTGTATGAATGGTAGGGCTGTAACAGACAGGCTTAAATGGAGCCAGGTTATTTGCTTGGTTTTTAATACAGAAATGCACACCTTCTTCAAAGTTGTGAATGTACTAGTCATAAAGAAGCAATGACTAAGAGAGAGCCATAGTTCAAATTACTCTGAGAATTATCTTTCCATTTTCTTGTGAGATGTATGATTTCTTTGTCACAGGGAGAGGTGATTTATCATTTTCATGTACCTGTCAGATGTGGCTGGTGTTTTTTTTTTCTTTTGTTGTTGATTTTTTCTTCCCCTCAACTTGGAGTACTGTAATATAGTAATTTCATAAGACAAGCATGTGATTTATAATAAAAATGTGATTATTTACCCAATTGTTTCCCCAAGTTTATAAATTTACAGTATCTAAGAACTTTTTTCTATGATTTCTTTATAGATGTAACCCAGTTTAAAAAATATTTTAGGAATTACAGAAACTAGTATTTGTAAATATTGATATCTCAGTGGAGACTGAATAATCCAATAAATGATGCCTTAGTAGACAATTTTCTGCATGGTATCTTGGGACACTAGGCAAGCTGGAGTCTGCACACCACAAAACACTATCCAGTGAGCCAGTATTTCTGTAATACATACTGTACAGAATGATTAAACAAATCCAAATGAATACTCTAACATATTGTTAAGCAGCAATATTTCATCCACAAATCATACTCTTCTCCAAACACACTAATTTATAGCAGGTTCATGTACAGTACCTTTGATGTGGCATTAGACTTGAAAAAGGGAGTGCTTAGGTTAGAGGTATTGAGAAGGAATTAACATGCACATGCAAACTGGCTGATTTTTTGGCATTCTGTGAGGTACTATAGTTCTTCTGGCAAGTTGTCTTCCGATGCTTTGGGAGAATATCGGGCAAACTGATCTTCTATTCCAGCTAACTAACCCAACATAAGTGACAGTGAAATCATTTTACTCAGGAAAATCTACACTGAAAAACAAGCAATTTAATAAGTTGTGTATACCAAACTAGCATGATAGAAACAAGCAAATTTAAAATCATGTTTTCCTCAGGCACATTTTGGAGGACTTTACCATGCAGAGCAATTATTTTAAATTAGAGATGAAGAGTCAAAAACCTAAACATCTGTAATTACAATTGTTTTTATCTTTTATTACCATTTTTTTCTTTTAAAGGTGTTAGGGGTGAGGATTATTTTGGCTCTAGCATTCATTCATTAAAACATTGTATTTGCATTATAATTTGAATTTACTTCATCCTTGTGTGTGTGCTGACATCTGTTACTTTCTTTTATAGTATGACTGCTTTTTTCTTTGCATTAGCTACTCAATAATTATATTTCACGATCCACTGAAGTTGCAATAAGTGATTCAGTAAACATCATATACAGCACTGTAGCAGAGAAAGAAAAGTGTTTAATGCCAGCAAAGTGCACAAATATAAGGGCATCTATGGGTGCATCACAATGTCAAGCAAGGTGCTTTGCCATGCCCACTTGTTGGAAAAAAACTGCACATCTGATCCTTTGGTTGGTAGCATTGTACCAGTTTGAAATTTTTTTGCAATCCAATTTGATGTCATGCTGTGCAAGCATTAAAGACCATTTTTTCTATTTTCATCTTTGGCCAATTTGTGCCAAAATGTTAATGACTTTTTATTTTGGCTCATTTCTGCATTTGTGCAAGGATTGGATGAGGATGGATGTGATTCCCCTTCACAAAAGTGGGAGCAAAGCAGAGGCAAGAAACTATAGACCTGTTAGCTTGACCTCAGTGGTAGGGAAAATGATGGAATCACTTCTGAAAGAAAGATTTGTTGAGTACCTAGAGGATAGCGGGGCACAGGACCCAAGCCAGCATGGAGTCACAGTGGGAAGGTCATGTCAGATGAATCTAATAGATTTCTTTGACAGGGTGACCAAAGTAGTAGACCGGGGAGGGGCTGTGGACATGGCCTACCTAGACTTTAGCAAGGCATTTGACACAGTCCCACACAAAAGATTAATAAACAAATTAGCCAGCCTGGGAGTTGGTCCCAAGGTGGTAGCCTGGGTAAATCATTGGCTGGACAACAGGACACAGATGGTAATAGTAAACAGAGCCCTATCTGAAGAAAGGGGGGGTTACTAGCAGGGTACTGCAGGGTTGAGTACTGGATCTGGTCCTTTTTAATGTCTTTATAAGTGACATTGCAGAGGGACTGGAAGGAAAAGTATGCCTCTTTGCAGACAACACAAAGATCTGCAACAGGGTTGATACACAAGGGGAGTGGGAAGGATGAGAAGGGACTTGGCAAGGTTGGAGGAGTGGTCAAAGGTATGGCAGCTTAGATTCAATGCAAAGAAGTGAAAAATAATGCACCTGGGAAACAAAAACCCAGGGGATGAATACACAATGGGAGGGGGGATATTAACAACATCAAAAATGGAAAGGGACCTGGGGTAGTCATATCAGATGACCTAAAAGTACGCAAGCAATGTAAAAAGGCAGTAAGGATGGCTGGGGGGATATTGGGATGCTTAGGGAGAGGCATCACCAGTAGAAAGCAAGAAGTTGTTATCCCTCTATACAGACAGTTGATGAGACCTCATCTGGAGTACTGCATGCAGTTCTGGAGACCCCATCTCTGCAAGCATATAGACAGGATGGAAGCAGTCCAGAGGAGGGCAACTAAAATGATGCAGGGTCTGCAACAGAAGCTATACGAAGAGAGACTAAAGGAGCTTAATATGTATACCCTTAAGGAAAGGAGGAAGAGGAGGGACATGATAGAAACTTTCAAGTACCTCAAGGGAATCAACAAAATCCAAGAGGGTAGCATCTTTTAGAAAAAGAGATGTGCCATAACAAGGGGGCACAGTTTGAAGATAGAGGGGGGATGGCTCAGGGGCAATGTGAGGAAATATTTCTTCACAGAGAGGGCGGTGGATGCATGGAATGGCCTTCCTGAGGAGGTCATGGGGTCAAAAACAGTGGGGGAATTCAAGAATGCATGGGACAGACATAAATCAATTCCGGTGGGGGTAGGTGGAAGTAGGCTATTAGTTAGTTAGGATCTGCAGTTTATCCAATAGGTAGGAAAATGGGCAGACTGGGTGGGCCAAGCAGTCCTTATCTGCCATCATAGTCTATGTTTCTACAATATGTTTCTATGGAAAGTGCTCATTTTGCACATACCTGAACTGCCTAATTTATTTAATGACATCCTCAAATTAACAAAATTGAACAAAATTTGCACTTTTACATTCCAAAATTTTGCAACTACACAATTTAGTATTTGAAGTATGCATTTGTTGCATGCAGTAGCACATTAAAGTGTACAATTTTCAAAATATAAACTAGAAACAGCCAATGTCCAATTATCTGCACTGTTTGTAGTTTACAATTTCAAGTGTGCATTATCAGCAAAAAAATGGTAGTGTCTATTTTTGCAAGGTGAATTAATTTTTGTAAACATTTCGTACACTTTTAAAACTGTAAAAACTGAAATGCACAAATTGTACCTTCAGTTATGTCATATAATAATGTTTTATTATAGTAATATTTTAAGATATTATCTGGAGAAGCACATCCTTGATCAGGTGGGTTGTCAGCAGCACATACTCCATCAGGTGCATCACCAGCAGCACTTCCTCCATCAGGTGGGTCCCCAGCAACACATCCTTGATGAAGTGGGTCACGAGCAGCACATTCTAAATCAGAGGGGTCTCCAGCAGCACATTTTAGATCAGGTGGGTCCTCAAGACGCATATACTCTATCAGGTGGGTCTCCAGCAGCACAGTCTGACATGGAGCCTTTGGAAATGAATCAATGACTCAAAGGGTTGTAATTCCGATTTCCTAAATAAATAAATAAATCCTCAGTCAGGTGGGTCACCAGCAGCACATTCTTGATCTTGTGGTTCCTCAGCAGCACATCATTGAAACGGTGGGTCCTCAGCTGTGCATCCTCAATCAGGTGGGTCCCTAGCAGCATATCTTCAATCAAGTGGATCATGAGGAGCACATCCTTTATCAGGTGGGTCACCAGCAGTGCATCCTCAATCAAGTGAGTCCCCAGCAGCACATCCTTGATCTGTTGGATCCCCTGCAGCACATCCTCAGTCAGGCACATTGCTAGCAGCACATCCTCAGTCAGGTGGGTTGCCAGCAGCACATCCTTGATCTGTTGGATCCCCTGCAGCACATCCTCAGTCAGGCACATTGCTAGCAGCACATCCTCAGTCAGGTGGGTTGCCAGCAGCACATCCTTGATCAGGTGCATTACCAGCAGCACATTCTTGATCAGGTGCATTACCAGCAGCACATCCTTGATCAGTGCATTACCAGCAGCACATCCTTGATCAGGTGCATTACCAGCAGCACATCCTTGATCAGGTGCATTACCAGCAGCACATCCTTGATCAGTGCATTACCAGCAGCACATCCTCAATCAGGTGGGTCCTCAGCAGCACATCCTCAATGAGGTTAGCAGCTGTCATGCGTCTGCAGTATCCATGACCTCTGGGGTAGGCTGAAGTACAAGAGAGGCATATGCTGGTGAGCAGCATCATGGGATGTTGGTAGGGCAATACTACAGGTGGCAAAACAACCAGGCACGTCTGAATGATGCCTGCAGCTGCTGTGCTTTGGTCTCACCCTATGAAGCCCATCAAATGGCCTGGATCCCGACTTGAGTCACTGGTGGAGGATGCCCCCCCCCCAGCCCCTGTGACCTTTGCTCCAGAGGAATAAATAAGAATTAGCAGAAGTGGTGTGGTTAGTGGTGGATGGGCAAAGTTGAGGAAGTTACTTTTGAAAAGTAATTAGTTGCAGTGTTTACTTAATGTAATCGTTTGAACAACTGAATGACAGGAGGGAAGAAGACTTGATTCCTATTAAGACCATGTCACCAGGTCTTTGTGGTAGTATCTGTCTATTTTTGATACCTATAAATAAATCAGTTACCCTTTGTTATTACTTTTGCATAAAATGTAATAAGCATCAGTAACTAACTATAACACATATTACTTTTTTATATTACTTTATATTACTTCTGATAACCTGTGTGGGAAATTATTTTGCCCCCCCCCCACACACACACACTTCACACTGTTGGCAGCAGCACTCTCTCTTCTTCCTCTCATGGACTGGACAGTACTTGTAGGTTACACTTGTTCCCTCACTACTTCTCCCCACTTCATAGCAGCAAGCCACCAGCATGCTCTTCACTTTTCTCCTTGACATGAAACTGAATAGTAACTGTTCTCAAGCATTCTGCTTGCCCTCCCCCTATCTCAGCCAGTACTTCTGCTGGCTTTAACCACATTAAATATAATGAAACTCACCCCCACTGAGCTCTGCCCACAAGCCTCCCCACAAGGCATCCAGTATAAACACCCCTCTTGTGGCACCAAGAATATTGCAATCCAGTGCAGGGCAATGATCCTCATCCTCTTTGTCAGGTGGGCCCCAGCAGCACATCCTTGATCAGGTGGACCACTGGGTCTGACTGCCAGTATCTCATTTCAGTATTGTGTTGTACAATCATGCAAAGCACTACTGGATGAGATACCAGCAGCCATACAGACCTGGAAATGAGTCCACGATGATGAGGATATTCACCTTGCATTGGTTCATTGGTAGGATACAAGTTCGAGGGTCAAGCCCATAATGAACTTGTCACCTTCAATAAAGATGGAAGTGAAATTTATAATCCCCCATATATGTATCTAGGTTTATCTTAAATTGATGCAGGCTAATACTAGAAACTACCTCCGAAGGGAGGGCATTCCAGATTGGAGTAGCTCTTCGAGTAAAAAATCTATTCCTTTTAACAGTTTTATTTATATTGGTTTTCAATTTGAAATTGTGGGATCTTGTGTTTCTTACAGGTACTGTACATACCAGTCCAGGCAAATGGTCTCGAACAGAGCTGGGTCTCTAGTAGCCCTGTAAATCAAGCGGAGATCACTTCTAATAGAGCAATATTCTAAGGAATAGAGTCCTAGTGCTCTATTTCCATATGAGACTTCTTCTAGACCAGAAATTTTTTTAGTCAGCCTTCTCTGTATTATTTCCACTACTTTTTTTTCGTATTTTGAAGTAGGTGCACAGAATGAGGAACACAAATCTAAATGTGACCTTATTAGACTGGAATAGATAGGCAGAAGTACTTGGGATTCTCTGCTTTTAATATGTTTAAAAATACAACTTAATAGTCGATGACAAGTTATTGCTGTCTTGTTAATATGCTCTGTGAACTTCAGACTATTAGAAATATAAATTCATAAGTCTTTTTCAGAGGCAACTTCCTGCAAGACTGTTATTCATATAGTATTTCCTTAAACTATTATTTTTTTCCTAAATGCAGCACCTTGCATTTTGTAATATTAAATACTAATTTATTTTCTAATGCCCAATTATACAAGTTTTCAGGATTAGACTGTAGTGCAGTAGCAGATGTAAGATCATTAACAATACAATTGGGCATTTGAAATAATTTAAAAAAAGAGCAGAAACACAGTAGCAATCCCAAGTTATATGTTCCTATGCTGATACTGCTAACTGCATGAGCTGCTTCTTTGTTGCAGACCGGGCACTTTGAGGAACTGCTCCATTGTCATTGATACAGCAGCCCATGTCAGTAGAGGTATCAGTGTCAGAAGCCACAGACTACTTCTAACCAAAGGTGTTCCTGGTTGGAGCATGTATAATGGCACAATGGGGAGGCTACATACAGAGCTGATTTTTAAGATGAGGGAGACAGAAAACAACAAGAAAAAAGAGATAGAGATGTACAGAGGGAGAAGGAGAGAGAGAGAGAGAGAGAGAGAGAGAGAGAGAGAGAGAGAGAATGGAGAAAGCAAATGTGAATTAAAAATGCTATTCTGTTTTTGTTCCCTTTTAAAAACACTCTTTGGTGCCACAAGAGAGATGTTCATACTAGGTGCCATGGTGGGGGGGGGGGCTACTATTTTAATGTGGATGGGATTCACCGTTAGGAGTGGATTCAGAAGATGGGCTGGTGGGTCAATGTTGAGCAGTTGGCTGAATTGGTCAGGTGGACAGGGGTTCTGGAGGGGAGCAATACAGTAGAAACATTACAGTAACTCACTACTTGATAAATAAATATAATACTGTAACTGCCCAATATTATATTTTTGTTTACAAGTAATCACTTACTGTTACTGGTCACATGAAACTGCAGTTAGATTACAGTAACCCATCACTTGTTGTGGTTACTACCCAACACTGTGGATGGTGCTGGCAAGTTGCCAGAGAACTGGAGGAAGGGTGACATTGGCCAGTCAAGAAGAAAAACTTGATTAAAAAATTAAAGCTGAAAGCTCTGCAAAACAGATATTGTATATAGCCATTACATAAGTCATGAATCAGACACAGCTCATACATTTGTGCACCCCAGATTTATTTTATAAAATAGGCTTTAAATGCTGGCCCAGTGGTGTAGGCTGGTAGTGCACTGTACTGAGATGCAGAGAGACCAGCGTTCAACAATTGATCTTAACTTCCTTGTTCTAGGCCAGTGGGGCTCTGGGCGTTTTGTGTAGGCAGCATGCATAGGTCCTGGAGGTAGAGATGCTTTTGCTTGCCTTGCAGCACCTCCCATAGTTAGTGGGGAGTATGGATGAACATGCAATTCTACCCCTCCCCCCAGGCTAGTGTGAGTGCAGTGGTGATGTAGTGCCTCACATGAAGGGGATAAGACTTCTGGGCAAAAATATCCTGACCAGCCTTCAATGACAGATGGACCCCTGCACCATCCCTACAGTACAGTCTCCTTTTGAATCTTCCTTCCAAGAAGCTGATTTCCTGATGATTATTCCCAGGTTGTCATCCCACAGGCCCATGTCACATCGACGGGAGCAAACTCTGGAGCACCCAAGCAGCAGTAGAGAACTGGATGGGCATGTTCTTATCAGGCCAGTTACTGGGCATGCACAGCCCATTATATAAAGGAGATAACACACTGTAGGATGTGTAGTCATAGTGAATGTACCCACTTTTCAGGTGTTTAATGCTTAATAGTTTGGGAAGGATTGTACTGTATTTCCCTTATGGCAGTACACTGTTGAGTGTTATCCCTTACTGATACCACGCATACAATATTTTGAAGCCTAAGTACTGGGGTGCTGCAGTTCCAACCCTTATACCCCAGCTTCACTTTGTTGAATTGCTGTCATGATTTTTCTGTTTTCTCAAAATAATATTTAAGTAAAAATACTTTTTAACAAGTAATCAGTTTGGATATGAAGACATTTTTCAATATATTTGCATGGCTCTGTGGTCCAGAACAAGTAATTTACTATAGCCCTGCCTCTTTTTTTCCAAAACATTATTACTGTTGAATGCTGCATACCACATCAGTAAAGGTCATCAGAATGAGTAGTACAAGCAGACATGCTGTGGATATGGCCTACCTAGACTTTAGCAAGGCATTTGACACAGTTCCACACAAAAGATTAATAATCAAGTTAGCCAGCCTGGGAGTGGGTCCCAGGGTGGTAGCCTGGGTAGCAAACTGGCTGCACAACAGGACACAGAAGGTAATAGTGAATGGAATACATTCCAAAGAAAGGGGGGTTACTAGTGGAGTACCTCAGGGCTCAGTACTGGGTCCAGCCCTCTTTAACATCTTTGTAGGTGACATTGCAGAGGATCTGGAGGGAAAGGTATGCCTCTTTGCAGATGACGCAAATATCTGTAACAGAGTTGATACACAAGGGGGGGTAGAAAGGATAAGAAGGGACTTGGCAAGGTTGGAGAAATGGTCAGACATATGGCAACTTAGATTCAATGCAAAGAAGTGCAAAGTAATGCACCTGGGAAACAAAAACCCAGGAGAAGAGTACACAATAGCAGGAGAGGTACTAACAACAACAAAAATGGAAAGGGACCTGGGGGTAGTCATACCAGATGATCTAAAGGTTGGTAAGCAATGTGAGAAGTCAGTAAGGAGAGCCAGGGGGATACTGGGATGCATAGGAAGGGGCATCACAAGTAGAAAAAGGGAAGTGGTTATCCCTCTGTACAGATAGTTGGTGAGACCCCATCTGGAGTACTGTGTGCAGTTTTGGAGACCTCATCTACGCAAGGACATAGGCAGGATGGAAGCAGTCCAGAGGAGGGCAACTAAAATGGTGCAGGGTCTGCATCAGAAACCATATGAAGAGAGACTGAGAGAGCTTAATATGTATACACTTGATGAAAGGAGGGACAGTGGGGACATGATAGAAATGTTCAAGTACCTCAAGGGAATCAACAAAGTCCAGGAGGGTAGCATCTTTCAGAAAAAGAGATGTTTAAGAAGAAGGGGGCACAATTTAAAGATAGCGGGGGGACATCTCAGGGGTAATGTGAGGACATTTTTTTTCACGGAGAGAGTGGTGGATGCATGGAACTGCCTTCCTGGAGAGGTTGCGGGGTCTAAAACAGTGGGGGAATTCAAACATGCATGGGACAGACATAAGGCAATTGTAGTGGGGGGTGGCAGGAAGTACGCTGTTGGTTAACTAGAATCTGCAGCTTATCCAGTAGGTAGGGAAATGGGCAGACAGGGTGGGCCAAGTGGTCCTTATCTGCCATCAAAGTCTACGTTTCTATTTTTCTATGAGAGTATGAAATAAGTAACAAAAAAAATGTATGCTAAGATGAAGGTGTCTATGCTTATTGTAGAATGTGGAATTTTAGTGCTGCTTAGTGACTGTAAATACTAGCATTTTATTTTCCAAGCTCACAATACAATGTGAGATAATTATATATACACATAACGCATATTTTTACAGTGAGTCAGAAGAAATGAACCTGAGTGACAATGAACTTGGTTTTCAGACTTTTCACAAGTGGAAGTCAGTTGACAGTCAAATGGAATTCTCACAAACAACAGCACATTTTGATCTGACTTGATTACTGTCTAATTGCATGAGTTCACAATTACACATCTTTTTATTAGGGGAACCTGTTCTTACTTAACAAGAACTGTGATTAAAGATTACATGCTATCTACAACATACAAGAAATTGGATGTGGCCTATAAAGTTAATGCATATTTATTTTCCCCTCAAATTGTGGGTTATATGCATTTTAGATTGGAACTGTGCTTTAATATACCTTGAATGATTTACTAGAATGTCATCTCATAAGCTAAAAAATAACCTTTTATACATCTTAACTAGGTAAAACACAGTTTAGCAATTATGGCATAGTGACATAAATAACCCTGGCTTCCATAGTAAATAGGGTAAGACACATGCCTTGCTGGAATTATATTAACCTGTGGCAAGCTTCAGTTGGTTAGAACAGCTGGCCCTTTTCTTGGGGCGTGTTTACTTACAAGCCTCAGGAACAAAATAAAATAAGCACAAATCTATTTTGTCAGCTTAATAGCATGCTGGGAGATAGACTTCTGCCTCTCTCCTTCCCTGTCAGATCATAGGACTGGATAAATATTAGCAAATTCTGATGTTGCAGACTTTTGCTGACATTTTTCAAACTCGGAAAAAAAAATTTGGAATTTTGTGGAACATTTCAGAAATTATTATTTGGTCATAATTCAGCCATTTGTCTAGCTAGAGCCCTCAATGTAGAAATGCAAATTTGTTGTTGGATGTCCTAAGAGCTTACAAACTAATAAGAGATTTGGATCAATAGTTTTGAACCTGGAACTTCAAATCTATCACTGTATTTTATATTGTGAAATTTGGTAACATTATTTCTTTGCTTGTAACCTGGACATTTGTGGAGCTAGAAATATTCAAATTAGCCTACATAACCTTCTTGGAAGAGTGAAAAAAAACATTCTAAATGTAGAGAGATTTAGACAAGTACATTTTATGTTGCAGGGGTTCATAATGTTACTATTTATTTGTGAACTGTGAAAGCTTTCTCAATATTAAAACTGTCTAAACATGCCTGCACTGCAACTTCCCTGCTATTGCAGGTGTAGACCAGAAATGTGACATGCATACAGTACCCATTGGCAATGAATCCTGGAAACTAACAAGATCTGCTTCAGTGGTTTTAGTCTGGCTTGTACTTAATGGCTTGTTTCTTGTTTCAGAGACTTGCTTCAGTAATTTCTGTCTGGCTTGGAACAGCCTGCCTGTTAGCCCTTGTCTAATCCACACACAGCACCACCACATTTGTCCCCCATATGAGGTTGGCACATTCTGCACTGCTCACAGCCTAGGCCCCGCTGTTCTGAGCAATCTCGAAACCCCATATTATGTGTGACTACACCCTGCACTGACCAATTTTTAGTATGATGGGGTTTTATCTATCCACGGAGACATGTGTGGAAGGTAACTATAATCTGCTGCAGTCTAACAGTTGGGTACTAAGTGCCTGTCCAATTGTAAGGAATAAGTGAAACATTAAATATTGTTGTAATTGAAAAGAAAATCTAAGCTTGTACTCAAGCTATAATGTATTAATTGTACTTTCTTGAAGCTGTGACCAGATCCAGTTGCAAATGTAAACCATTGTAAATGAGTCCCTGGGTCAATGGTGTATCCATGTCTCATGAATAATATTATTATTTTTATTATTTACAGTGGAAATACCCCAAATTCCTAATTGGCAAAATATTCTCAAAAAATTCATGGTTGTGTACCAGATAATTCCACCAGAACTCGGAAGCCTGCCTTCCCACGGCCGAACATTGAGCTGTGCACCGCAACCAGCTCCCCGTGGGTCCTAGGTGGTTGTGAGGGCCACTTGGAAGCCTTCCCTTCCCTTCCATGGATGAACATCAAGCTGTACACCGCAAGCAGGTACAGAAGGAGTGCCAGTTTCAAACAGCATTGCTTATTCTATACTGAAGGAGAGCTGCTGGAACATTTTTGGCACCAAAGTATTTCAAACTGGACTTAAGTTTGACAAAATATTCTCAAACTGGACTTAAGTTTCTGACTGCTTGCCTTAATTTAATAGTTGTCAGCAGAGCAGTTCAGATAGTAATTTTTAACTACAACAGCTCAGTCTCTAAGGGGTTTGTGACAGCTTTACCAGGGTACTTTAAGTGAAATTAATTTTCTCCTGAAATTTGGGTCTTGGACAAGCGCACTTTCTAAGTGAATAACTTTGGTAAGGCAGAGCATTTTTCATTTAATTATTTATCATATGTGCTGCTCAGGTTTCACACAGAATTTAACTTTAAGCAGTGCTTTCATTTACTTATCTTCAGCTATCCTGTAACCTGTGCCTATTATTGTAGTGGAAAAATAAGTGCTCTGTTTGTAAAAGTGCACTGCATTTGCTTTTTGAACCGAAATAATACCTAAAGTTGTGCCCTTTGGTGCCATGGCTATCCTTTGCAAAGTGCACTGTATTGTTTGTTAAACCAAATTAGGCTACCCCTTTTCCTCTCCCCCTGCTTAGTCCCACACCCACATACCTGTATTTAACCCTGACCTCCTTCTCCATTTTTCCTCAGCTCCCCGCGGGTCCTAGGTAGTCGCAAGGGCCACTCAGAAGCCTGCCCTCCCATGGCCGAACATCGAGCTGTGCACCACAAGCAGGTACAGAAGGAGCGCCAGTTTCAAACAGCATTGCTTATTCTGTACGTAAGGAGAGTCCCGTCGACGCTTCGCATGGCTGCCCTACCACCTCCACCACCACAACCCTTAGTGAATTTCTCAGTTTATAGAGTTGATCACTGTCACGCTGAGCCTATCAGCCAACTTTCCCCTCTGCAGCTTATCGTCTCCCTCCACTAGAAGGCCCTTACTCTGGCCCACACCTTACAAGGCTATCTCACCATGTTGCCTTTTTACCTTACTCTACTCTCTGTTCTTATCCCTTTGGCATCTCTCCCAGCAGCCTCCTACCCTGAGATGCCTGTTTATCACCTGGTAATTACCACTGTGACTGCTTCCTCATCTGCCATCCATTTCTCTCACCCTCTGGCCACTCCCCATAGCTCTGCCATGCAACTGGAAAATCAATCCTTCTATCCTGCCACCCAACTTTCACAATGGGCTGCTAGCCCTGAAATTCCTAACCCATGCAACCACAGCATACTCACCTCAGACATATTTATCCCCCCACATGCCTTGGTGGGCCATGTATAAAGCTAAACAATTGTTAATGTTACTGCTCCTGATAGCTAGCGACATTAAGCCAAACCCTGGGCCCACCACTCCCCTCCCCCTCTCAAACTCCATAGGGTCTTAAAATGGGCTCACTTAAATATCTGCAGCTTACTGCATAAAATATCCCTGCTGCAACCAATGGTCCTATCACTAAGACCTGATGTTCTGATTATTTCTGAGACCTGGCTGAAGCCACACATACAGGACACTGAAATCTCTATCCCTGGGTACGCAGTCATCAGGCATGACCACTCAGGCAGCAAAAGGGGTGGAGGTATAACTATGTACAGCTCATCCTCCTTGCAGTTTACTCTGGTTATGCTATCCTTGCCTTCACAACCCATCAATGACCTGCTAATAAAACTTGCCATCTCACATACTGTTCCCATACTTGTAGCAGGCTGCTACTGTCCCCTCTGTCTCCCCATACCTACAATCTTGGATCACTTGGACATCTTAAAATCCTGCTCCATGGGGAGTGAGCTTCATATCCTTGATGATTTCAACTGGAACTGGCTATCCAGATGTAGTACCAAGCTCTGGAACCAGGTTGCTGCACTAGACCTGTCTCAACTGGTCACAGACCCCATGTGCCTGAATTACAAAATGCAGAACCATTCACTCCTAGACTGGTCCCTTACCTCACACCTGTACCGTATAATTGCTGCAGGCCTCTATCTGATGCCATCCGTGATCATCACATGATCTTCTCAAGTCAAGAAGATCTTTTGGCCCAAGCCTCCTACCCCCAGAACACTTCTGACCCGCTTCTACAAATCCTTGGACCTTGCTTCCCTACTGACCAACCAACCTGGCTAACACAGATTGGTCCTTCATCCCCCTAGCTACCTCCATTGACTCCGCTCTACAGAACTTCAAGTCCAGGTTCCTGGCTATCTGGGACTACTATGCCCCCCTCAGACGGACTGGTTGAGAGGTGCCCACCTGTCGTGGGTCACAGCTGACATCCTGTCCCACCTCAGGGCCAGGGACCAGGCGTGGAAGTCCTTAAAAGCTGCTGGCTCCCATGAAGCCCACGTAAAGTACTACACACTATGCAGAGCTTGCACTAGGCTACTCAGGCAGGCTAAAGCCAACTACTTTAAAGCCACCTTCCATACCAGTTTAAATCACCCTGCAAAATTCTGAAAGGTGGTCAGTTCACTCTTTAGTCCACCTTCACAGCCCCCCACACCTGCTCTAAATTCAGGCGGTACTGCAGTGATGATACCCCTCACAGTAGCATCAGAATTCAACTCATTCTTCACAAACTGTTCCTCATCCCTTTTGTCCACCCTCCCACCTACTCCCCATAATCCCACTCTCTCTACCACCACAGCAAATTCTGTACATTCCAACATCCCCTTTTTCTTCCATCAAATCTCACCATCTGGAGTCTTCAACACCCTGCTAGCCCTAAATCCTTCCAAGGGTAAATGCCCCTCTGGGCTGGACGTAAAAATGCTTTACCTGTTTTCCCCTGCCATCACCATCCCCTGTCCGCATTTTTCAACCTTTCTTTCTCACTCACCTCTATTCCATCTACCAGGAAGCACGCTGCTGCTGCTGTCATCCCCTCCTGAAAGGCAGTGACCCCTCCCTTCCTGGTGACTACTGCCCTATTTATAGTGTGCCTTGGTTTGGAAAGGCACAGTATAAATAAATAAATAATTATTATTATATTATTATTATATCTCCCTCCTTCCCGTACTAGATAAAATCCAGGAACATCTAGTCCTCACCTTTCTCGACTCCACATTCTTCTTCTCACCTTACCAGTCTGGTTTTAAGAAGTCCCACTCCACTGTCACCTCCCTCCTCAGGATCTCTGACTCCATTCTCACTGGTATGGATAAAGGCCATATCACCTCAGCTATATTTAGGAGTTTGACACAGTCTCTCATTCACTCCTCCTGTCTAAGCTCTCCCTTGTAGGACTCACTAGCAAGGCCGCCAGCTGTTTCCACTCTTACCTGGTAGGCAGGTCCCAATCTGCCTGAATTGGTGACTCCATCTCTGCCTCCCTCCCAGTTACCTTTGATATACCCCAGGGTTCAGTCCTCAGCCTGCTACTGTTCTCCATTTTTCTTAATGTCCCTCCCTCTGCCTGCTCCCACACATCTATCCACATGTATGCAGATAACATGGTGCTGTATACTTCTGGTCCCTCTCCCACTGTAGTGGTGTCCATTCTCCAGCAGGAAATTAATGAGGTCCAGCACTGGTTCTGCTCTAATCAGCTTTTTCTTAATGCCAAGAAAACTGTCTCAATGACCTTTGGCACTAGGCAGAGGTTTTCTCGGCTCCCCCTACACCCACTTTCCACACCCTGGACTGGACTCTATTAGTGGTCTGCACCTCCTTTAGATACCAAGGGGTCTGGCTTGACTAGCACCTCGACTTTTCTGTACACATACTGTAGATGCCATCCACAAAAAGCTGCACCCCAAGTTGGATGCCCTATACCGCAACAGTGGATACATTCCTCTGCCGGTATGCTGTGCAATCGTGCTGAAAATGATCCTCCATATTCTAGACTACCATGATGCAGTCTATAGTGCCACCTCCAAGTCCACCCTAGCTAGACTGGAACCTCTCTTCCACTCCTTCTGTCACTTCATCCTCGACTGTTCTCCCACCACTCATCACTGCATCCTCTACTGGGCCCTTGACCTTCCCTCACTCCATGATTGGAGACAATCCCACTGCGCTAGGCTAATGGCACCATTCTGGACTCAGTCCTTGCCACCTTACCTCTCCTCAGTTCTAACAGCTGCCCCCTCAGCCTACCCTCTCAGAAACTTTAAGTCATGCTTCATGACTGTCCCATGTATGGCCACCTTGGCAAGTCAAGCAGCCTTCAGATATCACATGCCTAAACTGTGTAACTCCCTCCCAACAGATGCTCAGCATGCCCTTCCACTCAGCACCTTAACTCCCCACTCAAAACTCATTTCACCTCTTCCTGCATATGTGCCTATGACCTGTTCTTGCATTAGCCTAGCTTTATTCCTGGTGTTGGTTTATAGGCGCAGTACTGTATTTGTGGATGTTCTTGAGCCTCACACAACAACTACCTGCCACTGAAGTATATGCCTACATAGCAGATGCTGGGGAACTCCTTGTACTCACACTCCCTGTAACATATTAGCTATATACTTCCTACCTATCCTCTGTAACCTTCCCTGTAATTTGTGCTGTTTTATGTATTCTCTGTAACTATGTATTTTGCCTCTGCCCTTACCCCCAGGACACATCTCGAATCAAGCAATATTCTGCTCAGTTTGCTTTCCTGGTAAAACTTTTAAATAAATAAATAATTCCACTCATAGAATTTGATTTTTGCAAAACACTTATCACTACAGCATCTTATAAGCTGCACATGGCTGTTTGCAGTCCTGTACTTCTCTCAGACTTTTCAAATTTACTCAGCGTAATTCTTAAATGACCTGCTTTCAGGTTAGAATTGTCCCACTATGGTTCATTGCTCCAAGTGGGGGTCTACTACTTTTGTGCCACCCAACTCGCTGTTCTTCTCTTGGAGAAACCATGTTTCTAACTCCTGCCATTAGTTGACCCCCTACCCTATCTGTCTCCCCAACCAGTTTACATCACCCTGACTGTCCTGTTTCTTTACATGACTAGTAGTCTTCTTCGGGCTGTCAACCCTAATGCTCTCCCCATTGCAGTAACAGAAAAGCGCTCACCCCATTGCAGTAACAGAAAAGCTAAGATGTGATGCTGACAGGTGTGTATGTTTCATGAGTGCATACAGTGGGGTGAGCGTTAGGGTTGACAACCCCAAGGAAGACTACACCCATCATTCACTTCAGGGGTGGGGCAGGTGTTTTAGGGTTGGAAACCCTAACATCATATTTCCTTATATTTGTTACTTTATCTTTGACTCTGACTGATGCATTAATGTAGTTTTTTTGCAATGAATTTCCTTTTTGAGATAGTGTAATCATAGCCTTATTTGTCTGTGGGAGTGTAGGGCCCTCTGTGGATAGAGATAGAGTAATTGCATCCTTATTTGCCTGAGGAAGCACAGAGTCCTTTGGGCCCTGAGCTCCCATCCCTCAATAGATGCATATATGTATGTAGCTGTATAAGGGACCTGTGCTTCCATTTATAGAGCAATCCATGACCAGACTGTCAGCATAGACATCTTATTGCCCCATTTCATATACCTGGTACTGAAAATATTCAAATCCCCGCCAAAACATAATTCCATGTAACTGCAACACCATTTATTTATTTATTTATCTATCATATCAGAATTGCAAGCCTTTGAGTCAGAGACTCATTTACAAAGGCTCCACATCAGTAAAACAGTGTACAAACATAGGACAGATGAACAAAAGCATACACAAGTGAGTTATGGAGTCATAATAGGACATACTAGAAATCAGTAGATCAAAATAAAACATTTTGCAATCAAGGATGTGGCTCCTAGAGTGATTAAATAGAGGACTATAGTCTAGAGGAAGTAGTAAATGGGTTAGGCAGGATGGACAGTGGAATCAAGCAGGACAGGTGCCCTAAGTGACACTAGGCCTTTGTCTGAGATATCAGAGGTATTACTGATGGGCTGTAGATTGGGGTGGAGATATGAGTGTAGTGAGTGGGCTGGAAGTAGGTCCTAGCTGAGAAACATAGGGGTTTGGCTAAAAGCAGTCCCAGGCTCCTGCAATGTGGATATGTTCCCTGAGGAGGAGTTTGAAGCAGCCAAATTTAGTTTCAGAGGTGTTGGCGCTGGGAAGTGCATTCCTCCAGACTGGAGCCCTGCAACAAAAAGTTCTTTGGCCCAAGGCTCATTTGCAGTGGGGAACCTGGAAGAGAGATTTAGTAGAGCTGCGGGTATATTTTAGCACAGGTGCAGATTGCATTCGGGGTGTGAGGCAGCGGGGGTGAGACCATTAGCGATTTTTGGGGCAAGAAGGCAGGTCTGATATTTAGGTCTTCCATCAAAGTCAAGCCAGTTAGTGAGACTATAGAGTGAACAGGTACTGTATGTGTCAGGTGATCACAGCTGGTAGCAAGGCGACATGCTTTATTTAGGGATACCTTGATTCTATGGAGGGCGGTGTTGTCAACTGCCCCATAGACCAGGATCCCATAGTCAATAAGGGACAGGATAGATGAGGAGACAGCAAGCTGCAGAGCTTCCAGTGGGAGACAGCGCTTATAGCGGTAGAGTAGGCCAATGCAGGTGTTAACAGCGGAGCTAAGGAAGTGAATATATTCATGATAGGTAAGAGCAGAGTCAAAGGTGACCCCAAGATATTTAAAGGAGTTTACCTGCTCCAGAGATACCAGTTGAGAATGAAGGATTTGCAGAGGGAGGCCATTATATTTGTTCTGGGAGTGTGCAAACAACATAGTTTTTTTTTTTATAGTTTAGCTCTAGTCAATGCTTGGCAAACCAGGATTCTACCTCTTTGAAGGATTGTTAGTGGGACTGCCGTAAGAGGGTTCTGTCAGAGTTTGTGGAGAAGAGCACTGCATCGTCAGCATATAAGAGCAGTTTTCCAGAGCAAGACTTGGGTAGGGAGTTGAGAAATATACTGAAAAGAAAGGGGCCCAGGATGGATCCCAGGGGGACACCAGAGGTGACAGGGAGGCTGGTGGAGAGAGTGTTATTTATCCTAACCTGCTGAGACCTGTCAGATAGGTAGTCAGAGAACTAGCCAACAGCATCTAGGGAGAGACCCAGGAGGGAGAGGGCAGATAGTAAGAGGGAGTGGTTTATGGTGTCAAAGGCTTTTGACAGGTCTAAAAATACCAACCCAGCCAAACGCCCACTGTCAAGGGTTGAGTGAATGGCAGTGGTAAATTCTAACAGTGTTGAGACCTTTTCAGAAGCCATGTTGTTCATGGTAAATAAGGTTCTATTTAATGAGGCGGTCAGTGAGCTGGACAGAGATGATTTTCTCCAGGGCCTTGGAGACTGGGTGAAGTATGGAGATGGGGCGGTAGTTCCCCAGAGAGATACGGTTTCCACTTTTGAGGATGGGAGTGACAGCAGAGGTTTTCCATTTGGAGGGGAATTTACCTAGGCAGAGGGAACAATTTAGGATGCTGGCTAGGGGGTAGAGGACTTCGTCAAGAGTTAACTTCAGTGTTTTCAGATCCAGGGAATCACTGCTGAAGTGAGATTTGTTTAAAGCTTTTAGTAGATTGGGCTTTGCCTCCTACTGGGAGATAGTTCTGAAATGAAAGGGATGGGGGGTGGGGGGGGTTGGTCATGGGGAGCAAAGAAGTTAGGAGGCAGTACACCGCTAAGGTCAGAGGAAGAGGAATTTAGGGTGTCAGCAATGAGTTTGGGGTCAGTAGTGATGCAGCCATTGACATTGAGCTGGGAGGGGACAGATACAGACTTTCCATTAAGGTCCTTCAGGTTGTCCCAGAACTTGTGTCCTGAGCCCCAGGAGGAGGTGAGGGATGCCTGATAGTGTTCTGCTTTGGCTTTTTGAATGTCCCAGGTACATTTGTTCCTTGCTGCCTGATAGTGCTGTCTATCAGACAACTTGCAGGATTCAAGAGCAATGTGCAAGAGGATATCTCTGTGACACATTTGGTCAGTGAGAGCTTTGGAGATCTAGGGTGTATCAGGGCCTTTGACAACATGTTTGGTGAAAGGGACAAATATGTCACAGGCTGAGTTGAAGGAGTGAATGAAGTAGTCTAGAGCCGAATCTATGTCAGGGGCATCATCAATGGGCGACCAGTCCCAGTGGGCTAGGTGGCATTTTTATTGCCCCAATTGACCAGGTTTGAGGCAGCATTGAAATAATATTTTTGGTGCTGGTTTTTGCACCTTGCAGGTCCAGTTACAGAGCACGGGTGAGTGGTCACTCAGGGCATTAGGTAGCACAGTGACACTAGTAAATTTATTAGGACAGTTGGTGAGTACTACAGCAAGTAAGATGGAGGTGCCAGTTTTGGGATTACTTTGGGTAAGAGCTGTGGCTATTTGTGTGAGGTCAATCACAGCTATGGCATCCTTTAAGGGGCAACTGAGCTAGAGTGCCAATTAATGTTGAAATCTTCCAGTGCAATGATCTTCGCCTTGACAGGTAAGAGGGAGAGGTGGTTAAGAACAGACTGGAATGCTGCTTTTTGGTTCTGGGGGGGATGTAAACGGAGGTAATATATAGGGGGAACCTTGCCGAGCAGATGATAACTTTCATGGAGACAGCTTGGGCACCATGGTCCAGCTTAGCCGTGGGGAGTGAGTAACCTTGCAATGAGTCATGAAAGTAGATTGCACAGCCTCCCCCCATGCTGTCTAGATCTGTCATCATGATAGATAGTATACCCAGCAATGGATACAGTCAAGTCAGGGGTATTCATAGCGAGCCAGGTTTCAACCACAGAGAGAATGTCAGGTTGGTGTTGTGCTACCCACCCCTGAAGGTTATCAATTTTTTTCATCAGGCTGCAAATATTAATAGATGCTATGCAGAGTCCATCTGCAGTTGGTTGGTTAGAGAGGGGGGTGGGGGAGGGCCAGGATTTGGGTGTATGTTCCCCCAAACAACAAAGGGGCAGCAATGAGGTAAATTACCTTTAGGGGCTCCGTGGATAGCTCAGCAGGCTTCTTGTGTGTGTGTGTGTGTGTGCTATTCTGTGCCACAGGTGCAAAAATCCATTTTTGCCAGGATTTGAAAAATAACAGCTATGACATACTTGTGGTAGGGTAATAAGAAGTCTATGTTGAAAATTTGGGGTCAAAATATTTAACATTTCTGAAGTTACAAATATGCATAGTGAAATTGCAGCAAATGATCATAACTCTGCCATTTTTACATATATTGACCCCAAATTTTCAACATAGCCTTCTTATATGAACCTGCCAGCAGAAAAATGCCATATGGTCTATCAAGTCTACTCAAATGTGCAGCTAGCAGCCCTTATACTGCAGCTGCCATTCCTTCCTCCTCCAGTGACCCTCCCCCTTACCCAGTCCCATCCCCTTTTGTAACAGCCCACCATACATATAACCGGCATGCTTCAACCCACCCCAGGAGTGACGTTATTACACGATAACGCACACCTTGTCGTGCCTTATTTCAATTATACAATGGCTCGATATTATACAAAAAAAAATAAAAAATTAAAATGTTTTTAGTAGATTTTTAGTGAGGCAGTATATCTTTGTTTCTGAAGAAAAAAAGATCATCCTCCAAAAAATCCACACAGTGACATTATTGTATAATAGCATCACTGTCTCAGGGACACACTGACCAATCAGAGTCCAGGAAATGTTCTTGCCATTGTATAATAAAGGATGACACTTCCTCTGGTAATGCATTCCAACCTGCCACCACCCTCTCCATGAAAAAGTGTCTGCTTATTTCCCTCCTGAACCTACCCCTCTCCAATCTCAGATTGTGCCCTCGAGTGTTCCTCCCCCTCTTTAACTGGAAAAGCCCTCCTGTATCCATCCTATGTATCCCCTTCATGTACTTGAAGGTCTCAATCATGTCCCCCCATCCCTCCTCCCCTCCAGGGAGTACATGTTCAGCTCCTTCAGCCTACTCTCATAGGGCAAGTCCTCTAACTTGTGATTTTCACACCTCATGAACAAGGTGAGGAAAAATTGTCAAATCCCACCTAAAAGGTGAATTCCTCAACTGACCATGAAATCACCTTTTGGGCAGGAGTTGCATAATCACAATCATACTGTTTATGAGGAGGTATTCCCAAAAGGCCATGTTGAAAATTTGGAGTCAAAATGTCTAACAATGGCTGAGTTATGCATACAAGTTGAAAATCCCATTGAAATACATTGAACCACATTTACCATAGTTTCTCATATTGTAGTCGCTGATTCCAGCAGCAAGACGTGTCATCGATCGGAGAGTGGATCTCGAACCTGGGACATGCTCAGGTGAGTGAGGGTGTGTGGGTGTGTACTAGGGGCTGTGTGGTGGTGCGTGCTGTGTGGGAGGTAGAGGTAGAGGTGGGGGAGCTGATCAGTGAGGGACCATTTTATTTCTTTCAGGAAACAAAAAACATTAAGGGATGGTTTTCTTCATTTCAGGTACGGGCAGTAATGGGAGGGTGCCACTAAACACCAGGGACATAAACAGCAGCATAGGGATGGCAATTGCACAATGGGGGAGAGACCACTGGACTACTAATAAGACAGCGATCGGAGAATGGGGAGGGAAGGAGGAGGGACCACTGGACTACCAGCAGAACATTTGTTTGGTACAGGGATGGTGATCAGAGAGCAGGGGAGAGGGGAGGGATCACTGGACTACCAGGGCTTTAAATTCTATTACTGGGGACAGCAATCAGAGTACAGGGAAGGGGGGAGGGACCACTGGACTACCAGGGCTTTATATTCTATTACAGGGGACAGCGATTGGAGTACGGGGAAGGAGGAGAGACCAGTAGACTACCAGGGCTTCAAATTCTATTACCGGGGACAGTGATTGGAGAACATGGGAGAGGGGAGGGACCACTAGACTACCAGGGCTTTCATTTCTATTACCGGGGATGGCAATCAGAGAACATGGGAGGGAGGAGGGACCTCTAGAATACCAGGGCTTTAATTTCTAATACTGGGGACAGTGACTAGAGAATAAGAATGGGAGGAGGGACCACTAGACTACCAGGGACTTTTTTAGGAGTATGGGGAGCGCGAACGGACATAATTTTCCATTCAAGCAGTCAAGTTTGAACTATTAATAAGTGCATATGGTTATTTACTGTTTGAACAGTAAAGTTTGAACAGTTAACAAATTGAACAGTAATTAGTTAACAAGTGATGGGGGACATGATTGTCAGTAAAAAACACATATTTACCCTGTAGAGATACTAATTTTAAGACAAAGGTTGAATTAAGTAAATCACTGAGACCTAAATACAGGTGTAGTGCTGCATTATCAAGTAGTAGTTGAGTACAACACTTTTTTTCTAATTGTTAAAAAAATAAGATGGCTGACATCACAGACAGTATTTTGTTTGAGCAGGACCAGTAAATTTACAGTTCAAGCAGTAAATTTATAGTTCAAACTGTTTTCTTTTACCGGCCTACCATGCACCTATCACAAAAATAGTTAAAATTACAAAACAATGGTAAAATATGTTTTCACCAAACCATCCAAAGGCACAACCTTAGTACAGACCCCATTGTCCCTGAAAATTTCAGAGAAAATGTTCATTCTGTTTAGTCTGTTGATGATGGCAAATTATCCCATGTGTTAATGCTGTGGGAAAAAGAAGTGTTTTTTTTTCTGCTTTTTATAACTTCATATCTCAAAAACCATACAAGATGCCATCACAAAAGTTTTCATATTTTGAGACTCTAGCAGAATGACCGCACATGCCAAATTTTGGGCTATTTCATTGAAGTACTTCAAACTTATTAAGGTGCAATATTATGAATTCAACACTGAAGTGCTGTACCAATCCTACCTATAGTAGTGCTATCTCACCACTATAATATCCCTTATTTCCCCTTTCCTGTCCACTAACGTTGCTTTTTTCTTTTTTAAATAATTCCTGAAGAAGATCTAAGGTCAAAATGTTGATTTTAAATTTATTTTTGATTTTCAGCATGTATTTAATATTTCCATTCTGTTATGATTTTAGACCACATGCTGAAGCAGCATCTTATTTTCTTGTTCTTACATTTTGAAGTCTAAATGGCTATCTAACCATATGCCAAGATACTTATGGGATAGTACGTATTTCATAGACTCATCACATAAAATAGTACTGTGCACTCTTTTTAAAGATGGGATTTTGGGGAGTCACATGATGTTGCTGTAACAGGTAGACACCGCCTGTTAGAACTCTGAGTCGACCACCCACTTCAAATTATAAATGTACAAGTTTTAGCTTGAGCTAACCTTAATCTTCAGCAGAGAACTTTGCTGAAATGGACCCTGTGTCTACAACTATGGATTTTGAGGAGTGTGACAACCCCGACTCACTGAAACAAACAGGTAAAAAAACGCATCTCATATCACCGCAGGCCACGCCAGCACAGAGTGCTGTCAGCATTGCACAACAGCTTACCCACCTTCTCAAGGAAATTATGCCACTCTGCTCCACTGTTACCGAGGCAATTTGGGACTTGAAAAAAATAAAGAGAACTGTTGCCACTAATGCCAGGTGGATCACAGATGCCACAGCTAGAATCTGTAGCCTGAAGGATGCCCTAGAAAGTGAAAAGAGAGATCACATCAAAAACAACTATCACCTGAAGAAGCTAGAGGAGCCCAAGGAATATCATGAAAATGACTCCAGGTGTACTAACCTGTTGGAATTTGACATCCCAGCAGGAAAAGAAGCAAAAGACCCTCTTGGCTTCTCCAACAATATGTATTGGAACTGTCTGGACCTTCGCAGGATAGGCAGGGCTACCAAATACAGCATGCACACTGGAGTTTGGCATCAAAACCCAGCCCACATGATAGACTAAAAGCCTTCATCATTTGTTTTTTGAATTTCCAGAGCAAATTATTTGTGCAGTAACCAGCAAGGAACACAAACTCGATTGTTTACCAAACCCAGGCTATCAGACTTTTTAATGATCTGAGCACTGGAGTCTAAGATCAATTAGATAAATGTCTGGACATTAAAATGGGATTACACAAGGTGGGCACATGCTTCCACCGCATGTACCCACCCACCTCAGAGTCTCACTGATGTCTGGGCCAGAAACATACCTGAATGAGAGGTAGCAGAGAAGGCCCCAACCCTGACTATACAAATGTGTTCCCATTACCACAGACTGGCTAGACCAGCTCAGGCCCTGATGGGACCTAAATAAATCATGGGGCAATCTCTTTTTGTCTTTACCACCAGCAGAAACCACAACAGAGGACTGTACATGAGGTACCAACCCAACTAACCATTTAGTATCTACAGATAGCAGATGAACAGACTTTTTCATATCATCAGTCACCACTTGGTGGCTACAGAAGATAGAGAGACTAGAACATTTTACAAAATCTAGCCAGAACAATCCTTCCCATGCACACCTATGGACATTATCTGTATGAACCTACAAACTGTGAGTAAATGGGGTGGGGGTAACAACAGCCAGTTCCTTGTTGCCATGACCACAGATTGGTGAATGCTGACATTGTATACACTTTGCACTCTGCAGTCCACTTCATCAGCTTCAGAACTGACTATTGGCTAGTCTCTGAAGATGTAGTAGCAGGGATTGTGGCGGTTCAGATTCTTCCAATAATTGTCTCAGACCATGCCCTAATGAAGCTTAAGTTACATCTGGAAAGTGATACTCATAAAACCTGCCAGTGGAGACTGAACTGTTTCCTGGTCAATCAAGAACAAAACTAGACTGAAATAAAAAACCTTCTATCCATCCTTCTGGTTGAAAATAGACCAACAGAGACCTCTTAAGCTATGATATAGGATGCCCTCTAATGTGTCCAACAGGGAAAGCTGGTCTTGCTCAGCGTCTTTTGGGGAAAAAAACCAGGCCAGAGAAAGATTCACTAAACTACTGAATGCCATTAAAAACATAAAGAAGCAACTGAACTCTATGCCTTTGGAAGAACTGTGGCTCAAGTAGATGGACATGCATAGAAAATACAATGAAGAACTCCAGGAAACAACTGAATTTCTTTACAGAAGAACAAATGTTAACTACGTAACAAATGGCCCAATGCTCACAAAAGTATTAGCCTTGAGACTTAAGCAACAAAAAGCTAGATCCTCCATTATGGCCATTACAAAAAGGGTCTCAGAATGTACAACTGCAGTTCCACAAGAGATCAACTCAGAATTTGCTCAGTTTTACCAATCATTGTACAGATCTGAGATCTGGAATAACTGGAAGCCTTCCTAACTGACAAACAAATTCCTAATCTGTTAGCAAAACAACTGGTAATTGTTGGGTGGGACATCACTGAAAATTAGGTTAAAAAAGTGCTGCATAATCTACCGAGAGGAAAAGCACTGGAAAGTTATGGGTACACACAGTATTTTTAGGTCATTTTGGCTACTATCCTTTCTCCAGTTCTACATAAAGTCTACATGGAGGTGTTAGAGATGGGGCACTGACACAAACCATGAAGTCGGGCATTATCACACTACTACCTAAGCTGAACAAGGACCTCACTACCTGTTCCAGAAAACAACCAATAACCTGATGAACATTGATGTCAAAGCATTCATCAGGTTGCTGTCTGTGCTTCCATCTCTGGTCAGCCTTATGCAAAGCGGCTTCATGCCTGGAAGACATATTTCAGACAATACCAGGGAGGTATCCTATTTGAGAGAAGATGCCAAGAACCAAGAGATCCCCACCTTGTTAATAATGCTTGAGGATGAAAAAGTATTTTATAGGGTAGAGTGGCCCTATCTTTTCAAGGTATTGAAATTAAATGACTTCCCACAAGCTGTGAGCAACATGATGCAACTGCCCTACAAAACCCCAAGGCAGCAGTGGCTACAAACGGGCTCTTAACTCCCAAGTTCCAGATGCATGGAGGTACATGGCAGTGTTGTCTCCATCCCCCCACATTATTTAACCTTGCTCTGGAGCTGCTACTGAGGAATATCCAACAAGATCCTGAGACACATGGGATAGCAGTGCCTGGCAACTAACAGAAGCTTCTTGCTTATGCAGGTGAAGTCCTTCTGACCTTGACTGATCCACTCCATTTCATATCTAAGGTGATCTACCCCATTCAACAATTCAGCAGGTCATCTGTCTATATACTGAATATTAGTAAATCAGAGGTCCTTCTAGTAAACCATAAATGTAATAGGAACTTAATAGTGGGCACAGGACTACAATGGAAACCTATGTCCATCCAATACTTGGGGATTTCCATCTACCCTCCACTACAGATATAGTTCTACACAACATGAATGAATCTTGGCAGACATCAAAACTGATATGAACCAGTGGGACACGCCACCATCCTCTATGGACTAACATATAGCCTCAGTGAAAATGAACATTTGATCAATATTTCTCTTCACTATATGCACGCTACACATGGGAGTCCCTTCAAAATGGTTAAATAAACCACAGAGACTTATTTCAGATTTCATTTGGGCCAACAAGAAACCCAGTGGCTCCCTACAAAGGATGTCCCATTTAACCAATAAGAGTGGTCTCAAGGTCACCAATGTTATCTTATAATACTGAGCACCGCTGTTCAGAAATACCTCCCTATGGACTACAGTGGACTGGACAAGGACAGACATTAACCCAGATTGGTTGGAGATAGAGAAAAATATCTCCATGGCTGTGGAGGCTAATCTGTCTGCCCTCATCTATGGCCCTACTCCTTAGTCTTTACATTGATCCTCATTGGAGCACACCCAAACAATACTGACAAGGGTCCTTAAGAAAACTCAGTGTACACTCAAAAACAGCAGAGGCCAACTGCTCTGGGTAAATGACAACATACTAATTGATGGCTTCTGAATCAACTGGAAACACTGGAAGGAAGGAGGGACACAAATGGTTCAAGATATTACAAACCCCACCAGACTGGTTCCCTTCCAGATACTGCAGTAAACATACCACCTCAAGCCAGTGGATCCTTACTGTTACATCCAGTTGCAATGTGCCATTTCTCAACATTAGGGTCACACCCACCATGATAACAGAAATCAGAATGGAAACTATCTCTCTTGAACCTGCTGAGAAACTCAACTTTGATCTCAACCTGGTATAAAGAACAAGTCTCCAAGATCCATGGAGAAGCAAAGGAAGTGGATGACTGATGGAGCAATTAACTATCCACAAATGCCACAAACTGGGATTGGCCTAAAATCTGGTCTATATCAATACACAACCACCTTAATCAATCTCAAAATACAACAATATAAGATCATAAACAATACATATTACACCCCCAAGAAAGTATACAAAATGAAAATAATACCTCTCCCCAAATGCTACTAATGTAACCACACTGAAGACTTCTTAATTCACCAACTGTGGCAGTACCCACTGATCAAGACTTTCTGGCAGGAAATTAATTCAAAGCTCAACCCTCTCCTGGGATCTGACACCTTGCACAAACCAGGCATTTGTGTGGCTGGAAATATGAACCACTTCACAGTTGCTCTCAGTAAACAACACAGAATTTACCTAATAGTCAACACTGCTGAAGGACAGATACTGAGGAAATAATTAACCCTAGGCCACCAACTTATAGTGAATGGCTGTCAGATGTCATAAAATGCCTACTTCTCAAAAGACTTTTGCACAGCCTTTGTAATTCCATGCTGGCATACCTCAAAACGTTTGGCCCTCTGGAAGCCCTGTTTACTATCCCAGATGGGTAAAACCAAGCAAGAAAAGTCCTTTCTCTCCATGTCATGTCAACACCTAACCTGACGCACTCAACCACTTATTCACATTCACCCACCTTAGTCTAGCCAGCAGCTTCAACATCATCTTTCAAACAGAGGTATCTGGCATTGTAAGTGTAGGTTCTACAAGGTAATGCAGCTAGCACATTCCCAAACCCAGGCCCAGTTGGCCAATAGGATCATGTTAAGTAACAGTTTAAAGCATTATACGTAATGAAATGCTTGTTATGTATATGTTGATGTTGTATATGTATAGGTATCCCACCTTCTGGGTGCCCTAGGGGCATAAATTAGGATCACCAGTAACCCATGATTAAATACATTTTACCTTTCTGTATAGTTAGGCCCAGTGCCATCTCATTTCTATACCTATGGCTGTGGGGTGCACAACTACGTGTAACCCAGAGTTAGCATCTTGCTACAAGACATATATTGACAACTAAAGTTAGGTGTTATTTTACATGTGTGACAACAATGACACTGGAATAGGAATACAGGTGGCCTACTAACTATAACTATGTGTATCATGTATATGTACTAATGGAATGCCTTGCATATTTGTCTGTCATGTTTTTGAAACTCAATAAAATGTACAGTAAGTGACAAATAAAAGATAGGATTATGGAAACCATACATACACAGTACAGTAGTTTTCTCTGAGTACAAAATCAGCTTTTGGTTTATCAGCTCCAGCTTAATTTTGTCAAAGAAGGTTTGTGAGTGAACTTGTATTTCATTAAAGGTTGAGCCAAAAGAATACATGAATATGCCATCCAAGAAAGAATGGGTATGGAGATAATATAGTAAAATACAATACTATTTATGGGGTATACTGAATACTAGATTACAACTATATGGATGTTGTGGGGCTTGAATGAAAATTCAGAATTACATCACAAGTACATGTAGAAGGTTTAACTAATGTTATTGTATTTTCATCATCAAAAAGTATATATAGTGATTAAAATCTAAAAATATATATAGTGATTAAAATCTAGGAAGCATGAAAGTGAGAATAGTCTCATACATCGTTTCAGGCAGCAGTCCCTTCTGGGTATGGCATGATGTAACTGTACTTACTGCCCTTGAGGCATTGATCCGGTTTTTGGTTACACTTTATTTTAATAAAGTGTCAGTTTCAATGTAACTGTGGGGTAGGTAATAATTAATTACATGCAACAGGGGCAGTTACACTAAAGTTGGATGTTTATTTCAGTTGCAATGCAGTTACAGTGTAGTTACACTGTACCTGCAGTCTAGTTAAGGAAACTTAAAGTAGAATGTTACTCTGTTTTTGTTTTCATAGCCCATTTTGAACCAGTAATAAAGCTGTGCAAAAAATAAACTTCCACTGGAGGCGTACAAAAGTAGGACTTTCACTTCCATGAAAGTTCAGAAATCACTTGGGCAACTTTTGCAGAAATTCTATCTTAGAACGGCAAAATAAATGTATGAACTGTGGATTAAAGTATTTAACAGTAGAACAAAATTCCGTAGAACTGATCACTGTCAAAGGTCAGGTCTGAATAATTTCTTATGGCAATTTAATACATTGATCCAAAATGCATACATTAATTCCACTGTTCAGTGAATCACTGAACAGTTGAGTGAATGCATGAAAAAATCTGTGATATGTATCGCCCCCCCAATTATGTATGTTTCCTTTCCAACTCCTAGTGTCTAGTGGCACCCCCAACCTTCAATCACTGGCCCCATATTAATTTAATGCTTCCCTTGTGTCTAGTGGCTCCCCCACCCTCCGATTGCCAGCCCCATAAAATATAATATTTCCCTAGTGTTTAGTGGTACCTCCACCATCTGATTGACAGCCCCTAACAATTTAGCATTTCCGTGGTGTCTAGTGGCACCCCCACCCTTCAATAGCCAGCTCGATAACAATTTAACATTTTCCTGGTTTCTAGTGGTAACCCCCTCCCACCCTCTGATCACCAGCCTCCTAACAATTTAGCATTTCTTTGGTGTCTAGAGGCACCCCAACCCTCCAATCACTGACCTCCTAACAGTTTAACATTTCCCTGTATCTAGTGGCAACCCCCACACCAGCCCCATATTTGCTAAGTGATGTGCCTCCACCTCTGTCCTCAGTGCTAACTCAAATAAATGCCCATCACAAGTTCACAACTCTGCACTCACTCCTTAGCTCTTACATTACACTGAAGTCTTGAACACAGTCTCCATGATTAACAAGCAATGTGACGACTAAGGAGCAAGTGAGTATTTGCAAACTTGTGACAGGCACTTACTTGAGTTATTTTCAAACTTCATGGAAGCCAGCCACTCAAAAGTTTTGTAAAACACTGATTTTTTATTGTAGAATTCCTTAACTCACTGATCACCTGTGTTTGCCCTTGTTTTAGCAATTGTTCCTTTCCTCTGACAAGATATTTTTAGACACCACATTGTAAAAATGTTTAATTACCTTAAAAGCTTCCTCCAAGTGTGTCACAGCACCTAAAGTGTTCTACACACTTCACTGTATTGTTGTTACTTAACTAGCACTGAGGCAAGGGGTGGCAGTAGCGGTCACCTAATCCTCCACCACCACCTCACAAGGGTGTGGCCAAATGGGAGCTGCCTCCAGTGTGATATCACTAGCAGTTGCATAGCAACCCAAGCAAACACAGAATTTCTCCCACTTATTTGAGCTAGCAATGGGGACAGAGGTGGAGGCATATCACTCAGCAAATATGGGGCTAGTGACCGGAGGGTGGGGGGTACCACAAGACACCGTGGAAATCTCAAATTGTTAGGGGGCTGGTGATCAGAGGTTGGGGATGCTACTAGACACCAGGGGAATGTTAAATTGTTATGGAGCTGGTGATTAGAGTGTGGTGGGTGCCACTGGACACCAGGTAACATTTGTTTTTTTTTCCTATACCACTGTGATGGCACATAATGGAACTGTGGAATAATTAAGTGAACTATAGATTAATATATTGGTTCCTCAGTTCATGTGTATTATTCCACAGTTCAACAATACAATTCCACAGAACAGGGTGAAAGTTCACCAAATAGATTCTGAAGATTTCAAATTTTGCCACAGACGGAAGTTCTGAAAATTCTGTGAAAGTTGGTGCACCTTCATGAAAGTTCCACTAAAGTCGAATTCACAACTTTTGCCAAGCTCTAGCCAGTAAGCATTCCTTAATTGTTAATGTTTCAGCAATACATCACCCTAACTCTTACATTTTCTAAGTTTGCTGCAAATGTTTCTTTTCTTTCCGACAAAGAATATTCATTTGTTTTCTTAGTCCTCCCAACCATTCCCAGAGGATTCAAGATTCAAGATTTTCAAGATTTTTATTTAAAGCAGGAAAAGGTGTAACACAATGAATTCACCTTGTGCTCATTTACAATGGCTTCCTGGAAATAATTAATACAAAAAATGTTTCCGTTAAAAGTTTTACATAAACATAAATAGATACACATTTTTGCAAGATGAGAAAAACATAAGAAATAATAGCAACTAAGCTTAGACTACAGTGTAACCTTAAGATGACTAATGAAAGGAGTTACAACAGACACAGTAATTATCTTTAAACCAATGTTTTATTCTTTGCAATGAAGGCAATGGCGCAACAGTAGGACAAGAGAGCATGGTCAGAGAATTCCAGTATTTTGAACCATTATATGTAAAAGTCTGACACCCCACAGAATGTTTTACAATAGGAACAAGTTCAGTTCCAAGTGCTGACCTAAGATTGTTATTAAAATATTAAAAAGTAAGCAATTTCTGGAGATAGAGTTTTCTGCTTAATACTCTTCCATGCCAGGATAAGCATATGCAACACACACTTCTGTTCCAGGTTGTACCAACAAAGGGGCCGTAATAGATCACAATGGTGAATATGCCTAGGAAGCTGGAGAATGAACCTTGCAAGTTTATAATAAGCTACATCAAGTCTTGAGAGAGATAAGTAAGATGAGCCCCAGAGATAATCACTGAACCATATTCTATTAAGCGAAGAATCATTTACTCTACTAACCTTAGTCTTACATCATAAGATAAACAACCTTTGTATTGATACACAAACCCTATTTGGGCATTTACCTTCTTAACAGTAACCATTTAAGACACACATTGAGCCAAAGGCCTAAATATTTATAGTACAGAAATCTCTTGAGATCAGTATTATTGAGAGTAATTGTTTTAAGATTAGGGCAAGTTTATAGATGGTAAGAGGTACTAAACTGCATTACTTGTGTTTTTTTAATTTTTTCAATACAAGTAAACTGTGAATGGAAGATAGTCTGGACCTCATTAAATGCAAGTTGTAGGTTCATTTGCAAATCTGAAAAATCTGGGTTCCAACTGTGAATAATTGTGTCATTGGTGTAAAGATGTAAAGTTGAGTTTAAAGTTAGCAAAGATTGGGTCCTGACCACTAAAGTGGGGCCAGGGAGGGAGGGGGTGGACAACAGAGTATGGCATAAATGATGGGGTGGGCCACTAAACTACCAGGGATACATTTTGTTTTATAACAGAGAATCAGGTGAGGGAGGGAGGGAGGGAGGTACCATTGTCAACAGGGATATTTTTTTAAAATGGGATCAGATGAAGGGGGTATCTCTGGCACCAGGGATATTGTTTAAATGGGATTGGGGGTGAGAGAGGGAGTACCACCCCAGGGATATTCTTTAAAATGGAATTACGTGATGGAGGGGGTACCATTGCACCTGGGGTATACTTTAAAATGAGATTGGGTGAGAGGGACAGTGATACTACTTACACCTGGGATATTCCTTACAGTGGGATTTGGTAAAAGAGATGGATGAATGGACACCTGGGTCTATGCACTGACAGCATGCTATCATTAGTACATTGTTAAAGCATGATTCCTGGAAGCATTAACTAGAGCTGTGCTGACTACCTGTTAGCACTTTGAGGTACCATTACATATACTACTGTGTACTCTGTGCATTCTCTTGTATATGTTCATAGTATATGTTAGCACTGATACACTAACATATTAGTGCCCTGATCAGTGACTCTTTCCTTTTAACAGTGGATGCACTAACAGGCTGTCAAGCACACTATTTAACACTTAGTGCATCACTTATCCTGTTAGCTCAGCACTAAACTTTCAACTATCTGGGCCTATGCATGCTTTTAAATAAATATAAACTATTTATTATGTTTTACTTTTTTAATGTTTTCCTATAGTTTATTTTCCATATTTAAGTAAGCATAAAAACTATTTATTTCTAGTTCCAAAATAACATGGTTATTGCTACCACTACTACTACAGGGGTCCCTCCCTGCTATACTGAAGTGTTATAATATTGATAATGATTAATAATCAACTTCAGTGGAAGTAAAATCCAAAGTATACAGTAGCAGCCCAATGTCAGAATCAGAATTATTAAATGGGGGGAAGGGGGATTGTTCATATGTTTATCCTTGCAGGATGGCAAGGCTACCCTCACCTCAGTCCTAAAGTCTGAACCCCCATTCTGACTCATCCAATACTTCCTTGCTAACCCTCCAGCTTAGCACCTCCTGAAATGTTCCTTTAGTAGAATTTCCTCCTTAGTGAACCTCTCTAGACTTGGATCCTGCATGGAGGCAGATAATTCTGAGGGATGGAATGCTAGTAGGCTTTTGAAGGATGAGAAGTCAGAGAATCATGCCACTGTGCCCCACTGACTGTTCTTTGATTCCTCTCAGTTCCCTATGATTGGGATGCCACACATTCAGTGAAGGGAGGGATGTTGTATGCTCACTCATGATAAGCAATGCTGCTGCACAGTCCTGCCAAAAGAGACCCTCAAATGTTGGGACACTGTCCCTCAGTCTTGAATGTGATGCTTCTGTATCACACCCTACACTCCACCAGTGGAAAAGTAGAATAATACATGTCTGTGTTTCCTGTGTAGCAAGCCAGTGCACTACTCATAGTGCCTCAAGGCTAAATATGTCCACATTTATTTATTGAGTGATACCATAAAAACATATTGAGTTTGGAACAACTAATTTACAAATGCATAATTGGGGAAACACATTAACATAATTACACCAAATGTACCAACTGTATCATACCATAAAGTATGCAAAACAGAAAGTGAAATACAATGGTAAGCAGTGCAACCTGAGCAGATTTGCAAAATGGGATATAGTGAGAAGCTACACCAGAGCCGGGGGGGGGAAGGGGAGGAGTGTACTGCATATGAGAATACAGCCTGCCTGGCACAGATCATTGCATTGTGCACAGTGAGTTAAGCAATAATGAATGAGAAAAAAGGGTAATTTTGAGGGAATAATGACCAGTGTGGGGGATGGGTGGCCTACAATACAACCAATAGCCACCTTCCATTAGCCGGTCATTAATCCAAGAAAACTACCAACTTTGTGGTTGTTTTTGTGATTATAGTTCTAATCACAATAACAACCTTCATTTTTGGAGTTTTTTTTTTAACTTACTGTTGCCATTTTGTGTTGCACAGTGTGGTATGGGGCAAGCAATTCAGCCCGAGTATGTCTTACAATACATTGAAGCTGTATACTTCACAGCATCAGCTGGCGGGTGGATTTGTCATTTTGAAGACATTAATGACCGATCAAGCAGGAGCCTTGCTAGGCTATTTAAGTGAACTAAAAGTCAACATAAAATATTATGTTACGCAATGTACATTGGCATGGCAAAATTACAAATATGATAATAAAACAGAATAATGCAAAACAATTACGGATCAATGTACTTTTTAGAGGTGTGCCATCAGCACAATGAAAACTACAGTGAAGACCACCTCAGTGACAAATCTCCCCAGGTTGCTGTGGTGGTCCACTGTATAATGACACCATGACTCCCGGTGTTTCAGCCCCACCCCGAATCAACTCTGACTTGGAGTTAGCTATTTGGAGATGGAGGGTGCAGGGGACTGTGAGGCAAAAAAACACTTTGTCCCAATGAGAACAATGCCGACAGTCGACATTGTTCCTGTCGCTATCGGGAAGGTCAACAGCATTGCTGTCGACGTAACTTGGTGGAACCCTTTTTAGATGGTCCCAAAGGAGTTGAAGGACATGGCACTTAACAGTGTTGTGGGAGGTCATTGCAATCCTTTACAACTTTGTAAGAAAATAATCTGTGTCCCAAATGCATTCTCATTTTTAAAGCATAACATTACTCTTCACAACTGTCAAAAAGTGTTTGCTGCCATATTGGTCCTTTGTTCAACAAGATGTACAAATTAGGTGATTTGATACCTTTTATTGGACCAACAGAGATTACAGAAAAACATTAAGCTTTCAAACTCAGAGTTCTTCTTCAGAAGAAATGGCAAATCTTTCAGAAAACTCATTTTTAAAAGCCCAGAGAAAAAAACATTTTACATATGAGTGTGGCAGATTAGCAGTTAGTTAAGAAATACAACCAGAGATAAACTGAAATCCTTGAGACTATAGCAGTGAGTAAGTCAAATGTTTGATATTTGGCTTACTCACTGTTATAGTCTCAGGGATGCCTGCTTATCTCTGGTTGTATTCACAACTGCTCAAGTTTTCAACATATTATGATTTTCATTTATCTTTCCTTTATATTAGTTGGTACTTGGTATATTTAAGTTCTAAACCCATCAGATGCTTCAGACTCCACATTCCTATAATCAAATGCAAGGAGGATCATTTCACAACAACTGATTGACAGGCAGGGAAGGGGGATAAATCCTTTGTTCCTGTAATGCACTCCAAGCATTTTTAATGGGTTCTTGTGAATTGTGTTGGTGTGGTAGTTGAGGAAGATGGTGATCCAACCATACACCAGGACATATAAAGGACAAAATGACTTCCAGTTGGAAGCCATCCAGAGCCATGAAGACCACTGTTGACTGAATTGTAGGCAGTCACTGCCTGATGCCTAAGATCATGGAGACCATGACATTAGGCACCAGGTCATGGAGACCATTTGTCTGGCCTTTAATGTGAGTTAGTTGGTATGAAATTAGTATTGGATGTTGTTCAAAGCCATTCTGGAGCTCAACATCCAGTTCCAGAATGGATGGTCATCAGAGTCATCAGAGTCACAAAGACCACTTGTGAATGCATTGTAGGCAGTCACTGTCTGATGTTTAAGATCATGGAGACCATGACATTAGGTACCAGATCATGGAAATCATTTTTCTGGCCTACTATGTAAGCTGGTTGGCATGAAATTAGTGTTTGATGTTGTTGAAGTTGTGCTGGAGCTCCACTGCCAATTCTGGAATGGATGGACCACAGGCAAAAACCTGGTGTCATCTGCATACATGGTTAATACACAACAAGGACATGACTTGAGAAAGTTATTTTGGAGAATCATGAACAAGATTCAACCAAAGACAAAGCCTTCAGGTACACCTGACCAGATTGCTGAGGGGAAGGGATCACATATGAAGACTGCTTGGGATCTGTCCTTAAAGCAGTATCAGAACTGTTTGATAGTGTGATATGACATTTCAGCCCCTCTAAGCTTGTCCAGTAGGAGATGGGTGCACACCAGAGTTGAAGGACTTGGCCTGACTGACAATCATAACAGAAGTGACCAAGCCATGATCTATCCCTTTTAGGATGGTGTCAGTTAGTCTGATTAGGGAAGAAACACTAGAGCAGGACTTTTTAAAACTAGACTGGTCAAACCTAAGAAATGGGGAATCAAGAAAAGGGGGAGTTAGAATGGAACCAGCTACTCTTAAAGTTTGGCCAGAACAGAGGGGAGAGATGCAGAGCAGTAGTTATGTTGGGCAGAGGAGTCACACCTTTGTGAAGTAGGATGCCTTTGGCCTCTTCTACACACCAGAAACAGTTCCCAGAAGGAGAGGCTTAGGAGAGCAGAGGTGAGGGAAGCCACAGAAGGAACAGAGTGACAGAGGAGTTTAGGACTGAACCTAACAAGACTGTTTCCTTTGGTGGGGTTAAATAAGACACCAGAGATGACGGGGTAGCCACATGTGCAGTAGAGGATAATGAAAAAGTGGGGGAGGAAAGAGGGTGGGAAGGAGGATCTGGGGAAGAGTGAGAGGACACAGGTGGATAAAAAGTAACTGAAAACAGAAACAACCTCAGCAGGTTCAGAGATGGTGGAACTACCTAAAGTAGATTGAGAGCTAGGATGGATTACTTAGTGTAAAATCATCTTAAATGTAAGAAAATGTATATATCCGTGCTTGAAATTTTCCTTTTTAATCACCAATGTATTTTTTTTAATTTTTTTTGTAAGTGTGGAACTACATACAAAACCTCACTACCCCATGTACTCACATGATCAGTGTAAGTGACTTAGCAGGTTGCACACTTGCATCTGAGGCCAGAAGATTGGAGGGTTGTGGGTTCTATCCCCACACCAACAACTTAGGCTAAAATCCCAGTACTGACACTGCAGTGCAGCATGAGGGGCATGCTGCATGTCTGAGAGCTGTCTCAGAGATGTCAAACCAAGGTCCTGTCTGCTCATTAGAGTGGTTGTTCAGATGAATGATAATGATCCAATTGAACTTCTTGAAAAGAGATGGGGAATTTTATTGCAAAGATATAAATCATACCTAACAACACTAAGTTATGCAGACAATGAACTGCATACTGTGTCCCAGAAGATGAACAGTGTGGTTGCAACACACAGAAATGTTCATGCTAGTTACAGGAACCAAAATCATAAAATATGACATGGAGATGAAGAAAAACAAGGACCATTTCCAAGTGACTAACATTTATATTCTTATACAACAGAGTATTCATATGTACCATCCCCCCATGCTGGAAGTGATATGGGGCAGCTTGCCCAGAGCTGCCAGAACTTGCTCTAAGGGAGATGTTCCACTCTGAACAGCATAGTCTGTAAATAATTTTACTAATCATATTAATGACTTCTGCATAGGAGCATAGCTTTAGTTGTAAAGTATATGCACAGTGTGCCTGCCACATGTAATACCTGCAGGTGGCAAAAATGACATGCAATGTTCTGGTATGGAATTTATGCCGTGTCACAGGATAGGTCCCTAAAACAATTTCCTTATAAGTGAGTGAACTAAATAATGGGTTATGCCACATGTCTGCCAGGTGGGGCAAACAATTTCAGAGAAATCACAGTAAAGCAGAAAGTGTTCCCGTGTTTCAAAAATGGCAGTACAGCAAGGTTGTGGGCCATGTCTCTGTTCTATATCCTTATGCTTCTTCAAATTCTTTACCCCTGCTTTCCAGTGTACCATGTGAAGGGGAGAATTTTCTTATAAAAATATATCAACAAGACTACTTTCTGCTGCCCTGAGGGTAATCCAGGAAGATCATTGAAGTAGAATCTGTCTGTATAATCATACCGTAAAGTTACTTTTTGAGTGACACTGATTTGCTGGAGTAACACCTTCCATTGTTGGAGTTTGATTAGTGCACTCCTAATGTAGTCCAGGAGATAGGGTCTTTGTCATGGCTCACTAGTCTGAGGCATCTTCTGTTACAGGCTACAAGCAGAGGTGGAAGCCAGTCCTTTATCAGTACTGACTCCATATGAATCTTCCTTTCCAGTGATGGGGATAAGTTAGAGCTGATAAAAATACTTTGAAAGAAAGCAAGGGGATTAGCCATAATAAGACAACCCTGGTTTATAGGTATGTGTGTTGTTTCCTTTTTTAATAGGTGAAGCTGACTCCCCAGAAACCCTGAAACACACTATATAGACGTATCTCCATGGATGTTGTGGGGAAGGATGTGGCTCATGCAAAAATTACAGGATTACTAAAGTTTTAATTAAGAATATCCTTTTTTTTTTTTTTTTTTTGTCAGTGATCTATTTTTCCGCAGGGTTAATGTGTGCATTGTTAGATCAAGAGTGGCCACCAAATTACGTAAGGCAGAATTGGTTCTACTAAAGGTGAACCCCAGAGTAGTCATGGAGGTGTTGGTAATCTGGATACCATTTCAGTCCTGTATCTGAACCAAATCTGGATCAAAGCAAAGTAATTTATTTATTTTTTATTTATATTTAATTTTTTTATTTGTAATTTTTAACCAGGAAAAACACACTAAGCTGGGAGTGCTTGTTTCCAGGCACATCCTTGGTGGTGAGTTCCATGGATTTGTTTTTTTGATGGGAAAATGATGGCCATAACACCACTGAAAACTCCTCTACTCTTCCAGTGGGGGGAGTTGCTGTCAAGGTGGCCAAGATGGTGGACAGCAGTGATGAAGGTGCAGCTGGGAGATTGCAGGTCAGCTGACCTCCCTCCCTGAAAATGTGGTTAAGGTGGTCGATGAAAAGGCTATGGAAATTAAGAATGACTCTGCATTACAAAGTGATGTGGACCAGAGTTCCTTGATGGAGTTGTCAGATGCTGAATTACAGACAGAAGAACAAAAACTGAAAAAAAGCCGGGAAAGAATTCTAAACGTACCTGATGGCCTTAATGGCTGAAGAAGCAGCTCAGTTCGAACAGCTGAGAGGTTGGCTGATGGTGGAAAAACAGCAGAGAAAGTTGAGTTATCTGGCTGAAAAAGGAAATAAGGTTGCAGGGCTGTTGATCTGGATCATGTGGCAACATCGCAGCAGTGTTCTGACAATGGGTCTGTGCTGTCTAGAACTGTGGTACCCCCCACCATACTGCATACTGAGTAGTGACCAGGAAAACCCCAGGTGAGGAACAACATTGCCTGTCTAAACCTAAAATTCCTTCAAAAGGATTGGCACCGATGGTAGTAGAGAAAGGAGTTAAACCGAAAACCAGCAGACAGCTGGGATTATGTCATGGCTGCTGGTCCAGTTCCCAGATCCCAACTGCAGAAGAAGAGGCTTCCTGGTTCATGGACAAAGCATTAGTGGGTGCAAGCTGGTTGAAGATGAGAGGAGACACACGGCCACATGCTCACAGGATGAGAGGGTGCCAAACCAAACTATTGAACAAACAGAAATCACAAACCTGATGACACTCAGCAGAAAAATAAGAAATATTACAAAGTATTAAAGTTACATCCAACACTTTTATTTCTGAGAGCACAACACTAAGCCCTGGGACTTAGTGCCATGCTCTCACAAATAAAAGTGCCAAAACTTTGTAATATTTCTTATTTTTCTGCTGAGTGCCATCAAGTTTGTGGTTTCTGGTTGAAAGATGAGACTAGCAGATAGCAGTCTCACCCTGACTAAAATACAAACTCTCTTAGCATGGCTGTAGCTACTGAAGTTGGTGCACATGAACGCCCAGCAGAACTGTAAGGTGACATGGGTTCCTGCACTTTGACCGCTGTACAGCAGGTAACTATGAACTTGCAATGTCGGCAAAAAATTATGGTGCAAGTGTTGATGATGGGAAACAAACTGGTAGTACAGGGTGTAAGAGTGGGGCAAGTCCTGGGGAAATATCTATGCCAGTAATAGATGATCTGGGAATTGTGCCTGACGCAACCATTGTTACTGCAGAGAGGATCACCAATGGAGGTACTTTACATATGGGTATGCTAGCTAATAGCACTATGGACACAAGTAGTAATATTGTTCTTCAGCAGGATATGAACAATAGTGATACATAGGCACAAAATATGGTCCAAACCTTGGAAATTAGTGTGGCTGTGGAAAATGACAAAGTGCACCCTCCCCTTACACAGACACATAACAAGTCCATTGCATCGAAAGCTTTGTCAACAGAAGTGTCAGACACTGCAGTTTCATCCTAACTACCTGGTAAGAGAACAGACCCAGCACACACTAAATGAGACCCTCAGAATACAGAACTGTCTAGTGAGGGGGAAGGTTCCGAAGTTTCATCAGCAGGCGAAGTCCTAGTGCCTCTCATATATGCCCCTCATGGTGAGACAGAGTGGAACAAACCATGGGCTCTGAGAGTGCTGATGCTGTGTTACCTCCAAATAACAGGTAGCAACAAGATTCAGCACAACAAAATTGGCAGTGTTTAAGATCCTGGATGCCCCTGCCCCTGCACAAAGGAGAAATGCAGTTTATTTGAGGTACGGGGAGGTCTTGATTCACTAATGGATAGATATATTGGAAGGATATTGGTAAAACATTCCATGAAATACTTTACAACTAAACTACTGTATATGTGCTCATTCAAATCCTGGGCAATGTTATTTTTTATGTCAGTTTTAAAAGTATGGTTCATCTGGAAAGATTCTGAAAGCAGTACAACACATTCAACTATACAGAGCTGTCAATGCCATTCCAAGCAATACTACTTACAAAATCATCCATAAGGAATGGGAATATTCTGTTCAAAAATGATGGGGTAAATGCATATGATATTAAGTACTGGCTGACTCAGAGATGTGAAGTACTGGGCCCCCCAGATCCTGTAATGGATAGTGAACAACTTTGAATGGGAGGGTGGATGTTAGAGTTAAACTCCTCCAAAATGTTACTGGCATTCAGCATCTCCCCAGTTATATTTTTTGTATTTACTCTTTATCCTCCTATATCCCCTGGTTGGCCCTCCTTCTTTCCAATTGTCCCAGCCCCATCACCTGGCATCTTCCAGGACTTACCTGTTCTTGAGCCCCCCCCCCATGACTTACTCTCCATGGCAGGGTGGTGAGGGGTCTCTCAACCTGCTGAACTATGGATCCAGATCCAGAAATAGCTTGGGTCACCAGTGCAGGGTGTAAGGAGGTTGGCAATCATCCTGCCAACCTGGGTGTTTATCTGTCTTCCATTCCCCCTCTTGTGCTGCCACTGTACCCTTCCCAGTAGGGACACTGGCATTTGGGACTACTACCCTGATGTGAGTGAGCAGTGGCACACTCGCACAATATGCAGCGTAATGTGTCCCTCCCATCCTGTGTTCCACCTACCCTACGTCCCACACATCTGTAGGTGGCAGTGCTGCTACGGGACATAGCACCTCCCCACCCCAGCAAGAGGAGAGTGTCCTAAGAGACATTCGATCTTCGTACCCTCAGCCGGTCCCCAAAGACCCAAGTTCATTCCCAAACTGAATCACTGGCATTGCAGGCAGTAGTGCTACTGCTGCACTGAAGGGCCAGCTCCCCAGTTGTTTCTTTATTGGGCTTGATAGAGGGCTGTGTTTTTACATAGATCAGCCCAGAACTTGTTTCAAGTGTAGATCCCTAAATCACTTTGGTAACGTACAGTATGTGACTGAGTTTGCAGTAATTTTTGCCTAGAATATGGACATGTTGGCAATTACTGCCTGAATGAACTTTAGTGTAACCTCTGAAGAAAGTGGACACCCTTTTAGAAATTGTAGATGGGCCACTCATAGCAAAGGGGATAGGCTGAACCAAGAGGAGTTATTATCTACCACACTAAAGGTGGGTATCTATTAGAGGCAGAAGACTGAGGAACAAGGAAGCACAACACCCCAGATTGGCCTCTCCTTGGCAGGAACTACAGCCAGAAGTTATGGGCCCCCTCCTCTTGGGAGCACCTCCTGCACAAAATCAAGTACAGGATACTGAAGATGGGGAGGAACATCACATACACAGTTTTCATGGCAGGATGGCATAAATGAGGTATTACTAAATGTCAGTGTTACTGAACCTTCGGAACAAATGGAACTACAATAACTGCTTCCATACAAGGGGAATAGGTCAAATACCATTTTGGCAGATGATATGCCAGCCCCTGAAATGACAATTGTTATGAGAAAAGGGGGATTTAAAAGAAACCAATCAAAGTCTAAAATGATACACACAGAAGTTGCAGATAATGCCATCTCTTTGGAAAACAAGTTTGATGTTTTAACTTCAGACCGTGGTGATTTGGATGCCACAGTAGACTCCACAGTAGATTCTGAAGTTTCTTCAATAAAGTCATGTCAGGGGATTAGCCAGTTCAGATACTGAAGAAGATTCCCGCAGCTGCACTATACTCAAGAAGAAGAAAAACAGTTTGGAATAAGAACAAGAAGTGGATGGCAGCTTCTGAACGCTACATAAGTTCAGACATAGGCTATCACCTTTCCCTGTTTTATTAAACTTCTTCAAATGACCACCACCCACTATGCAGGTTAACATAGCTGCGACCAATGAAAATAGTATTACAAAATCTTAGAAGAAGACTGCTTTTTAGTTTCCAATATTAAAAGACCTCCTTCTTGAAATCTTTTTGGTACGAGAAACAAGATTAACCACTGTTCTAGATATTAATCAAGCAAAGCATTTATTTTGTTGGGCAGCATCATTCTGGTCATTTGGAGATGACAGATGCGATGGGGTATGGATTTTGCTTCAGGGTTCTGATTGCATAGTTACAAGAGTGCTATATACCTTGCCTAGGAGGGTGATGTTACATGATATTTCTTATACTACCAGGTTACACATTATTAACGTATACATACTAAAAACAAAGAAAGGTAGAGTGGAATTGTTTGGATTAATGTTGCCTTTCTTGTATGCATCTAAAAAATTAATAATGGGGTGATTTTAATTGTGTAATATCAATAGATGACCATGGTGCAAAGACAAAGGTTCACCCATGACTGTGCATGGGCAATGTGGGAGACGTAACTTAGGACACAAGGAATATGTTGCCCGGCATTAGCACGACTGACATTCTGACACCTAAAAGTTACAATGCCAAATGGCTGTCCCGTAATAGAGTTAGGTTTTGCTGGGGGGCTTTCCCCACTCAAAGCCCCCAATGCAAAACACAAATATAACATCCACCGGGGTTGGCATGCCATGAAGGGCAGAGAAATTGTAGAGACACCCAACAGAGTGTAAGTGTGGGACAATCTAAAATCCAGATCACCCCTGTCACTCACACCCTTGTTGCAGCACCCACATTGCTGTGCCCTAATCATGGCACCTTAACGACGGGATACCAAAGACAAATAAGCTTTTTTTGTGACTCTATTTCATCAAAATGGTGTTAGATGCTGGGCTACAGGATGCTTATAGGATATGTCATCAGACAGGCAGTTATACATTTCACAAGAATGAGTTGGCTACAAGAATTGACTTTCTTTTTATATCAGATAACCCAAAAGTCACTAAAGTAAATCTTATACCCTTAGAATATTCTGACCATTTTGTGTTAGGGGGCTATTTAGGGGAAGAAGCTAGTTTTGTAACAGGTACTGGGGTTTAAAAATTAAAAAAGTTTTTAGAGGCCCCAGTATTCTTTTTCCAATTATTTACCCAGGAGTGGCACACTAAGCTGAAAGCTTGTTCACAGGTGCAACCTGGGAGCATAGGGAAGTTAAGTGACTTGCTCAGGGTCACACAGTATGCAAATGGAGGATGTGGGATTCAAACCCAGGTCTCCTGATTTACAGCTCAGAGCCTTAAACCACTGCGCTATACTGCCTCCCAGTTACAACTGACAAGGTGAGAGACTTGCTTTCAGCCAGGCAATCTGTATCATGCTTATATGATGATATACGTAGGTGTTTGGTGGGCTAATACTAAAATGGAAATTAATTGAAACTCTAGCTGGAAGAAAGAAACACTTCCATTATATGAAATACAGTGGAACCCTCTTACAACAGACATGTTTGTGCAAGCAGGCTTTGTCTGTCATAAGCAGTGTGTGCTATATCCTAGACTCATAAAATGCAACTGACCTCTATCACAGCTCACATACAAGAGTAAAAATCACAACATGCCCTACTCTGCCAATCAAGGGTGTGGGGAACTGGTATGTGCAGCTGATTGGGAACTGAACTGTAAACAGGACTGGAAAGATTTTTCTGTCCAGTACCTATGTTGATTTGGGGATCAGAGGGCTGAGCAGCAAACATGCTTGGTAAGATTTTACTGCACAGTAGCTCTGCTGACTGAGGGATCAGGACAGATCAGGAGTAATGCCCAGGAGGAAAGTGGCAAATATCAGGCATGAGGTGAGGTGAGTGATGTGTTTATAGTGCTAAACAAACCTACTGTATAATCAGGTGATAATTAGCGGGTAGTTTGCAACATGTACTAGGGGTACAGAGGAGCTCACAGTGTCCACTATACAGGGGTTGCAGACTATGGTATAAATGTGATGTTTAAGATTGCAGACTTAGCTTTTGGCAAGGTGGACCCATCTATTATAAGTGGGTGTCCTCTATAAGGGTATTCATTATAAGTGGGTTCCACTGTATTTATCTCTTAGGTCGCATTTGATGTCCCTACTTTCTCCTACTTATGAAGGATTGGGAGATTATAGTGAACAAATACAAAATATTAAAAGGGAAATGCAGAAATTGCAGTATAATAGAGCCAATTTACTCTTTTTGGAACACTGAAGTGGTACTCAAGAACAATTTAGTTCTAGTAATATGTTTGATAGTTGCAGAGGAAGAGTAAAAAAACATTGGAAGACTTTGATGGCCTTCTAACATACAGCTCGGAAGGGGTGAATAAATTTATTCAAGAGTGTGTTCTTAAACATTTTGGTTCAATATATACTCCAGTACAAGATTGTTTTGGTGTTTTTATCAGGTTGAGATGAATAAGTTAAATAAACCCATAACTATAGAAGAAATTCATGTAGCTAGTAAGAGCTTGAACAATGATACAGGCCCAAGGTTAGATGGTCTGACCGCGTAACTTTACAAGACATTTTTGAATGAGATTTATGGGATACTATATATTGTATTCACTTGGATTTTATTTGAGGGCTCCCCAACAGAGTCATTCAGTGTTGCTAGGTACATTTTTTTTTACATAAAAAGGGGTCACTTATGGTTATGGCATATGTAATTGGCGACCATTATGTTTGTGAAATTCTGATCTGAAAATACTAATTAAAATTTTTTGTGTAAAAGTTGCCCAGCATCATATATCCCTATCTCAGTCCTGTTAGATTCCAGGGAGAATTATTAATGACAATCTAATTTTATAGAGGGAGATTGTGGAACAAGGAGAAGCTGAAAAGTTGCAGAGCTATGTTTTATCTCTTGACCAGGAAAAAACATTTGACAGGGCGTTACATCCTTACTCATTCAAAGTATTAGAATCTTATGGCCTACCACTGATTTTTTGTAACTGGATAAAGAATCTGTATGACATCACTTAAAATAATTCCATCTGCTAATGGTTTTCCAGGTACAGAATGTTGGCTTTTAAAAGGTGCATGACAAGGTTTAACCTTTTAGTCCATTGTTATATGTATTTTGTTTGGGCCCATTACTTCGAGCATTACATGGTCACCCTGAGATAAAAGGTCTGCAACATATGATGGAACAACGACTGTTACTGTATCTGCCTATGCAGATGCCATTTGTTTATACGTTTATGACAAGGTATCAGAACTATTGCCATCTTGTGTGTATGTGAATTTGTGGGGATCTCTGTCTCTAGAATTAATGTAAATAAAAGTAAGGGTAGGATGATTAGCTCAACTTCAAATTTTGTTATGGATATCCAGTGTATCCTCATGACAGATTTGCAAGTTTTAGGAACCTCTCTTAGCAAGTGTGAAACAGCTTGAAGAAACTGGGAAGTAAAATTGAATGGGTGTGAGGTGAAGGTTAACATGTGGAAGTCATGGCAACAGAGTAAGAAGAAAAAAGTTGCCATTGTCACAACCATACTGTTGCTGACTTTGACTTACCTTTGTATAGTATACTTACCACCTAAAGAGATGGAAACTAAAATTTTGAGCCTAGTCTTTCAAAGTATATGGGGCAATAGGTTGAATCCTATAAAAAAGTTATATCTTCTGATTAAACACAGAGGTCTGAACCTGATTATTCTTTTAGTGATATATACATACATATATGTTCTTTGCAAAAAACTGTATTTGTATTACTGCATCATTTAGGGTTGAAACACTAAAAGTCAGGAAATGAGACCTTTAGATTTGCCTCCTACCCCCCCATGTATCCCTCCATCCTCTCAAGACTGACAGATACCGGGGTGTGTCATTGGGGTTGTGAGGCCTAAATGTCACCCCATTCCATGTGTAATCATGTTGACATGCCACAGTAAAGATGAATGGGGTGACATTTAGGCCTCACAACCCCAATGACACACCCCTGGCATCTATCAATCTTGGGAGGATAGGGGGGGTACATGAGAGGGGGTAGGGGAACCCTAAAGGTCTCATTTCCTGACTTTTTGTGTTTTAACCCTAAATGATGCATTAATGCTGTTTTTGCAAAGAATGTCCTTACTTTTTGAGAAAGCATAGAAAAGAACAAACTTGTAAAAGTTGGTGGGCCCCCGCTCCCACCAACTTGCAAATTTCTACCTAACATAACAGTACAAGTACTGAATATCATATGTATTGGTGGGAGCGCATATTGGCGGGTCCCATGCTTCCACCAGCTTGAAACAAAACTAATTTTCATTCAACAAAGTGGCATAATTCTGCACCTGTTTACATGTACACACCTAACCACTGAAAATTACCTCTGTGGCAGTAAGGTTAGCTACCCTATAAATGTCAAGCCACTACCACAATGCAAAACACTATCTGCAAAACATAAAGTGCATCAGGCAATATCTCTGCAGCAATTAATTTTCCAATGCCTAAATACCATAATGTACATGTACAGGACATCCCCTCAACACCCTCCAAATTTTAAGTTAAAAGACCAAACCGTTTCCGAGATACTAAATTTTAAAGTTTGAGATTTTCATTTGTCGGAGTGGCATATTTCCACACCTGTTCACATTTTACACACCTAACCACTGAAAAGTACATCCATGGCAGTAAGGCTAGCTACCCTATAAATTTCAAGCCACTACCAGAATGCTCTCCGCAAAACCTAAACTGCACTACACAATATATCCACAGCAAATGTATTTCTGACACCAAAACACCATAATTCACATTTACAGGACATCCCCTTAAACACCCTACAAATTTCAAGTTAAAACACCAAACTGTTTGAGATCTTCAATTTCAAAGTTTGTGCACCTTTTAAGAATTCTTTGATTGTGAGAATCAGCCATGACACACAAAATGGAAGACCTTGCAGCCAAAAATGTGCTAAAATGGTGGATTCGTAATCAAAGATAAAAATCTTTGATCGTGAGAGGAGAGGGCAATGTTAAACCCTTATAACTTTGGAAGGGAACAACAGTTTTTCACCACACAAAAACTGGCATGCTCCCTAAATAAAGGATGTTCCATCTGCCAAGTCTCAGAAAATTCAACCACACAGTGGCTGTGTTATGTCTCGTGGAAGACAGTGCGCAACAATAGCAGAAAATCTTTGATCGCAGGGGGGCAACCTCATACCCTTATAACTCTGAAACAGAACACCATTATTTCACCAAACAAAAAGTGACATGTTCCTCAGTAAGAGGGCTTTCCACATGTCAAGTTTCAGACAAATATACCGCACAGTGGCTGTGCTGTGTGTCATGGAAGGCAGTGGAAAAAAATGGCAGAAACTGCATTTTTGGTACTTCTCTGCACAAAAAAATGTATACACTAGTGAAATAGAAATTGGCAAAAATCTTCAAAGGATACCACCAAAGCCCAGCACCAGTGCATACAACCCAATCTGAAGTCACTGAAATGCATTCTTTAAAAACTGTTGGAAGCACAGGGCCCTTTGGGCCCCAAGCTCCCACCAACACATCCATTTCTCCCAAACATCATGGTACAAGTACTGAATATCATATGTATTGGTGGGAGCACAGATTTCTGAGAGCACGGGGCCCCTTCAAGCCCCAAGCCCCACCAACTTGTTCACGTCTGCCTAACACCACACTGCAACTACTGATTATCATACATATTGCTGGGAGCACGTACTGGTGTGAGCGTGGGGCCCTTCGAGTACCACGCTCTAACCAACTTGTCCATTTCTGCATAACATCACAGTACAAGTACTAAATATCATGTGTATTGGAGAGAGCGCATATTGCTGGAAGCGCAGGGCCCTTTGGGTCCCACGATCCCACCAGCTTGTCCACTTCTGCCTAACATCACATCGCAACTACTGAATATCATACGTATTGGTTGTAGCACATATTGGTGGGAGTACAGGGCTCTTCAGGCCCCACACTCCCACCAACTTGTCCACATCTGCCTTTAGGCCCCGTGCTCCCTCCCACATTGCCCAGCACTCCATAACCACATACACCTGCCATACATTTTTAGCTCTGCTATACCTTATCATGAACTCTTCCTACACAACCAAATATATGCTCGCCATGCCTTTCACAATGCACAGAAATGTTTTCCCACTAACTATAATGATCATGTGCCACAACTGTAACTGGCACCGGCACAAAAATTGACATAATCCAAGATCTATTTCACACAAATCATGCACATGGTTCAAAAGTTACTGAAGCAAAACAAACCAAATTTTCATTCGTCGGAGTGAAATAATTCCGCACCTGTTTACATTCCACACACAACCACTTAAAATTACCTCCATGGAAGTAAGGCTCGCTATCCTATAAATTTCAAGTCACTAGAACAATGCAGAATGTTATCCACAAAATGTAAACTGTATCACACAATATTGCCACAACAAATTAATTTTCTGACACCTAAACACCATAATTACCACCTACAGGACATCCCCCTCAACACCTTCCAGCTTTCAAGTTAAAAGACCAAACTGTTTCCGAGATATTTAATTTAAAAGTTTTTGCACCTTTAAAAATTCTTTGATAGCGAGAATCGACCGCAAATTCGTGATCGGAGATGAAAAGCTTTGATTGCGAGGGGTGGAAAATGTAAACCCTTATAACTCTGGAACAGAACAACATTGTTTCACCAAACAAAAACTGGCATGTTCCTTAAACAAAGGGCTTTCAACTTGCCAAGTTTCAGACAAATCAACCACACAGTGGCTGTGCTATGAGTCACAGAATGCAGTGAAAAAATAAATAGCAGAAACTACATTTTTGGTACTTCTCTGCACAAAAAACATATACACTAGTGAATTAGAAATTGGTAAAATCTTCAAAGGACACCACCAAAGCCCAGCACCCATGCATACAACCCAATCTGAAGTCACTCAAATGCATTCTTCAACAACTGCTGGGAGCATGTGGCCCTTCGGGCCCTACGGTCCAACCAACTTCTCCATTTCTGCCTAACATCACACTGCAACTACTGATTATCATACATATTGCTGGGAGCAAGTATTGGTGGGAGTGCAGGGGCCCAAGGGCCCCGCACTCCCACCAACTTGTTCACTTCTCCCTAACATTGCACAGCAACTACTAAATAGCATACCTATTGGTTGGAGCACATATTGGTGGGAGTGCGGGCCCCTTGGGCCCCATGCTCCCCCAACTTGTCCACATCTTCCTTCGGGCCCCACGCTCTCTCCCACATTGTCCAGCACTCCATAACCACATACAGCTGCCATACATTTTTAGCTCTCCAATACCTTATCATGAAATCTTCCTACACAACCAAATATATGCTCACCATGCCTTTCACAATGCACAGAAATGTTTTTCCACTAATTATAATAAACATGCACCACAACTCAGCAACTGTAAGTGCCACTGACACAAAACTTGACACAATCCCAGCTCTGTGATGACTCTTTCTACATGCCAAATTTCAAGCAAGTCATCCACATGGTTCAAAAGGTATGGAAGAAAAATGAACCAGATTTTCATTTGTCAGAGTGACATAATTCTGTACCTGTTTACATTTCACACACCTAACCACTGACAATTACCTTTGTGGCAGTAAGGCTAGCTACACTATAAATTTCAAGCCACTAGCACAATGCAGAATGCTATCCATAAAATGTAAACTGTGTCATGCAATATCTCCGTAGCAAATTAATTTTCAAACACCTAAACAGCACAATTCACATCTACAGGACATCCCCTCAACACCCTCAAAATTTCAAGTTAAAAGACCAAACTGTTTCCGAGATATTTATTTTAAAAGTTTTTGCACCTTTAAAAATGTTTTGATCCCGAGAATCGACTTCAAATTCGAGATCAAAGATAATCTTTGATCATGAGGGGACATCTGGCCGTGAAAATTGGGTTATCAGGTCCCTCTAAATCCCATCTCATCCTTCCCTCACCAGTGAAGCTCGCAATCAAAGAATCTCGCAATCAAAGAATTTTCAGGTCCGTGACCAAAGAATTTGCAGGCTTGCGATCAAAGAATTAAAAAACATTAAAACTTCATTTTTTGACACAACTACATTAAACCACAGGTATGGCTCAATACAGGGAAGCCTGAGCAAAACCCATCCTAGTTTGACTTCACAAGTCACCCCTGTGCTAAGATATTTGATTTTTAAATCTGGCCATCTCGTTCCTCCCTTGCAAACGAAGATTGCAATCAAAGAATAAGCAGGTTCACAACCAAAGAATTTGCATGCTCACGATCAAAGAATTAAAAATGTTAAAACCCAATTTTTTCACAGAACTACATGAAACTACAGGCATGAGTCGATAGAATGAAGCCCCCTGAGCAAAACCCATCCTAGTTTGACTTCACAAGTAACCCCTGGGCTGAGATATTTGATTTTTAAATCTGGCCATCTTGTCCCTCCCTCGCAAACAAATATCGTGATCAAAGACTCTCGCGATCAAAGAATTTGCAGGCTCGTGATCAAAGATCGTTAGCGAGCCGCGATCAAAGAATTTAACAGTTTAAAACTCTATTTTTTACATAACTACATTAAACCACAGACATAGCTCGATAGACGGAAGACCCCTGAGCAAAACCCATCATAGTTTTACTTCAGAAGACACTCCTGAGCTGAGATATTTGTTTTTTTCCAACCACAAACTGAAAACAAGATGGCAGCCATCATAATCAGAAGCTCCAACTATATCGTGCTTCAAAACGTCCTTACGTAACCACCTTATTAACACCCGATGCTGTAATTGCCACTAGCCAAAGCCATACTCAATACTTATGACAAAGCTTACTACTAAGCTGCTAAGGACAACATAACTCTGGTATTGTTTGCATCAATCCTACCTGTACCAGCTTGTTTGTATCTATGTCTTAAGTTACTGTTATACTGTGTTGTACTGTTATACTGTGTATTTTCGTTTGTCTTACTGTGACAAGGTACCTTTGTAAATGAGCCTATGGCTCAAAGGTTTTCCAAACTGCTGTTTAAATAAATAAATAAATAAAATAATCAATAAATTCCTTGCGATCAAAGATTCTTTGATCATGAGCCTGCAAATTCTTTGATCACGAGGAGTGACCAGATGGCCAAAACCCCATTCTTCTTTCACAAAATAACCATATAAATGTTCCCATAGACTTATAATGGGAGCTAAAACATTTAATAATGTTTGAATGGATTAATATTTTTTCACCAAACAAAAAGTGGCATGTTCCTAGACCCAAGCTCTTTCTACATGCCAGGTTACAGACTGGCATGCCACACAACAGCTGTGCAGCTCCACAGACAATATCTGAAAAACTGCCCACAAAACTGGCGAAAAGTGCATTTTCAGCGTTTTGGCGTGCAAAAACTATAAGTCTGACCAAAACAAAATTTGGCAAATCAAGAGATCTACCATGCCCCACTGTGCATGCCAAATGCCATGCAAATCCATTAAACAGGTTGAAAGTTATTAACATGCAAAATTTCAAGTGACATAGAAGTGCCCTCATAACCTAAATATAGGGGCGCAACCGCACCCTATAATTTATATATATATATATATATATATATATATATATATATATATATAGATATACAGTATATATATATATAGTATATAGATATAAATAGAGATATGTATAGATATATATAGATAGATAGAGATGTAGAAATGTAGATTTTATATATATATATATATATATATATATATATATAGATAGATAGATAGATAGATAGATAGATAGATAGCTAAATAGCATTTTGTCTGTTTTGGAACATATTTCCCATCTTGAAAGGTTCAAGCAAGATTTGGATGTCATGGGTAGGTAAATGGGCACTCCCAGCTGTTACAAAATGGAATTTAGAGGGCTGGCCCAGTGGCATGGAGGGCTGAGGCATCAATACCTTACCTCCTGCCATGCCAGCAACCCATGTTTGCAGTGCAAGCAGGTTGCTGGGGGTCGGCCAGGGAGGGAGAGGATTGAGTGTCTGGAGGGCTGCTCTCCTCTCCTGGGGAGGGAAAGGACCAGTGGTCAGTGTTAGCATGACCCTTAGTAGAAGCTGGGGGTTGGCACACCAATACTGCTAACATGGGGGGGTGGAGACAGGGAAGACACCCAGCATGCCATGCACGGGAGCATGCGCAGCACCGCCATTGGCATCATTGCATGTCTTACCTCTGCACTGGAGGAAAACAAGGGAAAACATTACTGACCGGTAGGGTGACATTGATCCACTGCAGGCTTCGCACCCAGTCTGCTGGACACCTCCAAAGCTGCATGAGGTGAGTTACAGTAGACACCGGGGTGACAGGGCTGGGGGGAGCTATGGATGGGGACCGGTTGGCAGGGGAGCATAAATAAAGTATTAAAAAAAATGGAATTTAGGCTTTACTAAATTGATAAAGAATGCTAACACCCCAGGACATGTTATTTCACTTTCTGATAAATTAAGGCAATGGAAAATTACCAGTCTACAGGTATTATCTTCTACAAGAATGCAGCTTTATGACACTATCTGACCCCAGATATATGGGGCAGTACCAGATTATATAGGGGTTTCACAACCAAATTATGCAAAAGAAGAAAGTTATTTATTAAATAGTCAATCTCCTCCCAGAATGTGGGACACAATATGGCTGTGTTGCTATGGCCGCTTTGGGGTGAAGGGTGACTCCAAACATAAAAGCTTGTCTGAAAGAATGTGCCCTAGGGATGGATGTCCTTTTTACCAAATAAACATTCCCCTACTCATCAGTAGGGGACACCATTCTTTCAGTCCAGACAGTATGGTGGACCCTGGAGTGCAAAAGATGCAGCAGCAGCAGAATTGGTAGCTACAGTGGTAGTTATCTAAAAGTTTCCTACACTGAGGTACCTCAAGGTACCACTGAGGCAATTTGCATTGACTGTAATGTGATCCTGCCTCATTCTGCCTCAGTATACCCAGGTATACCTCAGTACTGAGAAACTTGTATAGTGAGGACAGAGGAATCCACTTCTTTTCCTGCCCTTATACTAGAAGAGGGTCCTGTAAAGGACATTTTTATATATTTTTTTTATTTTAGTCTTTGGTAACTGGGTAAGTACCACTAGGCACAACTGCCTGTTTTCAGGGGCGACCTGGGAGCACTTGGCAGTTAAGTGACTTGCTTAGAGTCACACAGTCGGCAAGTGGAGGTTGTGAGAATCAAATCCAGATCTAGTCTGTTGGATGTACCAAGCTTGTTCACAGCTCGTTACTCTAACCTCTAGGATATGCTGTAGCCATTAAAGAAACTTGAAACCAGAAAATGGAAACAGTACCTCTAGTGCATGCTTCTGGTTCAGCAGAACCAATACTGGAGGAGGCACAGTTTAGAAGTGAGATGAATGCCATAAAATAGGTGATTCTGGCTTTTTTGGCAAAAGATGAAGAGAATTTTGAAACCCCAGAACTTTAACATATTCCAGACTTGGTGCCCCTTGAGCTAGTACATCAATGGGTTTCCAAAACAATGCAGTACCTCACTTGTCTTAGATGGTCCCCAGTAATCTCCCAACAAGAACACCTGGTTTCAAGTAAAGGCAAAATTCCTGGCCTGTACAGAAACCCTGGAAAGGCTTCTCAGGGAGAAGTGAGGCTGGTTGCTGTCTCTGTCTCCGGGAGGAGGGGGCTCAACCAAAGGAAACTTAAAATCCCTCCCACATCCTGACACTGAGGAAGACTGGAGTGTGAAAAAAGCCTTTACCAGTGCCCGGTGGGTGAGGAATCCAAGTAGGTGTGAATGGCTATCCAGTCCTTTGACACATGTCATCCAACTTTCAGTATTGGCTGCCAGTACAGGCCTTGAGAATGATTATATAGCTACATCAAAGGATTCCACCATATCCACATCAGTTGCAGGTGGGAAAGGCGCAGTGGCTTCAGCAACTACCACAGACATTCTACAAACAGGTATGGATGTTTTGCTCATTGAGGGGGGATGAGATACTCTACAGATTGTACCAGAGAAATAACTCTTTACTGCACAGTTAGCACATGAATCAGAACAAATGTCCATAGAGCTGAACACAGTATTAACAAAAAAAAAAGACAAAAAAAAAAAAGAAAGACTGCTAATCCGGGGGGAAATATCAAATGATGGGTAGAACATAAAAGAGTACCTCTACATTCTAGGGGTCAGCCTGTTTTAAATGATGGCCTGTTACAAACACTGGGCCCTATGCACAAATGATACATGCAGTGTGCAGCTGCACGGAAGGGAGACGTAAGAGATACGTGTACACCGCAAGTAGGAGGCATGCACAACATGCGTGCAGTGGCCACGCATAATGCAGAGCACACCGCTACATGACCGCACTGTACATATGCGGGCCCGTGCCACATACCAGCCACAGAGGCGTGCTGTACATGTATGCACAATGGCATGCACAGCGTAAACTCGCGGTGTAGGTGCCACGGTCAGCACGCCATGCACAAGGCAAAGTACAGGGGCACAACGTGGCCTGTGGGACCAGCACAGACATGCATGAGCATGCACGATGCACATGCACCATGGCGACAGCACACACAGGCAACCCAGATGCCATGCTGCAGTGCATGGTGGGCACATGGCACCATGTGCAGCAGATGTGGCCACATGCTGAATGTTGTGACAGCATACACAGCACAGCCAGATGTGACATGCAGGGGCACCTGCACACTCACCCATGGCATGCCGTGTGCCCACAACATGGCCACAAACATCAGGCCAGCATGCATGCACACACGGCCGTGACAGACAATGAACGTCCCAGAGGCTCCGGGCTCATACCCCCTTCCCCGAGACAGTGAACACACAGAGCTAAGCCACAGTACTTTAATATGTCACCAGTACAGCACACAGCAGGAAGACACAATGTACAATGCCCAGCCCCACCCCCATGCAGTGAACAGACCCGCAACAACCCCCCCATACGGTCCAACACAGTACACTCCCCCCTTCTGTGGCACAATGTCCATGGCCTATACATGCAGCATCCACAGTCAACGTTCCTGATGGGCATGGCCAGTACCCACTGCTGTGTCATGCCCCGTTGGACTCCGCAGTGCATAGACATGATGTGCTTCCCATGCATGCTCTCCCTCCGATGGTGGATGTGAGCCCTGTGGTAAAGGCATTGCCCTACTGCTGCTGGTCTCCAACCTGTCCTCCAACTCCTGGTCCTCCTCGGGGGTCCGTTATCCACTGTAGCGCAGCATGATGTGCCGCACCGGTCCCCTGTAATGCTGAAAGGGACAATGAGATATATTAGCAACACTCACATGGGACACCACAGCCGCTAGCAACGTTACCCATGTGTCGCCCACTTACCACTGAGGGGACATAAACATCCCAGCTATGATACTCGTTATCCTCATAGTATAGGTTCGGCCCTGCACCCTACATTATCATGCACCCAGGTAGCCACTCGCTAAAGCACATCCAGCTCACAGGCAAGGAGGAGACCTACACCTTGGCACCATCACTCTGCCCAGGAGTGTGAGCTCCATGTGGCCTGGCACGCCTGTCCCATCCTGCAGAATAGAGAGGAACAGTGGTTAGCATACTCAACACCGACCAGTGCATACTGCCCACTGGCCACACTCCCATGTGGCACATACTCACCCTCTCATATGCCCTGACTGCCCACAGGTTGCTGTAGCCCCAGCTGTCTGTGTAGTCCCCCTCTGATACATTGAACAGATAGGCAGGGAACTGGGCCTTCTGAGACAGCATCACATCCGCCATCATTCAGTCCTGCATGGAAATGAACGTCGTGTGCCCAATGCACGTGCGTAGCACACATGGACAGCACATGGTGGCATTATGACAGTCGCCCCGGGATGGCATGCCATGTGACTGGCAGTACTTCAAGGACCATGGCTGGCACTGCACGGCACTGCAGGGAAGTGAGATACTGCATCGCCATGTGTCCAGGTGCACTGCTTCATGTCCACCTCATCACTGACCTCGCAGAGAGGTGGCACAGTCATGCCCCACACCCACGTGTATTCTGTACATGTCTCGATGCCACTACACTGCAGGACCCTCACTGCATTGAACGATTCAGGCTACCATGGCCAGCCATCACCAGGCTGTGTGGCAGCATCCAGGCTGACATCAAACCCCACACACAGTGGTCCCATGCCATGACAGCAGAGATGAAGCTGCTATGTGCCCTACGGTATTATGCCACTGCCTTGTTCCAGTGTGTGACAGGCGATGCGGCAGGTGTTGGCCAGTTGTCAGTGTCCAGGGCGGTGCTGCAGCTAACAGATGCACTCCTACGGCACCTCAGGGAGCACATTGTGTTCCTGTCCATGCCTGCAGAGCTCCAGACAATGAAAGAGGCCTTCTACTGCATGCATGGCATGCCCAATGTGTGCAGCGTCATCAGCTGCATGAACCTCATCATCCTCATGCTGCAGAACCATGAGGAAGCATACAGGGATACCACAGCATCAACATCCAGGTGGTATGTGATGCAGGCGGTCTGGTCACAGACATATATGCAAGGTACCCTCGGTAAACACATGATTCCTATGTTCTGGATGGTTCCGGGATGGGTGCACTACTGTGGGAAGGATGGTTGAATGGGTGGCTACTCGGTGAGTAACGATGAGTCAGCATGCAATGGCACACCTGCCATGGCTACAGCACCATGCACTGACATGTGCCCCTTCTGCATTGCAGGTGACAGCAGCTATCGACAATGAATGAACCTGATGACACCATTCCATGCCCTGGCAACCTCAGGGGAGGTAGCCTACAACATGGAACACAAGACGACAAGGGCCGTCATCGAGAGGACTTTCAGATAGATGAAGATGAGGTTCTGTTTCCTGGACCACATGGGTGGCAGGTTCATGCTGAGCCCCCCCCAAGGCATGCAAGGTGTTCGCCATGTGTGCCATGCTGCACAATGTCACTAAGAGGGGGTATGTGCCACTGCTGGATGATGTGCCTGGCACACCTGCTGCTGACATGGAGGAAGGAGAGCTGCCCGTCTGCATGGTTGGTACAGCCGGTGGCCACATGGCCCATCAGGTGCTCATGGAAGGCACATTCAGGCACTGACAGCATGGTGTGGACACACCCCAGATGGTTGGCATGGCCACTGCGCCCCCTGCAGTCACACTGTCATGGCACCGTGAGAGGTGTGCCCTGCACCAGTGGATGTGTGATGGCATCTGTGCAGGTGTGTGTGTTGCCTGGTGGTGCATGATGATGATGGTGCCACCCTGAGTGCACCACAGAGGGGGAACACTGTGCCTGTGCATGTGTGTGGTGGGTGGCACTGTGCCCTGTGTGGCAGGCATGTCCGACACACACCATGCAATCCAGTGCCATGCATGTGTGTGCATATTTGTGTGTATGTGTGTGTGTGTGTGTGCTTAGCATGGCTATGTACATGGATGTACTGTGTCTCGGACCTGTGTGTGTGCCACCCTGTGTCCTCCACCTCTGGCCATGCCTGTAACCTTGCAGATGCATGGCTGCCCTGTCTGTGCACTGTTGGCCTGCCACGTGCTGCACCCGTGGCCCTGCACCCCTCCATGTTGAGGCCACTGATGCCTCCTGCACTGGTAATGCTGTCAACTGTTGGTGCTGGCACCACTGCTCCCGTGGCTGCTGTGTATTGCTGCATTAGCTGTTCCTCCACAGGTGATGTGCCATTTGGTGAGGTGGAATGTTGTGGCGATGTCTAGGCAGGTTCCACCACGATGTGCCGTGTGTGTTCCTCCAGTGGCACATGCTGCATCTGTGGTCTGCAGGCATGCCCTTGGCCTGATGAACCCCCCGGACACCGGGTGCTGCACTTGCTCATGGGTGCCCTAATAAAATGCAATGGCGCACCACAGGATGGCCGTATGTATGGACCATTGGACTGTGGTCTGCTCCTCGAATGCTGCTGTGTGTTGCTGCTGTGCCTCCAACCTGTGGCACTCAAGCTGCTGCAGCTGGTTGTACTGACCCTCCATGTAGGTCTGCATCCACCTAGACCTGGTGTGTGTCCATGTGCAGTCTGACGGGTCCTCATCGCCGCTATCCATGTGCTATGCCATGGTGCGGTGTTGCTGTGATAGCAGAGGGGGGTGTCCACTGGCACCTTGCATTGCGGGGCATCCGGTGCCAGCTGCACCTCCCTGGGGTGCCAGCGTGTCCACTTCTGTGATGGTGTAGCTGTCTGGCCCTGTGTCCTCCTCATGGGGGCCATTGTCACTGTCCTCTCCAGTGCACATCTCAGTTTGGGCACCCTGCACTATGGCGGTACCTATGGGTGGGGCCGGACCTTGTTTGCTGGGTGCTGTTCTTGTGCCCCTTGCCACACCGCCCTGTAGCATGCATACTGACCTGTGTGCTTTTGCCTTTGTCGCTGTGCTTTGGGTGCTGCCTGTCATCCTGTGCTTCTATGCAGGTCCGTAGTTGGTGCCACTGCAACCCCGCTGGCCTGTGTGCCACCTGTGGATACATGACAGCTCTGTTAGCATTGCCTGTGGTTGTGCTCATTCAGTGCAGTGTGTCTGTGTGCTGTACCTACCTGTGATGGCATCCACACCTTCCACCTCCCCATGGACAGGGACCTCTGACAGTGTCTCTGCCACCAGACATTCCAGCGATGTTAGCTGTGTATCCATGTGGGGCGAGCCACCCCCTGTTCCACTGCATGCCCGTCCTGGCAGCTGTGAGCTTTCGCTTCACGGTGGCTCTGAGGTCACGCTATTTATGTTTTGATGGCCACTATGGTGCATGCCTCAGTCCCAGCAGCTTTGACAGCCACCTGGATGTCCAGCCACAATCTGGCCTTTATATCGGCCAGTGTGGCTGTGGCCTCCGCACCGTACAGGTGGCTGTAGTACTGCCGTATGTCGGCCACCATTGCAACTACCTGGCCACTGGGGAAGTTGCTTGACCTTGTCCACTGCACTGTCCTCCAGCAGAACTGTCCTCACCCACATCTGCCTCCTCCTGTACACCTTTTGGGTACCACCTCTTGCTGAGCATCATGCTCCATGTCCCTCTCCTGGTCCGCCATTGCCTTTCATACATGTGTGTCTCACAGCATTCACAGCCATCCAGTTGCATGTGGGTGGTGCATTCCCTTTTATGGTGGGGTCATGGGGTGTTCTTGCTTCTATCTCCCCCACCCACTTCAGCTGCACGTTGTCCTGCACGGTCACTGCCGACATGCCCATGGTGCATTTCTGTGTTTGTGCATGCCACATCCCGCAACTCACCTCCATGTCGCATGGCTACGCATACCACCTTCGCCGGTTTCCCGTGTATTTCTCGTGCTTTCGAGCATAGGACCCACTGTGCAAAACCAGGGAGTTGTACTTTGGGGAGCAAGATCCTCAAACAAACCTTCAAGATGTGACCCAAGATTCACTCCCTAAGGATGTTGTAAATAACAGCAGCACTGAGATGGGAGCAGGTCAAGGCTCCAGTGGGATAGTAAAAGCCCTGGTCATGAACACTGGAAAAGGCACTTCTGCTCAAATGACACTGAAAACCAGACCAGCGGGTAAACAGGAGCTAATCATGCACCTGCAAATTCTGAAAGTACATGGGCAGACAGAGTAGAGGCTGAAGAGGACAGGGGGATACCTTACAAAGGAGAAGAAGGGAATGATGACCAGGAAAGAGGGAACAGAACTGTGTCTGAACAAAATAACCCTGGCTCAGAACACAGTCACCAGTGGAGGCCCCCTGGAGATCCTACCCCCGGAATGTCTAGAGGGGATGACAAATGATACAGCTGAGACCTATTTAGGATAGCAAACCTTTTCATCAACATGGGGAGGCAGAACGCAGTGCAGCTTAGGTATAGAGGTAAATTAGAGGAGGTTCCAGTCCATATATATGTGGGTAGAAAACCTTTTAAAGGCTATGAACTTTTTTGTCTCCAAAATATGTGCGTTACTATACACCTTCGGAGAAGTACTCTGTGACATAACATTCAAAACCACATCTTACTGAAATGTTTTTGGACCAAGTATCAATAATTCAGATACACTCCTTTGTGGCAGCTGTTCATCACAATATCCCTAATGAAACCTTAATAATGATTTCTGATTATTTTAATGTTGTTTTAACTATTTATTGTTTTATGTAATACTGTACAGGTGCCTTGGTTTAAGAAAGGCGCCTTATACAAATAAAGAATGATTGATGATTGATTAAAATGACCACAATCCTATTTAAGAATGAAGGGGTTAACATCGCCAACATTTTAGTTTGGGTTGAACAAAGACTGGATGTCCTGGGTCACCCTGCTCCCATCCTTGATACAGAGAATATCTGAACTGATAGATGGAAGGTCAAAGTCTGGTTACAGACCACAGATATAGGCATGCAACACCTACCAGCAGATTTTCATCAGCAGAGATAAGGGCTATTTCATCTACTCAGGAGAGCAGAAATCCTGTCATAAGTGTGGAGACTTATCACAATTGAGCAGTGCCTGTGGCAAGCTGAAATGTAGCCTATGCCTCAAGTATGGACTCTTGAGCCTGTATTGCTCAACTCCTCTGAGGTGTAACTTATGCAAAGAAGAGGGGCATTTATACAGGCAGTGCAACTGGGCGGCACATAACAAAGAGGACTTTTATGGTTAAGGAGATATTGTTATACAGTCCCTGAGGAAAGAGGATAGAATGGACTCAGAGAGGCTCTCTATCTCACAGTCCACCAGAGCACCTCCAGCTTTGGGACTTTCAGTATGGCCTCTGGACAAAACTCCTCCAATGGGACACCGAAGGAATGCCCTTCCCCTATTCCCCACTTCTACAAGTCCACCACCTACTCAACCTGAGACAGTTCCAACATCAGACACAAACCTTTTTCAGACACAACAGAATATGGAAGGTGAGACTGAAGAAAGTACAGTGAACCTAGAACCTGACCAGGATTATCAAGAGATGAAAGTAACTCCTTCAGACATGGGTTCTACAGAAAATTACTGTGAGCCCTCCACAACCAAGGATACATCCATGCCTCCCCCCCCCAACCTACTAAAGATTTTGTGTCAGTGGGTGGCCTGCGATGAAGTTTCCACTTACAGCAGTCAGGAATTAAAATGGTTAAGACTGATGTGGCACACAAGGAGAACAGATCTGAATTACTACAGGAACACCAGGTTGAGAAAGAAACTAAACAGGAGGAAGGAGATTTTGAAACTTCCTCTGTTACCTCATCACAGAATGACTTCTCAGACACTGATAGATCTCTATCAGAGTCCACCCACTGTAAAGAGTGGGGAAGGAAGATGAGTGAAGTCTGAATAGATGGTGGCGTGACACTTTTTTCTCCTGCCGATTCTGACGGCTACAGATTTATGTGATGCTTTAACAGTTACTACAGTATTTTGAAAGTTAATAGCATCAGAAACTACAAGAGGAGAATGACTACATTCTCCATGCTAGCTGATCTTGATTCCCACATTTTATCTACTCTGAAACATTAGATTAAGATCCACAGACAGGGGATATCTCACTGTCACAATGGCATGGCTATGGGGCCCATCGTTTGGGTCCTTGGGGTATGAAACATGTTTATAGATGACATCTAACTACAAAGAGTCAAACTTTGTTTGATCTGGATTCTGGTAGAGTTCTTATCCTTGATATAGAATGGCATAATGTTCCTTTTAGAATTTTAGTAGCATACACCCCAAAACAAAAACTTCTAGGGATGGATAAACCTACTTTATCTTCATAAACCATATTTGTATACATCTAGGAGAATTACACTAGGTGGGAATTTTAATTGTAGCCAGCAAATGACAGATAAAACTGGGAAGACAAGAAAAACTGTTTGTGATGTCAGTTTTCTCCATCAATTAGTAATCTCAGTTAGAGATGTGAAATTAAATTTTGTGGGCGAAATTCCCATGAAACCAGCGATTTTGCTGAGCAAAATATTTTGCGTAATTCAGCCATTCCATGAAATATTTCAGGAGGTCCAAAGTTGCGAAATGTTGCCTGCAAAATGTGAAATTTTCATCTGAAAATGGCGAAATTTGGCCCACAAGTGGTGAATTTTGACATTTTGTGAGCAAAATTTAGCAGTGGGTGAAATTCCATATTTCGCTTCCGCAAAAAATGTCATAAATTGGCCAAATTATGCAAAATATTTCACATAATGAAATTCAGCAATTTCGCACATCTCTAATCTCAATTGGATCATTGGATTCATTCTGGCTCTGCATAATGAGCGGTGGCATACCCATTTTATGGAACAAATTTCCTCTTGTATTAACTACATATTTGTGTTTAACTACTTGAATTCCAGGAATCTGTCACACAAGTAACAGAAACTTCTGATCATCACCTTTTATCAATTAAGTTAGGAGATCAGACTAATAGATCCGTGGGTAAGAGGTTCTGGCATCTGAATAATTTGTTAGGAAATCTCACTATAGAGATGGACTGGAAGGAACTACAACATGTACGCTTATCAATTTGGTGCTGTTTTGATAGTCTCATTCAATGGTGGAAGACACCAAATGGAAGTTTAGACAATTTTTCCAGATACAAGAGAAAACTACAATGAGGAAAGAATATATGCAATATTTACTGCTTAGGCCACAGCTGGCCAAACTAATTTCAGTACAACATTCATTGAAAGTGTCATACTCATCCCAAATTCATCAAATTTAGGCAGAGTTATACCAATTACAACATGAATGAGCAGTGTCCCTACAGGCAGAACTGGAATTCAGGGTTCAAGGCACTAAGCATATCTTTGACATTTTCAGTGTGTCAGAATAGGGTAAAACAAAAAGTGTATTCTGTATTAATGCAGATCAACTACATAGTGATTCCGAGAATATCCTGAAAGTGGTTGATGAATACTTATGAGGACATTTGGTACTATCATTCAGACAACTACTACCCCAGAGGACATTTTACAAACTAATGATTTAGGTATATTACCAGACAGTGTGAAGCAAGAATTATGTGCTGCAATAACTTTGGGTGAAGTAAAAGCTACTTTTAATTCCATAAATTTGAATGCCTACCCAGGTCTATATAGGATAAATGCAGAATTTTATAATAAATTTTAGGACAGCTTAGGATCTGTCTTGGTAGAGATCTTTAAGGATATATTGAGTAACTTAGAGATTGCCGAGGATATGACACATTCTAGTTTAATTTTACTATACAAAATGTGGGATTGTTTGGCCTTGAAGAAGTGTCATCCAATTAGTTTAAAGAATATGGATCAAATAATTCTGATAAAAAATGTTATCAGCTGGGGAAGGTGGCAACCTATCTCATTTCACCTTAACAAACTTACTCCATTCAAGGCGGACATATGAGCCACAAGTTACTCACTCTGCAGGAGATAGTATCCTGCTGTAATATGAACAAATTGCATGGGTTTCTCCCATTACTTCATCAGGAGAAAACGTTTGACCATATATTCCATAAATTCCTGTGGTTTTTTTTCCACATTTTTTTCCTCTGTTTGGGAGGATGACTGCTGAATCAACTGCTGCTCCCATCCACCACCACCATCCCGCTGCCTACTAAGTCAGGGGCTCGATCCCTCATGGGTTACCCCCTCCGCAGCAAGGCCAAGCTAGGAGGGCCATCCTCCCCCTCTCAGTCACACATCCGGAAATGCCCTGGACCCAGAGCAGTGAAGCAGGGTTGTGGCCAGATGGACAAGGCTTCAGGAAGCTCATCCTCCACTTTTTATCTCCATTTCCTCACCTTGTCCAGCCATGAATGTGCAGTGAGCATGTTGTGTGAGCTCTACCTCCATGGTAGTGCCCCCAGTGCCCTGGATATGGGCTGGACATGGGGTGTTCCCCTCTAGGTGTAATCTGCCAACACCTTCCACTGGATTCCTCTAGATGGCAGTTGAGTGGTGGGCCACATAATCTCCCTCCCTGAGGAAGGAGAACTGTCCTCCAGATTCTCAATCCTCCCTCCTCCAGTCAACCCACGGCAACCCATGACCATTTCTGAACACGGGTCACCAGTGTGGCAGGAGGTAAAGTGTTTAGAGCACCTCAGTCCTCCTTGCCATTGGGTCGGCCTCCCCATTACTTCTTGTTTGAGGCACTGAGGTGCCATGGTATATTGTTACAGTTCACAGTGGCTAAACCTTGTGTACAGTTTTCATTCAGTTACAACTCTAATTAATGGACACAATGGGAAGTTATTAGGATTGCAAGAGAAGGCAGGCAAGTGTGCCCACTTAGCCCCTTATTATATGTGTTTGAACTAGATATTTTACTTTGGAAAATTATTTGGAGTGAAGACATTAAAAGGATTGCAGTATCTGTTTCAGCTACACCAACTGAACTTAAGGCCTATGCAGATGATGTTTGTCTATGTTTAGCTGACAAAGCTTCAGGGGTCAGGGTGCTGCAACTAATTCAGGAATATATGGCAGTAGCTCAAGCCAAAGTGAATACTGACAAATTTTCTGTACTATACCTGGAGATTCCACCCCTCCAGTTCATTAGCAATATTTTTTGGGTTTTCGCTTTAGGCATGCAGACATGGGTAGACTAAATTGAGAAGCCACCTCAAAGAAGGGAATGCAAGGTCCGTAGGGTCATAGGTTTATAGGTATATTACGAGTTAAGAGGTCGTAGACCTATAATAACTCACCACCACTTAGTGTGATACCTTATTTTGCCTGACCCATATGCCTATCCAGCACTATTTTAAAGGCCTCCATGGTTCTAAATGTAACTACCGCTTCTGGCAAAGAGTTCTACACAACGACAACTCTTTGTGTAAACCATTTCTCTCTTCTGGTAGCTTTTGCTGCTTTACCTTGGAGCTGTAGATGATGTGACCTAGGTATTCTACTTGTTGTTTTCTTGTATAGGCCTATACTCTCCATGAACAGATCATCATTGAAGGCTCTGTTATACTTGACACAAATCTCCTCTTAACCTTCTATAGTTCATGGAGTACAGGCCAAGTTCATTTATCCTTTCTCCATAGGTTTTATGTTTTACTGTTTTTCCCTTTTTCGTAATTCTTCTTTGTACCCACTCAATGAATTTTTGTACCATAATACTCTGAGGGGCATAGAAGGGAGTATAGTATTCTAGCTGTGGTCTCACAAGGGATGAGTATAATGGTATTATCACACTAGGATCTCTACTTCTAATGTTTTTAAATATATTTACCTGAATTCAGTTACATTTTTTAATCATGTTTCTGGTGTGTAAGTCAAAGGATAGGTCATTAGTTACACTGATACTCAAATCCTTTTCATCAGTTGTTTCCTGCAAAGTAAATTTATCGAGTTGGTAGAGATGTTTTGGGTTATTTTTACCAAAGTGCATAACCCTGCAATTTGTCTCATTAAATCTCAGTTTGTGGGTTTCTGACTATAACTCAAGTTGATGCAGGTCATTTTGGAGCACATGAGTTGCGGTATCATTGTTTAATATTGCCCCTATTTTGCTATCATCCGCATACTTACATAACCAGGAATTCTTAGACATTTACATGGATGTAATGAATATATTAATCAATGTTAGCCCCAAAACCAATCACTGCGGGACCCCACATATCACCTCTCCCCATTCCGAAAAATGGCCTGTAATGTTTACTCTCTGTCTCCTTTTATTCAACTATGATTCTACCCCTGAGACTAATTTTGAATGTAACTGAATTTCCCTGAGCTTTACTATCAACGTATGATGACATACAGAGTCAAAAGCCTTTCAGTAGTCAAGAAATATAATATCAACTGGAAGGCCTTTGTCGAGTGCTTCATAGATGCTTGCACTGCTTGCATTTGGCTGTGCCTCAAGCCCCAGTTGGTGTCACCCAACCTCAGCACTTCACAGATACCCACCCTGCTCCTGCCTGGTGCTCCTCTTCTAACCCTCCCCCTCACAGGGCACACCACTCCCCCCCTCTCCATTCCTCCACTATGTCACCTTTGTCTGCTGCCTACTTTGTGTCCATCTTTTCCAGGGTGATCTAATTCTTGGATGTAGACATACATTGTACAATGCTTCAGCAGTGTCAATTTTTATAAACTTTACAGCAACTTTCTGTACCAAGTCTGTAAATGCCTAATTTGTTGTTCATTGCTGTTTTCTGTTCAACTGATGTGGAACCTACAAAAGAGCATCCACTCACAGGTGTTATCCAAGATCTTAATAAGTAAAAATAAATAAAATAAAAATGCAATTGGGTCGTTAAACATGAGCACCCCTGTGTAAAACTATGTTGTGCTATGTCACCCCTACCTTGTTTCCTAATATGGTCAATGATACAATCTTGTAATATACACTCCAATAGTTTGCCTAGGACAGAGGTTAAAGTGATTGGGTGGTAATTTTGAACCTCCTGCCTATTTCGTTTTTTAGATGAGGGAAGCCAAAATTACTCCCATCATTTAATTAATGTGCTTCCCTCGTTATTAGAGGCCTAAAACAGTTTTATAATTGGACCTAAGAGTTCATTTTATAGTTCTATAAGGCATTTCTGGTGAATCCCATCAGGACCAGCTGACTTGTTAGGCTTTAGTTTTTGATTTTATTCATGACCTCTTGCTCAGTGATCTTAATATCTGTGACAGTTTGCTGTATTGGTGAATTATTGCTCATTAAATGCTCCTTAGGATGATATGTACCTAAAAAGTATTTGTTAAATTCATTGGCTAAGTTCTTGTTCTTCAGTAATGATATTGTCTCCCATTTTGAAGGACCCATCCTACGATGATTTCCCTTTAATAAGCCAATGTAATTGAAAATATTTTTGTAATTGTCTTTTATATTAGTTGCAAGCTTAATTTCTAGCTTACATTTGGATTTTCTTGTCCTATGTTTGCATGTGTTTGCTTGTTTCTTATATTCTTTCTTGTTAGTATCTCTTGGATTATTTTTGTATCTTTTATACAGTTTTTTCTTCTTCTGTATGTTTTATTTCTTTACCAAACCGGACTGGTGTTCCACCTGTTCTTTTATACTTTTTGATTACCGGCACATGGTTTTGCATACAGTAATGTAATTTTTGTTTTATAACACCCCAGATCAGTTGCATTCCTTTACCTCTCAATTTGTTTTCCCAGTTCCATTCGTTAAGATACTGTATTTCCTCATTGGTTCAAAATCTGCTTTATGGTAACATTTAAATTCAGTTATTCCTTTGACCACATCCCATTGATATTTTAAATTAAAAGTTGCAATGTCGTGATCGCAATCAGATAAAGGCTCCAGTATTGCTAATTCTTGTATATTCTCTAGTGAGGTTGAAAAAACAGATCTAGTGTATTAGTGCCTCTGGTATTACCCATTACCACTTGTTCTAAATGTTTTTGAATAGTAGTATTAACTTATTTTCTAATATGGAGGTTCCTTCCAACTTATTCCAATTAATAAATGGAAAATTAGAGTCACCTGGGAGAGTATATTCCCCTTCTAATTCAAATTGCTCTATTGCTGTTATGAGTTTGTTGTTTTCTTCAACACTAAGGCTGAGGGACCTGTAACACACCACAAATGTTATATGCCTAGTTATTAATTGGACTTTAACCCATAGAATTTCCTCTTCTTTCAAAGTTAAATCTAGTGGTGTTACTTCTTGGGCAATAATATCTTCCTTAATATAAACTGCTATATTACCACCCCACTTCAATTTTCTTTTTTTTTTGGTGCAAAGTGTACCCTGGAAAGTTTATTTCCCAATCGTCATCCTTGAACCAGGTCTCAGTAACTATGCATATGTCCATCTTTTTCTTATATAGTTCATATTTGAGCTTGTCAATTTTATTTCTTAAACTTCTGGCATTGAGTGGCATAATTACTAACTCATTTTGTCCAGATTGATTATATTCCTTACCCTTAAGAATGGGTACATTTGTTTTTGAATTCATGTGCCCTATGAGTTTATTTTGCCCTAGTTATTCCCCTTCCCCCCTTGGATCTAGTTTAAAGTTCTCATGATAGTATCTGAAAAAATGCTACCCAGTAGTTTACTTCCAGCTCTGCTAAGATGCAATCTATCATGCCTGTATAGCTCTGTTACTATTAAATTTCTCCCATGACTTAATACAGGCTATACCCTTTGTAAGACACCAGTACCTAAGCCAGTTGTTGATTCTAATCGTTTTTCTTTCTGTTGTTTCATTAGCTCTGGGTGCAGGTAATATTTCTGAGAAAATTGCTTCATATTTTGCATTTCATAACAGTGTGTGTATCTTTTTAAGGGCATTAAAAATATCCTCGACCGAGTTGTACCTTATGTCATTGGTTCCTATATAAACTATGATAAGTGAATTAACTGGTACATTGTTCAGTAAGTCTGGTATAATCATAAGTATATCTCTTACCTCTGCACCTGGAAAACAACTGGTTATCGTTTCCTTACTATGTTTCGTAGTATAATGATCCATATACCAGATTATCAGGTCTCCTAAAATATAAACCCTTCTTTTCTCTTGCATTTCCTGTCCTAGAGTACTCAACTCTATTCATGTGTTCATTTTTTTGTTGGTATTTACATTCGGTTCTGTAGGGTTACTCTTTGCTTGTTCCTGTGTTATATGTCCCCTGTCTGTGTTTCAGCTCCATTGCTAATGTCCATTACTATATCCATCAAGTCGTTGGCCCTCTTCTCCTCTTTCTGTGACTAATGCTCCATGCTTGACTCTGCTTGCTAGAGCTGAGCACTATATAGCTTGCTCAGTGGTGACATCATCCCGTAGCTATGGGGACGCTCACCTGTTTACCTTGCCGTGGCAGACGGACAGTGTATATGACTTTCCTTTAAAAAGTCATGTTAGCCAACACTAGGCAGCTATCAAGAGCTTCTCTTAAACACCACAGGTGGTGTCTGTCCAGTTTCTGTATCCTCGAGTAGAGGGGGTCACAGGAACACCAACCACAGATACTACCCTTCCAAGCAAATGCAGAGTCTGCTGCCTTCCCCTGTAGCTGCCCTTATAGCCAAATGCTCTGTATCAGCAGGTTAAAGTATATAAAAGTAAACAGAGTGCTTCATGCACCTGCAGCCATTTCTTGCTCGTCCTGCCACTTGCTAGAAGCGAGCACTATATAGGGCGTTCAGTGGTGACGTCACCCCGTAGCTATGGTGACGATCACCTGTTTACCTCCTTGTGCCAGCCAGACAGTGTATATAACCTGCCTTTAAAAAGGCAGGTTAGCCAGCACTAGGCAGCTAACAAGAGCCTCTCCTAAATAGGTGGTGTCTATCCAGTTCCTGTACTCTTGAGTAGCGGGGGTCACAGGAACCCTAACCTCAGGTACTACCCTTCCAATCAAATGCAGAGTCTGCTGCCTTCCCCTGTAGCTGCCCTTACAGCCAAATGCTCCGTATCAGCAGGTTAAAATATATAAAAGTAAACTGAGTGCTGCCTGCACCTGCAACCATTCCTTGCTCATCATACAATGGGAGAATGTGAAACTATCCAAACATAAAATAATCCTTGTGTATGTATGTATGTATGTAAAAATGTTATTCAAATTCATAATAAAATGAACAAGAATATATGATAAATACCATTGAGTTTAAAACTCATTTCCTGGGAGGTCCATGCCAAGCATTCAGTTACAAACTTTAGGACATACAGCACATCTTGCAGACACAATCATAGTTTCAAAAATACAATGTAATAAGTCCATATGAACAAGACATGAAACAATCACATAAATCAATTACCAAAACCTTATGCAAACAAATTTTGACAATATAAAAGTGCAAAAATGCAGGGAATAACTTTAATTCCATCTAATATAGTTCCTGTATCAGAAATTTTAAAAAGCTATAACAGGATTTAGTTCATATTATTTTTTCACAACATACCTTAGCCATGGATCAGTAATAAAGCTTATTATATAGAAAAAGTCCCCCAGACTAAATCATTGGCAGCGCTGTTTTGAACTATATATATTTCTCAAACTGTTTTTTTAACATCCTAGAATTGATAATCACATTACTTTATCTCATTTCCAATGACAGAGCATTCCACATTTTGGAACCCCTGCATAAAAGAAGTTCTACCCACCCCAAAATTACTTTTTGGAATAACATATTGTGTACCCCTTGAGGATCGCAGTCCCTCTCTTTGTTCTCTTACAACAAACATATCCAAAATATAGAAGCACAGATACTGGAGCACTCGAAATATGCGGGTGCTCACTACCAAAATAAGCAAAGCACACAAAACACAAAAGGGAGGAGCACTGGAAGGATAAATATAGCAAAAAATAAGTCAGCACACTCATGTAAAGTGCAAAAGCATGCAGCCCACGGTTACTACTACCCCCAGCACTTTGGATCTTCTCGTGACCCTTTCTCAAGCGTAGTGGAAATATCCAAAATATAATTGGGCAATTTCATCCCACCTATTTTTCCTATAAAAATTGCAATGGAGGATTCTCCTATCTTCCAAACACCACCAGTCTAATGCCCTATACAAATCACAATGATGGGTATTTCTGGGGGCATCGAGGATACAGCGGGCAAGCCTATTGTACATCACATCCAGCTTAGCCAGCTCCACCCCCGAGGCCCCCCATACATCAAATCCCCATAATCAAGTACCGGCAAGATCATGGTTTCCACTATCCTGCATCGTGTTTCTTTAGTCATATAATACTTTAGTTTGTAGAGCATTCCCAGTTTCCTACTGAGACTACTCAACAAACACTCTAAATGCTTATCCCATTTTAACCGACAATTCAACCACATCCCCAAATATTTATAACTTATTACATGTTGAACTTTCTCCCCCATCTTGGTTCTAATATCTAAAGGTGAGTATGAAGTAGACAAACCCCCAAAATGAACCACCTGTGTTTTCTTTACATTTGTAATCAAATTCAAAGTATCAAAAAATGTTTGCAATTCAAAAAAAGCTGATTGTAACTTAGTAGTAATACCTTCCAGGGAAGTCCCCTCCACATTAAGTACCTGTTAATTTTTTGGTTTTAAGTTATGCTTTTCCCCTTCCAACTCAGCTAGACCAAGGTTATTCAGAGTTTTCTTTCAGCTTTTGTGGAGAAGGAGGTTGATCTTAGTAAAATGGAGTTCGACCTACCATGCATTAAATTAAATGAGTCTGAGCATGGTTAATCCTGTAGAGTTCCTTGTCTCCATTTTTTTGTTTAGCAACTTTTCTTGTGTATTCAAGGCATTACCTGGCCAGTGGGTTAATTGGGTTAGGGAATGGTTGGCTCCATTCTTAGAGAAGTGGGAAAGAGGAAGACTGATGGTACGAGCAGTATGTAGGGCAGGTCATATTCCCCCATATATACTCAATGTTTTTTGGAAAATCAAGAGCTGGAAGTTATCGCCAGACCAATTAAGACAACATTCAAAGAAACAATTATATAGTTTCATTGTGGAAATATTTTATTTGAAACCTCTAATATTTGCAGGTGGTCAGCCAAGCACAGTTTCTGAAAGCATTAGACAACTGACATATTCAAGGATACTGATCCACATGTGTGAAACATTGTGGCTTAGTTGCCACAGTTGAGTGTGGGTTCCAAAACACACACAAATATAAAACTCTGGAGGAAAGGTACTGTTCTAGAGACACCTGCGACAGTATGTTGTAACCCAGGATGATCTTTTTTTAAAAATGCCCATTTATTGGGTCCTTTTAGTCTACTCTTATTAATTTCTGAAGGGACCACTGATCTTTCAGGAATCAGTCTTCACCATTGATTCACATTAACAGGTCTTGAATCAGAGACACTAGGACCCTGCAGGAGCCAGAACTTTTCAGGAGTGCTGGCACCAAGGCAAGTTGTGTGCATGCATGGCACTGCAAGAGTGAATCACGGTGCCAGGCTTCCCTCAGCACCAGCCCTCAACTGCCTCAATTCCTTTTTTCCTGCCATCGAGGATGCAGCAGTGATGGCATCACTCACCTGCCGGGAGTCAGAACTTCATGTCTGTATGACAACAGTGCTCAGTTCTTCTCAGTTTAAGTGATTAAAGCTAGAGTTTATTATTTTTGTGTCAGTTTAGTAATTTTACAAAAGAAATTGTCAGTGTTCTCATAACCCTACTGAGCCTGCAGTCGATGACCATAAAGGAGGAGGAGGATGATAAAGAGTCTTCAGGCAGGCTGCTCTGGCAGGGGGCCAAGTCTGGTCCACTTTCTTCATGAGGGAGGGGTTCTGACCTCGGGCGGTCCTGTGCTCAGGAGGAAGGACAGTCCTATGAAGCACAAAATGCAGGCCCATTCCCAATTCCGATTGTTGTTTCAATGCTGCTCGGCCTTGAGTTCTTCCTCCTCCATTCAGAAGGGAAAGAAACGCTACCTCTTGAGGTCAGCCCCCTGGCAGGTTTGCCACAAGACCCTTGATCTCCTGGGGTTATAGGCCCTCTTCATCACCATCAGTGTCATCAGGGGCCTCTTGTATTGGGATGTTGAGGGCATGGACCCAGAGTCCCCCTCTGTCATAAAGTGGGGAGTCTAGTGGGCAGTTCCACCCTTGGGTAGCTCTTTGGAGCAGTGTGTATAGTGTCAGGCTCATGTGTCCTTGCTTGTGGATCCAATCCCTGGCCTTGGGGCTGGTGGCACTGGACCTGCGGCTGAGGCCGTCAAGCTAAGTAGAGCATTTGGCTCTGGCAACAGCCTTCTGCCCTAGCTGGTGACCATGCTGCCTATCCCTGTCCCACTCGTTGCACCTCCCACCTTGTGTCACGTGGTGGGACAAGCCAAGTACCAATGATGGTCACTTCAGTGCTGGCTGGGTTGTTGGTACAGGATCAGAGTCTGGCATCTGCACAGGGTTTTGGCCTTTTGGAACCTGGCCTGGTGCCACTTCTGATGCTGGTCCTGGTACTGAGTTGCACCATGTTGGCACTGTATTGATGTCATGTCGATATTGTATCAGCTCCATATCAACATTGTGTTAGTGCCAGATCATCAGGATCTCCTGAAGCTGGATTCTGCCATCTATAGCCTTTGTGGCCTGGTCTCATGCCATTTTCAGTGCTGGTCCTGGTGCTGGGTCATTACCATGTCATTGCCAAGTTGGCACCAGAGATTCTTGGCTCCAGGTATTTTCTGGTGTCAGATTCAGTTCCATTCCTTGCACCATCCCTGGCAGTGCTGATCCCAGTGCCATGCTGATGCCATGCTGATGCCAGGTCAGTATCATGTCAATGTCAGGACAGTGCTGGTAATCTCCTGCCACCATATTCAGTTCCATTTCTGGCACTACACCTAGCAATACTAGCCCCATCCCAGTGTCTGACATCATGTCAGTGCCATGTCTGGTGCCAAGCTGGTGTCATGTCTGGCACCATCTCTGGTGCCTTGTCTGGCATCAGGCCGGTGCCAGCAATTATCAGCTTAGAGGGCCTGTGATCAACCCCTCCTTACACCCTTTCCTCTGGGGAGGATATGGAGGTGGATCAGCCTGACCCTGACCTTATCTTCTCTGAGGGCAGCAGCAATGACTTTCTTAGCCTGGCCCAGGCCCTACTGCTGTGCCTCAGGATAGAGACACACTTCTTGCAGTTTGCTCGTTCCAAGGGCATTTTCCCTTTGTGACTATTCCCTTTGGAGCTCGCTTAAGTCCCTGGCACAGACTTAAAAAAAGGGATTCATTTGACTGCCATATACAGAATTTAGTCCAAAAGTCGTCAGTTCTAGTTATTTACTCCATGATTGGTTAGCTCCCTGGATGTGCAGGCTTCAAAGTCCTGCCTTTTGTACTCACCTCAGTGCCTCAAGTCTTTGCAAGGTGCCTTGTACTACTCACAGCACACCTGAGAAAATTAGAACTCCAAGTTTACTGTTACCTGGACAATGGGCTGATAGCCAGTCCATCAAACCATGAAATGGAACAAGCAGTGGCATTGGTCTCTCACTTCCTTCCCTCCACTGAAGTTCTGCTGAATCTAGAAGTCTCACCTCCAACTCACAGCAGCTGTTCTTCACAGGAGCTCTTCTGGATATGACCAAGACCCAGCCTTCTTTCTAGATAGCAAAATGCAAGTGATTCTGCAGACAGCATATTATGGAGCACCAATCTGTTTAAGCTTGCTCCATACAACACATATTGGGTCTGATAGCAGGTAACCAAACCCCTGGTTTGTTCACTTACATGGTGGTTGGTGGAGGAAAATCTCCTCCAGGTCTTCCCTTCTCCTAACCTGAGCCTTGGGTGACTGTCACTATGGATGCCTCCCTGTTGGGGTGGGTTGCCCACTGTCAGGGCCCCAAACACAAGGTGTCTGGAACCCATCAGAGACTCATCTCCATGTCAGTGTGTTGGAGATACAAACTGTTTTTGTATGGCCTGCAGCCCCTAGTGGATCTCATTATCTACAAAACAGTCCTCTTCCACACAGATGACAGTCTCTGATGTATTACATCAACAGACAATGAAGAGCACACTCTTACCCTGTCTGCAGGGAAGCTATGAGAGTTTGGGAGGGGAACCTGGAGCAGGTCCTCCTACTCCATGCCATCTGTCTGCCAGGAGTCCAGAACACTCTGGCAGACAAGCTCAGCTGAACAGAGGCCTTATGAATCATTACAAGCTCCAGGCATCATGAGATCACAATTCGAGTAGGGTACCCCAGATGTGGACCCTTTTGCATCCCCACTTAATGCCAAACTGCATCGATTCTGCTCCAGAAATCCAGGACATGGCATTTTCTGTCAGGGTGCATTCAGATTGCAATGGCAAAATCTTTCCTGTATGCATTCCCTCCAATCCCCTAAGTGCAAAGGCAATTGCTCAAACTGGAGGTGCACAGGGGCAAGATCACTCTGATCACCTCTGCTGGCCTCAACAGATACATTTTCCTCTGTTGAACAGACCATCAGTCAGCAACAAACATTTGGCGTAACCTTCCACTAGGAAGATTTACACAGCCAATTGAAAATAGTTTTTTCCATCTGATGCTCCAAAACCTGACAGCCTTTTGAGCCCATTGCAGCATGTGAGATGAAGTTGTTTTTTTTTAACTTGGAAAGCAGCTTTTCTAGAGCCCATGTCTTCTGCTCACAGTTTCTGAAATTCGTGCCTTGGTCACAGATCCCCCGAATGCTGTTTTCCACAAGGATAAGGTAGTGCTCTACACACGCTCTGAGTTCCTTCCTGAATTGGTGTTGGAGTTCCATCTAAATTGGCCACTGTGCTGCCCACCTACTTTGCCAGCTTCTAGAATGAAAGAGAGCACACTCATCATTCTCTGGATGTTCAGAGGGTTATAACATTTTACCTGGACAACAGTAAAGACTTGAGGTAATTTAAACATCTATTTATCTACCTTGATCCCAGTCCAAAGGGACTGCCTATTACAATCAAATGCATTTCTGCCTGGATTGTGAGCTGATATGCCACTACTATGTCATGACGCAGGTCATACTGAAAGGTTGGGTACTTGTCCACTCCAACAGTGCAGTTGTCACATCCCTGGCAGGGATTTTTTCTGTGCCTATCAGTGTTACATTGTAGAGCTGTAACTTGGAGCTCAGTGCACACTTTTTGTTAAGCACTATTCCTTGGATGTCCATGCCAGGCAGCTTGCCACCTTTGGCCGGACTGTCCTGAATGGACTTCTATCCTGAGTGAGCCTTTAGCTCCTATTCACCTAGACCGGGTTTTTTGTCTGAGTTTGGTACTCTGACCAATTAGTGTGAATCAATGGTGAAGACTGATTTCTGGAGAATATGAAAACTAGGTATGCCATAATTCTTGATCATCTAGGAATATCTTCACCATTGATTCATATGCCCGCCCATCATCCCTTGGGCTCACTTCAGTCTCTTGATTTGGTCTTTACCCCTTGTTCTTGATTTGGACTGTGAAGACACTGTGTTACTGACTCATGGACCCTTCTTCACAGGTCACCAGAGCCATTTTATGCTCTTAGGTTTAGTGCATAGGTAGTAGTTAGGTTATGCTGCACCTCCTCAGTGAAAAAAGGCACTGAGGCAGTTCACTGTCAGCCACTCTCGTGATGCCATGCATGCACACACATCTTGTCTTGGAGCTAGTCTTCCTGAAAAGTTCTGACTCCCACAGCTCCTAGTGCCTCCATCTCAAGATCCAGGAGTGTGACTCAGTGGTGAAGATATTCGTAGAAGATCAAGAATTACAAAAGGTATGCAGTTTTCATTTGCATAGCAGTACATATGGGAATCTGGTCTTAGGAACTCAATTATGGTTGTGGGCACAATATTACAAGATCACCATTAGTATGATATTTATGGTGATTAAATACTAGATTTGGCAGATTCAGTGCAGATTGGTGTTACAACAACTGCATGTTTCACAAGATGTCCTGATAGACCTAGTGTGCAGGAATTTAAAGAAAATATATGACAAGGAATGCCATCTATAGCCTACAAAAAGTAAAGGGCCTTTGGAGACATTGTCAGTGATTAACATAGTAACTGAGTGGAATTGCTTTATGTGTATTCCTCAGACCTTTCTTCGTTTAACCACGCTTGGGTATATTATTTTATTTGAGCAGGAGCAGATGATTTATGATGGGTGGTGGTTACTAATGTAATGCAGTCTTACGGATCGGCACCTGCCAGACTTGGCTGTCATTAGTGAAATAAACAAAAAGACATAACTTAAGTGTGAAAGTCCTTTATTGATCAACGTTCAAGTGCAGATAAACACAGTGGGCAAAAAAGGCTTCTGATATTCCGAACGCGGTTCCAAACACAGAGCGTATTCCACAAACATGGCCCATCTGGCTATGGACATCAAAGATCAGGAACTCCTCATCTCCTGCTGCTTGCATCACTGCCTAATGCATTTCAGGCTAGTTCACTTTCTCAAAGGCTGATGGATGCATTGCACAGAATCTAAAACTAAAACTACCTAAAGACACAGTATTGAAATTAAATAGTGAAGGTCACGTGATGCTGTCAGCGCGGTAGTACCTCTCTCTGACCTGCTCCCGCTTGCCTCTCTCATAAAACCATAAGTAACATACCTTATGAGCCGGTAAAGCCAGCTATTTAGTCAGGATCCAAGTTTTCTGGGTGCACTTTTGGCAGCAATAGCGATTTTATGAAGGCAGAAATGCGTATAGCGTTGCTCCACCATACGCCACCAAGTATGCCAGAGAAGTCGAGTAAAAAAACAATGGCACAGCCCCAGTCTTCCTCTTCACAGGCCACCAGCAAACTTCCCTGACTCTAGAACTACTTCGGGAAGAGTTTAAGCCATTTAGGGAAGAACTGTACTCCCTGGCCATGGATATCAGGAGTTTGTCTGGGATCCTAGAAGAACTCACTAGACGCACCAGCAATAATGAAGCCAGGATAATCTCAACAGAGAAAAAGCTTGCAATGTTTGACCCAGCCATGACTGCTACAAGATCCAGAATTTCCATGTTAGAGGCGAAGGTCAAAGACCTAGAAGGCAGGAGCCGCCGGAATAATTTGATACTGATCAGGCTCCCTGAGAAGGCAGAAGGTGAAAACCCTGTCCTTTTTTCACAAAAGCTTCTCACAAAGCTGGCTGGCCCATTGCCCTTCAGAACTGGGTACACAATTGAATGTGCTCACAGGGCTCTATGGCCTATGCCCCCTCCCAGTGCTACCCCTTGCACATTCATCTTTAAGTTCCTGAACTATCAGGAGAGGCAGCACGTATTGAGCAAAGTGAAAGATCTAAAAGAGGTGCTGTGAGAGGGAAACAAGCTCCACCTGGCCCAAGATCTCCTTTTGTCAATCAGGCAGAAAAGGGCATTCTATCACTCAGTGGTTACCAAATTGATTGCTTCTAGCATCCGATTTCAAATGGGCTACCCGGCCCGATTTCAAGTCTTGATAGATGGATCCTTGAAGACCTTTGAGGACCCAAAAATGGTGGAAGAATCCTTGAAGGAATCCTTCCCTGCATTGTTTAAGGATCGCTGAGGTATGCCCGGCTGTATAGGAGTACGAAGCTTTACTGGAGGACTGTTCACCATGTCTCGCTTTTACTTTTTTCTATTACTGGTAGTGAGAGAGGCATCAAGCTACTGGAAACTGGTGGCAAAGCTGCACCTGTCTAAATTATGCCATATCGACGGGTATGTCACTTCCCTCTCCTATTTTTGAACTGGGACATCGCCCCCCTTTGTTTTTTGTAGCAGTCTTGGAGTCATCATGTTTACTTCTGCATGTGGGGAACGCCTGTGGCAAGGCCTGCAGTTTGAAACTCTTCAGTGATGCGCACTTAAGTTTTAGTCCCCTTAGTTGAAAGTTCATCCTAGTTTTGGTTGGAGACTGACTAGAGTTTGCTTGCCTGGAAAACCTGAGATAATTTCCATTTTTGATGTATTGGACAGACTTTCTAATACTTTTTGTTATTCCTTTTCCTTTTTACCTGGCTCAGTATGTATGCCCTGTAGAAATTTTGTTTTAGGCAATGACATACTACCTTTTTCTTTTCTTTACACTAGGGGGCTTCTATGATGTCATGCCAGGGCATTGGTCATACGTATTTCAGAGGAGCTGATCTGGACTCCGTCAACTATTTTATTTCTTTTTTTCATTCTCTTATATGGGGCTATGTTCTGGATATCATGGGGTTTTGCAAGAGGGGAGGCAGGAGAATGGGTTGAGGCCTCCATGTCATGGTGGATCATGTACCACAATGCACAGTGGGCTGGTGGGAGGGGAGTTTATTAAGGGGAATGATGTTCTGGGGTTAGGGGAGTAGGTTGGTTACTACCAGGGTATATGACTTGGGAACTGTGGAGGGAGGGGAGCAGGGCAGGAAGGGGACCAACTTGGCAGCGGAGCACCTTTCTTATGGGTGACTTATCTAATTACAATGCTTTTGGTATATTTATTTTATAATGGAGGGTGATGTTGAATGCTAATAGGTTTTTAACGTGGAATGTCTGTGGAGTGAGCAATAAGAACAAAAGATACAACATTTTTAAGCATGTTAAATTATTGCAAGGTAAAGTCATATTCCTCCAGGAGTCACATCTGTTAGCATCTGAAGGAAGCCTTCTCCAGATGCAGTTTCTTGGACAAGTTTTTCATGCAGGGAACAGCACTCAATCTCAAGGGGGGGGTGGCCATTTTAGTAGTTAGGGGCATACCATTTCTTACTGAACTAGTCTTTGGGGATTCCGAGGGCCGGTATATTTTAGTGAAAGGTATATTAGATAGGCAGATTTTAATCCTGGGCAGTATTTATGGTCCAAATGCTGATACGCCCCAATTCTTTACTGACCTTCTAAAGGTAATAGCACCTTTCACTACCATACCGATAATATTAGGGGTGACTGGAATCTCCCTTTTGCACCCAACTTAGATAAGTTGGATGGGAAAATGAGAGGCCTTTCCCCAGCCCAAAGAGCTCTCAGAGAGCTGACTGACCACCTGGGACTCTGTGACCCTTGGCGCCTCCTTCATCCCAACCTAAAAGAATTTACCTTCAGGTCTGCAGTTCACAGAACCAGGTCACTGATTGATTATTTCCTGCTGAGTACCTCGCTGTTGAGGGGCCTCATCAACTCCACAATTGACCCTGGAGTGATATCTGACCACTCCGTAGTGGTCTGTTCCATGTTACTTCATGCGGACTCCCCTAAGGAGTCATTGTGGAAACTTAACAACCAGCTGCTTAAGGATGAGACTATAATAAACAAGATAATTCAAGTAATAAAAGACTATGCCAGTATGAATGTTAACTCCACACAGAGACCTGATTTTGAATGAGGTGCCCTAAAATGTGTACTTTGCAGGGTACTAATCAAACTAGCCTCTCAATGAAAGAGGCAAAGAGTCCAGGAGGCACTGTCCTTATTGTCCAAGATTCATAGTTTAGAAGCTTCCTTATCCCCCAACACAATGGAGATGCAGCACTCTACCCTAATAGGGCTCTAGGATGAATATTCCCACCTTTTGCATGAATCAGCAGAATACGCCATACTCAGGACTGACATGAAATACATCGATCAGGGGGAAAAGGCGGGGCATCTTCTTGCCTTATGGCTTAAAAAGACTGAACAATCCAGGTTGGTTCAAGGTATTCATTCTCAAGTTAGTGTATCCCTGTATCTTTCTCCTAAAGATATAACGGAGGAATTTGTAAAGTTTTGCAAAAAATTACATAGCCCCATGCCTAATCCCCTGACAAATGAGACAGCTCAGGAATGTCTCGACGCCATCCCCCTTCTTTCCCTTACTTTGGAGCAGCAGAACTTTTTGACTACTCCGATCTCGGAACCTGAGATACAAGCTGCTATCTCCTCCCTTGTCTCTGATAAGGCACCAGGCCTGATGGCTTTTCTCCCAATTTTTTTTAAGAATCTTTCTCCCCACCTGATCCCCTGGTTCAAATGCTTATTCGAATGGATTCTGGACTCCAAACCTTTGGATTGTTCTCTGTTGGAGGCATTAATTACAGTAATACCTAAACCTAATAAAGACCCAGAAAACATTAGTAGCTACAGACCCATCTCTTTACTAAATTGTGATGTAAAAATATTGGCTAAAGTCCTTTCTACTAGACTAGAACATGTCCTGCCCCACATAATTCACCCCGATCAGGTAGGGTTTATGGAGGGCAGACACTCAGCCAACCATTTTCACAAACTTGTGCATATCTTCTCTGCATCCAAGGATTCTGAGATCCCAGCTGGGCTGCTTTCCCTGTATGCAGAGAAAGCATTTGATAGAGTTAACTGGCATTTTCTGTTTTTAACCATGAAACAATTCAGTTTCCCACAGATATTTATCCAGTGGATTTCTTCCCTTTATCAACATCCCCACACCTGTATTTATTGCAATGGTGTATTTTCTCTATTATCTGGCACTAGACAAGGATGTTCCCTTTCGCCTTTGTTGTTTAATATCTATCTGGAACCACTTTTGGCCAAGATTAGAGAACACGATGAAATCAGAGGAATCAGAATAAACACTCAGGTTTTTAAGGTGTCAGCTTATGCTGATGACATCTTCCTTCATCCCTTATACCCTGAGCAGATGTTCCCCTTCGTCTTCTCCCTATTATCAGAATTTGGAACAATCTCCAATTACAAGGTTAACCTAGAGAACACTATAGCTTTTCCACTCAATCACAGGCTTACCAGAAGCGCAATAGAACCACTGGGAGTGCAGTGGAGTCCCCAGAATATTAAATACCTAGGATTATTTTTGGCTAGATTTGAGACAGTGATAAGGAAATTAAACTTAGACCCTCTTCTTCTTAACATCCAATTAGATCTGCAAAGATGGCAATCCCTCCTGATCTTGCATTGGAGGAGAATAAGTATAATTAAAATGAATGTCTTACCGAGACATTTTTACCCTCTTTTTATGTTGAACTCATGTTCCTGTGAGTTGGTTTAGGAAAATACATACTATTATTTCCGCTTTTATCTGGCTTGGGAAACATCCCAGATGTGCTTACAATAAACTGGCTGCCTCCACACTTGGTGGGGTTTGAAGCTCCCTCTCTTTAATCTCTACTTCTGGGCCTGCCAAGTGGATAAATATCTGAGATGGCTCACCCCTCAAGAGGAACTTGTTTCTCACCTACTGTATATGTTCTGGAGTGGTTTCAAATAGAAAGACAATTGTTAGCAGATGCCAAAATTTCCCCTGAAGTCATATTGCATATGGCAGTTAAAGCCCTCCCTACCCACCAGGTTAACTGCCCAGTTTCTGTCTCATTGACGATACACCCACAGTTGTGTACCTTCCTACACTACAAGCATATCAGGGACCCTAGGCAGCCAGTGATTGGAAACCCTAATTTAAGACTTAGGAGACACTGTATTCCTCTGGAGTGGTTACCCCAGTTGGGGGATTACAATGTCATAGACTTCTTTCCAGATGGGAGGTGTCTAGACTCAAGGGGAATTATGGATGAACTTCAGTTGAGCAGGCCCTGGATCTTCAAGGTTATCCAATTGCATCACCTGTTGATCCACTCCCCGTGGGACCTTACTACAGGTCCTGAAATGAGTGATTGCTTTCAGGTAATGACACTCATCTGTGGAAAGCCCAAGCTATTTCTAAGCTATACGCCCTCCTCAGGGAAAGAGTTGTGGACCCTCATAGCAATATCCCCACACCTGGGCAGATTGCAACCCGAGCATTGCCAATAGATGGATATTTATCTGGAAGGCCACCTTTACTTACATTCCACAGGATAGATTGAGACTTATCCAGTTCCAGATACTAAACAATATGTACTGGACCCCCATCAAACTTTAGAAACTGGGAAGATCCCCAGATGCTCTATGCAACAGGTGTCGGCAGCAGGAGGGCTCCCTCAAGCATATTTTTTGGAACTGCCCAGAGATCAAGAGACTGTGGGATCAAATCAAACAAAGGGCAGATTCCTTATTGGGTCTTGGGGAATTGTTCACTCCTGAGATATGCTTGTTGGGGGACCTCTTTCAAATACCTGTGCAGATCAGGAGGTATCAGATGACATTCTTATCCTTAACCATAAAAAAACTTGTCCTACGCCACTGGTTGGATGGACAGCCCATATCGTACCTTGAGTGGTTGACTGAGCTTCTCTTTAATCTTAGGGTTGAACAACTGAGAGCTAGTCTCTGAGTCTCTTTATCTCACTATAAAAGGATATGGGATAGTTTGCATACACTTTATTTGCTCCAAGCAAGGGGAGTTAATGGTAATCTATGTTTCTATGTAATAATAATGGTTAAGGATATAACAGCTGGGGTTTACGTCACAGACTCTTTTACCTCACCCATTGATAACTTTTTAAGTTTTGGGCTGAGTCCAACTTGAACATAATATTGTACTGATGTTTAACTATATTATATTATATGCACTCTGGTTTTACCCTGGTTTTATTTTACCATAAACTGCCAAGCCGGGAGAGAGGGAAGGGCAGGGTTGGGGGGGCAGACCTGATATGGTCTGCAGACTATCATTTCATTCCTGGCTGCATATTGTTCCTGTGTCATGGCCTATGTTGGTTAAAAAAATGAATAAACTTGAATTTCAACAAAAAAAAAAAGAAATAGTGACCTACAGGTGCAAGTGAATAAATGCATATTTATAACATTAAAAACATTATATTTATTTTTTATTTCTCTGCCTACAAATGTCTGTTTGAGAAATTTGGTGAGATGCTTACTATGTGTTACTTTTATGTTGTCATGCAGCCTGTAGAGTTTTAAACTCAAAAAGCAAATAAAAAAATGAAATAATAAAAAAAAAATTATATTTATAAAAACAAGGTTAAAAGTGTTTGAACTGTTATCCCTGGTCATATTTAATCTCATGACCCACACAAAGCCAGCAGGCATCCATGTAATATGCACAAAGTGACACTTTCTTTAACATAAATGGGCACAAAGTGCAAACTTAGGGGAAATAGAGAGTCATAAGCTCAATAAGCAGAATTGCCAAGGATTCCCAAACATAACTTATCACAACATGAGATGACAGAGAATGTTACAGCCTTATGACTAATCTAATGGGCACTTCCCAAGCTATCAGAGAAGATTGGTTCCATCAAATAGTGCATTATCTGTAAAAGGAAAGCACAAAAAATGTGTTACTGTAAAAATATGTTATGTTATGTTATGTTATGTTATGTTATGTTATGTTATGTTATGTTATGTTATGTTATGTTATGTTATGTTATGTTATGTTATGTTTTATGTGTTATGTTATGTTACTCATGGAAAAAGAGGCTATACCTAGTGGAGATCCTCAAATTAATTTTGTATCTACATACAGCCCCCAATCTAAAGAAATCAGGTCTATTACTCAAAAACATTGGCATCTGGGTCATCTGTATCCAGGTTTAAAACATCTAGCCAATATTACCCCTAGGCAGGTGTTCAAAAGAGGAAAAAACATCCAAGATATTGTTTTGCATTCATTCCGGCCCCTTGTTGATAGACCACATATGTGGCTCCCTTCTAGATCTGATGGCTACAATAAATGTGGCAATTGCAAATATTGCCCAGTGGTCAATACTTTAAGGGTATTTTTAAACCCCAAAACTAACAGAGAAGTATGAGTAAGGGGCTTTATTACATGCAGCACTGAAGGGGTCATTTATTTAGCAAGTTGTACATGTGGTGGCTTTTATGTGGGAAAAACTAAAAGAGCCTTTAAAGTCTGCACAGGTGAGCACACGAGAGCAGTTGAAAATGATGATACAAAGAATGCTTTGGCTGTACATGTCAATGGTTTCAGGAATAGAAATGAGCATTAATTCTCCTTAACAGACTTGAAGTGGCACCATATCTATAATACCCAACCCTATTGTTTTCTCCCACTCCTGGACTCAGTGTTTTGTCCAGAAGGTCACTGTAGTGCTATTTCTGATGTATGATACAATGATTTAGGCCCTGATTTGTTTAGTCTACGTGCTAAAATATTCCATAAGATTTTTTAAATCAGTGTTCAGTAGACTGGGAGGCCTCCAGTGCAAATCTTTACACTGCTTTTTTGTGCAAAAATGTCAAAATAGCCTGTGTCATTATGCCAGGCATGATTCCAGTTTTCAATGTTCTGTTATATAACATGACCAAGTCGGGGCCTAAGTAGTCCAAAAACTGAAGGTACTATTCTGGGATTAGAGGAATTTCCCTGGTGTCCTGGCCAAATTTCCCTCAGTCACTAAAACAAAATGCCATAAATAGCTTAATCTGTTTCAATTTCAGTTTGTTTCCATCTGTATCTAACCCTTCCCACAATGAGGCTGAAAATAGGCAGAACTGCCTCCTCATCCTTTTCTGCTCAATAAAATCTAAATCAACAAATAACATTGTATGATTATGTTCATATACAGTATACTGTATGTATTGTTTCATTTTAAAAATAATAAACATAAAGATAAAAAAAATGGGAGTGGATTGCTTTCAAGAATTTTGAGGAATAGTTTTATATGGTTTTATGTGATAAGGGCAAAATTATAAGTTCAAACCCGGAATTGCAAAACCAGTTGGGCAAAACACGAAATGGGTACTCTTTTTTTTTTCTTTGCCCCCTGCACTCCCCTTATTAGTCTAACAAACTCGGAGGTCGTAGCACCTTGGGGAAGGTGAAACATTTGTCAGCCATTTCGGTTTCACCTTTTCCTATTGTGATTACATCTGTTGCCCTTTCGGGTTTCACCTACTTCACTGCATATCATTTTGTATGGAGAGGTCACTGATTGTATTTGTTCCAACAATGGGCTTCTGTACATCAATCAGTGGGCTTCTGTACATCAAACTCTAAATACTTTATTAGTACTTCAGGATGTCCCTCATTCTAATTTTATAGAATTGTTAGTGACTGTAAGGCTTCAGCTCTTTGACTGAGGTGAGAAATTGCAGGGCCTATTAAAATTGTATTGCCTTGTTTTGGCTTAGTGCACTATTCCCTGACAGAACACATTTAATAGAGTGCTTGCGTTATCAGTCCTCACTCACTGAATGGGACCAAGGGCATAACTTTGCTGGAAATACTGTCACAGGATGAAACAGAATGAAAATTTTGAAGAACTTATAACAGTGTGTGTTGCCATAATGTATATAACTAGTGTACTTTCTTTATTCATAGGAAATATTCGAAACACAGAGAAGCTAAGCTATGATGCAGAACGACAGTACACAATTATGGTAACGGCCTATGACTGTGGCCAAAAACGTGCTGCTCAAGATGCCCTTGTTCATATTGACGTCAGACCTGTGTGCAAACCAGGGTGGCAAGGTAGGCTGTTGGTGCATACTATACAAAATGCTACTTGTAATCTTTCTTGCATGCATATTGTAAGTGATACAGAACTATTTCAATACAAGTACTTACAATTTCTGTCCTTTACCTTCCTTTCAGTTGAATCTAGTCTTTTAATGAACACAAGATTTGTTTTTGTTAAACAAATGCATTATGTTTCTACTGCCAATGAAACTGCATTGCATTCCTCCCTTTTCACTGTGTCCATATCAGGGCTTACTGGAAATTTGAACGTAATCAGACATGGATCTACAGTCACTACCAGGGCTGTCTGTTATGTGTTGGAACTAGCGGGGGTTAACTTGTAAGGTGGGACAGTGGGACAGCATGGGTGATAATGGGATACCTTACAAACAGTATACAGTTTAACAACTCATTGTCCACAAGCATCGCTGAAGTCAAGCAGTTTATCGACTATTTAATGGATGGTGCAGCACTTTTGCATCTCTCCTGGGAACAGTTGAGGCACAGTAAACAGCTCACTCCTTCCACCTAACTAAGGACCCAAAGGTGGTATATTGCAAATGAATTTCAGCTTTCCTTTATTAGCTCTCTTCCCTTCATAATTAGGACAATATTTCCTGTCTTGACTGGGAGCTTACACTTCTAGTGGAGTAGCTAACATATGCCCTGGCACTAAGGAGACCAGCATTTAGGAAGGACCAACAGATGCTTAACCCTTGCATAAGGGGAACTTGTCGGGCCTCATCTTCCCACCTCCCACTACTGGCATAAACTCTTTTTTCCTATCTTTAATTCAGAAATTGGAGGAGGTCCATAGCACACATGAGTAACGCAATCCCCTGGAACTCTTGGGATGGGCACTTTGGTGACAGTCTCTTAAAGTAGAACCTACCTCTCACAAACTCCATTTAAAGCAGCAGTGCATGACAGCAGGGGTGAGTGAGTACCTTATTTCGAACAGTTGGGCCAAACACTATTTTCAGGCCTCAAAATACTTGGTTATTCAGTATTTGTATTTGCTATTCAGTGATATAATAAAAAATAGATAAACAGTAGTCATTTGCACTAAAACAATTATGATGTCCCTGAACCCTGACAACACCACTGGCTTCCCTCATCACCTCCCTCTCCCCTCAGGACCCAAAGCTGGCTATTTTAAAGTATATATTTTTTTAAACTCCCATGATGGGTGACCAGCACATCCCGCACAAATCTATAGCCAGCTGCTGAGTAAATGCTTGTTTGCACTAAAATAAATGTAATATCCCTCCACCCTGGCAGCAATAGCACCCTCCAATCACCCTCCTTCACCCCAGCACCCAGTTATTCTTATTGCAAGTGGCAGTGACATCTAGATGAGAAGAAAGTGATGACACAAACCCTCCCTCCTCCATAGCTGGCTGCCTTCTACTGAATGACAGCACTCACACGTGTCCTCACTCTATACAATAAGATCAGCTGATTACATGATCACTCAAAGGCCTTTGATTTCAAGGAGCCTGAAGTTAAGTAGTTATGTGACTATTTATTTAAGTTTTGTTTTCATAAATGTGCTATACTACTGTATTAGGTATGTGTTAGGAAAACCTTATGAAATACATATATTTATTTATTTATTTATTTGTAATTTTTGACCAAGAATGGCACACTGAGCTGTGACAGTTTGTTTCCAGGTGCATCCTGGGAGATTGGTTGCATGGAACTGTTTTATTTGCCAGGGGGATTTTGGTCAGCATCCCAGGGGAAGCTCGAGAGCCACAAAAGGTGGGTAGAAGGGATCTTGATTTAACATGTCCTCTGGCAGATTGCATCTCAATAGTGGTGCACTCCTCCAGTGCTACACTACAGTGTCAGTACTGGGTATTAGCCCACGTTCTTGCTGTGAGACTAGAAGTCATGACCTTTTCCTCTTATAGTCCCAGACATGAGTATGCACTCTATTGAGCCATCAGCATATTTGGACCAGATAGGTTGCCTGAGCTGGCATGCATTAAGGAAACTGCTATTGTCTAAGCTAATGTAAACTCAGCCTTTATTGTATAACAAATAACTGGTCTGAAAACAAATCATTTTAATCCACTGTCTCTAAATGGCTGTATCTCAGCCTTAACATTGGCTTTAGCAGTAATAGTTTTTTTTCCATTTTGTCATGTGGCTGTCAAGCACCTTAATAGGAGTTCCTTTCATGCCTTCCATCCCTAAACATTCCTTAATGCAGCATGGCTCCACAAACACATTAAGTAAGAAGCAGACTCAGCTTGCTACAGTGCTTAATATAGGTAATTAGTTTTACTAATCAACAAACACAACTAATCAATAAATGCAATTGCTTTATTGGACAAACTCTCTTTTCCTAATACATCAAAGACAAGGAAATGAGCCTTTGAAGATAGCTGAGGTTGTTAGATAACTGATGTAGTAGCAATACAAACTCTTCCTTAATAGACTTCAGTTCCCAGTAGACCTATCAACCACTTCTGCTGTGATAAGAAGCTACAGTTTAATCTGTATCCTGTATTCATTTTTCAGGCTGGAGCAAACACACTGAGTATGAGCCAGGCTCTGGCAGCATACCACTGTTTCCTAGCATTCACCTGGAGATCTGTGATGGACCCGTTTCCTCAATTCAAACTAGCATCGAACTTCAAACGAACCACATTGGAAAGGGCTGTGATCGGGAGACATACTCTGAAAAATCGATGCAAAAACTTTGTGGTATGTGGCTAATCTTCAGATGACTCCCATATATAGACACTGATTTTATATGCTGTTTAGTTGTTTTCTTATCATTAGGAAAAAGTGGGGTCATTTTGTAATTGTCTAAATCTCATTCTCTGTCTTTGAGCATCTCACAAAACCACCAACAGTTGCACCTAAACTGATGGGGCTCGATTCATAAAGGGAGCTTTGATCAGTGCAAGCTTCATCAAACAACAGCTTGTGCCAAAGCCCTGTGTGCCAGGGACCTTGTATCAGATTCTGGTACAGGAGTGGTCCCAGTGCCTAAGTCCCCACACTTGCAGCAACCTCTCCCATGTGATAAAAACACCTAGCACATGGGAGGGTTGTGCTGCAAGCTCCTGCAGCAAAGGCAAGCATCTCTGCATCCCGGTCCCCATGTCACAGAATAAAACCCCCATCCCTGGTGGTCTAGCGACCCCGATCCCCAATGCCACCTGTCAAATAAATAAAACCCTCTCCTGGTGGTCTAGTGCCCCCCACCCTCCCTGAACCCCAATGTTGCCCTAAATTAAAATGACTAGTAATATCCCTTTCTGGTGGTCTAGTGGCCCCTCTCCTGATCCCAATGTCACCCATATTTAATGAATAAAGGAATACCCTCTCCTGGTGGTCTAGTGGCCCCCCTTCCTCTCCTCAATCCCTATGTCACTCAAGATCAATATGAATAATAATATCCTCTTCCTGGTGGTCTAGTGGCCCCCCTTCCCTCCCCAATCCCCTATGATGCCTAAGATCAGTATGCATAATAATATCCACTTCCTGATGATCTAGTGGACCTCCACCCCAGCAGGTAGTGCACACCTCCCTGCTCCCCCTTCCTATAACACAGTCAGTGACCAGCCCAGCCCACCTCTCATCTCATGGCTGGCTGCCAGATTCAACTGTCATGAGCATTTACTGTATAGTGTCGTGCTCATGAATATTGGCCGCGTACACTATATAATCTGATGCTCTGAGTGACAGTTTAGTCCGGTGGTCAGCCACAGAGGTGAAAGGTGGACTGTGCCGCTCACTGGCTGCATTATGAGATGGGAGAAAGGGGTGGTGGGCACTACCTGCTGGGGTGGGGGTCTACTAGACCACCAGGATGGGGATATTATTATGCATATTACTCTTAGGTGACATAGGGGATTGGGAAGGGGAGGGGAAGGGGACATAAACTACCAGGAAGGAGATAATATTATGTATTTTAATGTCAAGCAACATTGGAGTTCAGGGAGGGGTGCCACTAGACTACCAGGGAAGGGATCCTTTTAATTATATACTATACTGGCACACCAGGGATTGGGGAGGGGGGATCACGGCACATTGCTGCAAACAGGCAACTCTCCCAGAGGAGAATTTTCTATATCCCCTTAGATCAGCCCTGGCTGGTCTAAGGGTACTTCGAGTTTCTCCCTCTGGGAGAGTTATGAGAATCCCATTTACATGGATGTGTCAGTTGCATCTGCCACATGCCCCCTGGCCCCATGTTGCAGACCATTTCTGGGCACATAGGCACCACAAGCCCTGTTTGAGGCAGGCAGCCTGCTGTTGATGCAGGCTGCTTTTGTGAATAGCTCAGGGGGCAGTTCTGCAAGGTGCCCCTTGCACTATTTTTGTTTGGCATAGGTGCCTTTCATCACTCTCATGGCTTTGAGAATCGAGCCCATGGTATCTATGTCCTAAAAACTGCTTGGCCTAATGGGGAAATTGATCTGTTCTCAGTATGCTGTGGCTTGCATTATACAGTAACTCTTAAACCTCTGACAAACAAACCAGCATAATACTTGACAAAAATGTAAGCAAAATAACCAGTTAGCGACACTGTAAAATGTTGGCAGTAAGTGGCTATGAAGTGAAACAGCCTATCGCTAAAACAGTGGGAACAAAAGCCATCAATGGTGTTAAGCATGGCTAGAACAGAGTTAAGGGTTTAATAGTTGCTATTGGGGGTAACAGTATGGCGGGGGTAAGGAGGGAAGTGAGGCATACCCCATCTTCACAATGAGCCCTAGAGTAGTACAGGGTATAACAGGGCAGACTGAATGGATCTATGGGGCAGGATTTTCAAAGGCTTAGATCACCGAAAGCCCTGGGCATGCCAATGATATGGTGCATGGGGCTTGCAGCGATCTATTGGAAGTTTTTATCCTGTGTGACAATTGCATAATTAGACCAACTTTTTCAGAGTCTAACATGCGTAATCCCTGAAGAGACCTTTTACAGAGCTTGCAACCAATATTTGGTGCAAGCTGCCATAATCGTGAAAACTGTTGCATCAGTGCCTGACATTGTAAACTGTGCAGTTGCAACAAAGGCGTTGGCACACAGCCAAAATCTAAATGCTGTGGCACAGGGCTTGGTGCAAGTCCTGCACCATGTTTTGAAAATCCTGCCCATGGTCTTTTTCTGTTGACATTGTCCATGTTTCTATGTTTCTAAAATTAGTGATTGAAGTATTTAATGGGGGGGGGATACCAAAAATAAAACTGAGACATTAAACATCACGAGAGCATTTAATAAGCTGTGAGAGAGACAGACAGAGAGAGAGAGAGAGAGAGATGGCTGTGGCCAATTTCAAAAATACACCACTGAGTGGGAGTGCTACTGCCAAGTGGGAAGGGCTGAAGAAAAATGTAATGGAGGCAGGGGCAAAAGGGCTGGACAGAAGCCTCGATGGTTGGCCAAAGAAAGTCAGAAGAAGTTAAGGGGTTAAAAATGGCATTTGATAAGTGAAAGAATTCTGGCAACAGAATGATGGAGGTAGAGCAGAAGCTATTACAGAAGGAATCCAAAGCCATGATTGCCCAAGTCAAGGCTGGCCTGCAAGATAGGATTGTGCAGGTGTTCAAATGGGAATAATAAATCCTTTTTTTTTTTCAATACACTGGAAACCAAAGGAGAGTCCAGGATAAAGTGCAGCTGCTGATCATGAAGGGGAGGGACCATTTGGCGAGGCAAGGGGAATAACAGAGACATAGAATAAATATTTTGTGTTGGTATTCTGACAGGAAGTCAGTGGGTATAACCAGCTACGGGTAGACTTTACTGTGGTGTAGGAAAATTGTTCCCCTGACGACTGGTCTGGGACAAAACAAACTTACTGCAGCCATTATACTGTAGCAGAGGCACAGGCCAAACAAGAGGCAGTGCTGATTACACTAGAATTAGTTGGTAAGTATCTGAAGGGCGTGACTCTGAGAAAATCCCAGAGTCCCAATTGTATTCAACCAAGGGCAGTAGTGGCATTAAATGGGGTTCTGGCTGGGCCCCTCTCTCAGCCCTCATTACATACAGGGGCTGCACCAGAAGACTAGAAAACAGCTGATATCCCTCCCTTCAAAAAGGGAACAAGGTCAGACCCAGGAAACTGCAGACCTGCAAGCCTAACCTTGGTGCTCGGGAAAGTGTTTGAGTTAACCAAGAAAGATGCTATGGTTCAGCATGTTTATGAAAATGGGCTGTTTGGGGCACACAACATGGTGCCACAAAATGTAGGTCCTGCAAATCACCTTGATTGCCTTCTTTGAGGAGATACCTAGAGAGATGGATAGGTGTTGGGCAGTGGATGTAGTCTACCTGGACTTCTGCAAAGCCTTTAACACTGTACTCCATGGAAAACTCATGGAGAAAGTAGCAAAACGTGGAGTCCACAAAGTGTACTGAAGGAGGATAGCAAATTGTCTGATAGGAAGGAAATAGAGAACGGTGGTGGATGATCATGATTTTTAGTGGAGGGATGTTCTAAGATCCTTTTTTTAACATATTTATTATTAATGACATGGAGAAGGGAGTTGGAAGCAGACTGCTGAAATTTGCTAATGACACTTAATTGTCACTAACTGTGGACACAGCAGAGAAAGAGGATACATGGGGGACTGTACATGCTTAGGGCATGGGTTGAGAAATGGAGAATTACATTTAATATGGGGAAGTGCAGAGGACTACAGCTAGGGGCAAGAAATCTAGGTCATGCATACATCCTTGCTTAGTGCAACAGTAGGCAGCAAAGACAAGCAAAGGCAACTAGGACAGTAAGATAAAGTTAAGCAGGTAAGCGGTGTGCTACTGCAGTCAAGACAGCAAATGCAAGGCTGGGATGCATTAGGAGAGAGTAGAAAGCAAATAAAGGGTGCTAATCATCCCCTGTACAAGGCCATGGTTTAACCAGACCTGGAGTACATCATCCATTTCTGGTCAACGCAGTAAAAAAGGACATTAAACAGATTGCAATATTTCTGCACAAGGTCGCCAAGCTGGTTAGTGGCTTAGGAGGCAAAAGCTATGAAGAGAGAGTGGATGTACTCAAATTATTTAACCTAGAAAACAGAAGATTGAGACAGGGCATCATCATGGTTTTCTGAATGCTATAGATGGTTGACAGCTGGGAGTATATTCAGATGTTTGAGCTCATAAGTACAAGTAGAACTTGAGGACATGCTCTCAAACTTAGCAGAGGATAGAATAAAAAGAACATTAGAAAGCATTACTTTGGCGGAAGCTGTGGAGCACGCATGCTGACTAGACATGCTTCGCTTCCACTCTGCAATCCTGCAACTTTTTAATTTACAATACTTAAATATTTGCAGCTGCTTGTAACGTTTTGATACCACTTTCAACTATAGGATGTTCAAATAAGGGAGATGGTGTGGGCTCTAGAAATCAGCCACCTAAGGAGTAGCAGGCTCAAACAGCCAGTGGGACCTTCAGAGTTTGCTGAGCCACCATTGCAGTCTATGACACTCTCTTGAGGGCCATTGACAGGAAGATGGAGGAAATACTGAAGCACATTGGGGAACAAGATTTTAAAATTGAATCTGCCATGAAAACTGCCTCCTCTGCAGAGGCACAGGCCACAAAAGCTCTGTCTGCTACAAGTAAATTAATACAGGAGAATGGCCAGCTTCACTGTCATCTCAAAGCTATTGAAAATGTGCAACAGGCTGTGAACCTTTGGGTCACTGGACTCCAGGAGGGTAATGAGGGGTCTGATTTGACATCCTTTCTGTGGGGCTGGTTACCAGGAGCATTGAACATTCCTAATGAAGCAGACACCTCTTCCCAGCATATAAATGCCTACTGAATATACTCCAGGGCCGCTACAGCTCAATGTGATCTATACAGAACTGTACTTCTGGTTATGACTGGAGTGACAGTCTGAGACTTGTACTTACAGGCCATCTACAACTTTTAGAACTTTACCTATAATGGTGAGACTCTCCACTTGTTTCCAAATCTGTACTTTGCTACTAGATCACTCCAAAAGAAATTTGACGGTGTTTGGGTCCTTCTCCAAAGCCTTGGAGTTGTTCACTCTCTCCTGATGCCTGCACATCTCTGTAGCCATTATGGAGGTCACACCTTTCAATACATGGAACCTCAAGAAGCCAGCAAGAATGTGAAAGCCATTGAAAGGGAGTTTGTGACTGCCCCATTGCCACCAGAGGATACTTCAGAGGATGACACAACCTGAGGGAAGTAACTATTTTTTTCCCCACCTTGCCTTTCCTAAATGTTAAACAAAATGGGGTAGGAGTCACAAAGCATATGCGCTCAGTGCATCTCGGCTGCCCCGGTGCAAATGAGATGTGCCGAGCCCAAACTGTAGTATTCACAGAAGATGCACCAGGGGATGCTCCCAGTGCATCCTCTCTGTGAATACTACAGTTATGCACAACCTGAGATGCACTGGCGCAATCCCCTGGTTGGGCTGGGAAACCAATGGGGCAGTGCATCTCCAGATATGCTTCGCCTGTTGTTGCCATTCACAGCCACAAACACGCAAATGGGGTCATTAGGCATGCAAGGTGCAATGGGACCATTTGCATGTCATTATGGCCCCATTTGCATGAGTCTTGCAGGGTTGCACCCTGCAAGTTCGGCAGTGCATACATACACAACACCCTAGGCTAGTGGTCCCCACACCTGTATCCCCAGTATGCATAACAAAAGCTGCACAAGCCCTGGTGGTCCAGTGGCCCTCCCCTGCCTGAATTCCTGCAGTAGCATGTAATCCCCCCAGTAACAGTCTTATAAGTCCAGCGGAACCCATCTTCCTTCCCATATCCCCCCATCCCAACAAGTGCCGAATGCCAGTGGGCTGCACAACCCACCCACATACTGCCATGGCTGCCCACTGACAGAGCCATCCATGAATGAGAGCTACTGTACTACTGTAAGCCCATTGGAGACCCTGTCGACCAATGGGCTTGCAGTGTGTACTATAAACTGTCATTCACAACTATGAACTGCAGGTCATTCACAAACTTGTGAATGACAGCTTACAATACACACTGTCCACCAAATGGTACCATGTAAGGCTGGATCAGGGTTTGAGGCTCTGTGGCCCAGGGCCACGGGGTGTGTACAAGTGGGGGCCATCTTGATGTACACTGGCGTTGGAGCTGTCCTATGCTGGGGGAGGCTTGCATTACATTACCAGAATCAGGGATGTCCGGTGTTGGGGGCTTTAATTAATTGCTTGACTGGAGCAAGGTTGACATGCGTTGGGGTGGGGGGTTACATTACCGGTTCGGGGATGGGCCTGCATTGTGTGTGTGTGCGTGTGCATGTGTGTGTGTTTGAGGGTGTGCTTCCTTACAATCAGAGATGGGGCTTCAATGAGTGGGGGGTGCTTCCTTACATTCGGGGATGGGGCTGCAGTGAGTGGGGGTGCTTCCTTACATTTGGGGACAGGGCTGCAATGAGTGAGGGTGCTTTCTTAAATTAAGGGACAGGGCTGCATTGTGTGGGGATGGGTGTCCATATGGGAATGGCACCTGGGAGGCCGTGTACATGGGGCTGGGTACACATAGCAGTTATGCCAGGATCCCCCCTGGCATAACGGGCACCCTCCTACACCCCCTGGTGCACAGCACTACACACCTTAGTGAATGACGTGTAGTGCAGGCGCACCCCTGGCACATACCCTAGCGCACTGCGGTCCATGCTGCCATGGGATCCAGCTCATCACTGACTTGTGCACCTGTTGTGAATGCCATGGGGGGTCTGCAGGACCCCACTGCACTGCATTCACGTGTATCCATGCCTATGCACCAGGTTTCTGCAGTTCGTAGGCATCATGGATAGGGCCCATTTTTAGGTGTGAAACCCACCCATGCTGGAGAAAATGACTTAGAAACATGGATGAACTATGCTGCTCCATTAATTCAAGACTGATAATGCTCAAAAGCAGAAAAAAAAATGTCTTGGAGAAAGCATCCGAGGTCTTACTTTAGAAGCTATTGATTGAGATGCACTGATCCAGAAGTGCCAGTCCAAAAGTATCTGACCACATTGGAGAATGTCTTTGGAAGCACAAAATCCAGTGAAGATCACTTGTGAGAATTCAGAATTACAAAGTAATGGAAGGGAGAACCATTGTCTGTATTTCTGAATTGCCTCAGGATGACATTGCAGAGAGTATTTTGGAAGGGAGGTGTAACATCTTAGGACCTGAACCAGATGAGACTGGAACATGTATTCAAGGCTGCCTGCCATTCAAATTTTTTACTTCTCAAGTTGCAAGTGGCTGAGAGAGAGGACAACTCCCACCTTACAGAGTGCTGATAAGTTACATAAAAGAATCTGAAGATGAAGAGGAATGATGGTGACCATATGTCTTGGCAGCTGTTATGCAACTCATGGAAAGTGTGCCCCCATGTGGGACTCAAGAAATTAAAGAATTGCTCAGAGATCACAAAGAATTGCTCAAAGAGTGCAAAGAGGCAATCAAAAAAGCCAAAATATCTCCCTCTAGTGGACTAGATGCCCACCAAAGCCAACATGTTGTTCAATATAGCAAGAATCTACCTGTAATGAACGTAGGAGTGCAAGCACAGATGAAACCTATAGATTGTGATCTCCAAACCCAAGTTAATGAATTGCATAATCTGGTGACTGAACTGCTGATGCCCAAGTAGTGAGCCCCCTGCTGAATCTAACTCAAGGTCACTCACCAACAAACAAGGCAAAAAGTAGTCTGCCATTACAGATCCAACCAAAAAGTACTTCAAGCCAAGTGACCATTTGGCCAGAGATGGAATGCATAGCATGACAAGTCATTCCAAGAAATTATCTACCATCTGACAAATGTGGCAGTAGTAGCATATGCTGACCCAACAAATCCCTATGTTCTACATACAGATGCAAGCCTTTGCAGACTTGGAGCTGTCCAGTATTAAAGTTATCTTGAAGAACTGAGGCCTGTTTCCTTCACCAGTAGGAGCTTGAACACTACAGAAGGAACTACCCCACCAAAAAATTGGAGTTCCTTGCTGTCAAGTGGGCAATCATGGATCAGCTTCACAAATACCTGTATTTGGCATATATCACTGTTAAAACAGAGAATAACCCTTTAACATATGTGAAAACAACTGCAAAGTTATATGCTGCTAGACATAGATGCTTATCTACTTTGTCAATGTATGACTATTATATGGATTACAGATCCAGCATTAAATGTATTTATTCATTTGTTAACCAGGTTGCTGCACTGGTTCAAGGACCTTTTTCAGGCATGGTCTGGGCCAGAGCCTAGTGCAATTAATGGAAAAAAATACGGTGAATAACAGCAGTGAATCATACATAAACAAGTACAGAATCCAGTACAGTCAGGCAACATACAGAGGTAGACAAATAATAATGCAAGTACACAGAGCAAGAACTAACAAACATGGTGGGCATTATACAAGAAAGTATAAATACAAAAAAATACAGGGCTAGGTAATAAAATCCTCTAACAGATAGGTCAGAAACAATAGCAGAGCTACAAGCATCAAGTAATAAACAGTGTCCAAGGCAAATAAGTTAACAGGTAGAGACTCAGCTGACAACTGGGATAAGAGAAGGTGACCAGCAATCTAGTTTCACAGTGGTAGAGAAAGGCAACTAGCGGGGGTAAGGGAGGTCAGTGTGAGAGGCACAGCAGTGCCAGTGGCCAGAGAACAGATGCAGGTTGAAGAGGACAGGAAATGGGATTTTAATAGGGCATTCAGATTTAGAGAGGGGAGTCAGAGGAACACAGTGAAGGGTGGAGGTCATTAAATAGCAAGGGTCCAGCAACAGAGAAGGCTCCTTGGCCCATCTTGGTGGTTATTCTTGGATGGATAAGTTGAAGATTGGAGGACTAATGGAGATTGCAACTGTAAATTCTGGTCTGAATCAGAAGGGATAAAGGGGAGTAATTTGGATTATATAAGGTGTCCCCGAGTGTCCGGCCAGCAAGTAGGAGTATTGGGCTTGGGGGGAGCCAGTTTAGGGACTGGTAGAGAGAACAGTGGTGAGTAGAGAGAGGGTTGCAAAGGGCAAAGCAACAAATCGGTTGTAATGTTGTGTCCAGATGGTTTAGGGTAACAGTGGAGGTAAGGGAGTACACTGGACACTCATAATCAAAGAGGGGAGGAGGTTGCCACAGGCAATAGCAAGGCAAGTTTCAGGCATGAGATGGTCGATTAAGCAGTAGCAGAGCTCCATCTTTTGATTAATGTGATGGATTAGTGAAGTAATGTGGTTGGAGTAGGAAAGAGATGGGTCAAGGATTACCCAGATATTTGAATGTGGGAACAGTGTCAAGAGGAGATCTATCTGGGGAGTGAACAGTGAGAAAGCAGCCAGAGTGATCCAGGGCAGAGAGTTTTGGCTTAGAACCAAACAGCATTGCCTTTGTTTTGGAAGCATTGACCGATAGTTTGTTGGATGAGAACCAGCAGGGGCCTTACAGAATTTAGTGGTGAGGGAGGAGGACAGAAAAGAGGGGGAGGGGTCACCTTGGAAGAGTATTAGGTCATCAGCGTAGAGGACAGAATTACATGAGAGGTCTTCTGATGGGAGGAGTTAATAAAGAGGGAAAAGGGAGGGCCAAGTATGGAACCCTGCAGGACACCACAGAGACAGGTAAAGGGGAGGAGACACTACCAAGGCAGACCATTTGAGTACTATCAGAGAGGTAATTTGTGAGCCAAGTGGTGGAAGCAGCAGAGAAGCCAAGGGCATCAAGTTTAATAATTAAGATGTTGTGACTTACCAGGTCGAATGCCTTAGACAAATCAGCAAACACTGCACCAGTCAACTTCCCTTCATCCATATTTCTAAGTACATGTTCAGTGAAAAGAACATGGGCAATGGTAGTACTGTGTGCCTTCCTGAAACCATGTTGCTGTGGGCAAAAGAGGTTATATTTAGTGACATGTTCAGTGATTTGGTGGTTTACCGCATTCTCAAGGAGTTTCCCAAGATGGGGCAAAATGAAGATAGGTCTGCAGTTATCCATAAGATTAGTGTCACCCGATTTGTGAATGGGGACAATTTTGGCCTGTTTCCAGGCAGGGGAGACAGAGGCTGTAGTAATGGAGAAATTAAAGATGAAGGCGAGTGGATAAGCAATGTCATGAACTGCTAGTTTTAAGAAGTGAGGGAATAGACCATCTCTACCAGCACTCCCTCTTGATGGTAGGCTGAGGAGGAGTCTAAGTGTCCCAGGTGGGGGAGAAATGGTCTTGAAGTAAAAAGGAGGGCTGCTAGAAGTGGAAGAAGGAGATGTAGGCAGCGGGGAAAGGAGAAGCCAGCCATCATATGAATACTGATGCTATGTCAAGATGACTAAATGCTTCTGCCACAGACAGTGAGATGTGGTATGAATCCCAGAGCAAACTAGAAAAGCACTGTACAAAAGTTTAAAACAGATATGCAGACCCTGAAAATGCCACCATCTCATAGAACAGTCTTGGTACCTCTGGCAACTGTTTATTAAATGCTTGCTGTGTCATCATGCTGCAATAGATCTAACCACTCTTCTGCAGTTAACTCCCCAAGATTTGCAAAGAGAGCAAAGAATGAACTCTTGCCTAAAAGTCATTGTCTTCACCCTAAAGAAATGGGGTGATCCCACACAACTGCATACAACTGATCCTTATACAAAGTTGCTATTGTGAGAGTGACCAAAGTTATGACTCACAGACAACTTGTTGCACTGTGAAATCCAAGGACCACAAGGTTTCCCCAAACTGCAATTGGTAAACCTTGAAAATATAAAAGAGTTGTGTTACATGCCACGCACGATGACATGGGACACCTTAGAAGTGAGGGAACCATGGACCTTGCTCATATTGGCTTCTATTGGCCATGTAAGAGTAAAGAGTAGTGACATAAAACAATATTGCAAAACCTACAAAAGACGTGTGAGATGCAAAACTCTGCCACAGAAGTCAGGCCTCTTTAAACATTGTGACAATTGCATCTATGGAGCTTGAATGCATAGACTTTCTTAGCCTGGACACAGACTTTAAGAACACTACAAAGAGCTTGGTAATAACATAGATACATAGACAGTGTCGGCAGATAAGGGCCTATGGCCCACCCAGTCTGCCCATTTGAGCTTGTAAGTTCAGTTTATGTTTTCCTAGAAGTCTGTTGCCCCTTACCCCTGACCTCCAGAATTTCTTTATGTCTATCCCATGCATTCTTAAATAACAGACCTACTCTCAAAACACACTCAAGCTTATCCAACAAAGGAGCAAACAGCAACAACTGTCACAAAAGTCATAGATTGAAAAACTCTTTGTGGATCTATTCGGACCAAGGTTAGGATTTTGAAAGCTGCCTAGTAGAAGAAATGCTGTCCCTCTAGGGAATAACTAAATTTCGAATAACCCCAGACCACCTTCAAGGTGATCACCTGAGATATTCAAGTGAACCCTACTGAAAATTATATTTATGATGGACCCAAAGGAAAAGACCAAGCAGTGTCAACAAGCCAGTGCACTAGTTCATGCATACAACTGCTCCAGAAGTGACACAACTGAATTTTCTCCATATCACCTGATGTTTGGCCAGGAAGCCACACTCCCTATGGACTTGTGTTTTGGTGTGTCTGCCAGTGGAACTAGGCCAGAGACTTATCTTCAGTATCTTGAAAGATTGAAAAACCCATTAAATGCTGTCTGCTAGCTGGCCACTGATGCCACAGCAAAGCATAATAAAACCAATAAAGATAGGTATGACAGAGGGGTGAAGGCACATGAACTGCTGCCAGGAGACCATGTTCTATCAAGAAATTTGGGACTGCCAGGGAAGCATAAAGTTGCTGATCACTAGGGCAATACCATGTATGTTGTAATGGAAAAGTGCAGGCATGACCTTGTACAAGAGTCATCCTGAAGGAGTGTCAAGTAGGTATCAGACCATTGATCAAACCATTAGTTGCCTGTTGGACAATTGGTCCCCAGTGATGTAGTGGGATCTGTAGAACATCCAAAACCCTCAACAACTCAATCTGCAACATGCAGACAAAATGCAAAGCGAAAGACAAGGCAATTTGAAATTTTTCCACCCATAACTGATGCTCAAGTAGATCAGGAAAGCTTAGACTCTGAATCAGAAGAAAGGGTGTACTCTCACACAGTAAATCTTGCCAAACTATACAGAAGCTTGAACAGAACACCAAGTAACATACCTAATGTTCTTCTTGCAGAGCCCACCAAACAATCTTGAACTCTGAACCAACAGCAGATGTACCTTTGGATGATGGGCCCATATCTGAGGATGTGCCAGAGGGAGAAGGTGGAGAACATGTAGCACCCATGAACCAACAGTGGAAGATATGGAACCCATTTTGACTGAAGTTGCTTCATTGCTGGCCAATGAAATGGGAAGGATCCAAGCAAACTCCGAGGAAGAAGTGACTGTTCCACTCCTATGCTCTGAAAGATCTATCAAACCTTTGGTCATGTTAACATATGACTCTCCAGGTGCCCCTATCAACTTGCCAGTCACGTAGTACAAAGAGATATCTATGGTATGCTCAGATTGCTGCCTTGAATTGTTTCTTGCAATGCCCAAACCATATCACCCAGAGTGGAGATGCAGTAAAGGGTGAAAAATGGAGGTTGATCATTATCATGGTATTGCATACTGCTATGGAATTGCCTACTGTTATAATATTGATAAATGTTGCTGTCATGGCAGCTGTCATTGTGAAAATGTAAAGGTCTTTCCTTATCTTTTACTAAGGTTCACACTAGGGTGGATTTAGGAGCAATAGGCAAAGCCCACGTAATGCTCCTTACTCAGTACCCGTAATACTGGAGGTTTGCAATGGACAATATTTAATTTATCCAGTCTATTTTTAAACTTCTGTTATTACTGATGATTATATCATATGGAAGTGAATTCCAGCAAATAACTATTCTCTGAAAATAATATTTTCTTTTAAACTGTTAATGTGTTGTCCTTTTATTTGAAGTGAAAGACCTCTACTTTACCAGAGCCAGGCTTAAAGTCAAAACCCATTTTATATACTGAATAAAGATCTTAGACAATTTCCCTCATAAGTAGCAGGCCACCTCTTAAACGTCTTTTGTATTAATCTGTCTGGATAACTGAGTCCCTGTAGACCTAACATATGCTTTGTTATCCTTTTCTGAACCCTTTCTACCTGGAAGACATCCTTCATTTTATATGGGCACCAGAACTGACAGCCGTAATCCAAATGTGGGCGAACATATGGCCTGTAAAGGGGAACTACTATTACTACTGGATCGCTAGACTTTATAGTCTCTGAATGAACCATATAATTTTATTAGCTTTATTAATAGCTTCATTAATGTGCTTGGTGGTGTTTAAATCATTACTTATCATCCCTAAATGTTTTTCATTATTAATTTCAGTGAGTTGCCTTCCACACAAGAAGTAAAGATGTTTTTTTATTCTTGGTCTCTAAATGTACAACTTTGCATTTATCATGATTAAAATATTAAATTCATCTCCCAAGCTGATGCTCAATTTGTGATATGATTTAGATCTTCCTGAATCCTGTTTGCTTCTCTGTAGAGTTACATGTACTACCTATTTTTGAGTAATTGGTGTACTTCATACTCCAACTGCGTATGTCCTTTGTTAAGTCAGACATAAATATATAAAATATAAGTGGACCCAATACTGATCCCTGAGGCACTTCACTGGACATGGAGCCTTCATCTGACAAGAAACCATTGATTAGAAGCTTCTGAGTACTCTCCTCCAACCAGTTGGAAATCCACATAACGTATTTAGTACTAATATCCTGTGATTTTAATTTATCTATGACTGCCCAGTGAGGCACAAGATCAAAGGCTTTACTAAGGTCCAAAAAAGTAACATCGCACTGTATTTTATTATTCAAAAGATTACTCACTTTTTCATAAAAACACAATAAATTTGTGGTACAGGATCTCCCTTTCTTAAAACCATGCTGATCTGGATCAATGCTACTCAAGGAGGAAGATAGTCTATCCTTTATGATACCCTCTAACATTTTGCATATTATTGATGTAAGACTAATGGGTCTATAGTTACTAACATTGAGGGGCTATGCTACTGTGGGGTATAGGGTACACACTAAATGTGCATACCCCACCTGTGTAGCTCCACGGCCCCAGACAGGCACAAGGTGCATGTTATTCACTACCACATGCACCTGCGGGGCGCCTGTCCATGGTCCCCCCCACAGTACACAGGACTGCGCAGGGTGGCTGGGGGTGGAGTATTAGACCCAGGCGGGCATCCAATCGTATTCCCATTTTGGGACTAGGGGTGGATCCCTTACATGTGCAGTTGCGGGTCTGGGAGCATGAATAGCTACAGCAGTCACCCAGAGCTCTGTGGCCATGCCCATATGTCTGGCAGTCCCCCCCCACCCGATACCAGGCCACATGGCACATCACACCTCACAGCTGTAAATCCCCCAACCCATGCACACGCACACACACACACACACACACACACACAACTTCCCCATCCCCATGTGGCCATATATCCCTCATACACTACTGAGCCCCATCCCTGTGTGTTCAATGCATCCCTCTCCCCACAAACAGCCTGACCTGTCCCTGTATGGGTCATTGACCCCCCCAAACACAGGACTGCCCCAACCCTGAAAAAGGTCAAGAAGGACCACAGAAGAGTGGCGCTACTGCAGTAGACTAGGAAAATAGGGATAAGAGAAGAGGGATGGTCCTGACAAGAGCTAAAAGGGGTTTCAAAAGGGGGGGCTCTGCCACATATCCCCATTGACAAGCAGAAACCAGTCCTAATCTGATTTCCAAGACATCCTAACCACCCAAACGATGGGTAGGATGGACTTCCGCCCACCCAATCTTGGAAGCTCCACCCCAGGGTCCCTGATACTTTCATAAGAACAAGATACGAACATGAAATCAGTACACAAGATGTACACTTGTTCTCTAATCAAAACTATTTACCCTTGAGTGTCTATAAACAGTCTAATACCAGTTAAATACTACATTGTACATCAGAACTAAACAATCATGCCCTGCTCTGTGGGGCACCATGTCTGGACAAAAAATCTGCATTTACATGGGACGTACTTGCCCTATGCTTGACAGTGAACTGGTAAGGCTGTAGAGCCAGATACCATCGCATAATGCTATTATTTTTATCTTTCATTTGAGAGATGCAGTCTGAAATTCCTCAATTATGTACAACAATTCTTGTTTTTGTTCTTGTGTCAGGTCAGGGTTTACACTAACATCCCCAAGTCCCTGCCCATAATCAGTGTGAAAGGGGCATCCCAGAGATAAAAATGTAAAGGTCCTATCACCCATTTGGCTGCTAAGCATTCTTGCTCCCCTGTAGAGTACCTTTGTTCATGATCGTGTAATTTCTGTGAAATGTACACTACGGGGTGCTCTTCTCCTTGAACGGTTTGGCTTAATACTGCACCAGTCCCTGTCCCTGAGGCATCAGTATATATCTCAAAGGGGTAATCAAAATTTGGGCTTATTAAAACGGGAGATGAAAACAGAGCTACTTTTATCTGTTGGAAAGCTTGCTCACATGCTGGAGACCAAATCACTTTGTTTCCAGACTTCTTCTTTGTAAGCTCCATTAGAGGAGTAGCAATGGCAGCAAAATTAGGTATAAACCTATGATAATATCCAGCCAATCTCAAACACGAATGAGCATGCTTCTTTGTGAGTGGTACTGAACAATTAGCCACTGCCTCCACTTTACTGATCTCTGGCTTAATTAGCCCATTTCCCAACAGAAATCCTAAATATCTTGTTTCTTTTTGTGCCAGATCACATTTTGAGTTTTTCTTTTGTCAATCCTGCATGTTTAACAGATGTTAATACCTCTCTCAAATGGGCCAGATGGGTCTGCTATGATGTACTGAACATGACAACGTCGTCTAGGTAAGCCACACAAAAATAATGATGTGATGCCAGCAACCTATCCATAAATCGCTGAAATGTTGACTGTGCACCATGGAGACCAAATGGCATAGTTTGAAACTGGAATAAACCCATAGGAGTAGAAAATGTTGTTTTCTTTTTGTAGTCTCTAAAGGAATCTGCCAATAACCTTTAGTCAAGTCCAGAGTAGAGATGTATTTAGCATTTCCTGTTTTATCAATATATCATCCACTCGGGCATAGGGTATGCATCAGATTTAGATACCTGGTTCAACCCCCTGAAATCTAGGCGTAACCTAATTCCTCCCTCTTTCTTGGGAACCACCACAATGGGTGAACCCCAGGCACTTTCTGATGGTTCAATAATGCCTAGCATTTGTAACTTCTTGATTTCCTCTTGTACTTTTCTCTGACCCGATCAGGTAACCTATATGTTTTTTTCTAATAGGGGCCACTTCTGTATGGATTTGATGTTCCACCCCTAAAACATGCCCAGGTACACTTGTGAATGCAGTCTGAAATTCCTCAATTGTGTACAACAATTCTTGTTTTTGTTCTGGTGTCGGGTCAGGGTTTACACTAACATCTCTAGGTCCCTGTTCTCATTCCAACTGGCCATATGCTATGTCCAATTCATTCTCTTTTAATTTGGGGAGGACTAGCAAACATTTGGCTGGCTCAGGTTTAACATGTCATCTCTTTAAAAGATTTGCATGATAAATCTTCCTTTTCTGTCTCCTATCTGGTGTTTCTATCAGGTATGTAACAGGACTCATTTGCTGTATCACTCCTTAGGGTTCATGCCACTTCATAAGTAATTTATTGGTAGAAGTAGGTAACAATAACAAAACCTGATCTCCCTCTATAAACGCTTTTGTTTTGGAGACAGCCTGATCATACCCCTCCTTCTGAGTTCTTTGGGCCTGTACTCCTGCTTCATGGGCTCTTTGGGTATAGATAATCAGGCATTTCTGAAGTTCCCTCATAGAGGACGCTATCCCAGGATGCTTCTTGTCCTTCCCCTCCTCCCAACACACTTTTACTACATCTAGTGGTCCACGGGAGTTCCTACCATAAGGTAATGAGAAGGCGGAGTAGCCTGTTAAGGCCCAAGGGACCTCATGATAGGCAAACAGAAGGAAAGGTAAATATTTGTCCCAGTCCCTTCCTTTATCCTGAATAAATTTTCCAAGCATCCTCTTAAGTGTCTGGTTAAATCACTCTACAAGCTCATCTGTTTAGAGATGATACAGAGAGGTGCACACAGCCACTATCCCTAGAAGGTGGTGGTACAGCTCTTTTAGCAGTAGGGCGTTGAAATTACTTCCCCATCTGTCAATATCTCTTTGGGATGCCAACCTGACTAAACAACTTCACCAACTCTTCTGCAATCTTAGGGGTGGTGACTGTGCACATCAGGATGACCTAGGGATATTTAGTAGTGTAATCCACTTCACTAGGAGAAAGCAGTTGCCTTTACTACTCTTGTTAAGGGTCCTCATGATATCCATGCCTATTCTCTCGAAAGACGTTGTTACCAAGGGATTGGCACCAGGGGCACTACTTTCTTCTCTACATGGGCAGTTAGTTGGTACTCCTGACATTCCTGATAATAATGGCTAATGTCTTCATGAATGCCTGGCCAGTAAAATCTCTGTATTATTCTGTTCAGAGCCTTGTCCCTCCCTGCATGCCCTGCCCAAGGTAAATCATGGCACCAAAACATGATGTCTTTTCTAAAACATTTTGGTACCAATAGTTCTTTAATGATTTATTCTGTCCCTGGTTTCTTGCACATTCTATACAAGACATCATTCCTAATTCTTATTTCTGGAGACCCGGGCACTCCTTTTTGTCCCACCTGTTGGAAAAAGGTAGATAATGTACCATCCTGTCTTTGTTTATCGCCTATATTATCATTCACAAGTACAGTTTTAATGTCCTCTGGTATACCATGCTGATTCCTTCACCATTGTTGTTGCTGCTTTTTAAAATTCAATGTCTGTCTGGTTTTACCAGGAGCATTTACCACATCCCCTTCAAAAGGAAACAATTTCCCCAACAATAGTTCCTTTTTCTTCTGGGGATGAGTGGTTACTGCTGTTAACATGTTTTTTTCCACAATTAGTGTGGAAAGTCAGGAAAATCATGACCCAATACAATGGGTACAGGCAAATGTGGAACAACCCGTGCTGTGACCTGTGTTGTCTTTCCTTCAACAGTAATGTCTATATTAGTGGTAGGGTACTGATATTTGTCTCCATGTACCCATACCACATGCATTAGGGTTCCTTTCTTTAGGGGTCTCACCACATCATGTCTAACTAGAGTACTTTTATTGCCCAAGTCAATCAGCCCCAATACAGTTCGGTTGGCAATAGTACAATGGTAAAAAACACCCAGCATTTAATAATGCCAAATGTGTCACATCGTGTTGTTTTGTAGAGCAGAACCTGGCTATGTGCCCCAGTCCCTGACAGTTTCAGCACACTATATTAGGAGGAAAGATTCTACCACTGGGACCAGTTCTGTTATTATACTGTTTATTTTGAAAGGAATAAGTAGGTCTTACCAGTGCAGGAGAACTCTTATTGGTAGTTGGTTCAGAAGCTCGCTGTCCTCTCTTTTCAACAGACTGATGTGCAGCCAGGTAGTCTTCTGCCAAAGTGATTGCTACTTCTGCCAATTCTGGGTTGTGCTCTTTAATTCAGATTTGCACTTCCATAGGCATGATTTGTAAAAATTGTTCTACGATGAATCTCTCCATTATATCTATTCTAGACTTCCTTCAGGCTGCACCCATTTACTACAACGTTTCTTCAATCTTGTATATGTCTCTGGGGGCGGGGTCTGAAATATTGTATTTAAGGGCCTGAAATCTCTGTCTGTATGTCTCTGCTGTTATATTGTAGCGTTTAAGCATCTCCTGTTTGACAAGATCATAATCATCACTTAAATGTGAGTCCATATTCCCATAGGGCTAGCTGCAGCTTGCGGATAAATATGGTGCCAGGCAAGCCATCCATTGGCTAGGTGGCCATCCACAAGCCTTTGCCACCCTTTCAAACATGGTCAAATAGGCCTCAATGTCATCTGACCCCGTCATTTTAGTGATTTCAATGTCCTTTGGGTTGGTGGGTACCCCTTCACTACTGGTCCCCTGTCCTGCCCCAATTTGTTTAAACATCATCCCACCTGAGATCTTGTCTTCTCTGTTCCCTCTCTGATTATTGTAGGTCTAGATTTCTCTGTCGCTCCATTTCTAACTGTCGGATCATCAGCCAGCAGAGTAGATCAGCCGTACTTTGTGTTGGTTCCTCTTGTGGCTCTTGGGATCTCTTCTTCGTCTCCGGTTCCTCATCCTCCTCAAAACTTTCATCCTTTGTTGTCCTTCTCTGGGTTTTAGTTGGCAAGCCGGCATATAGTGGCTCATCCATCATGTCTGTTCTTGTACGGGTGACTGCTCCTTGTTTTTTTCTCCGCTCCTCCTTCGGCCATCTCTGATTTGGTTGTTGTAGTGGTATCTGGTCAGATACCCAGACTGGTCTCCCCCTGCTACCATGGACCACCAGTAAATCCCACCTCTGACACCAGTTGAGGAAGTCTGTGTGGGAAACAACAACGCAGACACAGAGATTTTCAGCTTTAGAACACACTTGGAAGACAGTGTGCATTTTATTTTCAAAGAACAAAAACTCTAAAGCTGTTCACGTAGCAGTGTATAAGCATTTAAATAAAATAAACAAACACAAAAATGCACTCTAGAAATAAAAATAAAACTATTCAATTTCAGCACAACCCCAACCTTAGTTGTGTTTCCACAGAGTGGAAGGTTATACTTTCCAAGCCTAAGTGTTTCCACTATCTTCTGTGCTAATAGGTGGCAGTACTTTCCCTGTTGCTATCTAAGACTCATCTGCCTAGCTATAGATGCAGAACCATTATATACATGTCTCTAGTGATGTCAGTCAGTCAGCTGACCTGCCCCTTATTCTAATAACAATATAAACTCTCTACTAATACATTTATTTGGGGGATCAGCCAGACCAAAACATGAACAAATCCCCAGGCAATGCATATCTTTCATTTCTATCTCCAGAAACTCTTAGGTTTCAGATATTTTGAAGGATAATTACTCAGTGGTCATCTGGGTGTCATGGGTACACCCCCTGGACAATATTGTGGACTGTCCATGACCTCTACTATGCATATAAATTAGCCTCTGTTTGGCCCCACTTTTCCCTAAGGTGCAAACTCATACTAGAATTTCAGGTAAGGAACAGAACCTTCTTTGTTCACAATACAAGATTATTTCTTTTTTTTTATTTAATAAACTTTATTCATTTTAGATATTTAACAATATACCAAAATAGACAACATGACAGTGCTATGAAATGAACATCTAGCAATATACAGTTACATGACTTATCGCATTCGGTAAAAAGTGACTGCCTAAAAGGAAACAAAATACAAGCTTATTTAATAAAAAAAGAAAACAGTCTGTGTTCTCTATATATCTTGTGTCTCTATTTATTTAGCCTTGGGACACAGTGCAAGAGGCAAAATATGTCGTAACAACCGATGGCTACCTTTTCCTTTAGCCCATTTGTGACTTTCATTATCTCCCATGTCCTATTTCTAACAAGGAAGATGAAAGTCCTTTGATTATTGCAGCATTGCAATTAAAAAGCATTTAAGAGCACTCTCTTGTATATGTAAAGGGCTTTTTCTGGCTCTTTCCCCCAAATCTTTGTCTCCATGAGAGCCTTTCCCTTACTTAACACGGTGGGACAAAAACGCTACAATTCAGAGTCTTCACTTGCTTCCTGTCGCACACTTGCTGGTATTACTGCACATTTGTACAGCCGCGTGGTGCAACCAGGAACGAGCCGTGCTTATCTGTGGGTATTTGCAAATAAAACCAGCCCTCTTTTGCTCAGTCCTAGACACCGCACTCTTTGTATCAACACACTCTTGCTGGCATGACAAACATTACAACAGCCATGAGGTGTGAGTTAGGAGCGAGCAGTTTTATACATAGGTACCTGAGTCAGTCTTTCTGTGCTGCCTGTATTCTTTATGTACCTATTTTACCATACCCCATTGATACAATCGTCCCTGTATCCTGGCAAGTTCTGTAACATACTCTTAACTATCCAGGGCATTTATAAACTTGTTTTCACCACAGTCACTTACTTAAGGACGTTTTATCATTACATGAATAGCTGTTCTTGTCAAGGACACAAAATGAAAATATATAGTGAGAACAGAATAAATTAAAGAAATTACACGGAGAGCCATCCCCTCATAATGGGAAAAAGGAAAAGGTCAAGAAGGACTACAGAAGAAGGCGCTACTGCAGTAGACTAGGAAAATAGGGATGAGAGAAGAGGGATGGTCCTGACAAGAGCTAAAATGGGTTTCGAAAGGGGGGCAACTCTCACACACACACACACACACACACACACACACACACACACACACATACACACACACACACACACACACACACACACACAGAATTTCCCTATCCCCATGTAGCCATGTATCCCCCACACACTACTGAACACTGTCCCTGTGTGTTCAATGCACCCCCACCACAACCAGCCAGCCCCGTCCCTGTATGGGGCATTGACCCCCCCAAACACAGGACTGCCCCAACCCTGTTCATGCCAAGCATCCCCCCAACATGTATGCATGGTCACTGTGTGGAAATTCACGACATCCCCCAAAACACACAGGAATGCCCTGTTCCTGTCGATGCCATACACCCCCCCGACATGCCAGTCCCGTCCCTGTATGTGTCATTGCAGGCCCCCAAATACATGTCCGCCCCATCCCCATAGGTTCCAGTCTTACCCACCCCCCCAACAACATGTCATCTCCAACCCTGGTGTTGTATCAGACACCCCCATACACACACATATATACACACACACACAGTGTTGCCCTGAGTCAACAGTGCCCCAAACCCTGATCCCTTAACACCTGCAGAAACAGTGGGGCCAGTGGTCCCCCACACCCCATGGCACTGACAACCCCCACCCCGCCAGTCCATGTACCTTCCAGTCAGTGTCGCGGCTTGGGACGGCCAGCGGCACAGCCCTCCACATACCTCCTGGGCCACCGGTCATCCAAGTGATGCTGTGAGCTCTGTGCCTATATATAGAGGCACTCTCCCAGCTAACACTTGGATGGCTAACCGAGGAGATGTGTGGAGGGCTGTGCCACTGGCTGTCCCGGCTTCTGACACTGACTGAAAGGTCTGAGACGAGGTGGGGGTTGTCATACTGAGAATAAGGGTGCAATGGTCACCAATGTTTCTGCGGTGATTACAGAACTGAGGTTTGGGGTAGAGTTGACTGGAACAACACTGTGTGTGTATAGCTGTGTGTGTGGGGGAGGGTGTCTGGTATGACACCGGAGTAGGGGCTCATGTTGGTGGGTAGAATGGAACTTATGGGGATGGGGCAGACATGTGTTTGAGGGGCTTGCAATGGAAAACATACTGGATGGTCTGGCATGTTGAGGGTGTGGGTGGCTGCAGAATGGGGACCAGGCATATCTGTGTGTTCGGGGATGTTGTGAATCACCACACAGGGACCAAGCATACATGTGGGGGGATGCTTGGTACTAATGGGGTCAGGGCAGTCCTGTGTTTGGGGGGTCAATGGCACATACGGGGATAGAGCTGCCATGTGTTTGGGGGAATATTGTAGATGCTACCTGGGACTGGGTGGATGAGTGCATGGCAGAGGTGCAGATCTGCGATGGGGGGACATAGTTCTAATACTATACAGTCACTCACCTGAACAGCTGCCCCAGACCTCCCCATCAGCTTGTGGGCTGAGGTGGCATGGGGGGTCATTTCCTAGTCCCGCCGTGGCCAGCAGGTGGAGTCTGTGGGGGCACACAGTGGGTAATTGCAGGGTCCCAGCTGCCATAACCTGCACCCCTTGTACCTGGCAATACACGCCTTAGTGAATGCCCATGACATGCCCCACACCCACCCCCAGTGGGTTGCTGACCATGCAGCCAGGGGATTGGGCACGTAGCTGCCTTGTGCATGGATCATGAATGCCACCGGGGGGTTGCGGGACCGCTGTTGTGTGGCGTTCCAAATTAGTGTTGCCTATGCCCACCTACGTGCCTTGGATATGTGGCACGTATGCTTTCTTTTTTAATTTTTGTGCATAGGCCACATTATGCTTTTCACCCTTTTAAAATAGGGGAACCACATTAGCCTTTTTTACAATCAGTAAGGATTTGGCCGCTGTTTATGCTATGTTCAAATAGCTTTTTTAGAGGATAGGATTAATGGACATCATTTTTACCATACTTCCAGTGAATATATCTGGACCAGGGGAAGAGTGAGTGTTTGATCTTGTTCTTAATTGTATCCTCTGAAATTTCAATATATTCACTTATGCCTATTCTAGCATTTTGGGGTGTTTTACTATTTTTGCAAACACTTACAAAATGATCATTGAACTCATCAATAATTTTATTTATTTATTTATTTAAGAGATTTACCAGGAAAGCATGCTGAGCAGATTACCGCTCGATTCCAGATGTGCCCTGGGGTAGGGAGTTTACACTGGTACAGTAGAGCAGAACAAAACACAAAACAACAACAATAACAGCAAATTTTACATATTTCGTTTGGTGCAACAATGGATGAGGTAGTCACAATATAAGTAGAGTAGTGCATATTCAGTAGCATTTAGCAATATAAGGTGCAGACCGAAACAGAAACCCAGGCTGGTGATATAGATGGGAGGTAGGAAGTGAGATGGGGGTCAGCAGGAGGGGGAAACAGGAGCAGATGGAAGAGAAGTGCGTTTTAAGAAGTGAATTCCATTGTGGAGTGCTTGTAGAGTGTCTAATAACGGCTGCCAGGGAGTTCCATAATTTGGGCAGCCTGTGGCTGAAAGCAGCCTGGCCAGACCGGGTGGATCTGTATGGAATGTGCAGAGCCTAGAGTCTATGTTTCTGAGAGTGTAGGCCAGTGGAGAGAGGCGGTTAGGGAGGATGACAGGCAGGATGGGAGCGTCTGTGCCCAGAACTTGGCAGAGGTTCTAGCACAGTGAAGCAATCATCGGTTATGTAGCGGGGGGAGTCCCAAGGACTGGTAGAGGTCACAGTGATGGGTATTGGGAGGCTGGTCCAAAGAGAATCGGCAGAAGAAGTTATAAAGGGGATCAAGCCTCGTTAAGGAGGTTTGGGGGGGTGGCACAGTAGACAACATCACCGTAATCCATAATCTGGAGGATTATTTTTTTAACTATTGCTTGCCTGGTTGGTAGAGGAATGCAATTCTTGTTCTGGTAGAGGGCTCCCAGCATGGGTGCAATTTTTTGTGTAGACAGTCTATATGCGCTGAGAAGTCAAGTTACTGATCTAGCCAGATGCCGAGATAACGATATGACGTGCAGGTCTCTAGTGGAGATCTGTCCAGAGTGTAGAATGTGGGTGGTGCAGTAAGCCGGGTTAGCTTGGCCCGAGATCTGAAGGTGAGGGAGACTGTTTTTTTTTAGTTCAAGAATAGTTGGTTTGAAAGGAACCTTTATTTCTTTTTTCAGACTAGCTGTATTTGTTTAGACTGGAACTAAGCCTACTCCAGTCAAGAAGCAATTGTCTAGCTAGACCGTGCATGCTATGTGTATGCTGTGTAGTATACTGCTTATTGTTACAGATGGGCTCTGCTTATGGACTTGATGTGGACATCAAGTATTTAGGTGGAGGAGTGGGATTAACCTGGACTCCTTTTGCCCCCTCCTGAAGTGCTGCATTGTTTTGATTGCTCTGGCCTCTGGGACCACAGCCTATGTGGGGACTGGGGAGCACTGCTTTTTCTTTTTGCAGCCACCTGGCTGATTCAATCCACTGTGCTCAGCGTGCCCAACACAGATTACTATATCACAGCCTATACAAACTGTCTGACTGCTTCAGCAGTTGACGATGAAAACAAATGTTTCCTCTGTGTGCTATGGTCCCAGGGATACTAAAAAGAGCATCAGAGGGACCAGAGACACATTAAGAGGGGAACTGGGAACAACATGTTTTTTGCACTTGTGATGTCTGTTATTAGCATGGCTACCAGCTACTCCTACAGTGGGGATCACCATGTCTGGAGAGGGAAGGCACAATGACAAGGGGGAATCCCCATTTCTGACAAACACTCGACTGGATAGGAGAGTGCAGGAGTGCCTACAGCTCTGAGGGGTTAGTTAGTTTAAAAGCAGGACAGGAGCTCCATGAAAGAACTTTGTTTTGAAGCCAGTGCTCTCACTGTTGCGAAGGATGCCATCTTGCCAAATCCTGATCTCACCATGAGTCAATCATTGGTATTGGATCTTGGCATGTGTCCCCAAGAGGATTCTGGGAAAATGACTGTGCTGCATGCTTGGAACCCTTCATGCTGACCAATACGAACATACGAACATATGAAAGAAGCCAGCAGATACAAGCCAAAATGATCTATCTCATCTGCTTGAAATTGCAGCGTGTTTTATTCCACTGCTGCCACTCCCCCCGCCCCCGCTCATTTCCTCATCTGGGTTGAGCTCTCCCCTTGAGTCAAGCCACTACCTACAGTTATTTTGCCCTTGACTCTATCCCAACCCCTTTTGAAGCCATCCACTGTCTTCTGAGAGACCAGCTCCTCAGGCAGTATATTCCATGCTGTCACCACTCGCTCAGTTAAGTAGTGCCTCCTCATCTCCCTTCTAGACCCCCCTCCAGTTTCTCTTCCTTGTGACCTCTCACTTTTTAGCAGAGAACATGCCCCTTTGTACCAGTAGTATTTATGCCTCTTAGGTATTTAAAGGTCTCTATCATATCCTCCCTGTCCCATCTGTCCTTCAGGGAGTACATGTTAAGCTCACTCAGTCTATTCTCGTAGGTCTTCTCCTTCATCCCATTAATCATTTTGGTTGTCCTTCTCTTGACCCCCTCTAGGAGTTTGATGTCCCTCTTCAAATAGAGATGCCAAAACTGCATGCAGTACTCCATGTGTGGTCTCACCAGTGATCTGTACAGTGGGAGGATCACTTCCTCTCTCCTTGAGGTGATTCCTCTTGCTATTCACCCCCCCAACAACTTGTTTGCCTTAGCAGCCACCCTTCTAAACTGAACTGTGTGGTTCACGTTCCCTGTTACCATTACCCCAAGATCCTTTTCTTCCTTGGTGACCTTCAACCTTTCCCCCCCCTAAGGTAGCTGTACTTGGGGTTCTTTGACCCTAAGTGCATGACTTTGCACTTTCCCACATTGAATCCCAGCTGCCATGTTTCTGACCGCTTTTCCTGTGTGTCCAAATCTTTTTGGAGCACCTTCATCGTCTCTCCATTGTTCACTACTGCACTAATTTTAGTATCGTCTATGAACCGGCTCAACTTGCTCTCAACCCCCTCTGCTATATCAACAATGAAGACATTAGACAGTACTGGCCCCAAAACTAAGCCTTGTGATACCCCACTTATGACTGCACGTGGTGTTGAGAGTTCTCCTCCGACCACCACTCTCTGTTGCCTGTTCTTCAGCCAGCTTGCTATTCATCCAGTCAACCTTTTAGCATCCCCCAGTAACCCCAATTTGCCCACCAGTCTTCCATGTGGTACTGAGTCAAAGGCCTTGCTGAAGTCACGGTTCAGGACATCAACTGCTTGGCCTCCATCCAGTGCCTAGTGACCCAATCAAATAAACCTATCAGGTTTGCCTGGCAGGGCATCAAGTGAGCATTCTGCATACTAATTTCAATGACTGGTAGCCCTCTGTGCCAGTCAAATGCTGCTTTTGCCCAGAGAAAGGCTGAGAACAGATCTCAAACAAGTCAGATAGCAGTGAGCTCTCACAGTTTGAGGAAGACTTGTGCTGCAGGCTGAAGCAAACTGAGGGAAACCTGCCTGAGGCTTCTATAGCCATTCCTCAGGAAGCAGTTTCAAGGTGTCTATGATCGGTGATGTCCAGAGACTAAACAGTATGTGTGCCTACTGTGTCAGAATGACACCTACTGGGGAAAGAGACTGTTCCTGTGTATGGAGGCAAACACGTACTTCTCCAGCAAGTGTGTCACAGCTGCCAGCCTGTGTGTGACCAGAAACTGCATGACAGTACTGCTGTGTGAACGCTGTGAAAACTTGCATCAAGGCTGCAGTTAGGGAGACAGCTGGTTAGTGGTACTACTAGGCACTAGTTAACATACCACACAAGGATCTAGAAGCCTAGACGTGTGTGTGTGGCACTTGGCCCATGCCCCTGATCCTCAGAATGGTCTGCCCTGCAGAGGAGGAAGCAAGAGGAGTCAGAGAGGGCCAGATGACTGCCAGAGTAGAAATCCTGATACACATCCTGAAGAGGCTGAGACCTGCATCGTCAGTCTGCCCCCCGCCACCCCCAACTGCATAACTGATTAACTGCATGATAGGACCTGCACCTACAGAGAGCAGGAGGAGGAAAAGGAGCCCAAGTTGTCAGGGGAGCTGGTAACACTAGAACCATGAGTACTCTCAGGGCTTCATCTGCAACTGGAATTTTGTATAAAGTTTGTCACCAAAGCTACAGCTTTGGCCATCAAACCAGGATCTACAAATATCTCATCTGAGGTTTGCTATTTTAGCAATTGCATGATCTTTGGAGTTTGGATTACCAAAAGTGTTCATCTTCTTTGAAGTCGCTACCACCACTGGCCAACCAGCTGGAGCTCCATCAGGTCTGCATCGTTTCACCAGCTGCATATCCAGTGAAGCACAGGGAGCTCACAACTGGTTTGAAAGGGTTTAAACTGGTACCAATGAGATATGGGTAGTGCCCTCAGTTCAGGTAGACTAATAATTCAGAAGGCTGCAGCTACTGTATGCATTGTCTGGTGTAGGTGGGTACTACTGCATAAGATTACTTGTTTTAAACTGTTTAATAGGTGGAGCCTAGTCAGGCCTAACTTTGGCCCTGCCACTTTAAAGTTTATGACAGTTCAAAAGGAGATATTTTATTAGTATTTTCATTTTTCTCATGAGCATATCATTAGTAGTAAGTCATTAATTGCACTTTTGTTATTTTTAAGGTTGCACTGTGATTTTACTTGTAAGAGTGGACACTGTAGGGAGGTGGGAGGTACTGCATACTAAAGGGTTGTACTATCCTGACACAAGGCCCACTTAAACTTAACTGTGGGTGGAGGCACCACGCAAATTAAAAAAAATATCTGGATACGAAGCCCATGTCAGCAGCATGCCTTAGATTCTGCTCGCCCACATGGTACAGCTACATTGTAACTTGTCCCAGGATCAGTATACAATTAACACTAAACAGGGCTGTACAGTTAACATTGATCCGGGGTCAGTGCTTGCATCCAATATGTGCCTAAGACAAGTCCCTGCAATTGTCAAAGTAGCGGCTAGTGTATCCTAATGGCAAAACACAGGACTGTGAATCAAGAGAACTGGCTCTGAATCTTAATTCCACTCACAAGTGAGCATATTAAAATGTTACTTTCCCTGCAATTTTGCCTTCACCTCAGATTTCACTAGAGTGGTGATTTTCGGCAGTATTCATTTCAAACTGTAAATCTCGACTAAAGGGAGTCGAGTGCAGAAAATAACTTCCCTTGAAGAAGGGTAGTTTTCAGCACACTGACCCAGAATCAGTGCTGATAGTAAACTGATCCTGGTTTAGTGGCCGGGAGAATAACCACTCTGGAGGGCCTCACAGTTTTGGGAACTGAATCAGTTTCAGAGCCCAGATCTTATACTGTTGATCACATAACCAGGTTGTCTTGGATGAATGAAGTTTTTGATTGTAATGTAGGGACATCTGTGGTTACTTCAGCCTGCTGTGTACTCTTATCTTCATACTTCTGCTTTTCCTTTGCTTTCAGTTCTTTTTGACTGAAGTCAACCATAGCAGTAAACTCTACACATAAATTTCAGTCTGACTCTAAAGTTTTGTTTTAACAGATCTCTGCAATCATTTTTAAAATCAAAGCACTAGTTCCAAGAACAAGAGAAATTTTTCTTGGAGCCCAGATTGCCTATTTAACTCCAGTTTATGTATCAGAGCAGGTAACCACTGTAGATTAGCAGAGGTTTCATTATCAGGCAGGGTGCCTGGCTATTCCACCCGTCTACTTTGAGCCTTCAACATGCCACTTTTTCTCAGCTTCTCTTTCAGATCTGATTAGATTTTATATCCAAGACGTCGAGATAGTCAAGGTAATGGGTGTTTGAAAATGACTTTGCATTCCTTTGTTAGTGCTGCTTCCCACGTTATCTCCAACTCAAATGTGGAATCATAAGTAACACATGGTGCCATGTCTGAAACATGAATGACAGGGTCATAATGGGATGTGTTGACTCACTGTAATACAAAGTATCATTCTGTATCCCCCCTGCAAATGGGGGTTCCCAAAAGTCTCCTAGGAGCTTGCCTAAAGACCCCCCAGCCTGGATGGTGTTCTGCATTTAAGCCATTTATCTGTGAGTGCTTTCAGAGCCTCTGGTACTGTCTCTTTAAGAGCTGTCTGCTTGCAGGCAGGATTGGTACATGGGGGGACTGTGTGGTTCCCTGCTCAAGTCCCACTCGAGCTGCTGACAAATTGCTCCGTTTCTGCCGTCGCTAAATAGGCAGAGTGAGCACTATTCAAAGATGTAAGTGAGCACCATTCAAAGTTGTAACTGTTTGCTAGAGATCCGTTAGAGTAGTAGTGGAAATATAATTTATCTAACCTGCCTTTCTTGCAGCTGGGACTTTGTGTGCTTTGCCCCTCCATTTTGGATCTGAACTGCAGAATAGATCCAATCAGGTAGAAGGGGCATCTAAAATGGAGTTTAAGCCTATCAACCAGGATCAGGACTCTCTCGGGGAGACAGCTGGCCATAAGGATATAGCCAGTGATTCTGGGAAGTGAGTTCGACTGTGTTTCTTTCAAGCACTCACAATAGGGCATTTTGAGTGATTGGCAACTGAAGCCCACCAATTGGACTGGATGGCGCTCCGACTGTAGTTCCCTGCCTGGTGTCTGGGAAGGCAGATCTGTTGTGACACGCAACTGGGGAAGGAGCTCCGGGCCTGCGCTGCAGAGTCTTGGCAGCAGGGGAAGCACGTGTGGAGGCCCAAAGTCGTGTGGCGTGGTTTTGCCGTGGTGATTCGGACTGAATCCATTGTTACTGAGGAGAGGAGAGGCTGAGCAGCCAAGAACCAGGCTTACCCTGTAGAGGACTGGAGAAACTGCTTCATTGCGCTTGGTCTGTCAGGGAAGTGAAGCTGTATCACGAACTCACGGGTTGGCAGTAAGTGTGATTGGGACCTGAGAGCAGCTGCCTGGCATATTAACTTCTTTTACATATAAATTTTTTGGGTGTGTCCTGCTTGCAGAACCTTGTTCCCCTGCTGTGTGAAGGGCTTCCAGAAATCCATGCCACTCTCGGGGACAGTGTCCAGCATTAAGTTAGTGAGTGAAAATCAGGGTAGCTCCTGCCATCTGTACCTTTAAATTGCAAGTGTTTCATCTGATTTTCTTTCTTTCTTGCTACATGAACTGAGCCAACCGGCTCCAGATTACAAATTGGGTATTGTGCAAGTGTTTTTTCCATCACAGGGCCCCAACCAGCTGCACCGATCCTGGCTAGCCCCCCATCCTGGGTACCCAGTGAAAGTGACATTTAGGGACTCTGAAATTGCTCACGGTACTGTGAATATTAATGCGATTGATCTAATTAACCTGATTTCCTGTCCTTGTTGCCATCCCTAAATAAATCAGATCTGGTTGTTTCAGCAAAGTTACACTGACTAAGGTATGTGTTTATGTTAAAGTATTGTACAGTGGCTATTGAATTACATCCTCCTGCTTTACAGGGTGTCCCCAGAGTCAAGCTGACTGAACTAGTCCTGGGGGTAAGTGTACATTGTGAAGATACTCCTGACATATCGTGTTGACCACTAGTGGGAAGAAAGAGGGGTTACAGTGCCCCAGAGGGCTGTGACCAAGTCAGAACAGACCGTATCAACCCTGACCTCTGGGTGGAGGCACCCGCCATTGGACCTAGGCCCCTCAACCTGTCAGTAGTCAGGCAGGGGTAGTAGCCCTTGGGATAGCGTCACCTGGGGGTTACACTTCTACAGTACTATAGAGCAAGATGAACCTCTGATTAGTTATGATCGGAACATGAAAAATGATAAAACTTTGTTTTAAAATTTTACTTTCATACTGCAGTTTAAATGTCTTAAATGTGTTATTTTGGCAATGAAAAAGAGAAAAATACAAAATCACACATAATCCCTATTGCAAAGCATCATGGGTAGAATCTACAAATCCTCATGAAGGGATTATGGTTGATTCAACTTTAAGCAGGACCAAAAGTGCCAAAATGTGGCAAAAGGCCTAACAAACTGCAAAGTCTGAAAACAGCAGACCGTAGACATACGTTTTGTCCTTCTTAGGACTCATCAGTTTGCCATAGCTGTGCATTAGCCTAGAAGGAGTGGCAACCAGATAGATTGTAGCAGTGGTTTTGGTCATAGCATGGTGAGCCCAAAATAGGAAAGAATTTAAAAGACAAGCACTCCAGTGGAAAAGCACTGAAGCAAAAGAAATTTAGCATGTCTGCATGTTACAGTTGATAATACTCATTTTTGGGTCACATGGTTATGCATTCAAGGCCCATACTTTGAGTTGAGTTTGTATCTGCTGCACTTGTATTAAAAGTTCTAAACTGGGTAAAGAAATTCCTACAATCTGATTTGCTAAAACAGCTTTGAAGCCATACTTTATTTTCTAATATGCAACACTAATAAAAAAGTACTAATAACTAGTTGCCTTTTGAACCAACATACCGGTGTGACACTCTCACCGATTTCAAAACCCATTCTGGCAGCCATCTTTTTTTTAACCAGGTGCCTACTCCATTCACCTGATTCTGCACTGTATAGCTGACCGGAAGTAAAAACATTACATCAGCACATCAGTTTGTTTTGTATTCCTAAAAATCGACCTAAATCTTTACACATTCTTGCTTCACACATTTTGCTGCTCACCATTGACTTACAGTTCTCTTGGTCACTTCTCCTCGATCAATTGTTCTGTACTGTTACAGACTTTGCATGTGCATGATTTTCCTGCTTGGCCACTGAATATTTAGTGTCATGTGTCTTGATCACTTTCTCCATGATCAATTGCTGTACTGTCAGTCACTTCACCTGATGCTTGTACCAACAGAAACAATTCCATTAAAGCAACTACCTAGTAATCACTATCTAATCTAGTGCCTCCTAATGAAAACCACAGGCAGGACCACCAACACAGGAACTACTTTGTGCATAATCAGCAATTTAAAGCAATTTTAAAAGTGTTTGCTTTTCTGTTTTAATAAATTACTCATAAAACCCTTATTAAAACCCACTTTAGAAGTACAATAAGACACTCTGTGGTGTTGATTATGCTGGAAGAGATGTACTTCTAAAGGCAGTAAGGAACTTGACTAGTGACCTCATGTCTCACTACGCCTCATGGCATGTGTTTATTTCAACATAACCGTGACCTCATTGTGTATTACTACTAACTTACATCTATGGCTGTGAGAGTGATACAAACATATGAACATATGAAGAATTCCAGCAGATACAAGCCTGATGTTCTATCTTGTCTACTTGAATATGCAGCTAGCAGCCTGCTATACTGCAGCTGTTCCCTCCTCTACTACCCCATATCCAATTTTATGCATGTAATAGCTGTTACCCTCCCCAGTGCCTCATTGGCGACCTTCCATCTGACTTTGTCCCATCCCATCTTAAAACTGACCACTGTCTTCAGGATACCACCTCCTCAGGCAATGTGTTTCCACCCTGTTACCGCTCACTCCATTGAAACAGTGCTTTCTCATTTCCCTTCTGAATCTACCACCCTACAACTTTAGATTGTGCCCCTAGTGTCCTTGTCCCTCCCTCTCCTTAATCTTAAAATTCCCTCTGTACCATCTTTATTTATGCCTTTCATATATTTGAAGGTTTCTATCATGACCCCTCTATCCTTCTGTTCCTCCAGTGAGTAAATGTTGAGCTCCCTCTGTCTTCCCTTGTGGGGTTTGTCCTCCATATCGAGGATCATCCTGGTTGCTCTGCATTGGACCCCCTCCGGCAATTTAACATCTTTTTTTAAGCAGGAGTGCCAGAACTGCATGCAGTACTCTACATGCGGCCTCACTAATGACCTGCACAGTGGCAGGATGACTTTCCCCTCTCCTGGACATGATTCCTCTGGTAATACACCCCAGCATCTTATTAGCCTTAGCTACCACTTTTCTGCACTGCACTGAATGGTTCATTTACCAGTTATTATCACCCAAGAGCTTTTTCCTCTTCTGTAGGGGATAATTGTACCCCACCCAGTCGGTAATGATTCCTTGGGTTTCTTGCTCCCAAGTGCATGACTTTGCACTTCTTTGTGTTGCACCCCAGCTGCCATGATTCTGACCAGTGCTTGAGTCTATCAGTGATGACAATGAGTCAAGTGATGACTATCAATTATCTATACCGAATACAAAGAATATTGGGTTAGTCAGTACTTGACACCACTTATTGTGTATTTTTCAATATTCACGGTACTTGGATATGGACCTAAAAAATGTTAAGAAAATAACTCCAGCCCTCTCTAGGTGGACAGGGCTAATCCTGTGGCTACCCTTCTCCTGCACCTAGCCATCTCACACTCTCCACTACTCCCCCCAAACCTTCCCATGCAGGGATCTGAAAATAAAGGCTAATTAAGTACTGGCTCTGCACCACAACCAGACAGTGTTTTTAATTCCCCAGTCCAACAAACATGGCCTAAAGGGACATTTGTCCTAGTCAACCTCCCTGCCTGATCCCAGTTCATGATATGGGTGGGGAAGTAGTCAAATTCCAGTATAACTCTGTGTCCCACCTGGGCCAGTATTGGAATTACAGTGTTAGAGTTTAAGGAGCTAAGGTGGGGCATAAGGGCAGGATCTAAAAATTGAGGCCCCCCTTCCCATTATAAGTCAATGGCAGCTACCAGGGCTCACTCAGAACTGAGGGGGAGAGCCCTGTAATTCCAGCACTGTCCACTCCCAATCCCATATCGTGCTGTTAGCATTTCAAAGTTAGGCTAAAAGGCAAAGAATCTTAACAGACAAAAGAACTGAGACAAGGGTTAGGCACATCATTTGCAATAAAGTCAGGTTTCAAGGAAATATAAAATCACTAATTTCCAATAATGCAAAGCATCTGGGAAGTACAAGTAAATAACAATGATAAATTTAGACTGGTTCTGCTTTAATTAGAAATGTATGCCAAATGGCCTCTCACACAATCTTCAAAGTGTGAACACAGACTGGTCTTTCTGTTTTCAGGCTTTGTACAGTAGTTATGTTGAGAGTTCTATTGACATCATACAATCTACTTAAAGCAGAACCAGTCTAAATAATTTCATAGTGATTTGCCTATACTTCCAATTATGCTTTGCATTATTGGGGGTGTGTGATTTTGCATTTCTAAGTCAGACTGTCATCTGACAGCTGGGGTGCACCTGGAAGGGTGGGGAAATAGTGGTCTGGCATCATTGGTGACACAGGTTAGGGAAGTGGGACTCACTGAGTTAGCCTGAAATTTGACTGTTATTGCCCCTCAAATCATAGTTCAGGGGTTGGGAGGGTAGTCTATTTGTGACAAATCTATCTTTGGGGCCTGGAGGTCAGACTAGAAAGAGGGAATGCGTTAAAATATGGTGCTGGGAGCTGCAGAGTGCCAGCACCCGGCAATATGTTTTAGGATGACTGCATGGGAAGGTGAGGCAGGGTGGAAAGTGGGAGATGACTGGGAGTGGGCAGGCGTGGCCACTAAATTATGTCTGGCCACTTGGGGGGGGGTCTAGAGATCATTTTAAATGTTTTCTTCCTTTTTGTGCCAAACAATTGCAACCCTAGGTGGTGCTATCCCAAGGGCTACTACTCCTGCCTGCGTGGTTAATCGCAGGTTAAGGGGCCAGGTACTGAAACAGGTGCCTCCACCCAGAGGGACGGGTTGTTAATAGCAAGGCTGACGAGGTACAGCCCTTCAGGACACTGTAATCCCCTTTTTCCCCTTCTAGTGGCCTGGACAATGTACAGTAAACACTTTCACAATAGCCCTTGTTCACCATACAAATCCCCACTCTGTCTGCACTCACCACCAGGGCTGGTCCCTCTGGCTCAACCCTGGAGACCCCCTGTAAAACAAGGTTATGCACAGCAAATAGCAACAGTAAAGTACTTTTGACACAAACTGCAACCAGTCAGGTTGAATGCAAATGGAGTTAGATCTGATTTATTCAGGGGACTTGAACAAGGGAGGGGCATAATCAGGTTGATTGGTTTAAAGGCTAAATCAATCAGGCAGTCATGCATGCACTTCAGAGTCCCTACACAGTCACATACTCTGGGTACCCAGGTGGAAGTAAGGTGGGCTAGCCTGGAATGTTACCCAGGGTAGGCTGGCATCGCAGCTGGTTGGGGCCGTGCGATGGAAGAAAGAAACATGCACAACCACACACAATTTGTAATCCCGAGCTGGATGGCTCAGTTCATGACAAGAAAACAACAAGTGAATTAGATGACAACACTTTTGATTTAACTGATGTTGCAGGGAGCTATCTTGGTGTTTACTCACAATACCCAATATAGGACACAGGAGAGATGAAATTGAGACTGCAGGTCAATGAACTGGAGTGCCAGGAGAAGCAGGGCCCACACGAATCACTGAGGCATTGTTCCTGTTCAAGGCATTGAGTAGGGGGCTGATCCCCAGGCAGGTCTCTCATTGATGGTTTTCTCTGTGGCGTGAGTAATCTGGCTGGGCCAGTGTGACAAGACCCAGACTGAGGAATAGTTCGGATGTGAGTCCAGAAAGCTGGATGCAGCTTCCAGCAAGCAAGACACAGTTACACACACAGTGGGGAACCAAATTGCGACCCACTAGTAGCACACAGCACATTTATGATAAAGTAATCACCACTGTACCAGGTGGATGACAGTCCAGGCTCAATCACAGAGTCTCTGCGCAAAAACTGGGAGTTTGGCAGTGAATGCATGTCCTGACAGGCCGATTGTGTTCAGCAAATCTTCAGTTTTCTTCAGGTTTCAAGCCTGGTCACCAATTCAGTGGCTTAAATCTCTCTCACAACTTCGGATGCAGTCCGATTCTTTGGAGAGCTCCCTCACAAGGGACAGCAGAACAGGCAGGCCAAACTCAGCCCTTCTACAGTTCTCCCACGTGAACTATGCAGGAGCTGCTGCTTGAAACACTCAAGCTGCTCATTGTTCCAATTCTCAACTCAGACTGACTTCAGCTGCAAGCAGCCTGGAACTTTCCCCAGGATCCAAAAGGTTCGGTTGGCTGAACCATCTGTCTGTCAATACAAGGGCTCCCCCTCCAGTTTCATTTAGGCGCCAAAGTCTCAAAACTACAATTCCTACAGAATTTTGCTCCCACAAGACCCCTGAGGGCAGACACCATTTAAGGTCCCCAAAGGTACTGATAGGCCCACAATGGCAGTCCAGAACCAGGATGGTGGTGCCATATTGAAATGTCCATGCTGCAAACAAGGCAGGTTAGACAAATTTCCATAACATTACTATTCTAATAGATAATCAGCAAACAAGTACAGCTTCTAACAGAGCCTCCTCTACGCAAATAGCGATGGCAGAATGGAGTGATTATCGGCAGCAGGGTGGAACTTCGAGCATAGAACACTCAGCCCCTCTCAGATTAAATAAGCACCATGTTATAGGCAGCTCTTAAAGAGACAGAGCACAGAGGCATTAAGGCACTCTCATACAAACACTTTTAAACACTAAGACACAGGATACCAGACTGGCCATGGGCATTTAGGCACACTCAAGCAAGACTTTTCGGGAACCCCCATTTATAAGGGGGTTACACAATGAATAACCAAATATCTGGGGTGATGAGTATGACTAGTTACAGAGAATATGAGAAACTGTTCTTATGCATTCCAAGTTATATGTTGAAGTCCAACAGAAGGACCTGTGTTCATACCCAGAGTATTTGGGTGGGAGGGAGTAGTGTTGCCCTGTAAGATGTGCTGTACTTCAGTTAGATTGCCATTGTTCTTCTGTCTTGTAAGATGTTCCATTTCTGCATTTTGAATCTGCATTAGCATTTATTTTAGATATGACATACTTTAAGAATTGATCTTTTAAACATGTCTGTTCTCTTGTTTTCTTCAATATTCTCAGCTATTTGTAAACACACAACCTGTCTTGTATTGTGAAGGAATAGTACCTGTTGCATTCTGTTAACATTAGTCACATGAAAAGTGGGATTTAACAATAGATGTCCAACTGGTGATCAGGTTGGGAAAGAGCACTGTCCGCTGAAGGGCCAGTAAGGGAAGGAAGTCTGAGCATCGCACAGGATGCTTGCCTCCTTGAGTGGGAGGTTGATCAATCCCAATATACCAGCACCACTTACAGGCTCAAGGTGGAGCCATGTCATCAGAGATGGCTTGATGTGAGGAATTGAACAGGATTATGTGCACCATGCATGCCTGCCACATGCTTATGGCTTGTGCATTCACAGCTGGTGTCTCATGGATGGAAGCACAGGAGAAAACAGCACCCAACAAGTAGGATGGTATCTCAGCATGCTCAGGCTCACGCTTCCTGTCTCCTCAGCAAGGCAGAGCCCCCTACCACCAAATCTGAATTCCAGAGGACCCTATCATGGAAGTAAACCATGGAGAGGGAAGGAGGATCCTCTAGGGGACAAAAGCAGGTAACAAGGCTGGGCAATTACTGTAAGAGGCAGATGGTAGCTATAACTAGGGAAGGTAAAAATAAATAAATTTATAAAACTATGTGTATTCCAAAACAGCTGAGAATACTGATCAACATCAAAAAAATCAGGAAAAAGAAGCTCTCCTTGATGCGCTAAATGTATACAAAAAGCATTTGTCTGTCTCTAAATCATCTGACCTCATAGTGCCTTTGTATATTATTGTTTTTAAATTGTTGGCCATAGAAGACACACTGAGCCACAGGTAATTTCCAGATGCAACCCAGGAACTAAGGGAGGTAATGTGACTTGGTTAGGTTACACAATATGCAAATGGTGACTGTGGGTTTCAAACTCAGATCTGCTGGGTCTCCAGGTTCAAATCTTGGTGTTCTAATATATGTGATATACTGCTTTCTGCTTACTTTATGACATCATAGTGCTTACTATGGTAAGAGACTGTGATGTCACTAACAGCAGTTGCCTCTGGAATGCTGGATGCCTTGTGCAGACACAAAGCAGAGTCATGAGCTTTGAGGTAAGTAATGAAGTCTGCTGACACCCAGGAGATGGGGCCCTTCAACACAGAATTGGAGGTCAGCGTGTGGAAACACTATCTCTGTTAGGGACAGAACTACAGTTGTGCAAAGTCAGGAAACTTTGCTTCATAACATTTCAAGTTGCCCAACTCTGCATAGTACAGAGATACACTAAGCACAGTTCTTCACTGAGCTATGAAGTCTATGCATAGCGGCACTTTATTGAAAAAAAGAACTAGCAATGTTCACTATACATAGTTGTCCCCAGGCAAATTTTCACTTTTCCACTTTTAAATGTAATCCATCCCACCCACTGTGTAACCCTGTCCTGCCCCCTTCCATGACTCATCCCTTTTAAAAATCATTTCCATCTCCTCGCCACCCTCTAGCACCCACCTCCCTCTTCCCCCACAGTCCCAGTGAAGTTTCTTATCATAAAGTCAGTTTAGAGAGTATAATAAATCCTTCCTCCACCTGCAGTAAATCACACAGCCAGCCATATTCCCCCACCCTGTCAATCTCCCCAGCTCTTGAAATCAAGCATCAGCCCCATACCATATCCACCCTTTAGCATCCATTTTCCTTATTCTCCACTAAGCCACCAAAGTTTAGGGATATATGAGTCCAGCTCCTAGAACACAAGAACACCACCCTGTGATGGAGCATTCATGCTGTCTTCGGTGTTGTGCAATACATTAATGAATGACGATTTCTCCCGTAGAAACAGTTGATTGGCCTCTTGTCAGCCAAATGAAAGTGTGCGGTGTGGGACAGGGTTGCACAGTGGGTGGTGTGTGGCCTAAATATTAAAAAAGACATTTATTTTTAAAAATGTTCACCATAGTAGGGAGTAGGGGTTAAAGTCATGGATTTAACTATGTTATGTCTAGCACAAGCTCCCAACTTCTCACCAAGTTTGTTGAATAACTTTAAATTCACAACACCTATAGAGAGAACATGCAAGGATAATGTTAAAGGGTTCTTTTGTGGATTCTCCACTCACAGTAGATGATATCTGACAGGACATGAGCTCTAAAAAACATCAGACTTGAAATTAGGACTGTAGTACATATTACAGAAGAAGACTGGATGGGAGCTAAGTAAGGACGTTTTCTGGCAGCAGATTTGTGGGATTTGGAGTAGCAGCACTGCATACAACCTCAAAGTGGAGCCTGAGATGAACATACAGTGCCGCCCACTAGGATCAAGCACTTTGCAAGAGTTGTCACAGCTTACTGCATGACAAACTGGAGTAATTACCATTGGATTACATTGAGTTCCTGCAGAATACTGCAAGATCTCCCGGCAAGAAGGTACATTGCCATCTCCCCCTCTCCATTTGTTAGACTTTGTCCTGCCTCCCCAAGAGTCCTAACAGCTGATTGGCTACAAGCAAAGATGATTGGCAACAGCTAGACAAGAAAATAAGAGTATTCTAGCCACATAATGGGTGCTAGGGGTTGCAGATTATGGCTCTCAAGTCCTCAGGTTCTGATGGAGGGTCTGACCATGAAGATGTGGAGGTGGGGCAGTGAAGCAAGCAATTGTTAATGTATAGTCTTTGAAATACTCTAGTACTCTACACTTCGGACACTGTACATTCAAAAGTCAAGTTACAATTTTATTTGACAAGTCACATAGGATAAAATATTTTCCAAAACACTGAGAAAATGCTAAGGTCTCTGTGTACTCCTTGTTAAATAAAACATAACAGTCAATATAGTGTACATGAATGTAGTAAATATATTCCTGCATACCTATTTCAAATGTTACATAGAGAATCATGTGTGGAAAGAGGGTGTATTATGAGTTTTTACACCTGTGGTGTGTGAGGTCCATAAACCTCTTGAGAAAGCAAAACACAAGAGATTTATGAAAACATACACATCAATAGTATATAAAAAACTCATTGTATGACCCTTCCCATATTTTCTCTTTACACTTACTGGCCTGTGACAACAGAGGTAAACATTGCACAACATTTTCACTATCATTAAGTAACTTGTACTGTTAAGACTAGATTGAGAGGCCAGCCCGCCAGCCCAGCATTAGCGCTACCGTTCATGACACTGATAACCCCAGTTCAGGAGTGAGTCCTTTGCATCGTGGGCTGGGGAGGAAAAGCATCTGTTGGACTACTCTCCTCCGGAGGGGCTGCAGGGATCTGGTGTCAGACAGACATCTAGCAGAGTCTGGGTTCAGCAGCCGGTAACCACAAGAGTGGGTGGGAGGTACCGGTGGATGTTGATGCACTGTGCATGGGAGCACCCACAGATGCATCACTGATGTCATTACACAACCACGCCTCCATCATTAAAACTACAAGAGAAAGCCCATCAGACTGCGTCTGGAGGGCGTCATGTGGGGACCACTCCTTGCCAACCTGAATGACGCTGAACTACGTTTCAGCTGGGACTCACCAGTGGATCTTGGTCTCCCCCTCCAGGGAGCCCAACTGCAAGGGTTAAGTCATGGACCACCCAGTTGGGCAGTTTGGGGAATTCCGGGAGGGGAGGGGTACGGGGACCAAAGGACAGATATGGAGTAGATTCCCACCAGGATGAAGCGGAAAAACAGAGTTGGAAATAAAAGACTAGACTGAGATGGAAACAGTAAGGGACTCAAAAAATGAAAGCTATGAAAGTAAGTCTTAAATTGTAAAACATTTACTGGTTCAAGGATTGGATTATGTTGTTTGATTAGCTGAAATTTCGAAGCAATATGTTTAAGTGCAAAAATGTCACAATGAACAAGTGATACTACTTATGTAGTATCACTTGTGTATTAACACTTCTGTCATAATAAATGGTGATAATACACATATCTGTACTTTCACTTGAACAGTACAGAATTTGAAAGTATTCATAATCGGGATATTAAATATAGTAACTAGTAATCATATTTATATTTTGCTGATTTCAATTATTTAACTTTCAAAATTCAGTAAGTTGATGAACTGTAAACATGCTTTAGCAATGTTAATCATCTGCCATTGTTTGTCGATTCTTTGCAATTTTAGGTGCTGCTTCTGGCAGTATTGATTTGCTTCCATCTCCCAGTTCAACAGCCAACTGGACAGCTGGCCTTTTCATAGATAGCGCACGTGACAGCGATCTGATTTTTAAATTTGATGGCAAGCAGGGAGCCAAGATCCCAGATGGATTGGTACCAAAGAACCTGACAGACCACTTTACCATAGCTATGTGGATGAAACATGGTCCCAGCCCAGGCCTAAGGGCAGAGAAAGAAACAATTCTTTGCAACTCTGACAAAACAGGTAATGCACACCATTTTGATTTCCCAGTGACAAGATTTAAAGAGAACAATACTGATAATTTTAGAGGCTGAGATGGCTTAGAAGCGAGCTCCCTTACCTGAACTGGAGCTCCTATGGGCAGCTAAATCATTTCTTAATTCATCCCTAAAGGAAGGGAAGGGATCGTAATTTGCCCCAAGGGGCCTGCAGCATGATCCCTTTCCACTTCCTCATAGTCTGCTTCACCCCCACGCGCCGACGTTTTGTGATGTCAGTATAGATGGAAGGTTTGATACCTTTTGATGTCGGTATAAGGAGAGCATGTGGGGACACTCCATTCATTTAAATGGAGCGTCTTTTTAAAAGTTCATTTCCTGATTTTAAACTGCATTTTCAGCACAGATTGATGCCAGGGTTCAGCTACAATGGGTCTTGTTACATGAACCCTGGTATTGATCTGTGCCAAAACCTGATTTAAAGTCGGGAAATGAACTTTTAAAAAGATCCTCTATTCAAGTGAATGGAGTGCATCCTCATGCTCTCTCTATACTGACAGAAAATGATGGAGCGCGGAGGTGGAGTAGACTATGAAGAAGTGGAAAGGGTTTGTGTTGCAAGCCCCTCTGGGACAAATTACAATCCCTTCCCCACTTTTAGGTGGTGAATAAAGAAATTATTTAATTGCCCATGGGACCTCCAATTCAGATAAGGGAGCTCCCTACTTAGCCTTCTAAGCACCAGGAAAGGTGTTCTTTAATCATTTATGTAAATGATTTGGCTCTGGCGAACACTAGTACCATGACTGCATGGATGGATGACATGAGGATTTTGAGGGATGAGAAATCCAGGAAGAAGGGAAAATGTTGCAAATGGATTTACTATAGGTATCCACCAGGATCAAGCACAGGATCCTGCAGAAGTCTGTAGAATGTTACAGAATTCTGCAGGAAACAGTGCAATTCAATGGTAGCTAATCCCTTTTGCCATGCAGGAATCTATGACAGTTTTATGTTGACTTGTGCATGCACAAGCAACATCTTGTGGTAGCAGCACATTTCAGAGGTGTGTCAGTGTTGTGGCCAGTGCAGGGAATGCCTTAGTTAGTGCGTCCTTCAGCCACCAATCAGTGAGCATGCTGGTGATGACAGCAATTTCAAAGAGAGCCATGGAGTTGAAAGAGATGAGGTGCAGTTTCCTCATTGCAGTGGCAGATGACAAGACTCCGGCCATGTGCATTACGTGCACAGTAATGCACATGGCTGGAGTTATGGTAATTGCTTGGTGTGCCATTCCTGGTGAAACATTTCAATAAATAAATAAAACAGCCACTGGTGCTGCTTTCCACAATGGCAGCTCCTGCTGCCAGCCACACATTCTCACAAGCTGACATCAGGGGTGCCCACTCCCGTGTCAGCATGTATCCCTCAGCCACACTGTGGCACACTGAGAGCCCACCCAGTGTGCCCAGACATTTCTTTTATTTTCCCAACACCAGGATGCCCACTCCCAGCGTTGGATGCCCCACACCCCAAGCTCAATTTCTTTGCCAACAGGGGTGACAATCCCAGTGAGCATCATGCTTCCCCCCTAAGCTTGCCAATGGTGGTGCCCAATCCCCATCGGCATCATGCCCCCCCCTCAACTCATGTGGCACACTGGGAGCCCACCCTAGTATGCCCAAATGTTTTTTTGTTGTTGTTTTTTTTTACCTATAACTAAAGAAAATGGTCCCCCGGAGTCTTTTTCGTTTGTTTGTTAAACTGTATAAAAAGGAAAACATCCAGCATCATCTTCCCAGTCCCCCCATCCCCACACCAGCCCTCCCTCTGTGCACCCACCTCCCCACACCACCCCCTCACCCATACTTACCCTCTGGAGGTCAGGTGCAGTGATCTTCTGTTGACCGGGACGCGTTTGCACTCTTCAAAGCCAAACTACGAATTGAGGAATCGGGTAACCTGTATAATGGCACTCAATGGGGGTTTCAACTTAGGTTGATATCTCAACCATTTTAAGAATTTTGCCCAAATTTTCAACATGGGGTTCTTGGGATCCCACCTCATGAACACATCACTGTCATTTTGTTTCTCGGTCCTGAAATGTGATTTTGCAGTCACTGCGAGAGAATGATCTTTTAGGACAATTTAACAAAATGACAGTACCTATCCATGAGGCAGGGTCCTAAAAGCCCATGTTGAAAAAATGTACAAAAAGATCCACATTACAGGCATGCATTGCACATTTTCTATGCACACTCATAACTTCACCAATTCTTTATATTTTGACTCCACATTTTCATCATTGCCATTTTGAACACCTCCTTATGAACAGTACAGCTGCATTTTTCATCCTGCCCGAATTGTGTTTCCACACCTGTGGCATGGAATGGCGTAGTTGCTGTGTGAAATCATCTTTCAGGATTGAGTAATGAAATGATAGTGCCACTGTTCATGAGGTGGGGTCCCAAAAAGCCCATTTTGAACATTTGGAGCTAAAATACTGACAAACGCATGGGGCATTAAGGTTTCCAACTGTAACAACCACCCTGTAGGGACTGACAGGCATCCAGGTGTGTGACTTGGGTCCATTGGCCGTAAAGCTCACAACATTCTACCCCCAACCTATAGCCACTGCCAGGCATCAAGGTGTGCCTTGGGGTCTTCAGCCCTAACGTTCACCCCATTCTCCTATACTGCACCCATCTCAGCTTATTTCCTTATGGAATGGGATGAGCATAAGGCTGAAGACTCCAAGGCACACCACAACACGTATTGCTGTCAGCAGGGTGGGGTGAGGTGGAATGCTTCAGTGTTATGGCCGGCGACCCAAGGCACCCCCACTGCCTTTCAGTCTCTGCAAGGGGATTGGCTGTTAGTTCAATACTTCAGGGCCATTCCTATTATGCATCTCCCTAACTCCTGCACTACCACTACCAATGCCAGTGCCAGAAGCCAGCATTCAGCATTGACAAATGCTTGTTAACACTGTCCTTGATCCTGGTGGACACCACTGTACTGCTTATTGAGTAGATTAAATCTAATGTGGGATAATGCATTGGTGTATGCAGATACAAAGAATAAAAACAGAAAATATAAAAAAGTAAGGACGTAGCATAATTAAACCAGGAATGCACTATAGGTATTCTTATATACAGAATATTAAAGTACTATCAACAATGTGCATCTGCTCTAAGACTAACATATACTGGGATGCTTGAGAAGGGAAGTGAGAGTGATGTTACCACTTTTAAAAGCACTCATGAAACCACCTTTGGAATACTGCATGTAGTGTTAGTCATTCTAGCATAAAAACTAGAGTTGGCAGACTCCAGTGGAAGCTTGTACTTTGTAAATATGGTACAATGAAGTGGTTATATATTTAGTAGTATCGGATATCAACAAAATGAGGGTGGGGTTGGAGGAGATAGCTTCAAGTCACTTTTAGCCCCCATTGCATCTGTGTCACCTACCCTGGTTGCCAACTGTGTTACTACCTTCTTATCTTGCCAGCTTTTTCAACACCCTTTCTTATTGTCATTACATGTCCCTGTCTATTGTCACAAGTCATTTTATCCCCATTACTGGCTTTCTCACTGTCTCCCTGATTGCCAGTTGTGTCACTGTTCTAGTTACTATCCGTGTTACTGGCTCTGTTACCAACTGTCACTACCCCCTGTGGCCAGCTCTCACTTTCCCTGTAACCTACTGTACCATGACCCCATACCAGCTGTTTTAGTGCCCCATTAACAGCTGTGTTGCTGACTCCTCATTGTCAGTGGTTTCACTGGGCTCTTGTGGCCAGTACTGTCACCACCGCTCTCATTGTCAACTATGTCACTGCCCACCCCAATTGCCAGCTGTCACTGGCTCCATTGCCAGCAGGGCATTGCCCCCTCATTGACAGCTTTATAATCACAACTACATTGCCAGCTGTGTCCCTGCCCCCTCATTGACAGCTGTGTCACTGCATCTTGTTACCAGCTATGTCAATGCCCCACCTTATTACTAGCTGTGTCAGTGACCACTCATTATCAGCTGAGTTACGGCCCTCCCTTACCAACTATGTCCTCCCACACATTCACCACATGTCACTACACCCCTGCCTTCACCTGTCCACACCGAGACCTCTAAAGTGGGACCCACGGGACTTCCGGAGATGTCACAGTTGTAATAGCCATTTGATCTCTCAGCTCCCATCTCTCTTGCACATAATTCCTGTTAAAACCTGATGAATTTCAACAAATATCCTGCAAAAACCAAAGCAGAAAGGACTTCAGAGCAATGTAAGGTCCAACAAGTCAAAACCTGCTACTGCATTGGTGGACAGTAACTGATCCCCAACAAATATGTCTGACTCAGAGCTGTCTCAGGCCTCAGAGCTCACTCAGGCTGCAACAGCCAGAGATCAGCCTAAAACTAAATGCATACCAAAGAACAAGGAAATCCAGCTAGAGACTGTTCATCAAGAACTGGTGGCATATCATGCAAATGTAAAGGAGATTATGAAGGAGATATGTCAAGATATAGCCATGCTAGAGCAGCACACAGATGACACAGAAATGCAGACCACAGCTACTGAAAATAGGATCGATGATGTGGAAATATCCCTGAAGGATATACAAAAGACTCAACCCATTATTATAGCTCATCATGAGGATGCCAGAAACAGAGCTAGGCACAAGAATATATGCCTATACAGACTGCCAGAAAACTCGGAGGCACTGACCTTGCGGTCTTTTTGAATTCTTTTCTCCACACAGTTCTGCACCTTGCCCCTGGCTTCTCCCTAGATATCGAGAGAAAACACAGAGCCCACAGCCTGAAGTCAGCTTCACCTGATGCCCACCCAAGGTCACTGATGGTCTGGTTCCTCAACTACGCGGTAAAAAAAAATATTGCAGGCTACGTGGCAAAAGAAAAAGGTGTTTTATGAGCAAACATACATTTTATTTGTCAATGGTTATACCCCATTTACCATGTGTCATCAAAGGGAATACCTATCGCTTCTGTAGGCACTCCTTCAAAAGCAGCTGAAGCTATGTACTCCTTGTCCAGCTCACCTCTTTGTTTATTATCCAGATGGATTGAAAGAATACATTTTTGCAGCTCAGGGGCATTGAAATCCCAGATCAAGGCCTTAAGCTTACCACATGTTCTTCTCAACCTCCCCACTGGCAGTCAACTTCTGTCACAGCTCAACATTATTGCCAGATGAAGAATACCAAGACAGACATTCTTTCCAATTTCACTGCATTTAGAAGAGAAGCAGCTACAACATGAAAGAGCTATTTTTGGAAGACGTTGACTTTCCTTCACTAATTGAAAGTACTGTGGGGTAGGTAATCTGCTGGCAGGACTGATGCAGCGGCATGCCTTCCAGGCCTTAACAAGTGCCTATTTTAGCTGCAGACTTCTCTGGTGGTGTTGACCCCTGCAACCTTGATATTGCATTCTTACTTATTGGTTTATTATGGATTTTTGGAGCTGATGAGGGGACGTCTTATTAGGGCAGGCCATTGTCTTGGCACTAGGTAAGTGTAGTTAAAACAACAGCGCCATACAAAACAGCAACACCAAACCGGCACTTTCAACAACAGTATCCACCCCAAAACAGCAACCGCAAAAATAGTGCAAATGGTAAGTCCACGAACACAGCGACTACTACCATGACAAACCAAAACACACATTAATTTCAGTTTTCACCCGCCGAACCCCCCTACTAAAAATAACTACCTCGGTGGGGGGCAACTGGAGGAAACAAAGAAACCTTGGGAGGGGGAATTGTTGACCAAGGGAAGGAAAAAGATAAGACAGGAGGGGGGAAGACGACAGCCAAAAATGCAGACATCCAAAGAATTGAACTCTGGGGCCACCAATGTGCCTCCATCCTCCCTGCCTGTGGCTCTGTCCTCTGAGCTGCAGCAACTACTTGCTGGAACCCCTCCCAGCAAAGGTTTCATTCCTTTCCCTTCCTCTCCCAGGCAACAATACAGCTACAGGGATAGCACTAACCTGACCTGTGCTATTCTATCCCTGTATCTGTATTGAATTTCGCTATTGTTACAGCGCAGTTTTGACCTACGCTATTATTGCTTCTCACTTCTAACCTGGTGTGCACTGTCTCTACTTCTCTCAATGCCTTTTGGGTGTAGTTAAGTCTGACCCTGGATAAAATTGGGGCACAGCTCCTTGAGCCACCCTGGGGTAGTTCCACCTTGTATGCCTGGTTGGCTTGGTCCCCACATTGGCTTCTTAGCTTTTTAATGGGATTAGCCTCAGCCTCTGAGTCCTGGGTCACCCTTCTCCTAGGACTTCTATCTTTGTTCACACTGGAGCTCCTTATCTTATTTCTTTATTACCCTCTTTAAAAGTACTAGTGCATTAAATATGGCCTCCAGCAGAAGGGAAATGCTTTTAACTTGTTGCTGTTATTATACCATGCATGTTTGGTGAATCAGCCTGACTTTACTTTTTATTTGCCCATATTTGAAAATGGAGAGGCACTGACATCCCACCATCCCCCCTTTAGTTGGACCCTAGGCTTCACTGCAGTGGCTGAGCAGGATTGTGAGTGAGTAGACTGCTGTTTGTAACTGTCAACCCTGAGATTCCTGCACTGTCTGCCCAGTGCTCTCTTTGGCTTCATCGGGTGACCGTAACTAAAGATTTGATACCATAGAGAGCCATTTCTACATGACCCTGTTTTGGCTAAGAGCATGCTGGGCAGGACATTTAACTACACTGACCGCACTTTTTTATTTCTAGCCTCTACACAGTGGAGTACTTATTGACTGATCTACTACCCCTTATTTAGGTTTGATTGGTTTCTTCTGTAATCATATACACAGTGACAGTCTTCAGGCATTACGGAGATCTGATCAGTGTACTGTTTACTGCCTTCCGGTGGCCTCCTACATTCTTTAAAGGAAAGCTGTAGTTATTGTACCGTCCCACCCCAGCCAAACTTACCCTTCGGTTAAGCTTTTAATGTATGTTGCGGCATTTTTCTCATACTGAAACATACATTATTTTAACTTTTAAAAAGTTGCAAACCAGAAGTATGGCATGCGTGGGGGGGGGCTACATTATCTGTAAAGGTGCAGTGACACACTGCTCACTTTAGTACTTTTGTATTGAAGTGAGCAGTGCATCGCCACACCTTTACAGATAATGGAGCCTCCCCTACGCATGCCATGCTTCCGGGTTGCAACTTTTAAAAGTTAAAATAATGTATGTTGCGGTGCGAGAAAAACGCCACAAGCATACATTAAAAGCAACGAGCGTGAAGACGGCGGGGTATGAACAACTGTCTTCAACTCGCTGAAAATGTGAAGACACTGAAGAACGATGTAAGCTATGCTAACCGTCTTAATACGGTATGCTGACGACTTATTTTGCTCGCTACTCTGGGCCTTATTATGGGTTGGGAGTACTTATACCACCTCAGAGACCTGCGGCATGCTGTACTGGTCCTACTGTACCTCTGAATAAGGAAATGTATTATTCTTACATCTTTTCTCTTAAGCATACAGGGTGTGGCCTTTCTCACTCCCTCCTTGGAAGTACATTCCCACATACCAAAGCTGGACCCAAAGGTTTTGGCCTTCTTCTAGCTTCCTGCAGTATAGAGTGCTTGTCCCTGCCCTTCAAATCAGGCTACACACTGTCAGGTTCTGTTTCTCTTTAATGATAAGAGCTTTAGTACTGCACTATAAGGTTGGGTAAAATTAATAAATTTCAATTTAACAAAATGTTCTTGAAATGCCACAAACGTCTTGTGAAATTTTGCAGAATTTTCTTACATTATTTAATTGGTCATAAAGTGGTCAGTATCATAGTTATAGATATGATAGTTGGCATGCACATTACGTAGAAATGTCCCTAAAAGGATATCAAGTTTTGTGGTGTTTGGATGAGGGGTGGTGAAGTATAACGATTTAATATCTAGCGATGTATCATTCTTCTGAACATTTCTGAAAATATTTCTATGCTTACAACTCAGCCACCTTTGGAACTAGATAACTGAAAATGTATATGCATACATTCTTGGAAGTATCATAGAAACTGATAGGGAGGTAATTGGTTGTCAAAATTGTAAGTTACAGGAGTTCAAAATTTTACAGTTTCATTATTTGTTAAATTGTGTGAACATTTTCAAAATATTTGGACGTTAATAGCTCCACTGCTATTGCTGGTTTGCACTCAAGATGTGGCATGCTTACTAAAGTAAACATGTCCTGGAATCTAATTAAGCTAGATAAATGTGGTTTAGCAGGTTAACATTTATTGTGGCTACTTTAGAAATACTGATTGGCAAAATTTGCTCAAACTTCATGGACCATGAAGGTAATGACTAACAGGGAAAGGATCACAGATCTCCAGGTAGAAGGTCACCTGGGGGCCAGTGACCATCACATGGTATGGTTCAATTTGGCCACTAGAACTAAATCATCCCACTCCAAGGCAAAAATATGGGACTTCAGAGGAGCTGACTTTGATAAGATGGCCAACAGAGTTAAATTAGCCCTGGCAAAAATAAATACAGGTGAGGGGGTACAGGCAAAGTGGGCAAGCATTAAGGATGCAATACTTGAAGCAACATCCCATTGTGTTGAGAGTAAAAGCTGCAAAGAAGAAGGAAACCACTTTGGTTCTCAAAAATAATTACGGTGGGGGGCCTGGCCAACCGGCAAGCATGGTGGCAGCTTGCTAGAGCAGCTCCTTGGGGCAATGGCTTTAAATTGCTTAAACAGCTGAATAAGAGACTTTTGCTATATTTTGCTGATTGCCTCTCTCCCTGACCTGATGGCATCTGGCAAATCTAAAACAAACTGGTAAAGTTGCAGTTTGAAGCCCACCAACAATCAAAGATTAGTAAAGCGACCCTCATGGTCCTAGGCCTACTTGCCAGGCGCCTGCTCTGTGCAGCATCCGCAGGACCCCAACCTGATGGAGCTAACAAAGTCACTGTCAGGAGTCCCTGAAATGCTGCTACATATGCAGCATGATATGAAATCAGGATTCAGCAACAAACAACTAATTCGGCTCACCTACAGTCCGTGGTCACCAGCCTCACCGAAACCGCCACTACACACACCTCCCAAATTTGTGAGCTGTAGAGCAGTAAGTGATATGGAGGACTCCTATGCTGGGGTAATGCAGAGAGAAATTGCTTATTTTCACCTATAGCCAAGCTCCGGAGAGCCTAGATGACCAGGAAAATCGATCTCGGAGGTCAAATCTGCGGATCATAGGCCTACCGGAGGGGCAGAGGGCAGAAACCCTAGTATGGAAATTTATCGGTGGCTAGTCAAGCACTTAGACTTAGGCGCAGAGCTATGAGATCAGTGTGCTCACCGAGTGGACCCACAGTCGAAACCAGGAGAGCGCCGGCCACTGTTTAATCAAATACCTGTGGTTTTCTGATAAAGAAAAATTTTTAGTAAGGCTAAAATGCAGGGTCCTATATCCTTTGAAAACACCAAGTACATATATTTCAAGACTTTAGCGGGATCTACAAGCTAAGCGTCAGAAATTTAACCAGGCCAAGAGCAGGCTTTACAAGCTGGGGTGGAAATTCTCTTTTCCCTATCCAGCCCGGCTGCAGGTGTACCAGCCAGGGCAAAGCCCCCGTTTCTTTACCTGCACAGACTAGCTGAAAAATAGATTGAGGAGGAGGCCAGAAGGGAGAGAGCGCTACCTGATGCAGAATAAGGTACTTAATTAAACATACTTGTTGGATTGTGATGTCTCTGCAGCATGTGGTATATATGTTAATGGGGGCCTACTCCTGCTTGTTCCGCTGGTGCTCTTATTTCCTCCTCGAACTTGGAGAGACCTAGTGTTGATTCTGAGCTGAAGGTTGTGCAGAGCAACTTTATTGTGACCCCGACCTAGTCTGGGGACTTGGGTTCCAGCAGAGAAGAGTCACACTTTGGATCTGCTGAGTCTGGGATTTACTGAGCCTGAGACTCCTACACCTCCTTAGATGTATGCCCTCGATGTAACTGGCAGAAATATTTGCTACGCTTAATGCGGGTGTTAGGAGAGCCTGTGCAGGACTTTGGGAGCCGAGATCTTCTAGCCTTGAATACCTGGGCCTGTCTGTGAGGAAGGGGAGGCATGCCCCTTTGCACACACTACCCTCTGTTTAAAAGAAATGAGGGCGGGTTAATAACTTCTCACAGTTCAAACTTTACTGACTGTACTAATTCCGGCCCTTGCCCTGCTGGAGCTTGATGCTGATTATGATGGCAATTGGGGCTTATCTGGGAACAGATCTCAACTTTTAACATCAGCCCGACCGTATCTAGGCATGCGGGTAGCAGTGGGCTGGTCTCGAACCCTGTCTTCATTAGGCAGCCTCCCAATTTATACAGCTAAGCATGGTGGACTGGAAATGTTCATCCCCAGGGATTTCAATACATTCTGCAACCTGTAGAGACTCACATATGTTTAGTTTGTCTTTATATAATACCATAATAATAGCCATAACAGATGTTATGTAACGTTTTGGCATTTTGAATTTCAGCTGTTATATTTTACTGATGTTTGTCACAGTTAACTTGTTGCCCCACCTTTGGATGGTGACCGATTCAGGCATGTTGTTCTTGGTCTACCTCATGCTTGGTGGGTTATCTGGCGGGTTCTCACCGCTGGGGGGAAGGGAATAGTCCTGGGTGGACTGTACGCAGGGGATTTATGTTACAGGTTGGGGATATGAGGGGGAATGTGGGGTGGGAGAATTGGTGGGTTAATACAAAACTTAGCTTGTGGATCACTCTTAACTGTGGCCAATAAGAGTGGAGGGGCACTAACTCAGCGATGCCTTACAATGCTGGACCTGGTGTATGCTGGATCTGTGCCCCAATCAGGAACAAATTGATCCATAGTATGTAGTTGGGGCATTTGGTATGTTTTGAGGTGGGGTGACTTCCCTGAGTTTGAGGGGAGGTGGGGTTAAATAGTGGGGAAAATCTGGATGTGAGCTTGCGTGCATCAGACTGAGGAAAAACTGTGGTGGTTCTGGCACAATGGGGGTGATCTTAAATTTATATTGTGGAATATTAATGGCCTTAAATCTATTCTAAATGCAAGAGGGTTGTTGCAGAGGTGTGTTGGCATAGAGGAACAGTGATTCTGCTACAAGAAATGCATTTCTCTTCTGTTGAAGTGCAGAAAACTACAAGCTTCATTGGGGTGTTTGGGTTTCCTCCGCTTTTACCTCCAAAGCCTGGGTGGCCTCCATTTGGCTACCTAAGGGCTCATCATTTCAAATATTAGATAGCCTAGTGGATCAGTTTGGTTGATATGCGCTGGCTAAGGTCCATGTATCTGGCAGAGGTGTGCTCCTGGTTGGTTCCGTTAGTGCCCCAAATGTCGACAGCCCAAGCTTCTTCCAGAAACTGGCCCTTGACATGGTTAGGTGGGAGGGTCCCTGGATCCTGGAGGATGACTATAATTGTGTCCTGGACATCGTGTTGGATTGATCCAATAGGACACCTTTCCCAAAATCATCAAATGCAAAAGCCTTAGAGGTGGTTCAGAATGACTGATCTTACTGATGCCTGGTGGAACATATACCCCTCTGGCAGGGAATACAGATTTTACTCCCACACACACAATTCCTATGCACACATTGACAGACTGCTCATTTCCAGCAACCTAGTAGTGCATCTGAGAGAAGGGGGGTATTTGCCCATTCTTATTATTGACCATGCCATGCACTACATTGCTGTCCACGCTGTGGGGACCCCACATGGCCCGAGAGTCTGGAGACTAGACTCCCTCCTTCTTAAAAATCATGAATATCTCACATATATGAAGGGGAGTCTACAAGAGTTCTTAATTTTCAACCGTCGAAGGGACACCTCTCACTCTGCCCAATGGGAGGCCTTAAAGGCCTATGTGATGGGGCAATCAATCTCCTTCGCCTCACACATTAAGAAGAATGCAACTAGGGAGTTAGAACTTCTTAGAGGTCAAATTGCAGCCTACAAAATAGCACATATGCTGAACCCCACCGCGTCCCTTTATACAGTAGTGCAAAAGTTAAAATGGAAGTTTAATGCCCTGTCTAGTACACAGCTGGAGAGAACCATTCTCCTGTCCAGTTCAGGTGCCTGCTTTGATGGGGATAAGGCAGAGAAATATCTGGCTTGTCAATTAAAAAGAAAGGAGAATACTAAGACAATTAGCCAGATTCAAGATGCACAGGGAACCCTTGTTCAGGGCGCCAGGAGAATAGGTAATGCCTTTAGCACCTTCTGTAGATCTTTATTTGCCTCTGAGTATAGCCCTCTCAAGAGGATCATGATAAATTTTTGGCGATACCCTTGGATGAGGTCAAAGGGAGGGACGCTGCAGAGCTGGATGTGCCCCTGTCCAAACAGGAGCTCAAGGAAGCTATGCATTCACTCAAAGTAGAAAGGTCCCAGTGCGGATGACCTTCCTATTGATTTTTATAAAGCATTTGACAATCAATTAATGGAACCCCTTTTGATGCTGTCACTGATAGCTTATTAAGGGTGAGCTACCCCCTCCACAGGTCTGCAACAATAACAGTCTTGCCTAAGCCTGGAGAAAATGTTAATAAGTGCCTCCTACAGGCCAATTTTGCTCCTCAAGCAAACTATAAAACTGTGGCAAGGCACTTGCATCTCGACTGGAGGGGTTAGTCCCAGGCTTCATTCACTCAGACCAATCCGGTTTTGTGAAGGGACGAATGGGGAAACACAACATTAGACACACGCTAACATTATTCTTAGATGGGCTCGCACTAAAAGATCTCATGGTGCTGCAGTGGTGGCATTAGACAAAGAAAAGGCTTTTGACCATGTGGGTAGGGGTATCTCTTTACACACTGAACAAGATGGGGTTTGGCACAACCTTCTGCTCCTGGGTGGGGGCCCTTTATCATAATCCATCTGCACAAATTCTAGTCAATGGAGCTATTGACTCACTTTGTACTGGGCAGGGCACAGCAGGGATGCCCTCTCTCACCATTACTATATGTATTATCCCTGGAACCATTGGGAGCTGCCTTTAGGGCCAATGTGGGCATTAGAGGCTATTGGGGGTAGGAAGCATAAAATTGCCATGTTTGTGGATGATCAACTACTCTATTTGCAGCACCCTGACGAGGATCTACCTAAGGTCCATCATCTGATGCAGGCATTCGGCTCCATATCTGGGCATAAGGTCAATTAGTCAGAAAGTGAGCTACTGCACGTGGGCTCCATGAGTCATGTTCAGCTCATAGCCCAGCTGGTGGGACTTCAACTAGTGCATAAATTATGTTATTTGGGGGTCACAATCTCAACATCAGTGGGTGCACTATATCAGCTAACTTTGAAGCCGTTGTTATCAGAGATTACAAAGGACTGTGAGAGATGGGCAGCTTTACCCCTGTCTATACTGGGAAAAATTGGGATTATTAAGATGACTGACTTGAGGGTATTATACCTTTACCAAGCTCTCCTATTAAAATTCCACAAACCCACTTTAAGCAATTAGATGCCATTCTGCAAAATGTCTGTGGCAAGGAGGCCGAGCTAAGATTTCAGGTCCTCCTTGCACAAAACACTGGGGAAAGGTGGAACAGGGTTGCCAAACTTTAGGCTCTTTTATTGGGCCACCCAGCTGGCCTTCCTCTCTTGGAAGCTTGAGACCAGACTGCCCCTGGTTGGGTCTGGAAGAAGATATACTGCAGGGAAACATTCCAAATGATACACTAGTTTTGACAATTGTGAGACATGAGAGAAATGCATTTGAGCAACCCCTTTTACTGCAAACACCTTGTGGGTTGGACTATGGGCACATAGATAGACAGATAAGGTATAGTGAGGGTAACTCCCAAATCTCAGTATACTAGACTTTATGCAATCAAGGGGAAGTGCTCTATAATGATGATACAATGCCTGTGGGTATGGAGGAAAAAGGTCTTCTTACAGTAATTCAAATGTATGAGGAGGGCTTACTGAAAAGCTTTGCACAAATATGTCAGGAGTGGAGTATACCAGTGGGAGACTTCTTTTATACTTGATGAGTCATCAGAGATGTGGGACTACACTAACCCCTGTGAATGGTGGGCTCCACCCCACCCTCTCCCTTAGAGGAAGAATTGTTCTGTCCTCTACCTGGAACCAAACCCATGTCCTTATACTACCACATGTTACATGGAGCCCTTCCTCTTGAGTCCAATTCCAGCCAGGACAGATGGAGTGAGGACCTTCAATTACTATAACTCAGAAGGAGTGGGACACAGCTTGCACCCACTGCCAACATTGTTCTCGTAGCAATAAACTATGACAAATTCAGCTGTATTTCCTACACAGAGCCTACACAACCCCTTTGAGGCTGCATACCATTAACCCTACTGAAACACACCAATGCCCAAAATGTGCAGCAGATAGGGCAGATTTTATCCACCTGGTGCTTGTGTGTCCAAATGTTGCTCCCTTCTGGCACTTGATGCAGACCCTAATGACTAGTGTCCTAGGTTACAGCCCTTCAAAGTCCCCCTTGGCGCTGTTACTTGGGGCATATCCTGTGCATCCAGGTCGTAATGTATCAACCCTCTCTGGTCTATTGCACTTATCAATGCAAGAAGAAGTATAGCACAAACATGGATGGCTTCCACTCCTCCATCAGTTACTAGATGGGTAAAAAATGTAAAAGAGTGTATGTTGCTTGAAAGAGCACAGATGAGTGCCATGGGCAGGATGCCCCAATTTAGGGAGATCAGGGGCCCCTGGTTATCAGCAGTGGAAGACAACTTAATTCTAGACTGACTAATATCACATGCCTCTAAGTTTTGATCATCATGTGTTTTATTGCCCCTGTATGATATTGTAAATATGTTTTTGTACATCTGTCAACATCTGAAGTCTGCTTGTACTGTAAGCTCATTCACGTCCTTTAATAAATACATTTTACACAAAAAAAAAAAAAACAATAGCAGAAAAGGTCAGAGCCAAAAGGCTGGCCTTCAGGAAATATAAAGGAACACAGTGGGATGAAGATAGGGAGGCATACCAAACTTCCCTAAGGGAAGCAGGGAAGGCAGTAAGGCAGGCAAAGGCTCAAACTGAGGAAACACTAGCACGAACAGTAAAAGAAGGTGACAAAACTTTCTACAGATACATTAGTGAAAGGAGAAAGTCCAGATCAAAGGGCATAAGTGGGCATGTGAGGAGGAGGACCATGTAAAAGCATCTATCCCAGATAGATACTTCTCAGTATTTACTGAAGAGAAGGTAGGGCAGGGCCCACAACTCAGCACCATGGACACAGGGGGTAGGGAGGTGTGCACTAGTCCCTTCAAAAAAGGAAGGGTCCTACAAGAGCTCGATAAGCTCAGGGTGGACAAGACAATGGGACCTGATGGCATACATCCCAGGGTACTAAAGGAGCTAAGGATGGAACTAGCAGAATCATTATCAGAACTGTTTAGTGAGAGGGGCTCATGTGATCCTGCTCCACAAGAGTGGTAGCAGGGAGGAGGCAGGGAACTACAGACCATTCAGTCTTACTTCAGTAGTGGGCAAGATTATGGAGGCACTCCTTAAGGAAAGGATAGTGCAACACCTGGAATCCATAGGAGCACAGGATCCAAGACAGTATGGTTTTACAACAGGAAGATCCTGTCAAACTAATCAAATAGATTTCTTTGACTGGATAACCAGAGTGGTGGACCAAGGAGGAGCAGTTGATGTTGCCTACCTTGACTTCAGCAAAGCTTTCGATACTGTTCCACATAGAAGATTTATTAATAAGCTGGGTAGGCTCAGAGTGGGTCAGAAGTTGGTCAACTGGGTGGCAAACTGTTTGACAGGCAGAAAACAGAGAGTGGTTGTAAATGATATACAGTCAAAAGAGATGCAGGTCACAAGTGGGGTACCTCATGGATCAGTCCTGGGGTCAGTCCTCTTCAATATCTTCATCAGTGACATTGCAGATGAACTGGAGGGTAAGGTTTGTCTGTTTGTAGATGACACCAAGATCTGCAGCACAGTAGATGATCCAAATGGGGTAAGCAGAATGAGAAGAAATCTGGATTAACTGGAAAAATGGTTGGAAGAGTGGCAACTGTGGTTTAACGCAAAGAAGTGCAAGATCATGCACATAGGGAAGAGAAACCCTGAAGCCATCTATGGGCTGGGAGGGGAACTGCTGGCAGTCACAAGGGAAGAAAGAGACTTGGGCATCATCATCACAAATTACCTGAAATCATCCAAGCAGACCACTAAAGTAGGTAAGTGCGGCTAGGGGGATGTTGGGGTGTATTAGTAGAGGTATCACAAGTCATAAGAGGGAGGTAATAATCCCTCTTTACAAGACACTGGTTAGGCCCCATCTGGAGTACTGCATTGAGTACTGGAGACAACACCTTCACAAGGACATTAAACAAATTGAGGCAGTCCAGAGAAGGGCAACCAAAATGGTGCAGGGACTGCACCAGAAAACAAAGGAGGATAGATTAACAGAGCTCAATATGTATACCCTAGAGCAAAGGAGGAAAAGAAGTGAAATGATCGAAACATTTAAACACCTTAAGGACATTAACAAGGTGAAAGAGTCTAACATGTTTCAATATAAGAAAAATAGCAGGACAAGAGGACACAGCATGAGATTAGAGGGAGGCCAATTAAGGGGTAATGTGAGGAAGTTCTTTTTCACAGAAAGGGTGGTGGACACATGGAACGGCCTACCTCAGGAAGTGGTGGATATAAATACAGTGCAGGGCTTCAAACAGGCATGGGATAGGCATAAGGGAGCAATGCAGATGAGTATGAATAGATAGGCTATTGACAGAGCAAAGGTCCATGGCACATTCATAAGGTAGAAAAGAAATGGGCAGACTGGATGGGCCTTGCAGTCCTTATCTACCATCAGTTTCTATGTTTTTATGGTAATGCCACTAGGTTTTCACTTGTAGAATTTAAATTCCACAAAGTACTTATAACCATTGAATCACCTTACTTCCACTAGCACTACAGCCCTGAAATAACCATAAACCCTTCCTGCAACAGTGATGCCCAACACCATGCTGCATCATGACTAAAGGTATCCAGATACCTTTCTCACAATGGGCTAAGTCACACCTAATTGTAATGCTTCAGGCTTGACGTCACTTGGTGCCACTGTTTTCAAATAGTAAAACTATACATTATCTACAGGGTTGTTAGAGTCAGCAGGTGGCACTGTACAGAAACAATGCTGCATGTGCATGTGCTTCCACAGGTCATTACATTAGTGAACTCCAGTGGTTATTTGGCATCTTGCTAGAATTCAGGCTAGTACACAGTGATGTCCATGACTATGTTTCATGGTTCATCACTGAAGATAGTGACCTGCTGCTTGGCACCACTATACTTTTACAATGGAGCCTCATATGAATGAATGCTACCTTATTGCTAGTTTACCCAGCCTTTACCTTCTTCTACAATGGCAACTCAAGTGTATGACTGGGCAAAATGTATGGACATGACTTCAACAAAAGTATCACAACATTCCACAATTTTACAAAAGCTCATGAAATCCAACTTTAATTACTGATATTATTTTGGAATCTTTGGCTGCTTGTATCTTGGCCAGCCTTTGAGCAAGAGATGGAGAGTTGACATACACAGTGTCTTTTCTTCCATGTCAGTGTTTCTCCTGGCTGGCAGCTTGTTTCTCAGGGATATAACCCATTCACAGAGATACATACTCTCATCAGGCTGAACTTAGTGAACCTAGCCATCATTCATTTGGCTACTGGGTTTTTCTCCAAAATGTCCCCCCCCCCAATCAACCTTGGTGGGGGCAGTGCATCTGACAGCCTCACACAACCACAGCTTCCCCTGCAGCAGGAGCAAGCTTCCTGGCCCAGTTGCAGGGGTCCCTGTGTTGATGGAGCTTGCTGCCAGCTCTCCCCAACTGAGATGAACTGCTGAGCAGCAGATGTCTTGGCCATAGCCTGCTTCCTGATGTGATTTCACGGGCTTGCTTCTGAACTCAGGCCGTCAGCATGGCAGTGCAATGCTCAGCTTCTGGGCCATGTGGGTGACCTCAAAGCCTAATATTTGGGGTCAATGAACCTAACAAAATTGGAGATATTCAGTTTCTAGTTTTAAAGTGTTAGAGGCTTAAAATTCTGCAATTTGCATAATTGTTGGATGTCATTTTAAAGTTTCTGAACATTTGGAGGCTTGTAACTCAGTTACCTTTGAAGAAAAATATATGAAAGTTTTTTTTTTTTTTTTTTAGTTGTTTAACCAGGTATAGCACACTAAGCTGGAAGCTTTTTTACAGGAGTGACCTGGAAGCACAAGGAGGTTAAGTGTCTTGCTCAGGGTCACACAGTATGCAAGTGGAAGCTGTGGGATTCAAACCCAGGTCTGGTCGGCTGGAAGTCACCAGATTTGCAGCTCAGAGCCTTAGACCACTGCGTTATACTGCCTCCTTCAGTTGGCACAGTATTGCACAGATGTAGTAGGTAAAGCCACCATGCCAAATTTGGTGCAATTTGAACAAATACTTTCTAATAGAGATGAATATAAATGAAATCACAATTTTGGCAAAATGTCACAAATTGTTCATGGAAATGTCACAAAATTTCACAGATGCGAAATCAGAATCTTGCCAGAATTTCATTGGCAAAATACAGATTTCTCCCAGCCCTACTGCACACTTAATACAGTACTGTGGAAACTTATTTGTAGTTCAGTGTTTCACAGGCTACCCGTTTGGTGCTGTCTTAGATTAGGTATGCTGGTTGCACAACTTTTGTGGGTTACCCAGTTTCTTCCCCGAATCCCATGGAAAAACACAACATGCACAGTACACAATATTTGTAATCCAGAGCCAGATGGCTCAGTTCATAAATGAAATGAAACAACAAGACAATCAGATGACACACTCAGATTAAGCTGTTGTTGCAGGGAGCTACCCTGGTATTTACTCACGATACCCAAGACTGGACACAGGCTGGATGAAAATCGAGACTGCAGGTGGTTGATCTGGAATGTCAGGAGAAGCAGGACCCACACTAGTCACAGAGGCGTCGTTCCTGTTCAAGCGTGAAGCAGGGGTCTGATCCCCAGACAGGTCTCTCGTGGATGGCTTCTCTGTGCAGTGGGTAGTCTGGCTGGGCCAGTCTGGCAAGGCCCAGACCGCATGGAAACAAATTCAGGTACAGTCCATTTTGGGCTGGATACAGCTTCCAGCAAGCAGAACACAGTTCACACAGTGGAGAACTAATTCACAACCCACTAGCAGCTCATAGCACATTTATATGTACATCAATTCTACCGTACCAGGCAAAGCGCTCCCCGGTCACAATCGCAAAGTCTCTGCACACACTGGGAGCTTAGGGGTAGCTGGAACTCCTGACAGGCCGATCGCATTCAGCAAAATCTTCGGTCTTCTTCAGGTTGAGCCTGGCCCACTTCAGTAGCTTACTTTAGTCACACAAACTTGGATTTAGTTCAAAATAATTCTCTTCTCTCCCTCTCAGGAGCAGCACCAGACATGCAAGTCAAAAACTCATCCCTTTCACAGTTTTCCCATGTGAATCCACTCGGATTGCTGCCCAAATACACTTGAGCGCTTCTCATTTCACTTCCCAGCTCAGAACTAATTGAAAACTGCCAGCAGCCCAGGACTTCCCCAAGATCCAAAAGATTCAGTTGGCTGATTTGGCTGTCAGTCAAAGCAAGAGCTCCCCCTTCAGTTGCAAAAAAGGCACAACAAGTTCAAAACTACAATTCCTACAGATTTTGACTTCAGACAGCTCCTGTAGTCCAGCTACATTTTAGGTCCCAACAGAACTGATTGGTTCAATTTGCAGTCCAGGACCAAGATAGCAAAGACAAACAAAACAGTCCTTGCTACAAAGAAAGCAGGTTAGACAAACTACATTATCACTCTAAATGATTTTCAGCAAATAGTTACATCTTTTAACAGAGCTCTCTCTCAGATTACTTAGACTGCAATCAGGTAGCTCTTAAAGAGACAGTACACAGAGGCTATACAGGCCCTGGTAATCACATTTAAACTGCTAAAACACAGGACACCAGCCTGGCAGTGAGCATTTAGGCAAGCTCAAGGAAGACTTTTTGGGAACCCCCATTTGTAGGGGGGTTACACCCTTCCCTGCCTGGGAAAACTTGGTGTCTGCATCAAGTCTGTACCATCATAACATTGAAAATGCAACATATACAAATGCACGATATACAAGACATTTATACCATTAGTATGCTATATAGTGTATCCTTTTATACACCCAACATATTCAAATTGCTCTGATCACTGAAACATGGTGGGATAATAATGATATATTTGTTTATCAAGTCAAAGGTTATACATTATACTCTAAATGTAGAGATCATAGAAGGCGTGGTGTGGCTATTTATATCCACAAATCTATCAATAGTGAAGAAATAATAAAAGAGGAATCCAATCATGAATCCCTATGGGTTAAATAACTCCCAAATGATGGATCAAAAATCATTTTGGGTTTAATATACCGACCACCAGCCTACTTATTAGATCAGGACCTAGACTTAATAAAACAACTACAAACCAGTGACCCCACTGATAATATTTTACTCATGGGTGACTTAAATCTACCTAATATAAAGTGGGCATCCTGGCAAGGTACCACTAAGTCAGAAAGATCTTTTTTAGATGTGTTTGACCAGCTAGGCCTTAGACATCCTGTAGTGGATAACACTAGGGCAAACAATATTCTGGATATTATATTAACCAATATGGAGGACTGTTTATCTGATGTAACTGTAAACTCTCAATTAGGTAATAGTGATCAGAGTACTGTACTATTCAAAATTGTAAAATCTCATGTTATAAATGATTTTGCTGTAACAACCAGACTAAATTTTGGAAAAGCAATTTTTTTTTTGTATAATCTTTTTTATTATTTTCTTTTATGTTAACACACACACATTACGTAGACAGACAGCTATGCATGCATACAGGTAGTAATACAAAGAACAAACAGACAGATGCACTTCCATACAGTTACTTTTACATCCAATAATTCTTCCCCAGACAATTGATACTTAATACTCATTGAGAGTACTAAAAAGAAAAACACAATAGGCTAATATTCATAGAAACATAGAAACATAGAAACATAGAAGTTGACGGCAGATAAGGACCGCAAGGCCCATCCAGTCTGCCCATTTCTTTTTCTACCTTATAAATGTGCCATCGGCCTTTGCTATGTCAGTGACCTATCTATTCATAGTCATTTGTATTGCTCCCTTATGCCTATCCCATGCCTGTTTAAGCCCTGCACTGTATTCATAGCCACTACTTCTTGTGGTAAGTCATTCCATGCATCTACCACCCTTTCTGTGAAAAGAATTTCCTCACATTCCCCTTAATCGGCCTCCCTCTAATCTCATGCTGTGTCCTCTTGTCCTGCTATTTTTCTTATATTTAAACATGTTAGACTCTTTCACCTTGTTAATGCCCTTAAGGTGTTTAAATGTCTCCATCATATCACCTCTCTACCTCCTTTTGCTCAAGGGTATACATATTGAGCTCCGTTAATCTGTCCTCATATGTCTTCTGATGCAGTCCCTGCACCATTTTAGTTGCCCTTCTCTGGACTGCCTCAATTTGGTTAATGTCCTTGTGAAGGTGTGGCCTCCAATACTGCACGCAGTACTCCAGATGGGGCCTAACCAATGTCTTGTACAGAGGGATTATTACCTCCCTCTTACGACTTGTGATACCCCTACTAATACACTCCTAACACCCCCTAGCCTTACCTACTGCTTTAGAGGTCTGCTTGATGATTTCAGGTCATCAGTGATGATGATGCCCAAGTCTCTTTCTTCCTTTGTGACTGCTAGCAACTCCTCCCAGCCTATAAGTGGCTTCAGGGTTTCTTCCTATGTGCATGATTTTGCACTTCTTGCATTAAATCCCAGTTGCCACTCTTCTGACCATTCTGCTAGTTTATCCAGATCTCTTCTCATTCTGCCCACCCTATCTGGATCATCTACTCTGTTGCAGATCTTGGTGTCATCTGCAAACAGACAAGCCTTAGCCTCTAGTCCATCTGCTAGGTCACTAATGAAGATGTTGAATAGGACTGGCCTCAGGACTGATCCCTGAGGTACCCACTTGTGACTTGCATCTCTTCTGACTGTATACCATTTACCACCACTCTCTGTTTTCTGCCCACAACCAGTTTGCCACCCAGTTGACCAACTTCTGACCTGCCCCTTGAGCCTACCTAGCTTATTTATCAATCTTCTATGTGGAACAGTGTCAAAAGTTTTGCTTGAAGTCAAGGTAGGCATATCAACTGCTCCCCTTGGTCCACCACTCTGGTTACCCAGTCAAAGAAATCTATGAGATTAGTTTGACAGGACCTTCTTTGTAAACCCATGCTGTCTTGGATCCTGTGCCCTATGGATTCCAGGTGTTGCACTATCCTTTCCTTAAGGAGATTCCATAATCTTGCCCACTACTGAGGTAAGACTGACCGGCTGTGGTTCCCCTGCCTCCTGCCTGCTACCACTCTGTGTGGAGTGGGATCACATGAGCCCTTCTCCAGCTCTCAGACCCTCCTGTGCTCAGAGACTCACTAAACAATTCTGCTAATGGCTCTGCTAGTCTCTCCTTTAGCCTCTTAAGTACCCTGGGATGTATGCCATCAGGTCCCATTGCCTTATCCACCCTGAGCTTAGCAAGCTCTGTAGGACCCTTTTTGTGAAGGGAGTAGTGCTCACCTCCCTCCCCTGTGTCCATGATGCTGAGCTGTGGCCCTGCCCACTCTTCTCTTCTAGTGAATACTGAGCAAAGTATCTATTTAGGATAGATGCTTTTACAGGGTCCTCCTCCTCACATGTCCCTTTTCTCCATTAAGCTTAGCATGATACTCCTCTGGACTTTCTCCTTTCACTAATGTATCTATAGAAAGTCTTGTCACCTTCTTTACTGTTTGTGCTAGTGTTTCCTCAGTTTGGGGACTTTGTCTGTCTTACTGCCCTACCTGCTTCCCCTTAGGGCAGTTTGGCATGCCCCCATCTTCATCCCGCTGTGTTCCTTATATTTTCTGAAGGCTGCCTTTTTGGCTCTGACCTTTCTGCTACTGTATTTGAGAACCAAAGTGGTTTCTTCTTCTTTTGCACTTCCTTTTCTGTCTAACACAATGGGATGTTGCTTCAAGTATTGTATCCTTAATGCTTGCCTCACTTTGCCTGTACCTCCTCACCTGTGTTTCTTTTGCCAGGGCTAGCTTAACTCTGTTGGCCATCTTATCAAAGTCAGCTCCTCTGAAGTCCCATATTTTTGCCTTGGAATGGGATGATTTAGAATGTAGTAGCCAAATTGAACCATACCATGTGATGGTCACTGTCCCAGGTGACCTTCTATCCTGGAGATCTGTGATCCCTTCTTGTTAGTCAGTACTAGATCTAGGATAGGCCCTGTCTCTTGTGGGGTTGCTGTCTCAGTTGTTTGAGGCCTCCCCTGCAGGGAATCCACTATGAGTCTAGTTCTGGCAGATGTTCCTGCTGGTATTGACCAATCTGTATCTGGCATGTTGAAGTCTCCCATTATCAGAACCTCCCCTTTAGCTGTCATGTTTTGTATATCTTCTAACAGTAATGTGTCTATGTCCTCCCTCTGGTCTGGGGGCCTGTAGACACTGTCCATTCAAGTTAATTATCAGGCATATATACTGTGGATACCAGTACATAACATCCTTATATGTTCCATCCTCAGGCGGAGGGGAGGGACACCCTTCCAGTCAGGCCCCATCTTCCTAGACCAATCCCTCACATAGAGTGACCATCTCTTGTCTTTCAAGTGTAGAAAGAAATGGTGCCCATTCCCTATAGAACACCTCAGATCTGTTCACCAAGACCAATGATGGTCTTTCCAACACCACAGATTTTGTAAAATATCAATTGTTTCACTGCTGGGTGGTAGGTACAACATTATTAACCCAGGTGTTTGGATACAATGCTCTAGCCATCACCATATAAGGACTTTAATCCAACGTGGCATTGTCTCCATTCCTCTGTCCCATCTGTATTCAGATCAAATAGTCCTTTTTAATAGGGTCCAGCTGGATGGGGGTCCCCACCCATTAGCCCCTACTTCTTTTGGAATACCTTTTCCCAGAAAGATCGAGGACAGAATAATTCCAAAACAATGTATATATGTCCCCACCTCTTTTGCATCTCCCACATAACGGGGAGACAGCCAGATGGCCCTATGCTCCACTAAGTGGGGATAGTACAGTGTAGTGTATAAACTTAAAATATGCTTTGAACTTATTATGGATCAGCAGGCCTCTATGTCCACAACAATTTTTTCCACCTCTCTTCAGAGATTTTCCTCCCTAGATCCCTACTCTACTGTTGCCTCCACTTTCTGGGTATAATCCGCCATCCCTGCTTCCCAATTTTGCACGCCTTTCCCAATAAACCCTTTAGGACTCTCTGTATTCCCAGTATTGTTAGTTCCAAGCTGAGCCCCACCCCTTGTCCTTCTTATTTCTCTCCATTTTACCTACACAACGCTTTCAGTTGAGGAATCGAAACATCTGTTGCCCCTGCAAATTTAAGTTCTTTTTAATATCCTCTAGTGGGAGCAACATCCCTTTACTAATCATACTACCCACACATTTTGCCCCCCTTCTTTCCCACTCTTTAAATCCCCCATCCTCTAACCCTGGCAAAAAGAAAGGGTTCCTCACCAATGGCATCAATATAGTTTCCCCTTTGGCTATCCCTCTTGCCTTCTTTAGCATCTCCCAAGCATCCAAAGTAATTCCTACCAAAGGATCTGACCCCCTTGAATCTGGATATGCCTGCTGTCCTTACTGTGCAGGTAGGCTGACAACCACCCTGTGCACTCTCCTGCTCTAATGCTTACCCAGCTTGCTGCCTGTGGTCTAAAATAATTCAACTCACTAGTATATCTCTGCGGAATGGACAGGTAGTAATTTAGCAGATATGGAAAATTAAGACCACCCTTAGACACCTCCGCTTAAGTATTCGGAGCCGCATTCTTGGCCTCTGTCCCCTCCATATAAACTGAGCGAATACTTTTTCTAACCTGCCAGTATCCCCCCGTGTGATTCGCATAGGGAGCATCTGCATAGGGTACATTATTCTGGGTAAAATATTCATTTTTAAGACATTGATCCACTCCATCCATGATACTGGCAACTGCATCCACCTTCTCAGGTCTGTTTCTATTGTTTTAACTAAAGGGACATAATTCAGGCCATACAAAGATCCAGTTGTTCTTCCCACATTAATACCTAAGTACTTATACTTGTGGATTTGCATTGTAGAGACTTCATCGTCATCTCCATTTCCTGTTTGGGAAGCACAACATTTCCGACTTCTGTTCAAATTTATTTTGTAGCCAGAGAACTCTGAGAAGCCTCCTATTAATTGCAGGAGATGCTATGATACCCCGGTTCCCGTAAAACACCAACATGTCATCTGATACAACATGACCTTGTGCTCAGTGTTGCTCTACCCTTTCAGTTCTCGGACCTCTGGTGCACTGCCTAATCGCTGCATGCCAGTGGCTTCAGCCCCAGGGCAAACAGTGCGAAGTGGGTGCAGCCCTGCCTGGTTTCTTCCAACTTAAAGGCACTGTAGGGTTCCCGACCAGAACGCTGCCCTAGGAGATCGGGTAGGCATTGCTGTGACCCCAATCGTGACATATGGGTCACCCAGGCTATATTGGTCCAACACAAAGAGGTAGGCCTCACTCCACCCTGTCAAAAGCCTTTTCAAGGCCCATTGATATAACATAGGCTCTTCTATATCTTGGCCTGCCTTCACACCACATAGCTCTCATGCACATTGTGATATGATAACCTCCCTTAATAAACTGGTTTGGTCTGGTGAACCAATGCATTGTGTACTCTTCTAACCTCATAGCCAGCACCTTGGCAAGGATTTTAAGATCACAATTCAACAGGGCAATTGGCCTGTACAAGGCACACTCCAAAGGATCCCTGCCCCCCTTTGGAACCAGACAGATCATGGCATCATAACACGTATCCGAGAGGCACAGCTCCTCCTGTTCCTCTTCCACCTTAAACATCTCACTTAGCACCTCCGCCATCTGGCCCGCTAGGGCCTTATAAATCTCTACAGGGTATCCATCCGGGCCACTTGCTTTCCCTTGCTGAACCTTCCCAATCACCTTTAATATTTCTCCCTTTGCTATAGGCTGGCTCAGACACTTTCTTTGCTCTTCTGTGAGGTTGGGTAGGTCGACCCTACTCGAAAAGTCCTGCATTCTCTGCCTCCCCCATCCCCTCTGCCCTATACAGGTGGAGCTGTGAAACTCCGGAACGCCTCTCTCATCTGGCCCGCCTCGCTGTACCCTTCCTCCTTATCCTTAATCCCTCGTTTACCTTACAGTGGCACTTCTCTATTGGCCTCACTAATAGTGGCCTGGCTTATTAGCCCATTCAAACACCTGCCTCTTTCAATAAAGCCAGGAAGTTCAGGCCTCCCCTCTTAACAGGAAATTTAGCGCCTTTCTTGTTGCCATCAGGAGACGTTCCACCTGTCATCTCCCTCCTCTAGCAACTCACTTTTCCAGCTCCTTTAATTGTTTTGCCAGCCCTTGCTGTTTGTCCCTCTTCTCCTTTTTAATTTTGGCCATGTACGCTATTATGGAGCCTCTAAGAAAGGCCTTCCCAGCATCCCAGTAGACTGTCTTAGCTGCCTCTGAACTCCCTATTAGTCTCTTTGTATTTATGCTCCCACTGTGTTTTCAAATATTCCTTAAAGTCTTTATGTTGGAGCATATGTGGGGAATTTCCACTGTGGCCTTATGTCCCTCTCCTCCTTCATTTTAAACCTACCCACCACCATAGCATGGTCTGATACATGAATAGGGCTATGCGAAACATTTGTTACCCTATCATGCCATGCCCTAGGTATCAGGATTTAATCTATCCGTGTCCACGTTCCATGTGGATTAGAATAAAACGTGTATTCCCTGGCTCCTGGATACACCATTCTCCAACTATCTACTAAATCCAACTCTGACATACCCACCTTCCATTGGACTACTGCCTCCGGTGCCCGCCCCTTACCCTCTGAATGGTCCAATAGAGGGTCCAGAGTGCTATTAAGGTCTCCTCCTATAATTAAGCCTGGGAATTGCTCCCTAGTAATCAAGTCCACAATCCCAGGAAGAACTGTGGCTTACTGGGCTTGGGGTACTATATGTTCCCAGTGTAATTAATTCACCATAAAGCTTCCCTGTCAGAAATATGTATCTGCCCTCCTCATTGTCCTTCACAATTCTGTAAACTCCAGTGGCAGGTTCTTATTCCTGCGGATGGCAGCCCTCTCTTACGGGATGGGTAAGAGGATGCGAAGCACCTGCCCACCCAGCCCCGTGCTAGTTTTGCATGCTCAGCATCCGACAAGTGCGTCTCTCGTAATAGGACATTTTAGGTTTCTTTTCGTATGTGCAGCCAGGAGTATCAGTGCTTACTTGCTCTGCAATCCCCTTAATGTTCCAGGAGACTATCACCATTTCCTGTTTGCCAGCCATCTAAGTGTATTATATGTTCCCCATTTCCATCCATTTAATTCCACCATGAGGCCCCCCCCGGATCCTCACACCCCTTGTCCCACCATTACCTCCCCATCCACAAGTACCTTTTTAGCTTTGTTTTGTATGAAATGCATCTGTCAACAAACAGTATAAAACACATTTAAACAACCTAACTACAAACGTAGTAACAAGAACATCACTCCCCCCTTTTCCCCTATGAAGACTTTCTTGATTCTTCCATTTCCATGTCCTTTCCCCCGCCTCCCCATTCTTTAAACTACCTTTAACATGATCTATTCCATATCGAGTTTTCCCCCTCTCTCTTTGACACTAATTGCAAATCTAGCATAAGTGTCCACATCTCACCCTAGCAATATGCGTGCCCCACCACTCTGTCCACGAGCAACTCCCATTTGATTGACCTTCTTCATATAATCATAACATATACCATTTGGTGTCTTACCATCTAAATTTATATTATTAAGCAAACTTGTGGGGAGCAGAAAGATAAATAGAAAAAGAAAAGAAAAAAGTAGGCAGTGCCCCTTTAAGCCCCTTTCTTCTCAGCATTCATCAAGAAACTTCCCAGGACCACTGAGAGGCCCCCCCCCCAACACCCATGTTCTTTCCATCACATGTATATTCATCGTGACTCACATCCCTTCCCCTCTTCCAATCCCCATCCAGTTACGGTTTTACACAAGTAAAGTGGCGCTTTAAGTCCCTTTAATACAATTCAACTATAACCCCAACGTGGCTGTTTACATTACTGTGATGTACATTTGAAATATCCCCTTCTGCACCACACGGCTCCCCCTTTTCCCTCCAAGTCCACACAGTACTTGCCACCTCATCCTCTTGGCTCTGTGCAGACATGTTCTTTGTCCCTCTTGGTTCAGTTCCTCCCTCAAGTTCCAGTCGTGGTGCAGCATTTCTCGCCACTTCCCTTCCATCATCATCTGCTAAACACCGCCTCATGGTCCTCCATTCCAGTTGCCATTTCTCCACCATTATTTAAAAAACATCTTTCCCATCCTCCCCATATGCCCTCGTGCCCCTGGGAATTTTGATGACACCACTGGAGTTCCCGCAATCTGTTTGATGGTCTGACACCTTCCCTTCTCTGGCACATCTGTATGTCACTCCTCAGCACCCCACAAAATCATGCCAGTCCAGCATTCACTTGTTCATTTTCTTCTGCAGATTGGCTACAAACGGAATAAGTCGCTCCCTCATGCTTTATCGTTAATACTGCAGAATATACTATAACATTTTCAACTTTTAAGTTCTGCAATTGGGCCATCAGACCATTAAAGACCTTCCTTTTCTGCAGCAGCCTCATCGAGTAATCCTGGGAAATAAACAGTCGTGTGCCTTGGTATTCCTATGTTCCAGCTTCTCGATATGCCCACAGGGTCACCTCCCTATCTTGATAGGAGTGGAAACGAATGATAACTTGTCATGGGGGCATACCCCCCAGGGGGTCTGGGCATCACAGCATGATGTGCCCTTTCTAGCTTAAATTTCCCAATTTTTAGGCTGCAGTACAAGTAGCTCTGGCAAAGGTCTTGCACAAAAGCTCTGCAGCATATCATCTCTTTCCGTTCCTTCTGGCAGCCCTCGAGTCAAAGATTTAGCCTACTCTAATAATTTCTCCTGGTAATCCATTGCGTCCTTTGCGTCTCCTCCAACTCCTTTTGCATGCATTACTTGCCTCTGCACTTCCCTGTCATATCCTCTAATGGGATATTCTCTCCTCAGCCTCTGCAATCCTTGTTCATATGGGCTGCCTGCTGCTGTATTATTGCTTTGCAGCTTGAGATCAATCTGCCTCGGAGCCTGATCAGCCTGGGTTCTAAGGCCTATCACTTGGCCTGTCACTTCGCCCAGGGTCTGGATTTAACTGCCAATAATGAGACTACCCCCGTGTTGTCTCCTGTAATGGAGGCCGCAGAAGCCGTTGTTTTCTTGCCAGTTTTGCCAGCCTGTCTTTGGCCTTTTCCACCTCCTGCCACCAAATATTCATCCATTCTACTTTCCAATACAAGCTACACCAATGATTTTGCCAAAACAAGTAGATTTTTCTGATTTATTTTACTTTTAGTTGCTCTTGTCGAGGCAAAGCAGCACAAAAGCACGCCTATTCTTGTAGTTGCTCATTAGCGCCTGGAAAATCAAATTTAATAAATTTAGACATGAATTACCCTGTTGGGACTGGAGCAACCTATTTTATAATATACCAGTTAATGAGATGTGGGAATTTAATAGTATGTTGAAGAACTTAATGATAAAATATATACCTATTATGTAAATACATAATAATGGAAAAATTAACCACAGTGATTTTCTCTAAATAAAGAAATTGATTAATAAAAACAATGGAATTTATAAAAATTCAAAAAGATCCTTACTTATTACAAATAGGGTTGCACTTAAAACATTTCATCAAAAAAATTAGGAATGCTAAGCCACTGAACTATCAATACTTCTAAAGAAGCTTTATAATAAAAAGCTTTCACTCTTTGCATACAATAGAAAAGGACAAATTTCTATACGATTGTCCTTTAAGGACAAATCATATTACAGCCTTTGTCAATTAAGGAAATGGTCAATTTACAAAATAACTATTTCTGTTCAGTATTCAATACTAAACCTATAACCCAGGAGGAATATCAAGATATCCCAATTCCAGGATCAGTTGTTATCAACCCAGGGGAGGTATTAGATAAACTTAAGTTAATAGATATTAATAAGTCCCCTGGCCCCTATCAAATACATCCTAGGGTTATTAGGGAAATAGCTGACATATTGGTGCTACCACTTACACATATTTTTCAGACATCTCTAGACAAAGAAGTGGTCCCGAAAGGTTGGAAGGAAGCCACTGTAATTCCTATTTTTAAAAAGGGCACTAAAACATTACCTTCAAATTTTAGACCAATAAGTCTGACATCACTCCTGGGGAAAATATTGAGAATATACTTATGAAAGGATAACTGCTTCCCTGCATGATAAAGGCATGACAGATATACTCAGCATGACTTTACCAGGTTGGTTTCACAAATAAACCTCTTAACCTTCTATAGAGAAGGTTAATGAGAGTACTGACCAAGGTGAACCAGTTGGTGTTGTTTTTATGGGATTTTTCAAAGGCCTTTGACAAATTACCACATAGAAACTTGATAGCCGCCCTAAAAACCTGGGGACTGAGACAAATGTAATATGTTGGATTGAGGGACTGGTTGATGATAGGAGGCAGAGAGTGTTGGTTTAAGGGTATACTTTCTAAATCGGTATGGTGACTAGTGGGTGCTCCTAGGGTTTGGGTGTTGGGGCCATGCTTGTTTAATGCCTCTATATCAACCTAAAAGTGAACATTCCAAATATCTGGTTATCCAAATTTTGCAGATTATTGTGACTGGAACTATTGTAAGCAATCCATCATGTGTTAACTTTACAACAAATAATCAGTAATGTAGTGTCCTGGACTGAAGCTATTGTATAGATTAGAACTAAATATAGATAAATGTAAAATTATGTATTTGGGTTAAACTAATCCAAAAGCAATATATAAATTGGATTAGTTAATCTATTACATACTATTTAGAAAGAGACTTGGGAATTAGCATTACCTCTGATTTCATTTTGTCATCATTGTTCTCTTCTAGACTAGAAAGTTAACCAGAATTTAAATTGTATCCTCAGACACATATCTAGTAGGGAAGCTAAAGTTTTAATACCATTGTTTAATTCTTTGGTCAGGCCAAATTTTGAGTATTGTGTGCAGGTGTGGTCACCCTATAAACATGAAGACATTAAACAGGATTGGATGTATAAAGAAGAATGACAAAGCTGGTTACTTGACTATATAATAAATCCTATAATGACAGGCTAAAACATTGGGAATGTATTCTCTTACATATCGAAGAGTTCAGGAGTTATGTGTTTTATAGAATACTAAGGATTATAACCTCACAGGATGAGTTAGTACATTAATTTAATAATGATCGGCTACACAAGAAAGCACTCAAACAACTGTTTCAGCTTAGGAATTTAAAGCTACATAAAAATGGTTCACTCAAAGGGTGTGAGGATCCTAGAATGAATTATCAAAACAACAATAGATAGTCCTGACATGGAAACATTTTAAAACAAGATTGGACATGTAATTTTAGACTAAGTGTTACTGATTTTTAATAAATTGAATTGGTTTAAGGAAGCTTTAAGGATTAATATCCTCAAATGTTGAATTTTTCCTATGAATCCTATGAAAAGTACTATCTGATTCATCAATTGGCATAACTTGTCACTTTACTATACATTTCAATGTACTCAATTATCCATTTCCATTCTGGGACAATACATTGCGTATATTTACACAGGCAACTAATATTACTTATACAGAATCATGTAATACCCCTCTTTGTACTCCAACACGTAAGGGGGGCCTTCTCTATCAGCTAACTTGGGCTGATGGGGTAGGGGCTAGCATGGTGAGAGGGCAAAACAATTTGGGCAGTGAGTTCTGAGAGACATAACACTTTGTGAGCCAACTCCACTGGCCTCCTGGGATTCGTAGAATTGAAGCGCACCACTGGTTTGACAGCTCAGCCAGTTTTTCTGGGTGAACAATCACAGTCTCTGTACTTTCAGCAATGGGCTTGAGCTTTCATCACTTGTGAGTGTGCCTCTGCATGGAGGAATGTCCAAGCTGGAAGCACTGTCAGCCACTGTGCTCTGTAGTCTCTGTTTCTACAACACGGCTCATTTTGAAGACACTCTTGCACTAAAGGGAGGTTGTCAGCACTCTTATACTGTTCCTCAAGTTCTGGCATGTCACCAGAAAGACTCCACCTTTTCAGCCTCCTTCAGGCAAATTATACAGTTCCACAACAAACAAAGACTCCAGCATCCTCAGACGTGACACTTTATTTCACTTTCAGGGTGCATTGGCTCCAAGGATGATGCTGGGGGTTACAGTCCAGAAGGCACAGCTTCATCCCCATAATTCAACATAGGATTTCCATGAAACAGCTGACTCAGTTCATATGAGGGTAATAGGTGGTCAATTTGATAAAATAACTACTTCTTGTTCAGTATTCAATACTAAACCTATAACCCAGGAGGAATATCAAGATATCCCAATTTGGATCAGTTGTTATCAACACCAGGAGGTATTAGATAAACTTAAGTTAATAGATATTAATAAGTCCCCTGGCCCTATCAAATACATCCTAGGGTTATTAGGAAATAGCTGACATATTGGTGCTACCACTTACACATATTTTTCAGACATCTCTAGACAAAGAAGTGGTCCCGAAAGGTTGGAAGGAAGCCACTGTAATTCCTATTTTTAAAAAGGGCACTAAAACATTACCTTCAAATTTTAGACCAATAAGTCTGACATCACTCCTGGGGAAAATATTGGAGAATATACTTAAGGAAAGGATAACTGCTTCCCTGCATGATAAAGGCATGACAGATATATCTCAGCATGACTTTACCAAGTCAAGGTTTCGTAAAACAAACCTCTTAACCTTCTATGAGAAGGTTAATAGAGCACTTGACCAAGGTAACCCAGTTGGTGTTGTTTTTATGGATTTTTCAAAGGCCTTTGACAAATTACCACATAGAGAACTGATAGCCGTCCTAAAAACCTGGGGACTGAGACAAATGTAATATGTTGGATTAGGGACTGGTTAGATGATAGGAGGCAGAGAGTGTTGGTTTAAGGGTATACTTTCTAAATCGGGTATGGTGACTAGTGGGGTGCCTCAGGGTTTGGTGTTGGGGCCATGCTTGTTTAATGCCTCTATATCAACTCTAAAAGTGAACATTCCAAATATCTGGTTATCCAAATTTGCAGATGATTGCAGACTGGGAACTATTGTAAGCAATCCATCAGATGTGTTAACTTTACAACAAACAATCAGTAATGTAGTGTCCTGGACTGAAGCTAACAGATTAGAACTAAACATAGATAAATGTAAAATTATGCATTTGGGTAAAACTAATCCAAAAGCAATATATAAAATTGGATTAGTTAATCTATTACATACTATTCAGGAAAGAGACTTGGGAATTAGCATTACCCCTGATTTCTCATTTTGTCATCATTGTTCTCTTCAGATCAGAAAGGCTAACCAGAATTTAAATTGTATCCTCAGACACATATCTAGTAGGGAAGCTAAAGTTTTAATACCATTGTTTAATTCTTTGGTCAGGCCAAATTTTGAGTATTGTGTGCAGGTGTGGTCACCCTATAAACATGAAGACATAAACAGGATTGAGGGTATACAAAGAAGAATGACAAAAGCTATTACTGGACTATATAATAAATCCTATAATGACAGGCTAAAAACATTGGGAATGTATTCTCTTACATATCGAAGAGTTAGAGGAGTTATGTGCTGCTTTATAGAATACTAAGTGATTATAACCTACAGGATGAGTTAGACATTAAATTTAATAATGATCGGCTAAGCACAAGAAAGCACTCCAAACAACTGTTTCAGCCGAGGTGGAATTTAAAGCTACATAAAAAATGGTTCACTCAAAGGGTGGTGACATCCTAGAATGAATTATCAAAAACAACAATAGATAGTCCTGACATGGAAACATTTAAAACAAGATTGGACATGGAATTTAGACTAAGTGTTACTGATTTTTAATAAATTAAATTGGTTTAAGGCAAGCTATAAGGATTAATATCCGCAAATGCTTGAATTTTTCCTATGAATCCTATGAAAAGTACTATCTGATTCATCAATTGGCATAACTTGTCACTTTACTATACATTTCAATGTACTCAACTATATCATTTCCATTCTGACAATACATTATGTATATTTCACACAGGCAAATTGAACATTACTATACAGAATCATGTAATAATTTCTTGTACTCCAAATAATGCAAGGGGGGGCCCTTCCCTATCAGCTAACTTGGGCTGGATGGGGCAGGGGCACCATGGTGAGAGGGCAAAACAATTTGGGCAGTGAGTTCTGAGAGACATAAACACCTTTGTGGACAAATCCACTGGCCTCCCGGGGGATTCGTAACTGAAGCGCACCACTGGTTTGACAGCTCAGCCAGTTTTTCTGGGGTGAACAATCACAGTCTCTGTACTTTCAGCAATGGGCTTGGAGCTTTCATCACTTGTGAGTGTGCCTCTGCATGGAGGGAATGTCCAAGCTGGAGCACTGTCAGCCACTTGCTCTGTAGTCTCTGTTTCTACAACACTTGGCTCATTTTGAAGACACTCTTGCACTAAAGGGAGGTTGTCAGCACTCTTATACTGTTCCTCAAGTTCTGGCATGTCACCAGAAAGACTCATACCTTCAGCCTCTCCTTCAGGCAAATTATACAGTTCCACAATAAACAAAGACTCAGCATCCTCAGACGTGATACTTTGCATTTCACTTTCAGGGAGCATTGGCTCCAAGGATGATGCCGGGGGGTTAAGCAGTCCAGAAGGCACAGCTTCATCCCCATAATTCAACATAGGATTTCCATGAAACAGCTGACTCAGTTCATATGAGGGGTAATAGGCATTATCACACTCACTGTCATCCGAGTTAGACTGGCAGTCACTATCATTCTGGGCCTGCTGCGGGGGAAGTCTTAAATTGACAGCCATGGGGGCAGGCTGACTCTGTTTCTTTCTTGTAGCAGCATGAGTCACTGGTCCAGGGGAATCAATCTCGGCAGGTTCAGCCTCAATTATAACTTGATCAATAGGTAGCAAGTGGTTATGGTGCATGGTCTTGACAGCTTTGGAGTTATTCTCTGGGCGCACTTTGTACACTGACAAATCATCCAACTTTCCAACTATGACATTGGGAAGATGGTGCCATTGATCCACAATTGTATGTTTACCATGCAATCCTAAATTTCGTAATAACACATGGTCTCCAGGCCTAAGCTCTTGAGCTTTTACTTTTCTATCATGTCTCTCTTTGTTGGCTAGATTTCTTTTGGCAGCCATTGTCTGGGCCAGTTGATAGGCATGGTTCAATTGAGCTTTAAGTTTTTGTACATATTGCAGGTAATCTTCGCCTGGACCCCATCGGGAGAAACCCCAAAACAGACATCAACAGGCAGCTGGGCCTCTCCCGAACATGAGGTGGTAGGGAGAGAACCCAGTAGCATCATTCTTCGTGCAATTGTATGCGTGTACCAAGGTGCTAATCTGCTGGCTCCATTTATGCTTATCTTTTGGGTGGAGGGTGCCTAGCATGTCTAGTAGGGTGTGGTTAAAGAATTCTGGTTGAGGATCCCACTGTGGGTTATAAGGGGTGGTTCTTGACTTTCGCACTCCCCCATAGAGAGAGCATTTCTTTGACTAGCTGACTCTCAAGGTCCCGGCCCTGATCTGAATGAATTCACTGGGGGGCACCATAGTGGACAAAGAAATTTTGCACCAGCACCTTGGCCACGGTAGATGCTTTTTCATCTTTGGTGGGAAAAGCTTGTATATACCATGTGAAATGGTCCGTAACCACTGACACATTGCCAATGTTTCGCTGATCAGGCTCTAAACTCAAGAAGTCTATGTAGACTAGTTCCATTGGGGTGCTGGTAGTAATGTTGACAAGGGGGGGCAGCCCTCTGAGGCAGGGCTTTTCTCTTCAGGCAGTGACTACAAGTCCTTACATGGTGCTCAACATCAGCCCCCATCTTGGGCCAGTAGACTCGAGATCGTACTAGGTCAAGGGTCCGGTTGATACCGAGGTGGCCCATGTGATTGTGGAGGGACCTCAGTACCAAATCTTTGAAGGCTGTGGGCAGGACCAATTGTTGCTTGTCTATTTGGCCACCCCAATCTACAGTCTTTCTATACAACAACTGATAAAGCAGCTTCAACCTGGGGCCTTCTCTAAACAATAAAGCGGTTCGCAGATCAGAGGAACGCAACTTGGACACATCTTTTCCTGCACGAAAGGCTTCAAATGCTGGCTGAATCATAGCATCTCAGGATTGAGCCCGCTGAATGCTGTCATTGTCAAACTGAGGTAATGCACTAATATCTAGAGCAGAGAAGTGGCAATACGCAGCCGGTATGCAGGTGTCAGAGGGGCCCAAGCAATGTACTAAGCAGTCCACTGTGTCGTAGACATCTGTCCATTTCTATCAAACTTTTGGCACAATGCTCGGATGTCAGGTTCAGACAGCCTGATCCAGTCACTCTTGGAAATGGGCCTCCAAGATAGGGTGTCAGCATCAATATGATTCAGGCCTGGTCTGTATTCGACAGCATAATCATATGTTGACAATGCAGAAAGCCACCAGTGCCCCTTGGCGCCTAAATCAGCTGAAGTCTGTACATAGGTCAACGGGTTATTGTCAGTCCTCACCAATATTTTTGCCCCATAGAGGTAATCATGAAACTGGTTGACAATGGCCCATTTTAACGCAAGGAACTCCAACTTGTGCACAAGGTAGTTTCGCTCTGACGGGGTCAAGTTCCTACTGGCGAATGCCACTGGTCTCATACCATCCTAACAGCTTGGCAGAAGACCAAGAGAAAGGACTGCTGTGTGACTGAACTTCTCTACTGGGACTATATTGCCCTCCTTCCCACCCAAAGCTAGTTCTATTTTTATAGGCACAGGATTTGACTGACAACAGGAACTTCCTGTTTAGGGGCAGGAAGTGAGTGATCACAGACCCACCAAGGACCCACCATCCTAGAAGGGGCAAGAGTAGTCTCCGCCCCTCTAGCTGCTGGAGGTCTGCCTCTGAGCAAGTAAGTGGTCTACTGAAAAATATAGGATATTCTTGTCTCAGAACAGGACAATCAGGAAGCTTAAAGGGCACACAGGCAAAAGTAAGGAGAGAGAGAAAAACAGACGAAAGAGTAAGGATTGCAAAACAGTTAAGGCATCAGAAATAAGACATGATTGGAGTGGTGCAGTGCAGTGGCTGTGAGCAGCAGTTTCGGGAGATATTCTGGAGGATGCAGTGTTGTCCCATCTGCAGGCACCTCTCTGGGCTGAGGAGAGGTTGCTCATCTCCAGGCTGAGTTGGCCAGGATTTGTGGGACCTCCTCTTCCATCCAGGGACCACCAGTGCCACTGCCCATTGCCTCAGAGGTTGCCAAGAAAGAGGAGCGGTTGGACCACAGTGGGCTCAGGAGGGTGAAGGTGGTGGAACAGAGGCACATCCTCCAGTTGTACCTCTCCAATTCCTATGCCATTCTGGCAAAGTGTGGTTCCTCTATGGAGGCACCTACAGTGGAGACCAAGGAGGATGTTGGGAACCTCCACAAAGGAGAACCACAGGAGGGTGGCAGGGGACCCTGCGGGGAAGAAACAACTCCTGGTGGGGACTCCATTGTTAGGAAGGTAGAACTGGGCAAGGAAAGGAGAGGGAAGGTGCCTACCTGGCACCATGGCTTGAGGGACAGGGAGCGAATCCTCAGGATTGCCGTGGAGCAGCTGCGCAGGGGAGGGCATGGCTGTCATTGTCCACCTAGGGACAAATGACCTGGCTAAGAGGGATTAGAGAAGTGCAGGAAGAGTTTGTGGAATTGGGAGGGCCTTAGTCAAGTAGCACGACGGTAACCTTCTCGAGGTGCGACCCATCTATGGCATAGGAGAGGCTAGGGTGTTCCGTGACATGGGATTCAATCAGTGGTTGAAAACTGGTGTGGAGGTCAGGATTGGCTTCACTGGGACTGGGGTCCACCTGGAGTGATGCTGCCTATACTGGCATGATGGGCTGCATCTGCCCGGAGAGAACCAGGATCCTAGGTGATAGGTTTAAATGCTTCATTGGCAAGCTTTTAAACTAGCCAAGGGAGGCACTGGAAAGGAGCAGGAAAATCCTAGCCCCCAAACAATCACGGTAATAATATGGCAAACACCAACATGGAGATGTCGATAGAGAGAAGGGCAGGGGTAAATGGAGAAAGTGACAAGAGCAAGAAGGACAGGGATGGGGCTAAAGGGGTAAGGCCATCAGGAAATGGAGGGTAATGAGTACCAATACCGTGGTCTGGGCAACAAGCTCCTGAGCTGGTGGCCTTAATGGAAGAGGGATGCCTGGATATAGTAGCAGTCACAGAAACATGGTACACAGAGAACTATGACTGGGATGTTAACATACCAGGTACATAACACAGGAGAGACAGGCAGGGGGAAGAGGGGAGGAGTAGCTCTCTATGTAAAGGAGGATAAAAGCAACTGAACAAAAGAGTAAACAGGGAGAGAGGAGGCACTGTGGGGTCACCTTGAGACTGAAAGGGCACACAATCAAGCACAGGGTTGTGTACAGACCCCCTGTCAGGGGAAGGAATGGACAAGGATATGATAGAAGGCATTCTTAGAATGGCAGAGAAAGGAGATACTGTTGAGGGAGACCCGAAATGCCAGATGTTAACTGGAGCACATTTGCTGCAGCCACATCCAAGAGCAGGCCATTCTTGATGCCCTACAGGTGGCAGGCATTAGACAGCTAGTTTGGAACCCACTGTGAGGGAGCAATCTTAGACCTCGTGCTCTCAAACGGAGGCAGTGAGAGGATCTCAGATCTAGAAGTGGGTTGCCATCTGGGGACAAGTGACCATCAAACAGTGTGGTTCACGTTAAACTCAGCTACAGAGTCAAGCCACACAAAAGTCAGGGTACTGGACTTTAGGAGGGCTGACTTTGGCAAGATGGGAGAGTGCCTCAGAAAGCACTAGCAAACAGGCTAGAAGGAGGTGTGGAGCAACAATGGGAATTATCAAAACTGCCATCAAAGGGCAACAAGCCTTTGTGAAGCAAATAAACAAATCAAATGAAAGAAAAAGCCACCATGGTTCTCAAGAGAGGTGGCTTGAAAAGTCAGGAAGAAAAGATAGCATTCCGAAGTATAAGGAAACACAGAAGGAGCAGGACAGAAAGCTGTACCAGTTAAGGCAGAAGGAAGCAGGAGGGAAGTCAGAATAGCAAAGGCCCAAACTGAGGAAAAGATAGCCAACTCAGTTAAGAAGGGGGATAAAACCTTTTATAGGTACATCAGCGAGCGTAGAAAGACAAAGGGAGGGATAGTGAGGCTGAATAGAATGAACGGTGGGTGGGCAGAGGGGGACAGTGAAAAAGCAGGAATACTGAACGAATATTTCTGCTCAGTATTCACAAAAAGAGGAGGGGGAAGTGCCTAATCCAATTAACAGAAGCACTCTTGATAGGGGGGTCGATCCCAGTCCTTTCACAGAAGAAAGGGTTCTGCAAGAACTCCTAAAACTGAAGGTGGACAAAGCAATGGGTCCTGATGGAATTCATCCCAGAATTCTAAAGAATTAAGGAAGGAACTAGTGAAACCACTGGCTACTCTTTTAATAAATCATGGGAGGATGGTGTGGTACCGAGGACTGGAGGAAGGCGGATGTGATTCCCCTTCACAAAGTGGGACCAAGACAGAGGCAGGAAACTACAGACCTGTCATTCTGACTCTGTGGTAAGGGAAAGGTGATGGAGTCACTTCTGAAGGAAAGAATAGTTGAGTACCTAGAGGTCAGTGGAGCACAGGATCCAAGGCAGCATGGGTTCACAGCGGGAAGGTCATGTCAGATGAATCTAATAGATTTCTTTGACTGGGTGACCAAAGTAGTAGACCAAGGAGGGGCTGTGGACATGGCCTACCTAGACTTTAGCAAGGCATTTGACACAGTCTCACACAAAAGATTGATTGTCAAATTAACCAGCCTGGGAGTGGGTCCCAGGGTGGTAGCCTGGGTAAAACATTGGCTGGACAACAGGACACAGAAGTTAATTGTAAATGGAGTCCACTCTGAAGAAAGGGCGGTTACTAGTGGGGTACCGCAGGGTTCAGTATTGGGTCCAGTCCTTTTTAATGTCTTCATCAGTGACATTGCAGAGGGACTGGAAGGAAAAGTATGCCTTTTTGCAGATGACACAAAGATCTGCAACAGGGTTGATACACAAGGAGGCGTGGAAAGGATGAAAAGGGACTTGGCAAGGTTGGAGGAATGGTCAGACGTATGGCAGCTAGGATTCAATGCAAAAAGTGCAAATAATGCACCTGGGAAACAAGAACCCAGGGAAGAATACACAATGGGTGGGGAGGTAGTAACAACAACAAATCAGGAAAGGGACCCTGGGGTAATCATATCAGATGAACTTAAGGTTAGCAAGCAATGTGAGAAGGCAGTAGGGAGGGCGGGGGTATACTGGGATGTATAGGAGAGACAGCAGCAGAAAACAGGAAGTTGTTATCCTCTGTACAGACAGTTGGTGAAACCCCATCTGAATACTGTGTCCAGTTCTGAGACCCCATCTCCGCAAGGACATAGACAGGATAGAGGCAGTCCAGAGGAGGCAACTAAAATGGTGCAGGGTCTGCAAGAGAAGCCGATGAGGAGAGACTAAAGGAGCTTAATATGTATACCCTTGAGGAAAGAAGGAGGACATGATAGAAACTTTCAAGTACCTCAAGGGAATCAACAAAGTCCAAGAGGTAGCATCTTTCAGAAAAAGAGACTTGCAAGAACAAGAGAACACAATTTAAAAGATAGAAGGAGGGCGGTTCAGGGGCAATGTGAGAAGTATTATTTCACAGAGAGGGTAGTGGATGCATGGAACAGCCTTCCTGAGGAAGTTGTGGGGTCTAAAACTGTGGGAGAATTCAAGAATGCATGGGACAGACATAAGGCAATTCTTGTGGGGGGGCAGGAAGATATAGGCTGTTGGTTAACTAGGATCTGTGGCCTATCCTGTAGGTAGGGAAATGGGCAGACTAGATGGGCCTAGCGGTCCTTATCTGCCGTCAAAGTCTATGTTTCTATGTTTCTATCCTCATGGTATTGCTACAGTACAGCTCCTAGACTCTGCAGACTGCTGTCAGTATGCAGCACATAGGGATTGGTAGGATCAGCATAAGTGAGGATGGGGGTGTGGGTGAGCTGGTATATGATTTCATGGAAAACTGCTTCACAGTGAGGCATCTAACGGGACCTGAAAAGTTCACCTGGGTGGAAATACGCTTTGTCTGATTCTTTGACGGACCCTTTTATGTATTTCCGATTGGTAGGAGGGTAACCCTGGGTAAGATTCAAGAGTGGCCGAATCACTTTGGAATAGTCCTTTATGAACCGACAGTAGTAGCCACAGAATCGTAGGAAATGTAGTTCTTTCAAATTGTGGGGCTGGGGCCAGGTAGTCAAGGCTTCAACTTTACTAGGATCAGTCTCTATCCCCTCTGTAGACACTATTTGCCCCACTTACTTCAGAGAGGTTTGGAAAAACTGGCACTTGTCGATGGACAGCTTGAGGCCAAAATCTTCCAGTTGGTCTAGTACTTTGAACAGTCGACTCTCATGTTCCTGTAGGGAGCTCCCAAACACAATGACATCGTCCAAGTACACTAGGGATTCTAGCAAATTCATGTCTCCCACTGCTCGTTCCATCAGTCGCTGGAAGGTTGCTGGGGTGCCCAATATCCCCTGTGGCATTCTCAGGAATTTGTAGAACCCCAAAGGACAGGTGAAGGCTGTCTTCTCACAGTTCTCCAGAGCCATTGGAATCTGGTAATATCCACTGCGAAGATCCGACACCGAGAACCATTTGCTCCCATTCAAACAATCCAGAGCATCTTGTATACGGGGCATGGTGTATTGATCAGGGATGGTCTGCCGATTCAGAGTTCGATAATCAACACATATTCTCACAGAGCCATTCTTCTCACGCACAACCACAATGGGAGAAGCATATGGGCCCCTGGATTCTTGTATCACATCAGCCGCGAGCATTTCCTGCATGTGTCTTCTCACATCGTCTATGTTGGCAGGGGCTAGGTGTTGAGACCTCTCTCGAAATGGCCATTCATCGTGCAGGCGTATGTGATGCTCCGCACCCTGGACACATCCCACGTCCCATTCCTTCAGTGAAAACACTTGATCTCCCTGGGCAAGTTTCTGGCTAATTCTAGTCTTCCATTCAGCTGGCAATGGGGAGTCACCAAAATCAAACAAGTCGGGAGTCATTCTATGTGTCTTGCCATGGTGCTTGTTGCTGGGCAACACTGCAGTATCTGCGCAGTGTACCGTAGCTAGGGCGCATCCTCTATTCACCCGGACTCCCGATCTGACACATTATGAATCTGGACCATCACACGTCATGCATAGGCATGACCACGAGCTGGCAAGATGCTGGGATTAACCAATAATCTTTCCAGTAATTTTCCATCGCCTGACACGTCCAACATCAGTATTTTGTTCTTGACATCTTTGCAGAGGCAGACCTCCCCCTTCAACGGTACACTAGGCGTTAGGGGCCAGTACCATTGAATCGGGATCCTACTTCCACACGACCCCTACCGGTTCATCCTGGTCCACTCCCTTCGGGTTCTGTTGCAAATAATAGACCCTCTTGATCAGAGCTGGAATCCTTAGGGTCCTCCCAGTCATCGCCCTTGTTTCTCGTGACAGAGTTGTGCCAGTCTACAAAACATATGGGCGTTGGTCCCAATTAACATGGGAACCCCATCATACAGTCCAGTAGAGGGACACACTAAGGCCAGTGTCTTGACTTGCTCCTCTACACCAGTTACAGCTGCAGGAAATGACAACCAGAGGCAGATATATCCTAGGTAGGGATAAGAGTTGTCGCTCAGCCCCCATACATGTAGGCCTTTCAGGGATTGTAAGGGCACAGCAGATAAGTGATTGTCATACCAGTCCTTAAATACAGTGGCCACTTGCGACCCACTGTCCAGCATAGCCTGAGTAGGAATACCATTCACAGTCATGGTAGTATCCATTGAAGGGCCTATTATTTTGGACCAGTCTGGAGGGACAGCAGCAGAGGCCTGGACAGATGATTTAGCCACAAAGGGATTTGAGTTACTACTTCTTGGACCCTCACTGCGGTCATTTTGGGCACTCCTTGACCGCTGAGTCATTCTCCAAAACTCTCCTTGAAGCCCGTATACAACTTTATCTAGGTCTTTTGTGGACCAGCATCCTCTCTTCATATGCCCATCCTTCCCCCAATTATGGCAAAATATGTTTTCTGAGATTTGATGTGGCTGAGGCATCACTCTGGGAGCTGGGGCGGTGGTACTACCAACTGAAAACCTTGGTGCCATCTCTGTCTGCTGTGTGGTGAACATTTGGAGACATCTCATCAATTCTCTTACTTCCATAGTCAAGGCATCGAGTTTCGAGCCGCTGTCAGGAGATGCCCGGGTGGACACCCCCATCCCCATAGCAGATGCAGTTGGATAAGGGTCGGTGCCTGTACTTACAGGAGTGGCCTTCATAAAGAGACTGTTTTTTGTTTCCCTGAACTCCCTCAGCAGTTCATCCAATGGCGGCACACCCTCTGGTCCCCTCTTCAGAAGGGCCTTCTGATGCCGTGATCACTTGGGCTGCGCACACCCTAGAATTACAATCCTCCTCCTCATCTTCAACCTCCCAGAGTTCTTTTATCAAGTCACAATAATCCGGTGGGTTATCCTTTCTATCTGGGAGCCTTAATTGAAGGAGCTGCAATTTAGAATGCTTTGCATGTTGCAGTATGTGCCCCAACCTCACATGGTTTATGTCACTGGCGGCTACCCCACCTTTTTGGTAAGCCTTTGCAGTGCTCTTTCCAGATGAGTAACATATGCAGACAAACTTTCCCCTGGCCATTGTTTTGTACCTTGAAATTTCCACATCAAGTTCTCCCCTGACTCAATGCTCCCAAAATTGCCTTTGGGTGCAGATAGGTACTTCTGGGCAGATGCATCAGGGTTTGTGGACCTCAGAAATTTAATGGCCTCTAGGGTGGGACCCCTCAAACTTTCTATGATCCTTTTCCATTTCTCAGCCTCCACACATTGCCATTCAGGTACCAAAGGGGCAACACAATCTATCCAGGTCTCCCAATCATCCTCCCCTTGGGGGTGGGGAGGGTGCCGGAGAAGATTCTCAACCTTCGGTAAGAGTAGTAACTAATGGCAGGTACAGACATAGGAACCAGCACTGGCAAGGGCACAGAAGGAGGGGCAATAACGGGTGCTAGAGCAGGAGGGGGTGTTGAGGAAGGAACACCCTCAGCTGGCAGGAATAGTTTCTTTAAGTCCTCCACAGTTTTCCCTTCCTCCAGCAACAATTTAGCAAATTTCTCCTCAAAAGTCTCAGATAGTTGGGAGTCTCATTCTCCCCGGGGTCTTTATAGTCTTTAGTTATCACTCTTCAGGCAGTGAGAGATCCTTCAGGGGTGATAGTCCGTGGCACTTTGAAACTGTCTACTGGATCCTTACACTCTACTAACGCCATGAAACTTTGGGCGAGCAGATTAGCCTGTCAACCTACCACCACAGGGTTTTGTAAACATTCAACCTTGGAAAGTACTCCCTCTACAGTGTCCTTATTGGTACCCAGGGAACATCCAGGATAAGTATAGCATTTTTGAGGCCGATCTCCTGCCCAGTACATCACCCCACCAACTGGTGTACAGCCACTTCTGTTGGGGTATCCATTTATTTTTAACAGCAATTTGCAAATTTGGCCACTAGGGGATGCTAATCCCAGCGGTGAGCCTCCAAGATGTAACCCCTAGGTGGCGCTATCTCAGGGGCTACTACCCCTGCCTGCATGGCTAGTAGCAGGTTAAGGGGCCTGAGTTCTGAAAAGAGTGCCTTCACCTGGAGGTCAGGGTTGGTGGTGGTCAAGCTAACCTGGGCCTAGCCCTCTGGGACACTGTAACCCCCCTCTTTCCCCTCTAGTGGCTGGAACACTGTACAATAATCACTTTCACAATACCCCTGGTACACCAAACAATTACCCACACTGTTTGAACTAACCACCAGGGATGGTTCCTCTGGCTCGACCCTGGGGACCCCCTGTAAAACAAGGTTATGCACAGCAAAGAGCAACAGTACAGTACTTTGAGCACAAACTGGAACCATGGTCAGATTACATGCAGAAAAAGTTAGATCTGATTTATTCAGGGGACTTGAATAAGGAAGGGGCAAAATCAGGTTAATTAGCTTAAAGGTTATATCAATCAAGCAGTTATGCATGCGCTTTGAGTCCCCCCACACAGTCATACCTCTGGGAACCCAGGTGGAGAAGAGATGGGCTAGCCAGGACTGTTGCCCGGGGTTGCAGCTGGTTGGGGCCCTGTGACGGAAAACACAATATGCACAGTACACAATATTTGTAATCCGGAGCCAGAGGGCTCAGTTCGTAAAGGAAATGAAACAACAAGACAATCAGATGACACACTCAGATTAAGCTGTTGTTGCAGGGAGCTACCCTGGTATTTACTCACCATACCCAAGACTGGACACAGGCTGGACAAAAACTGAGACTGCAGGAGATTAATCTGGAATGCCAGGAGAAGCAGGTCCCACACGAGTCACAGAGGTGGTGTTCCTGTTCAAGCATGGAGCAGGGGGCTGATTCCCAGGCCGATCTCTCGTCAATGGCTTCTCTGTGCAGTGAGTAGTCTGGCTGGGCCAGTCTGGCAAGGCCCAGACCACATGGAGACAAATTCAGATGCTTTCCATTTTGGGCTGGATACAGCTTCCAGCAAGCAGAACACAGTTCACACAGTGAGGAACTAATTCACAACCCACTAGCAGCTCATAGCACATTTACATGTACGAGAATTCTACTGTACCAGGCAAAGCGCTTCCCGGTCACAGTCGCAAAGTCTCTGCACACACCGGGAGCTTAGGGGTAGCTGGAACTCCTGACAGGCCGATTGCATTCAGCAAAATCTTCGGTCTTCTTTAGGTTGAGCCTGGCCCACTTCAGTAGCTTACTTTAGTCACACAAACTTGGATTTAGTTCAAAATAATTCACTTCTCTCCCTCTCAGGAGCAGCACCAGACATGCAAGTCAAAAACTCAGCCCTTTCACAGTTTTCCCATTCGAATCCACTCAGGATTGCTGCCTTAATACACTTGAGCTCTTCTCATTTCACTTCCCAGCTCAGAACTAACTGAAAACTGCCAGCAGCCCGGGTCTTCGGCAAGATCCAAAAGATTCGGTTGGCTGATTTGGCTGTCAGTCAAAGCAAGAGCTCCCCCTTCAGTTGCAAAAAAGGCACAGAAAGTTCAAAACTACAATTCCTACAGATGTTGACTTCATACAGTTCCTGTAGTCCAGCTACATTTTAGGTCCCAACAGAACTGATTGGTTCAATTTGCAGTCCAGGACCAAGATAGCTGAGACGAACAAAACAGTCATTGTTACAAAGAAAGCAGGTTAGACAAACTACATTATCACTCTAAATGATTTTCAGCAAATAGTTACATCTTTCAACAGGGCTCCCTCTCAGATTATTTAGGCTGCAATCAGGCAGCTCTTAAAGAGACAGTACACAGAGGCTATACAGGCCCTGGTAATCACATTTAAACTGCTAAAACGCAGGACACCAGCCTGGCAGTGAGCATTTAGGCAAGCTCAAGGAAGACTTTTTGGGAACCCCCATTTGTAGGGTGGTTACATATTTTTTTTGTTTTACAGCAGGTGTGTAGTTAAGTTTCCCATTGGGGCCTGGGACTCCTTGTGGGGTGGCTCTGCCTTCTCAGATGCCATTCTACCACAGGTCCCATGGGTCCCATGGAACAGATGTCTGTGTCAGTGGTCCCACTTGTATGGCTCCCAGCTCCAGATGGAGGATGGAGGTCAGGACGGCATGGCATCAGTGTAATCTTCCTATTTCCACAATAGGGGGCCTTACTGGCAGTCTCCCCTGTAGTACTTTTCTCTCAGAATATTAATGGAATTCATAAAAGTGATGGGAGGAAATATGTAAATCTCTCCTGGCAGTTGTAGTTATGGAATGTTCCAAATATGGCTATGGTATTCTTGTTTACTTGTATGATGAATGACTGGGTGTTTCTACCTTGGTTGGTTGTAGTTGGAAAAACTAATAAAATCATATATGATAAAAAAAAGAATATTAATGGCATTAACAACCCAGTGAAGCATAGTAAACTTTTCCAATACCTATGTATGCAAGTGGCTGATGTTATCTACCTGTATGAAACACACCTAACTCCTGTCATGCATCTTAAACTTGCTATGTGGTTCTGGTACCAGGTATTTGCCTCCTCATATTCGTAGGCAAAATGGTGGGTTTTGGCCATCCTCTTCCCTCCATGACCCTTTTTTATGTTTGCTTGCACGCATGTGCAAGAAACATAATGCCATCATCTGAGTTTTCGGAGGCGTGGATGCCCTCTTCCAATTCAGTCAGTGTGTTTGCAGGTGCGGCCGCAGTTTTCCAATGTCTGCTGGAGCTGCCTATGACAGCAGTCGAAAATGCAGTGGAGTACAGTTGAAAGGGGGAGCTACACTTCAGTGAGCAGCGATAAGATATCGCCTGCTCATGTGCGCTCCCCCTACACACACATGCATGCATACTGCGTGCTCGCCCCCCCACACACACGTATAGGCGACGGGGGTGCCCAATCCCCCATTGGCTGTGCTGCGCTCCTCCTCAAACAGAGTTCCACATGCCACACTAGGTGCCCACCCCAGAGTGGCTACACATGTATAGCCGATGGGTGTGCCCAATCCCCCGTCAGCTCCACTGTTCCCCCTCAGAGTACAGGGTGCCATGCTGGGAGCCCACCCCAGCATGGCAACAGATGCTGTCACCGACGGGGGTGCCCAATCCCCCGTCGGCTCCCCGACCCAAACAGCCATCCTGTGCCACGCTTGGAACCTACCCCAGCGTGGCAACAGATGCTGTCACCGACAGGGGTGCCTAATCCCCCGTCGGCTCCACGCCTCCCCAAACAGCCATCCTTGTGCCACGCTGGGAGCCCACCCCAGCGTGGCAAACATCCTGAGTCGTCTCGTCCTTTGCTTAACAAAAAAAAACCCTGAAATAGAAAAATGGTCCCTTTCTGTCTCTGCCCCCACTCGTGCCCACCCACTGCTCACCCTGCCTCCCCACCCCCACCCCAAACTTACCTCCGGACTCCGGCGCGACGATCTTCGGTGGACCGGGAACACGTCTGCACTCTTCAAAGCCGACCGCGAACTGAGGAAATGCCGGTAAGTTGTATAATGGGGATAGATAGGGTTTTCAACTTTGCTGCATATGTCAGGCATGTTTTGGAATTTTTGCAGCAAATTTTCAACATGGGGTTTTGGGACCCCTTCTCATGAATGCTCTCACTGTCATGGCGTTAATCGGACCCAAAGGGTGATTTCGCAGTCACTGTGCAAAATCACCTTTCGGGACCAAGTAATGAAATGACACTGCCACTGTTCATAAGGTGGGCTCTCGAAAAGCCTATGTTGAAAGTTTGGTAGAAAAATTCCTAAAAATGACTGTTTTACGAGCGCACATTGCGCAGTTCTTACGCATGCTCGTAAGTTCACAAATTTTCAATATTTTCACTCCAGATTTTCAACATTGCCATTTTACCACACCTCCTTATGAGCAGTACAGCTGTCATTTTTCACATCTTGCCCAAAATGTGTTTCCACCCATGTAGCACACAATGACGCAGTCGGTGTGCGAAATCAATGTATGGGAAACATTAAGAAAATCACAGTGACACTGTTAATTAGCAGAGGTCTTAAAATGGCTATGTTGAAAGTTTGGTGAAAAAATTCCTAAAAATGACTGTTTTACAAGCGTCGTGTGTGCAGTTCCTATATGCGGCCGTAAATGTATCGAATTTTCAGTATTTTAACTCCAGATTTTCAACATTGCCATTTTATTACACTTCCTTATGAACAGTACAGCTGCCATTTTTCACATGTCACCCAAAATGTGTTTCCGCACATGTAGCGCACAATGGTGCAGTCGGTGTGCGAAAGCAATGTTTGGGACAGATTAAGAAAATCACAGTTACACTGTTCATGAGCAGAGGTCTTAAAATGGCTATGTTGAAAATTTGGTGACAAAAGTCCATAAAATGACTGTCTTACGAGTGAGCATTGTGCAGTTTCCACGCACCCTTGTAAGTTCATGACTTTGTAATATTTTTAGTCCAGATTTTCACCAGTGGCATTTTTACACACTTCCTTAAGAACAGTACAGCTGTCATTTTTCACAACATGGCCAAAATGTGTTTTCACACTTTCAGCGCAGATGTGCGTGGTCGCTGTGGGAAATCATTGTTCAGGACAGATAAAGAAAATCACAGTGACACTGTTCATGATCAGAGGTCCCAAAATGCCTGTGTTGACAATCTGCTGTAAAAAATCCCCAAACTAATTATATTACGGGTGTGCGTTGCACAGTTTCTATGCACGCTCATGACTTCACCAGTTTTTTAATATTTTTACTGCAGATTTGCAACATTGCCATTTTTACACCTCCCCATGAACAGTACAGCTGTCATTTTCACATCCTGTTCGGAATGTGTTTTGCACCTGTGGTGCTAAATGCAGAATCACTCTGTATAAACAGCTTCCAATAAACTGATATTGCCACTGTTCATGAGGTGGGGTCACAAAAACCATGTTGAAAATTTGGAGTGAAAATACCAATGAATGTCTGAGGTGTTAGTTTCAACCATAACGCCCACCCTGTAGAGAATGACAGGCATCAGGGGTGTGACTTGGGATTCTTGCCTGTAATGCTCATATCATTCCACACCCTGCAGCCAGTGAGAGGCATCGAGGTATGCCTTGGACTCTTCAGCCCCAAAGTTCACCCCATTCTCCTATACCACACCCATCTCACCGTATTTCCTGATGGAATGGGGTGCGCATAAGGGCCAAAGACCCCAAGGCACACCGTGACACTTGTCAGTGTCTGCAGGGTAAGGTGTGGTGAAATGGCGTGGCCGTTATGCCTGACGACCCAAAGGCACACCCCAATGCCTGTCACTCTCTGCAGGGTGGTGGTGGGGCTGGCTTCAGTTCAATACTTCACTGCCATTCCTATTATGCAGCTCTGTAACTTCTACACTACCAATGCCAATGCCAGCAAGCAAACATTCGGCATTGACAAATGCTTGTTTCCCTATGTCAGAAGCTTATTAATTCCTTAGACCAATATGTAATTCTGACAGGCCATCTATCTGACACCCCAGTGACCTTAGCAATGTTTATCTCCCCCTCACTGAGATACCCCTGTGTTTCGCTCATTCAGCCCTGGAGCATTGATACAGTATGCGAGTCAAAAGGTTCTATGCTTAATCTTATTCAAAATGGTCATCTGGGGCTGGGTATCCTGTTATAATCAGATGCAGTGATGTCTTTATTTAGGTAGAGACTTCATTATTACTATGTCCCAGGTCTTGATTCTTCACTTCCCACACAACACCGAGCTTGTCCAACCGAAATGTAAAATAAGCAAAAGCAGTTGGGCCGCCTTGTAGATATTTGGCAACAGTTTAGTCCCACTACCTGGGTATGCACTTTTTTCTCCCCCCTTTGACAGCTATTTTCACCTGGACTACTTTTGTACAATACTTGATCAATTTGACACTATCGAGGACATTATTCATCGCCCTATATTCTTTTCTAATCACGCCCCATTTGAATTGGAGGTCACTTTAGCAAAACCACACAAATAAACATTCTGGAGGTTTAACACCTTTCTTCTCCTGGATGAAACTTTTTGGACCGAGATTGGGGACTGTATCTAACAAATAATGAAGGATGGGCTAACTTGAAGACCATGCTCAGAGATGATATAATCGCCTTTGCCTCATATAAGAAGCTTCTCAGTGAACACACATAATCTCTTTTCTTCACGTAGGGCCCATTGTGTGAAGAAAGCTACAAAAAATTGTGCTGGCAACATGTGATGTGACATACTTCTCTACCTTGTAAGAGTGTGTCACTATGAGGCACTGCCTTGGAGTTGTACCTTGTGCTTCAGACTGGAGGCTATGGGCTAGGGGAATGGGGTAAGCATTAGGGTTGACAACCCCAAGGAAGACCCCACCACTGATTCGTCTAGACTCTGGAGATCCAAAACCCTAATATTTTTTCCCTTTTGCTGTTTTGGGGGGGTTAGTGGTCAGGAGTTAGGGTTGAAAACCCTAATGCCACATTACTTTTGTGACATTAAGTTACCCTAACTGGTGCATTAACAAAGTTGTTTGCAAAGAATATATATGTGTATATATATATATATATATATATATATATATATATACACACATATATATATATAATATATGTATTTTTTTTTTGCTTTAAAATATTAGTGTGACAAAGAAATATGGTAGCTATGTTCATTTGACAACTTAGAGAAAAAGAAATATGTTGCAGTCAACACTTTTTATTGGACTATCTTAACTGTTTTGAGATCAGCTTTTGAGAGTTAGGTTTTATTAGTTTTTATTTTATTTTAATATTGCCCAGAACTCAGCTTGCTGCTGCCCTGACCCGACCTGAACAGGGGTGGTACAGTATAAGCATTTTCCTGATCATTCTTTGTTTACATGCTATTACCAGATCTTCCTACAAATGAGTTAAATGATATGATGCAGTAGGTCACACAGTTACCTTACCTACAACTGGATTATTTATTTGTAGTGTAGTGTATCATACTAATCAGAAATACCTTATGTAACCACGAATAGCCTATAATGAGGCTCCACTTGAGCTGACAAATTATGAATTTTGTACTGAAGTTGTAACCCTATTTTTGTATACTGTATTGTTTCTCATATGACTTGGAACCTTTGCAAATGAGCAATTTATGTTCAAAGGTTGTCTTCGATTATTGTCAATAACAATAGAGAGAGTTAAGACTCAAAACAAAATTCACAAACAATTTTGTTAGTCCAATGAAAGGTATCACATGCAAAATGTTGATTTTCCTGCAAGTATTAGTGCAGAATGTGTTACCAGCACCCCCTACATGTGGACGAGTGGCATTCTGAGAAGTAAATGAGAGACAGTCCCTCATAATGTGGTACAGTTGAAGGTTATGCAGAGAGGATTGTGACTACATCTGAGAAAAATGCCCAGTTATGGTCTGGCACTGCTACTTGCACAGCAGAACTGCTCCCATAAGATTATAGCGCATATTGGGAAGGCCCCCATGCCCATAGAGTGCGGCGGGGAATGCGACAACCCCCTCCCAAATTTCCATTCAAGGTGTGCATTCTTTGCCAAAGAGGCCTACAAAAGTGCAATTTCATATTCTGTTTTGATTAATTTTTAACTGTGTGCTCCCCCCCAAGGAAATTGCCTTGGCATGATGTCCCTGATGTTAGGGTGGGGTGGAGGTAACAATGGATGTGGCAGACCCAGCAAACCATAAAAGGGATGCCCCATGCCAATTCTGGTGCACATATGAACAAGGTAAGGGTGCACATATGGACAGGAGTGCACAACCTCATGCCACTAAAGACTCTGTATTTAAAGTTAAGGGTGGAGATGGAATTGTTTAAAGATGTGCACTTCAGGCTTGAAACTATTGTAAAAGTCTGCAATTTGAAAAATCAAATGCCATGGCTTTCTATTAGTTTTGCTGGCAAAAATAATTTAGTACAGCTCTGCTAAAACAGTTTTGGAACTGGTTACCAGGGATAACCACAGAAACGAGCTGTGTAGAGGGTTATAAAGTTAGTCTAGATAAATTTCATAAGGTTCATAACATCAAAGAGTATGAAACTGAAAAAACAAGCTGGAGAGGGTGGGGTCAATTAGCAACACAGGATAACATGGGCGGAGTTTGGGGGGATGTGGGGGGCGTTGCCCCCCAATGTTTTTTTATTTTGCTCTTATTTTTATTATTTTGATTTTTTTTTTCCGTTTCCCCTGTTATGCTCATATGCTTGCTGCATCTTTACAGAAGTGTGCACACGCACGCAGAAGTGCCATCTGTCCACTCATGCACTCAGCACTTGGAGTACTGCCAGCTGCTGCAGGGCATGAATTTGTTGTAAGTGGGAGCCCACCCAGCATGTCCAAATGCCACATGATTGATGGTTTCATTAGGGCTCACACTACATCACATGATGACACGAGATGATCAGTGACTCCTCCTCCTCCTTGGGACATTCACTTCAGCATGAAAGGAGACAGAGCCCCATGGTCCAATGCCAGGGCATACTGCTGATGGGCAGAATGGGACAGCCAATGAGGACTGCATCAACTAATTGTAAGTACTGTCCCTTCTGCCCTTGCTGGAGCAGTTGTGTCATGGCAGCTGCGTTGGTAGAGAGAGAGAGAGAGGTTCTGTCTGTCTTCTATAGTACAGTAGCTAGTTAGCCTAAGGCATTTCAGTGTGAGGAGCAGGAGGCTAATGGCCATGTAGACCTGTTGTTTTAGTGTGTTTGTGTACACAGTCAAGTTTGTGAAAAAGAAAAACTCATATAAAAAATATACATTTATCTCCAGCCCAGTGCAGAGCAGACGTGGTGTATAAGGCCCTGTGAGGATTGACTTGAGAAGGGAGGGGGAAGGGAGTGCGGACTGAACTAACTCCAAGTTTTAGCAGCTTCCTGCTTGACACACAGCCTGTCTAGTATTAAATAAATAATCTCTTAAGTAAAAGTTCACCCTCTGATCTATCTGAATCTCTAGTTTAAAACAGTCCGTCAACTTAAAATCAATCCAAACACTTATTTGTTTGAACTGAACCACCTGCCACAGAATAGAAAAAAAAATACTTAGTAGAATTTAAAAAAAAAATAAACACACACACATTCATATATATATATATATATATATATATATATGTGTGTGTGTATGTATGTAAAACAGATACAAATTCCTTCCTTCTAGCCTAGGGGCTTGTACTTTTTAGTTTAACTGCAGCTGTCCCCCCTCCCCCCAAAAAAAATGTCAAGGTCAAACTACGCCTATGATAAATAAAGGTTTCCACCGCATGCAGTTTTTACACTTCTCAGTGCCAGGATACATATTGGTAGTAATATCTGTACAAGTGCAATACAGTTGAATTCACAGTCAAAATGCTTGTGACTAACATGTATGTGTTACACAGACTCTAGTATGATTTTGTCTCGGCAGTCTATGTCCCTGTCCACACCAAGGCAGATACTTGATGGATAATTAGTGGTTTTACACTAAGCTGCACCACAACACACTTATGGCTGTTTGCTGTACCAATTCAAAGTTCAGAAATATAGAAAGCACTTTTGGCAAATCTGTTGAGTAAACTAGCTTGGCAGCCTATCCATTTTTTTAGATATTTAGGTCGAGGGTTTGTTTTTAATTGCGATGTAGGTGTGGGACATGTGTGTGATATGCTGCTGTCCTCCATAGCCTGCTAACAAACATGATATTGCATCCCAATTCCCAAATGGCATACCTTCATGTTCGTAGTTTTAATAAATCAAGAAATAATTAGACATGGTTAATTAGCAGCTCTGTACTGCATATATTCCCAAACACTCATTACCAAATAGAGTTGAAAGCTAACTTTTTTTACAGCAGTGATTCAGTTTTGATGTAAAGTGGATCTGAAATAGCCAAATAGCCTCCATCCTGATTTTTGACCCGGAAAGGCGTGCTGACCAAGGCTAGTTTGATTCCAGATGCATTTGCGGTGGCTGGGCTAAATGGGCCTGATTTATTCATGGGTGAAGAGTTGCCCACCTAGGAGAATCCAACACTTTTACAACAAATGACATGGGATCTTTCATGGCGATGTTACAAAGTTTTACTTCACTGGTGAAGTTCCTGCGGGGTTGTGAAATTCGTCCTCGTGACACACTTTGCAGAGTTCCCACTTTGCCACTTCACAATGAGTTTTCCTGACGTAGTGGCCCTTTTTCAGGTGAAGTCATCACAATGTGGTAACTTTGTGGTGAATTTGCATGACTTTGCTTGAACCAAGGTGTCACTTTGCCTGCAAAAACCTTTGTATAGTTGGCATTTTACACTTTGTGAAGTTAACAAATGTTGCAAATTAATAAGTGAAATGAAGTTTGCCAACTTCACACAACTCTAATTAACGTCCACCTTGATAGTCACCAGATAAAGGCAGGCAGAAGCAACCTCATGTTATCGTATCATCCAAAGGATGGCACCTCATTAGTGCATCAACCTTCTAGTACTACACCTCAGTGTCAATAATGGACACTAGTCCAAGTTCCTGTTGTGGGATAAGAATAAATGAGCTTCCAGTCTTTCAGCTTCACAAGCAAGTATGCAACCTAGTAAGTCACCGACACTGCTAATCTGATAAGGAAGCATTTACAGTGTTCAAAAATTGTCAAGTTAGAAAAAAGGTTTACCATTTAAATATATCTACAGTTGCAGGTAACGACTTGTCCAGATATTTCTTTAAGTTTCAGTGGTATCTCTTGAAAAAACACCCTGCAGTACTGCTGTAAGGCCTCTAGAGATGCTCTTTTTTATATTATTTCTTTCTGCGGAGCTGGCAGGCAGCTACGGCCCCTCCCATGGAGGGGCTTATCTCTCCAGTCCCTGCATGGAGGCAGCCAGGCCATCATGGAGCCTGCCTGGTCCATTTTTCCGATGTTTTCCCCCTGGCCCATGATTGTGCAATGGGCGGAGTGGCTGGACTCTGCCTCATCGAAGGTAGCCTTATGCCCTGAACATGGACCCTCCACATTCTGGTAGCATCCTGTGCTGACACCTAACCACCTCTGGGTGTCAGGCAACAGCGCTCCGCACTAACACTCCTCCCCCAGGAAAGGAGAGCTGTCTGCAGATGTTTAATCCTTCCCCACCCCTGCCGACCCCTGAGCAACCCGTGTCCATTCCAGAATTTGGGTCACCTGCATGGCACAAGGTGTGGTGTCCAGCCCCTCAACCCTCAGCACCACCAGGCCAGTCAATACTCTCTTTTGGAATATCTGGAAATATCCAGGCAACTTGATGGCTACAACTGCAAATTAAGACAAGGGCCCATTGAGATGAAAAAGCCTTTATATATAGGAGATACGTGACGGGCTGCTGTGGGATACATTATTTATTTGAACGAGCGGTGTGTGACCTCGGTTGACCTCATGAGTGGTGGAGCCATGAGTGAGGTCCTGAGGTTACACACTGCAAGTTCAAATAAATGATGCATCCCACAGCAGGCCATCACATGTGCAATTTGTGCAATGGGCATTTTTTGTGATTTCATGTGGTATTTTTTTTTGGTAATATTTTTCTATGGTACTATTTGTAATGCAGTCATTTTTTTCCGCAGAAGTATACCTTGTGAGTGGTTTGGTGGTGTGTAAGATATGACTGGTCATTGGTTTTATGAATGAAGGGATTGTGCACTTTGATTGGTTGTTGGAGTGTGGAAAAATTATTTTGATTGGTTGGGGGCATGACTGTGTGTTTGTGGGCAGAGTTTTAGTTTGTGGAGCAGTTTGGTTTCAGTTGGCATCATGGAGTCGGGACAGAATGTTACCTCATGCAGATATGGCCTTGCTGGAGTGTTGAGAAGTGGGAGAAGGACATAGGAGGAGCCAGCAGAGAATGGAGTGGCTTGGGAAGCAGTTACTTCAGGGGCTATGGAAAAAATAGGTCTGTGGTTGGGGAGTACAGATAACCGTAACAATGGCAGTGTGGTGGAAGAAGAGGTCGTGGGGTCACCAATGTCAAGGTGGATTTGTATTCTTGAATTTAGTGTAGGAAGAGTGTAAACTAAATGGGAGCAGAGCACAATGAAGTAGGGGGTCATGTGGGAGAAAAGGAGAGCGGTAACGGTGTTGAGTGGTTTATTTATTTTTAAAGGTCAGTGGCTGGCTCTGGGTCTGTTTGGTTCTATTACGGACAGATTAGTTTAAGAAGTATTTTTTGAAAGTAATGGCCAGTGTAAGTAGTGCCAGTCCATGGAAGGGTGATTGATGGCAGGGTGTTGGATAAACAGTGGTTGATTGATGGCAGGGTGTGAGGTAAATAATAGAACCACCGTTTATTCAACAGCAGTGAGAATAAATGGATTTATTCCACTGTTTATCTGCCCACATACATTGCATAAAAATGTGTAATTTATTCAAAGGAACAAAGAAATATTTCAGGATGGGGAAAACTTGAGCAGCCCATCAATGCCCACCCTTTCTGTTAATCCAAAGAATGTGTCCATTTCCCTGTGTGAACGAAGAAGACTGCCAAAAACAGCACCTTCAAGTTCAAGAAATCATTTACATTACAAAATAACTATTAAATTGACCAAGATTCCATCAGCAATAACATGTCCCCAGATTGTGAATATAAAAATGGTTGCATGGAGGCAAGTTATTGCCAATTTTGCCTTACAATACATTTTATAATTATTAGTTTAGTAAAAACAACAACAAAATAATGTGAGCAACAACAAACTAATGTGAGATATTGGAATGTAAATGTTTTCTGATACATTTCTTGTAAATGTTTATATGTTTATATTTCTTGTATATGTTTATATGCACAGTACAGTTATTGTGTCGCATGTGGTTATAAAAGAGCATTCTTAAGTTCTTTGGGTGAGAGACATGCAAAGCCAAGCTGAATAGTTATTTAACACTGAAGGAGGAGGAGTTCAGCATGCCCCAATCCAGACAGGGATAACTGGGAGTAAGATCTGGAATGACAGTAATAAGGGGGGATAGAGGGCAAGGGGAGGAAGCACACAAAGGAAGGTAAGAGGACAGACAGGCCAGTGGAGGGGGGGGGGGGAGAAACTCAGATTCAAAATGAAGGGTAGTGTCCCCGAATGCAAAAAGTCTCAGAAAATGATGACCTGCAAACACTGTTGGTGGAGACAAGGAGTGTGGGCATTGCATTAGTCATTGAGACATAGCTACATCTAACCACAAATGGGACCTCTCGATCCCTGGGTACAAACAGTACAGAAGGGATGGGGGAGTAGGAAAAGGGGGATAGTGGTTTATATAAGGGAAAGAATAACAGACACATGGGATGAGTCAGAAGACGGGAATACAAAAGTAATGTGGGTGCAGTTACCATCCATTAAAGGGAGGAAGGTGAGTCTGGGGGTGTAAACTTCCTAATCAGGAGGAGGAAAGAGACAGAGAACTGGATTCAGTGATAAAAGCAGCTGCAGGGAAGGGGGAAGTGGTAATTGTGGGTAACATTAACCTGCCTAGGTTGGACCGGAAGATCCCCGACATGACCTGTGCTAGGAGTCAGGTAATTCTGGGTACAGTGCTGAGTGGATTTCTGATCCAGAGTGGCATTGTACCCACAAGGGAAGGGGCAATCCTCGATGTGGTATTGAAAAATGGGGACCATATCCAGGACATCCTGGTTGAGGAGCTCTTGGGTGAGAGTGACAACTGCACAGTGTGGTTCAGGTTGGACATGGGAAGGGAGAAGGTACCCACAAAGACCAAAGTCCTGGACATCAGAAAGGTGAACTTCAGAATGATGGGGAGCTGCTATGGGGGGCACGTGGAGGGTATTAGCATAAAGATGGGTGTGGACCAAAAGTGGTCCATCCTTAAAAAGGGAATATCAGCATAGAAACATAGAAACATAGACTTTGATGGCAGATAAGGACCGCTTGGCCCACCTAGTCTGCCCATTTACCTACCCAGAGGATAAGCTACAGATCCTATTAAACCAACAGCCTATTTCTTCCTACCCACCACAAGAATTGCCTTATGTCTGTCCCATGCATTCTTGAATTCTCCCACAGTTTTAGACCCGACAACCTCCTCAGGAAGGCTGTTCCATGCATCTACTACCCTCTCTGTGAAAAACTACTTCCTCACATTGCCCCTGAGCCGCCCCCCCTCTACCTTCAAATTGTGTCTCCTTGTTCTTGCACATATCTTTTCTGAAAGATGCTACCTCTTGGACTTTGTTGATTCCACTGAGCTACTTAAACATTTCTATCATGCCCCCCCCCTCCTTTCCTCAAGGGTATACATATTAAGCTCCTTTAGCCTTTCCTCGTATGGCTTCTCTTGCAGACCCTGCACCATTTTAGTTGCCCTCCTCTGAACTGCCTTTATCCTGTCTATGTCCTTGCAGAGATGGGGTCTCCAGAATTGGACGCAGTACTCCAGATGGGGTCTCACCAACTGTCTGTACAGGGATATAACAACTTCCTGTTTTTCTGCTTATGTTGCCTCTCTCTATACATCCCAGTATCCCCCTAGCCCTCCCTACTGCCTTCTCACATTGCTTGCCAACCTTAAGGTCAACAGATATGATTACCTCCAGGTCCCTTTCCATTTTTGTTGTTGTTACTACCCTCCTCATTGTGTAATCTTCCCCTCGGTTTTTGTTTCCCAGGTGCATTACTTTGCACTTCTTTGCATTGAATCCAAGCTGCCATACTTCTGACCATTCCTCCAACCTTGCCAAGTCCCTTCTCATCCTTTCCATGCCTCCTTGTGTATCAACCATGTTGCAGATCTTTGTGTATTTGCAAAGAGGCATACTTTTCCTTCCAGTCCCTCTGTCATGTCACTTATAAAGACATTAAAGAGGACTGGACCCAGTACTGAACCCTGCGGTACCCCACCAGTAACCCCTCTTTTTTCAGAGTGGACTCCATTTACAATTGCCTTCTGTGTCCTGTTGTTCAGCCAGTGTTTTACCCAGGCTACCACCCTGGGACCCACTCCAAGGCTGGTTAATTTGACTACTAATCTTTGTGTGGGACTGTGTCAAATGCATTGCTAAAGTCTAGGTAGACCATGTCCACAGCCCCTCCCTGGTCTACTATTTTGGTCACCCAGTCAAGAAATCAATTAGATTCGTCTGACATGACCTTCCCGCTGTGAACCCATGCTGCCTTGGGTCCTGTGCCTCACTGGCCTCTAGGTACTCAACAATTCTTTCCTTCAGAAGTGATTCCATCACTTTCCCTACCACAGAGGTCAAACTGACAGGTCTGTAGTTTCCTGCCTCTGTCTTGCTCCCACTTTTGTGAAGTGGAATCACATCAGCCTTCTTCCAGTCCTCAGGTACCACACCATCCTCGCATGATTTGTTATAAAGGGTAGTCAGTGGTGTCACTAGTTCTCTGCTTAATTATTTTAGAATTCTGGGGTGAATTCCATCTGGCCCCATTGCTTTGTCCACCTTTAGTTTTAGGAGTTCTTTCAGAACCCTTTCTTCTGTGAAAGAACTGGGATCGACCCCCCTCTCCAGAGTGCTTCTGTTAACTGGATTAGGCACCTCTCCCACATCCTCTTTTGTGAATACTGAACAGAAGTATTCATTCAGTATCCCTGCTTTTCACTGTCACACTGTCCACCTCCATCCATTCTATTCAGCCTCACTATCCCTTCCTTTCTCTTTCTATGCTCCCTGATATACCTATAAAGGTTTTATCCCCTTCTTAACCGAGTTGTTATCTTTCTCAGTTTGTGCCTCTGCTATTCTGACTACCTCCCTGCTTCCTTCTGCCTTAACTGGTACAGTTCTCTGTCCTGCTCCTTCTGTGTTTCCTTATACTTCCTAAATGCTATCTTTTCTCCCTAACCTTCACACCACTTCTTTTGAGAACCATAGTGGCTTTTTCTTTCATTTTGATTTGTTTATTTGCTTCACACAAAGGCTTGTTGCCTCTGTGATGGCAGTTTTGATATTTCCCCATTGTCGCTCCACCCCTCCTTCTAGCCTGCTTGCTAGTGCTTTTCTAAGGCACTCTCTCATCTTGCCAAAGTCAGCCCTCCTGAAGTCCAGATCCCTGACTTTTGTATGACTTGACTCTGTAGCTGGGTTTTTCATGAACCACAGTGTTTGGTGGTCACTTGTTCCCAGATGGCTACCCACTTCTAGATCTGAGATCCTCTCACTGTCCCCATTTGAGAGTATGAGGTCTAAGATTGCTCCCTCATGAGTAGGTTCCAAAACTAGCTGTCTGAGGCATGCCACCTGAAGGGCATCAAGAATGGCCCTTCTTTTGGATGTGGCTGCAGCAAAGGTGCTCCAGTTAACATCTGGCATATTAAGATCCCCCATCAACAGTATCTCCCCTTTCTCTGCCATCCTAAGTATGTCTTCTATCATATCCTTGTCCATTCCCTCCCCCTGACATGGGGGTCTGTATACAACCCCTGTGCAGATTGTGGTGCCATTTCCAGTCTCTAAGGTGACCCACAGTGCCTCCTCTCCTCCCTGTTTACTCTTTTGTTCAGTTGCATTTATCCCTTCCCTTACATAGAGAGCTACTCCCCCCCAAAAGGAGACACAAAGGAGTGTGTTAGGCTAAAAGGGGTAACTTGAACGCCAAAGAACCAAGCTGGTTTAGTAGTGATGTTGCCCAGGCAGTCAAATATAAGAGGACCACCTATAGGAAGTTCAGGAGGACCCAAAAGGATGAGGACAGGTAAGACTATCAGAGGAAGATAAGTGAGTCAGGAAAGAAAGTCCAGTGGGCTAAAGCCCAGAAGGAACTGCAGCTAGCAGAAGGGATTTAAAAAGGAGAAAAAGACGTTTTTATGTACATTGCTGAGAAAAAGGCTAAAAAGGATGGAATAGTATGGCTCAAGAAGTGGGAAGGGTGGAAGCGAATGGGGACAAGGCAGAGGTACTGAACAAGTACTTCTGTTTGGGCTTCACAATGGAGAATGAAGGCTTGGTGCCATAAGGGGAGGTGGAAATGGAGGTGGATGGGGTACGGATAGAATAATAGAGGTGGATAGGGTTAGGAAAGGTTCGTTAGCCCTGAATGTGAACAGATCCCCAGGCCCTGACTGCATTCATCCAAGAGTGCAGAGTGAGCTTGCAGAGGAACTAGTGAGTCCCCTGGCTGAGCTATTCAATAGTTCACTTGAGTTTTGGGTGGTATCTTTGGACTTGAGAATGGCACATGAAGTGCCGTTCCATAAGAATGGACCCGGAGATGACCCAGGCAACTACAGACTAGTCAGCCTGACCTCAGTTGTGCGTGCAAGATCATGGAGGCCATTCTAAAGGAGAAGTTGGTAGGATGCCTGGAAGAGACTGGCCTCCAGGATGATTGGCAAAACAGATTTATGGCTGGCAGATCATGCCAGACAAACTTGATCAACTTCTTAGACTGGGTAGCTAAAAATGTGGACAAGGACCAAGTAGTGGGTATTCTGGACTTGGACTTCAACAAGGCTTTTGACTCTGCCCTAAAAAAGACTGATCAAAAAGCTTGAGGATCGGGGCTGGAGTGAAAATGACTGGGTAGGGAGCTCGCTGGCTGAAAGACAGAAGCCAGGGGGTAGAGAGAGCTCTCAGGTGCTAAGGATGTGACCAGCGGGGTCCCACAAGGCTCAGTGCTTGGTCCAGTCCTTTTTAACGTCTTCATCAATGGCACTGGAGAAAGCATAAATGGAAAGAGTTTCATCTTTTTTACAAAATATTTTTTTGAAATCAGAAAAACACAACAAACAACAAGAACATACTAAACAATTAGATGAAAACCTAATTTTATATCAAAAGGAATGAACCGGTATTTACAAACTTGGCTTACTAATACATAAAGGTACCTGTCTAACCACTTGTTTAGTAGTCTATCTGAAAACTAATACAGAATCCTACTTAAAGAGAAAAGAAAACAATATAATGTAATTAATTTACTAATAAGGAATCTCAATAATGAGTTTACAGACAATGAAAACTAACAAGTAGAACAATAAGGCTGATGGAGAAATATCTAACAACTGAAGCAGGGAACCGTAGCTATCACTTAAGGAACATTGAAGGAAGCTCTCCCATATGGCTGTATACCTGCTAAGAGAGTCAATGGCTACATGGGTAAGCCTCTCATACCCAGCTAACTGATACAGCCTGCAGTCATTCTGTTCAGGTTGGGAGAGGGGGGGTGCATCTCTTCTCCAATGAAGCTAGACTTGCCTTATTGCTTCAAGTGCTGTGGGGCAAAGCCACAGCCTATAGTTCTTGTGCAGCAGCTTATCCAACATATATCCTCCTAGAATCCAGTGAAAGGGGTGTGCTACCAGAGGTCGATGGGGCACCCGCTGACAGAACTGACAAATCCCTGCCCAATAGGCCAATACTATTGGGCATGACAATGAGATGTGAGTCAGAGTGCCTACTTGCTGATGACATCTCCAACAGAGGTCTGACTGTAAGAGGTTCATCTTGTAAAGCTGCTGGGGAGTGCGGTACCATCGATGGTGGAGCATTTTCTGTAGCATTTGGTATCTCATGCCTTGAAAACTCATGTGGGCTATTCTCAGTAGTGACTCCCAAACCTACTCTGAGATGCTGAAATGCAACTCCGATGCCCACTTCTGCCTATGATTGTGCAGGCTTGAATCTTGGGGGAAGGATGTAGTCGAATATTTTGCCCCTGATTCTCTGGGGGTTAGTCATTTGTTTAAGATACTCGGCAGTTGGTCCATGGGTTAGGGGTGCTGACCCCTAAACTGGTTGCTATTGCTGTCCTCATCAGGAGATATCTCCAAAAGTCAATACATGAAAGGGAGTACCAGATGGCTAGACTCTCAAGAAAATCCAGCTTACACGTACCTGTTTTGCAACCATAGCTGTCCCACCACATGCAAACCTTTGGCCTCCCACAATGCCCAGTGTCTGGTTGGTGATGCATGGTGAGATAAGGGTTATGCCAGAGAGGCTTCCATTGTCTTAACAGGTGGAATAACCAGTTGTGTTGCCTGGTGAGGATACACCAAGTCTGAGTGGAGAACTGGGCTATTGGGGCAGGTTGAATCATGCACCCTGCTTTGCTCACCCTTGGAGGATCCAGGGGGCAGCTGCTTCTCCAACACAAGTCAAACTGGTTGCTCCAAGCCACTAGTTGTGATCAGTGAAGGTCCTGTCTAATGCCTGCAGCCAGGTGGTATGCCCAGAGCCAGGGTAGTGACCAACCCCCAAGTACCCCCAGAGTTCTCAACTTTTGCTTAAACTGGGGTCTTTTCCCTTCCTAAAGGAAGGAGACAAGCCATTCCAGATATTGGAACAGTTATGCTGGGAGTGGGATGGGTAGGTTATTCAAAAGAAATAATATCTTCGGAAAGGTCATCATTTTGTATGCAGCAATTTTGCTCCCAAAAGTAAGAAGAGGTTTCCTCCACCTATTAAAATCAGCCTCTAGGGCAAAAAGGAGTGGAGAAAAGTTAAAATTCACCAGGGCCTTCAAAATGGTGGAGACCCAAATTCCAAGGTACTTAGTCGGTATTACTCGGTGGTGGAAAGTGGGAAAGAGGCACTCGGCCCATCGAGACCACCTTCCCTACACAATGTAGGGTATTTTTTGATAACTATCCCAGTAGGAGCTTATCTAGTTCAGCTTTATGTGTATTAAAGTTGATAATATTTACAATGTCATGTAGCAGTCCATTGCATAAAGCCACTACTCTAATTGTAAAGTAATGCTGATGTCAGCTAGTTAGCACTCTTGGAATGTGAATCTGTTTGTTGTGACACTTCAGGTTTTCAGGTTTTTCTGCCATAATGATATTACAATCTCTCATAAGAGATTAGTCACTCAATATTTTGAATAACAGAGGCAAGTCTCCACAGTCCCTTCTCAATTGCAGATCATACAGGCCAAGAGGACTCAGGTGTTCCTCATATGGAAGGTTTCTGACTCCTAGGTATTAATTTAGTCATTTTTCTTTGCATGCTCTCTACAATTTTTATATCTTTATTAAGGTATGGGGATCAGAATGAAATAGTATAGTCTGTAATGGGATGAATAAAAGATTTATAGAGAGGTAGGATACAATGTTCGTTCCTAGTTATGAAAGACCTTCTTATCGCTGATAACATACAGTTACCAACCTGTGCCACTTTTCTACAGTGGTCCCCAGCTGTAAATGAGTAATTAACTATGATGCTGATATCTTATTCTGTTGTAACTGATTTAATAAGTTTTTCATTTAGGCAATAACTGGTGAGAACATTTTTAGCACCAAGATGGAGTACTGAACATTTGTCCAAGTTGCAATTCATTCTGTTGTTTGTTGCCCAGTTTTTTAATTTTGCCAAATCTTGTTTGAGAAGTAATATTTTTTCAGCAGTATCTACTTCTGTGGTAATTTTTGTATCATCAGCAAACTTGCAAATTTTGTTGGAAACTCCTTGATGAAGATCACTAATGTATATGCCAAACAAGGAAAGCCCAAGTACCGAGCCCTGTGGTAACCCACTTGTGACCTCAGTCTCACCAGATATCTTGGCCCCATTCCTTACTGTTTGTGACCTGTTCTTAAGCCAGTCACTGACCCAGGCAATCATGACGCTACTGAACCCAGTTTTATCATTTTGTTTATTAGCAAGTTATGAAAAACAAGATCAAATGCTTTCCTGAAATCTAGATAAATGACATCATAGAAACATAGACTGTATCAGCAAAAAAGGACCGCCAGGCCCACCCAGTCTGCCCAGTATGCTTAACACGGCGCTAGGACTTTTCTATTACCTTCCACAATCTTCCAGAGTGTTCTTATCCAGGCTGATACTTATGGATTCATAAAATGTGATCAGGTTGGTGGTATAAGATTTTCTCTTCAGGAAGCCATGCTGAGTCTCACCCATGATACCTAGTTGTTCTAGTTCGAGATCTGTTTTGTTTTTTAAGATTTTGTCCATTGCTTTACACGTGATTGATATAAGACTGATAGGGCGATAGTTCTCAGTTAATTTTTTGTTACCTTTTTATGGATAGGTACTACTATTGCTCTGCACCGGTCATCAGCCTCTTCCCCATTTTTTAAAGATTTGTTAAAGATAATAGTTAAGGGGCACAAAAGTTGGTCAAGGGTATGTTTAATTAGGAAAGTATTGATGTTATCCAGTCCTGGTGATGTATTGTTTTTCTAGAGATAATGTTGCTGTTTTGATTTCCACTGAGCTAATATCTGTATACAGCAAAACAAAATGGTTATATTAAATGCACGCTGAAAATAGAAAATAGAGTTAAAAATCTACGTTTCGACCTTAGGTCTTCTTCAGGAAATATCTAAAGAGAAAAAACAAGTTAGTTTTTTCTCTTCAAATATTTCAATTTCAAATCAAACGCAGATTTTAACTCTATTTTCTATTTTCAGCGATACATTCTTTCCATTCTATTTTTTCTAATACATGCTGACGCAGTGCCTTGTCTTTGTTTTTTTACAATTAATATCTGTATACTTGTCCATGCTAGTGATTGACAGTTGATTGTTATAATTTTTGGTAAAAATGGATCCAAAATATTTATTAAATGTGTCAGCGATATCAGATTTTTTGTTAATCTCAACCCCATTATTGAGTATAATTGAGATGAAGTTGTTGCTGCATTTGCCTGAGTTAACATATGCATTGAATGCTTTTGTATTACCTTTTAAATTAATCTTGTGCTTTTGCCAGGTCAGCCCATGGTGTCTTATTAAGGACTGCTGTGTGGTCTGATTGAGGGGCAGGACTTCAGTTTCGGCTCAGTTAACATTGAAGCCAGACAACAGTTTAAAAACATCTAGAAAGGAGAGTGCTGCTGGCAGTGATACAGCTAGGTTGGATAACGTTAACAAGACATCATCTGCAAAGGCCAGAGCCTTCACCTAATGATTGCCACAGTGGATGGCCACAATTTGAGAGCAGTGGCACAACTTACAGAGCAGGGGCTCCACTGCTGTGAAGAAGAGGAGCAGGAAAAGGGGGCAACGCTGCCTAGTTCCTTGTTTTTTCCTTTTCTGCCTCTATTTTTGGCCCCGGTCAACGGTCAGGAGAACTTCCCATATCAGCTTGGTCCCAGTTCTCACTGAAACCAAGGTGTCATGAGGCTCACGCCAAGGTGTTTTTTTTTCCATGTGCATCCCCCCATGACCAGCTGGAATGGAGTTAGCCGTACAATGATCTTGGTGCACAGTTGGGCATGTTCCCACCCCGACGTGCAGTGGTCTCCAGCTCCATCCAACAAGGCCAGATGCTCTGCAGTATGGTCACTAGTCAAAATGCATGCTGCTGGCACAGCATACAAGGTTTTTACCCACGATATGTAAGTGGGACCTATACCTATTTGGGACATTACCTGGAAGAGATAAAACCACTCTACAGAGTCAAATCCCTTCTCATTGTCTATACTAACTAGCACGCTTGAGCACTGACTTCCGGAGGCTGCCCCAACTGCATACATCAGGCCTCTGATATTATCCATTGCCATGCAGCCCATAATAAAGCCCATCTGGTGAGGGTTTATTATTAAGGGGAACACTGTTGCAAGGCTGTTAGCCATAATTTTTGCAACAATTTTCACATCAACATTAGGAAGGGAAATAGGCCTGTAGTTAATAAATAACTGCAGGTTCTTACCAGCTTTTGGTTGCAGTGTTATGAATTCTTATGCCATGAAGTGGGGTAGAATTCTATTACTAAAAGATTTCATAAACATAGCTAAAAGATGCTCACTGACTTGAGTTGTAAACTTCTAGTAGAACTCAGTAGGGATCCCATCTGGGCCTGGCGATTTCTTTTGATTGCTGCTTGTATTTCAGAAAGAGCGATTGGCACCTCCGGCATGCTTGACTGCTGTTTAGACAATCCAGGGAAAGGGACCTCTTCTAGGAAGTCTTGCAAGGAAGCTGCTGCACTTGCGTCCTCAAGGCATACACATTTTTGTGTAGAAAGAGTGAAATGCCTTAGCAATTTCAGTGGAATTAGTGAATACCTGCCCCCCAGGCAGTTGCAGAGAGGCCACCTGCTGTGTTTTCTGCTGCATCCTGGTCCAGTACACAAGGAACTTTCTCACCTTCTCTCCAGACTCCCAGCATTTATGGGACATCCGTGTACAGGATTTCTGTGCTGCATTAAATGTGAGCAATTTATTTTATACTTTAACTGTAGTATTTCCCAGTGCAGCTGGTGAGGGTGAACTGTGTGAGTATTGTACTGTTTCTCTTTGGCTTTCAGATGCTGTTCTAGGTCAGTTAGCTCCTGAACTTGCTGCTTTTTACAGTGTGCAGCGTAACTGATTAGGTACCCTCTAAGATATGCTTTAAAAAAATCCAAAAACATGGTGTGTCATTGCAGGAGAAAAATGGTTCTATTTCTGCTGCTAGCCACTGTGGGAAAACTTTAAATGAGAAGAGGAAGGTATCATTACAGCACCTGGATGTTCTTGGGGGTGGTGTGGGGGGGAGTCTGACCAGAAGAAACTTGTCAGCACAAGTTTGGCTCAAAATGTCTATTGGACCTATATGTGCACTTTGTACTTAATGCAAGCCATCAGTAGAAATCAGGAAAAAGTCTGACTGCTGTTATCATGGAGGGCAGAGTGAAAAGTAAACTCCCTGGCCTTTGGGTGGCGACTTCTCTACAGATCGACCAGGTTAAATTCTACCACCACAGCATGCAGTGCAGCTCTAGACTTGTTAGGCTGCAATGAGCGCCCTCTGAGTCTGTCCAATAGAGTGTCCCACACTTCATTGAAATCACCATCTACCAGAAGTCTGTCGCCTAGTTGCATCAGGTTGGCAATCTGTTCAGCCATGTCTGGGAAGAAAGAAGGAGTATCTTGGTTGGGATCATATACAGTACATTAGCTAAGAGAAAGCTCTGCAAATTGATGCTAACTCTCTCTATTACCCACCTGCCATCCTAGGAATGAGCAGTATGTAGAATTTTCACCTGCAGTTTCTTATAAAATAAAATTGATACTCCTCTGGCCTTCTTAGAAAAGGAGCTACTAACCACATGACCCCCCCCCCCTTTCCATAGCCAGCTTCAGAGCTTCCGCTTCCAGCAGATGAGTTTCCTGGAGAAAGGCAACATCACAGCACTCTTTCTTCAGGTGAGCTAAAATTTGCTTTCACTTAATTGGAAAGTTAATACCTTGGACATTCTAAGAAAGGAACTGCAACAGGTTAGCCACCATAATAGTAGGAAGCAGAGTCGCTGAATTTTCTCCAAGCTGGCTTGGTAGATATTAAAAAAGCCAGCTGACAATTGGGGGACTGCAAAAACCCAGTGCAATGGGTACCTTTTGCTTTGAAGTCCAACAGCTGCCCCTGTCACAGGGGGCCCAGTGACTACAAATTGTAGTATGCCAGTGAGGCTTGCCCCAACCCCGTAAAGCTGATGCCATGCCTCAGAGAATCTGCATCCATAAGGTATTTTACATTTCCTAAGCAACAACAAACTCAGGTCCCCTTAGATGACCCTGTGGTACCAGATAGAAAAGCTAAGTGGTATTTAAATGTATTTTTTAATTTTGTCTTTGATAACCAGGTAAGGCCCACTAGGCACAAGTGCTTGTTTTCAGGGGTGACCTGGGAACACTGTGGGGTTAAGTGACTTGCTCAGAGTCACACAGTACACAAGCGGAGGATGCGAGAATCAAACCCAGGTCTGCTGAACGTACCAAGCTCATTCATAGCTCATTACTCTGACCTCTAGGATGTACTCCCAGTCCCAGGTATAAAAAACACACACTGAGAAAACACATTAAGTATATTAAAATCCCTCTAAAACCAATGATCCAGTACTGTAGATACTCCATAGTCCAGTCCAATAAATAATTAGGTGAGACAAGAGCAAATATGAAACAACCTACAGACCTCCAGCACAGGAGAAAGAGGTGGCAAAAAGATGAGATGGGACTTGGCAAGGTTGGAGAAATGGTCAAAAGTATGGCAGCTTAGATTCATTGTAAAGAAGAGCACCTGGGAAACAAAAACTCAGGTGAAGAGTACATAATGGGGGGGAGGTACTAACAACAACAAAAATGGAAAGAGACCTGGGGTAGTCATATCAGATGACCTTACGGTAGGTAAGCAATGTGAAAAGGCAGTAAGGAGGGCTGGGGGATACTGGGTTGCACAGGGAGAGGCATCACCAGTAGAAAACAGGACGTTGTTATCCCTCTGTGCAGACAGTTGGTGAGACCCCATCTGGCATACTGCATGCAGTTCTGGAGACCCCATCTCCACAAGGGCATAAACAGGATGTAGGCGGTCCAGAGGAGGACAACTAAAATGGTGCAGGGTCTGCAACAGAAGCCATACAAAGAGATACTAAAAGAGCTTAATATGTATACCCTTGAGGAAAGGAGGGAGAGGGGAGACATGATAGAAACGTTCAAGTACCTCAAGGGAATCAAAGTCCAAGAGGGGAGCATCTTTCAGAAAAAGAGATGTGCAAGAACAGGGGGACACAATTTGAAGATAGAGGGGGGGACAGCTCAGGGACAACGTGAGGAAATATTCTTTCATGGAGAGAGTGGTGGACACATGGGAACGCCTTCCTGAGGAGGTTGTGGGGTCAAAAACAGTGGGGGGGATTTAAGAATGCATGGGACAGGTGTAAGGCAATTATAGTGGGAGGGTAGGAGAAAGTAGGTTGCTGGTTAACTAGAATCTGCAGTTTATCCAATAGGTAGGGAAATGGGCAGACTACGTTTCTATGTTTCTTTGTGGATAAGGACATGATGGAAGCCATTCAAAGGATGGCACGCAAGGGGGAGGTGTTGCTGGTGGGGGACTTCAGTCTACCAGATGTGGATTGGAGCCTACCAGCTACTGCAACAGTCAGAAGTAGGGACATCATGGACTCCCTGCTAGAGGCATTCTTCAGTCAGTTACTAAAGAAGCCCACTGATGAGGTGGTGATACTGGACCTGGTACTGACAAACAGGGCCAGTGTTGCTGACATCATGCTGGGTGACAGTCTGGGGTCCAGTGATCACTGTACAGTGTGGCTCAGTATAAGGACTGGGCCAGAACACAGCCACACTAAGACAAAGGTCCCAGGCTTCAGGAGGGCCAATTTCAGGAAAATGGAAGAATGCCTCAGGAATGCACTGGCAGAGATAGAGGATCTGGGGGAAATCAAGGAACTATGGGCAAAAATAAAGGGGGTCATTGAAAAAGCAACAACTCTCTGTGTCAGGTAGGTTAACAAAGGCAAGAGAAAAGAGATTGCTATTGTTCTCTAAAGACATAGCAGAAAAAGTCAGAGCAAAAAAAAGTAGCATTTAGAAAGTACAAAAAGGCACAGAAGGAGGAGGCTAGGAAAAACTACCAGGAGAAACAAAGGGAGGCAGGGAAGGCAGTTAGATGCACAAAGGCACAAACAGAGGAGAATATTGCCCTATCAGTAAAAGAAGGGGATAAAGCTTTCTTTAGATACACTGTATAAGCGAGAATAGGAAGATCAAAGGGGGAATAGTACGGATAAAAGGGGAAGAAGGGGTTTGCAAGGAGGAGGACCAAAAAAAGGCAGACATATTGAACAAATACTTTAGTTCAGTATTTACAGAAGAAGCGGTAGGTGACAGGCCAAAGATAAGGGACAAGGGCATAAATAGTAGGCAGGTGGACACCAGTCCTTTTACAGAGGAGAAAGTCCTCAAGGTACTAGCACAATTAAAAGTAGACAAGGCAATGGGACCTGATGGGGTACACCCCAGGGTACTGAGAGAACTCAAAGAGGTGCTGGCGGCTCCTCTGACAACTTTGATCAACTTATCATTAGAAACAGGGGAGGTTCCGAGGGACTAGAGGAGGCAGATGTGGTCCCACTTCACAAAAGTGGGAACAGGGAGGAGGCAGGATATTACAGACTTATTAGCCTGACTTCGGTAGAGGGCAAATTAGTGGAAACACTACTGAAGGAAAGGATAGTGCATGCCTTGTAACCAGTGGATTACAGGATCCAAGGCAACATGGTTTCACAGCGGGGAGGTCTTGCCATAGAAACCTGATTGAGTTCTTCGACTGCATGACCAGGGTAGTGGATCAGGGAGGAGCGGTAGATGTAGTCTACCTGGATTTCAATAAGGTCTTCAACACCATTCCACATAGAAAACTGGTGAACAATCTGGCCTGTCTGGGGGGGAAGGGGTCAAAAAGTTATAAACTGGGTAAGAAGTTCGTTAAGCAACAGTAGTCACAGGGTGTTGGTAAATGGTGTCTACTCTAGAGAAGGCAAGGTGACCAGTGGGGTGCCTCAGGGCTCAGCACTAGGCCTGGTCCTCTTTAATGTCTTTATTAGCAACGTTATGGAAGGGTTAGAAGGGAAAGTATGGCTGTTTGCAGATGACACAAAAATCTGCAACAGAGTAGATACACTGGGGTGTGTGGAAAAAATGAGGGATGATTTGAAAAAGCTGGAAGAATGGTCAAGGGTTTGGCAATTGGGTTTCAGTGCAAAAAAGTGCAAAATCATGTACTTGGGACACAGAAACCCAGGGACTATGTACCAATTGGGAGTGGAAGTACTGGCTACCATCACACAGGAAAGGGACCTGGGGATAGTCATTTCTGATGACCTAAAGGTAGACAAGCAGGGTGATAAAGCAGTGGGGAAGGCTAGCAGGATGCTCTGGTGCATAGGGAGAGGTATCACCAGTAGGAAGAAGGAGATACGATTACCCTTGTACAGATCACTGGTAAGACCCCACCTTGAGTACTGTGTCCAGTTCTGGAGGCCTCACCTCTGGAAGGACATTGATAAGGTGGAGGCGCTACAAAAGAGGGCTACCAAAATGGTGCAGGGCCTGCATCAAAAGCCCTATGAGGAGAGACTCAAGGAACTGAACATATACTCTTCTCTGGATGAGAGGAGGGAAAGGGGGATATGATACAAACATTCAAATACCTAACAGATATTAATAAGGTACGGAAGGTAGCATTTTCTAAAGAGAAAGAAGTTCGAGGACAAGGGGTCACACTATGAAGTTGGGGGGGAAGGGCTCAGAGGAAATGTGAGGAAATACTTCTTCATGGTGAGGGTGGTGGACACCTGGAACAGCATTCTAGCAGAGGTGGTGGGATCCAAAATGGTGACAGGATTCAAGTATGCATGGGACAGATACAAGGGGACTTTGGTGGGGGGGAGGAGATGACAGGAAATCAAGTAGGATCTGCGATGTCACAGTAAGCAGGGAAAAATGGGCAGACTACGTGGGCCAAGAGGTCCTTATCTGCCAACAACTTCTATGATTCTATGTTTCTAACAGTGCTCTCAAGACCTAACTAACAGTCAGCTACCTACTTGCACCTTCCCCCTGGGCCCTGAAAGGAGAGAGTAGCTTATTATTAATACTCTTCTAAGTAGCAGAAAAGAAAAAAAAATAATGCCTTCCCTGGGTCATACCTCCAGATTAGGAAGGGGAAGAATCTGGGTCTAGAGATACCCCTTACACTAGAGGGAGTCAGAGGAGAGGATGGTATGGAGGGGGAACACAAAACTTGCAGACCAACTTGACACATTTCAGCGTGCCAAAATAAATAAGGGAGGCATTGGGGGGAACCACCCTTGAGTCAGTAGTGTGACGAGAGGGCCCTGTAAGTTGCCCCAGTCCCTGGACCAAGACCTAGTTGCCTGATTAGGAATGGTACAGGAGCACCATGCTGCTGTAACAGGGGTAGGGAGTGACCAGCATACACCCTCAGTTCACAGAGGGAGGATTAATGGCTGCTTGCTAAACAGCGGCCAGATCCCCATGTCTGCCAGTCTACCCCATACCCCTTTTCACCTCTTTTTTCCTTGTTCTTCCTTTTAGAATTTTTGTCCTTTTTATGTTTCCTCTTGGCCGATCCCAGGAGTATTGTGGGGGGGGGGGGTAAGGTCTACAGCCTGTAGGGAGGGTTGCACTCTTGTTAGATTGCCATGCTAGCCATCAGTCAGAAAAGTCCTAGTGCCCCTCAAGGTGAGCAAGCCATGTTCACTGTTGTAGCAAGGCAGCATTGAGCAGGTACTTCACAATTATTCTGTCTTGAGAACTTTAGTAAATTACCCCTCTGGCTCCGTTGGGTTATCCTTTGAGAGCCCCCAGCATCCGAGGCAGCTTCTCCTTCTTAGGGACCTGAATCTTGGTGGCCACAAAGACTCCAGCTTCTAAAAGTGTCTGCCATCTGCAAGGTCTGTCACCTCTACACACATCTGTGGTGCTCTAAAAAAAGGCTTCCCCTGCAGCTTCCTATGAGACTGCACAGAACAGTACCACCTATACACCAGCTCCATGATAAGATGAAAAAAGGACCAATAATGGTCCCACCCCCCAAATACAATAAACAAGTAAAAATGGCAACTCCATGGGATCCCTGCTGTGGCAACCCCTCAGCTAGGTCTGTCCCTTCCACCCCCATGGCCAGAGCCCCATAGAGCACCCTTCCTCACCACCTGGAAGAGTAACTTCATAACCTGTGAATTATCAGCAATTCTATGAGCAGGTAAGAGATGCAAGGTGGTGAATTAATGGTCTCTGTAAACTGACTTCCATAACCATCACTGCATGGGTGTGAAAAGTGCAAATTGCACTTCAGTGGGTGCCGGTCTGGCTGGGCAGTACTGGGGGTAGGTTAATGGCAACTAGATTGGTGGTCCTCACTGCTGCCCCCAAGTGGAAGGCATCGATGGTGGAGGTCCAGGATTGTTAGATGTTAGTGTAGTCAGGGAAGGCATAATCCAGGTGAAATCCTGGTCTATCACCATCTCTGGATATGACAAATGAGTCAGTCAGCACAGCATAGCAGACAAGATTGCCTGCCTGCCAGGTAAGGGGGTATAACCAAACTGGGCACATATGGCAAACAAAACCTAAGAAACTGGACAACAAGGTAGAGCCATGTGGTATTTTGAGGAGGGGGTGCTGCTACCAAAATATCAGTCAGCTAGGTGGAGGAAGGATGGGGAGCAGTCTAGTGAGGGAGGGAGGAGGGGAACAAGAGGAAGGAGCCTCCCAGTATCTCTAAAAGAAAACAAACACATTTGACTCATTACCCAGGCAGGTTACCTCACTGGCAGGTTCATCAGAGTCCTGTCACTCTTACCAAAAAGACCACTCAGTGGATGATAAAAAGTTCAGGTCTGTGTGACTAACAGAATTTGGTTCCAGGAACCTTGGGCAATGTCTGTTCAGGAATCCGAGACAGTCCACAGAAGTGGTACTGTAGGAAGAGCTGATTGTGATGAGAATGCAGGCTGGGAGGGTGCAGGCAGGCATTGGGTCTTTGGCAGGAGCATTGGTAGCACTGATCATTCTGGCAGGGATTCTGTTGTGGAGCAGTGGTTCACTGAATCCCTTGACACCCAGATTCAGCTGTGGTGGCTGAGGTTGGAGTCAGGGGCCGTCCTAGGATTCCCATCTATAGTTTTCTTTGACCTGTCATGCTTCCTCTGCCACTGCTCTGGTGGGGCTGAACTGGTAGATGGGGCAGATGAATAAGGCAGTGTCCATACGATGGGGCTCACCTGCTGTAGGACAGCTTGCTCAACTATTGAGGGATACGTAACCCAAGGATTTCAAATGCCAGGTGCACCAGACAAAGGCGAATGGTTCTGTATAGTCTTCAAAACACAATTTTAAAAGTAGCAGGGTGTGCCATGTGATAACAGATCCCAAGCTTTTGCAGAGAATGTCTTAGGTCTGTGAAGGGTGCCTGCTTCTTAGTGAGCAATGTAGAGTAGTCTTGGTATAGGGAGACTCTGTATCCATGCCAGATCAGGTTGCCGTCCTCCCGTGCCAATTTCAGCAGCCATTCCTTAGTGGAATACTGGAGAAAGTATGCAATGATAAGACGGGGCTTTTCCCCCACTTTAGGTTTAGGGACAAGAGTATGGTAGGCATGCTGAATCTCAAGGTGGTAATTTTGAGCTGAAATAGTTCACAGAGGAGGTGCTGGACAAACGCTTCAATGGACTTCCCCTTGGCCTCTCTGGCACCCTGATGATCCAAATATTATTCCATCTCCCATGGCACTCTCAGGCATTGATCTTGTCCCATAACAGGGCTATCTCTGTATGGAGTATTTTGGTCTCAGAGTCCCACTTGTAACCTTGGAGGTCTAACTGCCACAGTGAGTGCTCGTGTCCTTATGTGGAGGCAAACTACCCATTTTTTCCTCTAGAGTGGGCAGACTGGATGGCCCTTGCGGTCCTTATCTGTCATCACCTTCTATGTTTCTATGTAGATTGGCAATAGGGGATTTAACCCCAATCACTTTGGCAAGTATGGACGCCAACATTAAATGTATAGTTGAATCCCCCGATGAAGCCACGGTTGGAGTCAGGACACTTGAGGGAAGGTTCGCGCTGGCCATACGGTAGCACTAACTTCAAAAAATAAGTTTGACTGGAAAGTCTCGGCTGATTGAGGCAAACATGATATTTTTCATTTCAGGGAACTGAAATAAAACAAAAAACAGAAAAAAAACTAAAATTTAAAATACTTTTGTTTTTATAGACTGAAGGATGTAATCCTGAGGTGAAGAGCAAAATACTCAAGTGGCCGTCTTGGTCATGGCCAAACCAGAAGTAAAGGTGAACTACTCCCTTCTCCTCTCCACCCTGCAATCTATGGGCTTCATATCTAATGTAGTCATCTGGTTCAGCAGCTATCTGTCTAACATATTTCAAGTTGTAAAGTTTAACTCTTCCTACTCTGATAAAGCTACTGAGTGTTGTTGTTCCGCATGGCTCTATCCTGGAACCACTTCTTTTTTCAGTTTTCATTAATGGCATCACCTCAAACCTCACTGCCTCCTCCTCCTCCTCCTCCATACTATATACAGATGACATTGTCCTCTATACCAGTGTGAAAAATGTATCCGACATCAACCTACAATTCTCTGTTGACTTCCAATGCATACAGTCCTGGCTATATCATAAACTTGTTCTTAATGAGACCAAAACCAAGTCGATGTTATTTGGCAACCCCTCTAAACTCAGTTCCAACCAAAACAACGTTAGGGTCTCCTGCCTAAATGGCTCACCCATTGGCTTAGTTACCTCTTTTAAGTATCTAGGTGTCACCTTGGATCAGTCCTTAAACTTCGAACTTCACATTTCAAACACGTACAAATCTGTTTACTCCAAGCTAGGTGCAGCTTACCATACTTGCTATGTTTTAACCCCCTCAGCGAGACTAGCCATTGCCCGAGGCATACTCCTACCAACCCTAACCTATGGGCTATCTTCATATGCTGCTATACTAACACAAATCTCCATAGATAGGACATCGCCTGCAATAATATTTGTCGGTACGCAGCCTCATCACATAGGCGGAAACACCACTGCCTCCTCTAGTCTGATCTTAACTGGCTATCTCCTAATGCTTCTAGGCTCTACTACCTTGGCTCCACTATAGACAGTATTATGAGGTCCCAAACTCCTAAATCTCTGGTGGTACTGTTTGTGCCACAGACCTCCAACTATGGGCTGTGCTCAACTGATAAATTCTTCTTAAGTGTGCCGAGATACTCAACCTCCAATGGTTCTAGTGCTTTTGCCCACTACACTCCTCGGCTGTGGAACTCCCTCCCTCTAGACGTCCACCTAGCACCTACTCATGGCACCTTTAAAAAAGCTCTCCGTCACTACCTCACCTCATCTAACCAATGCTCCTGCTTTAAACCACCTTAGCTGCCTGTCCGTATCCCTGACTGCAGTTCCTTACCTGCTCCCGCCATAATACCATTTCTTACGCCTTTCCCCAGATGCACCCACTACCCTACAAGCCTGTACCCCTAATGCCACCCTGCACCTTACCTACCTATCTCAGTTTGCCTATCCCCTGCTTCTAATCCCCTTTTGCACCTACTTGTTCTATTCCCTGCCCTCTTCATTAGTACACTTTTGCCCACTTATCCTCACAAGGTATTTCCTCTCTCACCTTATTTCCACTGCCTCACCTACTACTTGCCTGGTTCCTATCTTTCAACTTACCCTACCCCAAACTTGAATAACCTCCTCTTCCTACCCCCACATCTAACCGTTTGGCACTTATTTATTTTGTTCTTGTTTTTTTTTTTTTTTGCAGACATCAGTATACAGGCATGCTTCACGTTTTTGTTTTTGTTTTTTGATCCTTGGTTTTTGCTGTTGTTCTTTGTATATCGTTTCTCATATTTTCCTTGTCTGTTGAAAATTGTTTTTCCTTCAGGGTCACAGTGGCTATATGCCTATGTTTTCTTGAATTTTGTAACCATGTATTTCTGAGTTATCCCTCGTATTTTTCTACAATTAAGGTTTTTACTCTACTGCCAACATACCTCATCCCAATGCTTTGACTGCAGCTATATGTCCTGTTACCTACTCTCAATATCTTGTATCCTATTTATGCTGTATAACTCACTATCTGAATATCACTGTGTATACCTTGCTGCATCTACCTTACGTTGTATTCTCTGTAATGTTACCCTATTGTATTCTCCATAATGTTACCCTGTAACCTCCCGGGTCATGCCTGAAAATAGTCATTCCTATTGCTGGCGCACCTACATGGTTAACAAAAAATAAATAAATAAATAAATAAAGGGCAAGAGTTGTTTATTTGCAGATGACACCAAGCTCTGTGGGAGGGCGGATACAGTGGAGGGTATACGGAACCTAAAGGAAGACCTGGCAAAGCTCAAGAGGTGGTCTGGAATTTGGCAACATGACTGTAATGTGAAAATATGTAAGGTTATGCACAGGAACCCAAAGGCAGAGTACAGTCTGGGTGGTGTCTTGGTAACCACATCTGAAGAGGAAGAGACCTGAGGATGTTGATTACCAGCAACCTAAAGCACTCCACACTATGTAGGGCAGCAGCAAAGGCCAACAAAATGTTGGGCTGCACTGCAAGATGGATCAGCAGCAGGTCGGAGAAAGCATTACTGCCATTGTACAGGTTTCTACTGCAACCACACCTGCAATACAGTGTGTAGTACTGGCATCCCTACCTAAAGAAGGACATAAACCTGCTGGAGGCTGTCCAAAGGAGGGCAACAAGTAAGCAATAATACCCAACAGGGTGGGCGGTATCATGCTATACTGGACCGCCCAGGGGCATAATGAGGCCCGACGCTGCAGGCGGAGGGCCTTATAGCCCCTGGAAGGTCTGTTATAGCACAATACCGCCCACCATGGAGGGTATTATTGCACTTAGAAAATGGGCACAGTAGAAAAATATTAATTTTATAAAAAAATTGTTAACTAAATAATTAGTTTAATATGACTTTTGTAATAAAATAGTTCCTGTACATGGATTTAACTGGTCATCTTGGTTAACCCCCAACACACAGACACACAGGAAGAAGACTGAATTTATCAAATATGCCTTATGCTCTAAAGGAGAAAGGTGGTATGGATCCCCCACCCCAACCAAAAGAAGATGTAAACACTGCAAAATGCAACTGACATCTGGCCAGAACTGTTTTGCACTTGCTCGCGATGTAGTAGCGAGCGACACTCGTCTCAAAAAGAAGCGGCATGTTAGAGATGGACAAAACATACGTGTCCAATGCCAATTAACACCAACATTTTATCTGTCTGTCCCTCCTGTGCACACACCGGGCTGCAGGCTGGTTCGGAACCTGTATACCGGGACTGCAGAAACCCCACATCCTGTCAGAAACATGCTGCGCCAGTGCTGCTTTTTGCCTGCACAGCTGCACTGGCTGTTTTTTTTGATGGACCCAGCGTACACTTACCGTGTTCGAGTTCAGCTGTGAGATGAGCAACACAGAGGGCCAGCACCGCCACCATCAAGGCAGAGCAGAGCAGCGCCAGGCGGCGACCTGCCCCCAGTACCCCACCGCAGCTCATCGGCATTTGATCTCTTTCTTTTACGGACTCCTGATGCTGCGGCGGACTTCCTTCAGCCCCACTTCCCACTGCTGCTCGTTCTCCCTGCGGTTTCCTGAATTCCTGGGCTGTGCTGCTCTCCTCTTCATATTCTTGGTACTTCCGTTCCCTCCCCCTGCTCGAGGTCACTTGACAGGATGAGGGACAAAGTACAGCAGAATGGAAAACAAGAAAACACGTGCAAACAGTGACACAGTAGATGCACATACCAGTAGCAATAAGGATGCAGAGCAAGGCAGTTTTATTTGTATACCATCCTATCCCAAAAGCTCAGGCCATTTCACAGTCACATCAGTAAACTGGCATGTTCCCAAAAGCTCTACCTATATTGTAGCCTGTGCCATGTAATTGCCGTCCCGTCCTGTGTATTGTTGCTGTATATGCTGTGTCTCGGATATGTGTCATACCCAAAAAAACGACGGGATCTAATGAATATCATCTGTGGAGGTGGACGCAAGTTACCAGCTTGACAGTGGTCAGCAGGCATAAGGGGTGTGAGACCGCGGTCGGCAGAGTGACGCTGTTGCCATTCAGTGTGGTTACGGAGAGATGAACAGTTGCTTGCCGCATAAATATGAGCTTGTTTCTAATTTTATTTTAACCTTAATATTACTAAGCTTTTCAGAGAAGTCAAACGAGCGGGTGCCCTTAGCTAAGGCATGTTGAAACCAGTAGCTCTCGCTGCCAGAGAAAAAAATGGCGGGGATTTGAAATTCAATCAGGTGCTTTCAGCCAATGAGGAAGCAGGCTGGGCACAAGCATATGTGAGTGGGTGAAAGGGCTGGCACTTGTTATCTACTGGGCTCTACTGTCTGATAGACCAGGGCTATGAGTAGGGAACTGGCCAATCAGAAGTGAGAATTTTAGAGGCCCATTTTTTAAAGATGGTTAAGGGACAGCAGGACATACAAAGAGGGGCTGGAGGCCCTGAACAGGTACTCCCAGGAGGAGAGGAGGGAGAGAAGAGACATGATCGAGACCTTCAAGACCTTCGAGAGCTTGAGTAGTATAAATGGGGTGGATAAGGAGTGCCTCTTTAGCCTCAGTGGAATAAAAACATAAGAGGCATTGTCTTACATTGGTGGGATAGAGATTTAGGAAGGTGACCAAGTGGCATTTCTTCAAGGAGACAGTGGAGGTGGATTGGAGTGGGCTCACTGAGGAAGTGGTATCACTTGAAACAGTGTGGCTTCAAAAGAGGTTGGGACAAGGTATTGGACAATGTCAGGGTCAAAGGGGGTGTAGCCAGAAAGAAGGATATCTGGTGGGGAGGTGGGGTAGAGTCCTTAACTGTCATTGGGAACTCTGCAATTCAGAAAGACTCGATAGACTGAACGAACTTATTCTGCTAGCAACTTTGTATGTTTGTATAACACAAAGACCTGAGAAAACACTCTTCTAGCCATAGGAAACCCAAGAACTGTACATATGAACATATTATAAATTGACCAAGACTGCTGTTTCTTAAAAACATGGAACTGATTTAAAGTGTCCCTGACACCATTAGGAAAACTTTGAAAAAAGTCAGATTTATTTCAACTTCATCCCATTTTCTTTATTACTTCATATATTTTCTGTAATTAATTCCCCATTTTCTTTATTACTGAAAACAGTTGCATGAATACAAGATCCCTGCCCCCTAGTCTCTATCTGCTTGTCTGCATCTGACATCACAATCCCGTTTTTGACATCATAATTATTCACACAACAGCTTATGATGTCATAAACAAAATTATGATGTCAGGTGTAAACAAGTAGCCAATGCTGAAAGGGCAGAGATATTATTTTCATGCAAATACCCTCAGTAATAAGGAAATAAGGGTGATTGTTACAGAATAAAATATGAAATATAAGTTACTTTTATATTTCAGCATTACATTTTTTCAAAGTTCCCCAAGCCCGGACTCTCCTCTGGCAAGGTATGGTGAAAACTGCTAACCATTTGGAATGCGTGCGCTTTTTGGCTCTGGCTTCCAATTGGTCACTGCAGTCTGTTCTTGTGTTTCATTCTAAACTTCAATAAAATCTAATTTTCCTGCTGAAATCTGCTCAAAAAAGCTGTAATTACTTATTTGCTTGACTGTTAAGACCTTTGTTTCACTGTTAGAGTGTTATAAGCAGGGAAACTGTGTGATTACAACCCTTTCTGAATCGCTGTGCTCGCGCCAGTCTCTAGGTGCTAAAGGAATTCACATCTCATTTGTCCTGATGTTTTGGCCCTTCTGCTGGTACAGACATCCCTTTGTCCATGGCCAGCAATTACACTTTTGACCTCTTCTTTTTCTTCACTGTCAAGGACAAGCTGTCTACCGGCTCCCTGTCCCACAGGCTTGGGAAACTTGGGCACTTGGCAGTCAGTGCTGCCTCAGCCGCCACCTGAGACCCCAATCCCAGACCCTCCACTAGCAAGGCATGGCAAAAACTGCTATCCAATTAGAATGTGAGCACTTTTCGACTCTGGCCTCCGACTGGTTCCTGCAACTTGCATCTGTGTTCCTTCAAAACCAAACAAAATATCTGATTTCCTTGCTGAAATATGATTTAAAAAGCTGTAATCACTTATTTGCCTGACTGTTAGGACCTTTATCTTTCTGCTTACAGTGTTAAATTTAGGAAAACTGTACGATTACACTCCTTTCTGAAATTCTGTGTATGCGCCAGCTCTTCCCACGTGTTGCAACACTCTGTACTGTTATGACTGTTGTAACATTGAGTGCTTACATGCAGTAATTGTATTTATTTTTATTATTTATCTCTTTTGTAAATACCTCTGTATGTACTGTACTACTTGGCCCATATTTAACCAGGTCCATCTTGTAAATGAGCTTGCTCAACCATGTCCGCCTGGATAAATAAAGATTTTGATTGATTGACTGATTGGTTGATTGATTGAACTGTGCCAGGAGCTCTTTAAAACCAACATGTATTTCTCTGAAGAAAACTGGAGAAACCACTGTTTAACAAATGAAAAATGTCAACTGAAATTGAGCAACCTAGGGGTGGGATCTAAAGAGGTGAATTGGGTAAGGAACTGGTTAATAGATGGGGACAGAAGGTGATGCTTATGGCACTCACTCTAATGAGGGGATAGTGACCAGTAGGATGCCACAGGGTTCAGTGCTGGGACCGGTCCTCTTCAGTGTTTTTATAAGTGATATTGCAGAAGAACTGGAAGGGAAAGTATGCCTTTTCACAGGTTACACCAAAATCTGTGATAGAGTGGACACTCAGGAGGGAGTGAAAAGAATGTGCAGGGACTTTGGGAAACTCAAGGAGTGGCCAAGGGTATGGCTGTTGGAGTTTAATGCCAGAAAATCATGCATATAGGGCATAGAAACCCAAGAACTAAGTATAGTATGGGGGGTATTGACAGTCACTAAGCAGGAAAGGGATTGTGTGGTTGTTATATCTGATGACCTCAGAGTGACAGAGCAGTGTGACAAAGCAGTGGGTGGGCCAATGGGATGCTAGGATGTATACAGAGAGGTACAGTATCTCCGGCAGGAGGAGGGAGGTGGTATTAATACTGTTTTGATCACTTGTGAGACTCTACATTAAGTATTGTGTCCAGTTCTGGAGGTTGCACCTTAGAAAGTGCAAGGTGGAATCGGTCCAGATGAGGGCAACTAAAATGGTGCAGGGGTTGCATCAAAAACCATACTAAGAGACTGAGGGATCTCAAAATGTACACCCTGGAAGAGAAGAGAGCAAGAAGGGATATGATAGAGATCTACAAGTACCTTCGGGGGGGGGGATAGGCTGTAGGAGGGAGTCTCTTTAAGAAAGAGCATCAGGACTAGAGGGCATACGATTATGCTAGAGGAGGGACATTTAGGAGTGATGTGAGGAATTACTACTTCACTGAAAGAGTGTTGGATGTCTGGAGAAGACTGCCAGCAGAAGTGGTGAAGGCAAAAACAGTATGGGCGCCATGCATGTTTAGGACTGACATAGGGGAATATTAGTAAATAGGCAGGAAGGCAAGACCAGTTAGGGATTGCAGAAGACTAGGCAGGGACCATCTGGACAGACTGGTTGGACCAAGGGGTCCTTTTCTGCTGACAGATTCTATGTTTCTATGTAACTGAACCTTGAACTTCAGAATTTTTAGAACTGTTTGTATAAGACACTGTTTTATAATGTATAATGGAACATTTTGAACAATAGAATTCAGTGACCGCACAGTGCTGTTATTTATGGTTTACAGCTGTCAGTCATCACTTGTGCATGGAAGGGGTCAGCTCTTGTGCATGAGCATCTCAGCCAATCAGAATCATATAACAGATGATTGGCAGAGCAGCAGCATTCTGCAAATTCTAAAAGCTGGCATTTAAACAGCATTTTTGCCTATGTAGTTAATTGCAGATAGTTTTAAAGTTTTATCATTTGATAAGCTGAAAATTTATTTTTTCACTCCATCTTTGCTACAAAAACTAAATGTAAATTGAATATTTTTTGTCATTATTTTTGTTAAATTTTCCATTATGCACTATAAAAGTAGTAGTTAGGGAAAATAGCATAACAAAACTAGAAGTGCATGACATCAGACTACTCAGCATTCGCTCTCGTGGTTTGTGATGTCATCAGATTACCTTGATTGGCTCACAGTTCTATTGGGCAAGTTTCCTCATCCACTTTTCCAGTATTGTTAAATGAGTACCTGGAATGCTTAGAAATAAGCAATCCTGATTGGCTAAGAATAATGTCATGACTTGTAATGCTAAACATTTGTTTATACCTTTCCAACAACTTGCTTTATTTTTTAAATTCATCATAGAATGAGAGTAAAACGATATTTTTGGAATTTGCATAATGTGCAGTAACTTTCAAACAGCTTTGAAACCTTAAAGCAGCCCTTATTATTCCTTCACTGTCCCAAACTAATTGTTTACACCTGTTAATTTTTCTATTTTAGAAATGAATCGGCATCACTATGCACTCTATGTGCACAACTGTCGACTTGTGTTTCTGTTACGCAGAGATTTTGACCTGGCAGATACATTCCGACCGGCAGAGTTTCACTGGAAATTGGAGCAGGTATGCAGTTCCTACCCAATCTGTTCAAGCAGGATATTGAGGAGCAATTGCAAGATGCACATTTATAAGAATTATAAAATTTTAATGTTACCTGTGTGTTTTGTGTGGTATAAAGATAAAATCAATGGGCATGCTTGTGTATCTGTAAAATCTTTAATCTTTCTTGTGTGCCTTAAAGTTGGCAAGTATCTGAAGACAACTTCTGGCCAAAACATAGTCCATTAAATCAATATATTTATTCTGCTGTTGCACTGGGACATGTTATTCCTGTTTGCTGCATGGTACACACACAGAATAAATAATGGAGTAGGAGCATTTGCTCTCACTTAGCCATGATGCAAACTGTAATCATTCTTGACAAGCTATATTTCTGGTCTTAACCAGAAAGCAGATATAGTATGGCTGATATTGGGATATTGTTATGTTTTATTTTAATGAACTAATTTTAATGGAGGAAAATATTTTAGTTCCTTCTCTTAGTCTGTGTTTTTGGTTGAACTTTTTCTCCTGAGCTGATGGTGAGCTGGCATTCAGGTGGTAATCTATAATGTAAAGTGATGACACCTTATTGCAGGCCAATGTCTTCTTCCAACCTACTAAAAAATAGATGTGCAAATGGGGTACTTCATCATAAGTATACTGTTCAAATGGGGAGGTGATGTGGCCTAGCTCAAAATATCTACTTATTGATTCATTTGTTGATTAATCAGTTATTTACTGAGTGATTGCTTGATTTAGTGACTGATTGATTGATGTATTGATGACTGACTTCAAATATGCAATATATCTTCCAGCATGATGGTGCAAGACCATAACTCATGAGTGATGAAGCAAAGAGTGACTTACAATACGGATGTTCTGCCATTCACTAGTGCAGATAAATTGTTTATTTTCAGTGAAGCCATTGTGTATTGGATTTCTGTAAAATAGGTAGGGAAGATCATGTATTCTGACTAGCTTTCCTAAGTTATGTTCTTACCACACTACACAGTCTATGACAAAAACAAGCCTTGTCAACCAGGATGCATCACTGAACCAAATCAATATGGCAGAAATTCAAATTTTCATCTTAACATTGCACCCTTTTTTACACCATCCAAAAATTATTCTTCTACACTTATCATATAACAAATATGTTTTCTCAATGTTTGTATCTAGCTTTCTTGCTTTCATGTCCTATAGTTCAAAATAAACTGTTTTTTCCATCCAGTAACTGCCTAGCTAAGCAAGTCACACTGATAACCAACAAATTAACACCTTGGAAGTACTGTACCTACAACTTTTTGAAAAAGCTGTTTCACTTCTGACAAGCAAATTCAAACTCTTTACTCCTTTAAAAAACTAGTCATTCCAGCAATTTATTTTCCAATCCCCCCAGGCTCTTTAAAAAAAAAACAAAAAAAAAAAAACAGTAAAGGCTGGCCACATCAACAACTGCTTTAAAATGATCCCTGTCCCCGGGTGAAAAGTAAAAGCTGACTGAGTTCCCAAATCATTAAACAACCTCCCCCTTTCCTGCACCATGATACCAAATGCCCACTTGCTGAGCACTGTACAGCAAACACAGGCTGGGAAACAGAACAGTTTATAAGGGCCAGCTGGAAGCATATTCCTGCAGAAGCTTGCCTATTGGAGGAGGGGAGGCAGAGTATATGCCAGCCTACAGCTATGCCCACTAGTAAGGAACCATATGTGGAAAGAATAGTTTTCCTTTTTTTATAGTGGATAATAAAAAAAATGTTGCAAACATTTATAGAGGTGTTTTGTTTCTACGTTTAAGAACATACGACCATAGATGGGATTCATGAAAGGACGCTCATCGGCTGACCATTTACGTACCCTGTCACATGTCATCTCGGTGTCCAGGGATGCCGCCTTTCCTGCGGGACTGGTCTCCCTGGATGCCAAGAAGGCATTTTATCATGTCAACTGGAATTTCCTGTTTCAGGTTCTAAAAGTATTTGGTTTTCCTGTCATGTTTATAGATTGGATTCGGGCCTTATATCGAACTCCCTCTGCCAGAGTGTCCGGCAATGGAGCATTCTCCAAACCCTTTCTTTTATTTTCCGGTACCAGGCAGGGTTGTCCCCTCTCCCCTCTTTTATTTAATTTATATTTAGAGTCCCTTATCCAAAATATCCTCAATAATCCGGAGATACGAGGTATCCCGATAGGGAATAATGTGGTGAAGATCACAGCTTACGCTGATGATCTTCTCCTCCATCTTTCTCACCCAAAAACATCTATCCCCACTATGTTAGAAGAAATAGCCAAGTTCAGTACTTTCTCAAATTATAAATTAAATGTCAATAAATCCTCCATTTTCCCTCTTAACCATAAGGTTTTCAAAAGTGATGTGTCCCCTTTTGGTCTCGGTTGGTCTCCTCGTGTTCTCAGATATATGGGTATCAATTTGACGCATAACCCCTCTTCCTGGTTCAAAGAGAACTTGGAACCCCTTTCCTAGCTGATAGTTCAGGACCTCAATAGATGGTCTAAGCTTCCTGTCTCTCTCTCTCTGGGGTCGCATCAATATAATTAAAATGAATGTTTTTCCTCACTTGTTTTATCCCTCTCGCTTCTTAATTCTTCATTCCTTTATCGTGGTTTCAGAAAATGCACAGAATTTTCACCAACTTCATTTGGTCCAATAAGCAATCCAGGTTAGCATACCATAAGCTGGCCGCTCAGAAAATGGATGGAGGACTACGGATCCCCCATCTGGCAATTTATTACTGGGCTAGTCATATTGCAAAATATATGCACTGGGTGAGTCCGGGTCCGGAACACCTAAGACCGATCTGGCTCAAAATTGAGTTCGACTTTATCCAGTCCATGAACATGGACCCCTTGACTATGCTCTATGTTAAAATTGCATCCCTTCCAGACACCTGTAGTTGTCCCATCCTCCGAACGTCCCTAAGATTTCACGTACAGCTTTGTTCATTTCTGCGGTATTCCCCACATTTGGACTTGTCTCAGTCCATTTGGAACTCCCCATCTTTCACAATAAATAAAAGGATGATTTCTCGCACATGGTTGCCCCAAATTGGGGATGGGATAATATCTACTTTTCTGGATGACGAAGGGGAATGGCTCTGAGTTTCTAATATAATCTGTAAATTTGACGTCCCGTTAGCTCATTACTTCAGGGTGGTCCAATTAAAACACCTGCTTGCTACAGTACTTGGTAATACCCCTTCTCGCCCACCTGCCTTCCTATTTGTACCCGAGCTCTCCTCCCTGATGGGATCACGAGGTGTTATTTCCAAAATATACTGAGTTCTATTTTATAGGAAATTTGGGAGACCTGAAGGCCCCACTAAGCTCTGGGTTTCTTTCTTTCCCCAATACACTCCTAAATGGTCAGTATTATGGAAGTTCTGTCATAAATATGTCTCTCAGGACAGACTGCGACTTATGCAATACTACATTATGCACAATATGTATTACACCCCTGTTAAGTTGAGGAAATGGGGCCTTATAAGATCAGGGGCTTGTACCAGAGGATGCCAGGAGGATGGCACACTTCTTCACATCTTTTGGTCATGCCCCAAGATAAGGTCTTTGTGGGTGGCTATACAGACTAACCTAGATCCTATTCTGGGTTTGCAAGACTGCTTCACCCCAGACGTATGTTTGTTGGGAGATCTATCCTCTATCAAAGTTAAAATCAGGAGATTTCATATTTCCATGATTGAATTATCTGTTAAAAAAATTGTACTTCGGCATTGGAAGGACGCGGTAAGTCCATCATATCAGGAATGGGTTAATGAAATTCTAGCTAACCTTTGTACAGAGAAAGCGATAGTGAGCCTCCACAATAAGTTGCAGTGGTACAAGAATACTTGGGATCCCCTTCACACGCTAATCATGACCAGATCAGGTATATGAGTTAGTGTAACAGTGAATTTTAATTTATGACACTATATTGTATTGATTTTCATATTACTGTATTGACTCTGCTGCTGTACAGAGTGGGAGGAAGGGGGGGGATGGGGACAGCTCATGTAACACTTTGAACATATGCAGAGTATGTTGTAACGTTATGTCTCCTGTACTGTGAAAATCTGTTAATAAAATTTGAATTATAAAAAAAAAAAAAAAAGAACATGCGAACATACAAAAATGGCAGCAGAAATAGGCCTTTTGGTCTGTCGAGTCTGCTCGATTGTGCAGCTAGCCCATATGTGCACCAAATATTTTGTTACACACTGAACTGGGATTTTGGGGGGTGTTACTGCCAAGCCCATTGCTGTTCAGAATATCAGGGGCTCGGCAGTCTAGACCAATGATCACGCACTGTGGTCATGACACCACTCCTACTTGCTGGGCAGAAACTTCTTGTACTTCAGAGGGCCGAGCTGCTCCAATCATCAAGGGCTTTGGTCCTTTGATTTGCATAAATCTGGTCAGCAAGCAGCTGATCGGCTGTCAAAATCAGGAGCCTATCAACTAGGCAGCCTTTAAAGGTGAAATGCCAGCATAGCTTTCCTTGTTAAATCACTGTTCATTTCACTGCTTGTGCCATCAGTGTTGTGAAGTTAAATGCCAGTTGTAAAATAAATCAGACTGCTGCACTTTTTAATAACAGTATATATGTTTTCACTGCTACTGGAAACACAAAATCAGCAGCTGTCCTTTGATCAGTGGAGCAGCATAGTCATGTGATCAGTCACATCACTCCCCCTGTTCTTGATGCTGTGTGTGGATTTAACTTGACAAGTTTTCACTTTCTAACACAAAATACAGAGTCAAATTAACTCAGCTGAAAAACACATCACTTGTGAGTTATTCTGAAGAGTTGATTTGGGAATCAGCTGTCAGGAGCAACAAAAAATGAAGAAGCAATTGAGAAATTGGAAATAGGCTGTGACACATAAATGCCATATATTGTAGGTGTGCAGTTAGATATCTGATTACACACTGAGAAAACCCATATTCTTTTTTTCCTCAGAAATGGTGTAATTTAGATAAGGGCAACATGACTGCAATACAGACTTTCCATTTGCTAAGGACTGGTTTTGCCCTATCGCCTCTCTCGCTACCATCAGAAAGCTGAGATGGTCATGAGAGAGGCAAGCAGGCAAAGTAGATCCTTGACAAATGGAGTAACTGTAATGCAGTCATACTGCCTTTATTTAAACCTTGCAAATGTATGCCTAGCACACCCACCCTGTAAACAAAAACTAAATAAATTTCAGTTTGTTTATATGACTCTGCATTTCATGTTGGAAAGTGAAAACTTGTCAATTTAAATCTAATAGTTCAGACTGAATATCTGTTTGAATGTATTTTTTCCATATTGCACATAAACAATTCACCCTGCTCGCTTCACAGGCTGACTAATGATTTGTCAGTAAAACCTGTGATTAAAATAGCAAACCTATTTTGGCAACCATAGAATCACAATGTGCCATACTAATACTTGTTGGAACCAAGTAGTCAGTTTTACAGAATAAAGAAAACAAATGCATAGCATTTTATGTTACTTACAGAGCTGCAATAAACAGGCATTGCAAGTGAGAAGGGCCAACATGTGGGGAATATCCACACTGCATATATTTGACTGCTGCAACACCTGGTGTTCCTCCAAATTTGACTTATAGTGAATACAAACTTGCATATTAATGTTATGTGTAAATACACACCACTGTTCTAATATTAAATTTAAAACATGAGTACATACTTGATTTGTAGCAGTTATCTTGCATAGGTCTGTCTGCACATACTCAATGTGGTTGTGGCAGGCTGGAAATTGAGATCTAGAGTTGTAAAAAAAAAATCAAACACAGAGTAGTTTATATTCATAAAGGTGCTTTCTATTGAGCTATACCTTAAAAGGGTATACCATCAAAACAGCAAAACTAAAACCGAGAAGACCATTACAGTGACAAAATCAGCAGTTCACTGTAATGGTCTTGCTGTACAACAACACTACTTCTCCTGGTGTTGCATCCCCTCCATGAAACAATTGTAACCTGTAGTTAATTGTATTAAAATCTGGGGGGTGCAGGTGCAGAACCCCCTGCATTGGGGGTATGTGGGGCTTAGCTCCCCACAAAAAAGCATTGTTTTTCTGATGGCACAATGCCGACTGTCAGCATTGTGCCATCACTGTAACACCGTTCAACATATTTACTTTTGAACTGGCATGGTGGAACCACTTAAAAGCACTCAATATGCCAGCCTGAATGACAGTCACTCTACTATGCCATGAACTCAAAAACTGACCTCACATGGCACCATGCCACTAACTGCAAAGTGTCACTGGAGAAGTGATGTCATCAGTGTCTTGTGCTTCATAGAAGGCTGCTTTGCCTGCAGCAAGAATCGTGAACTGACTGATTGAAAAATGTTTAAAATCAGAAAATATCAATTCAATAATAGCTACTTTGACTGATACCTTTAAAAATCAAATACCAAGTGCCATGAAAACAAAGGTATCCACTACAAATCGATACACTTAATTAATTTCACCTAACTTAAACCCTGTAAAAAATAAAACAATCCATCAATATCTGTTGTAGTCGCCACTGTAACCACTCACCACTGCAAGCACAACCCATGCTGTTATTACAGCACGGGGTGCCCAGTCCTCATGCCAGCTGTGTTACCCCCGCACCCTGCCCATTTTAGTTATGCAGCACCAGTGATGCTAAATACAACAGTAACACTGGGGGTGCCCCATCCCCAATGTCACCACCTGTAATAAAAAAAAACTGCCCCCTTGTTCTTTTTATTTTTTTAAACCTGTAAAAAAGCAAATCATCCATTGATGTTGGTTGCACTACTATTCCCCCCCCCCCCACACACAACTGTCCCACTCAGCACCCACCACCCCATATCTCCACAAGCCCTTATTTACTCACTGGGGGTCCAATACCAAAATCCTCTCTGGACCTCAGATATATCTTCACCCTTCAAAGCTGGACCACTAACTGAGAAACTCGGGTACTGTATGTGGTTCAGAGTTCAATGGGGGGTTTGAACTTGATGGCATAACTTGGCCATTTCTGAATATTTTTGCCCAAAATGTTAACATGCCTTTTTTGGAACCCCACCTCATGAACAATGGCAGTGATTTCAGGCAAATCTCTCATGAAAGATGATTTTGCTGTTGATGTATAAAGTCACCTTTCAGGCAGGAATTGAATATTTTCTCAACTCTTGCTCATAAGGTGGAGTCATAAGAAAGCTACATTGAAAATTTGTCATAAAAAATATTAAAAAACAACAAAGTTATGAGCCTACATTGAAATTGAAATCTCAGGCTTGTAATTTTGGTAATTTTCAATATTTTGACCCCAAATTTTCATCATAACGATTTCTGCATAGCACCTCATGAATGTGATAACTGTAATTTTTCAAATCCTAGCCAAAATGTGTTTTCATACTTGTGGTGCAGAATAATGTTTTGGTGGCTTGGAATGACGTTTTGCTGGGGATTTGACAGTTTTCATCTACCAGGTTCATTAGGTTGGGTAATAAAAAGGCTATGCTGAAAATTTGGTGTACAAATATGGTAAAATGCCTGTGTTGTGACTGAATGTTACACTATTTCAGTCTTCACTCATAACTTCGCTAATTTTCAATATTCGTACTCCAAACTTTCAACATAGCCATTTTTCCACACCACTTCATAAACGTGAGATGTGTCATTTTTAAAATCCTAAATGAGATGTGTTTTTGCACCTCTGGTGCAAAATAACATTTCGGCCAGTATACTATAAATGGTACATATGGGCCAAGATATTCAAAGGGGTAGCGCCTGGTGCAACTGAGCTGCACCAGTGCAGCCCTAGAAATGTGCCCCAGGGCAATATTCAAAAGGGGAAATTGTGCAGTGCAATTCCTGATGTGCCGGGGCGCAAAGATAATGTATGCAGCATATCTCCAGAGTGCGCGCCCATACATATGCAGCACATCCCAATATTCAGCCTGGGACAAGCAGCACATTTGCAGGCACATCCCAGAGATGTACCGCATACCTGGGCACAAAGTTGAGCCTGTAAAAATTGGCTCAGCTGGTAGCCACCCACAGGTGAGCTGCTGTATTGCAAGGCACAACATAGCAGCTGCCAATTATGCGTGACTACCGCACTCCTGAACACCGTACACAAGTGCACACAGTATCACCTGGTGGTCCAGTGGTACCCCCCTTTCTCGTAACCCTGATAGGCCATATCAGCCATGATGTGTAAAGAAAGACTTTCCTGTTAGTCTAGTGGTACCCCCCTCCCCTCCTGTAACCCTGATCACCCGTAATGTCGAAAGACTTCCCTGGTGATCCAGTGGTACCCCCTTCCCTCCCCTCTCATAACCCAGATTGCCATATGAACAGTGTAGTCATCTCCCTGGTAGTCTGATGGCATCTCCCACCCAACAGGATCTCCAGCCCATCCAGCCCCCCCCCATCATCGGCAGGCAGCAAACCCACCCATTTACCTCCACGGCTGCCCACTATATGACAGCTTACAGTATTTTCTGCAAGCCACTTGCAGTACATACTGTAATATCATTCACAACTTTGTGAATGAAGTCATTCATTCACAAAGTTGTGAATGTTGTGAATGACTATTACAGTATGCACTGCAAGCCCATTGATCCACTGTAAGCTGTCATTTGGCAGGCAGCTACAGGGGTAAGTGGGTGGGTTTTCTGCCCACCGATGATGGGGGAGGGGGAACTAGGTGGACTGGTGGTCCTGTGTGGGTGGGGGTAGGGGTGCCACTGGACTACTAGAGAGAGAGAGAGAGGACTACACCATTCATATGGCAATTGGGGTTATGGGGGGGAGGGGTACCACTAGACTACCAGGGAAGTCTTTTTTTCTACATTATGGGCAATCAGGGTTGAGGGAGGGCAGAAGGTACCACTAGACTACCAGGGAAGTCTTTCCTTCTACATTATGGGCAATCGGGGTTGTGGGAGGGGAGAGGGTACCACTAGACTATCAGGGAAGTCTTTCTCTACACATTATGGGCAATTGAGGTTACGGGAGGGGAGTGGGTCCCAATAGACTACCAGGGAAGTATTTGTTTTCACATTATGGCCGATAAGGCCGATCGAGGTTATAGGAAGGGGATACCACTTGTCCTCCAGTTCCAGGACCACATGCTGTGCAGGGTGCCAGGTGCATTTCACTGGCCAGCCCTGCACAACTCATTCAAATGGGGCCATAATGACATGCAAATGGCCTCATTTGCACCTTGCATGCATTATGGCACCATTTGCATATCTGTGTCTGAATATCAGGAATTTGTACATGATGTATCTCCGATGCACTGGTGCATTTCCCATTCCTGGTACTAAGACCTGTCTAGGGGATGTGCTGGCACACTGTATTTGCGCCGCGCGCATTATTTGATGTATTCAGAAGAGATACACCATGGCACATCTCTTTTGAATATATCCCTTTGTTGCTTCAGTGCAACACAGTTGTGCTGCATAACCACTTGCACCATTGGCAGGTGCACTTCTGAATATCGGGCCCATCATGCCTATATGGCGAATCCTGAAATAAGTATATTCAAAAGCTGGGGTCAAAATTTTAAAACAAATTGTTTAACAAGCATCAGACATTTGGCATTGACAAATGCTTATTTATTTTTGCATGTTCCCCATTTTCTAAGTGCAACAAGATACTCCATAGTGTGGGTTGTATTAAGATAACCACACTTCCAAGGCTTAAAGGCACCCAGCCTGTGGCCTCATACATCACTATGCCCCTGAGTGTGCATTTATCCCAGTACATTCAATACCCCTTTGCTTTTTATGCAGTGCTAAAAATCTCTTGTGAAAAAAAGGAATCACGCCCCCCCCCCCAAAAAAAAGGTGTTGTGGCTACTGGTAAGCAGGAATGCAATAGTATTTGATGGTGGTCAAAGTCAAATGCTTTCTTGGTTCTAAATTTGGACATCATTCCAGTTTTTGAGTTAAAATAATGTGCAGACCCCAGATTTGTGGAACAAAAACAAGAGAGAGGATGACCATTCCAAACCTTTTATCTGATCAAGGCATCCACCCAGCAGAACAACCCAAACAAAAGGGTCCCACCTACAAGGTGGCAAAATATAAATAATTTTATTGAATTCTCATTTGGCCCCCAATGGAAGTGTCAATATAACATGAAAGGCTGGGATGGCACATTGGGAGTCTGCTTTTTGTGTGGCCTGTTGGTGGTAGGTAGTCTGATTGCTGTCTTGTGAGTGGGACGCTTGTGTTTGATTTGTCCCACATTTATGGGAGTCAGTATTCTGAGATAGAAATTTTTAAAACTGTTGCAAAATACTATTGACAAAATACTCTTTCTTTCAGAATAAAAAAGCAGTTTTGACTTCCATGCCTGCACAATTAGGTGCCACCTAATTTTCATTTTTTAGGAGGCAAGCAATAGCTTCCACCTGTTGTCATGTAAACTCTTTTGTGCAGATTTTAAAGACTATTGTTGTATTTAGTTGTGTTTATGTCTGTGTTTCCTATAGTGAAGCCTGAGTAGTGACATGTCAAACCGAATGTAGCCCCAGTTATATCATTTTCTGGTCATCCCCCCCAACAAAAACACACACACATATTTTTATTACTATTTATTTGCATCTTGGATTAACACATTTGTGCTACAAGCTTATTTACAAAGATTCCATGTCATACAGTACAGAGTAGGCTCAAAGAGAACTATACAATATTGCAAAATTTTTATCACAGCGTTATAAAAGACTTTGAGAATGTCGGACAATCAGATTAGTGATGCTGTAGTGAGCTGTAACAATAGAAGTATGAGAGGGAGGTAAGGGGGTAGTGTGAATAGGGAGGAAGGAAGACAGAGGTTGATGAGGCAGTGACTGGGGTGCAGATAGAAGTTAGTGGGGCAAGAGAAGAAGGAGGAGGTAAATGGAGGACAGTTGTTCAAGGAGCTGCCCATATGGGCTTGTCATTGTAGGATGGGGGGCCACAGGGGTGGTAAGGGGAGGGAAGGGGTGTGAGGTGAGTGGGCCACAGGGGTGGCTGGGGAGGTGGGGATGAGAGGTGAGACATGAAGGGAGAAGGGATTAGGGAGGCCTAAGGGAGGTAGGATGATTTAGGGTGGAAGGGTAGAAGGTAGGCGATAGGGGCCAGGTTGAACATAAGAGGTAGGTGGGGGGGTGGGATAGAAAGGGTTGGGAATAGTGTGTGAGTGGGAAAAAGGTGAAGGAGAATGTGCTGGTGCTGGAAGGTAGGGGGTTGGATGCTAACTGCTGATGTTGGTTAGTGCAAAAAAGGGGGGGTATGTTGCCTTGGGAAGTGGTACACAACCTTAGGAAGGGGGAGAAATAGTAGTTAAGTGTTCAAGTCACATGTACTGGAGGCAATCAGACAATCCTGAAGTTGAGATTTGAACTGACCAATTCTTTGCACTGCTTGCAGTTCTTAACAGAGAGAGTTAAGCCATTTAGGTGCTCTGTAGGCAAACAACTGTTGCCCCTGGGATGTTCTGCGGAAGGGAGACTACTCATGATGCTTTGTGCTGGGTTTGTTTGCATGTGTGTTTACAGAAACCACATAAATTAAAATGTTTCTGCCTTCTTGTACCATTTTTGCATTCCAGGCTACATTTGAATTGCTTCACATTTTTCACTCACTCACTACAGCATTAACAAAATGAATCTGATTGTGTCTGTCTCATCCAGCTGAAGAAACAATAACTGCGCATTCTTACAGGATTCACATCATGGTGAAAAGAAATTGTCAGCAATAAGGGACTTGTTATTCATAAAATTCAGTCAATAGTTTTCAAGATGTTGACTGTAGATACTGTACAAGCTGATTTTTTGATCATTGCCAGATTTCACCCCTTTGTCAAAGTTGAAAGTATGAATTGTGGATTTTGGGAAGACTAATGTTATCTTTTTATGTGCATGGCCAAGCTATGGTGCTGTCTGTAGAGTGACATGGTCCTTGGCATATCTCAGTACCCTTGGTGCTTGATAAATTGCTGGTAGTGCCTGAACTGAAACAGAGTACTTCTCATGCGCTGCATTGTGAAGTGCTTGACAAATAATTTATTTACACAGGGTAGGAGAGCTCCGAGACCTCATCTCATTTCTAGTGGAGTTGTGCTTCTGCATAGGACTGCTTGGTGCCTTTCAGTGCCATTGGTACATTGATTCCTTTTGAGAATCAAATACCCTCCTCTCTTTTCAAATACTTCCACAATGCAGTTAAGTGAAGCACTATTAAGTTGGATTTTTTTTTAAATCAGGCTGTGTAAGAGAGGAAGGAAGACCTGCAAATAAAGGAGTAAATATTCTGTTGGAAATAAGTTATAGCCGAAACATGTTGGTCAGATGCGTGGAATGACCTCATCTTGTTTATTTGTTTATTTGTTAATTGAATTCTCGGATTACAACATTTGAGCTACAAGCTCATTTACAAAGGTTCCACGTCAGGAAAATAAGGTGAACGTACAATAGTAAACACAGAGTAACAAAGAATTAAACAATTAACAATGGTGAAATGACTATTAAAGAACATGGGATAGGGATAGAGTCTTAGCAGACAGGCAATGACAGATCAACAGGAGCAATAGCATGGGAGAGTGGGGGGAAGAGGAGGGTGGGGGTTTAAGAGTGAGGAGAGAGGAAGAGGGTGGTCATCTTGCAGTAACCATGGGTTAGGGGGTCATCTTGTCAGAAAGAGGATGGTGGAGCGGGAGGACAGAGGTTGCGAGCATGGTATGGGCATGAAGCCCAGGGGAAAAGAGGTAGGGTCCATGACTGGGTAAGGGTCGGGGGCAAGGGGTTGGGGGAAGGAGGGAAGGAGAGGAAAGTAGTGAATTAGGGGCTCTCAAAGTGCTAATTGGTGGGGTAGTCTGGGTTTTAAGCAGGTGGGTTGGTCAGGTAGGACAGGTGCATTTCCCTTGTGAGGAAAGGTGGGATCTAAGTGCAGATTTGAACGAGTTGATTTTGCTAATTGTGGCTAGTTCTGTTGGGAGTGAGGAAAGCCATAACAGGGCTCGGTATTCAAAGGATCGCTGACCTTGGGTGGTGTGATGATAGGGGATCTTAATGGAGATCTTTTTGGATGTCCTTGTAGCCCTAGCTGGTGTGACCTGATGTATGAGGGAGCTGGACTCTGGAGGCAGTAGGCCCTGGGTTGCTTTTTTGGCAAGGAGACAGGTTTGATAGAGCAGGCCCTATCGAACAGATTTAGCTAACTGGTTTGCTGGTAGAGGTGGCAGGTATGGGACAGGCGAGGGGCTCCCAGAGCAAGTCTGTAGACTTTGTTAAGCACGGAGGTGAGTCACTTCAGGGTTCTGTCAGAGGCTGCACTGTAGATGGCAAGGCAATAATCAATGGTTGAGAAGACCGAGCTGGTTATGGAGAGCTGGAGGACTTTGGTAGTGAGGCAGCTTCGGTGCCTATAAAGCAGGCCAAGCTTCCTGTTAGCTGCAGTGGCCACCTGGTTGATGTGTGCGGCATAAGAGAGGGAGCTATCAAGCGTGAGGCCCACGTATTTGAAATTGGGGACCATTTCAATGGTGATCTTATGTAAATTCTGTATGTTAAGGGTTGCGGCCCTGTGGCGGATGTGCGCTGAGGCAAAGAGCATGGTCTTCATCTTTTTGTGGTTGACTAGGAATTTAGCTTTGTTAAACCAGGCTTCAATGTTACAGAAGTCCTGTTGAAGATGCTGCTCCAGTACGATAGGTTCAGAATGACTGGAGTAGATCACCGCATCATCAGCGTAGAGAAGGATTTTTTTGTTGGCAGGCTAGTGGTAGGTTGTTTAGAAAGAGGCTAAAGAGGAGGGAGCCAAGGATGGATCCTTGGGGGACTACAAGGGACACTTGAAGGGGCTCAGAGAGTACATTTCATATTTTTACCTGCTGAACGCATCCAGAGAGGTAGTTCCAGAACCAGCACAGTGAGTCAGAGGAGAGTCCAATTACCTCTAACTGGGCCAGGAGGAGGTCGTGGTTGACCATATCAAAGGCCTTGGTCAGGTCGATAAAGGTTGCTCCCACCAAGTGCCCCTAGTCGAAGGCACTATGAATGTAACCCGTGAACTCAAGAAGTGCAGTGGTAGTGCTGTGGTGTTGACAGAAGCCGTGCTGCTGCTGGCATTGTAGTTGGTATTTATCGAGGTGAGCTACCTGCTGATCGTAGATTATACGCTCGAGGGCTTTTGAGATAGGTGGTAGGATTGAAATTGGGCAGTAGTTGGCATGGTCAGACTTGCTGCCTGCTTTATGGACATGGGTTACTATGGCATCTTTCCAGAGGTTTGGGAAGGTACCTGTGGTGAGGGATAGATTTACGATACAGGTCAGTGGGGTTAGCAGTTGGTCAAGGGTAAGAGAGATTAATTTTAGGTCGAGACCCTTGGAGTTGTGCCTGGATTTCCCAAGGACTTTGATGAGATACTTTTTTACCTCACTTTTAGATAGGACTCTGAGGTAGAAAGGGGGAGCTTGGTGTGTTGTGGGGGAACTATGGGGAGTGGGCTGGTTGGAACCGACTTGGTCTTGGAAACTGGGGGGGAGCACTGTACTGAGGTCAGTGAAGGCTTTGTTGAAGATGTCTACGATGGATCTGGGGTCTTGTATAAGAGATCCATCGTGGCTCTGCAGTGTGGGTGCTGTGGTATCACTTTTCCCAATGATCGCATTAATGTTATCCCTGAAATGGCTGCTGTCCCCCCAGGAGGAGTTAAGTTCGCATCTGTGGAAGTTGGCTTTAGCCTGGTGGATTGCCATGGTGCATTTATTCCATGCAGCCTTGTAGTTTTGCAGATCCTGGCCAGAGAGAGTAGGTTTGTACTTATGTCATAGGCGATCTCTGGAGCTCATCTTGGCAAGGAGGGAAGGGGTTGTCCATGTTTTATGTGAGCCACTGATTTTCCTTTTGGTTAAGGGGGCAAATATATCACAGGCAGAATTGAAAATAGCTATGAATTTGCTCAGTGCTGTGTTAACGTCATTAGCATTTAGGATAGGTGCCCAGCTCAGTTGCAGGAGGTATTGCTTAAAGAGCCCTAACATGCCCTTTTTTAGTATGTGGGATGTTATCAACTTTGGGCGCAGTTTATTAGCCTTATTGGACCAGACAAGGATGATGGGTGAATGGTCACTTAGGGAGTCTGTGAGCACTTTTAGCCCAGTGATACATTCAGGGTGGTTAGTTTGTACCCAGTCCAACAAGGTACTGGTACCTCTCCTGTAGTTTGTATGGGTAGGTTGTTCCATGAGCTGGAGGAAGTTGATTGAGGAGACTGCATCCTTATATGTGGCAGAGTCCTGAGACAGCCAATTGATGTTGAAATCCCCCAGCATTTGTTTGATTCATTAATCATTACTCAATATCAGTTATGAGTTTTTAAAGAACCCTTTGCATGTTCAAAGCTGGCTTAGTGCCGACTGGTATGCAGACCATCAGCTTGCTGTGCATATATCCTGAATAGGAGATCTGCAGTCAGAAAATTAGAAAACACCTAACATACGTTCTACACTGCCAGTAAGAGATAAATGATAGATGAATCCTGCTAATCCTACATCTGAAAAGAAATCATTCTAGGTCACAAACTGCCTCCACAGCATCTAAAGCATACAGCTCTATTAAATTCCAACACCGTAACTTCTTATCTGAAACACTTTTATTTACCACTTTTCTATCTATGTTTCAATGTCACTCTCCTCTCTTTAAAGAGCCCCTCACTCTACAGCATCTTCTCCAGGCAAAGACATGTGGGAGGCACAGATAAATACTTCAAAATCCCTTCACATTTAAGCTGTACTGTATATTTCAACCTGTGAATGTATTGTACTATCTTAGCAGTACATTTTTGTTAACACAGAGACCACACGCTACACCATGCCAGATAAAATATATTGTATGTAGTGCCAGCTTTGGATTTTATTCCAGAAATTTACACCTTTGTTCTTGAAAACAGATTATGTTACATTTTATTTATACCTTAGTTTGACCTTTTAAAAGGCTAAGCGTCACATACTAGCCTTTTGGTTGCAGTACTGTGTCTGCTAATAGAGCAGTATATAGTACATCACCTGTGTCTGTTGTGATACACTTTTTACTTGTGACAAATACAATAAGAGCTTTGACTGTCAGCCCTCAGTTGTGAATACTGGGGTTAACCTAAGGGTGCTATCAGATGTCAAATGTATTCCATGCTTGATGAAAGACTTGTATACTTTGTGATTTGTGAAATGCCTGTTAATGTTTCGTCATTATTGAAAAGAAAATTGTACCACAGAGTCATCTACTATGTATTACTTCTTCTCAACCTCTCACAGTCTCCTTTTGTTTTTCTCATCCACTGTCTCACTTCTGTTTAATACACTCACACACGCACACACATGCATGCGTACACACACACACACACACACCACTATTCATAGTCTGTCAAACATTGTCATAAGCATACATAAAAAGAAGGAAGTAATCTTGTTTTTATAAATTTAATTTTACATGTGTTATTCCAAATAGTGCTGGATGCAGTGCTTGTGGTACCCAAAATTTTGGATGTAATTTACATCACCTGTGCAAAATAGCATGAACTTGTGCCCAAATTATATAAATGTAGTAATGGGACACTTTGTCCACAAACCACAATGCACATTTCTTTTAAAACTGTTTTTTGGAAAATGTATAGTTTGGAACTTTTTGTTGCAAAATATATGAAAAGTGTGCTAACTTTTCCAAAATACACTTAAAAAAAACATTTAAAAAATGAATATTTTGGAATTTTTATGAGCAAAATATGTGAAAGTGTTTCATTTGGTCACAAATGTTCAATTGTTAAAAAACAGGTTGTAGACATGCAGAGTTTTGGATTATTATATAAATATTGCTTGAACACACACTTTGTTTTGTGCAAATTGAGCATTTGTTTAGAAAACATTTCTTTAAAATTGTGCAACATTGACTTTTTATGTGTAATATAAATATATATGTTTAAGCATGTATTTTCACATAAAGGAAGGGAAGGGAACATTGTTTAACCAGGAGTGGCACACTAAGACGAAGCTTGTTTCTAGATGCGACCTGGGAGCACAAAGAAGATAAGTGACTTACTCAGGATCACACAGTATGTACCTACATGGCTGTGGGATTCAAACCCAGGTCTGCAGACCTGCTGCTCAGAGCCTTAACCCACTGTGCTATACTGCTAATTGCAAAACTGTGCATTAATTGTATGTTTTAAACAATTGCTGGTACCACTGACATTCAGTTTCTGTTAATATAAGCAGTATAAATAATTGCTTATACGCAGTTGTCTGGAGGACAGACAAGTGCTAATAAACAATTGTTGGTCCTACAGTGTCAGCAAGACTGACACCTGTTCGTTAGTACTTGTCTGCTTTCAGATAACTATTAATGAGCAGTTATACATCCTACTGACACCCTCTTACAGTTAATGTAAATACATCAGTCTGTTCTGCCCTCTCCAACATAACTTAATTTCAGTTTTAAACTTTATAGTCAACATCTGCATTGCCAAATGGTCCAACATCAGGCAGATGTTACTCCTAAAAACATTATAGTTGTCAGCTGTAAATATATCCCCCTGTACTATATATCAATTTATCTACTGATCCTGCCTTCCCAAACACAAATGCATTACCCCTTCAGAGAATTCTTGTTGAGGTTATACCCCCCCCCCATAGTTACTATGATTATTATTTGTCTACCCCTTGTAAAAGCACATGGCACTGTTTGGTTCAGCCTCCCTTCCCTGAACCGTGTAGCACCATACTTACCCCCCACAACTCATCATACAGTAGTCAACAAAACTTCTTCACTACCGCCCAAGCTGTACATCACGTGTGCTTGACAAGACCACCTCCACACACCAAATCCATTAAAGTGCATATAACCATATCAGCATATCATTTCATAAATATATCTATTCAGCTGTGACAGTATATTTAAATACACTCTGTTCAGCTATGACAATATTTTTTTTTTCAGATATGACAAATGAAAGATAACTATATTCTGCTATGGTAATTAATTTACTAGGAAACATCTTTTTAAATGTCACTTGCCTTTCCCAGGTTTTGTAGTATGTTGTTTTGCCACCTTATCCTTGAAATCTATAAAACGCGCCAGAATTTTTAAACATTACAGCATACTTCTTTATGGCATCACAGGGCTGCTCACCATGAAAACAGATTGTGATGAAATGAAAACTGCAGTTGTGGGGTTAGTTTGGGAACAATTAGCATTTTTAAACAGATAACGGGATAAGTATTTTTTTTATAAGCAATATTAATAAGACAGATTATTGAATAAATTCAAATGACCTAAAATATTAAAATTACATAGAATTGTTATGAACGAAATGATACAGTACTATACATTTCATTTTAGTAGATAGCTTCTTTTTAATCACTTGTGAGTAAAGGCACTGTATTGCCTAAAGTGTCTTCGAAAGTGTTTTTTTTTTTCTTTTTTTCCCTGACTAGCTCTTGGACATGCTTGCAGCATCCTTTTCTGACTGAAACTGTGTCATCTTACAGCCTCAGAAATAAACACTCACTATCTCTCAAGGTTTCCAAGCTACAAAGGCAGTGGGCCAGAAATCCTTCACTGTCTTGCACCTCAGACCTGGAACAAACTCCTACCATTCCTCCAAAGCACCTCTTGTCAACTATTACTCAAAAGCAAGTTAAATTAGTATTGGCAGCATGCATGTTGTTTGCTTGAGTTGTGAGAGCCTCCCAAAGCTGGACCCTTTGAACTTCGAACTAGAACAAGTTTGCCATGGTCCAAATAGGTTGAAAGTTTGCATGATTTGAAAATGAAAAACAGTTGCATGCTTCTGGTAATGACCCCAGAACTGACAGCATCTTTTAGATCAACCTCCTCCCTAGCTTAACTATCCCCATGTCCCCCTAATGCCATAATTTGAGTCCCCCACCACTGTCCCCCAATCCAAGATTTGTGTGGGAAGGGGCAATCATAGTAGCAATAGACTGTGTCCCCTCCCAGGCCTTACCTTTCAGTTCATGATAAAGAAAGTTTTTCTCCCAGTGTGCATTAAACAGACCAAAGTGAGCAGGTGCATGACTGGGAGGGAGAAGGCATAGCAGTTTCTTCATTGATAATACTAGGCAGACTGATTGGTCAGCCTGCACAGCACCATCAATGATGCATGTGCTGCAGCCCCTCCTTTCTAGTTGCACATCCCCTTGCTCCAGGCTATTCAGTGCTTTACTATGGAGAAGGCATACGGGGGGGGGGGGGGACAACCAAATTAGCCAGGATTTGCAACTCTCACTTTCACCAAATTGTGGATCAGGGATTAGGAAAGGTGCCCAATGACTACACAAGGTACTTTGGAGGACTTGAGGTGGGTTAGAGAGGGTGAATTGTTATTCAAGTTGCTACTGGCTCAGTGCCAGTGAACCATCGAGATTTTGTTTTTCAGGAATAGGAAGGGCAAGGATGAGGGACAGCCTGGTTACAACTGATTTCCTCCTGTCACAAATTGTGGAATGGAGTAAATGGGAGGGGCTCCTCTCACAGCCCTCTGGGCTAACAGCGCCTTCATGGTCACCTCTGATGGGGATCCACATGCCTCCATGGTGAGAAGAGCCTGCTGCTACACTCCCTGAACCCTTGCTTGCAGGTGTCATTCATAGCCCTTTGGGCTAACCATGCCTCCATGGTCGCCTCTGTTGGGGATCCACATGCCTCCATGGTGAGACAAACCTGTTGCCACAGTCCCTGAGCCCTTGCTTGCAGGCATCCTGTCATAGCCCTCTGGGCTAACAACGCCTCCATGGTTGCCTCTGACAGGGATCCACACACCTCCATGGTGAGAAGAGCCTGATGCCACACTCCCCCGAGCCCTTGCTTGCAGGTACGGCCTGGACAGTGCTCCGGGATCTCAAGGCTGCATGGCTGTCTCTGTAAATTTTCAAAGGACAAGTGCCTTTCTCTTGGGATAGCTCTCATTGGTCACTTGTGGTCCACAAGCTCCTTGTGTGGCTCCTCATCCTGCCTGGCATTTTCAATTCCTTCTGACTGGACTATGTCCCTACCATCGGCCAAATTAACCTTATTTGCCCTCAGATCCTGTATTGCCTTTGATTTCTAGACTATTTTTTTTACTCAGTACTGCATCGGAATTTTGGCTTTTGTAGGGGGTATTGTGTTCTGCAAACTGCTGATCTTCCCCTGTCAATCTTCACCATTCATTACTGCTTGGGTTAGTGCCGGAGGCGCGCACCCGTTATGGGAGGTTTTTTTTTTTGAGTCGGCTCCAACGGCGCTGCCCTCGAGAGTGACGCACTGCGTCATGCGTGAGGGGTGGCCGTTAGGTGCTGCAGACTCCCCCATCCAGCTCAGTTCTGTTTCTCCCGCCATCGAGGCTGCACCTGCTACGCGGTTAGTGACAGTTTGGCCAGATTCAATCCAGACTCCTTCTCAAACTTCTCTTGATCTTCTCTCGACACCATCAAAACCCGGTAAGACCGTTCTTTTTATATTTCTTGGACGGCGCCAAGATCTTTTGCTGTGTTATTTTAATTTTTTTGCATCATGTCAGGTTCGGGGGCCAAACGTAAGTCGAAGGCAGGCCGCGAACCTATACGTCGGTGCTCCTGTGGCCGGCATTTTTCCGTCACGGATCGGCATGATGTTTGTCTTCATTGCCTGGAACCCAACCACAATATGGATGTGTGCAACGCCTGTTTTTCCATGGCCTGTTGTGTCCTAGAAGTCCGCGCGTTCAAGATCGGCAAGGCCCTGCCGACTTCCAGGGGATGGCGCCGCTCCAGGGATTCCCAGGTAAGGTCTCTAGGCCCTTTCTCCTGGTCCCCTCTCAGGCCTATATGGTCTGTAGAGGAGAAGGCTTCCTCATCTTCTCTTGCCGAAGAGGAAGCTTCTTTTGCGGTGTCGGAGGAATGCCGAGGTCCCTCCCGGGGCCGCGGTGGGGACACCGCCTTGGCAGTCACCTCCTCGGAGGTGCAGGCTCCCCCAGTGTCGAGGCCCATGCCTGCTGGACCCGGCATTGGTGGACCCTCAACGCTGTTTTCTGGCACTGTTTCAGATCCCGGCGCCAGCAGTGCCGTGATTGAGACTATCGGTGCCATGTTGGCTTTGGCACCGCCCGCAGCGCCTGCGGCCTGCTCTTCTGGCGGTGCCGAGTGGGGTCCCGTGCTGATGGCGGTGCCGGGTCTGGCCGGCACCTTTAGGGAGCTGGGCTGGCTTAGTGTTGCGGGGTCCGGGTTGTCACGTCTCGGCACTGGCGCAATTTCACTGGGGACCCCTGGGGTTGCTAGTATTGTGGTCCAGCTGAGCTCTTCCTCCTTGGAGGCAGATGATTCGGATGTGGACCCATCCTGGCAACCTGACTCTTCAGAGTCAGAGTCTCTTGTGGCACGAGGTGCTAGGCGGCCCAGCGCGCCTATTCCTCTGTTCCTTTCTGCCATCCTCCCCTGAGGCCCCCCAGGCTGGGGGTGGTCTGGGGTCCCTGGGGGGCGATGGAGCAGGGGTGGAGGGAGGGGCTCTCCCTCCTGGGGGGCTCGTGGCAGCTACTGACCCTGGTGCTGCTGCACCCCCTCGGGGTTGGAGGTCGCTGGGGTCAAGGAGGAGGGCGTTCTCTGAGTCCGAGGGGTCGAGGGGCAGGGTTCAGGCATCTCGGTCTCTGTCTGCCACCCCTCAGGGTGTGGCTCGGAGCCATAGTGCTGGGCCCCATCTTTCCCTTTTGGACCCCAGGGACCCCTTTGTTGGCGTTGCTGTGGGCTGCCCTTCTGGATCCATGCAGTCCCAAGTTTGTCATAGGGGAGGATCCCCTTCTGGGCTCTTCCAGGCTACGCATCCTCAGGGTTCCGTTTTGCGACCTGGTCTGTTGTCCAGGATCCCGCCAGCTTGGGCTCTGTTCCCCCGATTCCAGAGCCCTAGCAGAGGACAGTTGCCTCTCCATAGGTGCCCTTCTCCCATTCCTCTGCAGCCATCCCCCGGTCTCCCAGGCCATGTCGGTCCCATGGGCCCGTTATCCTGGGAGGTATTCAGAGGTTCTGCGGCGGTCTTCCCCTCATATGTTACGTGCATGAATGAGCGGGTTTTTCACCTATCCCCACCACCGCAGAAGTCCTCTGGACACTCAAGCTCTCCATCATCCTCATCTCCCTCCTCTGAGGGAGAGGAACCCACTGCTCATCTCTCCTCCAATGCTGATTTCACTGAATATCAGTGATTCCTTTTGAGGATGGTGAGGGATCTTCGAATTTCCTATGTTAGGTGAGACAATACTGAATGGGAGACGCGTGAATTCCTTGGCGAATTCAATGCCCAGCACTTGGTGGTACTATTCTGGCCTATTCCCTTCCAGGAGGCGTTTATCCGTTCCTGGCAGTCACCAGCCGCCCTTTCTCCAGCCCCGGCAGACTGCCAGCATAGGTATTGTGCCCCTTCGGAATCCCTAGGTACTCTCCCAACCCACCCTCGGGTTTGGCATACCTAGAGACTCCCTCCGGCTGCCGCCCGCCTGGCGCCACGACCATCCACCGGACTCGGATTCTCTAGTTCTGACCGTGGGGGGCAAGGGGTGTTCTCTTCCTCTCATGCGATGTCTTGCATTGCATCTCATCAGGCCCATCACGCTGCCTACAGTAGGCATTTGTGGTCGATGCTTTCCCAAATCTTAGCATCAATGCCTGATATGGAGCAAACCAGACAAGCTATTGCCCTCTCTGCTATAGGCCTGGAGCTGGCAAGACACCAAGCTAGGGCATCTTATGATGCCAATGAGGTGGCTTCCAGGCTTGCAGGGACAGTGATCTGTATTAGATGGACAGCATGGCTTCGTCTATCAAGGTTGTCACCCCTGGCCCGGAGTAGGGTGATTCGCTCCACTTTCTGGGGGACCCGTCTCTTTTCCTCCAGATCTAGGAGACTTCTGCAGGGGCTTCCTCCATCTCCCCGTCCTCAGGGGCACCTCCTAGCTCTTCTCCCCCATAGGCTTCTCTCTTGATTAGCCCAGGGTCTTCCCCTTCTGTTTCTCACCAACAGGAGGCTGGGGGTCTTGTTCTCAGGGTCCCCCCTTTTTAGGGGGATTGGTATCTCAGTTAGTAATGAATGGTGAAGATTGACAAGGAAGATATGAAAATTCACGCACTACCATAATTCTTGATCTTCTCTTGTATCTTCACCATTCATTACTGATACCCACCCACCTTCCCCTCAGTGGCCTCCTACTGTGGCGTCTCCCCCTCCCATCTCGTTCCTCTCCCTCCCTTTAGCCTTTATGCTAAAAAAAAAAAAAAATGTTTTTTCTATTTTCCGTTCTTATTGAATGGATCTTTTTTTCCTCAAGGTAAAGAGGAATGAGCAGCGTCTGTGTTTCACTTATTCTGAGGGAACTCTTTCTGACTGCCCATAGGGTGCGACCTCTGGGCACCGTGATCATGTTACGCAGTTCACAGTTTAAGAGACCGTGCCTAGGCTTGGCCTCAAAGAAATTTAGATTCCCCTGGCAGGTATTATTATTCGAGCTCATTTCTTGGCTGGTGCATTTTGCACTTCTTGTATGACGGTTGCTCTTCTTGCCTTAAGGGAGTCTGATTGAGTTCCCACTCTATCCTTTCATACAGAGCTGCCTTCCATACGGGCATAATCCTTCCCTCATGACACTTCTGTGTTAGCACTTAATAGGGTGCTATGGGCATATTCCCCTTCCTAGGTGGGCGCTCTCTTTCCGGAACAGATTTTTGCCCAGGCAGTCTGTGAGCTCTCAGCTAGGATGTAGGGACTTTGCATGTTGAGAGATTAGAGAATCTGCCCTTTATGGCCAATCTGTAGTGAGGTTCGGTGACACCCTCTCTCAGTCCTATCAGCAGGGATTTTACTCCCTTGTTTTAGTCTCGAGCTTATAAGCCTCTCAACCAATGCCTCTATGGGCACTGTTCTCCCCTCTCAACATGCCTTCTTTTCTTCTCCTTGTTGTTCTTCTTCTTTTCTCTTTCTCTCTATCTGTTTCTCCCCTAGAGCCGCCCCAAAAAGGAGGCCCTGCAGTCCCTTAGGGTAGGGATTCTCTCTCCTGTCTGTCCTCTACCGGCTTATTCCTTTTCAGTTTATATCCTTTCCTTTTCTGTCCCTGCTCTCTTGCCTGCATCTCCCTTTTTCCTTGCCCGTTGTTTACGCTCTCCGGCTACCAGAACTTCGAGATGGAGGAGGTCTGCGACACCATGCCACCCTCGTGCCATGACGCAGTGCTCAAACTCTCGAGGCGCCCGCCGCTGGAGCCGACTCAAAAAAAAAAAACTCCTGTAGCGGGTGTGCTCCACTGGCACTAACCCAAGCAGTAATGGATGGTGAAGATACAAGAGAAGATCAAGTATTACGGTAGGTACGTAATTTTCATATTTTTCCCATGCACCCACTGCCAAATTTCTTCAGTTTAAAGTATAACCTTTCTCCACTGGAACAGAAAGCTATAGGGGCACTGAAATCAAACAACAACATTGTCATCAAAAAAGCTGATAAAGGCTCTGCAGTGGTGACTTTAAACAGAGAGGATTATATTAATGAAGCTAATAGACAGCTAATAGATCTTACATACTACAGAGAACTAGAGAGTGACCCGACTACAAGATATAAAGATGAACTACGTGGCTTAATTAGAACTTTTCCAGACCATGTCTGAAAAAATCTAACTAACCTCATCCCTGCTGAACCCAGGCCAGAGACATTCTACATGCTGCCTAAAATACATAAACCTGGCAATCCAGGGAGACCCATAGTCTCTGGTAATGGTACCTTGACTAAGGGGATCTCAGGGTTTGTAGAGACCATTTTGAAACTGCTGGTTATGGAAAGAGACAGTTATCTCCAGGACACTATGCACTTTTTGTGTGTACTTTCTGGTTATAAGGATTTGCCACCTGATACCATTTTAGTGACAATGGATGTAACATCCCTCTACACTAATATTCCACACACAGATGGCATTGCAGCATGTCTTAAATACATACATGAGAAAGGACCGGAACAAAACATTAACCCTGGAGTGGTGGGGGAACTTATGGAATTCATTTTGACACATAACAACTTCAACTTCAATGGTAAACATTATGTTCAAACTATAGGGAATAGCAATGGGCTCCAAAATGGCTCCACAGTATGCTAACCTCTTTATGGCTGACTTGGAGGAGGATTTTTTAAGGCAGTATCCCCACAAACCACTAGCTTATTTCTGTTACATTGATGATTTGTTTATCATCTGGATGGAAGGCACAGATGCACTCAAAGATTTTCATCACAAACTTAATAATCTCCACCCTACCATAAAGCTTACCCTGGAGTACTCTGCCACCAAGGTTAACTTTCTGGACACCACAGTCACCATTAAGGATGGAACTTTACATACATGTATTTACAGGAAGCCAACAGACAGACAGAGACACCTGCATGAAAAAAGTAATCACCCAAACCATACAAAAATATCTGTCATATACAGTCAAGCACTCTGATGTCACCATATTTGTTCAAATGAGGATGACAGAGATACACATTTGGCTATGTTGAAAAACACCTTTATTGAGCAGGGACACTCTTCCAGGGAAATTGACAGGATAACAGAACAGGCAACATCAAGTACCAAGACAACAGCTACTTCAATATAAAGAAAAGACAGCTACAGACAGAATACCCTTAGTAGTCACATATCATCCAGACCTTGAACGTCTACGGAAGATTATTAAAGACCTCCACCCAATATTTAGTGAGGATGAAACCCTTAATTGTATTTTTAAGGAACTCCCACTACTATCTTTTAAACAACCACCAAATTTATCCAACCTAATTATTAGGAGCAAACTTTCACCAGAACAGAATACCATGTCACACAATGGCACACCGCCCTGCAATCAACACCCCTGTAAGACGTGTGGGCTCATTTCTACCTCGGACTGTGTGGTTACATCACAAAACAGACAATTCCAGGTGCATGGGAGTTATACATGCATGTCACGACATGTTGTTTATTTCATTCAGTGCAAGAGAAGTCCACAAACAGGTTATGTTGGAGAGACACGCCAACAGCTCCGCACTAGGATGAACTCACACAGACATACTATTACAGCAAAGAAGGCTGAAAAACCAGTGGGGCACCACTTCTCCCAGCCTGACCACTCAATCTCAGATATGTCAGTAATGGTCTTTAAAGGAAATCTCAAAAACACACAACAGACATGGGCTTTTGAGATTAAACTTATTTTACATCTCAATATGGTAGCAGATGGGATGAACGTTGATCTTGGTTTTATGGGACACTACAGAAACTAACATCCACAGACCTCTTCTTCTTCAGACTGACATATTATAGGACTTCAGCATGTGTGGGATGTGGGTGCTTGTGTGTATGTATGTGGGTATGTGTTATGAGGTATGTGATATAACAGATGTGGGGCATGCTGTCACATTGAGGTAGGTCTCTATTTCGATATATGGAGTTATAATGTGTTACTATTCTTACTTCACACACATAATGAATATTAATTCATCCTTACTTTTTATCTTTGCCTGGGTGTGGGATTGATTCCATTGCACCATATTCAGATTACCTAGCATGCTACTGTACATACAGGAGTGTTATCATATACTGTCACATATAATTTTTGTAACTCTGTACATATTGGGGTGTGTGATCTCATTTGCATGGGGGTCCTGCACAGATCTTTTTACATTAGGCTAATATTGTAGCAATTTGTGGATATGTAGGTATGTTAGACCTCTGGTCTTACACACATACTTTATATTTATTGCTAGTTACCTTATCCTGGGGAGGGTGGCAGGTTTATTTCATGGTAGTTCTATCCAGAATCCTTGTAAATGTTATTATGCAGATAGTAGTACGGTTAAATAGTGTCACATTTTTGCTCTGTAGGTACAGTATTAGGAGACATAAGCCCTTTTACTCAGGATTTCATGACAGGTTGAATTCCTTTGGGGAACAATTGCAGTGACTGATGTGAATAAAGGTTCACTAGGAGGTGTGTGTGTGTGTGTGTGTGTGTGTGTGTGTGTGTGTGAGAGAGAGAGAGAGAGAGAGAGAGAAAGGGGGGGAGACAATATCTCCTTAAAACTATGTATCTCCCTCACATACATTATGGTGATGTGGGGTGCGTTAGGGTGTATTGTTTGTATAAAGAGGAGGAGAGAAATTACATGTTTATCTCTTTTTCAGATTCCTTAGACACTTGTGGTACATCAAGTTGTTACTTTCTCAGTGTATATTGACATCAGTACATATCAGGCTACATGGTCTTATTTCCTTGAGGTTCCTCGACTAGAGTTTTTTGTTTGACACTAATATTGTCAATTTATATTTAAATTATCATTTATGTAGTCCTGAGGTTTTTGAAATTTCTTGGGCGTTATATCTAGCTTGAGAGTACAGCTGGGTGACAGGTCCAGCTATGTTTTACACATCACATAGGGTGCTCTGATGTTTTTAAGACAACTTTACTGGTAAATTCTTGTCTATAATGCAGACATTGAAACTTCATGAGCCCTATAACAATCTTAGTTTGTCTTTAATCTGGGTGGGGGTTGCCTTTCAGTAATCACATCCTTATACAAACTGTGACACTCATAGCTTGATTTAGGAGTTATCTGCTTCAGCAGTGTTATCTTATGTCAATTAAATTTATATGCAGTAGGATTCTTTGTATGTGTTCCACAAGCACCTTTGACCCAGGGTTCCTCCTGGCTGAAGGCAGTATGGTACTGTTAAACTTCTCTGACATCATCTTCTGTTTTTTTTTAAATGAGTATTTCAAACCAGTGGGGATTTTTTCTGTTTTTCTCTGCATTATCTAGCTGTTGTAAGTAGTGTATTTTCTAAACAACTGCCATGAGCTTCTGAAGAAGGACTGGTTGGTCCGAAAGCTAGAGCACTTTGTTCTTGTTGTTACGTCTATGTTGGTCCATTAAAAGGTATCAAATCATTTGCCTCTGTATCTATTCAGTTTAAAGTGTAATTTTACTTGTACTTAACTGTGTGTTTGAACTGGGAATTTTAGCGGGCTAGACTGTATTCTTGATTCTGTGTTAGAACTTGAACAATTCTGTGCTTCTGCTACCTATTAGGTTTTTCTGTGAAAGCCATTTTCAGTTAATTTCTCCTGTCCACCCCTGACTATAACTTCTTTTGTTTCTCCCTTTTGCAGACCCTGCTGGCACCGAGCTTGCTGTCTGCAACACCCGTCAATTTAACTCCCATTATTTGTGACACAGCTATTTTGTGAATTTGTAAAGCAGGAAGCCTTCCACTGTTTCCTGAGCTATATCTAACCCCTGCATGTCCCATCTTCCCTCAGGTGTACTCTCATAGCCCTCTGGGCTAACAACACCTCCATGGTCGCCTCTGACTGGGATCCACATGCCTGATATTTCTCATGCACCCACTGTCAAATTTCTTCAGTTTAAAGTGTAATTTTTTTTACTTTTTTTTTTTGCTTTAGCAGATTATATCTTCTAGCCACTAGAGGGCCAGTTATAAGTGCACTCACATAATCCAATCCCTGTCTCATTTCACTTATTGTGTGGTCAATCTACCCCTATTCATCAGTCTTTGCCACTTCCCTCTTCTACGTCTGTCAAGGCCTATCTCTAAGTTACCTGTTTTTCCCCAGGTTTGCACAGCCTGCACAACTTGCTAGTGGCTGTCAGTTCCCTCTGGCAGTGGCCACTTTATTTGCTGACACCCCTCCCAGTTTCACTGTCCCCCACTCCCCCCCCCCACGTCCCCTCCTTCTAATTCTCCTTTCCAACATCTCTAACACAACTCCACAAACTTCTCAATTTAAAAACCTGCCCCCTTCCCATCCCCATGATCTCCTAGTCCCTCCTTCATATTCTTACTATTACCCCCTCTTCCCATCAAATACTCTGGACTCACTGCCCCCGCATACCCCTTGCCATGTTATTCACAGCTTCTAGGACCTTGCTTTCCTTCATCTCCTGATTATCCCCTCACCCAGCCCACCTCCCCCCAGACACATCACAAATACTCTGCCTGACAAAAATATCCTAAACTACACTTCCTTATACTCACACTCCTGTTACTTGCCTCAGGAAATGTACATCTCAATCCTGGTCCCCTTCCCCCTTCCCCCCCCCAGCTGCTATCCTCTCATTAATGTACAACCTTCCAACACCACCTCTGCCCTCCCAAAAGGCTTAAAGATCCTTCACTTGAATATCTGCAACCTTGTCCTGAAAATTGATCTGTTACAGCCGATGATAACCTCCCTCACTCCAGACTTTCTAATCTTAACTGAAACTTGGTCGAATACTAAAATTTCTGATACCTTCACTGCCATCCCAGGCTATTCCTTAGTCAGGCAGGATACGGCAGGTAGGGAAGGTGGAGTGGCCATGTATATCCAGTCCTCTGTCCAATACACTTACTGTTCTCTCGTCTGCCTTACCCTCCACTTACAAAGCCCTGGTAGTAAATATTGCCCTGCCTTTCTCCTCTCTATCTTTACTGCCGGTATCTACTGTTGCCCAGGTATCAAGCCCTCTGAATCTATTGACCTCATCACCTCTATATCTTCCGTCTCACAGAAAGGTGAGCTTTATGTATTAGGTGATGTAAATCTAAACCGGCTGTCATCAACCACTTCTAAGACACGAAGTGATATCTCTGCTCTAAATCTCTCCCAACTCATCCAAGAGCCTACTTGACTAAATCACAAAACCCCAAACCACTTGCTGTTAGACTAGGCTCTCACCTCCCACCCTCACTGAGTCATCATGTCCGGTGTCCTTCCGGATGCCCTCAGCGATCACCACCCTATCTTTGTGGTTAAGAAAGTTCACAGACCTAAACCACCACATAAAATCCTGCAACTCCGCTCTTTCAGTTCCCTTGACTTAAACCCTCTACTCAATGATATATCCAATTCTGATTGGTCCCCAATTGCATCTGCCACTTCAATTGAACAAGCCCTTACTTACTTCAAAGACAGATTTATAGCTACCTGGGACTTCCGTGCCCTGTTCACACTCACTATAGTCTGAGGTATCATCATCCCTGGATCACCCCTGAATTAATGAACTGCCTCAGGGAGTGCAATAAAGTGTGTGGGGGGAAACACAAGGTCTCTCAGTTCACATCAGTCCTTACTAACTATCGCAGGCTAAGAAACACTTGTACTAAAGCAATCAGACCTACCAATTCTGAATATTTTAAATCCTCTTTCCTCAATAACATAAACTCCCCCTACAAATTTTGGAAAGTAGTTCACTCACTATTCTCCCCCCTACTCACATCCCCCACCCTCTGTGCTTAATATAAACAATATACTCTAGTCTGTACCTTGCATAGTGGCTCAGGAGTTCAACTCCTACTACACCTCTTGTGCCTCAACCCTTCTAGAATCCCTCTCCCCCAAGTCTCTCCTCCACTCGTTCTCCCTCTCCTACCACTCAACCCCACTGTACCCATCCCCTTTCTCATTCTCTTCTATCTCCCATGAGGAGATACTAATGTCCCTCGTCTCTCTCTCAATCCTTCCAAAGGGTCTTCTCTGGACGACCTTGACCCTAAACTTCTCTACCTCTCAGCCCCTGCTATTGCCTGCCCTCTCTCTCTCTAATTCTAAATCTCTCCTTTACATCCTGTTCCATTCCTATGCCCTGGAAACATGCAGTGGTCCTCCCTCTCCCTAAGGGTGGTGATCCTTTCTCCCCTGCCAATTATCACCCAATCTCCCTCCTCCACGCTCTTACTAAGCTCCAAGAACACCTGGTCCTCTCTCAACTGACCTCTTTTCCTGCTGATTCCTCCTTCTTCACCCCATTCCAAGCTGGTCTTTGGAAGAACCACTCCACTACCACCTCCCTCATTAGGCTCGCTGACTCCATCCTTACCAGAATGGACAATGGCCTCATCACCTCTTCCATCTTTGTCCACCTCACCAAGGCTTTCAACAAAGTCTCCCATGCCCTCCTTCTTGACTCCCTTACAGCTGCTGGTTTTTCTACTCCTACTCCTACTCTTACATGGTTTAGAGCTTACCTCACAGGCAGAACACAATCAGTCAGGATTCAGAATGCAATCTCTCCACCCCTCCCAATCTCCACAAGAATCCCACAGGACTCTGGGCTTAACCACATCCTTTTCTCCATCTTCCTAAATGACCTTCCTTCAGTCTGCTCCCCCTCCTTTTCTATCCATGTGTATGCCGATGACACCATCTTGTTAACCTCTGGCAAAGCCACCATTGATGTAGCAACCATTCTTCAGCAAGACTTTCACCAGGTTCAGCTCTGGTTTGCCTCACATCAGCTGTTCCTAAATGCCAAAAAGACAGTCTCCATGACCTTTGGCACTAGGCAGAGACTCTCTAGGTTCCACCCCTTATCCTCTTTCCGTACCCTTGATGGGACAATCCTTGAGGACACCCCCTCTTTCAGATACCTTGGGGTTTGGATGGACCAACACCTCAGCTTCTCTGGCCACATTGACGCCATTCTGAAAAAAATGCACCCCAAGCTTGGGGTCCTTTACAGGAACCGTAGTTGCATTCTTCCTACGGCACAGAGAGAACTTGTCCAAAAGATGATCCTCCCCATTTTTGACAACTGTGCTGTAGTCTATGCTGCCGCACCCATATCATCCCTTACCAGACTGGACTGTCTTTTCAACTCCTTCTGTCGATTCATTCTTGAACCCATCATTGTGACCTTTACCATGCCCTGTCCTTCCCCCTACTTTCTAACAGGTGCCTGGCTCACTGTGCCTAGCTAACTTCCAAACTTTTGCTTGGTGTACTTCCTTCCTACCTCTCATGCTCCCTCCCTCCCCCTGCCTTCCTCCCACTCCCTCAGATCTTCCGACACTTGTACCCTGCTAGTCCCCAATTGTATCACCCTCATTGGCCAATCATACTTCTCCCACCACTTCCCCAAAATCTGGAACTCCCTCCCACCTCAAATACGAGACTCCTCCTCCCAATCTCTTGCCTCTGCCTTACATAACTTTCTCTCTGCTAGCTGCTCCTGCTACAGTCCTTGTTACCTTGTTCCCCATGAGCCTCCTTCAGCTTCATGCCTACCTCCTTCCTGCAGGACCCTCCCATATATCCTCCCCCAGCACCCCTTCCTTTCCACCTTACTCCCACCACCTGTTCCCTCCTTTGTACACCAACTTACTCTCACTACTCACTCGTGGTTGCTAGGCATGGGGCCCTGGCAGGGTTCTCTGTATCCTGGAGGGATCCAAAACCTAGGCAAACACCTTCCTCGCCTCCTACACCCACCCCATTCTTTCCTAAAAGGGCTGGATCTTGGCTCATCATCTCCCACCTTCCTGTCTCTTGGTCCTTCTGAAGTCTACTCCCTATCTATGCCTATTTCCCTCCTGTCATGCTCTTCCTCTGCTGCCTACAACCTGCTTCCCTCTTGTAATGCTCTACCTCTGCCTTGTGCAGGCAGGATTCACAGCATACTGGAGGGGACCAGGCCCCCAGTGGATCCTTCTCTTCCCCCTCTCTTCCTTTCTGATGTGCTCAAACTCTCACTGCCTACAACCTGCTTCCCTCCTGTTCGTGCTTGACGTCCACCTGGTGCAGACAGGGTCCCCAGCATTCTGGATGGGTCAGACCCTGGAAGACCTTTCTTCTCCACCCCTTGCTATCTCCTCCTCCTCCGAATCCCCCCTTTCTACCCCCCTGCTCTCTACCTATATGCCTCCCACCCACCCATGTTCCCCCTCCTTCCTAGCCATAGTTATTGGCTAACCCCTAATCTCTAATGCACTTATAGTCAACTTTGCACTTTTGTTACACCTTGCAAATTTTGTTTTATATGTGCCTCTCCTCACAGTCTTGCCTTAGTTCAATCTCCTTGTATTCTAGCCAGCCATTTTCTAACTACAAAGTTATGTCCCACCAGGTGTTTGCCAAATATATTAGTGCTATTGCATCTATCAAGTTCAAGACTGTTATCATTGTATCCATCTAGTTCACACCTGTTAGCATTACATCTTTTCATTACTTCTGTATAGTCTGCTCACTTTATTGAATGGAATCAAATTGTATATCTATATTGTGTACCAAATCTCTGTATACCATCCTCATGCTCCCCTACCTCCCAGGTCGCACTGGGAGATGAGCAACTTGTTGCTCAGTGTGCTTTCCTGGTAAAACATTTCAATAAATAAATAAATAAATTATGGCATTTGGGGTCCTTGGTGGGATTGTGCTGGGAGGGTTTGAAAGGCAATGTCAGCTCCTGGCTCAGTGAAAGGAGCTGGCAACTTTTAAATGGAAACGGTCACTAATTTTCAAGTCTGTGCCTCTCAGTCAAATAGGCCAAATCCCACATGAGTGTTCCATCTAGTGCTGTTCAAGTCTCAGGCATAACAAATAAAACACATCCAACGTTTTGTTTCCTTTACCTGAAGCAGTACTAAGCTTTTATTTCAGGAGTGCCTCTTCAGTGATGACATCACTGATGTCCAGTCAGGACTCATGTTACAGCAAGCCTACTCCAGTTGACTGCTAGCACCACCACTTTTTAACGGGATATGGACAGAACATTGTGGTGGCTAATCACTGCAGAGAAAATACGCCAAACAAAATGTTGAAATTAAAAGCAGTCGCCAGTAGAAACGGTCACTGAGCAAATGTAGCTTCTACGACCAAAGACTGGCGAGTGCATGACCATCTTGTGGCATGACTTTTTGTCCCTCTGCTAACTCCGTTATCTGTCTCATGTAAAAAGGTTGATCATGACCTATAGGATAGCTGAAGAGGAGCAGCCTAAATTCTATAAGAGTCTGTATGGCTAATGGTTTGTTTAATTTCTTTTCTCTGCTAAACAACTTTGCTGACAAATAGCATGGGGGATATTCAATATGTTGAGCAATAGATGTAGAGGACAGGAGGCAGGAAAAGGATCTGGAGGGCTTATGATCAACTGAGAACCGCACTGTTACTGGAGACAGTCTGTGAGGATGGGATAAGACCATCATACAGGCATAGATGCACTCAGTGCTCCATATACTTGTAGCACTGGTGGGACGTCATAAATGTGCATTTCAGTCCTTCATGGTGATTTCTTTATTTCCTTTAACTAACCTGCATGGGTAAGACTCAACCGCATACCGCAACCCACTTCTCATCTTCAGCACATTTCACCAAGTCTTAGGAGAACAGCACAGATGTCTTAAACTTTACTCTAGGTAATACAATGTTTTTCTCATCTACTGACATTGTCGTACTTAATTTGTTATAAAGTATATTTATAGTATAGCCAGAGCATTGTTTTTCAGATACTTTTTTTTCCCTTCTGAAGCATGCCTAAACCCCAAGACATTATTTTCTGCTTATGGCATGTTTCTAATATCAAGTTCAAAGAAGTTAGGAGTAGTAGCAGTAAGAAGAGATGAAGGGGACATAAGGTGAGAGATCACAAAACTCTGCATCTGCTCCTGTGGCCAGCAGTGTAGCTGGGTGGGTTCTGACTGAGTCCTTAACCAGCAGCATAACTTGTGACTATTTGACCACTCCGTTTCTGGTTGGGCAACATTTTATCCAGAGGAAAGATCAATCGACGACAATTGTGGTAACAATCTTTTGTCCCTGCGACATAATGTCAGCTACATATTGACCGTGACATTATGTCCAGGGACAACATGCCCATACACACTTTTTAACCACTGAAAAACTATTCAGTTCAAATTGCCTCTTATGAAACATTTTCTAATGCTTTATCTTCTTTAGAAACCAAAATCAGCCCCCCACCTGTGGCAAATAAGTCAACTCTGAATTCTCCCCACTACTGCAAATGTCTAAGTACAAGGTATACATCACATGGGCTGCAGTCCATTACTACCATTAGCTGAAAATATATATCTTGGATATCACAACTGGCTAAAATCTGCCCCACCCTGACATCACTGTCCCGTACTGCTGCCTCTCTGAGTTTGGCCCAGCGCCACTGACAAAGACTGTAGCAGAAAAGTTGGGCTCATGCATGGGGCAAGCAGAGGGAATAATGAAATGCCATTGACCACTAAGGGTGAGTGGATATATACATTTATAGGGCCTACAGACAGACAGAATAGATGGGCCTAGCTGTCCTTATCTGCCAACAATTTCCATGTTTCCTATGTTACGTACAGTACAAGCAGTTTTTCCTCTTCATATGAATGGATGATTTTTGTTATATAAATGGACTGGGAACTCAGATAAACACATAGTGATAATGGCCCTGGTAAATAAAGTAAACAGATATTCTAGCAGCTTGTGAGATTGATAAAAGTCTTGGAGGAAGGCCCACCTCAGTGTCACAGCCTTGCATCAGGCAGTCCAAGCCTTCACTTCTTGAGTGACATTTTAACATGCCTTCTCATGAGCTGGTGAGACTGTTGGCTACAATGACCCACAGAAAACAAATATTAAGTTTAGTAACTTTTCCTTTAATTCAGAAGTATGAGGGACATGAGAAATAGGTGTTGATGGTGGTGCGGTTAACTGAGGTGGGTTATGGAGCACCTTTTTTGGGGAAATCAAACTGGTCAAAGAGTTGCAGGAACTCAAAGTTTAAGATATACTGTGTGTGCAACACCCTGCCTATGTTCAGATTGCCAACACTGTGAAGGGTCCTGAAGTATTGTTTTGCGAGGGCTAGGCAGTCATTTTGTCAGAATTACTGAATTTGCTTGGAGAAGTTCCAACAGTGGACTTGAACACCTAATATGACTGCAACATTACACAGGACAAGAGGTTGTGGTCATCACACTTGTGGCAGAGAAGGGTGAGAGTAGCAATCAGGGAGGGAAAGGAGAGAAAATAAGAAATAAAAATGCTTAACCTTTATGGGGAAAATCCAGTGTTAAGAGAACACTTCACTAAACTGCTTTCTACTGCAAGCATGTCAGTAAAAGATGTCAGTTATGCCACATTCTAGTCACTGAATGGGCTGGGGGATTACACGCAACACAAAATGGAGGATGCACAGAGCAGTGAATTAAACATAGAACTTTAAAGTATGTAAACACTTGCAGTGATTTTTAAAAAGCCTGTTTATGATACTTGCTCTATAACACGGTGCCACTTGCCAGTGATAGCCATAATTGTTCCCCTTTAGTGTGCGTGTGCACGCACATGTGCATTTGTGAGGAAGGAGGAGGGGATAGAGTGCTGGATAGACCTTGTCAGTACTACTGGTTTGACTGGTTTACATCAGTCAAACCATAAGTGCTTTTTTTTTTATTTATACATTTTCAATATGTAATATATTGACAGGATATATTCAAAATGGCAGGCCTGTTCAAAGATAAAAAGAGCATACGTACAAATAAGATTAGTATAATAAACTGTTAGTCTTACTTTACAGAGCAGTTAGGCATTAATGTGAGTGTGGAGGGAGGCAATATAAAGTGATTAAATACTGTAAGAAAGAAGATTTATTTGTATTAAACAGCTTGAGGTGTACACAAATTTTACTAGTGTTTCAACTAGTTAAGAGGAATATATTTAAAATAACACACCTTCTTCAGACCCTCTGATTATTAGGGATATACTCAGGGCTTAATGTGGGTCAGATCTCACAGGGCCTCAGACCCAGCAACATTTTTTTTTTGATGGATTTCGGGGGTCTTACAAGGACAAAACCAAGCAAGACTTATCTAAATGGAACTGGGCTTATGACCTAAAAGATAAGGATATCAACTTAGTTTACAACAAATTTATGTTAAAAATAAACACTTGTATGAAACTTTGGGTCCCCAGTAGAAAGAAATATATCAAAAACAAAAGATCCCCCTTATGGTGGAATTATAAAATAAAGAAAATTTTAGCTAAGAAACACTGTTTATACAAGAAACATAAAAACCAAAAAACAAGTGAAAACTGGAATAAATACAAGCTAATATCAAACAAAAGTAAAAACATGATTATAAAAGAAAAAAATCTAGAATTAAAATTAGCTGTTAATGTCAAAGACAACAATAAAACCTTTTACAACTATATTGGTTCTTTAAAAAAAACAGTCCTACCATAGGACCATTACAGTCATCCCAACAACTAATTACTAATGAAGTTGAAATAGCAAATAAAATGAACGATTACTTTGTAAACATTTTTCAAAAAAATACATCTAATCCAGTAATGGAGCATACTATAACATCATCTTTTCCATATATAACAGAAGATGAAGTTAAGGAAGCTATTGATAAACTAAAAAATAGAGGTTCCCCGGGTCCCGATAGTATCCCTCCACTGTTTATCAAAAATTTAAAAAATCAACTAATTGAGCCATTAACCTTGTTATTTAACTTGTCAGTCTACACAGAAAAAACAGTAACAAAATGGAATAAAGCTATAGTTATTCCTATTTTTAAAAATGGCAATAAACACCTTGAGCAAAACTACAGACCTATTAGCTTAACTGATGTTATGTGCAAACTTCTAGAAAGGGTACTTAAGGGTAGAATTACTGATCATCTTGACGAAAATAACATATTGGACATTCATCAACATGGATTTACAAAGAACAGATCATGCCAAACAAATTTACTGTACTTTTTGGAACCAGTCAGTAATGCATTGGATAAGGGATTCTCAGTGGATGTAATTTTTTTGGACTTTTCCAAGGCTTTTGATTCAGTCTCACATGGAATATTAATATCCGAATTAGTCAAATTAAAACTAGATTCTAAATTTATAGGCTGGATTCAAGCTTGGTTACTAAATAGAACCCAACAAGTGACTGTTAAGGGTTATTTATCTAATCCAGGCCAGGTCACAAGTGGAGTTCCCCAAAGGTCTGTATTGGGCCCAACCTTGTTTAACATTCTGATCTCTACAATGTGTCCCCTTAATAATTCCTGCTGGTTAGTAAAGTTTGCTGATGACTGCAAAATAGGTTGTATAATAAAAGATCAAAACGATAATAATGAAATGCAAAAAAACCTGGACCATTTAGTAGATTGGTCCATAGAAAAAAAGTCTTTTATTTAATGAGACCAAATGCAAGGTGATGCACTTGGGGGAAAATAATCCTTGTTATCCTTACAAGATCAATAAGACTTACTTGGAGCAAATTACTTATGAAAAAGACTTAGGTGTTATAATTTCCGACTTTAGTTTTAACAAACATACAATTTCAGCTGTCAAATAAGGAAACAGAATTCTAAACTGCATTTTTAGAAATATTAAAAGCAGGGAGGCCAATGTTATACTGCCTTTGTACTCAAGTTTAGTAAGACCCCATCTAGAATACTGCAGTTCAGTAGTATCACCTTATTTAATCAAAAAAAAAAAACCTTATAGAAAATATTCAAAGAAAAAACAACTAAGAAAATAAATGGATTGCAAAATTTAGATTACGAAAGTAGATTAAAAGATTTAAATCTTTATTCTCTTAATTATAGGCGACTCCGTGGTGATTTATGTCTAACCTATAAAGCCTTCCAAAACGACTTAATGTTTGAAACTATTGGTTTAGATAGAAATATAAGTAACAAAAATACCAGATCTCATACACAGAAACTTAAAGGAACCCCCAATAATACTGTAAAAAGAAATAATTGGTTCTCTCAATGGATTGTTAATCTCTGGAATAACTTACCATCCAGTGTAGTCAACAGCAAAACCATAACTACGTTCAAATCAAATATTGACAATGAAAAAGGAGACCTTAAATTCTGTTTCCATCCATGAAGGATGGCGTGTTCGTAAAAAGTAGAAATACCTACTGAACATGTATTTTACTATGAAACTATGAAACTATGACTCAAAGCAGGGCCCTTACTCCTTGTTTGTTTTCCTTTATTATGACTTCAAGAGGGCAGTAAATGGGCCTTAATTCCTTTGTCCCTCAATTCCCTAGAGTATTTTAAAGTTTTGTGCAGGCATTTGGACTTATAATTGACAAACTGAATAATAATAAAAAGAAACATTCCACAATATGAAGACAACAAAGGGCTCCTCCCATAGTAGTCCACGCATCTTTTTATAGTTATGACCCTTTTGTACCCCCATCTATCTATCCCTTCCTATAATTGGACAAATTAAGGAGGCTATTCACAAAGGGATGGGAACTACACTTCAAAGGTGTGTAACCTACCCACGCAGCTCCTCACCCACGGGAGATCCACACAGGGGCCGCATTCATCAACACCAGCCTCCGTGTGACTCCCTTCCATGGCCTGCCTCCCCCGGTGCACAGGATCCCTGTAGGCAGCCGGATGTGGAGCGGTGGACCCGGGCAGGCAGCCAATTAGCTGCCTGACCTGGGTCCCATTGGTGGATCACTTGTGCCTGCGGGGCACTATTTTGGCAGCCAGCATGTAGTGTGCTGACTGCACCAGGGGACTGTGCCCGGTTCACTGCCTCAGCCCATCAAGGAGTGCTCCAGTGGCAGGGGCGCATGTTTTGAGGGGTTCACGGATCCCCGCCATCTCTGCTGCGGCCAGCAGCTGCAACCCTGGGGGCACATAACCAGTCTATGTCTGCCCTACATTGGCATAGCTGGCAGCCCCTCATGCACAGCACCCTGCACTTTGGAGAATGCCGTGGAGTGCTGGCACTCCCCCCCCACACCACCCCACTGGCCTGGCCCCATGTGGAGCTCTGTGACTGGTCGGGGATCAGGTGCTTAGGGGTTGCATATCTTTTCCATGCATGCCACGCAAGGGACACACAGAGTGTGGGGTGGTGCGGGGTTGCTAGCCACCACATGTCCACATTGCATAGCCACTCCCCACCTTTGTGTATAGGGCCCATTATTAGCAAATCAAAAGAGCATGTGAGTTAAACGAAATAATATGTAAGTTTAAGAATGAAGTAAAGATAACTGGGGGGGAATCAAGATATACTGTCTCTTTCCATACAGCCAGTATGAACACATACATTAATGGAAAACCAAAAATTCATAGTTAAAGCATATTTCTCAGTTTTAGTTCTACTTATCATAGCTGAGGGAAAGCAAAATATTCGGTTTTGATAACAAAACTTAAACATTTACAATGCCATAATTAATCAGAATACATATAGACACATAGAAATATATACATATTCTTTTTTCTGTTTAGCTTAAAGTACAATATTATAAAGCAAACTTAAACATTTGAAAGCCCATGCAGTCCCTCAGTCCATTGCTGGAAGAAAACATGAAACATCAGTTTTCTTTCCCCATTAAAGGTTATGTACAACTCACTGCTCACTGCTCAGCCATCAGTGACTTGCTTGAAGCAGGTGGTTCACTGGTTGCAATTACAGCAACATCGATACCAAAGTCCAAAGACAACTTAGAGGAGGATCCTTCTTCCTGGCATCCTCCTGAGGCTTGTTTCTTGATGAATTCAACAAGTTGATCAGGGTCAAAACAGATATAGATGTGCTATCCAAAATCACTCTTGCCATGCAGAAATTAAGAGTGATAAATGGGTTCCAATCTCCTGTACTTCAGAATGAAATTGAAGGACCCTGCATCTTATTTTTCCTTGTGTCTGGGGATTAACATCAGGTTATACATATACCTTAATAATTTGGAAATACTGTGCTCCCTTCAGTCATGCATGTTTCATTACATAGCCATAATGATTTTCCAAAGCAAATTCCAACAAAACAGTAGGGGCTTTACAAACTTTAGAAATAGTTCTTGCAGCCTCAGATGTGATTGAAATAGTAGGGTGTAGCCTGGGACTGTCTGAAGTGGGTAGGGAGACAAAAACTTTAGTCATGGGTAGCATTGCTTCAGAAATAAATCCTAGTGGGAAAGATACAATGGCATGAACAATGTCCCAAGTGATTCTTTCAGCACTTTCAAGTAAAGGTAACCCAACTATTATGAGTCCTAATTTAGCACCAAACATTGTCTACAGTCCATGAGAATAAAACACTCAAAGTTTGAGGTGTTCAACTTTTTTTAAAGAACCAAACTTGCAGCTTTAATGTTTGCACTTGTTAGATAATTTTAACATATTTTTCAGTCATGGAAACAAATAGAACAGTTATGTACTTATTGTAACAATAGATCTTTGAGAAAATCTCTTTCATCAGGCCACACCTATGGAACTATAGCTGTCAGGCACTAGGACCATACAGAAACTTTCTGCAACTAGTCTACTAGGGACCACCCACAATGACATCCTGTTGGCTCTTCCTATATAAACATAAGCGGCTCCTTCCCTCCTCAGTTCCCCACTGAAGAGCATGCTCAGAGGATCTCCCTATAGGGAACCAGGAGGGCTATGGTACTGCTGACCAGATGAGGCCAAGAACAGTTGGCAAAGCCCTATAGAGAAGGAGCCCTCAAGATGTAAGGGGATGGAGGGTGGGATGGCATGGCCTGAAGAAAGAGATTCTCTTGAAGATCTACTGTTATGGTACGTGTGTAACTGTTCCATCTTCTTCAAGGATATATTTTTCATCAGGCCACACCTATGGAACAAGTACCAAGTAGTACTGATAGAGAAACAGTCTGGGTGGCTGGAGCCTACAGGTCTAACAAAGTAGGTGTTGAAGTACAGCTAGGCCAAAGCTTGCCCTTTTTCTTGAGGCTATGTCCAGATTGTAATGTTTAGTGAAGTTGTGGACAGTACTCTAGATGGCAGCTGCACAAATCTCAGCAGCAGGCACATTCTTAAAACAAGCAACAGAAGTGACCATGCCTCTAGATGAGTGATTGAGAACAACCCCAGGAAGTTTCTTATCATACTTCCTGTAACAGAAAGTAATACAATTGACCAACCATTTGGACAAGCACTATTTAGAAACAGGAATGCCCTCTTCTCCAGGGATGAATGAAACAAGAAGCTAAGAGGATCCTACAGTCCTTTGTATGGTGTATATGGTACTTGAGTATGCTATTTACATCTAAAGTATAGAGCAATGCTTCCCCTGGATTGGCATGCTCAGAAAAATAAACTGGCAGGTGTATGGTTTGATTCAGAGTAAACTCAGACACCACCTTTGGTAGAAACTTAGGACTGGTACAAAGTCTTTGTGAAAAAACAAATAAGGAGGTTTACACATTAGAGTCTGAAGCTCTGAAATTCTTCAAGCTGAAGTAAAAGCTATCAAAAATAATGCTTTTTATGATAGAAAGCGTAGGCTGCAAGTCGCAGCTGACTCAAAAGGAGCCAAAGTAAGCTTCTCTAACTAAAATTCAGGTCCCAAGCCAGGACAGGATTGCTGATAGGAGACTTCAAGTACAGAATGCCTCTCAAAAATGTACGGGCCACCTCTTGGAAGGCTGAAATGGCAGCCAAGTGCACCTCAATAGAAGAGTATTGCAGGCCTTCATCTGATAAGGATAACAACTACTCTAGGACCTGGTTTACTGGGCAGGTTTAGGGATCCAGTTGGTGAGAAGTGGGCCACAAAACAAACTACTTTCCCTTCATAGAGTAAGTGGCTCTGGTACAAGGCTTTCTGGCAGCCAACAAGACATCAGCTATCTTTTGGGACACTCCAAACCTGGCAATGGCTATGTCTTCAGGAGCCATGGATGAAGGTGCAGTGATTTGAAGTCTGGATGGACCAGAGTTCCCTGCTTCTGTGACAGAAGATCCTAGCATAATGACATGGGTAGTGGAGGTTCCAACACAAGCTGTTGCAGTAAGGGGAATCAAATCTGACAAGGTCACAGCAGTGCAGTGAGTATCAGAGTTGCCCCCTGCATTGGAAGCTTGATTAGTACTCTCTGGATTAGAGGGAAGGGAGGAAAGCCATACATGAACCTCACTTTCCAAGAGAAGGACAACACCTCTTGTTAAAAGACACCAGGCCCTAGAATGAGCGAGCAGAAAAGCAGCAGTTTTGTGCTATGTGGGGATGCAAAAAGATCCAGCTCTGGATGACCCTACCTGTCGAACAGGTCTTCCATGAGGAAGGTCAGTAGCTCCCACTCATACGTCTTGGACTGTGACCAGCTTAGTCTATCTGCCAAGATGTTTTGAGTCCCTGGAACATGTCCTGATGATAGCTCTAGACCGTGTTTCAGAGCTGAATACCAAACTCTCGCTGCCTCCCTGCACAGGCAACAGGAATGAGTCCCTCCTTGCTTGATGATGTAGTGCATCACACTTATGTTGTCCATCTGAATTAACAGAGGACTCAAGGAGAGATGAGATTGGAAGGTCTGCAGGCTGTACAGAGCAACTCTCATTTCTAGGACACATATGTGGAGGGTACTCTCCACTTTTGTTCATGTTCCTTGTGTGTGAAGAGGCCCTAGATGTACCCCCAGCCCATCCCTGAGGCATGTGTGGTGAGAATCTGATGAGGAGTAGGGATCAGGAAGGGAACCCTTTTCAGCACATGGTGGGGTTCCATCTGCCACTGAAGTACTTTTCTAACAGGAGAGGTTACTAGAACTTTTTGTTCTATGTCATTTGTGTCTTCGTCCCACTGGACTCTTAGTGTCCACTGTGGGATTCTCATGTGCAGCCTGGCCACTGGTACTGTGGTGATGGCCACTGCCATTAGGCCCAGGAGTCTCAGGAATGTCCTGGCTGTGACATACCTGTTGTTGTAAACCATCTTCAAATGCTCAGCCCTGTCCTGTGTTAGGAAGGCTAGGCCTTGGGTTGTGTCCAGGACTGCCCCTTTGTACTGCAGACATTTGTAAGGGGTCAAGGCTGCCTTTGGTTCATTTATAGTAATCCCTAGACTATTGAATAGGTGTCTGGTGTGGTCTAGGATGTGGGAAAGCTTCTTCGTGGCGTGAACTTGAGAAACCAGTCATCAAGGCACAGGAAGACATATAGGCATCCCTGTGGAGGGCTTCTGCCACCACTACTAAACATTTGGTAAATACCCATGGCACAGATGACAAGCCAAAGGGCAATACCCTGAACTTGTAGTGTATTCCTTGAAACAGGAATGTTAGATATTGAGTTGCAGATCTTGATGTGCAGGTAAGCATCTTACATATCTAAGAAAAAAGCAAATAGAGTAATTTGGTCAATCAAGCGCAATATTGAATCTAAAGACAGTAGGATACTAATGCCCCTATTCAGAGCACATGTTAGGCCACACCTCGAGCATGCCTCTTGGCTGTGGTGTCCTTTTAAAAAAAACAGAATGCACTGTTCTAGAAAAGATCCAATGGAAACACACAAAGCATACTGCTGGAATAGAAAATGAATCGTATGATAGCAGACTGAATATTCTGAATCTCATGACACTAGAGACTAGGAGATTAAGGGGGGTTCTGCTTTTTCTCTTTGATATTTTTCAAGAACCCTATTTAATGGTGGAACTTGACCTGGAATTCAGAAACTCTACACATAACACTAGCAGCCATCCAGTCCAGTTGTATGGGAAAAAGATTAACAATCTTACTCGAAAATTATTTTTTACATTAAGAATCATAAATCCTTGGAATAAATTACCTTTACACATTATTATCAGCAAAACAAAAAAAAGATTTTAAATACCGGTTTGACAAATTTCTGTTAACATGTCATAATCTGGCATATTATTCTACCCGAGACTTACAAGAGCATTTACGGGCTATATAGCCTTCTTGCTCTTTTTCATCCTTAGTATGATCTAGGGAGCAAATCCAGTCCCCTGCTTGCAGCATTGGAACAGGCCTTGCACTGTGACCATTCTGAACTTCTTGTACTCTATAAAAGGTTCAGATCCCTGAGATCTAGAATGGGTCTCAGTTCTCTTGTCCATTTTGCAATGTGAAAGTACCGCAAATAGAACCCTGTATTCTTTTGTTCCAAGGGGACAGGTTCTACTGCCCTTTTCTGAAGCAGGGTATGAAATTCCACCAGGAGCAATGGAATGGTAAGGCATTGGTGGATGGTCTGGAGGTAGTTTCAAAAGCTGCGGAGTATGGCCTTGTGCTATTATCTGAAGGACCCACGCATCTGAGGTTACCTTCTTCCACTGGTCCAGGTGGAGGAAAAGGCAACCCCCGACTACCATCCCTGATGGCATAGTTGGTGGGTGGTATAAGAAAGAGTCATGCCACCTCTAAGGGCTTTTGAGTGGGCACCTGGAGTGGAACCTGGTAGGGGGTAAGGTTGTTACTGCTCTACCCTTACCCTGCAGTCTAGTTGTAGACCTACAGTATGTCTGGTAGAGGCTGGACAAAAGGACATTTTCTATCTAGTCCTAGTTTTGGTATAATAGAGGAAATATGTTGATTTCAGTGTTCTGCCTCAAGCCTGTAAATTGGAGAGAATGTCCTACATATCTGCTCCAAATAGCTTATATCCCCCTGAAGGGTGCATTGAAGATGGATTGCTAGACATCATTAGCAAAACCAGCCACTCTGAGCCAGGAGTACTTTCTGAGACAAATAGCAGAGGCAACTGCCCTGGCAGAGGCATCAGAAATATCATAGATGGATCATAGGAGAGTTTTACCTATGCTGGCACCTACAGATAGAACATTCAGTATCTCCTGTTTAGCAGTGTTCTCTGGGAGGGCCTGGGTAGCTGCCTTGACCTTCTCCAAAGGGTATTCTGGTATTTTACCATGTGTGCTTGATAATTTGAAATCCTCCACCCTAGAGAAGACAAAGCAAAAGTTATTTTGCCCCAGACATCAAGTCTCCTGGACTCCTTGTCAGGATGAAGGGAACTAAGGTGCTTTGGAACCTTAGACCTGTCATGGGCAGAGTTGATGACCACAGAGTCTGCCTCAGGCTGGCCTGCAGCAAAGGGCTTGCCTGAGGGGGCCTGGTGCATCTTACCTGCCTTCCTTGGCATTGCAGGTATCTTATTAGGCTTGTGCCAGTTGGCCAAGGTGGCATCATCTAGGGTTGGCAGAAGCAGAGGGATAACTATGGGTGGAGTATCAGGCAGTTCTAAGAAGTCTACTAAGTTCTTCTTATTTTTTTATTTAGTTTTTGTTTACCAGGTAAGGTGCACTACATAAACATTTGCCTATTTTCAGGCACGACCCAGGAGAGTACAAACTGTTGACATTTGACAGTTCATTCCAAGGCAATAGTAACACTTTGGTATACACAAACAGAATATCAGCATAAGTATACAGAAACATTTGGGAAGTAACAATTATAAGTCAACACTGAGCAATAAACTTATGGGAGGTCAATCAGAAAATATGTCACTAGACTGAGCAAAAAATCCAAGGCAACTCGAGACATAGGGGGATGGCAGATAACAGAAGCTAGTTCTATAGCCTAGGTGATTACAAAGTGTCAAGTGCTATGCATATACAGATGGCAGGATTAAATATAATGACCACAGTCATAACTGTGGTCCTTATATACAGATGGCAGGAGTGAATATACGGACCACAGTTACGACTCCTAGGCACAGGAACATGAATACAATTGGAGTAGGTAAAATCGAAACTGGTTCCGGAAAGCACCAGCAGTTGCATGATGCCTGATGTTAGATGGAACATTATTCCACAGATTCAGAGCAGATACAGCAAAACTTCTTAGTAATATCCTGCTTCTCTGCATCAAACCCTGTTGCAGGCTGAGGGTCCTGCAATGCTGTTATAAAGAAGGAGTCTTCAGGGGAGACCTAGGAGTGTAGACCACCATCCTAGTAGAGACAGTGGAACTGATTCTGTCATAGGGTTCCACAAATTCCTCTCCTTCTTCCTACTCCTCTTCTAGAATAAGCTACAACTGGTACTGTCTAACAGAGACATTGTGACTATACTCACAGTGGGTGTGACCTGGGGATGACCGATCATAACACAGTACATTTTGAGGTTAGGGTAGGACAGGACTCATATGACACTAAAACGAGGGTCCTGGATTTTAGGAGAGTAGACTTTGGGAAAATGGGGGAGGGAGTTAGGAAAGCACTGGCACAAATAACAAAAGAGGTAGGGATAGAGGAGAGATGAACAAAAATGAAGGCCTTAGAGGAAGCTATGAGCCTAAGCATAAAATGGGTAACAAAGAGCAAGAGGAAGAGGAGACTACTTAGCTTCACCAAGGAAATAGCAGGAATAGTTAGGGCAAAAAGACTGGCCTTCAAAAGGCACAAAGCAACACAGGGGGAACAGGACAGGGATGATTATCAAGACAAACAGAAGGAGGCTGTGAAAGCAGTTAGGGAAGTAAAGGCACAAACAAAGGCAAATATAGCAAAGCCAGTGAGGCAGGGGGATAAAACATTCTACAGATACATTAGCGAAAGGAGAAAAAACAAAGCAGGAATAGTATCAAAGGGGAGGGGGAGAAAGTGTGGAGGAGGACCAGAAGAAAGCAGACATACTTAACAGGTATTTTTGTTCGGTTTGCACAATAGAAGGGGTGGGAACTGGTCCACAGGTAAAGGATAAAGGAATGGCCAGAGGGGGGTTAGACACAAGCCCCTTTACAAAGGAGAGACAACTCAGGGAACTAGAGAAATTAAGAGTGGCCAAGGCTATGGGACCTGATGGGCTTCACCCAAGGATTCTAAAAGAACTAAGGGGAGAATTAGCTGCTCCCCTAGCAGTCCTTTTTAGTCAATCCTTGGAAACAGGGGTGGTTCTGCATGACTGGAGGAAGGCAGACGTGGTGCCGATCCACAAGACTGGGAACAGGGAGGATGCAGGAAACTATAGACCAGTAAGCCTGACGTTGGTGGTGGGGAAGTTCATGGAGGCATTATTAAAAGAAAGCATGGTGGAGTACCTGACCGGTAAGGGGTTGCAAGATCTGAGGCAGCATGGTTTCACAGGAGGGAGATCATGCCAAATAAATCTAATAGAATTATTTGACTGGGTGACAAGAGTTGTGAATCGGGGCAGTGGATGTGGCCTACCTGGACTTTAGGCAGGCCTTTGACATAGACCCACACAGAAGATGAGTTAACAGGTTGAGAGTCTAGGAGTGGAGATAAAAGTGGTTAGGTGGGTGTAAAACTGGCTGAGCAACAGGAGCTAGTGGGTAGTAATAAAGGGGGAGAGATTGGGAGGAGGGGGAGGTGACAAGTGGGGTACCACAAGGGTCCGTCCTGGGGCAGTTACTATTCAGTGTTTTCATAAGTGACATAGCAGAGGGACTAGAAGGAAATGTATGCCTGTTCGCAGATGACACAAAGATCTGTAACAGGGTTGACACAACAGAGGGAGTAGACAGAATGAGAAGACACTTAAAAAAAACTAGAGGACTGGTCAATGGTATGGCAGCTGGGATTTAATACTAAAAAGTCATGCATTTTGGACATAAAAACCCAATGGCAGCATACCAACTGGGGGGGGGTGGCAACAATTAACCAGAAAAAAGACCTTGGAGTCATCATAACAGATGATCTCAAAGTGGCAGGTCACTGTGAAAGGGCAGTGGGCAAAGGCATCATTTTTCCAAAACCATAGGGGTTGCAAGACTATGTATAAATGGCTTGAAAATGCAAACTATAGGGTGGGGACCCCCAAGAAAATGTTTTAAAATTTCTGCATTCCGGTGCATTTTGAGGTAATTTGAAACAGAACTTGCTATGCTGTTACTCCCTCCCTATGTCCAGTAAGTTGCCCCTAGTCCCCTACCCAGAATCTCCACAGTCCAATATGTTACTTGAGCCACCCCTTCCCATAGCCTAGCCACCTGCTCCAGTGCATGACCCACAGCCTTCCCCAAATGCAACAAGCTGCAGTGATGATAGTGACTGTAAATGAGCGACTGTCAAAACAGCAATTAATTTACAGCACTATCCTGTTTTGCAACCCTGTAACAGTAGCAGCCCTATGCCAATGCGACTGTAGGGGAGGGAGACTGGAAGAGGGGGATAGGGAAGGGAAAAGGAATGATAGGGAAGAGGGTTTGTCTGGGGTAGTGTGCCTTCAGCAGCTGAGTCAGCCATGTGGTGTGGCGGTGAGGCTGGCTAGCTGCGGTGCAGCATGTACTGGATTCAGGCTGGGGACCGGGGGGAGAAAGTTTTGCTACCACCGGCTGCTGCCATGCATTTTTTTTTATTCTGGAGTGTCACCCCCTCCCTGATATGCACCTATGTACCTCCCTGGAGTTGGTAATCCTTAATCAGAGGGATGCGGGGGGGATAGCGATCACTATTTTGCTATCGCTGTCATGACATGGAACCAGCTGCACCTTAGCAACCCTCCCTAAAACAGGAGGGCCCCCTCAGTTGGGTACCTGGCCACCTTCTGAACTCTGAAACTCTCTGCAATTTATTCATATTTTGTTCTAATTAAATGATGTGTGTAATGGCATGGAAGGGTGGTCTAAAATGATGGTTTCAGAAAATTGTGGATCCAGGATTCAGAAGGGACACAAGGGAAAATGTACAACATGTACAAAATTGTACAAATGTACAGCTGAGGCCTTCCAGAAAACTTCTGAAAACATAAAATGCATGCACAGCTACATTTTAACTCCAATTCCTATATTTTCTGCATTTCTGTGCCCCTTTTCTATCTTACTAAGGGGAATTGCATGTAAACAGGATGTTTGCCCCTTAGATTTCATATGTTACAGCTGCTTATTCCAACTGAAGTTATTAAGGTTTACTCAGTATGTGTAAGGGTGGCATTCTGACTCCTATATTTGGATGTGTTCCCATACTCAGAGTGGGTATAGTCACAGCTCTGTTACAGGAGGGTGGACAATATGGACCATAAGCCCTTTCTGTCATCACAATACTATGCTACTAACTAACTAACACCTCCTGAAAAATCTTTGAGAAGAATAGCAGAAGACAAGGACTGCACTTAACATTCTGTGCTGAGACAACAGCATGCTTGAAGGGTTTCCTTCAGAACATTTAAATAAAAGGGGCTGCTCCATGATGGAAAACACATTACAGGGTCCCAAGAGCTGTTCACTCCCCTTCCCCCAGTTGTACAAAAAATGTAAACAAACCAAACAGCTACCACTCACTGCAGCTCCCCCCCCCCCTTCATCTTGAGTACTCTTTTAGTACTTACAGCAGTGGTTATGGTGCCCATGAGATCGTGGTGGTGGAGTCTGGAGATGAGATCTGTCACAGACTGCATGTCAATACTTTATGATTGCTGCTTCCTCTTTCCAGCTTCTCTCCTCTCTCTAAGTTTTCTGGCTGTTCAGGATGCTGATCACAAAAGAAACAGAGCAGTTCCAAACCAGAAGTCAGCTTTTCAAGTGCCCGCTGTGCCACCTAAACATCACAACATCATCACACCCAGTGAAGACAAACTGACTAATCCACCAATAGCCACCATGGAGCTGGACTCATCACAATATCTACAGCCATACACACACACAGAGTTTTAACTAGTGTGTGTGAGGTGGACCCAAGAGTCATATAGTCTTGTTTTTCTTTAATCGTTTTCTGAATCCTGTGGATACAGTGCTGCCCCTCTCTGAAATATGCTGCCAGCTGCCAACACAGACAAGATGACAAAGGAGCCCAGCCCCCACACAGGAGGCTGCTTTCTTTCACTTGCCACTTACTGCTCTGCCCTCGTGTGCACAGCGGAGGTGAGAGATATATAGCCTCAAATTACCAGACTGCTCCAAGGAGACAAGGCAAGGCAAGACAATCGGGGTGGGGGGGGAGGAGTATAGGAGTATTGTGAGCCAGCCAGCACAGGCATCTACAGCAGGGGTTGCAAGCAGAATGGGTCACACAAAATTCATAGGGGTCACAAATGTGACCCCTGGTGACCCCTAAATGATGCCCTTGACAGTGGGAAGGGTAAATAGGATGCTGGGTTGCATAGGGAGGGGAATAACTGGTAGGAAGAGGGAGATTGTATTGGCCATCTATATGTCACTGGTGAGGCCTCACCTTCAGTGCTGTGTCCAGTTCTGGAGGTCCTATCTTAGAAAGGACATTGAATTGGTGGAGGCAGTACAGAGAAAGGCTACCAAAATTGTTCAGGGCATGCATCAGAAAAAATATGAAGAGAGGCCCAGGGAGTTGAATATGTGCTCATTAGAGGATAAGAGGGAGAGGGGTACATGACAGAGGCATTCAAATGCATAAAGGGGATGAATAAAGTGGAGGGGGGTAGTTTGCTACAGAAAAAGAAATGTACAAGGACAAGGGACCATGATATGAAGCAGGAAGGAGGGAGACTCAGAGGTAATGTGAGGAAGTATTTCTTCACAGAAAGGGTGGTTGAACCCTGGAACAAGCTGCCAGCAGAGGTGGTGAATGCAAATACAGTGGTGGCATTCAAACATGCTTGGTATAGGCATAGAGGACTAGTGATGCTAAGAGAGGAGGGGACGTATTGACACAGGTCTGACAGGATCACTAGTAAAAGTTAGGAGCTTAACTACAATCAGGGCAGACTAAATGGACCATGAGGTCTTTTTTTCCACCAGCAACTACTATATAACTATGTAAGCTCTGGGTTACACTCCTGGTCCTCATCGACATAGTCTGGAGGACACAGTGGTAGAGCTGAGGAAGCCATCAATGGCCTGGAAGGTACCTGGTGCGTTGTCTTGGCAGGCATCATTGCTGGAGTTTGTTGTGTGGACCCCATTGACAGGAAACTCGTTGATGGAGGAGGAGGTAACAGGCATTTAAGAATGTCCATAAAGGATGTGAGAACCACCTGAACATCAGTGCCTGTGTAGTCAATGGGAATGCTGGCAGATGTCAATGGGGGAGGCAAGGGCCCTGATGTTGACTGCGACACACCAGCCATAACAGGTCTGGAGGCACTAGGAGCCGACCTAACTGAGTCGACATCTGGGCGATGGCCAGCATCATCACCGGAGCAGTCGACAGTCCAGAGGAGGTCATACTTGAATGTATGGGTGACCCGGAATTTACTGGGAAGGTCCTTGCCTTTTATTTCTGCCTCTCACAACGTCTGAAGAGTTTTGACAGCGATGGCTCTGGAGATGACATGCAAGCCACCAAAATTAACTTTTAAAAAGTTATTACTTTCAGAGTAAAGAACAGCATTTCTGTGGCAAGGTCTAATGAGTATGGTTGATAGGGGGAAAAGAACTAAGGAGGGAAGGAGCCACCCACACTTATATAGGATGAGCTGACATAGGACATTGTCATGGGTGGCCCCTAACTGCCTGTTTGCAACAAGTTTCTGTGTGGTCCTAGTGCTTGACAGCTATAGTTCCATAGGTATGGCCTGATGAAAGAGAAATCGTTGAAGAATATCTGTTGTATGCTTGTGTGCTGTTTGAAGTTAACATGTGAATATACCCTGCTGTCCATCAGTGACTCACTTGAAAAGAAGAGTTTACATCTCAAGTGGTTTAAAGAAGAAGACATGGAGGTCTGCATCTCTGCAAATAATAAGGGAAAATAGACCAAGACATAACCCGTGGCTCATAAAGGAACTGAAGGCAGCAGTGCAACAAAATATTTTTCCAGCTTTAATAAAAATATAACCATACCTGTCAAATCTGTTTTTTCTAGGTACATCCAGTGATGGCCACACTTATTTTTTTTTTAGTCCTTGCCTTTGACAGGACTACATTTCTATTTCTAAGTTACTGTGGTAGCCATATTTTTCTTTTCTTGAAAAGAAAAAACTAAATTAATACATTTATAAAATACTATAATTTTGGGTGGACTAGAAAATGTTACCACCAAATAAAACTGGAAAATGCCCCGAATCTTTCATAGTGATAAAAAGGTTGGGTCACTTTTTGCCCAGTTTATTTGCTCTGCTGCTTTAAGGCAAAAGACCCTGAACAAAAGGAAGATCTGTGACTGCTGAAAACAGAAGGGTTTCCTTCAGGCCTGGGAGGGGCACAGAGTAGCACTAAAGAACAGCAAGACTAGAATTAAGGAAGTCAAGGAGTGGCTGAAAGCCTGGATAGCAATAGAAGCTGCAGTGAACGCTAAATACATCTTCCAGTACATACTTTGAAGAAAAGGAGTGGACCCCCAAAAATGGGGCAGGGACAAATATGTGAGAGGGCCATGGGTGATGACAGAAACATGAACCTCATGGATTTGTTTAATGCTGTGTTATAAATGTTGAATTAGGACCAATGTCTGGGCATCCTATACCTGGGCTTTAGCAAAGCTTTTGACTCTGCTGACAGAAGGCTGGAAAGGAAATTGGGGGACTTAGGTGTTGGGGGGAAAGTGATTAGATTGGCATGGAATTGACTAGAAGGGAGAACCCAAAGGGTGGTGCTAAATGGTGCATACTCTGAGGTCATGGGGTTATGAGAGGGATCCCACATTGGTTGGTTGCAGCTGGTTCTCTTAAATGTATTCATTTGTTATATTGGAGGTTGGATCCAGGTTAGAATGTGTCGGTTTGATGATGACACATAAACATGTGGTAGGGTGGATAGTGAGGAGGGTAGTAGGTTGTATTGAAAGCGAGACCTGGGGAAATCAGAAAGGTGGCCCAAAACTTAGCAATTGAAAATCTATGCCACCAAATGAAAATCTATGCATTGGGGGAAGGGGATTCTTAGGTGTGAATGTTGGATGGAGCATTATGACTGAAGCAGGTCTCAGAAGAGAAGGACCTGGAGGGGTTTAAAAGTGACTGGCTCAAGATCTCAGCCCAGTGCAACAAGGAATATGGGGAATCAAACAGGATGCTGGAATGCATAGATAGGTTTTTCTCAAGCAGGCAAAAGGAAGCAACCTTGCCCCTGTCTAGGTCATTGGTAATGCCACACCTTGTGTGCAGTTCTGGAACCCTCACCAGAAAAGGACAGGGAACACCTGGATTTGATCCAAAGGAGAGTAGCTAAAATGATTCATGGCCAGCAGTGGAGGAGTTATGAGGAAAGACTGGCTGACCTTAATATTTATTCAATGGAGAGCAGGAGAGAGGGGAGAAATTATTAAAATCTTCAGGTACCTAAAGAGTATAAAATAAGTGGACAGCCAGTACCTGTTTAAGTTAAGTGAGGGGTCTGTCACTAGGGGCCACACTTCTAAGTTGGTAGGGGAGAATTTAGGAAGGGCATGAGGAAATAAATCTTTATGGAGATGGTGGTGGAAAAGCAAAATCATCTGCCAGTGGAGCTGGTCAATGTCAACACTAGAGATGGTCAAAGATGCTGAAATTCGCTTTGCACCACAATTCCCAAATTTCTGCAACCTTGCTTTGTAGATGACACCAATTTGCATTGTTATTCACCTGGCAAATTGGTCAAAGTTGCACAGTGAATCTATGTGAGTTGCCTATTTGCAGGCGAAGTAGTCAATTTGTGTAGTTATTCACTAAGGGAATCTAGCCAAGGGGGGAGGTGCTGATAAAAGGCAGGAAATTTCAAGCCTCCCCAAAACAAAACATGGAAGGTAGTAAGGGTAAACACTGAGGCACAGAGGTCAACATAGGGCAGGACAGGGGTAAATGGAAAAATAGACAAGGGCAATAAGAGCAGGGATGGGGGAAAAAAGGATAAAGCCAACATTAAATGGAGAGCAATGAGTACCAATGCCTGTAGTCTGGGAAACAAGCTTCCTGAGCTAGTAGCCCTGATGGAAGATGAACAATTGATATTGTGGCAGTCACAGAAACATGGTACACAGAGAACCATGACTGGGATGTCAACATACCAGGGTACACAATCTACAGAAGGGACAGGGAAGGTAAAAGAGGAGGTGGAGTAGCTCTATACATAAGGGAAGGGATCAAAGCTACAGAATTAAAAAGTAAAGGGGGAGGACAAGAGGCACTCTGGGTCACCTTGGAGACAGGGAATGGCATCACAATCCACACAGGGGTTGTATACAGACCCCCGTCTCAAGGGGAGGAAATGGAAAAGAAAATGATAGAGGACATTCTCAAAATGGCTGAAAAAGGGGAGATACTGTTGATGGGGGACCTGAATATGCCAGATGTTAACTGGATGACATGTACTGCAGCCACATCCAAGAGCAGGGTCATTCTCGATGTCCTGCAGGGGGCAGGCCTTAGACAGCTAGTGTTGGAACCCACTCGGGAGGGAGCAATACTAGACCTGGTACTCTTAAATGGAGAGAGGATCACAAATTTAGAAGTCAGCAGACATCTGGGAACAAGCAACCACTGCACAGTGTGCTTCACAATGAGCACAGCCACGTAGATAAGCCATACAAAAACAAGGACACTGGACTTTAGAAGGGCTGACTTTGGCAAAATGGGTGAATACCTGAAGAATGCACTAGCAAATGGCCAAAAAAGAGGGGTGGAAGAACAATGGAGAAAAATCAAAACTGAAATCATAGAGGCAACAAGCCTTTGTGTGAAATAAATAAAGAAAACAAAGCGGAGTAAAAAACCACTATGGTTCTCAAAAGAGGTGGCAGGGAAGGTTAAGAAGAAAAAAGTTGCATTCAAAAAGTAAAAGGAATCACAGAAGGAGCATGACAGGGAACTGTATCAGTTAAAGCAGGAAGAAGTGGGGAAGGCAGTCATAGAAACATAGAAACATAGAAGTTGACGGCAGATAAGGACCACAAGGCCCATCCAGTCTGCCCATTTCTTTTTCTACCTTATAAATGTGCCATCTGCCTTTGCTCTGTCAGTGACCTATCTATTCATAGTCATTTGTATTGCTCCCTTATGCCTATCCCATGCCTGTTTGAAGCCCTGCACTGTATTCATAGCCACCACTTCTTGTGGTAAGCCATTCCATGCATCCACCACCCTTTCTGTGAAAAGAATTTCTCACATTCCCCTTAATCGGCCTCCCTCTAATCTCATGCTGTGTCCTCTTGTCCTGCTATTTTTCTTATATTTAAACATGTTAGACTCTTTCACTTTGTTCGTGCTCTTAGGTGTTTGAATGCCTCGATCATATCACCTCTCTCCCTCCTTTGCTCAAGGGTATACATATTGAGCTCTGTTAATCTGTCCTCGTATGTCTCTGATGCAGTCCCTGCACCATTTTGGTTGCCTTCTCTGGACTGCCTCAATTTGGTTAATGTCCTTGTGAAGGTGTGGCTCCAATACTGCAAAGTACTCCAGATGGGGGCCTAACCAGTGTCTTGTACAGAGGGATTATTACCTCCCTCTTACGACTTCAGATACCCTACTAATACACCCTAACACCCCCTAGCCTTACCTACTGCTTTAGAGGTCTGCTTGGATGATTTTAGGTCATCAGTGATGATGATGCCCAAGTCTCTTTCTTCCTTTGTGACTGCTAGCAACTCCCTCCCAGCCTAGGTGGCTTCAGGGTTTTCTTCCCTATGTGCATGATTTTGCACTTTTTGCATTAAATCCCAGTTGCCACTCTTCTGACCATTCTGCTAGTTTATCCAGATCTCTTCTCATTCTGCCCACCCCATCTGGATCATCTACTCTGTTGCAGATCTTGGTGTCATCTGCAAACAGACAAGCCTCACCTCTAGTCCATCTGCAAGGTCACTAATGAAGATGTTGAAGAGGACTGCCCCAGGACTGATCCCTGAGGTACCCTACTTGTGATTTGCATCTCTTCTGACTGTATACCATTTACCACCACTCTCTGTTTTCTGTCCGTCAACCAGTTTGCCACCCAGTTGACCAACTTCTGCCCACCCCGAGCCTACCCAGCTTATTTATCAATCTTCTATGTGGAACAGTGTCAAAAGCTTTGCTGTCAAAGTAGGTGACATCAACTGCTCCCCTTAGTCCACCACTCTGGTTACCCAGTCAAAGAAATCTATGAGATTAGTTTGACAGGACCTTCCTTTGTAAACCCATGCTGTCTTGGATCCTGTGCCCCTATGGATTCCAGGTGTTGCACTATCCTTTCCTTAAGGAGTGCCTCCATAATCTTGCCCACTACTGAGGTAAGACTGACCGGTCTGTGTTCCCCGCCTCCTCCCTGCTACCACTCTTGTGGAGCGGATCACATGAGCTCTTCTCCAGTCTTCTGGGACCTCTCCTGTGCTCAGAGACTCACTAAACAATTCTGCTAATGGCTCTGCTAGTTCCTCCTTTAGCTCCTTAAGTACCCTGGTATGTATGCCATCAGGTCCCATTGCCTTATCCACCCTGAGCTTAGCAAGCTCTTCTAGGACCCTTTCTTTGTGAAGGAGTAGTGCTCACCTCCTCCCCTGTGTCCATGATGCTGAGCTGTGGGCCCTGCCCTACCTTCTCTTCAGTAAATACTGCAAAAGTATCTATTTAGGATAGATGCCTTTACAGGGTCCTCCTCCTCACATGCTCCCTTTTCTCCATTAGCTTAGCAATCCCCTCTGGACTTTCTCCTTTCATTAATGTATCTATAGAAAGTCTTGTCACCTTCTTTTACTGTTCGTGCTAGTGTTTCCTCAGTTTGGGACTTTGCCTGCCTTACTGCCTTACCTGCTTCCCTTAGGGCAGTTTGGTATGCCTCCCTATCTTCATCCCGCTGTGTTCCTTATATTTCCTGAAGGCCAGCCTTTTGGCTCTGACCTTTTCTGCTACTGTATTTGAGAACCAAAGTGGTTTCCTTCTTCTTTTGCACTTCCTTTTCTGTCTGACACAATGGGATATTGCTTCAAGTATTGCATCCTTAATGCTTGCCCACTTTGCCTGTACCCCTCACCTGTGTTTCTTTTGCCAGGGCTAGCTTAACTCTGTTGGCCATCTTATCAAAGTCAGCTCCTCTGAAGTCCCATATTTTTGCCTTGAATGGGATGATTTAGATGTAGTAGCCAAATTGAACCATACCATGTGATGGTCACTGGCCCCAGGTGACCTTCTACCTGGAGATCTGTGATTCCTCTTTGTTAGTCAGTACTAGATCTAGGATAGCCCTGTCTCTTGTGGGTTGCTGTACCAGTTGTTTGAGGCCCTCCCCTGCAGGAATCCACTATGAGTCTAGTTCTGGCAGATGTTCCTGCTGGTATTGACCAATCTGTATCCGGCATGTTGAAGTCTCCCATTATCAGAACCTCCCTTAGCTGTCATGTTTTGTATATCTTCTAACAGTAATGTGTCTATGTCCTCCTCTGGTCTGGGGCCTGTAGACAACCCCAGTTCTTATGGCTGTCCCATTTCCTGTTTTCAGGGTGACCCACAGTTCTTCTGGCTCCTTATGTGTATTCTGAATTTCTGTAGCTTTGATATTTTCATTAACATACAGGGCCACCTCCCCCTTTTGCACCTCGGTCTCTTCTGAACAATACATAGCCAGGTACTGAAATCTCCTCAGTGTGGTTACTGGTAAACCACGTCTCACTAATTGCTACTATGTCCAGTTTAGCCTCTGACATTATTGCCTGCAGGTCTGGGATCTTATTTCCAGGCTGTGAGCATTGTGTACATGATTTTCCATTGGCCAGATTTTGGTGTGTTAGTTGTTGGGTGAAGTTTGGCATTACCCCTGTGCGTCGTATGGGGAGACAAACCTTTTTTCTTACCTGGTGATGCAAATGAACGGCAAACATGCTGAATTCCTGTTTGACCACTAGCTGAGGGGGGAGGGGTGTTCTTCCCATTCGACGTATGGGGTGCTGCACCCCTCTCCCCATTTGCTAGTTTAAATATTCTGCAAAGATGTCAAACTTCTGCCCCAATGCACTGACTCCCTCTTTAGTCAGATGCAGTCCATCAAATTTAAAGAACTTTCGCTCCCAGAACTGTTGCCAGTTCCTACAAATCTGTGTCCTTTTCCTGGCACCAGCCCTTGAGCCATGTGTTTAGCTCCCCTATCTCCCTTTTCTGACCTTCCGTCCATCTGCTCCCTCTCCCAGACTGGCAGGATCTCAGAGAAGGAGATGCGGACTAAATAGATGATAGTTTGTCACCCAGCCTAGTCAGGTGTTCCTTGGCCTCACAACTGACCAGCTGGCGAGATCATTAGTCCTTGTGTACTAGAACATCAATGTTTTCTCCTGCTTTGTGAACAGTTTTAGCAAGTGGTCAGTGTCTCACCATGCTGATGTACCTGGAGACATCTGACCATCACCCTGGCTGGAGATGGTTACAACTCCCGAATCATGGAGTCTCCTATGATCAGAAGTTTTTGGATTTCCTTTGTGCTTGTTTTGTTTTGGTTCCTGATTTGGGTGAGTTTTGTTGTGCTAGCTCCTGTGCCGCAGTGTCCTGCTCTGCAGTGTCTTCTGCCTCTTTATTTGATTTCAGAGATAGAGGCAGATACCTGTTTGTAGTGTTTATATGGTTTTTGGAGGTAATGTATTGGAGAGCAAGAATGAGTCAGAATAGCAAAGGCCCAACCCGAGGAAAAAATAGCCAACTCAGTTAAGAAGGGGGATAAAACCTTTTATAGGTACATTAGGGAGCACAGAAAGGTTAAGGGAGGGATAGTTAAGATTAATAAAGGAGAGGGGAGGTGGGCAAAGGGAGACAGTGAAAAGGCAGAGATGCTGAATGAATGCTTTTGCTCAGTGTTTGCAGAAGAAGATGAGGAGGAGTTGCCTGGACCAGACAATGGAAGCACTCTGGATAGGGGGCTTGACACCAGTCCATTCATAGAAGAAAGAGTCCTGAAAGAACTCCTAAAACTCAAGGTGGACAAAGCAATGGGGCCTGATGGGATTCACCCCAGAATCCTAAAGATCTAAAGGAGGACCTAGTGACACCACTTACCATGCTTTTTAACAAATCATGGCAGGATGGGGTGGTACCTGAGGACTGGAGGAGGGCAGATGTGATTCCCCTTCACAAAAGTGGGAGCAAGGCAGAAGCAGCAAACTACAGACCTGTAAGTTTGACCTCAGTGGTAGGGAAAATTATGGAATCACTTCTGAGTTGAGTACCTAGAGGCCAGTGGGGCACAGAACCCAAAGCAGCATGGATTTACAGCAGGAAGGTCATGTCAGATGAATCTAATTGATTTCTTTGACTGGGTGACCAAAGTAATAGACCAGGGAGGGGCTGTGGATATGGCCTACCTAGACTTTAGCAAGGTATTTGACACAGTCCTGCACAAAAGATTAATAATCATGTTAGCCAGCCTGGGAGTGGGTCCCAGGGTGGTAGCCTGGATAGCAAACTGGCTGCACAACAGGACACAGAAGGTAATAGTTAATGGAACACATTCCAAAGAAAGGGGGGTTACTAGTGGAGTACCTCAGGGCTCAGTACTGGGTACAGTCCTCTTTAACATCTTTATAGGTGACATTGCAGAGGGTCTGGAGGGAAAGGTATGTCTCTCTGCAGATGACACAAAGATCTGTAACGGAGTTGATACACAAGAGGGGGTAGAAAAGATGAGAAGGGACTTGACAAAGTTGGAGGAATGGTCAGACATTTGGCAACTTAGAGTCAATGCAAAAAAGTATAAAGTAATGCACCTGGGAAACAAAAACCCAGGAGAAAAGTACACAATAGCAGGGGAGGCACTAATAACAACAAAAATGGAAAGGGACCTGGGGGTAGTCATATCAGATGACCTAAATGTGGGTAAGCAATGTGAAAAGTCGGTAAGGAGAGCCAGGGGGACACTGGAATGCATAGGAAGGGGCATGACAAGTAGAAAAAGGGAAGTGGTTATCCCTCTATACAGACAGTTGGTGAGACCCCATCTGGAGTACTGTGTGCAGTTTTGGAGACCTCATCTACGCAAGGACATAGACAGGATGGAAGCAGTCCAGAGGAGGGCAACTAAAATGGTGCAGGGTCTGCAGCAGAAACCATATGAAGAGAGTCTGAGACAGATTAATATGTATACTCTTGATGAAAGGAGGGACAGGGGGGACATGATAGAAACTTTCAAGTACCTCCAGGGAATCAGTCCAGGAGGGTAGCATCTTTCAGAAAAAAAGATGTGTAAGAACAAGGGGGCACAATTTAAAGATAGAGGGGGGATGGCTCAGGGGTAATGTGAGGAATTTGTTTTTCACAGAGAGAGTGGTGGATACATGGAAACACCTTCCTGAGGAGGTGGTTGGGTCTAAAACAGTGGAGGAATTCAAACATGCATGGGACCGACATAAGGCAATTATAGTGGGGAGTTGCAGGAAGTAGGCTGTTGGTTAACTAGAATCTGCAGCTTATCCAGTAGGTAGGGAAATGGACAGACTGGGTGGGTCAAGTGGTCCTCATCTGCCGTCAAAGTCTATATTTCTATGTTTCTGTTACTCAAATTGCCGATTTGAGAGTGAATTAGACATAGTTAGCTGCACAAAAGTTTGCAGTTTGCTGGTAAAAAACTTCAGGAATTGCACCTCCATCTAACCGTACTGTAATGAAATACCTCTCCCCACCCACTATGCTGTAATACCACCCCTTCTCATCTCCCCAAAATGATCTGGTCATATACCCATATATCTTCCTTGGGGTTGTCAACCCTAATGCTCACCCCATTCCATTAGCAAACAACATCTCACATGATCTCCTTTCTTCCGTGATGAAAGCTACAACAAACCGTGTTGGTAACATGTGGCGAGACATACAGTGAAGCCCACCAGGATGAAGTGCAGCACTGCAGAATTCTGCAGTAGAGTTACTGCAGGGCCCTGAGTTTTCCGCAATTTCGTGGGTGCGGCAAACAGCGGAAATATCCATGGAATTTGCCATCACCCACAGAATTCACGGCCTCCCGTGGAACAAACTTGCCCCCTCTCAAATGTTAGTATGCCACGCTGGGAGCCCACCCCAGTGTGGCAAACGCTTCATTTGCCGATGGGGTGCCCAATGCCCCGTTGGTTTCACTGCCCTCCTAAATGTTTCTATGCCACGCTGGGAGCACACCCCAGAGTGGCAAAAACATCCTTTGCCGACGGGGGTGCCCAATCCCCCGTCGGTTTCATTGCCCCCCCAAATGTTTCTATGCTACGCTGGGAGCCTAACCCAGCATGGAAAAAACTTCCTTTGTCGACGGGGGTGCCCAATCCTCAGTCAGCTTCACCGACCCCCCCCCCAAGCTTCCTGGTGCCATGCTGGGAGCCCACCCCAGTGTGGCAAAAACTTCCTTTGCTGACTGGGAGTGCTCAATTCCCTGTCGGCTTCACTGTCGTCCCCTCCAAGCTGCCTGGTGCCATGCTGGGCACCCACCCCAGCGTGGCAAAAGTCCCTCCTTGTGTGGGACTCCAAATATAAAAAAAAAAAATGAAACAAAATCCCTTCCATCGTTGCTTGTTTTGCCCTCCCCCAACCCGCACCCACCCTCTGTGTCCCACCTCCCACACCCCCACCTCAACGAATACTTACCTCTGGAGCCCAGCGCGATTATCTTCTGTGGACCGGAACACGCCTGCACTTTTCAAAGCCGACCGCAAACTGAAGAAATGCCGTTAAGCTGTATAATGGACTAAATGGATTTTTTTCAACTTTAGTGCATATCTCAGCTATTTCTAGGAAAATTTTCACCAAATTTTCAACATGGGGTTTTTGGGGCTCCACCTCATCAACTGTGACACTGTTATTTCGTTAATCGGTCCTGAAAGGTGGTTTCGCAGTCACTGCGCAGAACCACCTTTCTGGAATGACTAATGAAATGACAGTGTCACAGTTCATGAGGTAGGCTCCTTAAAACCGTATGTTGAAAATCTGGTGAAAATATTCCCCAAAACGACTGTTTTACGAGCATATGTAGCGCAGTTCCTATGCATGCTTGCAACTTCGAGCATTTTTAATATTTTCACTCCAGATTTTCAGTATTACCATTTTACCACACCTCCTTAAGAACAGTACAATTGTCATTTCACATCTCACCTGAAATTGTCACGCATTACGTAGCGCACAATGGCACGGTCGGTGTGCAAATCAATGTTCGGACAGATTAATAAAATCACAGTGATACTGTTCATGAGCGAGGTCTTAAACTAGCTATGTTCGAAATCCTGGTGACAACGTATAAAATGACGCTATGCAGGCGTGCATTGAGTCAGAAATGGCAAAAAAAAAAAAAAAAGGAAAAAAATTAAGGGTAGAAATGTGCCGCATAATTGCCACAAAAATTGGTGCTGAGTGCTACAGAAGCTCTGCAGTAAATGAGAACCCTGCCACAGAACTTTGCTCCGATGTGCCACAGAAAAATCAGGGCCCTGAGTTACTGCAGTAAAAAATGTAATTTCAATGGGAGTTAATCCCTTTTGTCATGCAGTAAACCTATCACACTGCGCTTCATCCTGGTGGGCTTCATTGTACTTCGCTAACTTTGAAGAGTGTATCACTATGAGGCATTGGCTTGGAGCTGTACCTTGTGCTTCAGACTTGATGCTATGGGCTGGGCAAGGTGAGCATTAGTGTTGAGAACCCCAAAGAAGATCCCACCACTGATTCTCCAAGACTCTGGAGACCAAAAACCCTAATATTTTTTTTCCTTTTGCTGTTTGGCTTGGGGATGGGGAGTTAGGGGTGGAAACCATAATGCCACATGGAGAAACTAATTAGTAACTAATTAGTAAACAAGTAACTGCCTGCTTGGAAGTAAACAAACTGTGGAACCCATACCAATCTGGCTTCAGGGCGAATCACTGCACCACATCAGCCCTGCTAAAAGTAACTACCAAAGTCCAAGAAGCTTTGGACAAAAGGTTACTGGTGGGGGCAGTCTTTATAGACCTGAGCAAAGGATTTGATACCCTAAGTCACAACATCCTAATTGATAAATTCGAAGATATCAGGCTGGATGCAAGGGTGCTGACATGGTTCAAGAGTTACCTTAGTGACAGATTCCAGCAGGTCACCTTGAATAAACACAGTTCTAACTTGTTGCCATCAGTACTTGGAGTCCCACAAGGCTCTATATTAGGCCCACTGTTGTTCAACATATACATGAACTCCCTGAAATTTCCCGTCCCTCAAATAAACTTCCACCTCTACGTAAACAATTCCATTATATGCACATCTGGTAACTCCCCTGGACAAATACAAGAGGCCCTGCACGAGGTTTTTAACCACCTACAAAATTTCCTGTACAGCCAAAAACTAGTACTCACATAAAAAAAATCAAAAGTTATGCTATTTAGGATCCCTTGCAAACCTGTATGCCTGTCAGAGGAGCTGGACATAGCAACTTACGCAGGTAACATTCTAGAAATGGTCAATGCCTACAAATATCTATGCCTATGAATAGACACAAAGTGCAAATGGAGTGTCCACATAGGCCAAATGACCAAAAGTCTTCACTAAAAACTAAGGGCACTCTACCAACATCAACGCGAGATTCCAAGGGAAGCCAGAATTTGAATTTTAGAGACAATGGTACTACCCACTCTGGACTACGGTGATGTACTGTACAGCAGTGCATCCAGCTATGAACTAAATAACATTGATGTACTTTATAATAAATTTGCAAGATACACACTGGATACTTTACTTCCTTCCTCACAGGTAGAACTCAGAGGGTGGTATCGGGGATTTTTTCCTCCGATTCTACCGCTCTGACCTGTGGGGTGCCTCAGGGCTCTGTGCTGTCCCCCATGTTGTTTGCGGTGTACATGCTTCCCCTCGGAGACATTGTAAGACGATATGGGCTGGAGTTTCATTGTTATGCCGATGACACTCAGCTCTATCTGTCTTTTGTACCTGACCAGAATAGAGCACTCTCAGTGTTTAACAACTGTCTCAGTGAGATCCAGGATTGGATGAGGTCCAGCTGGTTGAAGTTGAACTCTGGGAAGACGGAGGTGTTGGTTGTGGATCCTGGCCGCCGGATTGAGGGGTCGGGGCACTTCAAACCTCTGGTTTATTCCTGGAGATGTGGAGCTCCGATTTCTGAACGGTGCGACCTGGGGTGATCCTTGATGATCAGCTGACATTGCGTGCGCAAGTGTCGGTGGTCGTTAAGGTATCCTTTTACCATCTTAGGAACATCGCCAGGATCAAGCACCTGGTTCCATCCGGTGACCTACCCACGCTGATCCACGCTTTTGTGACCTCATGTCTGGACTATTGCAACTCCTTTTACTTTGGGCTGCCTGGTGTTGATATCCGCCGCTTGCAGCTAGTGCAGAACTCGGCACCCCGGTTGTTAACGGGGACCTCTTGTTCCTCTTATATTACACCGGTGCTCCGAGACCTGCACTGGCTGCTGATTCAGTGGTGGATCACCTTTAAAGTCGGTCTCCTGACTTATAAAGCCCTACACGGGTTGGGCCCGGATTACCTGAAAGAGCTTCTGGTGCCTTACCTACCGACGCGACCACTCCGCTCAGCCAACGAGGGGTTGCTAGAGATCCCGAGGGTAACTTTATAATCTTCCAGCACCCGAGCTTTTATGTTCATGGTGCCGACCCTCTGGAATTCTGTACCACGTTGGATTCGAGAGTGCATGACGGTGGAGGGTTTTAAAAAAGGCCTAAAGTCATTCTTATGGAACAAGGCATTTGTAGATAATTTGGATGCCTATTAATTGCTCAGCTGTTAATTCAGTTTTATTATGTTTTAGCATGTTTTTATTCTGTATTTTATTGTAATGCGCCTTGGTTTTAAGAAAGGCATAGATAAATAAAGTTTATTATTATTATTATTATGCTCCATGCACACGACATCACTGTTTACTATACAGAGAGCTAGAATGGACAAGCCTGGAGGTCAGGAGACAGATGCATACACTAAACCTCATGTTCAAATTATACAAAGACCATCTCCCAGGGTACATTCTGGACAAAATGGAACCCTAATTCATCAACATATCTGCTCTGAGATTTGCTGATGGCCTGGAATACAGGATCTGGCAGACATCAACAACACGGAAAGGTCATCTTTCCAGATTAGGATTCCCTCAGCCTGGAACTCCCTGCCCATGCCCCTCAGGCTGTATCACAGGCCAATAAGACTAGGCCCAATGAAATGTGGTCCTCTAAAGAAACCATGAAACCCCTAATCTGTTGCCCAGACTTTGACAAGGGATAATGTCACGCAGAAACATGGCCCGCCTGGCCCCCATCTGGTCCAGCACTTAAACACCTAGGCCCAGATATTCAAACTGCGCCCAAAATGTGCGCAATAGCAGGAGCAAGTGCAAGTCCATTGCGCCCATGTGCAAGAGGCATGATATTCAAAAACTGAGCCGGTCAAGATGTGCCTACAGCCGACGACTGAATATCGCACCACCTGCGCCATAGCTCAACTAGGGAAGGGAAGCTGAGCATATCTGATGCGCCATAGTGCAACAAGGGATGTTCAGCTGAGCAATCCAGAGGCACCATAGCACAACCAGGGATGCCCCCCAGCAACAGTTCAGCAAGGCAACTGCACAACCAGGGATGTAGGGGCCCACCACTCATGCCACAGATGGGCAGAGGAACACACAGCAGAAAAGACATCGTCCCCCTACACCCCATGCACTGCGCAACTGGGGGATGGCTGGAATAAGCACTGGCCCATGGAGACAAGCAACCAACACACAGCTGGGCCTTGGTGCCCCGTCACACCACCTGGCAAGCTGTGACCAGCACACAAGGATGACCGACCACCCCTTGTTACACCATCCCCCCCCAATGCAGAGCACACCCTGCAGCGTGACCCCTAGAAACCCTGCCCAAGAGCAGTGTCCACCACTGCAGGAAACCCCATGCATGACACCACCCCCACTGTGACAATGCAACCCTGTGCACCACAGAACCATGCAATGCAACCCCACCACGAGCACCCATCAGCGGGTGGCAGCACACAGCATTGCAACAACAGCATACACAGTGCCACCAAGCACAGCCCCCCAAGGTACAGCTGAGAGACCGACCATGCATCAGCACATAAGGTACTCCACATGTGATAGGACATGCCCCGGACCCCACCACCAGTGGTACAGCACCCTGCACACCCTCCCAAGGACACACCCGACCCAGCACTGGCCACAACAGCCAGCGCAGACACCCACAGTGGTGCGTGGAAGCATGCACCACACCGGATGCAACACAGTGCATGGACAAATGCCCACCCATACCCAAGGGCATAACAACACAGGGATGCAGTAGCGGGGCAACCAAGCCCCCAGCGTGGGACCATGGAAACCATGTACACACGGCCGGCAGTCCTCCATGGCACAGGAGTGTCAGCCACCCTGCGCAGGCACTGTGGACCTGTATGCTACCATCATTTGCCCGGAGCACAAGTCACAGACAGTGGTGCACATCCCCTGCAACACACAAAAGCCACAGCATGGAGGTGGGACAACAACCACGGAGGCCAAAGTGTCACCCGAGGCAGACATGCACCACACCAGTGACAGGAGGCAACCCAGAATTGTGGCGGGTACAGTGGCTGCCCTGCATGGACAGCCACCACTGACATGCCAGCAGACTGTGCAGGTCACAGACATGCAAGGGTGTCAGCTGCACAGGCCATGGACGGGCTGACAGGTGCATCATGGACACAGAGCATATACCATGGACCACTGCACATAGTCATCCAGTGCACAGAAAACATCACACACACCACAGACACTGACTGATAGCTACTCCCACACCATAGTCACTTCCCCACAGAGACACACATACCCATGACTGCACCACCCCGATGCCATGCACATCACTACAGCTGAGCACCTATAGCGCACTGCAAATCAGAGACCACCACAGTATTCATATCAAAAGGCTTGTAATGAAAAACATCAAACAAAACTATTTACAAGTATGTACAGATGTGTGGGGGGAAGGCCACAAACAAGGTGGGGTGGGTAAGGGGCAGGGGTGAACAAATGGGACAGGAAAGGAGGGTGTGAGGGTGGGTCCAGGGGGTAGGGGAAATCAGGGGAATAGGGATGGTCACTGGGAGCCCCGCTTCCTGCTCCGGTTGCTCCACCGTCTGTGTCTCCGCCGGACACCCAGCAGCTCAAACTCTCGCAGTATGTCCAGCGATGCCCTCACCACTGTCAAAATCTCCTGCAGTGTCTCATGGATAGCCTGCAGCTGTCAGACACCTAGGACAAGGGAGCACAGTCAATAGGTGTGAATGCACAGCCCCATACAGCCCACCCACTGTGTATGGCATACGGCTGTGGGACATGCCCCTGTGATGGTGTGTGACCACCCACAGTGATCACGTCCAAAAGACCTGCCCACCCAGGCGCATACAGCCATGCAGACCACTGTACACACCCACCGGCCAAGTCCTGCACAGCACAACCATGGTTGTTTAGTGACATGGCTATGTGGTGCAAAGGCAGTGGCACAGCCATGTACCCGCTGCACGCATGGACCACCATTGACGCACTCCCAGACATGCAGTGCCACTGGACAGTGCTGACTGTAACAGGTTGCGTGCATGGCAGTGGTGTCAATGGATGGTGGCCATGCCCCGCTGCCCACCCTGTTACACAGCATGCTGTAGTAATCATGGAGGTATGGCACTCACCATCATAAGGCCGGTCCTTCTGGCGCTGTGGACCATCGCCCCTCCTACTGGCCCTGTCCTCCTGCTGGTGCCGCTGCTTCCTGGCCAGCCGCCTCTCTACCAGCCCTGTGGTGCAAACATGGAGAGAGGAACATCAGTATAATCCTGTAGCAAAGTTCCCCTGCCCCCATATGTGTGCAATCCCACCCAGCCAGACCCACCCACCCCACACCCTGATAACACCACCACAGCCAGCACCGGATGGTCTCTCCCCATGTTCCAGACACATGCAACCATGATGCCCATATGGAAGATAAAAGTGTGTGGACGTAACACCTACCTGGCCATGGCACCTTGCTCCTACTGGCACGTGTCCGCAGGCAGGCAAGCAGGTCCAGTTCCCTCCTCCTCAGGTCACCATGCCTGTGGTGGCACTGCTCCGCTGTCCACCCCCTTCCTGTGGCCTCCTCCAGGGTGTCAGCCACCTCCTGCCACACCTGGCTCCTGGACCTGTCCAGAGGTGCCTCCCCAAACAGTGGGCCATAAAGTAGCTCAACAATTGCCACCAGGTTAGCCAGCTCGATTTGTGTCCACTGGGCAGATCTCCTCCGCGCCATCTCACTTGCTCAGTAGGTTCAAAATGGCGCTCTGCAGCACGGCTCCACCACATGCAGATGCTGTGCAGTACAGCGCTACCATTCCCTATCGCTCTGTCACTGAACAGCATGATAGTGGTGCACCCATGCCTGATGCATGGTACCTAGGGGGCAATGGTTGGGCACAGAGGCAAGGGTCTGTAGCGCACGGACAGGCACAGCACCATTGGAACCCAATGTGTGTAGCGTGATTGGGTGCCTGTGTGCTACCTCCAGTAGTGGCCTACTGTGCTGTTGCCCCAGTGCGCCTATGATGCCCCAGTGCCACAGCACCATATAGGTGAACATCGCTGTAGCGCCACTGGCACAATGGTGGCCGGTGTCTATTGCCTGCCGCCAAGACAGTACGCTAGCAGCACGCAGGCGCCCGCGCCAGCAACCCGGCATGCGCGCAGCGAGGTGTGTACTGTGCATATCACAGAACTGCACCCTTGGCTCAGCATCGCTCAACAATTATTACAGCGCAACAGCACGATATTCAGCCATTATATGCAAATCAGCTAATCTAGCCATTCAATGGTGCAGCACTGCAATTTGCATCCACTTAAAGTTTCGACTCGCCTCATTTGCATGGGTTGCGCTATAAAAGTGTGACATTGGGCTGCACTGGCCATAGTCGGTTACTGCAGTCTATTGGTGAGTTGCATGCTGTTTAGGGGTATGGACTGTGGATTTTGGGACATGCATGGGACTGCACAGTCACAGGTAACAACTGTCATTCTCGCAGGCTAAATCATGACCAAGAGAGTTGTGGGAGAGGAGGAACACAGTGGTGGGAGGAGGAGGGAGGCCTAATTTCACCAAGGCCGAGGCGGATGCCCTATTTGAGGCCTACCTGGATCAGGATCCATTTCTCAGTGGATGACAGGGAACACCATAGGCCTGTGCTGCTGCTTGGGAGGATGTGGCGCATGCAGTGAACCTGCATGGCAGCCACCAGCACTCCGTGCAGGAGTGCAAGAAGAAGATGGGCACAGACAGAAGGAGGATAAAGGAGAAGGTGGCTGCCATCAGGGCAGCACGAGCTGCGACAGGTGGGGGACAGTTGGAGGTGCGACACCTGACCCCACAGTAGGAGAGGGTTGCTGGCAGCATGCAGCATTGTGCCATTGAGGGTGTTCTGGGTGGTGGCTTCCAGACGGGTGGTAGCCCGTAACTGCATGGTAGGTCATGGTTTGTCTATTGGGGGGGGACAGAGTAGGTCACAGGCAGTAACGCGACTTTGTTTTCCCTTACAGATCCTGAGCGTCTGCATGGGTCAGCGGTGGTGGGCCTGTCCACTGAGGCCAGTCAGATGGAGATGGAGGAGGGCCCATCCACCTCCACAGGTATACATGGCTCAGTGTGACAAGGGGCCCACCTGGCTGTCCAGACTGATGTTGTTGGAACAGGTGCGGAGGAGGTCCTGCCCATGTCCCAGCGTGCCAGCGTCCATGGATGCCAGCATGCTGTGACTCGGGCTGGTGCCGGGTCCATCACCGATGATGATGTCACTAACGCCATGGGCAGTGACATGTGTGTGCCACGGGATGGCCACACAGCAGGTAACATTACGGCCATGACTGTGGGTGGTGCCGCCATGGTGGCCTGCGTGTCATCACAGTCCCAGCCTGTGCCTGTCAGCACCAGTGGGGCAGCACTGGTGTGTGTGTGTGTGTGTACAGGACAGTGGGACTGTTGTGGCCACTGCGGCGGCACCAGTGAGCCCTGGGGAGCGGCAGCCGGAGGGGCAGCATCAGCAGTCGGCCAATGGGCTTGGGGGTACAGGGTCAGGGGGCCGTGTCAGTGCACCACCTGTGGACATGCCCAGACCTGGTCCTGGTGTGCAGTGCCTACCCTCAAGGGGTGCTGAGCATCAGGGCCACGTACACCCTGAGGAACAGGATGCTGAGGAGGCAGATGACCTCTTGGATGAGTACACCCACATACTGCAAGCATCAGTCAACCAGCAGATGCGGCTTGCAACGTCGGTGGATGCACTGAGTGTGGCTCTGGAGTGGGCAGAGGAGCATTGCAGCAGAGACACTGCTCTGATCCTGGCAGAGATGGACCGGTTGGGGGAGGATGTGACTGCTGCCATTGACAGGGAGACACAGGCATTCACTGCTGTCATGGCCACAATGGGCACACAGTTATTTGCCCATGCATCACAGACACCATGCAGTACACTGTCCACCCCCTGTTCCCGGTGTCATGCGACACCATCCTTGTTGACACCGGGTTCAGCTATGGGCATCCCGAACACGCCTGGTGCAGGCATGTTTGGTGTGCTGCAGACCCCTGCGCGAGCACGGTCATGTTCACGCAGTGGAACCCCTTGGGGACCATCGGTGCCACCCTATGAGGCTAGTGGTCGGCCTTTCAGTGCTGGTGGGTCTCAGCAGGGCTGCCCATGCATCCGTGGCGGCCGGAGCACTGTGGCTCATGACTGACCTTTCTCCCAATGTGGCTACTGTCTGGTGCTTCCCTGTGTGCATTGTGTCATTCAGCGGGCATTGCACAGGTGGGTACCCGGCCCTGCACATGGACACAGTGTCCATCTGCACACCCTCCCGGCTGCTGTCCACAGTTGCATGTGCATGATGATGCCTGCATTGCGCTGTACACCAGTGTGCAATGGTGCTCAGCATCTGACACATGCACAAGGACAGGCAGTGGGCGTGGTGGTCTGTGGACATGTGTGTGGCTAGGGGTGGAGTTCTGGATCGGTGTGCCTCCTACACTTTGTGCATGTCTGGTGCATGTGTGTGTGTGTGTGTGTGTGTGTGTGTGTGTGTGCATGTGTGCATGTGTGTGTGTGTGTGTGTCCACATGGCATGATAGACCTCACCCATCCCTGGTTTTGTGTGTGTTTCCATGCCCGGCCAGCTCCCTTGATGGCATGCACCCCTGGTGTGTGTCCATGCGTGTTTGTGGGTTGTGTCTTGGCCACTGTTGGTTGCACATGGCCCCATGACTTACCTGGGCTGGCTGAAGTGCTCCTCCTTGATGGTGTCCCAGTGCAGCTGTGCCAGCTGGAGCAATCGGGGGTCCCATCGCCCAAGGGGGGCTGCCCATCACCATTGTCACCGGCATCCTCATCGTCCCCATCACTGTCCCCCTCCTCGACCTGTACGGCTATCCCACATTCGTTGGCCATGTTGTGCAGGATGCAACAGGCCAGGAATAGCCCTCAGGCCTTTGAGGGGCTGTACTGTAGGGCACCGCCGGAGGTGTCCAGGCAATGGAAATGTGCCTTCAGCATCCCGAACACCTGCTTGATGACATCACATGTGGTGGCGTGTGCCTCATTGTAGTGTTGCTGCGATGGGGTCGCGGGCTGCCAGTAGGGCGTGAGCAGCCAGGGACGGAGTGGGTGTCCACTGTCACCTGTGTGTAGAGGGTGAAGGTTAGTATGGTGATCAGCATCGCCCTGCTCTGGGCCATGTAGGCCACTACCCATGCCACCTCTGACCATGCCCCCCCAGGCCCTATGATTGTCCATGTGGTTTGCATACTCACCCACTAGGTGGCCAGTGGGGATATCCCCACTCTCAAATCTGTGGCACAGTGCTGACTGGTGCCAGTTGAAGGCATCATGTGCTCCCCCAGAGTGCGTGGCACAGACATTGATTATGCCCCCCCCGGCATCGCACACCACCTAGCAGTTGATGCAGGCATAGCCCTTGCAATTTATATATGCGGCCCCCTCAGGGCCAGGTGGTGTGTGGATGGCCACATGGGTGCAGTCTATTGCCCCTAGCACGCCAGGCATACGTGCTACCCTGTGGAACTCCTGTATGTTTGCTGTGCGCTCTGCCAGCATGCTGGTGAAATGGATGTACTCCGCAGCATGTGGCAGCAATGCACTGAGGAACTGGGCGAGGTGGCATGATGTGGCTGACTGAGTTATGCCTGTGATGTCCCCAGTTGGTCTCTGGAAGGTACATGTGGCGAGCAAGCACATGCAAGCTGTCACTTTCGACTCCACTGACAGATCATGGCTCCATCATGTGGGTGCCTGCATCACATCACTGCACAGCTCACAGAGCCACCTCAGAATTGCCCAATTCAGGCAGTACCAGCCCACAATCTCCGTATCACTATACAGCTCGAAGCTGGTGCGGGCTCGGTACTGCCTGTTGGGAGCATACCGCCGATGGGCCCTTCAATGGCCACGCCCCCTGCTGCCCGCCTTCTCACCCCCCTCATTACTGCCTCCATCTGGATGGTGGCACTGGCTATGTCCCTCACTTGTGTTCACCCCCCCCCGGCAGCTGTTTCTGTATTCCCCCCGCTGTCCTGGCTGCTACTCCCATGCACCGGAATACCTGCCTGTGCTGGCCTCACTGCTGTGTGGAGTACTCTCCTCTGCACTGTGGCTCCCCACACCTTCCCCTGAGCCTGTTGATTCCAGGTGCCCTTTCCTGGCCTGCCCTGTGTGTCCCTGCTGCCCAGTTTTTCCTGCTAGACTTCGGCCTCATGTGCCTTCCCTGTAGCGTTCTTGTGCCTCTCCCTTGCTCCCCTTTATTTTGGCTCATTTCCGCTATGGCGTAACTTCTGCTGGCTCCTCTATTGCGCATGGCACATGTTGTTGAATATCGCACTGTGCCATTTATGCATGGTTCCTCCCTCTTCAGTTGTGCATGCATTCATTATCATTGCGCTGTTGCTCAGCGTGATTTGGGAGGCGCAACTGCCTCCTGCTGAATATCACAGAATGGTGCATTTTCCGACTTGCACAGGCGCAACCCTATTGTTCATGGCTCAACTTTTTTGAATATCTGGGCCCTAGTGTCTACCCTAATCTGCCTTCCCAGATATCCAATCTGCAAATGCTGCAACATGAGTACTTATTTGCTTCCCATTATCTGTAACTGCTACAACATGAAGTACTTATATGTAATTGTCAAAGTAAACCTACTGTATCCAAATGCTTTTGTTCTGCACTGCCATATACTGTCTGACAATGTAAAGCGGAAACTACCTTACCGCAGATGCCTATGTATTCTCCTGTCAAATATTATATGCAATGTGATGGAATCCACTGACTTCATTGTCACCTTGTTACCCTGACATTGTAATTTTTATACTGCTATGACCTTGTAACCTAGACTCCTGCTTATGGTACCCATTGAAAATGAGCCTTGGCTCAATTGGGGTCTGACCACGTTCATATCATGTGGCACTGACTGTGAATAACATTTTTACTACTACTACATGTCCCTACTTTTGTGGCATTAATTTACCCTAAGTGGTGCATTAAAGGGAAAGTCCCCTCAATCTTTTTTTCTGTATACCTGTGTAGTTTGTAACCATGAATAGTGATTCAGTCTCTTACACACCCTTAATTTCATTCTAATTTAAAGAGCCACCGACACCTCGAGAAGAACTTTGAAAAACATAATATTTGAACATAAAGTAACTTACATAGTATTTATCATTAGCTCTTTTTTTATCCCCATTGTTTATTACTGAGGTCATATGTATAAAAACAGGATAGTTGTTCCTTGAGGGTTCATCAGATCCTACTGCTTCTTCCCAACTTGATGTCATCATCCTCTGCTTGTGACATCACAGTTATTCCCTTGGCAACAAACCGTGATGTCACAACAGAGCATTATGATTTCAAGTAGCGAATAAGCTATAAAGGCAAATGAACTCTAAGGGAGAAGATTTTGATTTTGTGGGAATTTCTTCAGTAATAAATAATGGAGAGGAGAAATCTAGATACATGAAATACAAGCTGAATTGTGTCCAAATATTGTGTTTTCCAAAGTTTTCCCAAAGGTGTCAGCTGCTCTCTACGTTTAAATGAAATTGCTTCATTCTGTTCTGCTCTGGCTGTGAAAATCTGTTTGATGTCATTACAAAGGACATGACTCCACTCATAAAAGGAAACATGGGAATTGATCGTGCTTATTTGCTCATCATAGGGACTGGGAGTAAGCAAAGAGCTCCCAGCACATAGGAATCAATCAGCTGAATAACACAACTTCACAAGCACCAGCATTTATCCAACTTAGACACACTTTAAACAACAGAAAGTATTAGGGAACTTACCTTGAAAAGTTTGATAGCCAGCACAAGACAAAAATACAGGGACTTCAGAAGACATACAACAGAACTGTCAGTGGCTCAGCAGGTAGCACACTCGCCTCTGAGGCTGAGAGAGCAGAAGGCTGTGTGGGTTCTATCCCCACACCAGGCACTTGGGTTATATCCCAATATTGACACTGTAGTGCGGGATGCTGCACTCCTGAGGGTTGGCAGTATAGCTTAGAGGTTAGGGGAATGAGGCATGAATGAGCTTGGTACATCCAGTAGACCAGACCTGAGTTTGATTCTCACAACCTCCACTTGCATACTGTGTGACTCTGAGCAAGTCACTTAACCACCCAGTGCTCCTAGGTTGCCCCCAAAAACAGGCACTTGTGCCTAGTGGGCCTTACCTGGTTACAAAAGACTAAAATAAAAAAAAAAAACTGATTGACAGTAGCACTTCTGCTGACTTGTGCATATAGGCATAATCAACTCGCATGATGCCTTGCATGAGTGCGGTCATTATCTTTGCAATGGCGTCAGACAGGTTTTCACACCAGGGCAGAATGGAGAAAAGTAACTTCATTTAAATTTAAATTAGGATGAAATTTGGGGGTGTTAGAGAGGGAATCATTGTTTATGGCTACAAATTACACTGGTATACAGAAAATAGGTTGAGGGAACATTAACTTTAATGAAGTCTTTTTCCAATAATATGAATGTCTACTGTATGCAGACAGATTCAGGGGCCACAGAAAGGACAGCTGAGCTGAGTGGCAGAACAGAAGATCCCCAGGGTAGAAAGGAAGCATACAGGGGTAACATATTTCACGTGAATGTAGGTCAATAGGATAATCAAAGCAACAAATCTGGCAAGCTCAAGAGCCTGATGCACTTTGAAGTCTAGGACATGGAATGCTCACAAAGATCTGGTGAGGAAAGAAAATGACTGGGACACCCAGAAGGAGGAATTCAGGCTATTCTGAAAGGATAGGTCTGACAGGAAAGGGAGTGAGTGACTCTATTTTTAAGGAAGAGTGTCACTGTGGAGCATAAGGAGGAGATTGGGGAACAAACAGTGCTAGAGGGTCCATCTGTATCTAGCTAGGGGAAAGGGGGTAAAGTACTCACCTAGGTATGTTCTACAGGACTCCAACCAGCTCAGCAGTATTTGAACCCCAGTTGCTTTGGGAAACTAGGAGAGTAGCCATATTTGACACAGTGCTAAAGGTGTTTTGCACAGCTAAAATTCTAAAAGTGAAACTGTGGTAGCATTATCTATTCTGCTTCCATGAAATTTAAAACAAAAAATAAGTCGGAAATGTTCAAGAAATGTTGCCAAGAAGCAGTTTGGTATTTTCCTTGTAACTGTAAAACTACTGAACTTTATCTCTCCAGATTTGAAATGGTAAGGGCCCACCAGCATGGAGAAAGCATGCTAAATGTCAGTTCTGTACTTCCAAGGGCAGGGGAGTCTTAAGCATCCAAAGTTTTTTTTTGGGGGGGGGATTTTCACAACATTTCATGAATAAGTAAACTGAAATTATTAGCATCAATATCTTAAAATGACTTAACCAAGGTTGCCACATGTAACTTTTTTGAAGGTCCTTCAAAAAAATTTCATGCATGCTAATTTTTAGGCATCTAGCTCCAAAGCTGGCTGAGTTGTAAGCAGCAAAATATTTGGGATATTTTTATGAAATTTCTCAGACAAATGAACTACCAGATTTTGAGCCCTTGTAAGTTCAGAATTGCATATGCCTGAAAAGTTTAATAGTTACTTTTTTCACAATTCTGTTTCTTCTCCCTCTACTGGCAGAAATGTACCCCTTAGTCTGCCTTGTATGAGGCCCTTCCCACCCCTCACCATACTCTTCCCTAGGGCCTACCTACCTACTTCTCTGATCAGGGCAAGTGCTGACCAAGGCAGCCTCACTGGAGCCATTTTTGTGGACCTCTCAAAAGCATTTGATAGGGTTGATCACACACTCCTTGGCTCCAAACTCCTATCTCTTGGGTTCTCCCCCTTTGCCCACGCCTGGTTCCTAAACTATCTCTCCAACCATCAGCAATCCACCTACTTCAATCGGACATCCTCCAACCTCGCACCCATCCGCTGGGGTCCCTCAAGGATCCATCCTCGGTCCAACCCTATTCTCGCTATTTATCAACGACCTTCCTTCCGTCACTGCCCATGGCCACACCACCTTGTATGCCGACGATCTCGTCCTCCTGGCCAGCTCCCGGGACATCTCCATAATAAACTCACATCTTAACTATGACTTTGAATGCATCCAAACTTGGCTGGGTGACCACAGGCTCACCCTCAATCTCAACAAAACTAAATCCATGCTGTTCGGGTCCCTAAACAAAATAAAATCCTGCCCTGCCCCCCTGCTGATCCATGGGGTCGACGGTTCACCCCTTGAGACGGTAACCTCTGCTAAGTACCTGGGCGTCACCTTAGATCCTCAGTTGGACCTCACTTCTCACATTCGCAATGTTTGCAAGGCCACTAATTGCAAGCTTGGCTTAGCCTACCACGCTAATAACTGCCTTACCCCTACCACCCGCTTGGCCCTAGTTAGGGGGGTCCTCCTTCCATCACTCTGTTACGGACTAGTAACTTTTTCACCTGTTCCCAAATCCAGCCTCACAAAATGGGACACGGCCTACAACAATGTCTGCCGCTTTGCGCTTTCCGCCCCTTCCCTCACTCATCGTTGTGACCTATACAGCTGCCTGGAGTGGCTTCCCCCTGAGAAGCATCGCTCCTTCGTTCTAGGTAATTTCATTGACAACATCATCCGTTCTAGCACCCCCCCAGCTCTGGCCCTTCCCCTTAAACCTGGCCACACCCTACCACCTGCGATCTACATCAACTCAGGAATGCCTGGTTCCTAGAACACGCACCCTTGCGGGGGACCGAGCCTTCCACACCTATGCCCCCAAACTCTGGAACTCGCTACCTGAGCTCACTCGGTCCTCCTCCTCCCACCCAAGCTTCAAAGCCTCCCTCTGGAACTTCCTGAAACCACCCTCCCCCTGTTCCTGCTCAACGTAGACCTACTCCCCTGCCCCTCGCCAACCTGACTGGAAGGTGGGGGCCTCAGCGTGACTTGCACTACTCCTTCTGAATCTGGCCATGATTCCTGGACTTACCACTTGCCCAGGGCACCCCCCCCCGTGCACCACCGAGATTTATCTTGCCTGTCTCATCCTACTCTAAATGCACTATGCCAACCTTGTCCTTGAGTCAGCCTTTGAACTGCCTGTTAATTTAGTTATGTTTCTTGTCTCCTCAATCGTATATGTATGAATTCTGTGCCAACTTTGCCCTAGAGCTAGCCCTGTAACTGCCTGTGTATTTCTATATGAATTCTGTGCCAACTTTGCCCTAGAGCTAGCCCTGTAACTGCCTGTGTATTTCTTATACACTCTTCTCTGTTACCCAACTGCTCAATGTATCCTACCTTGCTTTAGAGCCAGCACTGAATTGCCTGTTATCTTTCTCTGTATTCCTTATGCTCCCTCTGTTGTTTATGTACGAAGTATTTACTTGTAACTACCTTCCTATGTATTTCTAATGCTTCCTCAATTGTTGCTGTATGAAGTTTTACCTGTAACTCTCCCGGGTCGCACCTGAAAATAGGCACATGGCTGTCTAGTGTGCCTACCTGGTTAACAAAAGCAAATAAATAAATAAATACATGGTACACTGACTGTGGTTTGCCCCCCATTGCTGGGCTCCCTGGGATCAAGGGAGAGAGAGACAGATTTGGTTGTTCCCAGGACTTTAATGGTGAGTAACCTCTCTCATAGTAGTAATACCTGATTGGCCAGTTATCAGTCAATCAAGTATTATTATTAGGATAGACATCACTCACCATTTATTCCTATTCTAGATAGTGAAGAGCAAAGACACTCACTCCACTGCAGGATGTTTTTCTACTTTACAGGTATAACAGACCTAAAACTGGGGTTTTGGTGGCTTTGGGATGGGAGGAGGGGGGATTTAGTCACAAGAGGGTGGGAAGGGAGAGGGATTTAAGTGATAAAAATACAGAGACAGTGAGGGGAAAAGTGGGTGGAAACTTGGTTTTGTTGGTGGTGGGGAGGGTGGCTTTGTAGTATTTACAAAACTGGTGGTGGACCCAGTTTATTAACTTAGCTGGGTATGAGGGAAGGAAGGTGGGGTCTAGTGGGGGGACAGGTGGGGGAATATGTTGAAATATTGGATAGAATAATGGAGGGGGGTGTCACAAACTCAGAGGATGAGTGTGTTTTGGGGGTGATTTTAAAGATTTTTGTAATGTATTTAAAAACAACACAGCTGGTTTAATTTCAGTTGGTTTTGTATCTGTATCCCCACACCCACCCGGATGAGACTGAAAATATGCAATATTGTTTACCTTCCTTTATCAGTCAACAAAAACTAAATAAATGAATACGTAAATAAGTAGTGAGGCTAGGAGGATAAGTTTGGGGTGAGGTTCAGTATCTGGTTTTCACCTCATTAAAACATGACAGCTCTAATGATGAGATGGCACTCGGCTTTGCCTTGTGTTTCATAGCCCCCATACTGTAGGCAACTGTTTGTTCTGCAGAACATGCAGTTTTCCCCACAGAGTTCCACAGCAATTTACAGAGTCTGTCAGGTGCTCATGTAGAATTATACATACTGCAGAATTCCATGGGTAAAATATTGAATTCCAGATGGTAGAATTCCACTGATCTCTTCTAGAACATTCCATACAAATTCCACAATGTAAACTGCAATAATTTTGCACACCTCTAGATTTCAGGTGGGTGACCCCCTAGATAAATAAATGATAAAGAAATGTGCAGACTTTAGAGTTTTATTTTTAGCTCCAGGTTATTTGAGAAACCAGATTATATGTGCTCCCACAAGCATTAATACATGGCATGATTACAGATAAACTGCCTTTTTTAACAATCAGAAAGACATAAATACAACTTGCAGAATGACTTATTTTAAGAAAATGGCACCTGTTTGAAAACTGGACATATGCGTACACCAGACCAATAATTTGTGTGCGTACTTCTAGATGGGATGTGGACCCTTGAATTACCTAGAAAACTAACAACCTGGAGGCCCTTCCCTTGATGGATGTTGAATCAGTTTTGTCAATAGCAAAATGTCTTGTCCATCCACAAGAATGCTGGGGGTGAATCTGGGTCTTACCTTTTAAAATCTGTCCCTGTGTCATTGTTGACACACACAATGATTAAAACTTTTTTTATAAGACCGAACACTCAGTCACACACCTACACACTCCCCATCTCAGCCATGCCCTTTCACCCCCTCAAACTCTCATGCACTCACTCTTCACATTCACTCGCAATGCTGCTGAAAATGCTATTGTATGTGTGATAGCAGCTTGAAATTGACTAACAAGATTCCTTTGTCATCTTCACTGTGCTAAGAATAATGATGCAGGCTCTCCATGACAGTTTCCCATTACAGATGTGAGAACATGTGTCACAGTAACTTTCTTAATCTAAGCCACTTCAAATTTAATATTTTGAACTGCATGTAATACAATACAGTACCAGTATCAGTTGTTTCCATTATATCAGTTTGCCTCAGAGCTAGCACTCTCACCATTGGGCTGGGTGTTTGTGGATTCTATTCCCATGGGCTTGGGCCAATACCCAGTAGTTTTACTGTTCAGCATTAGGAGATGCTGGACTGTTTATTTATTTATACTTTTTGATCATGAAAGGCACACTAAGCTATGACAGCTGGTTTGCTGGTGTGTCCTGAAGGGTGGTTTTCCTTTTCAATTTAACATGCTTTATTAAAGTTTTCAAAGATTATGTAATATCACAAGTACAGTAAAACATACACATCAAAAACAATAAACAAAACCTGGAGGGTGGTTTAAATGGATCTGTTTTATTTACAGAGGAAATGTTGGCGATGACACTGGGGAAACTCCTAAACTCTTCCAGAGGGGGCACTAGATTATGTCAGATTATATGTATGGGGCTGTTGTAAAAATCAGAAAATGGCAGTTGGAGATGGGCACAGTTACTGCAAGTAAACAGTTACATACATTTATTGTGTCCACTGCTTACGCTGTACCACTGGCACTGAAAAAACTACACTGTTGGTAAAGAAAAACTTACTCTTGACCAATTTTGTATTAACAGAATTCCTATATATATGAAGGATATCTGTTGGTTGGGGGTTCATAGGAAAAAAGAGGTCAAAGATTCCCTTAAGCACAAGAACATGGAGGAGAGAAAATGCCCTAGGCCATCTAGTAGTGCTATCCTGGAAACTCAGTAACAGTTTCTGGTGTCCTGCCCCTTTGCAGTGACCTGGCAAAAAGTGAGCCAAAAGTGGCAGGAGCTTTTGTTTGCTGATGTCACTTATCAGGAGATGGCATTGTTAATTTCCTGAAAAAACACAACAAAATGACCTTACAGCTGTGCTTTGACAGCTGAAAACATTTCTTGTGGCAGGTGATTTGTGCTTTAACTACACAGCAGAGGGATATTATCCCGCAGGTTATAGTGGAGACTGTACGTAGGGTAGTAGGTGGATTTAGTGGAGGGAATTTGGGATTATTCCACAATGTTTGCTTCACATATGTTGGGATAAGCGTCACTGGCTGCAGTAGGTGTATTGGATGTGCACATGTCCGAAAGGGGTTTGGATTTACTTTCTCAGCTAATATCTCACTATTATGGACACTGTTTGACTATGTTATGTCATGAATTGTATTTGACTATGATTATATACTTTACTGACTTACTTTTTCTTTTTTTCATATTATCATTGACATTCTGTGTCTGATTTGTTATATTTCTGTATTACCTTTCTTTATTTTAATAAAATACTCCTACTTTTCTTCAATAAGTGCCATGGGATATTTTACTTGCACCTGGACAGTCACAAGAGGTGGGCAGAAGAGACCTCAGTTTAATATCTTATCCAAATGGCACCTTCTAATGCGGCATCCCTCTCATACTGCACTAACAGTGTTAGTTATGGGTAGGACCCCAAGTGCCTGGTGTGCTGCTAGAAAACTACAACCATCTGATCTTCAGGACACAGAGGCAAGGGTGCTACCTACTGAGCAACTGACACTGACAGGGACAGTGTCATCCTTCAGAAGGGACAGTTAAAGATGTAGTCCCTTTTGTTGATCTCTGGCAGGTACCCTGGTGGAAGCTGAATATTTTGTGGCACCTTATGAACATTAGCAGGGAGTTCCCTGGCCCTAGGCCCATGTTCCTTCTTTCAATAAACTGGTTTCTGTAAATATCCTTGGCTGTGCGTGGGCTGACTGCTGTGCTTGCCTACACTAACAGTTCACATAACTCATCGATCTGTAAAGTGCTTTGGAATACTTCACAAATGAAAGGTGGTGTACAAATCTAAATCTAAATCTGTTCTTCCTCTGTTGTGGGGGAAAATACTGATTCATTTTTAATCCTTCCAGCTGAGACAACAGAACCAATTTTTTTATCATTTGTTGTTTACATTCCAGATCTCCTTTTTTTTCTGTTTACATATGATGTATAACACCCTGCTAAAAGGAGGCTTACCTTTGGCTCTCTTTGTAGCAATGCGTCCACCTTCTCCTGCACCACTCTTCAGCCTGGTCCTGACTGCAGCTGCAGAACCCAGGGCTAGACTGTACACTCTCATTTGTTCAGTAGACTTGTTCAGTGCCCTTCTCACTGTAGCCAGTGTGCTGCTGCCTCCCTTCGCTCATCCAGTGCCATGGTTGAGCAGCCCAGAGCAAGGTGATTGCTCAGTTTCAAGTAGCTCTCAAAGCTGCACAAAGTGCAAAACTTCTCCTCCTGTGGGAGTACAAACTTTGGGGACACTTAAAGAGCTGGTGACATGATTCAGGCAGGCAACTCATTCGGAAGTTGCCTGCCCGATTAGTTAAATAAACTTGTGCCACACTTTTTTTGATCAAAATAAATACAAAAATTTTAACTTACAATGCCCAACTTGTACCTTCTGTGTACAAGCCAAGCAGCCATCTCAGCCCTGCAACCCCACCATGAAAATTAGCTTTTTTTGATGACATTAGGTATGGGTTGGGGCTGCAGGCACTCTGTATTACAAGGAAATAAGATTTCAGAGTTACCTAATGTTTTTATGGTAGATAATGGTCCATTGAAACTTTCAGATGGGGCAGCTGCTGTATTAAATAAGATGTTTGTTGATACAGGGTCTTCTCAGATCAATACATGTTTTTCTTTTGGTACAACACAGTAAGAAAATAACCAAGAAAAGAGGGTTGAAAATGGACCATTGTTTTGTTTTCAAAATATTGCCCCTGGTTAAGTTTTTGGGGAATTATTGAAATTGAATATAAATAAGGCCCAAGGCCTAGATGGGATTCCATCCTTTTTGCTTAATATTGCTGCTCCAGTGATAGTCCCAATACTGGCTGACCTCTTTAACTTCTCATTAAATACTGGTACCTACCCATTAGCCTGGAAACAGGCAGAAGTGATACCAGTGTTTAAGGGAGGTCAGAAAAATGACTTGCAGAATTATAAACCAATATCACTGCTTTTGGTCACTTCTAAAGTGTTCGAAAAAATTGTGATCTCTCAATTAAATGGTTACCTTGAAAGAAACAAAAAGTATAATAAATATCAATCGGGTTTTAGGGCGCAATATAGTACTAATACTGCACTTGTTAAAGTTGTGTCGGACATCCAGGTGGCCATGGATAATGGCCTCCTGGTTGGGGCCATATTTATAGATTTGTCAAAGGCTTTCAACACCTTGGGCCATCTGGTTTTGATGGAAAGATTAAGATCTGTTGGCCTCAGCCAGGGGGCCCTGGATTGGTTCCATGGCTACCTGGATGGCAGACAATAAAGGGTTAAATTGGGCAGTAATTTTGTATCCAGTTATTTAAATATTAAATCTGGTGTACCACAGGGGTCAGTGTTAGGACCCGTTCTATTTAACATATATACAAATGGTGTCGGACATCTGATGAATGATGTCCGACACCATTTGTATGCAGATGATACAATATTGTATCTTGAAGGAAAATCTGTGGGGCATATACAGGAAAAATTACAAAAACAATTTAATATATTACAAACATATTTTTCAGAACATGGATGGTCCTAAACCCTCTAAAGTCACAGGTAATGTTGTTTTCAAGTAAAAAAGTATCTTTGGATTTAGATATAAAAACATTGGATGGGTGCAGTCCGGCCCTTGTGGACTGTTACACATATTTGGGAGTCTGGTTGGACTCCCAGTGTAATTGGGACTTCCATATTGATAACTTGATACAAAAGCTGAATAAGAAGTTGGGGGTACTGTATAAACATAGAGATTGCCTTCCATTTGATGCCAGGTTAAAGATTGTAAATTCAATGATAATTCCTCATATTGACTATGGTGATGTTGTATATAATGGGGCTGCTAGAGGCATTTTGGGAAGGCTTGATGTTATTTACAACAGATATGCGTGCTTTGTCTTGGATGCACCCTGGAATATACATCATTGCACTCTCTACAGGGACTTAAATTGGATATCCCTGATAGAACTGTGAAACATGCATGTGCAGTGTTTGATTCATTGCTGTTATTTTAAAAAAGCACCAGGATATCTAATAGAGTTCTTGGAGGAGTGGAATGTTAAGGAGGGATTGCGATCTGCAGGGAAAATAAAATTTAGGGTACCACTTATGAGAACAGCGAGGGGCCAACAGTGATATATATATATATATATATATATATATATATATATAGGCCCAAAATTGTGGAATTCATTGCCAGGGCATTTGAGGTTATGTACTAACAAAACATCTTGGAATGTATTAAGATCTTGACTTGTAAAGGAGGCAATGTCTCCAAAAAGTTGTTGTACTTGAAAGATTTGCACATATTGTTAATTGTTGTATTTTTTTTATTTGTGTATGTATTTTGTTGTATGTATGTATAGTATTTTAGAATGAAACTGATATTTTGTACAGAAGGACCCAATTGTAAATTAACTGCTGCTTAATTGGGTTATCCTGTTTCTGTTATCAGAAATAAACTTTTTACTTCTACTACTACTACTACTATATAGTAAATAATAGGATGGGAACAGGATTGGGGAGGGAGGCTGTCTAAATGTACTAATGTTATCTTTGCTGGCAGTTATACATGTATGGGGTGATATATCACATACATCATTTCCCCATACATGTATAACTGCCCCCAGTCCCACCAGATGGCAGCAGGGACTGAGAGGTATTGATCCTGATGGTCAGAAGCCACACCAAGGGACAGAAACATGTTACATTAGAAGATAAAATGAAAGACTTCAAAGCAGCAATGTTTGTTGTTTCTCTAGCCCCAGGACTACTGAAAATGGGGCCAGAGGACACACAACCTGACTGGGAACATTGAGTGTTCCTGTGTGTAGCTCTTCAAAACAGACAAATTATTACATACTAACATACTAGGTTGCCAGCAGATTAGGCCTTATGGTCTGTCACGCCTGCCCAAGATGCAGCTCACAGTTATTTTTCTGCTGCTGCCCCCTCCCCTTTTCCTTCCCTTGCTCCCCAGTTCCTCCCCCAGAGATACCCTGCTGTTCACCTCACTCCCTACTTGCACCTTGCCCATGGGCCTATCCCAATCCCTCTTAAATCCTCCCACTGATTCCACTTGCATCAGTTCCTCTGGTAGTGCGTTCCAAGGTGCCATAACCCTCTCCATGAAGTAGTGTCTCCTCACCTCCCCTCTGTACTTCCTCCCTTCCAGTTTTAGGCTGTGACCCTTCGTAGTCCCTTCCCATTTCAATTTAAACAAACCCTTCATGCTTACCCTATTGATACCCTTCAAATATTTAAAGGCCTTCATCATGTCCCTCCATCCCTTCTATCTTCCAGGGAGTACATGTTCAGCTCCCTAAGTCTCTATCTTCATAGAACTTTTCCTCCCCAGTCAATGAATCATCTTTGACGCGCTCCTCTGGACTCTCTCTAGTGGAATAACGTTCTTCTTTAAGTGAAGGCGCCAGAACTGCACAAAATACTCCAGGTGTGGCCTCACCAAAGAATTGTACAGGGACAGTAGAACCTCCATCCTCCTTGATGTTATCCCCCTAGCAATAAAGCTGTGCATTCTATTTGCCTTAGCTGCCACTCTCCTGCACTGCTCTGAGTGATTCATTTTGGCATCTATTACCACTCCCAGATCTTTTTTTTTCTTGGAGACCATAAGCTGTTCCCCACCCTAATGGTAGTCATACCCAGGATTCCTAACACCTAAATGTAATATGCTACACTTCCAAGCATTAAACCTAAGCTGCCAAATGTCTGACCACTGTTCAAGCCTCTCCAAATCTTCCTTGTGTGCCATCCTACCTTCCTCATTGTCCACCACCACTCCTAGCTTGGAGTCTTCAGCGAACAGACTCAATTTGCTCTTGACTCCCTCCCCAATGTCTACTATGAATACGTGACACAAAAGTGGGCCCATCACTGATCCTTGTGAGACCCCACTTATAACCCATCTGAGTGTCAAGACCTCCCCCCTACCAGTACCCTTTGCTGCTGGTTACTCAGCCAGTTCGCAATCCACCCCACCGTTTTATCCCCCACCCCTAAGTTCCTCAACTTACTTATTAGTCTCCCATACAGCGCAGAGTTGAATGCTTTCCTGAAGTCCAGATACAGGAGATCAACCAGCCTTCCACCGTCCAGGGATCTTGTCACCCAGTCAAAAAAATTCATATAGGTTGGTTTGTCAGGATCTCCCCCTGACGAACCAATGCTGCCCGTTCATCCTGAAGGCCATTAGCCTCCACAAACTCAACCATCCTTTCCTTCAAGATAACCTCCAAAGGTTTCCCCACTATGGATGTCAGGCTGACCAGTCTGCAATTTCCTGGCTCATCTGGAGTTCAAGCCTTGTGGAGGGGCACAACATGTGCCATCCTTCAGTTCAGAGGAACACATCCTGCTTGGAGGGAAGAATTGAATAATTCTGACACTAGTGCAGCCAGTTCCTTCAGGATCCTGTGGTGGATTCCATCTGGGTCTGGGGCCTTGTCAGTCCTCAAGGGCATGAGAGTCTCCCTCAGTCTCTCAACCTGGATTTCACCATCTGTAAGTGTCACCCCATCCCCATCCTCTGTTGTGTTCTCCAGCCTCTGTCGTGTCTCCTCCTGTCCAATCCATGTGAAACTGTAGCTCAGGTTTCAGTATATTATGTTCCTGTGACACTGACATAAGTTTACAGCTCTTGCTCACCCCTGCAAAGCAGCTTATTTACAAGCTGGCTCAGGACTGTATGCATACTTTTCCCCAGGAACTGACAGCCATTGAGAGCCAGGGGTTTAACATAATAAACAATGCAAGAGATGCTAGCCACTGACATATGATCCCTGGACTTCTACACAAGGGAGAGACGTGTGAATAGAGCAGATTGTTCTGGAAGACACAAGGAGAAAGACCTGTGACAAAGTTCAGCGGTCAGTCACAAGGTTGAAAGAAAGCTGTTTAAAGAATCTTTGCAAAAACATTTCTGTTTTCTTCAGGAACAATGCCAAAGCTCCCGCTCTGAACATTGTGAGCTATCAGGACTTGTCCTGACAGAGGGTCTAAGTTGCCTGAGGCCCTGACTGAATGTCTGCTCCTTAAGGGTGGAGGTGGTTACTTATGAACATTTTTTTCATTGACTAATTGAAAGGGGACAAGTGTGAGAATTGTTCTGTTGATCTATAATTGCAGTTGGAAACTTTATCTAAATATATGTCATGCATGTCTTCAGCCTTACCACCTTAAAGCTTGATGCTGTCAGGTTTCAGAAGTTAAGCCTAGCTGGGCCTGATTAGTAGTAGAATGGGAGACCACAAATAAGCACCATATGCTGCAGGAAGTGATGCTGGTACCTCTACAAGGGACATTCTCCCCTTGGCTAAAAATAACCACACCAATACCACAGCTTGGTGTTTGGGGGATATTATTGTTCTGTCAGAGGTGTTGTGTTTGGGATAAGATGTTAAACCAAAACACCAGTGCCTACATATTCAAAGGGGTTGCACCTGGTGCAACTGAATTGCACAGGTGCAACCCCAGAACTGTGCCTCGGTGCAATATTCAAAAGTAGGAATTGCTCAGCTCAATTCCCGATCTGCCGGGGTGCAAAGACAATGTATGCAGCTCATCTCCGGGGGCATGCCCGTACAAATGCGGCACATCCCGATATTCAGTCCTGGATGTGCGGTGTATCTGCTGGCACAACCCAGAGATGTGCCGTATACCTGGGCTGAAAGTTGAGCCCATAACAAACGGCTCAAGTGCCCTCCACCCACAGGCATGCTGCTGTATTGCAGTGTGCAACACAGCACCTGGCAGCCATGGATGGAACCCCTCCCCCCAGAATACCATGTACGAGCATACACAATAGTCTCTGGTGGTCCAGTGGTTCCCCCCTCCCATCCTGTACCTGCAAATAACATCATAATATGAAAATATATCCCCCTGGTGATCTAGTGGTTCCCCCCTCCCTGTCTGTGCCTCTGATCACCGTATATAATGTGCTATTAATAGCCCTGGTGGTCCAGTGGGTCCAACCTCCCTGCCTGTACCTCCAATCACCATTAATAAGGTGCTATTAATAGCCCTGGTAATCCAGTGGGTCTCCCCTCCCCATGCTGACCCTCCGAGTGCTGAATATAAATATATTGCTGATTCCTGGTGGTCCAGTTGAATCCCCCCCTTCCCAGCCAAATCCCCGATCACTGTCATATGATCAAAATAACTGTCCCTGGTGATCCAGTGGTTGCCCCCCAACCCCTCACCCACACAGAACCGCAGCCCACCCAGCCCCTGGTCATTGGCAGGCAGCATACCCACCCACATACACCATGGCTGCCAGTCATCTGGACAGCTTACAGTAGTGAAAAACCACACAAAGAACAAGGCTCAGGTTTGCAAGGGGGAGCTGTAGCACAAGCAAGCCGGTTTAGAAGAGCAACACAAAGAATTTGGCTCAACCCCAGTCAGAAGTAAAGAAATGACCATGCTCAAGTCATAAATGTAATAAACAACATATTTATTATTTAAAAACAGTAGCATCCCTCAGAGACTCCTCATCTATGTTTTGCATCGCCCTTGACCCTTTTTCAAGACAGTAGTAGCTGCAAGTTCATTTGTCCACACTGTGGACCAATGGGCATGCAGTACATACTGTAATAATGCACAACTTTGTGAATGAATGACTTCATTCACAAAGTTGTGAATTATTACAGTATGTACTGTCATGCCCATTGGTCCACAGTGTGGACCAATGAGCTTGCATCTTCTATTCTAAGCTGTCAGTTGGTGGGCAGTCATGGTGGTATGTGTGTGGGTATGCTGCCCACCAATGAATGGAGGAGGAGTTGGGAGGGCTGGGGGTCCTGTATGGGGGTGGAGGGAACCACTGGATCACCAGGGACAGTTATTTTGATCATATGATGGCAATCGGGGATTCAGCCAGGGAAGGGGGTTCCACTGGACCACCAGGGATCAGCAGTATATTTATATTCGGTGATCAGAGGGTCGGGATGGGAAGGGGGGAACCACTGTACCACCAAGGCTATTAATAGCACATTATGTACTGTGATCGGAGGTATGGGCAGGGAAGGGGGAACCACTGGACTTCCAGGGCTATAAATAGCACATTTTTTATGGTGATCAGAGGTATGGGCAGGGAGGGGGAAACCACTGGACCACCAGGGCTATTAACAGCACATTATTTACAGTGATCGGAGGTACAGGCAGGGAAGGGAAACCACTAGAACACCAGGGCTATATATTATAGTCACAATGGCTGGTGATGTTACAGGATGGGGAGGGAGTATTACTGCGGTCCCTGGTACAGGGACCACATGCTGTGCAGGGCACCAGGTGCATTTTGCTTGCCAGCCCTGCCCAGCACATGCAAATGGGGCCATATTGACATGCAGATAGCCCCATTTGCACCTTGCATGCATAATGGCGCCATTTGCATATTGGTGTCTGAATATCAGGAATTTGCACATGCCGTATCTCTGATGTTCTGGCACATTTCCCATTCCTGGTATTCAGAAATGTCTGGGGGGATGTGCTGATGCATTGTGTTTGCGCAGCATGCTTTATGTGATGTATTCATAAAAGCTGCTCCATGGCACTTCTCTTTTGAATATAGCCCTTAGTTACTCCAGCACAACGCAGTTGTGCTGCACCACCACTTACATCAGTGCCAGGCGCATTTCTGAATATCGGGCCCCTATGCCTAATCTGGTAGTTATTTAGAAGGGCTGTAAAGATCTCATGCCACTTTTTAAAAAGAGTAGGGGAATTTTCCTGGTTTTCTAGCAAAATTTGCCACCATTCACTAATCCAACAACAGATTAACCTAGATTAATATCGGTCAGTTTGCATCTGAAGCCCCCATCTCTCAGGACAAGGCTGAAGAAAGGATATATTTTCTAGATCTCCTTTCCCAGTCAACAAAAATAACAATATATAAATACAGTAATATATAAATTATTTAATTAATTGAAACTATGCAAATTAAAAGAGGTGCCACTTGATTAAATAAAATTAATTGTAACATTTCAATTAAATGATTGTTTTCATTGGGATTTATAGTTAGGTTGCAGAAAGGAATAAAATCAGCCAACCTTCTTATTCTTCACAGCTGTCAAATTTAAGAACATTTCAGGAGTTCCTTACCTGCAGCACTCTTGAAAGAAACATGGCATATCGTATCATTGCTACATGTTTTGAACAGTATGTTGCATATGCTAATATCACTAATCATTTGTATCAAAACAATCAAATTAGATTATTTCAATTTGAATAAGCACTGCTTCATATCTTGGCAGAAAACTGGCCAAGTTGTATGTTTAAGTCTTGACTAATCACACTCCATTTTTGTTAAATTAATTACTCTGGACAAAGTGGACACCTTTTACATTACAGAAACTATCATTACTCATTATAAAGACTGAGTAGCAGAAATTAACTTGACTGTATATAGAGTGAGAACAGTGGCGTTTGGAATCGTAGTTGCCATAGTGAATATATTGTTCTTCCTGAACCACATAACCTTTTCAAATTCTTTTTAAAACTGTACTGTGTTTAAAAGTAACAAGTACTTTGGTGTGTTCATTATTGTGATAATGGGATAGTGGTCAGGGTCTACAAGGTAATAACTGCACCAGTGTGAATAAATGCAGAAGCCATTGGCCACAATGTTTATTATCACCCCAATCTGGTTATTACTGAGTAAAACCGCAGTCACTATACCATTATAGCTTTTATACTAAAATAAAACAAAGTTGTAAAACAGAGCTTCAAAATAAATTGTTTGCTAGTGCGACAGAGTGTCTGTGACACACTGGAGTGCCAGCCTTAGCCAATCAGAACACGGGGATTAGCATATGGTCTGATTATTGAGTATACTGTCCAATTACCACAGATTAATGGGACAGTATCTTATTGTTGTAACTGGCTGAAAGGGATATTTCTCAGTATAATAATATTTAAAGCAATGTATCAGATTTTTATTTTAATAGGAATAGCTTTCTCTCTCTGAGGAAGCTTACCTTTTCAAAACACTACCCAGGTGGTTTTCATAATTTTAATGTGCACCCTGTTTGCTTGGAACAAGACTGTATTTTTGCCCAAAGGGGATGTCCATGTGATCTCTTTTTTTCCCAGTGCTGGCCCCACCCCTGTGCTGACATACACTCTGACATATGCAAAGGGAAGCATGTGAGTGGGCACCTTGTTATAGCCAATTGGTTGACTTTGCAAAGCAGATTTCTTGCATGTTATTGATTGATAGATTTGTTTCAAAAGTTTAACAAGGAAAGACATACTGAGCTGATAATAATCACTTTCCAGATGTGTCCTGGAGGAATGGGTGAGGAAAAAATACAATAGGTAAAACAATAAAAGAACATTAACTGAATTAACAGGGAGTGTAATTAAGGCCAGCACTTAATTAGCAATGGGCTTGTTAAATAAGGACTGGCTTTAATGATCCTAGCAAAGAAATCGACTTTGCAATGTCATTTAATTGACAGTAATGGGGTGTGTGCTCACCTAGCTCCCTGTGCATATGTCAGAGCATAATAGCATATGCCAGTGCAGAGAGGAGCCAGCTCTGGCAAGGGTAGGGATCAGCTGGTCTACCCCCTGGGCAAAAATACTATACCTTCTCATACAAACAGGGAGCACTTTATCATTGTGACAACCTACTGGGTAGTTTTTTGCATGGTAATCTTCCTCACAGAGGAAGTCTTTACAAAACTTGGTAAACCACTTCACTCTAATGTGCATAATAAGGGAAGGGAAAAGAAGGGTTTCATACAGTAACACAGTGCACATTGTATTCCCAAAGAGAATTCCAAACCATGGGCAGCTGACACAGTTGTCAACACATGCACACACATACTCACACACACACACGTACACACTTTACAAATCAGACTGAGTTGTATTAGGTTGGGGGTTGTTACGATACGGTTGCAAAAAATTGAGTCAAACCAGAGTTTGCAGCAAAAGCCAGTAATTTGACTCATAACTCAATTTCTCCATCCATTACTAACAAACTCCCATCTGTAGACAGCCCTGGACCCTACAAGTTTACAAATACTGAGAAAACAGGAACATTTGTCCATCTAAAAGGATAAGCAAACTTCTCGTGTGCCTGCAAAGGTGCTGTATACAGCTACTTCTGCCTTTACACTGGTAATGTGCATGCAGGAAAATGCTTTTGAGAGGGGAAAGTCAGAGAGATAAAAAGAAATGTATTGCATGCAAAGCCTAGGCATGCTGAGAGGCTTTTGGAACTTTTCGTTGGTGCAGTTCTTATTGTTTCAAGTTTGGGGGTATTATGGGGTTGTCTACAGATAGTGGTGGGAATGTTGTTTTCCCCTGAGTGTAAAGTATAGTATCTGTAGATAAAAGAGTACTTGTCAGGACTGGTTATCTTACTGCAGTCACTGGGGGAGGGAAATTACATGTTCCTTTGCAGGGTTGAGTGTTGGGTTTGATGGTTGAGTAGGGGAAGGGGCCTATGAGATGGGGGAGGGTAAAAATGATATAATGCTTGATCCATTAATCACTTTTATGTCAGGCTGAATTGGACCAGTTTAGGTTTTGCAGTTCCTGGTCAAAACTGACTTGTCAGACTAAGTTTGCCAGAAAACATTGTAATGCAACCACTAGGCTACAATGCCTCCATGTTTCGGCATGTAGAAAACATAATCATTTGAGTGAACATTCAATTTACTAAACTTTGTTTTAGCTAAGCTGCATGTGTGTGTGTATGTTAATATGCCTATGGTTTTTGTTCATTAGCCACTATGCTTAGGATTGCATCATACTCCCAGGCTAGCCGATTTTCAAATGATTTTGCTTCTGTTGTAGATTCACTTTGATACTTGGCTGCTCTAGAGAATTGCTTTTCTCTGATAATAAATTAGCTATGTCCTCAGCTGTGATTTTGGGGTATGACAGATGTAGCGTAAATGTGATTTCTTACACTGAGTGCTTCCTATCTTCACACTCTTCAGATGTGTTTAGTCATAGCCCTGGTGGGCATGTAGGGGAACACTAGATTTTAACTCTTAAAGATCCATTGAGGTTTTCACTCAATTGTTAGATAAACTGTTTTATTGGTTTTAAAAAGTAATTTATTTTTGATATTCAGATTTAATCAGTCAGCCATCCCACATGGGGCAGGCCTTCCTTTTTGCTACCAAGGACACCGGCCTTTGGGGACCCCTTTAGTTTGGCTCTAGGGCATTGATAAATGAGACTGTAGTCTGGGAGTGATGTTTTTTTCCTTTATTATGGCACTGCACTATTCCCTTTTTTCATTCTTCATACACCTACCCAGTTAGGCAAATCCACTGCAGTGCCACCACCAAAGCATATCAATTGTTGATAGTCTCAGTTTTAAGGTGTTGCTAATATGAGTTGGACAGAGGCTGGATATGTTGTCCAGAGATGGAGAGTGTTAGCGCCCTGTGCTTACTCAGCATCTGCCAGTAGTGGTGGAAGTCCTGAACTCAGAAAGTGAACAGTTGTGCTAGCACAGGTGCCACAGGTCAGCCCCCTTACAAAATGCCATTAGAGTGGGCTCTATAAAATAAGATTATAAAATGGGCCATGAAAATCCTGTAACCTCATGAGCATGAGTAAATCCTGTAATAGATAACCAGTAAAGAGCTCAATGACCAAATAATTACTTTCTTTGAACCTTATTTTATTTTGTTGATTTTTATACAAAATCATTTTATAATCACAATAATGCACCTCAGGGGGTGTGTAGTATTGCAATTTATCCACTTCCTGTGTGGTTAAAGTCACCCAGCTGTGCCTTGTGACACATCACACAAGGCATGGATATATCTCACCGCAACACACTTCATGTTATACATTATCACTTAAATGAGTAACTTAAAACAGAACTGTGGGGAACAGTAAAAACACGATCGGAGCACAGTTTGGAGGCCCAGTACCTCAAGCCCCCCTGCAGTTACACTATACAATTAGTACTTTAAGTACCTTATTACTCATAAATTTGGCAAATTCCGGTGTTGCAGCTGCCATTTTTTAATGCGGGGTACTCACCACCAGCTATCACACTACAGATATCGCAATATGCTGACGAGGCTGTGCTCTTTCCTGTATAGTGCTCATATGTACAGATATTTAATAATTTCCGTATCTACCATGCCCAGTGTTATTTTCAAAGAGTTAGCCAAAATGCCATATGTATGCCTGGCACACACATGGCATTTAGGCTAATTCTGTCAAAATAGTGCTGGTCATAGTAGATATGAAGATGATTAAATCTCCATACACACGGGCACAATACAGGAAGTGGCAAAGCCGCGTCAGCATATCACGGTATTTGCAGTGTGATCTTTGGCAGTGAGTACCCCCTATTAGAAAATGCCAGCTGCACCACTGGCATTTGTCAAATTTACAAGTAATAAAGTACTTATATATATATAATGAGACTGCGGGGGTAATCGGGTTACTGGAGCCCTGAACTGTGCTCTGATCACATTATTACTGTTCCCCATAGTTTTCCTTTAAACATGCCATGAAAACAATGTTATTAACTTTTTGATTCAGATTACAAAGTAATAAAGCAAGATTAGAAGTTAAATCAGTTGATAACGTTGGATAGATTTAGTGCTATCCAGTTATGATAGGGTGTCCGAAGGCTCAGGTAGTGTACTTTCTGAACTCATCCATTTACAGTAGACTGAATATTGAATTCAGATAGTGGCTATCCACTGCAGGTCTGAACTTCCAGAAACTGCAAAGATAGTATCAGTACAATGCTAGCAGTTATATTTAATCAACAGACTCCATCTGTCATTCTGTTTATAGCCATGTAATGTAGCTCAGACTTAAAGTACCTTTCCTGGTGCTCTTCATTTACAGCAGAGTTGTCAAAAGAGAGAGATAGAAACAGAGAGCGAGATAGCAGAAGACACTGTGTGTGACACAAGAAGAAATCAGCAAATGACATAATTCAATGGAAGTCAGAATCTGCAGCATGTTTTCTGCAGAGCAATTATTTCTCTCATCACTGAACATCATCTTACAAGATGCATAGTCACAACTGTTCGTTTCAGTTGTTATATTATTTTACTAGGTATATAACTGTAACATAAAAACTGGCTACCTGGGAAGAAATTCAGAGTGAATATGGGTCACTGCATGATGTGTGCCATTATTCACTGTAACCAGCCCTGAGACATATACAGGAAATATTCAGCAAAAACATCTCTATACTCCTAAATGCTGAAAGAAAACAATGTCATTACAATAAAAAAGCAGTGTAGGGAAAGGAGAACAGGGGAGAACAGTAATAAAGCAGTTGGCATGAGAGTGGCATGATGCTACAGTCAATCAAAAATAATAACTGAAGCTTACTACTGATGGTAGTTGGGCAACAACTCAAACATCACAGTACATTTCAACAAAACATGAGCCCTCAAAAGTGCGGGCAGAAAAAACATAAAAGTAAACCAAAATCCAAAACTGGTGAGTGCAATTAATATGAAACGTACTTTGTGCACCAAGCAATCTTGGAGAAATACTGGAGTGATGAAAGCAGAGAAGACACTGGATTAGGTGCCCAAGGAGTGAGGAGAGGAGCATACAGAAAAGAAATGGGGCCTCAGCAGAGGCTTAAGGACAAGCCTAAGGGAGGGAAAAGAGTTCAGGAGAAAGGACAGCTGTACTGAGAAAGCAGACAGACCAGTTGGAGCAGAGCAATAAGGGGCAATAAAGGAAAGCAAGTTAGAACAGCAGAGGGTGTAATAGGAGGAACCAGAGGTGGAAAGAAGGTCAGACAGACAGTAGGGAAGGGATGCAAACCAGTAATTAGAAGAGAGGCCCAATGGGATACTGTAATTCTGGGAAGATAGAGAGCGAAGGGTGAGGACTTGACACAGGGAACAGTGATGAGTAAGAAGGGGAGAGCCAGAAGTAAACCAACAGAAGGAGTGAAAGATAGGATCTAGTCTGGCTAGAGTAGTTTTGGAGGCACTACCGAAGACCACATCTGTTTAGTCCAACAGCAGAAGAATTATTTTAAGAACAATTTCACGCCAAACTGGGAGTGGAAGGCATGACTTGTTTCTTTGAAGTGCACCTGGTATGTGATGTAGCTTCTTGAGGATGACATGAATATGGACTAAAAAGTTGGGATGATTATCAAGCCCCACCCCAATGTACTTGAAACAGGGGACTGACTCAAGGGGAGTGCTATAATAAGTAGAGAAGACAGGGATCTCTCCAAGTCTACTAAGTTGATGGTACGAACCAAACAGCATGGAGACAGTTTTCTTTTCCCCATTCAGCTAAAGCTGACTGGTTCAGAACCAGCATTGAACATTATCAGAGTCATTCTGTAGGGACTGTTCCAAGTGGGGATGGAGACTGAAGAGGTTTACATGTGTATATTGTCTGAGACACAGGCCAAGGGGAGGTCAGAAAAAACAGAGAAGGGGATAGGACCTAGAACTGAGCCCTGGGGCACTCCAGACATTTTTGGGAGGCCAACATGGATACCCCAACCTGGACAGGCTGGCTACAAGCAGAGAAGCAGGAACAGAACTTGTCCACTGCCAATGCTGGGAGCCAGTCACATCCCCACTTATCAAGGAGGAGAAGATGGGAAACAGATTCAAAAGCCTTAGCCAAGTAAATAAAGATGGTATATGACCCTTATCCATCCACTTTAGGATGAAGTCAGTGACATGTAGGAGGGATGAGATGGTACAGTGGGCTTTCTGAACACCAAACTGGAAAGGTGAGTGAAAGGATGAGGAGTCAAGAAAGTAGGAGAGCTGAGAGAAAACCATATTTTCCTAGAGTTTAGCCAGTGAGGGGAGGAGAAAAATAGGGCAATAGTTCATAGGGGAAGATGTTTCACCCCCTTTGTGAGGGAAGAACTCTTGTCTATTTTCAGCCAGTGGATACTGAGAAATTCCAAAAGGAGAGATTCCGTAGCACAGAAGGAGGGGCAGTGATGGCAGGGGCAGATAGGTAAAGAAGTTTAGGATCCAAATCATAAGGACTGGGGCCTTTGGAAGGATCAAGAGCAAGAAAAGCAGACAAAACATCAGAAGCTAAGACTGGAGAGAAAGTAAACAAAGAAGTGGAGGGGGATGGAGTAGCAGTAGATAAGGAAGTAGGAGAGACAGGAGTAGGGAGGGCACAGGAGGTGAAATGAGTGTTGAAAGTATTGGCAGCCTCCAAGGGTTCAGAGATGACTAAGGGATGGTTGTTGAGTTTAAGTGTAGGTGTGGATATGTGGGAGAGGAGATAACAAAATGGAGTGAATAACCCTGTAGAAACACTGAAACACAGAATTTGTCAGCAGAAAAGGACCACTTGGCCCACCCAGTCTGTCCAGATTGTTCCTGCCTAGTTTGTCTCTGCAGACCCTAGCTTATTTCCTGCGATCGTTCCTCCCCCCCAATTTCTCCAATGTCTATCCAATGCATGCACAAATCCCCCTACTGTTTTCACTTCTACCACTTTCACTGGCAGTCTATTCTAGGCATCCACCACTTTTTCAGTGAAGTAGTACTTCCTTACATTTCTCCTATATTCCCCAACTTCATCACATACCCTTGGGTTTTGGTGCTCTTCCTCGTTTGAATGAGACTCCCTTCCTGCACCCTGTTCACCCTGCTAGGTACCTGTAGATCTGTATAATATCTTCTCTCGCTTTCCTGTCTACCAGGTGTACATGTTGAGATCCCTCAGTCTCTCCTCATAGGGCTTTTGTTGCAACCCATGCTCTATTTTAGTTGCCCTGGTCTGGACTTTCTCCACCCTGTCTATGTTTTTTCTGAGGTGTGGCCTTCAGAACTGACCGCAATACTCCAGATGGGGTTTCATCAGTAAACAATATAGTGGCAACACCTCCCTCCTCCTTCTGGAGATACCTCTCCCTATGCATCTTAGCATCTTACTAGTCCTACCCTGTAGAACTTACTTTGAGAATTAACATTGTTATAGAGAACGGAAGCAAAATAATTAACTTCTGCCTGTCTGAGAGACTTTGTTCAGGCATTACGGTGGATTACTCCATTGACAGCACCTAAACCAGTTCTTGTGGGAACCAGAGACTTTATAGAGGGACCATAGTGAGTCACAGGCCCTAAGCAGAGGTGACTTTGGAGCTGACCCAAGTCAGATGGCACCCATGCACTTGTGGTCTTCTCCGAGGGGGAGTGCGTGTCCCAGGCAGATGTTAAATGGGAGGAAAAAAGGGAGAGGGCAGCATTAGTGCAATGGTTTTTATGGGACTAAGGGGCAAATAAAATGCTTCTGTGCAGCAGACAACTTTAAATTTATTAAAAAAAAATATTGTCCAAACAAAGTTCTTCTCTCAAGCAGCAGTGTTTTCTTTGGATCTCAGACACTCTTGGAAGGCATAACTCAAGCTCCCTGCCAGTCATGCATTCTCCACAGAACACCTCCTCCTTCCACCTTGGGTTCAAATCTGAGTGCAAGGTCTCCCACTTGGTACTTTAATTTATTTTTACTATATGAGGATCCATTAGATGGTCCTCAAAAGCAGTTCACTCTCCTTTATTTTTCCCCATCTAGTGTTTATCCTCTGTGGCGGCTGGCAGTCCCAAGTCAGCCGACCGTATCAGATTCCATGGTCATTCGAGGTACCCTCCCTCTTGTGCCCTGGCGGACTACTGGAGCTGGCCTGGGGGCTTCATACAGCCATGGCTCCTGAGTGTTCTCCATTTTTCTCCCATTACCCAAAGGCCCCATAACACAGTTGCACATGTGTGTGGAGGCTCGCATGCACACTGCAGCACCGGTGATGGCCCCTTCTGCCCTCCTGACCTATTGCCAGGTTCCCCCCGGCATGGTGCTGCCACCTAGCCTCCACTGGGTGGCAGCCAAGTGCTGGGGAAATCCCTTGTTCCTCCCTGAGGAGGAGAGCTGCCTGCTGGCTGCTCAATCTGCTCCTTGCCTGCCTTTTCAGTTGACCCCCGGAGTTCTGAGCTCGTACCCAAACCCATGGCACCAGGTGTGGAATCCAGTGCCTCAACCCTCAGTGCCACTGGGCTGGCCACTCTTCTTCTTTATCCAGGCCCATAAGATGTTACATACTTGATTTGGCTTACTTATGCTTATAGCTTCACAAGGGTGAAAATTCAGAGGGTCATTCTGGACGAGTGGCTGACATTTGAGTATCAGGTGTTGGCAGTAGTCCAGAGTGGCTTTTACATCCATCTGAGGAACATCATCCGGATTTAATCCCTTATTCCTCCCCCAAGAGACCTGGCAACTCTAGTACATACATTTGTGATGTCTTGGCTCAACTACTGTTATGCTCTGTACCTTGGTGTCAGTGGAGGTACTCTACTGCACCTGCAGATAGAGCAGAACACAATAGGCAGGCTACTGACTGGCCTTTTGAGGACCTGTCATGTTACCTTAGTAGTGCTGGAACTGCACTGGTTGCTGGTAATTTTGTGTATCTCTTTTAAAGTGGGTTTACTAACTTAAAAGGCCCTACATGAGTTGGGTCCTCACTACATGTAAAAGCTCCTACATCCTCACTTCTCCTAGTGCCCTCTCTGCTCCACTGAGGTGGGCCTCCTGTCAATACCTAGGGCCAGGTTAAAATTCTCCTGTGACTGGGCCTTCGAGATGGCTAGCTCAGTTCTCTAGAACTAACTCCCGAGGACCCTTAGAGAGGTTCGCTCTGTGGAAGCCTTTAAGAGGGGTCCAAACACACACCTTTTAAACAAGGCTTTGGTGACTACTGAGTGTTTCATACTGTTTATCATCTCAGTTGATATTGTTGTCTGCTCTTTATTTCTTATTTAAATATTGAATATGTGTTTTATTTTATTTATGAAATGTGCTGTCTCACTTTTGCACTTTATTGAAAGGTGCCCTGTGCCTCTGGGGGGGAAGGACACCAATATAAATAAACTTACTACAGTAATACTACTTTCTGCTCCTTCACTTTGACTCTTCTTACTTTAGGTACACCCGTACATATGTACTCTAGGTAATGGCTCTTTCCCCTTACCTTTCAGTATCATTGCTTTCTTTAAAATTACTGTAGCTGTTTTTGAGATGCTTTTTCTCTCTGTCTCTCTTTGTAATTAAGTGTTCTCACATCTTGTTCCAGGTGTCTCTAAATCTTCTTGACTTGCTCTCTTTTTGTCTCTCTCACCCTTTGTCTCCCTCCCGTCTCTCTCTCTCTCTCTCTCACTGTCTCTCTCTCTCTCTCTCTTTCTCATCAGCTTTATTCTCCACTGCTGTACTCTGCATCTCTCTGTGGACTGCATTGCTGTTTCATGCTAAAAGGGTCCCTCTGAGGACCAGAACCTGACAATTAATCTAAGCTATGTCCAAGACTTGGAGCTCTGCCATCGAACCTCCAGACCCAGCAGGTCCACCCCAGCCCTTTATTCCTAGAGGCTGGGTTCCCAGCCTTAAGGCTGGAAAGCTGCCCTCTTTCTCTCTTAACTTTGCCACTCACTTTTTCAGCCCCAACTCTAGACTGGGTGATGCTGGTTCTAACTAGCTACTTTTAGTTCTCCTTCCATTTCTTGTGGCAGAATGTTCTAGTTTGTGCTCTTGGGATTAACCCGTTACTCCCTGGGACCTTGTAGTAGTCCACAACTTTGTGTGTATGTGGGTGGGGGTGTGGAGGAGGGTGACACATGTAATGAACAGCTGGATAATATGTGTGAAAAAACATTACTATCTGCTGAGTGCTAGTTGGCCTATGTGAAATTTATATATTTAGTGTCTGTCGACTGGGAAAGGAGGATAGACAATACTAGCTATATTCAGCCTCGGGGATATAGATGCAAGCCAACTAAAATCGATCTAGATTAAGCTGTTCAAGATATTTTATTGAATGGGAGATATTTGGCCAAGACACAAAGGAAATTCCCCTATTCTTTTTGAGAAGTGCCATGGGATCTTTAACATCCACCTGAACAACCACCAGGAAAGGCAGACAGGACCTCAGTTTAACATCTCATTTGAAGGATGGCAAACCCTGACAGTAAAGCATTCTGTCAGCACTGCATTCATGTGCTAGCGTTCATACAATGAGCCCATTCCCAGTGAGATATTAGATCCCACGAACCTCTCACCCACATGCATGGTGATTTGGGGTGGTCTTAATCCAGTTTCCTGTGGACACATACACATTACAGAATTATGAAAATAGTTGATTGGCAATGTCAGCCATGTTGGCAGTCACACAGGGGCCAAGGACTAAATGGGTATGAGGTTGAACTGTCATCACACTCGTGAGGTGAAGTCCATCCATGGCAAAGTTGTGGATCATCTGTGGGGATGTGTTTGTGTGTTTGTAATATTGCTCTGTGGCTGCCTGTGCCACACCTGTTACAATCACTGAATAAAGAACTTTATTTATTTCAAAAGTTTCACTAGGTAAGACAAACGGAGCTGGTAACAGCTCATTTCCAGATGCATCCAGGGGGGAGAGGGGAGGGAGTAAATGATAACAAGGTGCAGAATAAATCAAATACAAAATACAGAAAACAGTATAGTAAGGTGCAATAGCAATCAAAAATACAGTAAAGTTGGGCAGTTAGAATAAAATGCGAAATGCAGAAATACACAGCACAGTAAAGTGCAAGAGTAATAAAAATACAACTATTTAGGCAGACTCAAAATTGCATACCTGCTTAATTATATAAAAGGTACAAGTCAGTATAAGGAACAGGTGCAAATAAAACTGATAAAACCATATGTGAATACTTTTAAGAGCACATTTAAAGTAAAGCTCTACCCTATTCCCATGAGGTACCTATCTTATGGCAGTGTTAGCTGGCTGATGCTAAAATTTTTATTTTTAAGTATATCCTTTTAGTATGGAAAGGGATCATAACTGGTGTTGAACCCATGGCCAGCTGATCCCTTCCAACTTCCTGGTGTGCCTGATCCACCGCTGTGCACAGATGTTTAGTGACATTTGAGCATATTAGTTGGGCGGTGGCTTTACTTTTCCTCTAAGAGTGCTTAGTTACGAAAAACAGCATTTAAAAAAAGTCCCCATTGACCTGTATGGGGCTCATCCCCACACTTTCCCTGCTCACACATTACTAAACATCTAAGTACAGGGGCAGAGCAGCCATACTGGGAAGTTGGAAGGGATCGGCTGGCCATGGGTTTGACACCAGTTATGATCCCTTCCCATACTAAAAAGATACCTTTTTAAATTAAAATGTTGGCATCCATCAGCTAATGCTACCATAAGGTATTGGGCTATGAAGCCGAATACCTTATATCAGAAATTTCCTTTAAATGCAACACCGACTGGGGGCATATAGTGGGCATACAGATATTGCTTCAGGTCAGGGGGCCTTAAAAACAGGGAGTGGGAGGGCCAAGCCATTTTCTCATATCAAGTCCCCAAGCAGGACCATCAGGGAACATCACACGTGGGGGTATAAAAGAGGAGTACCTGACTCAGCTGGAGATCTATGTACCCAGCACAGGAAACACAGTGCAAAGCTGAGCATTGCAACATGTGCCAGGGTATGTCACAATGCCATGTTGTACTAAATTTACGACTGTACACTAGGATATAATGGGATGTGACCTCTGACTGCATGCAGTAACATCCAGTTATGAAGGATTTCATCTTTCATTTTAGCAGTTTCTGCAAAGACTAGAAGTAACTGCAAACATTTATGAAAAAAATTGTGTTCTCAAGAATTACAGAAACCCAGTTGTGTACTAAGAATGTTTATTTTAAACTCAGAGAGCATCAGTCATTCTATATAGGGTAATGGAATTTTATTTGAGTACTGAACAGTAATCTAAATTTTGGTATGTGAGGCTCATGCATGTATCAGTTACAACAATTCTATCACTATGCTGTGACCTTTGGCTTTTACATTTGGGTCTGAGTTGTGCTGTCACAGTATAAATAAAAAGCCTAGGGGAGAAAGAGTGAAAAAAAAAATATTCTAAACTTTTTATGTTTCAACGTCTGTTTAAATTTATATAATCTATTTGTGTAGCTTTTACATCTATTTCCAACCATTTTTGACCTTTAAAGGTTTTCCACTGAGGAAGTTAAGTCCATATAAAAACACAATTAACTCATTTATGTTTTTTCCTTAAAAGAACTGCTGTTTGATGAAACATTTCTTATAACCCACAGTTCTGCATTTATAGTACTAAGAGCCCACAAATCTCAGCACATTTGACTGGCTGACCTGAGAAAACAGATATTGATAGCAAAGCACTGAATTATAATGAATATTTCATTAAAGGAAGATTGTTTTGGAAAAATTAAAAGGAGCACATCAAGGAATTCCATTTCATGCAATGTCAAATCCCTGAACTAAACTTAGAAAGGTCTTTAGGTCTTTCTTGGCCTACGTGTTGGCCATGGGCTATATTAGGGTCATTGTTACTCTCTCTGTTGAGTCCAATGGAAATTTAAAAATAAAAGGGAGTCAGGGCCCGAGTACCCTCTCCCTTGCCTTTAACTGCAAAATACAAAACTGAAGAAGTGATGATGCTACTCTACTTTCATGAAGTACTGTAATAACTCTGCTTTGCTGATATTGTAATAACTTGTTTAAAAACCTACTGACACCTCAAAGAAAACTTTAAAAAAACATAATAATTGGGTACAATTCTGCTTGCATTCCATTTATATTTTATATATTTCTCCTCTCCATAATTTTTTGCCAAGGAAATGTGTATGAATATATGATCTTTAGCCCTTTGAGTTCATTTTTAGTTCGTCTACCACTATAGCTTACTCCCTACTTCAAGTCATAATCCTCTGTTGTGACATCATAATCTGTTGCCATGGGAGTAACTGTGAGGTCACAAGCAGTGCTCTGTGACTTCAGGTAGGGAGAAAGCAGCAGAATAGAAGATCTCTTCAGGAGTGAAGATACTGTTTTCATGCAAATGACCATACTACTAAATAATGGAGATGAGGAATACAGAAGTAATGGGAAATACAAGCTGGACAGTGCCTAAATATTAGGTTTTATTAAAGTTATCCTGAAAGTGTTACCAGCTCTTTAATGCATTTTATACATTATATTTTTTTTCTAGCTAAGAGCTTAAATCAGTAAAAATGCTTTGGAGAGTGCCACCTACCTCATTCAGAGTTCAAGTCACCAAATATTATAGAAACATAGAAAATGGTGGCAGAAATAGGCCCTTGGTTCACTCAGTCTGCTGTAATACCCTGTCCTGACCCAAGATCTAGTGTCTGTCCAGGGTTATTTGCCAGTTTCCTCCTCCCATTTTCCTGCTGTACCACTACCCCCCCACCACCACCCCTGATCACTTTTAGCTCCTTAACTCCATCTCAACTGTGTTTGAAGCCATCGATGGTTTTGGTGTCCACAACCTCAGCCAGTAGGCTGTTCCACAGCTTAACAACTCTATGTGTGAAATGGAATTTCCTTACACCCTTCCTGACTCTACCCCCTTCCTACAAATTTTCACTCATGGCCCCATGTTCTAGATTTGCTATTCCTGGTGCAAAGTTCCTCATAGTTTACCTTGTTGATTCAGTTCAGGAACTTGAAGGTCTTTATCATATTGACCCTATGCCTTCTGGCATCAAGCAAGCATATGTTCATTGCTGTAAGTCAGTCCTCATAAGGACTGTCCTGCAAGCAGTGAATCATTTTGGTTTCTCTACACTGCACCATTTACAGCCTGTTCCTGTTTTTCCTTAGGTGAGGACTTTAGAATTGGACACAGTACTCCAGATGTGGCCTCATCAGTAATCTAAAGAGAGATACTAATACCTCTTTCCTCCTGCTATAAAAAACCCTCTCAATACACTCCACCATCCTGGTTGGCTTGTTGTAGGCCTTGTTACATTAGTTAGATTGCTTAAGGGAGTCACTTATGATGACTCACAGGTGCCTTTCCTCAGTTGTAGTGCCCAGCTTAATCTCTTCCATCCAATATACTGTCCTGGGTTTTATTTTCCATATATGAGCAATAGGACAATCAGGGATGCAAAAGAAGACACTGAGATGGAGAGCAGATAAAACAAACAGAATGGAAAGGGATCTGGGGATTATAATATCAAACAACCTTAGGGTAAGTGACCAATATAGTAAGGCAGTTGGCAAAGCTAACAGAATGATGGCATGCATAGGAAGGGGGCATAACTAGTAGGAAGAGGAAAGAGCTGATGCCATTATATAAGACCATGGTTAGACTGCTCCTGGAGTACAGGATACAGTTCTGGAGGCCTCATTTAAGAAAGGACATAGATGTAATAGAAAAGGTTCAGAGATGGGCAACAAAGAAGGTGCAGGGTATGCAAGGGGAAACCATATGAGATAAAACTGAAATAATTAAATCTGTATCCACTGGAGTTCAGAAGAGAGAGAGAGAGAAGACATTATAGAGACATTCAAGTACATGAAGGGAATAAATAAAGTGAGGGAAGGAAGTCTGTTTAAAAGGAAAGTCAGAGTTAAACAAGAGGTCATACTTTAAGATTGTGCTCCCAGGTCACTCCTGTAAAAAAGGTTTCAGCTTAGTGTGCTATACCTGGTTAAACAACTAAATAAAAAAAAAAAAAGATTGGAAGGAGGAAGATTTAAAGGTACTGTAAGGGGGTGTTATTTTACTAAGAGGGTGGTTGGACCCTGGAACAGATTGCTCAAGGAGGTGTCAAAGTAATAAGAACAAATCCAGACAGAATATTTTCAAGAAATTAATGCTTTTTCAGCTATTTATTTTAGCCAGGTAATCAGGCCAGGACCCCTGCGCTTCAGGGTTTTTGTCTTTTGAAGGCAAGAACGCTGGAGAGCTGGGGTCCTCGCCCGAATACCTGGCTAATATAAATAGCTGAAAAAGCATTAATTTCTTGAAAATATTCTGTCTGGAGTTGCTCTTATTACTTTAATTCCATTTTGAGGCTTGCAACCTTCTTAGGAGCACCCCCCCTCACTTGTGGTGTGCTGCTTTTTACTCATTGTGTTTTGGTACTCAGGGAGGTGGTAGGTGCTGAAATGGTGGAGGGATTCAAGAGTGTGTGGGATAGACATATGAGGTTGGTTAGAGGACAGAGGATAGGCTCCTTGTGCACCAGTGACAAGAAGGGGAGGGGTGAGATGGGCAGACTGGATGGGCCAGGATGGTCCTTTTCTGTTGACACATTACTATGATACTGTTATATATTTCCCTGTATGCATCACCTTTCAACTGCCAAACCTTGGGCCCACTGTCCAACCATTGCAGGTCCATCTGCAACTCCCTTACCCCCTCCTTGCTGCCTACCCTACGACAGAGCTTAGTATCATCTATGTGAAGTCCTTCTCCTATGTCAATGATGAACATATTGAAGAGGATCGGACTGAGGACTAAACCTTGTGGTATCCCGCTTCTGACCTCTCTTTCCCTGGATTTGACTCCATTAACCACTACTCAATGATGTCGCCCCTCTAACCAACTAACCACTCATCTAATTATGTCCTTTGCCATACCTTGATCCTCTAGCTTCTTTAACAACTTTCTGTTTTGCACTAAGTTGAATGTCTTGCTGAAGTCAAAGTAGAGTGGAGGCTGGATTTTCAAATGGCAGAGGGACTAAGTCCCATGCTACAGACGGCTGGTGTGAAAGAAGTCTCTGCACCAGTGAACAGTCATATTTTCAGCCCATGCTCCACAGGGGCGGCAAGCACAGCTGTGAAGGATGTTATGCCTGATCTAATGAGGCATAATTTTGTGGTGCTGCGGAGTCAAATAAATGTCCACAAGCTGTTGTAAATCATGGAGTTGGCTGTAAAACATCTACCTCTTTGAAAATCTGGTACATGCATGAAAAATTGTAGCTCCACAACTGAAGACCCAATTGCATAAGTTTTTTCACACCTGCACCAGTTCCTGGAGGGTTTGAAAATCCGGCCCCAGATCTACTACTGCCAATGTCTAATGCCCTAGTTACCCAGTCAAAGGATACTACAGCATCAGGTTGTCTGGCAAGACCTCCCTGCCATAATTCTGAAGTCTGCTTCTCTCCAGGTAGTCCACTAGGTCCTCTTTGACTAGTATTTCTTTCAGTTCAGCTACAACAGAAAATGACTTACAGGCCTGTAGTTACCATTTTCTCCTTTTCCTCACCATTACGGAATGGAACTATATTTCTATAGTCCAGCCTTTTTGAATGACTCCTGACTAAATTGAGCTATTGAATAGCCCTGCCAGGAGTTCACATAGTTCTAAGGCAAGTTCATTGAGCACCATCTGATACAACCCATCCGGACCAGGGCCCTTGTTTATCTTTAGGGCTGCTAACCTTTTTCTAAATCTTTCTCTTGTACAAACCTTCTGTCTCATTTCTGGGATCCCCCAATCAGCAGCCTTTATTCTGCTTTTCAGCAAATGTCCCCTGTCCTCTACTGCTAAAACTGAGCAGAAGTAGTCATTAAGAATGGCTGCCTTCTTGATGTCCTCCTCTATACCCTGCACCACCCCCGCCAGTAAAACAATTCCTCCTCCAGTCTTTCTTTTATCCCCTAATATAGTATAGCAGAACATTGTTTTTCCCCACCCTTGTCCCCTGCACAATACTTATCTTGGTGTCTTCTTTTGCATCCCTGATTGTCCTCTTGGTCTCCCTTAATTTCTCCTGTTTCTGACTCCAGTCCTCATTCCCATATTTCTGCTTGTATTTGATGAAAGCCTTTTTCTTGCCCCTCACCATATTGGAACAAGGGCTTATAATATTACTTTTTATAATAATGCACTTCGATTTACCTTGGGCCTTACCCAAACATTATTTAATAAAGTACCCCAAATAATAAATGTTTACATGTGATATTATCCTATGCTCTCTAGATTTAAGTATAATGATACTTGACACTGCTTACCCCATGTATAGTAATATGAAAAATAGATATTTTATTTATACCTATACAATGGTTCTAAATATTTCTTATTAGCAAAAATATCAAGCCTAATTTTGTAAACATTAATAAAATTGTTTTAGAAAATTGAACAACTAATAAATAAATTTTAGCAAATAAACAATGTAAAGAAATAAGTGATATTTAGCATAGTAAATGGTAACAGTTATACTACGTTTATTATACTCAGTATTTAACATAACCTTCATGCATAAAACATGCAAACTCATAACATTAATTTTTTAGATTATTTTTGTATAAAATTTGTTTTAAAACTTCATAGTATGTAAAGTGTCTTTTTTATGAGAACTGGCAACAACTCATTACATTAGTGGTTTGTACTATACTTTTATAAAACTCAGTTTTAACTTTTTAGATTATGTAAAATCTTTTTTAGTTTAAAGTTTTTAAGCTATATACTCAGATTTTATAGTTAAAAGTAGATTTTCTCTTACTTTTTTAGGTAAGCAAATTTAAATTACCAAGACTATTAATTAAAATTAGTGGAAGTAATTAAAAAGGAATACTTATATTTTTGGTTGTAGAAGTGGTTCTCTTCTTTTTAACTTAGAACTCTGGCTGAGTCTGGCTTTTGATGAAATGTTTTTTTTTTTTTTTTGTTAGCTAACTTTGACCCTGGAACTTATTTTAGCATGGATACACTCTGCAAGTTAAACTTTTGCTAAAAATTAGTTTTTGGATTTGTAGAACACAGCTTTAATCTGTACAGTCTATAGCAATACTGGAGTCAAATAACTTTTTTTGTGGATAGCAAGTTATAATAACTGGAGCCTATTGATTTTTTATGTTGTGCATCTACTTTTAAAACCTTAGAACAATAGACCTCTTTCTGCTCAGCACGCTGTATAGCTTGTGTGAGTTTTAAAGGTAAGTCTTCCCAGTCCTCAGCAGGCAACATTACTTGTCAAAATGTTCAGCAATAAACACAGACTTTGCTTTATACACAATGAGAATGCCCTTGCATTTTTTCCTTGCCTCTGGATATCTTTAGCAGCACTGACCTTTGGCTCTCCCTAGGCTGACCCCTGCATTTTAAATAGGTGTGACCCAAAGTTTTTTGGCCTAGCTTTAGTATAAAGCTATTAAAATTTTCTGTCAAGCCAACGTACATCCTTTTGCATCTTTAGCTTGGTCTACAATGAGGTGTGACCAGGCACATTTTTTAATATGAAACTGCTCTGGTGATGTCATCACCAGATCTTTGATTGTCCTAAGTTACTAGGAAGGTAGAACATCTCAGAAGATAAATGACGACATACAGACATTCCTCCTAAAACACTTCTCTTTTTTTCAAACTTGGTTTTAGTTTAAAAATATTTTTTTTAATAAAATCCTTATTTGACCTAATTTAAACATTAAACTCACATATTTAGGTGTTTTACCTTAAGCCAATTATCCTAGTATAATTCTGATGTTTGTAACATTTATATTTTCTAAGTTACACTATTAAGGTTATAACGTCATAATTTTAATAAAACCTTTTAAAATAAAATGATAGTTTTACTCTAAGTAGTCCAAGCTACAGAATGATGTAAGATTTATAAGAAAAATCTATTTCTTAAGTCCCTAAAACATAACTTTTTGTAGAAACACATGAAGTCTGTTTTTTAAGGAAAGCAATAAATCACTGTTAGAAAAGTTAATTTACTATAAACTTTTACATGGTATTTTTTTTATAGCAACAACCTACAGATTTAGGGCCAGATATTTAAACAATTGCACCCAGCGCAAAACCATAGCACTGGAATAGCATGAGGCTGCAATATTCAGAAGCCCTAATAGCACCGGCACTGTGTGATAGCTCCGACGATAAAAGTAAATGTATGCTGGGGCAGGAGTGAGGGGAGTGGCCATGAATGCTGGCTGCACGGCATATTCAAATATATAGCACTGCGCTACAGGCATTAGCGTGACCTGTAGCATGGCGCTAAATACCGCCGACAAAAAGCTGGCGGTAATGTAGCAGTGCCCCCCAGCATGATCCCCAAGCCCCATAGCCAGGATATGTAGAGAATTTCCCTGGTGTTCTAGTGGCCCCCACACCCCCAAGCATGATCCCCGAAGCTGCGGTATTTATAGAATATCCCTGGTGTTCTAGTGGTCCCCCCAACCCCAAGCATGATCCCTGATGCCCAGTAATCCTGAAAAGAGAGCAGTACCTGGTGGTCTAGTGGTCCCCCCAGAAGTGCGCCGCTCGTCCTCCTGGACACAGCCTAGATATGGCGCCAGTGACTGGCTCAGCCCTCCTCTCACCACCAAGGCTAGCCACCGACTGCAGTATGCATGAACGCTACTAAAGCACTCATGCATACCACAGTCAGCAGCCAGCCATGTTGGTGAGAAGAGGGCTGAGCCAGTCGCCGGTGCCGAATCTAGACTGAGTATGGGAGGACAGGCGGTGCACTTCTGGGGGGACCACTAGACCACCAGGTATTGCTCTCTTTTTGGGACTACTGGGCATTGGGGATCATGCTTGGAGGGTGGGGGGCCACTAGAACACCAGGGAAATTCACTAAATACCCCGGCTACTGGGTCGGGGATCATACTTGGGGGGGTGGGGACCACTAGAACACCAGGGAAATTCTGTATATACCGCGGCTTCAGGATCGTGCTTGGGGGTAGGGGGACCACTAGAACACCAGGGACAAATAGGCGTTTTACATGGACCGGGCCGGGATTCGTGTTTGGGGGGGCAGGGGGACCACTGGACTACCAGGGAGTGGAGCCAACACAAGTGAGAACAGGGACCATGATGGCTGAGATGGGCTGCCTGGCCCAGCCTGTCTGTCCAGGTCCCTATATATTGGATGGCTGCTGCACAGCCCAGTGACCCTACAGCTAACATCCCCCCACCCCAGCAGGTTTGCCTTATACCTGCCCCATGCATACTTGTGTCCCCCCACTGTGTTCCACCTACACCTGCTGTGGGCGGGCTCTGTTGGTGTGGGGTTGGGGCATCATCCAGGGCACGTGTGGCCACAGTTAGTGTGTGTGTGTGTGTGTGTGTCTGTATACAGCTATCTATCTATATATATATATATGTGTGTGTATATATATATATATATATATATATATATATATAATATATGCGTGTGTCTCTGTATCTATCCATATTTATAGATCGCTGCAGATCTACACACACACACACACACACACACATATATATATATATATATATATATATATATATATATATATATATATATATATATATATATATATATATATATATATATACAATATATATATATATACACACACACATATATATCATTATGTACTGCTTGCAGTGCTGCATAGGTATGTTGTATGCACTGCTAGTACCTGCCAGCACACAGTTCCTGATGCTTAATGCCTGTGATTACATTCTGACCAACAGGAGATGCTGTGGGCATGCTTTGGCCTACAGCATCCAGCCTGTACTGCCATTCCGACCAACAGGTGGAGCTGTGTGCACCATGCAGTAGCACCTGGCAAACTGCATGGTAATGTATGCTAAGCAGCATATAATGAGATGCAAATGTGCCTGTTTGCCCATGGATTACCTAAGTAGGCTCATTTGCATGGGAGCTTTGAATATAGCTCCCGTTTGCCCTGGGCTAACCAGTTTGCACTGGGCTAATGTGTCAGCACTGTGCAATCAGGTTAGTCCCGGGCAAACCTCACTTCAGCATAGCACAGTTCTGCAGTGTGTGGCCTACATTGTTGTTTGTAGTCATACCTCTCAACTGTCTCTGATTTTCAGGGATGTCCCTAATGTTACCTCAAAGGTTTACTCTGTCCCTCCTAAACATTGTGTTTCCATGACCAAACAGTGGGGGTTGTAAACATTAAATAATGTCAAACATTAATGTTACAGACATGTTCTTCCTTAGAAAATGCATGTTACACTAAACCACTTATTCTACGGATATCACCAATTTGTAAGATGTGTCCCTGCTTTTAAACCTTTGTCCCTGACTATTTTAAGCCTTGTCCATGATTTATGAGGCAGGCAGTTGAGAGGTGTGTTTGTAGTAGATGTGAGACATCTCTGTGCAATCACACACAATGTTCTCCACCTGCAACACTGGCTTGCTTCAGCATCTAATGAGCTGCAGTTGCAGTTTGCACTTCCCTGTTGCTATATTCAGTGCTGTCTTATTCCCGGGATATTTTTGCCCTGCACTCCCAGACCAGTTTGCCTGACTTCCTTAGACTGCTATATTTAGCAGGATTAGCACCGGGCTATTTCCTTTTCAATATAGCTTGCTTTGTGCTCCGGGCTAAGTTTGTCCGCCGGGCAGTGCTAATTTAGCCCCGGGGCAAAATTTTGAATATCTGGCCCTCAGTATTTATATTGTTTGACTGCTTAAGATGTGAGCCATCACAAAATACTAGAGTTGTCTAGTTTTGAAATAAGAAAATATTAAATTTTATTTATAACTCTAGAAATTTTTATTCTGCAGTCATAACACTTGGTAAGTTTATTTATCATACTATTGTCCAATAACTGTCCAATTTTTGTAGCGGCAGTATATTGCATCTTTAAACTATGAATAAAACGTTTTATTTCTTTACAGAGTAATGGGACTTTTAAAGTCTAAGACAATGTTTTTCCTTCATGCTAGCCTGTATTAGTCACATGACCTCCTGTTTGATTGTAGTCATGGCTACCTAGCTTTAGCTAAGGCTTTTTTATACAAACACCCATAAATCTGTCATGCAAGGCTTGGACACCAAAGAGATGGTCCTTTGGAATGTGGCTAGGCCCCTTAGAACAACATTGCACTACATGCTTAGCTTGGAAGGTGTCTACTTACATCACGGCTTAAAAAAACAAAATGGAGTCTCATCTCTATTCCCTCAGACCTCATCTAGCATATGGCAAAGTGCTGCTTAGGGAATAGAGATATTTTACTTTTAAGCACCTTGTCCTAAGGTTTAATAAACTAACACTTTTTGTTTTTTCTTAGGAACTTATGCAAACAATAATCTTAACCAGAAATTAGTCCCTTGTAAAAATTGGATAAAACAATAATTAAAAAATAAATTCTTGAAGATAAAAATAAAATCATTTTTCCATCAAGGGTTTTGTCCCTACATTTCCTTTTTCTGAATTAAAATGCACCCCAAACATGCATTTGCAATTTAAAATGATAATTTTACTATATATGGGTATATAGTTTTAAGCATTGCAGGGAAAACAAAACATAAAAGACAAAGTTGAGTCATTATGTGGTAACTTATGACATTATTAGCACATTACATCATCACATATGACATTATTGGATGTGACATTACAGATGTGACATTTCTGGATGACATCATTGAAGATGTACTATTTTGCATAGACATGTGTACAGCAGTACATGAACTCAGATGATTAAACATGATTATAACTATGTACACTTTTTAAATATTTTTTACATGGTTTTGAATATTTTACAAATACAACTTTTTTTTGTTTATTAACTTTAAACTGGAGTGGGTGGGGGCAGCAAGATGGCTGCAGTGCTGCTCCACTCCCTGCAGCAGGGTTTTGCTCTTCTGCTTTTTGAATAAGCAAACATTTTATGTTTGGATACATGAATGAAACCTAGGCTGTTTTTATATTTAATCCTCAAAAATGTGCCTTTAGAGCACATTGTTGTTTCTGTAAGGTTGTGTAGTCGGCTGTTTGTGCCCATTTCTGTGCAGTGTTTGGTGTTTTATTGGCGTTCCGCTGGCATTTTTGTTGGAGTGGTGGAGTCGGCAGTGAAGCCATATAGCTTCAGTTTTATTCTTAATTTCTCCTTGTCATGACACAGAAAGATATAGAAAAATAAGGAGAGATTTCCATGCACAGAAACCACACTAGCTGTAGTGGTGTATGGAAATTTACAATCTCGAGTCCGAACAAGACTCCTGATAAAAGGAAAATCTGTTACAGAGGATTGTTGGACTGAGAAGAGGAGAGACACCTAAGCTTCAAGGAAATTTGGCTACCCCCATACAGAAAAAAGGATGTTGAAGGATGCTGAAAGTACAGTGGCACTTTACGTGCTGACAGGCTTGTTTAAGCCTTTTAAAGGTATGCTATGGTTGCCTAGGGACTGTGGTCTCCAAGATACGTTTTATCTGATAGGTTTGAATTTACTGCACCTAGAGGAGGGCTTTCTTTGTTTTGTTTTAATAGTGTTACTACAGCCGGGTGATGAGCTGGATTACACAAAGGAGGATTTGGCCAAGTACAGAAATTAGGCTGGCTTTCCAGACTCCTGGACTCCTGGAACTCCAGATAATGGCAATGGGAGCAAAACATTGTAATAGACCTATGAATGATGGTTCCGCTGGTAAAAACTATGCTGATTCAGCAATAATCAGAGATTGACTGCAGGGTATTTTCCCCAAAAGTTACTGTTTTTTTTCCTCCTTTATTGGGGACATTATTTATGTGACCTCAGGACACAGACCTGGGATAAACCCCTTAAAGTGGTTCTGTCCCTAGTTTTCATTTGCCGTTTGAACCCTTTCTCAAAGATGGAAAAATGGGGACTCCAGGAGGCATATCCATGGGGATGGACCCTGGACTCTGTCTTGAGAAAACTGAGCAATTTTGGGTCCTGCCCCTGGCAATCCCTTTGATTTCTATAAGGATGCTTTTCAGTGGTACACTTTGTAGTGGCAGGAAGAGATCAGCTATGGGCAATTCATCCCTACCAGGAACTGCTTCACCCTTTTCTCTGCTAAGGGTACTTAAATTATTAAAACTACTTCTTTATAAGAACACTTTTGAGTGAGCCCCTAGTAAACTGAAATAATGGAATTTTTTTTATGGAGCAGATTCCCATCATAGGGTTAAGTAAAAGTGTCAGCTGAAAAGACTACTTGGATGGAGCTGACTGTTTAGAAGTTTTGTACTTCCTAATTTTCAAATGGTTTTCTGATTATGAAAGGTGGTCTTTAGTCCTGCATACTAATGTATGATCTCTAGGGTTATTGGGGCCTTGTATGCTTGTATGCTTGGGCTCTTGAATGCAATGGAGCTATATTTCTATTTAGCTGACATATGTCTACAGATATTTTAAGCTAGATTTGCATGACTTGTACATGACGTAAAAATACTTATGTTTATATGTAGGTCTAATAATTTTTACTTATTTGTGCTTCCTGGTTATTTTGTCTTTAAAGTTCTGATTTAACTAATTTTATTTACAAATTCAAATTACAGAACAAGAGGGCTGATATTAGATATCCAGGTGCTTTCAATAGCTTATTTTAGTGTTAATTGGATAATGGCTATCCTATGGCGTTGCTAGTTAATTAGCCTTGGATGAGCATTTATTACTCACAAGTTCAATCACCATTTGACAATTTATGAATTACATCATTGTACTTATTTTATGCTTTTGAGCAACTAATGATGACCTAATTTGTCCTGATTGAAGAGGTTACCCTAGGTCTGAGGGGTTTACTCTTGCAGGGCATTGTCAGTTCCCACTTTGTGGATCTGATATGGAAATGTAGGACGGGCAATGCCTGGCAGAAATTCCTTTTTGAATTGGGATGGAACCAGTGCCTATCTTGTATTCTGTTAGCTATTGAGTTCTTTGGACTCCTTGCTTTATAATGTAGCTATATCAAGTTGCCATAAATGGCAAAATGAGCCCTGATAGTTGAAACTTGACAGCAGATAATGGGATAAAATAGGTGATATTCTGCTGAAAATTGGGAATCTGCCTGTCTGAGCCCTTTCTGGGTTTTGTAAGAGGATGTATGAAGTGGTGTTTGGCACTGTGCTCTGTGAAGGAATTCTTTCTTGGATTTCAGGGTGTTTCTAAATTACCCTTCCTAGGATAGTCTGCTTAAAATGAATTTGAATGGAGAGAGATTGGATTTAAAACTGGATATTTAATTGACAGAGCATGCAGTGAAATTAATAGCCCAAAGTCTAATATGAAAAGCACTTCATTTATTGAATTAATGGAAGCAGATGCTAGTTCATGTGTGATGTAATTTCTATGTATTTTTTGTAAGTTTTGGTTAGGTAATGTTGTAATGGTTTTTAACTGATCAACAATAAACAAACTTTGAACTTTAAAGATTAGCATTATAATTAACATTTTAGATTTTTTTGTTTATCATTTTTATTTGTTTTACATTTTTGTACCTTTTTACATTTTTAGTATTACAGTACAAATAAGGTTAGTAGGTACTTATTGTTACATTTTATGAGTTTTTTCTTCCCTACGTGTTGAAGGCACTACTAAACTGGCACTTGTAACTTTTACTAGTGTTAACTAAGATATTATTTTTTGATTGGAAGTTACCTTTTTGGTATTACAGGTATTTAAGTTTAAGCTCTATTTGTAGTCCACCTTTATAGCAATCATAGTTACATTGGGGTTACTTAAATGAAATTACAAAAGTTTTTTATCATTTTGTTACCTTATTATACTTTTATTAAATTAAAATTAAAATCAAACTTTTTCTTATTTTTTTGTACGTTTCGTGAATCAGAATTAACATCAATTAATTTTTTAGTTGAATTTATCTTATTTCTCAACATTTTAATTTTATTAAACTACATATGCAAAACTTTTTTTAATCTCTCTTTTGAGGTAATACTTTTTAATAACTGGAACAACACATATCTGAACTGTAAATGATTTTTTCCTTTTACTTTTTGCTAACCACAGTTAATTTTAAAAGTGACAGGCTTTGTTTTTGGATTAATGTACTAGGGCTAAACATGCATTACTTTAGTGCACACACCTAGGCACAAACAATATAGAAAATGTATTTACTTTGAGATTGTTGCAGTGAGCACCTTACCATTTGTCACACTTGAGGGATAATTTATGCAGACCTCAAAGTTGGTGATGTTACTTTACTGAGTAAGGTTTTTTTTTATTGTGACCACAGAATTTTATTGACTAGACTTGTATACACATCCAGTTGTACAAGTGTATTAATTTTAAGGCATGGCAGATGTCAAACCTTGTATCACATACAGGATATAGTATATTTTTTTATCTGGAGTTTTAAGGCAAGTGCCTATATTTTTTAAACTTTATTTGTGGTTTGGAACATTTGTAACCATTTATTTTAAAACTGGTTAAACCTGTGCACTGTTTGTACAATACAAGACTTTACCAGCTCTGTTTTGTTTTGCATTTTGGCTTTACCTCTGGTTTTATTGAGTGGCACCTTTTCTTTACAGTCCTTAGTGGGTTTTGTACCTAAGAGTTCAATGTTTTTGTCAAAAACAGGATGGCACTGGGAAAACAGGACTTGCTTTCTTTGTGAAGAAAGCTAGGTATTTGTTTTAATTACAGATTTATCACATCTTGTTTTGACACACAAGCCACATAAGCTTTACGTTTTTATTTAACCAATTTTTAAAATTACCAAAGCTAAATATTTTACTTATTTTAAATCTTACAAAATTTAGTTTCATTATTAAATTATTTTATTTTACAGTAGCATGAGTTTTATTGTTTAGAAACTTTACTGACTCTTTTTAAATGGAATAGGCCTCTTTACCTGTGACCATAAGATTTTTTGGCTATAGTCTAGAATAGGTGTAAACCTCTTTAAAATGTCATTTCCAATGAAGAAATTATTTGTTTTGTTTGTAACATGCACTGGATGTTTAATTACAATTTTACCAAATCTTAATTTTAACCAAACTTTTCCTAAGGTCTTTTGAGCTTTTTTTTATAACTTACAATGTGTAAGCTGTTAGGAAGGGGTTTTTCACTTTTTGGAATCACCTAAGACATTAGTCACTTGATCATACAGACTTTTAGACATGAGACTTACTTTAGCCCCAGAATCAAACAAAGCCTTATGATTCAGACTGTTTTTAATGTTTATGTTATAGTAAAATCTTGTTGCTTTTTTGGGGAAATGAAGTTGTCCTGGCAGAATTTGTCTTTTTTGTCTGGCAACACAACATTTTTTTACAATGACATTGTACACTGGTTGATACTAGCTCAGGAACCTTTTGTGAAAGGTTAAGCACAGAGATAGCATTTTTAACTTTACTTGGCATTTCATTTTGAAATCTTATTTTAATCATATCATTTTTTTTAACAATAGCAGTTTTTGTAACTATGTTAACAATAGTATGAGCAGGATATACAAGTCACATATTATTACTAGTCCCATCTGTACAGGGTACAGTTGAGGAGGCATTTTTCGCAGAGAAGAGAAAGTCAGGAGATGATTGAGAAACTTGGAGTACATAGCTTTGTAAAAGAGTTTGTATTTTCTCTAGTTTTTTTTTTTTGGTCTCCTTCTTTTGTGAATTTTTAATTATTTCCTTTAGTCTTGTACAACTATGTCTAGACCTGCTTTGAGCTGCACTATCATTTTGCTGATCATATTCAGAATAGTGGTGCACCCTGTGGTCAGTTTTGTTACCATACTTACAGCCATACCTTGCACTTGGACCTCCCCCCTTTTGAGAGAGGGACTTTAGTGTTGGTAGTGGTTTGAGTCTTGATAAGGCTGCCAAGCACCAGGTGGACCAAGCATGGGCTTTTTTTTGGCTAATCTTGTGGGGTTTTTTTTTGTATTTTTTGAATGTTTTACACTCTGAATTAGAATACTAATTTCCTCTTTGTCTAGGGGAAATTCTATTTTTGCTTTGAGGCAATTTATTTTTTGAGTCGGATGACACACTTACTGATATACCAGAATCAGTTAAGCAATTTAACCTTTAGAATGTTTTTATTTTTTCTTTAACTTGACTTACTTTGTAAACTTTTATACTTTTCATTTAATTTAACCAAATTTTTGTTAATTTGTGTATAATCATCTGCTTGTTTAACATTTTTTGGTTTTAAATTTAAACACTATTTTTGATATTGTTGTAACTTACTTTGCAAGACAGCATTTTTAACCTTTAGCTTGACTAAGTTACAGTAGTTATTAGAAAGTTCATTGTTATGCTCCTGTAAAAGCTTTTTTAAAATGTCTACCTGGCCTGCAAACTTACCAGACTTAAAACATTAATCCTCCAACATCTTTTTTAGCTGTTGTATCCTTTTATTTTTACTTTTAATAAAAGTCAGCTGTGCTAGGGTATAAATTACTGTTTTAGTGATAAGCATATTTGTAGTTACAGCTAGTGTTGTCATGGCTATGCAATAATGCTTGCAGACTTTTAACAACAACAATTAAGTATTGTTTGGAAAAGCAGATGAAACAGCAATACCTTTTTACACAACAATTTAAACAAAGTCTCTTTTTTGAGGCTTTAAAAGTTTTTTTGTTGTTGTTGCTTTACTGTTAGTGATTTTATTTTGTTCACTTGTATGCTTTAGCTTCCCTTTTCTTTTGTTTAAGGTAACTTTAGACTTAGAAAAAAAGAAAAGTATTATTTTTGTAATTTAGAAATATTGCAAATACTAAAAATAATAACATTTATTTTTTATACACTGTGGGCTGGATATTCAAACTGCGCCATTCTGAGGCATAAGTCTTGCGCTGCGCGCAAAATAGTTACGAGAGGGATAGGCTCAGGTGAGAGTTCAAAGGAGTTGTCATTGAGCAACTCCTTGAATATCACCCCCAGCCACACTGTGCATGGCGCAGTGAAACTTGCACCACCGCAAGTCGTCAGGTGGAGCATTCAACTTGCGGTGGCCAAGTGCCATTGCCATGTGCAAAATCATGATATTCAAAGGTGACATGCAAATGGGATGCATAATTCATGCAAAGGCGCGAGGGGCCATTTGCATCTGATTATGGCCCCATTTGCATGCCATTAGCATGTAGGTCGCTGATCCCGAGGACTTGCACCTGGCGCCCTGCCAGGCAGCAGCAGCCAGGACCGCATTCCCACCATGTCGCGAGGCAGCAATGTGGCTCCCCACCTCCTCCCGTACATCTCCCTGGTGGTCCAGTGGACCAAAATGCCCGATCGTGGGCAGAATGTAAAATTACCCTCCGAACATGTTCCTAGTGCCCGATCGCGGGCAGTAAGTAAAGTGCCCCCCCACCCCGAACATCTCCCTGGTGATGCAGTGGACCATAATGCCCGATCGTGGGCAGAATGTAAATTGAATCATTCACAAATCTGGACTGTCATGTACGGTATGGGCTGCATGCCCATTGGCTCTTGCTCTGCACCAATGGGCATGCAGCCCTACCGGGCAGTCAGTCGGCAGGCGGTGGGGCGGCAGGCGCATGGGATGCTGCCACCCGCTGGCTGCTGGGGGAGCGGGGTGGTGGGGCTTTGTGGGTGGGTGGGGTGGGGACACTAGCCACCAGGGAGATGTTTGGGTGGGGGGTGTCAATTTACATTCTACCCACGATCGGGCATTTCGGTCCACTGGACTACCAGGGAGATGTTTGGGGGTTCATTTTACATTCTGCCCGCGATCGGCATTTGGTCCACTGGACCACCAGGGATGTGAGCAGGGAGGGGGAGCACATTAATGCCCGCGATCGGGCTGGTGGGGAGTATACTATGCCCGCGATCGGGCTGGGGGAACAGGGACTGAGTAAATAGCCAGCCACAGGTGGAAGCTGTGTTGAGCCCTACAATACAGCAGCTCACCTGTGGGTGGCCCTCTACTTAAGCCTTTTTTTTTGGCTCAAGGTCCTGCAGGCTCAGGTTGGGGGTTGCGCCTGCACAACTCTGCACAACCCGGCTGAATATCGGGCTGTGCAGTTTATGCATGGTTCCTCCCCCTCCTGTTGAGCATGCATTCATTTGCATTGCGCTGTTGCTCAGCCTGTTTTCAGTGGCGTAACTGCCTCCTGCTGAATATTGCAGAATGGCACAATGTAGGACTTTAGCATGTGCAACCCTGTTGAGCATGGCGCAACCCTTTTGAATATCTGGCCCTGTAAGTGTGGATTGTTATTTACTAACAGTTATATTTTATAGACGAGATCCCCAAAGATGTCGGAACAAAAGTTTATAATATTACTTTTTATAATAATGCACTTAGATTTACCTTGGGCCTTACCCAAAAATTATTTCATAAATTACCCAAATAATAAATATTTACATGTGATATTATCCTATGCTCTCTAGATTTAAGTATAATGATAAATGACACTGCTTACCCCATGTATAGTTATATGAAAAATAGATATTTTATTTATACCTATACAATGGTTCTAAATATTTCTTATTAGCATAAATATCAAGCCTAATTTTGTAAACATCAACAAAATTGTTTTAGAAAATATAACAACCAATAAACACATTTTAGCAGGTAAACAATGAAAAGAAATAAGCAATACTTATCATAATAAATGGTAACAGTTATACTACATTTATTTTACTCAGTATTTAACATAACCTTCATGCATAAAACATGCAAACTCATAACATTAATATTTTAGATTATTTTTGTATAAAATTTGTTTTAAAACTTCATAGTATGTAAAATGTCTTTTTTATGAGAACTGGCAACAACTCATTACATTAGTGGTTTGTACTATACTTTTATAAAACTCAGTTTTAACTTTTTAGATTATGTAAAATCTTTTTTAGTTTAAAGCTTTTATGCTATATACTCAGATTTAATAGTTAAAAGTAGATTTTCTCTTACTTTTTTAGATAAGCCAGTTTAAATTACCAAGACTATTAATTAAAATTAGTGGAAGTAATTAAAAAGGAATACTTATATTTTTGGTTGTAGAAGTGGTTCTCTTCTTTTTAACTTAGAGCTCTGGCTGAGTCTGGCTTTTGATGAAAAGTTTTTTTGCTTTTTTTGTTAGCTAACTTTGGCCCTGGAACTTATTTAGCATGGATACACTCTGCAAGTTAAACTTTTGCTAAAAATTTGTTTTTGGATTTGTAGAACACAGCTTTAATCTTCACAGTCTACTGTATAGCAATACTGGATTCAAATAACTTTTTTTGTGGATAGCAAGTTGTTTCAACAACTGGAGCTTATTGATTATTTTATGTTGTGCATCTGCTTCTGATAACCTTAGGACAATAGACCTCTTTTTGCTCAGCATGCTGTATAGCTTGTTTGAGTTTTAAAGGTAAGTCTACCTGGTCCTCAGCAGGCAACATTACTCATCAAAATGCTCAGCAAATAAACACAGACCTTGCTTCAAACACAATGAGAATGTCTTTGCATCTCTTCCTTGCCTCTGGATATATTTAGCAGCACTGAGCTTTGGCTCTCCCTAGGCTGACCCCTGCATTTCAAACAGGCATGGCCCAAAGTTTTTTGGCCTAGCTTTAGTATAAAGCCATTACAATTTTCAGTCAAGCCAAAATAGATCCTTCTGCATCTTTAACTTGGTCCAGAATGAGGTGTGACCAGGCACATTTTTGAATATGAAACTGCTCTGGTGAGGTCATCACCAGTTTTTGTGTGGCCTGAGTCACTAGGAAGGTAGGACATCTCAGAAGATATATAATGACATTCAGACATGCCTCCTAAGACACTTCCCTTTTCCTCAAACTTGGTTTTAGTTTAAAATTATTTTTCTTTAATAAATCCTAATTTGACCTTATTAAGACATTAAACTCACATATTCATGTTTTTTACCTTAAACCAATTATCCTGGAATAATTCTGATGTTTGTAACATTTATATTTTCTAAGTTGCACTAGTAAGGCTATAACTTCATAATTTCAATGAAACTTTTTAAAATAAAATAATTGTCTTACTCTAAGTAGTCTAAGCTACAGAATGATATAAGATTTGTAAGAAAAATCCATTCCTAAAGTGCTTAAAACATTATTTTTTGTAGAAACACATGAAGTCTTTGTTTTTTAAGGAAAACAATAAATCTCTGTTAGAAACATTAATTTACTATAAACTTTTAGGCTGTGTTTTTTTATAACAACAACCTACAGATTTAATATTTATATTGTTTGACTGCTTAAGATGTGAGCTATCATGAGATACTAGATTTGTTTAGTTTTGAAGAAAATTATATTAAATACATTTTATTTATAACTCTAGAATTCTTTATTATGCAATCATAAAACGTGATAAGCTTATTTATCATACTATTGTCCAATGACTGTCCAATGTTTGTAGCAGCAGTACATTGCATCTTTAAACTATGAATACAACTTTTTATTTCTATACAGGGTAATGGGACTTTTAAAGTCTAAGACCATTTTTTTCCCTTGGTGCTAGCCTGTATTAGTCACATGACCTGCTATCTGATTGTAGTCATGGATACTTAGCTTTAACTAAGGCTTTTTTATACAAACACCCATAAATCTGTCATGCAAGGCTTGGACATCAAAGAGGTGGTCCTTTGGAATGTGGCTAGGCCCTTTAGAACAGCACTGCACTACATGTTTAGCTTGGAAGGTGTCCACTTATATCATGGCTTAAAAAAACAAAATGGAGTCTCATCTCTATTTCCTTAGACCTCATCTAGCATATGGCAAAGTGCTGCTTAGGGAACAGAGATATTTTCCTTCTAAGCATTAAAGCCAGATACCTTGTCTTTAGGTTTAATTAACTAACACTTTTTGGTTTTTTCTTAGGAACTTATGCAAACAATAATCTTAACCAGAAATTAGTCCCATGTAAAAATCCGATAAAATAATTAAAAAATAAATTTTTGAAGATAAAAATAAAATAATGTTTCCTTCACCTTCAAGGGTTTTGTCCCTACAACCACCTTCCTGACTATCTTAGAGAACCAGATTGGTCTCTTATGCATGTTTCTCTTAGTGACCATCCTCATGCATGATGTTGTTGCCTCTAGAATGGCCCTTTTAAATTCTCCCGACCTTTCCTCCGCACCCCTGATTCTGTCCACCCAACCATCCTATGCAGGACTAATTCATTCATCTGATTAAAGTCTGCTCTCCTGAAATCCCGGACTTCAGACTTTGATGAAGGTCTACTGGTGTTGAAGGCCAGGTTCAAACCATAAACTTTTATGGTCAATGGACCCTAGGGGTTTGCCCACCCTCACCCTGAATACCATTTCTGAGTTGCCACTGTTACAAAATTCTCATGTGTGTAGGTTCCCCTCAACTTTTTTTTTTTATGTGAAATTTTTACCACCAGGAATATACTAGATTAGGTCACTTGCCTAGTTCCAATGAGAATCGTAGGGTGGCAGTAAATTTAACTCACACAGTGACTATTCCACAATGCAGTAGGTACAGCAACTACATGATTGCAGACATTACATTAAGGACCCCTTAAAGGGACTCTGTCAACCCCTTTAGGCCTCAAAATTTCCTGAGTTTAAAAAACATGTTTTATAATTGGTCACACACAGTAGAGATTGTCTATGTAAATGGTAGTTTGATTCTGATTCCTTTTTCCTTTTAAAAAGTGAATTACAGATTGCCTCCCCACCATACTAGTTTTACTACACAAAAACATGTTTGTTTACATTCCCTTGATCAACTCCCAACTGCATCTTTCCTGGACTTGGGAAAACTCATAACACAGTCTAGCCCCACGTCATGCAGAGTGAAGGGAAGAGCCATTTGAATTATTAGTGACTGCATTGTTTGGAGGGTTTCCATTTTTTCTGGAAGTGTGTAATAAGAGTAGATCAAGAATCTGAAACAAAACAAGATTGGATATAACTGTACCATTAGCATGCATTTCCATTCTACTAAGAAAGGAAACAGATAAAACAACTAGCAACATAAAATAATTTTAGAGAACATAAGCAGTCATAAAATGTGGGTTTTTACCTATAAATATTATGATGTAAAAAAGGTTGACAGTATCCGTTTAATTTCTTAACACATCCAATGATAAAGATATTTTTAACTCCCTAGTCAGTTAGGCAAAGCAGGGTCTGAGGTATTGAACATGTCTTATAGTAAGACCATCAAGTGAGCAAGATTTAAAATATTCTTAAAGAACAGGCGATATTTCTGAGAAAACTTTTGAAAACATGATACTTGCACACAATTCTACTTATGTTTATATATGTTCTGTATTATTACCCCCTCTTTCTTCATTACTCAGGACAGCTAATTAAGAATAGTGTTCTTGTCTCTCAGACTACACTATCTTCATATCTACACATACAGTCATCCTCTGTTTATCAGTCAAAATTGGTTTACTTAGAAATGATTATGATGGCACAAACAGGAGATGATATTACATAAGGGTTCGATCCACAAAGTGATCTGTGCCTAAAGAGGGATGCCTATGTGGACTGGAGGTGCACAGAGGTCCACCCCACACATATTTATTTATTTTATTTTTCAGAAATAGCCTTTGAGCAATGTACTCTTTTTCAAAGGTTCCACGTCAACAGAAAGCAATACAGTACATAGTAAAATGGTGATTAGAATTCAACATATATTTGGCTACAGCTGAGTCAGTGGTAAGCAAAGGGGCAGGGGCTTGCATGCACCCAGAGGCATACTCTGCACTGTGGAGGGCTGGTGGGAGGGGCATAGACTATGCAGCTTGAGGGGCTGCCATAGTGCCTACAGACACCCTCTGCCTGGCTGAAGCACTCTTCTCTGGGCCTGACTGGAAACCCATCCACTTGTCCCCAGCCCTCTATGCAGGATGGGGGGGGAAGAGTGTTATTCCAGTGTTGGCTGGTAATCCTTAATCCCAGCCTTTGTCATGTAATCATCCAGTCTGTTTTTGGATGTACTAAAAGTGTCGCTTTGTACTACATCTGTAGGCAAACCATTCCAAATTCCATCAATCCTCTGGATATAGTATTGTTTCCTCCTATTTGTTTTAAATGTGCATGACTTGATCTGTTTATTGTAACCTCTTGTAATATTGTTCTGTTTTAGATGCATATCCATACTTTCCAATAAGTGTTTGTCGTGACTAGCTCTATACATGAGTTGCAAATCTCCCCTCATTCTTCTTCTATGTTATGTGTATAAATTTAATGTGTTCAGTCATTAATCATAACTTTTATTTTTCATTTCCTTTATTGATTTTGTCATCTGCCTTTGTTTTTTACTAATCTAATTTATTTCTCTTTCATTTAGCTCACCCCAGAAGGGTGAGCAATAATCAAATTGTGGCCTCACATAGTTCTTATGTAATGGAATTATTATGCCACTTGAACTGTGGATGAAACATATCTATTAATGGAATTTACTAAACAGGTTTATTAAATATTTTAACACTTTGTTATTTCAATTTTCTGTCACCTGTTATTACTATGCCCCAATTTTTTTTTTTTGAACATAAGTTAATTTATATCCCTGCATATAGTATTTCTACTTGCAGATTGTTTTTCCAAAATGGGCAACCTTACATTTGGCTAAATTAAATGACATTCCCCACTTGTTTATCCATGATACCCGTTCATTTTAAATCTAACTGTAAACTCTGGTATTTCTAGGTTGTAGCTATCTCACCACCTAGTTTAGTATCATAAGCAAACATACTGTAATTATTTTTGACTGTGTTGCCCATATCTGATATGCAAGTACTAAACAATACTGGACCCAGGATTGACCCTTGCAGTATACCACTAGTAATGTCAAGTATGCTTGATGTATGTCTGTTTATTATCACTCTCTGTATCCTACACTCCAGCCATTTATTTGTCCAACTAGTGATTTTGTAGTTGAAGCCCATACAAACAAGTTTGGTGATACGTTTTTTGTGTCATACCACATCAAACGCCTTGCTGAAGTCAAAGTAAATTAAGTCTGATGGAATGTTGTTATCCAATGCCTAGCTTATTGGTTCATAGAAATGTATTACATTTGTGATGCAGGACCTTCCTTTTGTAAACCCATTCTGTTTTGTCTGTGCTATACCTAGCTCATCTACCTTTCAAATCTCTGATAAAGCTTTACAGAATCTTGCCTAGTGTACTTGTAAGATTTATTGCTCTGTAATTTGTAATGTCCCCTCTTGATCCATGTTTATGGATCAGATTCAAGTTAGCTGTTCAGTCCTTGGAGACAATTGAATCTGAGAGAGATTTATTAAAGAGATAAGTTATATTGGATATGCAATGTCCTTAGTGATTGAGCCCTAAGTGGATGATATAACCACTAAATATAGGAAAAACAACTTGAACTTGTATAGAATTTCCAAAGTTTTCCAAAAGGCATTACAGATTCTTTAGTATTATCTGGAAGTGACTTTCAATCCTTTGGTCCTTCATAGCAAAATAGTAGCTCGAGTGTTAAGGGACACTGTCAACCATGTTTGCATCATACTATTTTTAGTTGAAAACCAACATTTTGTGACTGCTTACCTTCTTTAAAATGTGTTGATGTTGCTGGTTATTTTATTTCCTTTTTTTCTCAGTGAAACTGAAATGCATCCTAATGGTGCACTTATATCCAACCTTTTTTGTAATCCTTCAGCTGCTCTTATTGCATACTTTCTGAGCATTAGGAACACAGATAGTGTATCCAATCATGATACAATAGTCTGCTCTTCTCCCATTGCATCATGAGTGGTTACACTTTATTGGGGGTATTCTCAAATCCAGGGAAGATGCAGTAGGATTTGATTAATGACTGTAAACAAACATGTCTTTTGTGTGAAAACATCAGTATGGTGGACAGTCTGGTTTTCACTTTTAAAGAGAAAAAAGGAATCAGAATTAAAGTGATCAGCTATATCAATAAATTCTATAGAATGTCAGCAACCATATTTTTTAACTACAGACACTTTGAGGCTTAAGGGGGTTGACAGTGTCATTTTAATTTTTATTTACTAAACAATATTTCAACTAGATATCCCAATTATTAATTTATTGATTTTTGTGGGCTCAATGCTCACCTTCTCCTGTGTTTCTCAAAACAACAATTTTAGGGTTGCTAAGGCTGTACTTTATCTTTTGGATGTGATGGTGGCCAAGAAATACAGAATAATATGTAGAAAGGAATGAGGTTTCTTTCACCCCCAAGGTGAGGGATACCTAATAAACCTTGAGGGCAAAGTTCAAGCAGTTTATATAGGTATCCAACACCTAGTGTGTGTATTGAACAAATTACCACACACCCCCATATTACTTTTTATATTAACCAGTATTGTGTTATTTAATAGAACTTTTGGCAGCCATTAACTGGTGTCATATTCTGTGACAGAACATTTGGCAACCATAAACCAAAGGTAAGGGGTCTGATACCCTAAAAATGTAAGTGAGACCACTCTTACAGCTGTAAGAGTGGTCTTAGTGGCAACATGAATATACAGTACTAATGATAGAGATTGATCAATGATACATTAAAGTTTAAAAACAAACCTTTCCTTAACTGCTTATTTTCTGGGCTGCTGAGTATAAGATACTCTTCACAGAATAAGAGTGTTATACATGCAGAGGAAAGGAGCACTCCAATTGGTTGAGAGTGCTCCCTTTGATCCATAGTGTAGGAGCTGCATCAATATGCCCCTATGCGCATCCTTTTGCATGGACTTGTTTATGTTTGCAATGCACCTGGCCTCAACTAGACCAAGGGCAGGAAACCTGAGTCTACTTGAGATTCCAGATCTCTCAGGAGGCAGCCATGCTATTGTATAACTTGTTGAGCTGGGTTTTATGGGAACATTGGAAGTGCTGGACAAAACAAGAGCTGGATTGAGCAAATGGGCTTCACATGCCAATGGTAATACAGTAAAAGCAGAAGAAACTGTTTTTTACCTTAATATTGACCCTGGCTGGTTGGAAGCTGCAACACTGAAGTCCAGCATTGCAGGTGAGGAGATGGTCACCAGTTGTTCTCCCTAGTAGAGCACAGGGAGCATCTCAGGCAGTGATTCTAAGTTAAGCAATAAGGGCTGTCAGAAACACCAACAGGCAGAGCTCTGAGGCTTAGCAGTCTGGGTCATCTGGAGTAGCTCAATCGTCAGGATTCAGGGTAGTGAATGGAAGACACTGTAGTGGGGTGGGAAGGTTGGAATATGTTGCTTTTTAATAAGACTGGGCCAGAGACTGAGGGTGGCAAGTGGGGGACACAGCACAGTGTGGTAGTGGATTGTGGATTTTTTTTAAAGGAGAATGCCATAACCCCAAAAATAATCACTAAGTCACTGCCTGGGGAGTGAGAATACCACTTCTGGGCTCAGTTGATATTTTCTTCTCCTCCTAGTACAACAGAATCCAAGAAAGTCAGTGAGGAGCACCTTCTTTAGGCCCAAGGCAGAGATTGTGAGACTGAGGGGGAAGTGTTGTTTACTGGTGAGACCAGCATCATGGGAGCCATGATGTCAGAGGTCCAAATACCACTAGTGCCTAATACTGTGTGACCTTGGGCATGATCACTGTGGCATTAAGTGCCACATAAGCTCCCAGTGCACCAGTCTGTCCAACTGCGGAAACAGATGGTAGCAGGACCCCACTGAAAATGAGATGCAGCTTTGCTGGGTTATCCTGGATAAATAAATGGCAAAACAAAATGTCCAATCAGGGCAGTTAATGAAGCTACTGGTGGTGGCGCTGTGAAAAGTATGATTGGGGTCAGTAATGAAGATGCCATCAGTGGCACTGTTAAAGGCCTATTGGGACCTGTAGCAAGACTGTACTGGTAGCATGGTAAATGGCCTGACTGTGACTAGTTATGAAAACTCCACAGATGGCACTGTGAAAGGCCCATTTAGAGCATGTCACAAAGCATCTAGCAGAGTGTTGAAGGACATCGTTGGCAGAAAGGAGCCATTTGAATGAAGAGTGCATAGTGCAGAGGGAAGGGATCAAAATGTGAGACTGGTCAGTTCTGGTCAGGGAGAGAGAAGGGGTACTGCTGAGGATTACAGGGATCAGAGAAAGGGTGGGGAAACCACTGCATGCCAGGGACTGATTAGTAATGGTCATCAAGAGGGGGTTACTGCTGGATACTGGACACTGCATGGTCAGGGTGTGACTTCACTGTCATAGTCCTCCAGTATGGGGGTGGTTGTTTCTATGATGGTGGCTTATATTGTGTATGTGTTTTGTTTTTTCTTGTAAAGGCATCCAGATCCATAATTGATCCTTCCCAGCTGCTGAACTTCATTCCTCCCTTGCTACCCTACCCTACTCTAGTTCTAGGCTATATAACATTTATAACCTCAGACAGTTGGTCTGCATTCTCACTGTATCAGCGGTGACTGGACCAGAGAAGTGCATTTTTATTCCCCTTCTCAGGGCTAGCTGTCTAATACATTCAAGTGCTTAGATGCGATGGAATGGATTTTGGCGAGCTAGCACTTGCAGTCTGCGTTAGCCATTAGGGTCTTCCAGAATTGCTATTTGAAGGTGTTGGGGGAGTATAGTGACTTTAGCTCAGATGGGAGAGAGTTTCAGAACCTAGGTGCATTACTGGAAAAAGCTCTCTGCCCCATGGCCGATGTTATTTTGGGGCACTCAAGGTCTAGACACGAGGAGGACCTGAGCTTTCATGGAACCCATTTCATCATAAGCATGCCCAAGAGTGGTGAGTCAGCCCCATTGCAGAGTGCCTTACAGATGAAGGTCACATACAGGAGATCCCTACTGGCTTGAGGGGGCAGCCACCCTAAGGCTTTTTGTAGATTGCAGTGGTGTATGTTACATGGAGCCAGGGAGACAAACCTGCATATGTTATTGTAGGCAGTGTTCAGTCTAGTAAGAAGCTTGGCTGAGATGGGGTGTAGGATAGGGGAGCAATACTTTAGGATCAGGATGAGGGTTCTCCATCCTGTTCCAGCCTAGCATCAGGTGATAGTAGATGCTTCACATGGTAGCAAGCCCACAGCCGCTGATTCACTCTTTTAACAGCCTGTCCCACATGAGAGCCAAGGGTCCAGGGTGACCCCCTAGATATTTTATATTTTCCACCTGTTCCGGTGTGGATCCATTCAAGTTTGGATATTCAGAGACAGCATGTGGGCATCCGAGCACCTCCCAAGCTTTTGAGCCAAACAGCATGGCTTTAGTTTTTTTTCTCACTTACAACTAGTCTGTGCTGGGTGAACCATTTTTCAGTGGAGGCAAACTCCCTTGATAGTTTTTGAGACAGTTTGTCAGTGAATCTGTCACTACAGAACAGTACAAGGTTATCAGGACTCTCTCTCTCTCTCTACCCGCCCCAGTCCTAAACTCCAGCCCGGTGCCCTCTGCGGTACACCCTCCCTGACACAAGGCCAGGAAAATGGCAGGGAGCTCACCTGCATGACTGGCTCCCATTACTCTGCCGTCCTCCCTGCAGATATGGGTCTATGCCAGTATCACTACCGCTCCCTGACCCAAACTTTACCCCAAACTTTTCCTTGGGGACGTGGGGGCCTGGGCACTTCTCACTCCTGACAGGCCACTAGACATCCAGGCAGTGTGTCACATGGGTAAGGTCTTCCCCAAGCTGCCACCAACAGAAAGGCCATGCTGCAGCCCTACCACCACTGCAGTGCCCCCACTATCTCCTGCCACTGCCACAATGTCTCCGCTTCCTCCTACAATACTCTGGAAATAGGTCCCAGCTCTCCCCAGTACCAAGGAGCACAAGGCAGGCCACATCACTCCTCCAGGCTGCGGTTCCTCTACTACACGGAATCCCATCCCCATATGGCCACTTCCCTGCTGTCCTCCCAAAAGAACCATGCACTGAGCTGCACCGCAAAGCTAGCCCACAACACTCCTGGGCCAGGGTTCAAACCCCAGCCCACACTCATCCCTGTGCTCCCATCAGCCTCCTCTCTCTCACTCTCTACCCAGAAAGTGTATACCTTGCACAAGGACTGCCACATCCACAGGGTGGGCACCAATACCAAACCCTACCCACCTAAATGGGCCAGCCCGGGGGGTAAGAAAGGGTAACTGATAGTAAGCCCCAGAATATGAGGACTTACACTCTTCTCCACTTAAAACCATTCCCGTCCAGGGAATGGGGCAGCTGGTCCCACTGTAGGAAAGATGCCAGAAGGGATATCTGTACTCTCCCTGCTGGCAGTTACCCACCTATAGGAATACCAAAAAAGGACCCAAGGATCCAAACTAACCCAACTAATGAGCAGGTGGAGCCCATTACTCCTGCACCCCCACAAACTCTTTAAACAACAGCAGAATTAAAATAAGGCCTGCCAGAACAAAATTTAACAGCAAGCATTTTATCCTTTAAATGTACAGCTACATTTGAATAATGTAAGAACACACACACACACACACACACACACACACACACACTCACACTCTTTCCACACACACCTCTGACACTCACACAAACATTCTCACATCACCATAACCCACTGCCCACTCACTTCCCCACTTACAACAGTGTATTCACATGAGGTAGAAATGTCAAAGAAAACATTCAGTTGCCCTGAATTTCTTTTTTCCTTTTTCAGAAGGCAGTCCTTCAACACTGGCACAGAAGCACAGTCCAAAAATTCCCAGGCCTGTGCCAGACGACTTTCAGATGAGCTTCTGGGTACATTCCTTGCAATTCAAAAGTCAACCACAACATCAAAAGCATATAAACAGGAAACTGGAACTCAACTCTGAAACCAGTCCTGGCAGCACACAACATTCATTACAATACTTCTTTAAATGACAGATCCACCCCACCCCCAAGGGGTAATAGAAATCAGGGCTTGGATTGGTTGTCTCATTGCAGAAGGAGTTCACAGAGATCATATAATGCTTAAAAGACAAAGAATCTCTGTGCGCAAACACTGAGGCAAGGGTTACCCCAAAGGGCATTTGGCTGGGAAGCCAAGTTTCAAGAAAATACAAAATCACACATGCCCCCACAATGCAAAGCATCATGGGCTGCATATGCAAATCACCACAGAATGTTATGCTGGTCCAACAAGTTGGACCAGCGCAACTTTGTCGATGTTGTTCTCTGCCACAGCCATAATCTTCGACAAACACTCTGTGTCTCTTACAAGGTGACTCCCGCTATTTCCAGTACCAGAGCATTGTACTTAAATAAGGTCAGACCAGCCCAGGCCTCAGAATGACATAAGGACCAGGCTTTATGGTTCAGCTGGTCCGAGACGGGTCTGGTCTCATCATCACAGTCCTGCAGCTTTTGCACCATCCCTCTAAACTCCTAGTCATTCTGGTTTTCCACCACAGTGTCCCATAAGAGCTTCGACATATAGGGATAGTCAGCCTGAGGGTACTCCAGATAAATTCTCCTCCTTATCCAGCCTTCTGCTTATGACCATTCAGGCAATTCCCATATGCTGGTCTGGAGGGCTTGTCCTATCTCTAGCCAAACCCCGTTTCTATAGTGAGCATTCAGGGGACCTGTGCTCAACAAGCCATCCATTTTAACGCTAACCATCTTGCATATCGCTGGAAGGCAAGGGGTAGTATCAGGGAGAGTCAATACTGGCCTTCGGTATGGCTGGGGATGGTACTGCAGACATCCTGGACAGCAAACCAATAGCACTGGGGAGACTGGCCAGGGGTCAGATCAGTGGGTTACAAATACTCCTGCTCCTCAAGTTTCTGTGCTGGGCCCTCTGCCTTCACAGATTCAGCCTTACTAGATGCTCCTTCACCAGTGGCTTCACTCCTACTGCTGCTGCTGCTGAACGAGGAGGCAAGGATTGACTCTCTGGGCCCTGGGAGATCAGCTAGCTTGGTTCACACTCCTCGCCCTCTCCCACTCCCTCTGCCATGGGGATGGTGAGTGACGGAGATGGGGGAGGACCGGGCAGACATCTTTGCCCTTCCCCACCATAAGGATCCTCTTCTTCCACAGCTTCAACTACCACATCTGCCACAGGAGCGGAGGGCTCCATTGGGATAATATCCATCTTGGTCTCATCCCATAACTCCAGGCTCCACATTGACAGCAATGAAGCGGAACCCACAGATGGCAAAGAAGAAGAGGTCCACAGGGTTAAATAGGGTGGCAAATCATACAGCCCAGATGGGTCTCCCTCCCACCAGACACAATTTGGAAACAAAGGAGGGTGCACAATACCCACACCATGGTAACTGAAGCACACACAATGGTCTTTTTTTTTATTTTATTTATAGTTTATAGAACTTTTCCCCTGGTTTTTGGTTCCATCTCCGTGCCCCAGCTGCACGTGCATATGTGGAGGCATGCGTGTACCACGGTATTGAAGTGCCCTCACTCTACTTCACTGCCTGCCCACCTGCACTGCCCTCGGAACTCCACCCGGGGGCAGTGGAACTCTGTTGGGTGACAGGTGTCCTCCCCAGGAGAGGAGAGATTCCTTTCGGCTGCTCGATCCTTCTTTGTCCCTCCCTCCTAGAACCCAATGACCCTGGCTCATTTCAGAGCCTGGGTCGCCGACGTGATGTGAGGTAAGGTGTCCAGTGCCTCAGCCCTCAGCACCACCGGGACAGCTTACAATGGTCTTCTAAAGTTCCTCAGCCAGCAGTCTTCCAAAGCTAGCATAAGAATGAAGCAGGGACCAGAGCCTGGGGCTCCTCAGTGGGCATTTTCTCTGCCATAGCTATTTTTCGAGCTTCTAACACTCCACCAGCAGCTGAAACAAAATGGCACACTCAACAGAGCTTCCAGGGTGGTTACATCACCTCCCAGCCAATCACCACAGCTGTAACATTCCATGTGGGCAGCAATTCATTAAAATGTGGCACCAGTTTGGCTGAGGAAACACCCAAGAAGGCGCAAACACTTTGCCCAAACATGGTGACCCCCAGAAATTATGCAGTTTCATTAAAGCGGACCCCCACTGCTGCCAACCCCTGAAATTTTGCTACCCAGCTTGGCAGAGCAGTGATACATGGAAACCCAGATGAGCCCCCACATTTGTAACCTACCCACTGATTGTCTTGGAGTCCTGATGGTAAAAACGGAGGGGGGCACAAGCCAAGAACAAAGACATAGATCCCAAAATGAAATATGAATGGCTCAGCCTACCTCTGTGCAGATTTCACCTGGAAAGTATGGAGCGCCAGCAGCCTTATACCGCCTGGAAAAATGGAGAGCTAGAAAGAAAGGCAGTCTTCAAACTCACTGGCCAGAGCAGGCAGGGCTAGCTAAAACTTTAAAAGGACTAAGCAGGTTAAAAAGTGGCAGCAAATTCATGAGAGGCACACCAGAATAAAAGAATAAAAAAAATGTAAATATTTTAAAATAAAGTTCAAATAGGTACAGCTCCATGGTGTTGAAGACACATACCAGCAAGCACAAGGAGCAAAACTTTTACAAACAGCAGTATGAAGCTGCAGCACCAAACTTGGGCCTAAGCAGGCAAAACAATGGGCTCCACCAGCTCTCCGAGCCATAGAGGCATGGATGGAAAACTAGGCACAGGCAACTACAGGCCTAAACTCCATCAGGGCTCTCTCTCTCACTCTCTCTTTCTCTTTCTCTCTCTCTCTCTCTACCTGCCCCCGGTCCTAAACTACAGCCTGGTGCACTCTGCTGTGCACCCTACCTGACACAAGGCCAGGAAAACCACAGGGAGCTCACCAGCATGACCGGCTCCTAGTAATCTGCCATCCTCCCTGCAGATATGGGCCTATGCCAGTAACCCTACCACTCTCCCACCCTAACTTTACCTCAGGGACATGGGGGCCCGGGACTTCTTGCTCCCAGCAGGCCACCAGACATCCAGACAATGTGCCACATTGGTAAAGCCTTCCCCAAGATGCTACCAATAGGAAGGCCATGCTGCAGCCCTACCACCACTACAATGCCCCCACTGTCTCCTACAACACTCCGTAAATGGGCCCCAGCCTGCCCCAGGATCACGGAGCACAAGGCGGGCCACATCACTCCTCCAGGCGGTGGTTCCTCCACTGCACAGGCTCCCATCCTGCACCGGCCACTTCCTTGCTGTCCTCCCCAAAGAACTGTGCACCGAGTTGCACCACAGAGCTAAGCTGCAACACTACCAGGCAGGGGCTCGAACCATCGCCCACACTCATCTCCTGAGCTCCCGTCAGCCTTCCTCCTTTCACGCTTTACCCAGAAAATGTATACCTTACACAAGAAACACCAGAGCCACAGGGCGGGCACCAATGCCAAACCCTACCCACCTAAATGGGCCAGCTCAGGGGGCGACTGAGGGTAACTAATAGTAAGCCCCAGAACATGGGGGGGGCTTACATGTGTATTTTGGTATGGATAGTTCCCTGTTACGGTGCTGTGCAGCCAATGTCTCTGTCACAGCCACCAAGTCTAACCAGACCTCTGCTACCAGTGCATGTAAGTTATACATTTTATTCCCCAGGCTCCTAGCATTCATGCACACTGCTCTCCAGTGTTCCTGCCTTCCCCAATCTGTGTTCTTGTTAGTTTTTTTCTTCTGCTATCTTTTTGATCTGCTCCTTAGAGTTATTCTCAGCCCTTTCCCACTCTGTATTGTGATGGCACTAAATCCCCATGTGCTGCAATGTCCTCCTCGATTTCCTGCCTGTCATACAGTACATATTGTTCCAGTGTCTTTCCTTTCACTCTTTCCTATTTTCCATGTTGTGGCCCCACCTTCCCCTCTTCTTTTTGTGTTCTGTGTGTTCCCTTCCAGCCAGGATAGTGTTGGGGAAGGAAAGACCTGCCTGACTTCCTAGAATTATGTATGCATACCTACCCTCAACTTCCCTGCCTCCCACCTTACATAGTTTAAACTGGTCTTGATGTGATTTACGAACCTCTGCCCTAGTCCTTCTGCTGTTCTTTTTTGGGTGCAGGCCATCCTTGTGGAACAGTCACCAGCCCATCCAATGAGGACACCAGTCCCTCAGGAACTGAAACTACTCACCCATGCATCATCTCTTTATCCGGGCATTGAATTGGCAGACTGTAATCTGTTCCCTCTGATTTTCTTATGGCCTTGGTAGCACCTCCAAGAAGGTTGCCATCTCTGCACTTTCCCTTAGTGTCCTCCTAGAGAGTGGAAGCTCTCCTTTACTTTATTCACACTCATCTTGGCAAGGTCATGTGTGCCTGCATGCACCATCGCATTTGGCTTCTCCCTGCTTCCCATTAAGTTCCACCACCTTGGTCTAGAATCTGCCTGCTTTTGCCACAGGACAGCAGTGAGCTTCCCCCTACCCATGTGTGTGTGTGTGTGTGGAGGGGGGGTACTCACCATCTTTTCCATTTCACCTGCAATGGAAACCCTATCACTAGTACTTTCTTACTTCCACTTTTTAGAGCTCTCACCCTCCTTGACTCATCCCTAACAGACAACCGCTTTATAGAGGGATACTGGTGGAACTTCCTCCATCAGAGGCAATAACCTGTTAGTGATGTGCACACCCTACCCAACAGGTAGTCCCTCTTTATCTTCTTCCACCACTTCCTACTACTGCTCAACCACCTGTGCTGGACCATGGAGTCCTCTGTGGTTGTGAAGCATTAAGTAGTTTTAGTACCCTGCTGCCTTTAGCTCTCATAAAGCATATTTCATCCCCACACAGAAGCAAGCTCAGTCCTTAGGGCATGGAGCTTTCTGAAGTTCAGGTAGCAGCCATTATCTTAGAACATCCTTTGGGTCACCACTGCTCTGCACCCCAGCAATTCACAGATGACCCCCCCCCCCGTAGTGTCCCCCTTCATGTCTGTACATAAAGTAATTTGTGTTATTAGTGTCACTGACCTTTACCCAGAATTAAAACATCACACATAAATATAAAAATATTAATACTTGCCTTACTTGAATGAAACTACATTATGTAATCAGGATGCCCTGTGAATTACATAGAAACATAGACTTTGACAGCAGATAAGGACCGCTTGGCCCACCTACTCTGCCCATTTCCCTACCTACAGGATAAGCTGCAGATCCTAGTTAACCAACAGCCTATTTCTTCCTACCCCCCACAAAAGTTGCCTTATGTCTGTCCCATGCGGTTCTTGAATTCTTCCACAATTTTAGACCCCACAACCTCCTCAGGAAGGCTGTTCCATGCATCCATTATCTTCACCATTGTAAACATTTGGGTGCTATGGACAAGATGTCATGAAGTTACAAACTGGGCACCAAAAAGGTACTCTTTTATTAATGTAACTCTGCAAAGCAACTTAAAAAAAAGGTTTGAATGTTGACAAACCATAACTCAAACAAAGAAAAAAAATCAAACAAACCTGGAACTTGTCCAAAGATAGGACTCCCAGGTAAATGCCACCAATGGGGGTAAATGCAAGGTTACAGCAAGCACTAGATGATGATCCAGAAAAGAGCCCACATACAGCAATAAAAGAAAAACATCAAAAATTGCTGAGATGTCCAGTAGCAAAAGACTTCAAACAGAAAACCAGTCCTGCTGGAACACTAAGGATATTTAAAGCCATCTGTGAACTCCTGACAACTTTTCAACGGGAAAAACAGTGATCATGTACATCCAAATAGCCCACAAGGTTTCAGCCACCAGCTGGTTAGCAGTTAATGAAAGTAAGCAGGAGCAAACAGATAAACTCTGAAAAACAGATCAACCAAAATAAATGTCAATATCTGAGAGACAAAAAAAACAAGTTAGTTCAAAAGTGTTTAGGCAAATAAATGTGCTATTAAAACTAAAGTTTGTAAAAGGGTGAACGTTCTCTAACTGATGGGTTACTCATGTCGTCCTGCAAGTTACACAACATATAGAAAGGTACAGCAAGGGCCATGTTAATGAAAGAAAAGTAGCCAATTAAAGAAGCGATGTTGAGATCATGTGATGTCTTCAGCCTGAGTAGACGCTCTTTGACTTGGCTCTCTCCCTGACTCTCCAAAGGCATTAACTATAGCAATTTTCTGACCAAGATTGGCTAATCTATCACTGCTAACAACTCCCAGTAACTAAGGAGAACTACAATCAGCTTTGAGAAGGCAGTATTCAATGTTCAGCGAGTGCAGAGATAGATTCAGAAATTCGCCAGGCCCTCCCGGCCCAGACATCTCCTCAGACGCCAGATAAATCAGCCAAATGATGCAAAACGCAGACCGCAACCCCCAGCAAAATGGCAGCTCTACCTAACAGCTCCACTCCCCTGTCTGATAAATTCTTAGCTGAAATGGCCATTATTAAAGACACTTTCTGAGAGTTTGCTTTGGACCCGAAAAATATTCAAGCTGATCTGAAAGAGACTAATAAAAAAATCTCCAATGTCTCAACCCGCACATCGTCGCTGGAAAACTGGCAGACCAGGGTGGAACCAGAGGTAGTAGCACTAAGGCAGAGGCTAAATAAAATAGAAGGCGAGCTAGAGCACCTTGGGAGAAATAGGAGAAATAACATTGTGATTTTTGGCTTGCCGGAGGAAGCCGAAGGGTCTTCCATTATTTAATTTACCCAAAAGCTTCTGGCAAAGATAGCGAGCCCTCTACCACAATCTACAGTATATCAGGTTGAACAGGCTCACCGCTCACTGAAACCTCGACCTCCCCCTGGTGCCAAGCCTAGACCATTTATTATTTGTCTCCTAAGCTATATCGATCTGCAGTATATCCTGTCAAAATCCAAGGAGCTGCAGGAGATTAGATGGAAGGATGCCCAGCTCAGATTTTCTCAAGACCTTCCAGTCACCATTAGACAGAAACGGGCTTCATATCATAACTCCATCACAAAGTTAATAGCTGCTGGAATTCGATTCCGGATGAACTATCCCACTAAACTGATGGTCCGGTACCATGGCAGCTGGAGAAGTTTTGAGGAGGCAAAGCAAGCAGCGGAGGAATGACCCACTGTGTTTCCTGACCTATTCGCCCACTGCTGACCAAGTAAGGGAGTGCCTATCGATTTGGTAATTTTCAGCAGTGTTCCCAAGTTCTGTAAGAAGATTTAGCGTATATAGTTAAAATTTCTCCATTTCTCCTCATGAATCCCTATCCGTCTATGGTTCTGCATTTTTTTCGGATCCGCGTTGTCTGGGGACCCATTTAAATGTCAGCAAAAGAACAATTTGGATTAAGCACTACAGTTCTCCTCCCCTTTGATCCATCAGCGGTTTCTCCTTTAACAAGATGCGCTTCCTGGACACTGTGACTGGTTTTGCTGGTCAGCGTATGTCTTCTCCTATGTCCTGTAATTCGTCCGTTTATTCTCCCTCCTCTTGAATGTGCACAGCATCGCGTAAATCTACCATTTGGAAGTGGGACTCCACAGTGATCCCCTGTAAGAGAATGACATATTTTTTGGTTACCTTTCCGGGACATTTCTGTTCACATTGTTAATCTCCCTTCCCCCTATCATTTCTGGTTATCTGTTCCCCCCTTTCCCACACATTTCTTAAATTAATTGATTTTTTTTTAATTTAGTATTGGATATCACCATGTAAATTGCGGATGCAAGGGCCTGACTCAAGTACCATTGGGGTATCATGAGACCCTTCTTCTCTTATTGAATTTACCTGGACCAGTAATATTCTGGGTTAAACCCAACACCTAATGGGAGCATTTGGCTATATTAAACTAAAGGGAGAGGGGGGGATTGGGGAAAGGGGGACAGGAAGACAAAGAGAAGAGACTGATCACCAAGGCTTGGGTATGATCTGTAATAACGCACATAGTTTGTAGTTCAGTTGCTGCAGGGTAGTTATAATCCCAGCTCGTAAAGTAATAGAAGACTGTTGAGTACTATGTTCTTACTCTTCATTGCGAAATGCAGATTATGTGAAGGGGACTATCCCCAATAGATTTTTTTTTTATGTTGATGTTCATGTTCTTTGGAGGGCTGGAGAGGGGCAAGTCAAGACGCGCTGTCCTGGGTAGAATAGTCATGTCTTGGCAAAAGGGAATTGAGCCTCCACAGTCATTTGTCCACTTTGGAGCATAGACTTTGACTTTGACGGCAGATAAGGACCGCTTGGCCCATCTAGTCTGCCCATTTCCCTACCTACAGGATAGGCCGCAGATCCTAGTTAACCAACAGCCTATTTCTTCCTACCCCCCCCAAGGATTGCCTTATGTCTGTCCCATGCATTCTTGAATTCTCCTACAGTTTTAGACCCCACAACCTCCTCAGGAAGGCTGTTCCATGCATCCACTACCCTCTCTGTGAAATAATACTTCCTCACATTGCCCCTGAACCCCCCCATCTTTAAATTGTGTCCCCTTGTTCTTGCACGACTCTTTTTCTGAAAGATGCTACCCTCTTGGACTTTGTTGATTCCACTGAGGTACTTAAAAGTTTCTATCATGTCCCCCTCTCCCTTCTTTCCTCAAGGGTATACATATTAAGCTCTTTTAGTCTCTCCTCATACGGCTTCTCTTGCAGACCCTGCACCATTTTAGTTGCCCTCCTCTGGACTGCCTCTATCCTGTCTATGTCCTTGCGGAGATGGGGTCTCCAGAACTAGACGCAGTACTCCAGATGGGGTCTCAACAACTGTCTGTACAGAGGGATAACAACTTCCTGTTTTCTGCTGCTGATGTTTCTCCCTATGCATCCCAGTATACCCCAGCCCTCCCTACTGCCTTCTCACATTGCTTGCTAACCTTAAGGTCATCTGATATGATTACCCCCAGGTCCCTTTCCTTTTTTGTTGTTACTACCTCCCCCCACATTGTGTATTCTTCCCCTGGGTTCTTGTTTCCCAGGTGCATTATTTTGCACTTCTTTGCATTGAATCCTAGCTGCCATACTTCTGACCATTCCTCCAACCTTGCCAAGTCCCTTCTCAGCCTTTCCATGCCTTGTGTATCAACCATTTTGCAGATCTTTGTGTCATCTGCAAAGAGGCATACTTTTCCTTTCAGTCCCTCTGCAATGTCACTTAAGAAGAGATTAAAAAGGACTGGACCCGATACTGAACCCTGCGGTACCCCACTAGTAACCCCTCTTTCTTCAGAGTGGACTCCATTTATAATTACCTTCTGTGTCCTGTTGTCCAGCCAATGTTTTACCAAGGCTACCAACCTGGGACCCACTCCCAGGCTGGTTAATTTGACTATTAATCTTTTGTGTGGGACTGTGTCAAATGCCTTGCTAAAGTCTAGGTAGGCCATGTCCATAGCCCCTCCCTGGTCTACTACTTTGGTCACCAGTCAAAGAAATCTATTAGATTCGTCTGACATGACCTTCCCGCTGTGAACCCATGCTGCCTTGGGTCCTGTGCCCCACTGGCCTCTAGGTACTCAACTATTCTTTCCTTCAGAAGTGACTCCATCACTTTCCCTACCACAGAGGTCAAACTGACAGGTCTGTAGTTTCCTGCCTCTGTCTTGGTCCCACTTTTGTGAAGGGGAATCATATCCACCTTCCTCCAGTCCTTGGGTACCACCCCATCCTCCCATGACTTATTAAAAAGAGTAGCCAGTGGTTTCACTAGTTCCCCCCTTAATTCTTTTAGAATTCTGGGGTGAATTCCACCAGGCCCCATTGCTTTGTCCACCTTCAGTTTTAGGAGTTTTTGCAGAACCCTTTCTTCTGTGAAAGGACTGGGATCGACCCCCTGTCAAGAGTGCTTCTGTTAATTGGATTAGGCACTTCCCCTCCTCTTTGTGAATACTGAGCAGAAATATTCGTTCGGTATTCCTGCTTTTTCACTGTCCCCCTCTGCCCGCCCACAGTTCATTCTATTCAGCCTCACTATCCCTCCCTTTGTCTTTCTACGCTCGGTGATGTACCTATAAAAGGTTTTATCCCCCTTCTTAACCGAGTTGGCTATCTTTTCCTCAGTTTGGGCCTTTGCTATTCTGACTTCCCTCCCCTACATATGCTACAATTTCCTTTAATTTGTTCATGTGGGGCTCAGGGTTATATTCTGTGGGGTATGATTTTTTGAGATGGGGGTTAGGGGGAATTGGGAAGTTATAAAGATTTTTTGGGGGGGAGGGTACCGCCACAAATAATAGGGTCAAGGTTGATATTTCTGTTATGGGTTTCTTTCTCTTTACATATTCGGACTTTAGTATTTTAATATATAGCTAAAATGTCTGGTTACCACTTTTGTACATGGAACATCAAGGCGGCACAAACCCCAGCTAAACAAATGAAGATATTGATACATCTCCGTAATATACATGCTGATGTGGTCTTCTTACAGGAGACATACCTTCTACCCACTCAAGTGCACTACCTTTGTAGGCTTTGGGTAGGACAAGTGTTTGGTTCCAGTTTTAACTCTCGTAAAAGGGGAACTGCCATCTAGTTGCCCACAAAATCCCATTCCGTTTACTACAAGAAATTTCAGATTTGGAAGGTTGCTATGTTATATTACGGGCTGTTTTAGGTCACTCTGAGGTTATTCTTGGTTCCATCTGTGGCCCTAACTCTGATGACCCAAAATTTTTGATGGATCTCATGTCCACACTGGCTCCCTGGTCCACTATCCCAATAATCTTGGGAGGGGATTGGAACCAAGTACTGTCAAATAACCTTGATAGAACAGGCCCCTCCAGATTATTCTTATCTCCATGTCAAAAAGCCCAGCTGGAGCTAATGCACTCAATAGGTTTGGCTGACCCCTGGACAATCACTTACCCAACCAGGAAAGAATATTCATTTCACTCACTTGTTCACCATACACTCTTCCGTATTGATTATTTTCTAGTGAGTACTGATCATCTCTCTGGAATCACATTGGTTTTTTACTCTTCAAAAACCATTTCTGATCATCATATGGCCCAGTTATTTATAGACTTTACACCCAATATTCAGCAAGACAAACTTTGGAGGATTAATAACCAAATTCTAAAATCTGAAGACCATATACAACATTTACAATCCTTCATTTCTAATTTTATGATAGATAACTCCCCATCCATGCCTAAAATGGATGTCTTATGGTGCTCATTAAAATGTGCCTTAAGGGGTGAATTAATATGCCTAGCAGCAAAACGTAAAAAGCAGAGGGAACAGGCCCTCTCTTCTCTTATTGATCAGATCACATTAGCCAAGGCAAATCTCTCAGTCCTATCTCCCGAAGCAGACTTGGAAAAAGTTGATTCCCTTCTAGCCCAGTATAAACAGTTACTGGCCGAAAAGGCTGAATTTCTCATGCTTAGATCTAGGGCAACATACTTTGACTAAGGTGAAAGGGCAGGGAAGCTCCTAGCTCTCAGAATTAGGTCCCAGATATCTGACAGGATCATTACCTCCCTTCAGTTACCTACCGGTACTGTCCTTACTTCGCCCAAAGATATCTATGAAGCTTTTAAACATTATTATGAAGGCTTGTATACCCCCACTAACTCCTCTTTCTCTCAACAAATGTTTAATTCCTTCACTACTGATATCAATCTCCCAACACTTTCTTAGGTACAATCTTCTACATTAAAAGCCCCTATTGAAATAAAAGAAATAATGGAAGCCATTGACTCACTCACACTGGATAAATCCCCAGGTCCAGATGGATTCTCCCCTAATTTCTATAAGGCCCTAAAAAGTACATTGGCATCTATCCTTCTAAACACTTTTCAATATTTTTGCGAAAATAGTATCTCTGACAAGTCTTTAATCCAGGCTACTGTTGTGGTCCTACCCAAATCTGGTAAGAATCCTCTATTCACACACAACTACAGGCCCATTTCACTCATTAATGTGGGTCTTAAAATCCTGGCCAAGATATCTGCTTTAAGACTGGGCCGGGTCTGGGACTCTTTAATCAGTGCAGAACAGGTAGGTTTTGTTAAGCGCTGTCATTCATCTGATCACCTCAGGAAGTTGGCCCACCTATATTCTGTATCCAAGGATTCTCTCATCTCAGCTGCCTTAGTTTCCTTGGATGCAGAAAAAGCCTTTGACAGAGTGTCCTGGGACTATCTGTTTTTCTTACTTCCCAAATATGGCATCCCTTAGGAATTTGTAATGTGGATTAAAATACTCTACTCCTCTCCTTCAGCATGTGTCCAATGTAATGGGGTACTTTTCACACCCTTTACTTTAAGACAGGGCACTCATCAAGGCTTCCCCCTTTCACCATACTTATTCAACCTTTTTCTAGAACCTCTCATTAGAAAACTTAATTCCTCTCCCTTAGTTTTGGGGATCACAATAGGGAACTCAGAATATAAACTTTCCGCGTATGCGGATGATATCCTATTGCATATTTCATCTCCTTCGCAATTCCTCTTGGTTGCACTCACAGTAATTTTCCAGTTTAGTTTTATCTCCAATTATAAACTGAACCCGGATAAAACAGAAGTATTCCCTCTTAGCCAGTACTTCCAAAAAACAGAGATAGTTAATCTGGGCCTACAGTGGTGATCAGATAGACTTAAATATTTTCCCAATCCCAACTTGTTAATTTTGGGTAAACCAATTAGGCCTAATATTTTTTGGCCTAACATGGGGGTTGGAAGGGTGGATGAGTTAGTTACCAACCATAAATTGATGTGATTTCAGGAAGCCTGTTCCCAGTACCATTGGTCTTCCACCCATGTTTTCAAGTACTTGCAAATTACCCACATGTTATTACAGCATTTTGGCACTGAGATGTGGACTACACCTTTTTTAACTGCCCTGACTCCATATATTAATTCCCTCTCATTCACTCATTTAATTTCGTATGCCTATAGGTTCCTACAAACTATGACTGCTGGGTTAGAAGGACAAAGAAGCTACTGGTGGGACCATTCTCTTCCAACTTCTGTACCCCCTAGATGTTGGCCAAGAATTTGGAAGCACTTATATAGATATATCAAATGAGACAGGTATAGATACATGCAGTTCCAAATTATCCATAACATGTACTATACCCCAACTAAACTATATCGAATGGGGTTCCTGTCGTCTAATCTCTGTGCCAAATGTTCACAAGTCCAGGGGGATCTGCTGCATATGTTATAGTCATGTGATAGGGTTTCCCCATTATGGAATTGTATTAAATCCCAGTTGGACCCATTATTAGCTCTGTCAGATAAGTTTACCCCTGAGATCTGTATTTTAGGGGATTACACAACCCTCCAGGGCCATACTCAAAGGGCCTATATGGCACTCATTTCTGTATGTACCAAAAAGATACTATTCAGACATTGGGTAGATGCTCTCACACCTTCGTATACTGAATGGTATAAAGAAATAATGTTTGCTATCCAAGCAGAACATGTTATTGCTGGGATCACCCATAGAATGGAGAAATATTAGCAACTTTGGGATCCTCTTTTTAATTTGCTGTTAATCCAGTCTAACACAACAACTTCTAGTATAAGTGCTCTTTCCCAATTTAACCATTCTTTCTATTATGGTTTCCTTCAGACATATATTCATAATTACATAGGCTCTTATTTGTGGCAGGGGGTAGGAGGGAAGGGGTTTTGGGAAGGTGATGATTTGGGAAAGACTGGGGAGCACAGGGTGGGGGGATACAGGCATCAAGATACATTCTCACTCGACAATTGCTGTACGTTTATACTGCTGGATGTTCTGTTTTGTAGATAGGCATCCAGCAATGTATGACTTCTTTGTTTAATGATGTCTGTATGTTGGATTTAGAAACTCAATAAAATATACTTAATATTAAAAAAAAAGAAGTAATGTTTCACAAAGAGGCCAGGATTCCAATGTACATACTAACATACTAACATACTATTTGCCAGCAGATTAGGCCTTATGGTCTATCAAGTCTGCTCGAACCTAGATCCTTAGTTGGGTGCCGAGACCCTCCCATCCCTTGTGCTCCAGAAACCCCTATCATCCATCCCCACCCCCCGGGACAGGCCATCATCTGATACATCCATTTTCTGTGTCTGTCCCACCCTTTCTTAAAGCTCTCCACTGTGGATCTCTGAACCAGCTCACCAGGCAGAGCATTCCAAGGGTCCACCACCCTCTCAGTGAAAAACCTCCTCCTCTTTTCCCCTCACCCTTCCACCTTCCAACTTCAAACCATGCCCTCTGGTGATGCCTCCCTGCTTTAGTCTAAAGATCCCCTCCATGTTTACCCTATTTATTCCCTTGAGGTACTTGAAGACCTCAATCATGTCCCCCTGTCTCTCCTCTCCTCCAATGAAAACAGGCAGAGCTCTCAAGTCTGTCCTCGTAAGTCAAATCCTAGCCTCGTATCATCTTTTGTTGCCCTCCTCTGTACCCTCTCCAGGAGCTGTATGTCCCTCTTCAAGTGTGGTCTCCAGTACTGTACACAGTACTCAAGGTGTGGTCTAACCAGTCCATTGTACAGTGGCAGAATCTTCCTTGCTCCTAGGGTGATCCTCCATGCGATGCATCCCAACATCCTGTTTGCCTTGCTAGCTGCTCTCCTGCACTGCTCAGTGTTATTCATACATGTATCCACCATGACCCCTAGGTCTTTTCCCCTGTTGAGGCTTCCAGCACCTCCCCTCCCAGGGTGTACCTGTGTTTAGGGTTTCCCCGACCAAGATGCAACACCTTGCACTTGGTGATATTGAAATTTAATTTCCATGTGTGAGCCCAGCTTTCCAGGGTGTCCAGGTCCCCTTGCAGGGCCAACCTCCCCTCTTCTCCCTCAACTACTGCTCCCATCTTGGAGTCATCCGAAGAGACTCATTTCACACCCTATACCCTCCCTGATGTCTGATATGTATGCATTAAACAGGATTGGACCCAGGACCGAGCCCTGTGGTACCCCACTACCAACCTCTGTAGGTTCAGAGCTCCCACAGACCACTACTCTCTGAGTGCGTCCAGCTATCCAGTTTTCAATCCATCTGACCATCAAAGGGCCTACTCCTAACCCCATCAGTTTCTCCACCAGACCATTGTGGGGACAGAGTCAAACGCCTTGCTGAAGTCCAAGAATAATACATCCACAGGCTTACCCCTATCCAGTTCTGATGTTACCCATTCATAGAACTCTACAAGGTTGGTTTGACATGATCTACCTGCACAAACCCATGCTGCCGACTATCCAGACCTCCCACCTCCTCAAGTAAACCCCCAATCGTTCCTTTAGTATACTCTCCATTAATTTTCCCACCACGAGGTTAAACTGATGGGTCTATAGTTTCCTGGTACTTCCTTCGACCCCCTTTATGGATTGGTACCACATGTGCCTCTCGCCAATCCTAGGTACCCTCCCTGTCTCAAGTGACCTGTTGAAAAGCTCCGCCAGGAGTGCAGCCAGTATCCGCCAATTCCCATAGTACTCTCGGATGAATGCCATCCGGCCCAGGAGATTTGTCTTTCTTAGGGCCTTGAGGGAAACCACACCCTTTTGGTGGGATGGCATCATCCGCCCTCCACCTTACTGGTCTTTTATCCTTATCCAGATGCGACACCCTGGGGTACCTTTCCTCCTTTTGCTCCATTTCTGCTGCTCCCTGATCCCACTCCCTGCCGCTTATCCCTTTGTGCCTTGCTTTGTAGGATATCCCATCCCCTCCCCTAGTGAACACAGAGGCAAAGTACTCGTTAAATACCTCTGCCTGGTCCCTCGCCTCTTCCACCCACCCTCCTTCTGATCTCAATCTGCTGAGATGGCCCTTAGTTTTCTCTCTGCTCCCCAATGTACCGGAAGAACCCTTTTCCCTCCATGTATCCCTGTGCCAGCCGCTGCTCTTTACTGGACTTTGCTCCCCTCACCATACGGGTGACTTTTCTAGATGCAAGCTGGTACATTTCCTTATCCCTATCCCCTCTTGTTGTTTTATATTTTTTGTAAGCCGCCTTCTTTTCTCTGACTGCTACCTGGACCTCACTGGACCACCAGCATGGTTTATGTGACCTTGCTCCCTTACGTTTCAACTTAGCGCAGATCCTGACTGCCTCATGAAGTCCCCGTTTTATGACCTCCCATCTCCTTTCCACACTTGTTGTTGAGGTAATCCCCTTCAAGTGATCCTTGAGAATATTTCCCATGCCCATAAAGTCTGCCCCCCTGAAGTCCACTGCCAGTGTCCTAGATCTCACCCCACTCCCCCATGCTTATTTGAAACCAGACAGTATTGTGGTCACTCCCAGTCAGGGGTCCTGTACAACCATGTCCCTTACCAGATCCCCATCTGCCAAAACCACATCCAGGACATGCCCCTCCCTTGTGGGCTCCATCACATGCTGTGTTAAGAACACATCCTGGAAGCCATCCAGCAGCCTCTGCTCCTTGGCCACCTTAGAGGACATGGTTCCCCAGTTAGTACCTGGCATATTAAGGTCCCCCATCAACACCACTCCTTCCCCTTTTGGACCACACTGGGCAATGATGTTGTCCAGCAAACCATCCTCTAGAACATCCACTCATCCCGGGGCCTATGCTACACCCAGCTTGACCTTATCTCCTGCTGGGGATCGTAGGTGACCCATAAGGCCTCCACGTTTCCCTCTGCCTCTTCTACCATAGCATTCTATGTCATCTCTAATGAACATAGCCACTCCACCCTCTGCCCTCCTTTCTATCCTTCCTAAGCATAGGTTACCCCCATTACATTTAGGTCCCAGTCATGATTTTTGTTGGCACGTTTCCGTGACTGCCGCCACATCCACCCCCCTCGAACAGCATGGCCTGGAACTCTGGCAACTTGTTTCCCAAACTCCTGGCATTTACTAACACTAACCCCCACCCCTTATCCCTGATCCTTTTTGTCGAACCCCACCCAGATTCCTTATACTTCCATCCTCCCCCTGCTCCTCCTGAAACCTCCACCTCCAGTCTGTTTCCCCCCTCCCCCCCTTGGGCTAGAAGGCTACTCCCCTCATCTGGAGGGGAGGGCTTCTGGTCAGCCCCTCCCTTATCCCCCCCCTTACAAGTTTAAACCCCACCTTTCTTGTATGTAGTCAGCCATCCCCTGTTTAAGGACTTCCTCCCTAATGGGGCAAGATGAAACCTGTCCTTGGCATATAGTCCTTATCCTCCCAAACTCCATTCCAGTTCCTAACACCCCCAACCCATTCTCTTCACCCCCACTTCCTGAGCCATTCATTAACCTCTGTGAGCTATTTTTTCTCCACTGAGGCCTTTGGTACTGGCAATATCTCGAAAGGAAATGTTGCATCCATTATCCCGACAGACTCTGGCAAGTTCTTGGAACCTTGCTTGATTTCCATAATGCTATTTCCTCTAGATCATTAGTTCCCAAATGCACAAGGAAATCCGGTTTCCCTCCACAATCCCTAACCATTTCATACACCATGAACTTTGCTCTGTGCACTGTCAGCCCAGAGATACTCACTACCTTCACCTGGCTATGGCATCCATCCCCTGTCCCTCCCAATGGATACCCTTAATCATCAGAGTCTCCAGTAACAGAACCTTAACGCCATCATCCTTATGGTTACCTCCACTATGCCTCTCAGCCCCCTCTCCCACTTTATTCATGATCACAATTTCATGGGAGTCTTCCTGCCTTATTAGAGACCCCCTTGTCACCCTCCCCTTTCTGCCTCCCTTGCTATTTTGCCCACTTAACTCAAACCCCCTCTGAATAGGTGTCCCCTTTAAACCTCTCTTATCTGAACCATTTATGGGCCCTGATGGTTTCCCCTTCCCCCGCACCCTCATCCCCCCCCCTTGTAATAGTACCCCTGTCTCCAGAGGCTCTCTGTGGGTCCCCTTTAGCTAGGGCCCCATCCTTGGTACTGACCTTCCTGCTGAAGGGGGGCTCCTCTCCCACCTCCTTGTCTCCCAGTTCCTCTCCAATCATGCTCTCCTCCCTCATGTCTGGAATATGTTGCATCTCCCCCATTTGCTTAACATATATGTTTCCCCTTCTCCCTCTGGGACTATGTCTATCCTTTCCATAGCTGTTCTGTGATGCCCTATGGGTATCTGACTCCCTCCCCCCGGCCTCTGTATAAGTTTCCTCATTTCCACCAACTCCTTCCTCCCTCTAGGATGCTTAGTATCTCAAATTTATTGTGACACTCTATGTCAGCCTCCATCAAGTAACCCGAGTTTCCCCTGACTGCATCTCTAAACTGACCCTCTTCTTCCTCTCTTGCACTGTTCACCTTAGAGCTCCCTTCCCACAGTCTGCTGTTTTGAAGCTTCCGACAGCCCCTCCTGACTTTCCCCTCAGTCTCCTTGAATTCAGAATTTTCACCCTGTCGCTTTCCCTTAGCATCAACTTCCCTATCTAAGGGTCCTCTGTCCCTAATATCCCCCTTCTGCTTTGCTGTAGCATAATGTCCTGTAATTTCAGGCGTTGCCCCAGCCTCCCTCAGCCCCACCCTTCTGCTGCCCATATCCATACCCCTTATCCTTGGACACCCCCAGCTCCCACAGCTTACTCCTTAACCAATATACCTCACTCCTAATACAAGATAGCTGTCTACAGAGTGGGCAGCCTCCCTCTCCAGGCCCAATTTAGAATTATTGCCATCCCACAGCCTGTGCAGCCTACAACCCTTCGAAGATGCCTGCCATGGTGGAATATGGCCACCAGATTATCCCCTCTGTTTATAATAGCACACCCCTTTCTCAGTCCTTTCCCTGGAGTACAGTTTCTCTCTGTACTGACTGTAGTTATTTACAAACCCAATTTCAACCCCACCAACAAAGTTCCCAAGTCTCACAAACACATACAGTCCAGTATGTGTTCAGTCCCACTAACAGTGTGTGTAAGCAGACTCCAGGTACCGTATGATGTCACAGGCCACCAACTCCTGTTGCTTCAAAATTTCAGTCCCAAACAGAAATACTCAGCCCTTCAATCCCAACCCCAGTGGCTTTTCAGTATTTAAGTAAGCCTACACAAAACAGGGTGGGTGAGAGGCTCTTACAAACACCAGGCAAACACATTTAAATTACCTTCTAATTTTCCCTGCCAAACATCTATCCCCAAACCTACAATATCACAGCCCAAGTATCAGTTCAAATTCAAGGTAATAATTTTAACACATAGAACTAATTTCACTAACAAACTATTCAAATATTTCAGTTTAAAACAAAATATAACTCCTGGCCTCTTTTCTACCAACCTGTTGCTAAGCTCCCAAGTGAACAATGAAAGCCACAGTAATTCCTGTTTAAAGACAAGTTAATTGCAGCTAATGTCCCTCCTCCAAACACCAGGCAAACACATTTAAATTACCTTCTAATTTTCCTGCCAAACATCTATCCCCAAACCTACAATATCACAGCCCAAGTATCAGTTCAAATTCAAGGTAATAATTTTTAACACATAGAACTAATTTCACTAACAAACTATTCAAATATTTCAGTTTAAAACAAAATATAACTCCTGGCCTCTTTTCTACCAACCTGTTGCTTAAGCTCCCAAGTGAACAATGAAAGCCACAGTAATTCCTGTTTAAAGACAAGTTAATTGCAGCTAATGTCCCTCCTCCAAACACCAGGCAAACACATTTAAATTACCTTCTAATTTTCCTGCAAACATCTATCCCCAAACCTACAATATCACAGCCCAAGTATCAGTTCAAATTCAAGGTAATAATTTTTAACACATAGAACTAATTTCACTAACAAACTATTCAAATATTTCAGTTTAAAACAAAATATAACTCCTGGCCTCTTTTCTACCAACCTGTTGCTTAAGCTCCCAAGTGAACAATGAAAGCCACAGTAATTCCTATTTAAAGACAAGTTAATTGCAGCTAATGTCCCCTCCTCCAAACACCAGGCAAACACATTTAAATTACCTTCTAATTTTCCCTGCCAAACATCTATCCCCAAACCTACAATATCACAGCCCAAGTATCAGTTCAAATTCAAGGTAATAATTTTTAACACATAGAACTAATTTCACTAACAAACTATTCAAATATTTCAGTTTAAAACAAAATATAACTCCTGGCCTCTTTTCTACCAACCTGTTGCTTAAGCTCCCAAGTGAACCATATGCTTGTTCTACATTTCCAGCTGTGTCAGAGTCATCAAGATGATACGGCATGAAAGGTAAAAAAAAATAACCATAACATGAAAATGGGAACCAATATAAGGTACGAGAGGATACCCAAAGCATATGGCATTATATTCATTGGCCTCATTTTGAAATATCATTTTTTACGTGGGCTGCACTTGCACACCCAATGTTTTGTAACAAGGAATAGGGGATATTGGGGATGTTTTACTGTCGAGCCCATTGCAGTTCACAAAAGCATTGACATTGTAGTCTACACCAATAACCACTCGCTGTAGTCCTGACATCACTCACTACTTGCTGGGCAGAAACTTCATGTACTTCAAAAGATCAAAGCAGCTCCAGTCAGAGAGGGTGTCGGGCCTTTGATCTGCATGAAACCGGTCAGCAAACAGCTGAGTGGCTATCAAAGTCAGGAGCCTGTCAGTCTGCAAGGAAAAAAGAAACATCCATTGATGTCTGTTGCTGGCCTCCCATAAATGTCACCCCCCACCTGACCCTTCCTCTCAGCACCCCCCAAACATAACACTGACACTGGAGGTGCCCAGTCCCCCAGTGTTGACACTTCACAGTTTTTTTTTATTTTATTTGTATATGTAGCCTATAACAAAGGAAACTGCCCATCAATGTCTGTAGCTAGCGCCCTTTAACTGTTCCCAGGAATTGTTCCCCACCCAACCCTCCTCTCATCACCCACCACCCCACACACCCTCCCAACAATATAATGCTGACACTGGGGTGCCCATTCCCCAAGTGTCATCACCTTAGTTTTTTTTATTTTATTTATGTAGATTGCCTGTAACAAAGAAAACTGCTCATCAATGTTTGTTGCCCCCCACCAGACCCTCCCTCTCAGCACCTCCCCCATAAATGTAACACTAACACTGGTGGTGCCCAATCCCCTAGTGTCATCACCTGCAATATAGAAAGCCATCCCTCATCATTTTTTTTAACTCTGTAAAACCAATAACTGTCCATCATTGTCTGTTACATCGTTAGTCCCACCACCTGACCTCCCCACTCAGCACCAGCTCCCCTAGCCCTTATTTACCCACCAGGAGTCTGATGCTGTAATCTTCTCTGGACTGCAGAGAAGTCTTCCGTTTTCAAAGCCAGACCGCAAACTGATGAAATCAGGTATGCGGTTCAATGTATTTCAATGGGGTTTTGAACTTAGTGGCATAACTTTGTCATTTTTTAATATTTTTGCCCCACGTTTTCAGTATACTGTACCTTTTTTCAGGATTCCACCTCTTGAACTATTATAGTGACATTAGGTAAATCTGTCCCAAAAGGTATTTTTGCAGTCGATGCATGAAATCACCTTTCAGGCAAGAGTTGAACATTTTCTCTGCCTTTGTTCATGAGGTGGGGTCATAAGGAGGCTATGTTGAAAATCTGGTGTAAAAATATTTAAAAAAAAAACAAACAACAAAGCTATGAGCCTGTGTTGAAATTTGCAAACGCAGGCTCATAACTCTGGTAATTTTCAATATTTTGACCCCAAATTTTCAGCATAGTCATTTCTTTACAGCACCTCATGAATGTGACAGCTGTCATTTTTCAAATCCTGACCAAAATATGTTTTCGCATCCCAAAAGGTGATTTGACATTTGCTGCATGAAGGAGCAGGAGTTAAATATTTTCTCTGCACTTGTTCATGAGGTTGGGTCATAAGAGGGCTTTGTTGAACATTTGGGGCCAAAATATTCAAAAAAACAACAAACCTGTGAGCCTACATTGAAATTTATCAGTGTAGCCTTGTAACTTTGGTAATTTCCAATATTTTGACCCCAAAGTTTCAACATAGTCATTTCTTCACAGCACCTTATGAATGTGACCGCTGTCATTTTTCAAATCCCGGCCAAAATGTGTTTTTGTACATATGGCACAGAATGACATTTTGCTGGGGATTTGAAAATTGTTACCTACCATGTTCATTAGGTGGGGTAATAAGGAGGCTATGCTGAAAATTTGATTAACAAAACAGTAAAATGCCCAGGTTATGACTGAATGTTACACTATTTCATCGTTTAGGCATAACTTCACTAATTGTCCTTATTTTAATTCCAATCTTTCAACATAGCCATTTTTCCACACCACCTCATAAATGTGATGTGTCATTTTTAAAATCATGGATTAGATGTGTTTTCACACCTCTGGTGTGAAATGATATTTTGGCCAATATACTATAAATGCCACATGTCATTTCTATAAGGCGAATCCTAAAACAAGTATCTTCAAAATTTGGGGTCAGAATTGCAGAAAACAAATTGTTTAACAAGTAGCCAATTTTTGGCATTGACAAATGCTTGTTTAATTGACTCACTGCATGTCTCTCCTTAGCCATGTTGTACACTTTAAAGAAGAACTGCGCTGAATCTACATGTCGTTTTTCCCAGTAGAATCAGTTTTTTAAATACTTGTTCAAGTTCTGTTATTGATCTAGCTATACAGGTTTTTCAATTATCATAGTGGGTGTTTCTGATTTTCATGCTACTGGCAAGAACCATTTTAAAACTGTATGTATGCCCCCGGTGTCTAGGGGAATGATGGTGGGTCTGTCTGTGGGGAGGGGCAACCACAACCATAAACTGAGAAGATGACTTACATTAATTTCTCGGGACTAGGGTGCAGGTTGCTCCACAGGGGGTGCTGGGCTAGAAGACAAAGTTGATTAAAGACATGTAGCAAAAGGCAACAGGCAGAAGTAAACTGCAACATCAGATAATCAACAAACTAGGGTCCATTTAATATTAAAGTTGATACTCCATGGAGGCATGGGATTTGGTGACAACATCCTATTGGGGAGAACAGTATGGCAAAAGGGACCATGGAGTTCTTTATATCAGTGTGCTTCCGCTGTCCGTATCAATGCCCATTCTGGTGCAGTACACTACAGAGAGGGAGAAAAAGACAGACTGAGCGGGACAGAGCAGTGCATTGAGTGAACACCATACTGACACAGCACTTTTTTTGCAGGGCTATGTTCTAAGTGAGTGTTACTTTGTCCCAAGCAGGCTGTCATCATGGATTCCACACCTTCCCCGCATGAGCTCCAGTGCTGCGATCATCGTTCTCCGCTCCCCATACTCTGCTCAGCTGAGCTGTCACTGAAAGAGTTAATCACTTCACAATTCCCTTGAAATAGCTGTAGCTGCCACAAAAGTGGCTGTGGCTCCTGTCACCGAGTGCTGCACTCTGATCTTCCTACAGCTGCCTTGGCCACCCAGCCCACTGTCTGAGATATATATATATAGAGAGAGAGAGAGAGAGAGAGAGAGAGAGAGAGAGACAGCTGACATGCCTTTGTCTGTCTCTCTCTCTCTCTTCAGGTTGTGACATCCGTGTCAGTGGGGTACCCAAAAAGAGACATCCTCGTAGTTGGAGAAGAGCAGGACATTTGCCGCTGCCCCCCCCATCAGCCCACTTCCTGGCTTGCTCCCCCCCCCACTGGGTAGATCACCAGTGCCACTGAGCCATGCAGCATGAAGCTGAGAGAGAGTCAAAGAAAGAGAAAGAGAGAGAGAGAGAGAGATTCAGCTGACATGTCCAATTGTCTCTCTTTAGGTTGTGACCTCCATAAACACTTCTTCCCTGACTTCATGTATAGTGATGGGAACACCTGTGGTACACCACTTGCTGTTTCTGTATCATAGTAGTCCTGCAATTACACTACTTTACCTATGAAGCTGCTTGCTGTACCGCCCCACTATTGCATTAATGATTGACATAGAAGTCAGCTAATCCTTTTATATAGTCCGAGAGATAGAGAGAGAGAGAGAGAGAGAGAGACAGATGGAGGAACAGAGCGAGCAGTATATCGGGCAAAATCCTGTTTCTCCTACAGTACAAACAATGCCACAGTAGTAGCAGGAGACACAGAACAGCTCCAGCAGGTCATCCATCCAGCTTTGCATGGAGAGAGATAGAGACAGTGAGTGCACGACAGCCAATACAGAGACACAGTGTGAGTGGTCTGTGTGTGTCTCGCAGCTCCAAAGTGCATGTGTATCTGTGTGTGGCACAATACAGGATGTTACAAGTGCAAGACAGTAATTTATGCCCAAGAAATGTTAGAAATTATGTCAGTAGTGTATTTCTGACATTTCTATGTGCATAAAAACAGTCACATGTGGAGTATTTGTTGGGGACTGTTTTTCCAGGGGGCAGGACACAGTCATTTTTTTGGTATTAAAACAGGGAGAAACCCCCATTCTGGTATTTTCTCCTTGTTTTGAAGATACCCCACATTATAAGCACAATAACCCACTCCAGGGTGTGTGGTTATTGGGGATTAATCAACACACAGGGTGCTGTGAGGACACTCAGCCTGCAGCCTTATGCCTCACAACATACCGAGGGTGTTGATTAATTACCAGTAACAGCACACCCTGTCATGGGTTATTGCTTACCTAGTCCACAGAAAAAAAGGAAAAATGTAACCTCCACTTAAACCACCAGGGTGCTTAAAATCCTGGTTTCAGAACCCCTAACTATATCATAGTAATGAATAGTCAGGCAGCTGGAATTTACACACAATAACTGGCTTATATAGTTGACTATATGCTTGAGTATTTTGACTTTGGGCATTTAATCACCAACCTTAGCCAGTTATTCCTTCATATACACTTGCTAACTTAAAGGTATCACTTAATTACATTTGTCAGGACAGAATGAGGCTGTGACTGTCAAATCTGTTCCTGTTGTCTCAGCAGTTGTGCTAAAAAGTCTGTATTTGTATTTATTTTTATTATTAATGGTGTATTATGGTTGCCACTGAGGAAGTTAACATTTTTAGATAAATCAAGATAGGACTGCTTTACAAAAGCAAAGTGGTAGTGACACAGAAAATAAAAAATTGTCTCCAGTGGTAACACATAACTTATATAAAGGACAAGTTCACAACTCGATGAAATTAGATAAATTTATTATTGAAAAGCTATGCCTGTAGTTCAATGGGTGGGAACAACCAACCACACCCCTCCTGAGCTATATAAGTCAGCTCATTCCAGCCTCACTCTGAAGCACTTTTTCTTTGCTCCTGCTGGAGGCTCTGCCCCCCCATCCCCACCCCGGTGTTCATCTTCTGCCACTTTTGTGCTTTGGACTTCTGCTTGGTTTGTGTTCCTCCAGTTTTCTAGGTCGGTATTTGCTTTTTTCCTCCTGGCTGCAGTTTGTACTTCTCTCTGTCATATGTGTCTGCTGCACTCCTGTTTTCCTGTGCTTGTGTTTCTTTCTGTTTTGCTTTTTTGGGCTTTCTACTGTAGTTTTCTTAGTGTCTTTCTACTGTAGTTTTCTTAGTCTCTTTCTGTCCCATTTGCATTGACTTATGCTATTCAGGCTTCCCTTTTTGCTGTTTTCCCATATCTTTAGCAATCCCTCAGTTCAACTGCAATCATTAACTATGTGCTATTCAAGTTCCCATTTTGCTGTTTTCCCTGCCTGTAGCAATCTCCCTGTGCAAATCCATCCTTAATTGTTTACACCTGGCTCCTAGCAGGCAGTCACTTCCTTTTGGCTTTTGTCATTTACTCAGCAGCTACTGCTCCCAACTTTCTATTCCTATGTGCTTGCCTTTCCTAGCAGTCTCATTGTTGATTCTCCAGTCTCAGCCTATCGGCCTTCCAATGCATCAGCAACTAACATTAATCTCCCCCACAGAACTGGCTCCCTTCTAGAACTGGTTGGCAAACATTCCTCTTGCAGTCCATGCTTTAACATTTAGTCTCATTTCATGTCCTGGTTGTCATTTTATGTCTCAACCAGCACCTTCACCCTGCATTTAGTTTGGCAAACAGCTTTTCAGGAATCTTGGGCATTGCTAAAATGTAGGCAGTGGTATTACGTGCCTGCTGAATCCATAAGTGGATGCTGTAGGGAGGGATCTTGGGCACTGCTGAAATATAAACAGTGATACAGCATGCCATGCTGAATCAGTATTCAGATGCTGTAGGCAGGGATCTAGGGCACTGCTGAAATGTGGGCAGTGGTACAGTGTGCCCTGATGAATCGGTAAGCAGATCCCGTAGGCAGGGATTTTGGGCACTGCTAAAATGTAGGTAGTAGTATAACATGCCCTGCTGAATCAGTAGGTGGATGCCATAGGCAGGGATCTTGAACACTGCTGAAATGTAGGTAGTGGTACAGCATGTCCTCCTGAATTGGTTGGCGGATGCCATAGGCAGGGATCTTGGGTGCCGCCAAAATGTGAGCAGCAGTACAGCATGTCCTGCTGAATCGGTAGGTGGATGCCATAGGAGGAATGTTGGGCACTGCTGAAATGTAGGCAGTGGTACAGCATGCCCTACTGAATCAATAGGGAGATCTCATAGGAATGGAGCTTGGGCACCACTGAAATGTAGGCAGCGGTTCCTCCTCAAAGGGTTTTTTCCCTCTTCTCTGTGCTGAAGACCATAAAAGTTAGATAGTCCTTACACAGTACATTCTATTAATTTACCCTGGTAGGTTTCTGTTGTTGGACAGATTGGGTGGTAGCCCTCCTTTTTTGCCATTCTCTTTCTCCTTCAGATGTCATGCCCCTCTGCTATCAGTTTTGATATCTGTCAGCCTGTGCTCATCTCAGTATTTCTGTTTCCAGTCACACTGTTTGCCATCAATCTGTGCTCTTCTGGCCCAGTGATCTCTTCTTGCTGCTCAGTATTTTTGTGGGCTCCTTCCTATGGCACTTGTAGCCTAAGATAACCCTTCCTGCTGCATCTCTAGGGGTGGAACCCTCCTCAAGGGTTCCTTGCCTTCACAGTACCATAACAGGGTGGTAGTTCCCCATGGAACAGAGACAGCGAACAGCCAAAGTCTATCAACAGTTACTCAATCATAATGCCACATTAAGTTGCATAAGCCTGTTGAATTGAAAAGCTATGCCTGTAGTTCAATGGGTGAGAGCAACCAGCCATGCCCCCTCTTGAGCTATATAAGTTAGCTCTTTCAGACTCACTCAGAAGCACTTTTTCTTTGCCCCACCATCCTCCCCTACTCCTCCAGCAGCATGCCTCTCTCCAGGGGACTCCTTCCTTAGGTACCTTTAGACTAATTGAATTCTTTCTGCGGCACCTCTAGGAGTGGAACCCTCCTCGAGGGTTCCTTGCCTTCATGGTACCCCAACAGGGTGGTAGTTCCCTGTGGAACAGAGAACACAAATAGCCAAAGTCTATCAACAGTTGCTCAAGCAAAACTCCACACTAAATTGCATAATCCCATTGAATTTCCAGTTCTATAAAACGTGTGTGTTATTAATAATACAGGAACTATTAATGGGCATCCACCTTGTCAGCTCCTCACATCCATTAGTGTGCCCACTGGCGTGTATCCAATACCACTTTATTTTCCCTTATGGAAAAAGTAAATACAGTTCTCAATCAGAGTATTCAACTAGTGGCTAACTAGGTGATAGTTAAATGCTAGCTGATTGTGGGTTGAAATGCTGAAATTCAAATCAGTTAAAATTTGTCAGTTTTGAATCCTCTACTGTTCTGAGTTATATCAGGCTGAATTCTCATCTAGCATTCAGTCACAAAATATCCATATAGAAAATGCTTTAAACTATATGATTATAGCCAGCCTGGTGGTGCTGGAGGTTGAGGCGCTGGACATCATACTTCATGCCACACTGGCGACCCGGGTTTGGGAATAAGCCTGGGCCATTGGGGGTTGGCGGGGGGGCACAGAGGATCAAGCATCTGGAGGACTGCTCTCCTCTCCTCTCCTCTCCTCTCTTGGGTGGGAGGGATTGTCATCCTGCCTGCTTGCTGCCTTCTGGGCTGGTGGGTAGCGCAGGTAGGAAGGGCACTGCAGACAGTGATCGTGGCGTGCGCATGCCCCAACATGTGTGTGGCCATGTGCAGAGAGGGAGGGGGGGTCTAGAAAAAAGGAAAACTGATAGCTGGGGGGCTCCATAAAGCCCTTCCCCGTCCTGGTGCTCCACTGCTGCCACCTCCCTGGATTTGGATTGTGCTCCAGGGAGTGGGGAAGCTCCCTTCCTGGCCCCACTACAGGGGGTGGTCAAGCTGTGGGGGGTCTTGGGGATGGTTAGTGGTAGGCAGGGGTGCAGGTGGGTGATACGGGGCTCATTCCTTTCCCCTCAGTGCGCTGGGACTAAAAAGTACAAATGAAAAAAAACTTTATGTTTATATTGTGTTACAGCAGAACATTTTAAAGAACAGCTCTGCACTTTAGCATGCACTTTTATAAACATAATGTTTCAGCTCTTACAGTTTATTAAAAAATACATTTTTTTTTGTTTTAATTTCTCCTTTTTAGGGTTTCTACCACATCTTGGCAGTCAGTCTAAAAAGTCAGATCTCATAGTGCCTTTGTTTATGACATCATAGAGCTCACTATGATGACAGTCAGCAATATTATTACAAACTGCAAGTGGGAGGTCTGTAGAGAACAAAATGTTTTTGAAAGGCACATTAAAATAAGTACTGCATTTCCTGAAATATTTAATGGACCTATAACAGGGAAACTGAAAAAAAGAACCTAGAAAACACTAAAGTTAAAGATAATTGTTGTACAATTAATAATTTTGAACATTTTATTAGTTGAGAGTTGCTCTTTAAATTTAAGTAGTTTCTTTGTACTTATGCACATATAGTTTTCTATTATAAAGTATTCATTCTTTAACATTACATTTTTGGGGGGCTCTCTGAAACTTTGTTTTCCATGGTCAAGAAATGCTCTGGTTTGTATTTAAACACCTTTATGGATGAATACTTTTATTTTATGATGAGTCAATACATGATGCTTGATTTGCCTTAAGTACAGTTTCTATCCTTGTCTATACATGTACTGTAGTTTCAGAATTAACATATAATATTGAAGTTACCATTATTTTAAATGAATAAGAGTACTAAAAGCGGATGAATATGTGCTGGTACGGTGTGCAAATTAGTTTGCTTAGCCTAGCTGACATTTATCTCATAGGAAATAATGAACATAAGGAGGCATAAGTACATCTAGAATATCTGTGACTGACCAGTGATTGTAACGAGTGATACCAATGCTTCCCAAGTAAGCATCCAGACCATTCTAACATGCATGGGGTGTGCAGCCTGCTACCAAGCTGGATAGCAAGTTGTCCCATGTTGGAACTACCCTCTGGATGAACCAATATCCTTTTTTTACAATGTTGCAGCTATCTCATGATATCTGATGATTGCATGCTCTTGTAACTAGTGTATTATTCTTGAAGATTAGATCCATAGTTGCTATGAGATCTAAGTCACTCAGTGCCTTGTGTATGGTGATAAGGTCACCATGAATCCTTCTGTATTCCAATTTAAATAGTTTTAACTCCTCTAGCCTCTTTTCACATGTAAATTTGTGCATGCCCCTTATACACTGATGCCAGGATATCCAAATGACATTTGCGATCACTAAACGGGTTAGTGACTCGCAAACACCACTTCGTGCCCCCAAAGCAGTAAATGATCCCCAAATGGCATGCTGGATGGCATGGTTAGTGATTTGCTAACTGTTAGTGATCAGCCCTAAATCATGCTGGTGCACATATGCAAAGCAGCTGATAGCACCTTGAATATAGGCACACAGAAATGTTGATAGGTTTGGAGAGGTGGTAAGCAGCCATTGGTGTGATGCTAGTTACAGGGTCCCCAAACTAGGTCATACAACCTGCACCCCCAAATGCCGCTCACCAATCACCTCACTGTCAATGTTGTGCATCATCAGTGCTCCCACCCTGCCCTCAATCACCCCACTGTTAAAGCTCTGAATTATTCCTGGTGTCCAGTGGTTTTCCTGCCCCCAATCAGTCAGCCATTAAAGTTCTGAATTATTCCTAGTCTCCACCCGCCTTCCCCATACCTCCGATCACCCTGCTGTTCAAGTTCTGCATTACCCCTGGTGTCCTGTGGTACCTCCTGACTGCCCTACAATGAATGACATATAATTTCCCTGCTGTCTAGTGGTCCTTATCCCCCAGAGCAATCCACCTTGACTAGCATATATTTTCCCTGGTGACCAGTGGTCTCCCTCATCTCCCTTAGGTTGGATGCCATCCACCCAGACCCACTGACCTATCTCCACCATGACCACAAGCACCTCTGGACCCTGTCCACAGTAGTTCCACTCCTATCCCCTGTTGGCAACTGGCACAGACCCACCACTCACCTCTGTGGACAGTCACCAACTAAAAGTTTGTGATCATGTGCCTACTGTGGAAAAACCTTTTTTTTTTTTTTGCATGCCTGCCATGTATATATTAAAAAAGGTCAGCCCCAAAACTGATCCCTTGGGAACCCCACTGGCCACCCTATCCCAATCAGATAGGAATACATGTATCTTGGTTTATGCAGGTTGTCTTAACTGACCCAATTCAGCACTATGTCATTGCACAGCATGGACGATTGCTGAATCAAGTTTGATAAGACAAATGAAAGTAGTGTTAACCATACCTCTCAACAGTCCCTGATTTTTCAGGGACTTACCTAATTTTGAATTACAGATTTTTTGTCCTTCCTAAATCTGGCCTTTTTGCACTGAAAAGTGGAGACTTGAATCATAGAATTGTACCAGACAATAGTTGTACAGTCTAATTCTCATTCAGAAAATGATTTTATCACCAATCCATGTATTGTAGCAGCTTCATGAACTGATATTACCCGTTTTTAAGATGGGTCCCTGATTTTGGTCATGTGTCTCAGATTTTGTCCCTTATTTTTGAGGCATGAGGTTGAGAGGTATGGCGTTGCCACTGGAGGTAATATTCATGAATACAGGTCAATGCCAGTTACACACATTTCACATCACACTTTACTTACAAAGTCATATATTATATTTGCAAATAACACACGGCTACCACTTACATTAAAACAAACTGATTTTTACCTTCAAAATGATGGCAGCAGTGAAGTACAGCTGTGGTGATTTGCATAAACTTCTTCAGCCATTTGTGTCCACCTTCTAGCTTGATAAATTGACAGACTAAATGCAGCACCCAAACAAAGGTGAAGAAACTACTTAAAAGAAACTTTACTGAAATTGCACATTTTGCAAAATTGTTTGCAATGCAAAAAAAGTGCATGAGAAGATGAAAAACCCATGACATGACAAAAAATCTGTAAGATCACAAATTTTGAGCAGATTTTTACCAAACATTTTTCCTTCCTATGTGGTTTTACAAAAAAAATTGCAAAGCAGGGATTTATTTAACTCTAAAAATTGATTAGCGTTTTGCTCATAAAAGTGCTAAATCTTTGTGAAACTGCATAGCTCTTGCCTCATTGTGTTTAACAAACACAGTACTTCTAGAAAATCTATATAAATACTTTCTGTACAGTTAGTATAGTCCCAAGAAAAAAACTGCTAATCAATTATTTAAAACCCTGCAAAGTTATGCACCACTTTTTACAAAATTCTCTAAACAACAAAAACAGAATTTTTGCTGAATTCTCCAATGCAATCACCAAAGAAGAGGAAAGTTCCACACTTTGTCATCTGAAATGGCCAAGGCCAAAACATTGGAACAGGGGGAGATCATTAAATATGTTGGAGTGACTCTCGATGCCACCTTATCTTTTGCACCCCATGTTGGCAATCTGGTGGTCACGGCTAACAGAAGACTGGTTGTCTTGTACTATAACAGGAACAATCTCACTGGGGGTGCTAGATGCCTTAATGTGGCCAGCTCCATTCTGTCACTAATAGATAAGGCTATATTATTTTCACAGCATGCACGGAATTCACGATTTCCATGAAAACTGTACTTTGCCGTGAATTCCACAAGTTCAGTGTACACTCAGTGATTTTAACCATTTTTTTACTTTTCTATTTTTTTTTGCAACTAAACCAGGCTCATCACATTGTTTATTCCTTTGCAGCTTACGGTATGTGGATCTGGTTTCAGAATGGATGGTTCGCCGTAAGGGAGGGGGGATGACAGCTGATTAGCAATTAATGTACTGCACTGTGAGCTCCAGGAAAAGAAAAGTTCACACTATGTATTGAATTGCAGAGTGCCGTTTTTCTGAAACCTGTCATGCAATATGTTTTTGAAAGCATTACATTGCACTTATGTGTGAGAGCTGAGATTTCTGTGTGTGTGTTTTTTTTTTTTGTTTGTTTGTTTTTGCAGTTGGGTAGGATCAGAATACACACAACTAAAAAGTAAGTCTAACAAAGACAGCTTCTGGACAGTACCGAGTCGACAGGGAATTCTCCCAGAATTTAAAGTCGGCGCTTCCTCCACGCTCACTGTCTATTGGCTCCCTCTGTGCATTTTACTCCTGCAGTCTGTTGCAGCTCAGAATACCATTTCTGGCCACTCCTGCTCCTCATCTCCAAGTCCCTCTACTGTGGGGGAAGAGGTGACAGTTTAAAAGTAATGTATTTTCACTGCTGCAACACTTTATATTGCTCTAACTGATTCATATTTATGCTGTATATACTTGATTATTTTAAAAATGATTTTTTTAATGAATTAAAACATAGTAAAACTCATAAAGTTAACTAAAAACTTTGTGATTATGTTTTCTGTGAAAAACATAATTTTAGCCGTGCAGGAGCTGTGAAAAATGTCAATTTTTACTGTGAAAATAATACAACCTTATAGATTATGGGTCACCTGTCTATGCTGCTATGACATGGTGCTAAACAGAGTAAAGCTGATCTGTGATAAGGTGTGCCGCTTTGTACTTATGCAGAAAAGTGTACTCACAGTTGTACCCATTACACACTCACTAACTGGCTACCTTTACTTAGCAGGATAAACCTCCAGACCTGTTGCTCTCCAAAAAGGCAGTCTTGGGCCTAACACCCCCTGCTTTAGCAAATTGCTTCCACACCATCTGTAAACAAAAGACCACTAGGAACATGGCCAGGAATGCCCTTAAGCCTCCTTTCCAGCATACTCAGCTGAGAAAGATGTCATTTTCTGTCAGGGCCGCTAACTGATTACACGAATTGCCTGACACACTACTGAATCTCCCCAAGTTTAATCAGTTTAAGAGATCCTTGTGGTCTGCCTTTGCAGTCAAATGCATTTGTAACCATTAAACAGTTTTATTAATTTTCTTAGTTGTACATAACCTGTGACTTTTTATACAATAATATTCTGCCTTAAGTGCTTGAAGCCTGACTCAACTGCATTTCCTCAAGAACTGATTATTGTACCTGTAATGCTTTTTTCTATGTATTTGATGTGGAACCTTTGTAAATGAGCACTTGTACTCAGAGGTAATCTCCAAAGTTTTCAATAAAGAAATAAAATTTAATCAATCAGTCATTTTTCTGCCCTGACTTAATTAAACCATAAAAGATAAACATGATTCTTAAACATCATTAACAGTAAAAAGCTATAGTATGTTGTTTATTATCATTTTTAGGTATACATGTAGCACACTATTCCTTATTAACATTTTGCTGATATTGAAATTTGTATCTGTATTGTGTTTTTGCCACATGTGCCTCTCACCCTTGCTCTGAGAGCCACAGCACTCTAGGGGAAGGGACATGTTGCCAATCTAATCTCAGCACGATTGCTTGGCTAAAAAGAGTTAACTAGAACTCCTCAGTGAAAAGTAATTCTGGTAATGTAGATTTATATCTCATTACTTTAAATAACTTTTCATGCTGCACTGGGGTATACGTAATTAGAAATTAGCGCTTAAAAGACACCATCAAGCGGGTGTATGTCAAACAGACCAGAAAAGGTGTGGTAATGCAAAAAAGAAAAAGCACTTCAACACAACCCCATGGTTTGCCTGAATGAAATTTTTATTAAAATCTGTATTTTATATTGGCATATCTACTAATTCAAACAGAACAAGACATATTTAGGGTGCCAGCACTTTATAAAGGCACAATAGAGGGAACAACCTATTAAATATCTATATATTCCTCCCTCTAGAGCTATGTTGGCTTTCAGCATACTGTTGCAAGACTTTAGTCCATGCTGGTTGTAATTCTAAAACAATATTACTGTATACTACTTGAATAGTCTTAGATAATCCTTGGATTTGTATAGCAAAATAGCCTCGGATTTTAATAGCTGCGGTGCAAATAATGTAGTGGGCTAAATTCCTGGCTTCTTACTACAAACAAGCTGTATCCCTGTAATTCCATTACTGGAAAGGAAAAAGAAAATAGAATTTGAAAGGCATAATTCACTTTACTTCCACTCTGGTTCTCCTTGTTGATGGGGTTACCTCAGAATGCCTATGCATATGAAGAGTTGCTGGCCCTCAGTCAGTAGTGAGCTAGAAATAGATTGTACAACATTTGCCTGTCACACAGTTGCCTTATTCCAAAGGTGAAATAAATGCAGCCAACACTGAGCCTTACCGTATGTGGCCCAGAATTGAATAGAAATTATATAATGCCTTTAATGCTGTCAAACTTGTGGGTCACATCTGGTCCCTTCAGCTCTTTGAAAAATTGACAAGAAGAAATTTAACCATTTTAGCTGCTTGGGGCTACTTCTATGGTCACCCCATCTTCTATTACCCAGACTGCTTTTATATAAAACTAAGTGCTGACTTCTAGAACTGTGCCAGCTCTGGAGACAGCATTTTGTTGCTTGAGAAAAACAGTCCTGGGAAACAGGAGAGGAGTGGAGGGTGGGAAGTGACTGGGATGAGGCAGGAGTGGTGGAGGGGTATCACCTAACCTTACTTATAACCTACAAGACCCCAATACTAAAGACTGGAAGGGTTTCAACCAAAGTATTGAAGCCAAATCAAAGTTAGGGGTGGAAAAAACAATTTTGTCAACGGACAACTTTTCACACACACACACACACACACACACACACACACACACACACACACACACAATATACACACAGATAACTGCACCAAATTGTCAGCTATGGGTTTGAGCTCAGACCCTCCATGTGGCCCAGTTACTCATGCCCTGGTGGCCAAAAATAAAAACATGACAATCATGAATTCTCCGAGTGCAGTACTTTACCCTCCGGCGACACCATTGGGAGTCAGCAAATTAACTAGTTACATTTACCCATTTATCTTATTTGAGTTGGTGCAAAGTTTTGCTTCACTGCAAAGATGTGGCAAAGACACAAACTTGCCCCTTCATGGGGACTTTGTGCAGTGGCTCCACTTTGCCAAATTTGCACTATGGCACAGTGCAGTTCCCAAAAGCATGCAAGGTCCTTCACTGGTGAAGTCAGTGTTGCTTTGCAAAGGGTAAATAGCTGGGTGGATCAAACAGTGTGCAAAAAAAATTAATCATCTGGTTTCATTACTGCAGGAAGTGCATGGATGCAAATATATGATGGCATGTGGTCCTAGCCTGTTAGGAGGAGTGGGGTGTGTTTAAATTTTATTGTTGCAAAGAAAATCAGACAAAAAACAGAAACATCAAACATTTTAAGCAGCTAATTTTGATAGTTTGCAAACATAGTGCTTTAGGAATGATTGGAAGTGAGATGTAAGTGGAACAGGGAAGCATTTAATAGCACATATATTTGTGAAGGTATATTGTGCTTACTCTCAGTACTTCCAAGCAGTGTTTGGAAGTTGGGGTGTGCAGCAGGATTTGGGTCAGTCCAATATTGGCTTGTCTGTCGCATCAGGCCAGAATTGGGTCAGAGTTGGTCAGACCCATGTGTGGCCTGATTTGTATCATAATGGCAGTAAATAATCAAGGTCAGTGTTTTTAGTGTTGCTACCTGCTGTAAGTGTGAGTAATCCCCCCCTCAATAATGACCACCTGTGCATGCATGCATGCCATGTGACATTTGCACAGGTCAGTTTCTTTAGTCCTGCTACCTGCTGTGAGTGTCAGTAAGCCCTCCCCCCCAAATAAACAGGTGTCTACGCATGCATGCCATGTGCCATCCACTTGCAGAATTGTAGTTGATTGGGTCATTTGCTTTGAATTGGCAGGCATTTGGCACCAGCAGCTTCAGCATCTACAGTATGCCTGACTGCCAATAGCTGTACAGTGGCTTCCCATTTGACTCCTCCCTTTCCCATCGCACCCGGCCATTGCTAAAGGGACCAGTACATTCCACAGGCCTCAACATGATGGATGACAGCAGACTGGAGAGGAGGAGGAGGAGGACATAAATTGAAATGTACAGCAGGCAGCACAGAAGTTTGCTTTAGGCTGTTCCTTCATTGCCATTTTAGCTTGCAGCCTGAAATATGTTTGTGAGCAGACAGGCAGTTTGAGAAGCCTGGATTGACCCTGACTGACTGAGCCCCATGGTGTGAAGTCATGTATGTTATGCTAGCACAAAGAGGATGCAAGGAACAGAGCAGAAGGTGCAGGCCAAGGAGTGGACACTCTGACTTTGCTGCATAGCACTGCCAGTAATTTTAAAAAAAATTTAAATCAGTTGGCATCTCAGAGACTGTTAATTGTGTCACAGTCAGACCTCCCTACCTTCCATTTACTTCAGAAGTTTTTCCTTTGGTGTACTGTGTTGTCATGGTTTTGCTGAATTTTATGACATAAAAAGAGAAAGCCCTTGCTCTGGGCTTTACTCCTTCGAGTGGACTAGGCTGACACTGGCTCAGCTGTGATTTAAGTGGCAAGTGAGAGTTTGACTGGAGGGTGGGCAGTTCAGAGGCAGATGGCCCCCAACCAAAAAATTAAAAAAAATAATTATCTACAGGGACACAGCTGGTTGTGCCCCCCATCCTCCAGACTCCCCCACTGCAAAGCACACAGGACCACTTTGTAAACAGGGCCTAAATAACCCTAATGGTGAAATTGTCTATTTGCCTTTATAAATAAAAATGTTTTACTACTACCCATAACTTCATTGGGTGCTGCCACTGATCCCCTGTTATATGGAGGAGCAGTGTCCTGGCTTGCTAGACAGGAGCAGACAGCAGAGCAAGCAAACTGGTGCTTGTCAACCCAGTGATGCATATGGGGAGTGGGATTTGGGTAAGAATTCCCAGTTACATGCTCTTACATGAGTCTTGCCCCCCAATATGTCACTGAACATCATTGAATGTCATGGGGTTTCCTCTTCCTCACATGCAGGCAGCTATATGTGGGTTACTCTGCTGCTCCATAGGTAAGATTAATAAAAAAGTTAGCCAGCCTGGGAGTGGGTCCCAGGGTGGTAACCTGGGTAAAAAAATTGTCTGGACAGCAGGACACAGAGGGTAAGAGTAAACAGAGTCCACTCCAAAGAAAGGGGGGTTACTGGTGGAGTACCACAGGGTTCAGTACTGGGGCTGGTCCTTTTTAATGTCTTTAGAGGTGACAATGTGGAGGGACTGGAACAAAAAGTACAGTATGCCTCTTTGCAGATGACACAAAGATATGCAACAGGGTTGATACACAAGGTGGGGTGGAAAGAATGGGATGGGTCTTACTCTTGGTAAGGTTGGAGCAATGGTCAAAAGTATGGCAGCTTAGATTCAATGCAAAGTAGTGCACCTAGGAAACAAAAACTCAAGAGAAGAGTAAACAATGGGGGAAGGGGAGGTATTAACAACAACAAAAATGGAAAGAGACCTGGGGTAGTCATATCAGATGACCAAAAGGCAGGCAAGAAATGTGAGAAGGCAGTAAGGGGGGCTGGGGGGATGCTGAGATGCATAGGGAGAGGCATCACCAGTAGAAAACAGGAAGTTGTTATCCCTCTCTACAGAGAGTTGGTGAGCCCCTATCTGGAGTACTGTGTGCAGTTCTGGAGGCCCCATCTCCTCAAGGACATAGACAGGATGGAGGCAGTCCAGAGGAGGACAACGAAAATGGTGCAGGGTCCGCACCAGAAGCCACATGAAGAGAGACTAAAAGAGCTTAATATGTATACCCTTGAAGAAAGGAGGGAGGGGGGGCAGGATAGAAACTTTCAAGTACCTCAAGGGAATCAACAAAGTCCAAGAGGGTAATATCTTTCAGAAAACGAGATGTGCAAGACAAGGGGGCACAATTTGAAGACAGAGGGAGGACAGCTCAGGAGCAACATGAGGAAGTATTTTTTCTTGGAGAGGGTGGTGAACGCATGGAACAACCTTCCTGAGGAGGTTGTGGGGTCAGAAACAGTGGGAGAATTTAAGAATGCATGGGACAGACATAAGGCAATTCTAGTGGGGGGGGTAGGAGGAAGTAGGCTGTTGATCAACTAGGATCTGCATTCTATTGTATAGGTAGTGAAATGGGCAGACTGGGTGGGCCAAGTGGTCCTCATCTGCCATCAAAGTCTATGTTTCTATGTAATGGGACATCGGGAAAAAGGGTGAGACAGCCAGTTGTCTTAGGGTAAGTTTGGAAGATGGAAAGCACACAGCTGTGTCCTTTGAAAATCATATATTAAATGAAAACAGTGAGGGAGGTTGCAGAGGCTTTGTGTAGGCCTACACCATTGCTGTTTTTTGCTGCTCCCTCATGAAATGGTGCATTGGGGAGAGCAGCCAATGGACTTTTGGGGGATGGAGGATGTGGGGCACATGCAGCTGTCTCCCCTGAAGACTGAGCAACCATTCTATTCACAGACAGGCCTTAGAAGACTTTTGCTGCAGTCCCCCCAACCATCACAGGCATAGAGGAAAAGGATAGGGGCACACAATGCTGTTCCTTGTGCTGGCTGTGGGAACATTTGTTTGGCAGTGATAATTAGAGTGAAATTTACCCTGTTTTGTAGGCTTTCTTAAATACTGAAAAGCCACTGGGGGTTGGGATTGAAGGGCTGTGCATTTCTGTTTGTGACTGAAATTTGAAGCAACAGGAACTGGAGGGCCTGTGACATCATACGGTACATGATGTCTGCATACACACACTGTTAGTGGGACTGGACACACACTGGACTGTATGTGTTTGTGAGACTTGGGAATTTTATTGGTGGGGTTGAAATTGGGTTCGTAAATAACTACAGCCAGTATAGACAGAGACTGTATTCCAGGGAGAAGGGGCTGAGAAAAGGTATTTGTGCAATTATGAATAGAGAAGGACAATCAGGGTGGCCACATTCCACTATGGCAGGCATCTTCAGAAGGGTTGTTGTCTGCACAGCCAGTGGGATGGCAATAATTCTCAATTGTGCCTGGAGAGAGGGAGGCTACCCACTTGGTAGACAGCTATCTTGTATCAGGAGTAAAATATATTGGTTAAGGAGTAAGCTGGGGTAGTTGGGGGGGGTCCAAGGATAAGGGGTCTGGATATGGGCTGCAGAAGGGTGGGACTGAGGGGAGGCTGGGACAACACTCAGAAATCACAGGATGTTATCTTACAGCAAGCAGGAGTGGGGATATTAGGGACAGAGGACCCTTAGATAGGGATGTTGGCACTAAGGGGAAAACATATGGGGTAAACACTCTGAATATAAAGAGAGTGGAGGGGAAAGAGTCAGGAGGGGCTGTTGTGGGGGGGATGGGGGGTTGAGAGCGTATAGTGGCAGTAACCATAAGGATGATGGCAGTGTTAAGGTTCTGTTATTGGGAGACTCGATGATTAGGGGTATCCAGTCGGAGGGACAGGGGAGTGGATGCCATAGCCAGGTGAAGGTAGTGAGTATCTCTGGGCTGACAGTGCACAGAGCAAAGTTCATGGTGTATGAACTGGTTAGGGATTGTGGAGGGAAACCGTATTTCCTGGTGCATTTGGGAACTAATGATCTAGATGGAAATAGCGTTTCGGAAATCCAAGCAAGGTTCCAAGAACTTGCCAGAGTCTGTCGGGATAATGGATGCAACATTTCCTTTTCAGAGATATTGCCAGTCCCAAAGGCCTCAGTGGAGAAAAAAATGAAGATCACAGAGGTTAATGATTGGCTCAGGAAGTGGGGTGAAGGGCGTGGGTTGGGGGTGTTAGGGAACTGGAAAGGAGTTTGGGAGGATAAGGGACTGTATGCCAAGGACAGGCTTCATCTTGCCCCGTTAGGAAGGAAGTCCTTAAACAGGGGTGGCTGACTACATTCAAGAAAGGTGGGTTTAAACTTGTGGGGGGACAAGGGAGGCTGACCAGAAGCCCTCTCCTCCAGATGAGGGGAGTAGCCTTCAAAGCCAAGGGGAAACAGACTGGGAAGGAGGCTTGGAGGAGCAGAGGAGGATGGAAGCATAAGGAACCTGGGTGGGGTTTGACAAAGGGATCAGGGATAAGGGGTTGGGGCGGTGTTAGTAAATGCCAGGAGCTTGGAAACAAGTTGCGGAGTTCCAGGCCATGCTGTTCGGGGGATGGTGAGCGGTCATGGAAATGTGGCCAACAAAAACCATGACTGGGACTTAAACGTGTGGGGGTACACTATGCTTAGGAAGGATAGAAAGGAGGGCAGAGGGGGTGGAGTGGCTATGTTCATTAGAAATGACATAGAAATTGCTAGGGTAGAAGAGGCAGAGGGAAATGTGGAGGCCTTATGGGTCACCTTACGAACCCCAGCAGGAGGTAAGATCAAGCTGGACAACATCATTGCCCAGTGTGGACCAAAAGGGGAAGGAGTGGTGTTGATGGGAGACCTTAATATGCCAGGTACAAACTGGAGAACCATGTCCTCTAAGGTGGCCACCTGCTGGATGGCTTCCAGGATGTGTTCTTAACACAGCATGTGATGAACCCCACAAGGGAGGGGCATGGCCTGGATGTGGTTCTGGCAGATGGGGATCTGGTAAGGGACCTGGCTGTAGAGGATCCCCTGACTGGAAGCAACCACAATACTGTCTGGTTTCAAATAAGCATGGGGGGGAGAGATCTAGGACACTGACAGTGGACTTCAGGGGGTCAGACTTTGTGGGCATGGGAAATATTCTCAAGAATCACTTGAAGGGGATTACATCAATGACAAATTTGGAAAAGAGATGGGAGGTCATAAAACCGGGGCTTCATGAGGCAGTCAGGACCTGCACTAAGGTGAAACGTAAGGGAGTAAGGTCACATAAACCATGCAGGTGGTCCAGTGAGGTTCAGGTAGCAGTCTGAGTAAAGAAGGTGGCCTACAAAAAATATAAAACAACAAGAGGGGATAGGGAAAAGGAAATGTACCATCTTGCATCTAGAAAAGTCACCCGGATGGTGGGGGAAGGGGCAAAGTCCAGCAAAGAGCAGCGGCTGGCACAGGGGATACATGGAGGGGGAAAGGGGTTCTTCTGGTACATTGGGGACTGGAGAAAAACTAAGGTACATCTTGGCAGATTGAAATCAGAAGGAGGGTGGGTGGAAGAGGCGAGGGACCAGGCAGAGATATTAAATGAGTACTTAACCTCTGTGTTCACTAGGGAGGGGGATGGGATATCTACAAAGCAAGGCACGATGGGGATAGAAGCAGTAGTGAGTGGGATCAGGGGAGCAACAGAAATGGAGCAAGAGGGAGGGAGAAGTACCCCAGGGGTGTCACATCAGGATAAGGATAAAAAGGCCAGTAAGGTGGAGGAGATGGATGATGCTATCTCCACCGAAAGGGTGTGGTTAGCCCTCAAGGCCCTAAAGAAAGATAAATCTCCAGGGCCAGATGGCATTAATCCGAGACTACTATGGGAACTGGCAGACACACTGGCTGCACCCCTGGTGGAGCTCTTCAACAGGTCGCTTGAGACAGGGAGGGTACCTAGGGACTGGCAAGAGGCACATGTGGTGCCAATCCATAAAGGGGGGTTGAGGGAAGTACCAGTTAACAGTATAGACCCATCAGTTTGACCTCAGTGGTGGGAAAATTAATGGAGAGTATACTAAAGGAATGATTGGGGGTGTACTTGGAGGAGGTGGGAGGTCTGGATAATTGGTAACATGGGTTTGTGCCAGGTAGATCATGTCAAACCAATCTTGTGGAGTTCTACGAATGGGTAACATCAGAAATGGACAGGGGAAAGCCTGTGGATGTATTATTATTTGACTTCAGCAAGGCATTTAACTCTGAGCCCCACAATGGTCTGGTGGAGAAACTGATGGGGTTGGGAGTAGGCCCTTTGATAGTCAGATGGATTGAAAACTGGCTAGCTGGATGCACCCAGACAGTAGTGGTCGGTGGGGAGCTCTCGAACCCTAGAGAGGTTGGTAGTGAGGTACCGCAGGGCTCGGTCCTGGGTCTGATCCTGTTTAATGCATACCTATCGGACATCAGGGAGGGTATAGGGTATGAAATGAGTCTCTTTGCTGATGACTCCAAAATGGGAGCAGTAGTTGAGGGGGAAGAGGGGAGGTTGGCCCTGCAAGGGGACCTGAACACCTTGGAAACTTGGGCTCACACATGGAAATTAAATTTCATTATCACCAAGTGCAAGGTGTTACATCTTGGGCAGGGAAACCCTAAACACAGGTACACCCTGGGAGGGGAGGCACTAGAGGCCTCAACGGGGAAAAAAGACCTAGGGGTCATGGTGGATGCATGTATGAATAACTCTGAACAGTGCAGGAAAGCGGCTAGCAAGGCAAACAGGATGTTGGGATGCATCGTTAGGGGGATCACCTCTAGGAGCAGGGAAGTGATTCTGCCATTGTACAATGGACTGGTTAGACCACACCTTGACTACTGTGTACAGTACTGGAGACAACACTTGAAGAGGGACAATACAGATCCTGGAGAGAGTACAGAGGAGGGCAACTAAGATGATACAAGGACTAGGGAATTTGACGTATGAGGACAGACTTGAGGAGCTCTGCCTGTTTTCATTGGAGGAGAGGAGAGACAGGGGGGCATAATTGAGGTCTTCATGTACCTCAAGGGAATAAATAGGGTAAACATGGAGGGGATCTTTAGACTAAACCAGGGAGGTATCACCAGAGGGCATGGTTTGAAGCTGGAAGGTGGAAGGGTAAGGGGGAAAAGAGGAGGAGTTTTTTCACTGAGAGGGTGGTGGACCCTTGGAATGCACTGCCTAGTGAGCTGGTTCAGAGATCCACAGTGGAGGACTTCAAGAGAGGGTGGGACAGACACAGAAAGCAGATGTATCAGATGATGACCTGGCCCAGGAGGGTGGGGATGGATGATAGGGGTTTCTGAAACACAAGGGGGGGGCAGGGCCTCGGCACCCAACTAGGGAGCTGAGGTTCAAGCAGACTTGACAGACCGTAAGGCCTAATCTGCTGGCAATTAGTATGTTAGTATGACACCAAAAAGCTAAGGGAGCAGGAGAAAAAGATGTGTTCAGAGCAGTGCAAAAAGGAAAGAGGGAGGAAGTTATAAAAACAGAACACAACAGACAAATAGTAAGTTAAGACAATGTACATATTTATTTAGCAAGCCAAGTCTCCAAAATAGCATGCTAAGGTCCTCCAGCACTTTGGGGGCAACCTGATATAGTGCCAGAGATGCATGAAGTACTTGGGGATCTTGCCATGCTGTCAGAGCCTTGACTTGCTAACTAAGGGCCAGATATTCAAAAGGGTTGCACCATGCGCAATAAGGTTGCGCCTGCACAAGTCCGAACTTGCTCCATTCTGCGATATTCAGCAGGAGGCAGTTGTGCCACAGAAAACATGCTGAGCAACAGCGCAATGCAAATGAATGCATACTGAACTGGAGGGGGAGGAACCATGCATAAACTGCACAGCCCGATATTCAGCCGGGCTGTGCAGAGTTGTGCAGGCGCAACCCCCAACCTGCACCTGCACAACTTTGAGCCACAAAAAAAAGGATCAAGTTGAGGGCCACCCACAGGTGAGCTGCTGCATTGCAGGGCACAGCACAGCAGCTGCCACCTGTGGCTGGCCCCCAACCCACTCTCTGTGCCCCCCCTCACCAGCCCGATCACGGGCAGCAATGTGTCCTCCCCCAACACATCCCTGGTGGTCCAGTGGACCGATAAGCCTGATCGCAGGCTGAAGTAATGAAGACCCCCCACCTCCCGATCATATCCCTGGTGGTCAGTGGACCAATAAGCCCGATCGCGGACTGAAGTAATGAACACCCCCACCTCCGATCCATCCTAGTGGTCCAGTGGACCGATAAGCCCGATCGCGGGCTGAAGTAATGAAACACCCCCCACCTCCTGATCATATCCGCTTTGGTCCAGTGGACCGATAAATGTCGGGGCTGAAGTAATGAAACAGCCCCCACCTCGATCATATCCCTGGTGGTCCAGTGGACCAATAAGCCCGATCAGCGGGCTGAAGTAATGAAACACCGCCCACCTCGATCCTTATCCTGGTGGTCCAGTGGACCCGAAAATCGATCGCGGGATGTAGTTATCAAACCCCGAACATCTGCCTGGCCTAGTGTCCCCACCCACACCCAGAGCCCTACCACCTCCCCGCGGCGGCGGAGCAGCAGCATCCACCTGCCTGCTGCCCGCCCGCCCTGGCGCCGACTGCCGGTAGGACTCAGCGCGCCATTGGTGCAGAGTAAGATCCAATGACGTGCAGCCCACACCGTCTAAGATCCAGCCCTAAATGTTACATTGTCTTTACATCTTTGCTTTTCTGTGCTATTCATTGTTTTTTTTTCATCAAGGTGGACAGCCTACAAACAGCAGCATGGTTACAAGCAATTGTAAGTGGTGGACCAGTGTTGAAGTGCTTCAGAGGCTGTGAGTGAGGAGGCTATAGGAGATATACCAAGGCCTTAATGAAATATCACTGATATTTTTCCCTGAGTGCAGCTTGACCTTATGACATAATGAGTAGCAAAGCCACGAGTATTGTCAAATGGTCCATGAGGGAAAAGATCAGTGATATTTTCTTTAGGGCCATGGCATTTTTTTATGCAATGGTCTTGGGGTTTGCATTTTTATTACTGTTTTCTATTTCTTTTATTTTGAAATTATTTGTTTTCTGGATGGCCGAGCAGTGTATTGTATCACTGAGCACTGTTTGAGTCACATGATGCTATTCTGTGAGTCAGCAGGTATGGGAAAAGCGAGAGAAAACAAAGCAAGTGAGCGAGGGTGGATGTGGACTAGTGGGAAAGCAGAGTAGTGGCGGAGTATTGTCTGCTTCATGGGAGCATGCCAGCAGTCTGAGAGTGAAGAAAGTGCCAGTCAAAGACATGGATTGAGTTGTAAGGTGGTAGTGACTTATGCGAAGTTTTAAACAAATACTTTTGCTCAGTTCTTAATAAACAGGTTAATACACCACCAATGGATGCCACAAGGGATGACAATGACACAGCAGTATTGATGGAACATAAACCAGTAAGCAGAGAGGAAGTAATTTAACAATTAAATAAACCGAAAACCAACCATCAGGCCCAGATAAATTACATCCTAGGTTGCTGAAGGGAATAAGTGAATGGCTTATTGAACAGCTTACTGAGCTGTTCAACTTGTCACCAACTATGGGGGACGTTCCTGATGACTAGCATAGAGCAACAGTGGTACCCATACACAAAAAGGGGAATAGGCAGAATCCAGGCCATTATAGAGCTATTAGCTTTACCTCAGTTATTGGAAAAGTGATGGAAACTCTGATAACGAGAAGAATAGAAGAAGAGAAAAGTCAGCACAGGTTTAGGCAAAATAGATCATGCACCACTAATGCATTGGCTTTTTATGAGAAAGTGAGCCATACAGTGGGTAAAAACCAACCAGTGGATGTGATATATCTGGATCTACAGAAGGCTTTCAACAAGGTCCCACATGATATACTAATAAAGAAACTTTACAACAAGGGCCTAAAAACAAACTCTTAATCTGGATCACAAGATGGCTAGAAAATAGATCACAGAGGGTATAAATCAGAGGGCATCTGTCATCCGAGGGTAAAGTGACTAGTGGAGTCCCGCAGGACTTGGTGTTGGGCACTGTGTTGTTTGGGCTTTTTGTATCTGATATGAATAATAACCTTACAGACTGGTGTATAAAGTTTGCAGATGACTCTAAACTGGGGGGACCTGTCCAACAGATATAACTACTAGCGCAGTACCGGGAAAATAAAGAAAAATGGGCCCAAGATAATAATGTGCTTTTTAATCAAGATAAATGTGTTGTTTTACATTTCAGTATATGTAATACACATCAAGAATATCTGAATATGCACAAACTTAAAAACATGGACAATGAAAAATATCTCAGTATCTATATTGACAAAGACCTCAATTTTAGCAACCACTGTAGTAAGATCATAATTACAGCAAATAGAATTATTGGTTGCATAAGAAAGGCATTTGTGTCTGGAGCTAAGACCTGTATTGTGTTTCTGTACAAAAACTATGTTAGACCTCACTTGGGCTATTGTTCTGTGGTGTGGAGCTCTTACCTAAGAAGGGACATTAATAATGTAGAGAGGGTCCAGAGAAGGGCCACCAAACTGATCAGGACATTGAAAGACAGGGAGTACAAATAAAGACTGCAGGTACTGGAATTATATATGCTGGAGGGGAGAAGAGAGAGAGGAGACATGCTAATGATGTTCAAAATCCCTAGAGATAATAAGTTAATGGAAGAGCTAGGGCTTGCATTTAAAATAAGGGAATCTGATATAAGAAGCCATAAAAAGTTGTATATAGAACAGTAAAAAAAAAAAAATAGTAGAAGAGGATTCTTCACATACAGAGCCATAAATATGTGGAATAACCTTCTGAGATATGTGGTTAATGCAAACACTGCTAAACTAGATGAGTTCAGGGCCGGCCCGGTGGTGCTGAGGGTTGAGGCACTGGACGCCACACCTCGCGCCACGCCGGTGACCCAGGTTTGGGAATGAGCCCGGGCTGTCAGGGGTCGGCAGGGGAGGACTGGGATTGAGCATCCATAGACTGCTCTCCCAGTCCTGGGGTGGGTTGGGGGAATCTTGCCATGCTGTAGCGGCTCCTGGGGACGCTCAGGGGCACTATAAGTGCTGGCAATCTGGAGGGGCAATGCGGCAGATGTTGACACACTGTGCCTAGAAGTCATTGCACGTCCACGTTCAAGGGGACCAATCGCAGGAAAGTGGCCGGGTGCGACCATGCAGCTTGATGGCCGTGCTCCGAGCCGCCTGGAGGATTTTGGTGGAATCCTGTCAGGGAGGGTCCGGGGCTGTCCCGGCTGGCTGAGGCAGAGTGGGAGCCCTCCAGCGGGATGACAAGACGGCTGTCCCGGATCCTCCTGGGTATAGTCTGAGCTGCCCAGTTCTCCAGGCAGGCGGAGCCAGCGGCTGGATGCCCCAAGCTAGTAATGTGCTGGAGCATGTGGCAAGAAAGCATTACATAAAAAAAAAAAACTAGATAAGCTTTTGTTGTCATAATAATAACAAAATGGATCTACTGTCATAGGAGACAGGCCAGATGGGCACTCGCCTTCTTTTGTCTAGTAACTGAGTATGCAGTTTACAAATCTAGTGAACATGGAGTTTTGCGGAAGCTGTGAGTGCATAGGGGAACATTTTTAAATGTTGTCTTATTTTTTTTAATATGAAGAGCTTTTTAAAATGTTGTGTGGTTCCAGTAGTCTGTCAGGGGACAGGGCTTTATTGTTGAGTAAGAGCCAGCATGTGAGTCCACGGCAGAAATCTAAAACAAAATCTGATCAGATCCAGCACGTCTGCACAATGAAGTTGATGAAGTTGTGTGGGATTGTTAAGGAGGTATGGAGATACAACACAATGATTTGTAAGTAGTAAGATTTGTTTTAGTTTCTATTCTAAGGCAGGCATACACATTATTAAGAAAATGTATGGAGGTGTACATTTTAATGGAAGGAATAGGAAGCTTACAAAAGAATCCCAGAGCAAATGCCACTGATGTATGTGTTATCCCAGATAATATTGGCCAGACAGCCACATTTTAAGGAAAAAAAATTGCACATATCCCAATAATGCAAAGCATCAAGGGAAACATATGCAAATCCCCATGATGGTATAGAAGTTGGCAGTACATGAAAAAGTAATGGCTGACATATGTTTGGCCTTGGGATTATTTACACAGTTGTTTTTTTGTTTTTTTAAGAGAAACAGGGTTTTTGTCCTTGAGGTGATGTAAGTTACATTTAAGCAATGTGTTGATGTCAAGAAGTCAGGTGTAATGATGATGGACTGTTAGAGAAAATGTGATATTAAGTTTCAGAAGTGGTCACTTTTGATAAGGGCAAGGTAGTTATGCTTGTGATAATGGGAATATTAGGAAAGTATGAGGTCTACTCAGAAGTGGAGTACAAATATGCACAGTTGCATAAGTATGTGCTCAGAGTGCAGGCAAATGTGATAGCAGGTTTGTTTTAGAAATAGGTAAAAGTAGCGATACATGCAATTAATAGAAAGATAATTACATAGACATATGGATAGAGTGAGAGACACAGACAGGCAGGCAGAATACGAATGGCAGTGAAGTATTGAAGTGACGCCAACCCCACCCCCACCATTCAGAGATGGACAGGCATTGGGGTGTGCCTTTGGGTCATTGCCCATAACACTCATGCAATTTCACCTCACCCTACCCTGCAGACACAGACAAGAGTCGAGGTGTGCCTTGGGGTTTTCAAACTTTACACTCACCCCATTCCATAAGGAAATACACTGAAATGGGTACAGTATAAGAGAATGGAGTGAACTTTGGGGTTGAAGAGTCAAATGCACACCTCATTACCTGTCACTGGCTACAGGGTGGGGATGGGGGTGGAATGGAATGAGCATTACTGTTGAAAATCCCAAGTCACACCCCTGATGCCTGTCAGTCCCTACAGTGCAAGGTGTTATGGTCAGAAACCCTAATGCCCTGGACGTTTCTTGGTATTTTCACTACAAGTTTTCCACATGGGCTTTTTGTGACCCCCACCGCATGAACAATGACACTATCAGTTCATTAGCCGAAAGGAGATTTTGCACAGCGACTGTGCCATTTGGCACCACAGGTGCAATAATACATTTTGAACAGGATGTAAAAAATGGCAGCTGTACATTTCTTGCTTCAGTAACTGCTCAGCACCTCTGTTGCATGACCTGCTTATTGACATTTTATATCTGCTATGCAATGTACTGCTGCTATGGCTGTATGGCTGAGAGGGACTGGGGGGGTGGTGGTGGATGTCAAGATGAACAACTCAAGAGACTTGTAGGAGGGCAGCGGTCAAGGCCAACATGATGCTGGGATGCATCGCTGGGGGATCACTCCAGAAGGAAGGAAGGAAAGAAGTGAAGCTCCCTCTGTATAACTGTTTGGTGAGGCTGCACCTTGAGTGCTGCATGTAGTTTTGGAGGCCATACTTAAAGAGGGACATTGAACTCCTGGAGAGGGTCCAGAGGAAGGCAACCAAAATGATCTGGGGCTTAGGGAAAGGACCTATGGGGAGAGGCCTGAAGAGCTAAATATGTACACACTGGAAGAGAGGAGGGTGGGGGGGTATGATAGAGGTCTTCAAGTACATGAAGGGGTAAATAAGGGAGGCACAGTCATGGTGCTCTGAAGGAAGGAAGAGGGCAACTAGAGGGCATGGGTGGAAGCTGGAGGGGGGAGATTCAGGAGAGAAAGGAGGAGGTGCTACTTCACTGAGAGGATGCTAGAATCATGGAATGCACTGCCCAGGGAGCTGATGGAGGCAGAGGCTATGGAGGGTTTCAAGAGGGGGTGAGACAGGTACAGGGGAAGGGTTGTGGAAGCAAAATCCAATGAAGCGGGAATACCCTGAACTGGGAAGGGAGAAGCCTGAGAAGGTCAGGGGGTAGCAAGGTCAGCTCCCAGGGTGGAGACTGACCAAACAAGCAGACACAAAAACCCGCTAGACCTACCTCTGCTGTCATTTTTGTATGTTAGTATGCTTACTAGACCAGCATCATGAACCATAAAACAGATGACTGCCATAACTAGGGAGGCAGTATAGCACAGTGGTTTAAAGCTCTTAACTGCAAATCTGGAGAAATGGGTTTGAATCCCACCACAACCACTTGCATGCTGGGTGACCCTGAGTAAGTCACCTAACTTCCATGTGCTCACAGGTTGCCCCTGTAAACAAGCTTTCAGCTTAGTGTGCCACTCCCGGTTAAACAAGTGAAAGAAAAAAACAACTCAATATATTATTTTTCTTGCTTTATTTTGCTACTACAAACTTTGACTAATACATCCATCCTTATTTATAGCTTATGTGTCTGTAACCTAGGCAAAACTACACTTAAAATCTCACACATAAATAAATAAAATATCAGAACAGCATTTATTTTAGTAGTATCTACTTCCTTTTCAGGTGCCCATGACACTATGTATATATATTTATATCTTTTAACTTCAAAGCACCAAATCTGTTCAAATGCAAAAAACACAAGACTTTATTCTTTTCACACAATAGTGTTAAACCTTAGATCCCAGAATGGCCAAGAAACAATTTAGACTTCACTCTTGCATGCCACTGTCACCCACTTCTCATGCAAACAACAATCAATTACAGAAACCCTTTCATTTCTATGCTATGCACTCTTACATCAGAGAGACATAAATCTTACAGAACTGCTAAAAAAAAAAAAAATTCATCAAGACTGGATTTCTGAATTAAAACCTGTCATTTACAGTACCTATGTAAATAATAGTTTACTGGCTATAAACAGTGCTACAGACATGACATTAACAACATTTCTGTTTTACATGGAAGACATCCATATAATGAACTTGTCAGGGAACACATATGGCAACAGTTACAGTTTATTAGATACCTGGGAGCTAGCTAACTGGGGCCTGATGGGATTCACCCCAGAATCCTAAAAGAACTAAGGGAGGATATAGTGACACCACTGACCACACTTTTTAACAAATCATGGGAGGATGGGGTGGTATCTGAGGACTGGAGAAGGGCAGATGTGATTCCCCTTCACAAAAATGGGAGCAAGGCAGAAGCAGGAAACTACAGACCTGTAAGTTTGACCTCAGTGGTAGGGAAAATGATGGAATCACTTCTGAAAGAAAGAACTGTTGAGTACCTAGAGGCCGGCGGGGCACAGGACCCAAAGCAACATGGATTTACAGCAGGAAGGTCATGTCAGATGAAGCTAATAGATTTCTTTGACTGGGTGACCAAAGTAATAGACCTGGGAGGGGCTGTCGATATGGCCTACCTAGACTTTAGCAAGGCATTTGACACAGTCCCGCACAAAAGATTAATAATCAAGTTAGCCAGCTTGGGAGTGGGTCCCAGGGTGGTAGTCTGGGTTACAAACTGGCTGCACAACATGACACAGAAGGTAATAGTGAGTGGACCACATTCCAAAGAAAGGGGGGTCACTAGTGGAGTACCCCAGGGCTCAGTACTGGGTCCAGTCCTCTTTAACATCTTTATAGGTGACATTGCAGAGGGTCTGAAGGGAAAGGTATGCCTCTTTGCAGATGATACAAAGATCTGTAACAGAGTTGATACACAAGGGGGGTAGAAAGGATAAGAAGGGACTTGGCAAGGTTGGAGGAATGGTCAGACATATGGCAACTTAGATTCAATGCAAAGAAGTGCAACGTAATGCACCTGGGAAACAAAAACCCAGGAGAAGAGTACACAATAGCAGGGGAGGTACTAACAACAACAAAAATGGAACGGGACTTGGGGTAGTCATATCGAATGATCTAAAGGTGGGTAAGCAATGTGAGAAGTCAGTGAGGAGAGCTGGGGGATACTGGGATGCATAAGAAGGGGCATCACAAGTAGAAAAAGGGAAGTGTTTATCCCTCTGTACAGATAGTTGGTGAGACCCCATCTGGAGTACTGTGTGCAGTTTTGGAGACCTCATCTACGCAAGGACAAAGACAGGATGGAAGCAGTCCAGAGGTGGGCAACTAAAATGGTGCAGGGTCTGCATCAGAAATCATATGAAGAGAGACTGAGAGAGCTTAATATGTATACCCTTGATGAAAGGAGGGACAGTGGGGACATGATAGAAACGTTCAAGTACCTCAAGGGAATCAACAAAGTCCAGGAGGGTAGCATCTTTCAGAAAAAGAGATGTGTAAGAACAAGGGGATACAATTTAAAGATAGAGGAGGGACGGCTCAGGGGTAATGTGAAGAAATCTTTTTTCATGGAGAGAGTGGTGGATGCGTGGAACTGCCTTCCTGGGGAGGTTGTTGGGGCTAAAACAGTGGAGGAATTCAAACATGCATGGGACAGACACAAGGCAATTGTAGTGGGGGTGGCAGGAAGTAGGCTGATGGCTAACTAGAATCTGCAGCTTATCCAGTAGGTAGGGAAATGGGCAGACTGGGTAGGCCAAGTGGTCCTTATCTGCCGTCAAAGTCTATGTTTCTATGTTTCTGTAAGAAAACAGCTGCTAAATAACCAGTAGCAGCTCTAGCCACAAATGGTTACCAGGGCACAGCTGGGGCACAACCAATGGCAGCCAGGGCACTGATATATTGTTACTATGGGGGAAGCTCTGCACCATATGGGGCACCAACTGGGGCACAGCATTTTTTTACTGGGGCACGTGCCCTGGCAGGCTCTGGTGTAGAGCCGCCACTGTAAATAACTCTAATTCATATTTGCATTCTCGGTGTGTGTCAGGTTTAGCTAGCAGTAGTAAGTATTTTTATTTTAAAATATTATTTCATCAAACTACACACAACAATAAAAAGCACATAAATTGTCCCAGATCATCAATGCTGTAATTAGTAAAGACTGTAGCTGTTTCCTTACAGAACGGCGACTCAACTCTCAAGTATTTGCTAAACTGTAAATGTAGGTACCACCATTCTACTAGAAGGAACTGGGAGTTAGGGCTGATTTTGCACTGTGACATGATTTTCATTTTTTTTGTTTGTTTTTTGTTACAAATGTAAAGTATCCTTTTAATAAAATATACAAATATGTACTGTATGTGTGAGTTATTTCGTTTGAAGAATATTTGTTTTATTATTTGAAAAAGTGTGATACACTAAATGTGTAGTGCAGTGAAACATTGTAATATGGAATCAAATGTGTAGCTGAAATTGTCACTGTCATCCTATTGCTTTCATGCCATACCACACACAGGAGAAAAACTGACTTCAAAGTATTTTGCAGTTTCTAGACTGCAGCTTCATACCATATACTTCATTTGTAAAAAAAATGAAGATCCACAAGAGACAGGGCTATCCTAGATCTAGTACTGACTAACAAAGAAGGGATCACAGATCTCCAGGTAGAAGGTCACCTGGGGGCCAGTGACCATCACATGGTATGGTTCAATTTGGCTACTACATCTAAATCATCCCATTCCAAGGCAAAAATATGGGACTTCAGAGGAGCTGACTTTGATAAGATGGCCAACAGAGTTAAGCTAGCCCTGGCAAAAAGAAACACAGGTGAGGAGGTACAGGCAAAGTGGGCAAGCATTAAGGATACAATACTTGAAGCAACATCCCATTGTGTTAGACAGAAAAGGAAGTGCAAAAAGAAGAAGGAAACCACTTTGGTTCTCAAATACAGTAGCAGAAAAGGTCAGAGCCAAAAGGCTGGCCTTCAGAAAATATAAGGGAACACAGCGGGATGAAGATAGGGAGGCATACCAAACTGCCCTAAGGGAATCAGGTAAGGCAGTAAGGCAGGCAAAGTCCCAAACTGAGGAAACACTAGCACGAACAGTAAAAGAAGGTGACAAGACTTTCTATAGATACATTAGTGAAAGGAGAAAGTCCAGAGGGGTTGCTAGCTTAATGGAAAAAAAGGGAGCATGTGAGGAGGAGGACCCTGTGAAGGCATCTATCCTAAATAGATACTTTGCTCAGCATTTACTGAAGAGAAGGTAGGGCAGGGCCCACAGCTCAGCATCATGGACACAGGGGAGGGAGGTGAGCACTACTCCCTTCACAAAAAGAAAGGGTCCTACAAGAGCTTGCTAAGCTCAGGTGGATAAGGCAATGGGACCTGATGGCATACATCCCAGGGTACTTAAGGAGCTAAAGGAGGAACTAGCAGAGCCATTAGCAGAATTGTTTAGTGAGTCTCTGAGCACAGGAGAGGTCCCAGAAGACTGGAGAAGGGCTCATGTGATCCCACTCCACAAGAGTGGTAGCAGAGAGGAGGTGGGGAACTACAGACCGGTCAGTCTTTACTCAGTAGTGGGCAAGATTATGGAGGCACTCTTAAGGAAAGGATAGTGCAACACCTGGAATCCATAGGGGCACAGGATCCAAGACAGCATGGGTTTACAAAAGGAAGGTCCTGTCAAACTAATCTCATAGATTTCTTTGACTGGGTAACCAGAGTGGTGGACCAAGGGGGAGCAGTTGATGTCGCCTACCTTGACTTCAGCAAAGCTTTTGACACTGTTCCACATAGAAGATTGATAAATAAGCTAGGTAGGCTCGGGTGGGTCAGAAGTTGGTCAATTGGGTGCAAACTGGTTGACTGGCAGAAAACAGAGAGTGGTGGTAAATGGTATACAGTCAGAAGAGATGCAAGTCACAAGTGGGGTACCTCAGGGATCAGTCTTGGGGCCCGTCCCTATTCAACATCTTCATTAGTGACCTCGCAGAATGGACTAGAGGGTAAGGCTTGTCTGTTTGCAGATGACACCAAGATCTGCAACAGAGTAGATGATCCAGATGGGGTGGGCAGAATGAGAAGAGATCTGGATAAACTAGCAGAATGGTCAGAAGAGTGGCAACTGGGATTTCATGCAAAGAAGTGCAAAATCATGCACATGGGAGAGAAACCCTGAAGCCACTTATAGGCTGGGAGGGAGTGCTAGCAGTCACAAAGGAAGAAAGAGACTTGGGCATCATCATCACTGATGACCTAAAATCATCAAGCAGACCTCTAAAGCAGTAGAAAGGCTAGGGGGTGTTAGGGTGTATTAGTAGGGGTATCACAAGTCGTAAGAGAGAGGTAATAATCCCTCTGTACAAGACATTGGTTAGGCCCCATCTGGAGTATCATGCGGCAGTATTGGAGGCCACACCTTCACAAGGACATTAACCAAATTGAGGCAGTCCAGAGAAGGGCAACCAAAATGGTGCAGGGACTGCATCAGAAGACATATGAGGACAGATTAACGGAGCTCAATATGTATACCCTGAGCAAAGGAGGGAGAGAGTGATATGATCGAGACATTTAAACACCTTAAGGGCATAAACAAGGTGAAAGAGTCTAACATGTTTAAATATAAGAAAAATAGCAGGACAAGAGGACACAGCATGAGATTAGAGGGAGGCCGATTAAGGGGAATGTGAGGAAATTCTTTTTCACAGAAAGGGTGGTAGATGCATGGAATGGCTTACCACAAGAAGTGAGTGACTATGAATACAGTGCAGGGCTTCAAACAGGCATGGGATAGGCATAAGGGAGCAATACAAATGACTATGAATAGATAGGTCACTGACAGAGCAAAGGCCGATGGCACATTTATAAGGTAGAAAAAGAAATGGGCAGACTGGATGGGCCTTACGGTCCTTATCTGCTGTCAACTTCTATGTTTCTATGTTTCTATGTTTCTATGTTTCTATCTTGTCACAGAGCAAAATCAGCACTAACTGCTAATAGAATGCTGATACCTATGTTTACAGTTCAGCAAATACTTGAAATCTAACTGAGTGGGGCTTCTGTAAGAAAACAGCTAGGGTCTTTATTAATTATAGCATTGATGATCTGGGCAGTTTCTGTGCTTTTATGGTTGTATATAGTTTGATAAAATTAAAAGTTTTAACATTGAAACTCTCCTGCTAGCTAGACCTGACACACACAGAAAATAAAACATAATGAATTAAAGCTATTTAGTAGCTGTTGTCTTACAGAAACCCCAGTTAGCTAGCTCTCAGGTATGTGCTAAACTGTAAGCATTGCCATTTATGCTCACTGGATAAGAACAGTTACACAGATCCGCTGTTGTGAACTGATTTTAAAGTAGTGCATATGCTAAATCCTACTGCCACATTTAAAATACTATCCCCTACCTACTTGCCACATATAAACTAAATTATATTAACAAAAAAAATTATAGGCACTTAACCATTATTCATTCCCCAGTCCCATTTACAATACGGTTACACTTCTGCATAATACATACTTCTAAAACTTAAAAGAAAAAATACACTTTATCATCAAAGGGCTATGTTTACCAAGTACTGCGCCCATGTTTAAAATAATTTGAACCCCTCCCCCAAAAAATGTGCCCTCACATGAAACTGCATGTTTAACTGTAAGGATAATTAAAAAAATGTCTTTCTAAATGCATTACTAACACCAATGCTTTCAAAGTTTTGAAACTACTAAAAGACAAACTACATATATATATATATATATATATATATATATATAAAAAAATCCATGTAATGCATTAGTTAGGGTTGTTCCATACTGACAAAGCGAGAAATTTGGTGTGAGGGTTGAAAGCCCCATTGGCCCCCTACCCACACCTAACCAGCATCGGGGTGCACATTAGGTCTGTCGGCCATAACTCTCACCCCATCACATGTGTAAAGAAGCAGAGGTGTAGGAGAATGGGGTGAGAGTTAGGACCGACAACCCTAATGCACACCCCGATGCCAGCTGGGGGTGTGGGCAGGGGGTGGGCTTTCAACCCTAACACCGAATTTCCTTGCTTTTGTCAGTGTAGAACAACCCTAGCTAGTGCATTAAATGGAGTTTGTTGCCTCTAATTTCCCTTCTTTTTGAGAATAACAACGAGAAATAGTGAATGTAATGTGGCGGCGGGAGCTTGAGGCCCACCATGTAATGCGGCGATGGGTGAGTGGGGCCCGAAGTGTCTTGTCACATAGTAACATTGTGCCCGCAAACGCAAATAGTAATGCACATGGTGACACAAAGCGAAACAGAAAGAGAAACAGTAGTGTAGACAGAAATGTTAAAAACAACGCAAAAGCAAGCTCAAATGAAAACGCAAAGGGTAACGCACATGGTGGCTTAGACGTGAATGGTAAGTGAAACAGGAATGGAAACACAAGCGAAAACGGTAACAGTAACAGTAATGTAAGCACACAGGCTGGTTTTCCCCAAAAACCTGCATAAAGGAAGACAGTGAGTACAAAGAATGTATGCATAATAATGGTTCTCGGAGCAGAAAATGAGAACTTGGAATACTAAATTGCTTATATCTCAGGAACCGTACGACGTAGAAAAAAAAATAAAAGTCATATGATTTATGACTTTACTGGCTAGTTTCATACTTAGCCCACATCAGGGGGGCTAAGTGCTTTTCTGACAAAAAGTCCGTATCTCGCACCATTTCCGAGACACGGGCCCTGAAAGGTGCGGTGAACACCGTAATGTTATCCTATGGAAAAAAAAGAGAAGTTTGGAGTGCCATAACTTTGGCTCCCTGTAATATTTTTTTCACCAAACTACAAAAGGGCACATCTGTGGGATGTTGGCTATGTTCCCTCCAAATTTCAGCCCAAAAGACTAAACCGTTTTTTTGCAGCAGGGCACCAAAGGATTCCTGTAATGCGTCGGACGCCGTAATGTTATCCTATGGGAAAAAGCATCAACTTTGGGGTGCCGTAACTTTGCCGCCATGTAATATTTTTTCAACAAAATACTGAAAGTCACATCTGTGAGATGTCGGCTGCGCGTTCTCCAAATTTCAGGCCAAAACACCAAACCGTTCTTTTGCAGCAGGGTGCCAAAGAATTGCTGTCATCTTCCCACAGCCTAGAAAAGTACTGTCGCAGTTTGCGAAAGCTTTCGCAAATTCATTAGACAGTGTCGCAAGTGTGACAGTACTTTGTGAAAGTACTTTTTCCAGAAATTTGAAAAACATATTTCTGGGGTGTTTTACCCCAAAATAAAGAGGTGGCTAGCATCCTCAGGGTCCGACTAGGTGAATACAAAAATAATTAGGTTGCTAGAGGGTCCCAAATTTAAATGCCAAGCATTTTTCTGATCACTAACTGAAAACAAAATGGTGGATTTGCGACAGTAAAAGGGCCATTTGCGAAAGTAAAAACTGCATTTGCGACACTGTTGAACTTTTTGTTAACTTTTCCCTTTGACTTATAATGGGAACTTGTTTTTTGAATAACTTTTGAACCATTTAATATTTTTTCATGAAATCTTCAAAAGGTTCATTGGGGACCCCGGCCGCACATTCCCTGAAGATTATGGATCGGTCACTCAAACCGTGCGACCTGTAGGTGCGACAATAAAATTCCAGAAAAGCGTAAACATGCATGCAGATCACGCTTAACAACTCTGTAGCCGTATATGCGACAGGTACAAAACTTGGCAGATCCCAAGGCATATAGGTTTTGATCATGTATTCCAAATTTCAGGCAAATCTGTCAAACAGTTGCAAACTTATTAAGGTACAACATTTTGGGTTTAACATGTAAATGGCTCCTCAACCCTAACTATAGTGGCACTACCATGCCACTAAATATATATATATATATATATATATATATATATATATATATATATATATATATATATATATTGAATTTAGTAAACAAATATGGTTAATCCCAAAAGCTGAACTTTTTGTTTTTAGTATATAAATGTTTAAGAAAAACCTGTGATTCTTTCAACTTGAATCAGAAAGCTGTGTCTATTGTTTTCCTTAGGAGCAGTAGTTTCAGGCACTCCTTAATTACTCTTTCCTTCTGAGGTCCCAGTTGGCTATAATAATCATTTGTTCCAAGGGTTTTTAAGTCAGTTTGAAGGCATTAAGTACTTCTGTTCTTCTAGTCCTTAATAAAATGCAGGGGCTCCACTACTCGATCACTCCACAGACTTGTTCTGTTGCATGATCCAGCTCCCAAACTAGTATGTCTTGTTCCAACATGGTACATCCACCTCATGCCCCTATCACATGAATCAAAAAAGGTGGGGGGATCCTTAGGAGCTTCTCAGGTGGAGGTGGGGGTGGATATTACTCTCCCCAAAAAACTAATGCTGCCTTGCACTACTCAGGTTACAGTTCTTGTACTACCCATTTAAGAAAGAAAATAGTACCCTGCAATCATTGACTAACATGAAAGTGTATTTATTTGAGGGCAGAAAACATTTCTTGGAGGGGGGTAAGGTGGAGGAGACTATTTACACCTTCAGTCAGTTCCATGGGCAGAAAACATGACATCATTCTTTTGTACATGCAAAACATCTGCAGGCTCCTCCTACTGCAGCCATAAAAAGAAGAATGCTGCTTGCACTGTCAGCTTCAACACTCAGGATCAACAGTGAGAATATTTTTTTTACAAGGGGACCTAGAGTGAGAAAATCATGATATTCTCTCTGTAAGGCCAGGGAGACAGAAAATATCACTGGTATATTCCATTTTGTATCCTGATAAGTATTGCATAAATAGAATTATTCAATGTCACTTGAACTTGACTTCAAATAGGTTGGGTGGGATTACAGTAGCACAGAAGCGATAGAAAATGAAGCCACTTGCTCACATTGGTCCTTTGAGTGAAGTAGCCCCAGAGTTGCTATATGTAACTTTATTCTATTTTTCAGATTGGGTATATTATTTCTTTTCCTTATATAATGCATTTTTGGTTCTGCTTCTGTTTCTGATTTGCCTAACCTGACCTGGCCTGGCCCATCAGAATAGGAAAAGCCCCTATTTTGAACTGAGCTGGGTTTCAGAACTGTTTTAGCACAGTTTTGTAAGTATTAATGGTGCACTCTCAGTGTTGGTCGCTGTGGTTGAAAGTGAAGTGAAAGTAAGTTGAAGTTGGAGGGGGTCCTAATTTTGTTGTCAGGATGATGAAGCTACATACAGCAGCCCATAGGTGTAGACTGCCACTGTTTCTAAACATTATGCCTGTCTAACATGGTTACTATTGATTGCAGAATAGCAGGTTCAGTAGTCCACATGGCAGGCCATCAGTGTTTTAAAAATAATGCATATTTGACATATTTAATTGTGTCTAGCAAAATATCAGGATCAGCAACCCACATGGAAGGCTGCCATTTAAAAAACAGTATGCCTGTCTGACATGTTTGCTGTTGCTGGCATAATCCCAGGTATTGCAGCCCACATGGTAGGCTACCAGTTTTTAGAAATGTTGTCTGGCTGGTGTGTAAGAAAGAGAGTGATTGCATTACTGAAATTAGACACAGTAGAGTTGGCCCCTGAGGAAGAAAAGGTGGAGGCTTTCAGTGACTGACTTTAGGCCCACTGGAATGAGTCACTAAGGAGGATGGACTTGCTTTGTAGTGCCCTTTTTATTTATTTACTTATTTATTTATTTAATACACACAAGATCCTTTAGGCAATTCCTATTTTCAAAGGATCTAGAGTCAGGCTTGAGTAAAAGTATGTGTAACAATTTACAAGTTGAGATAGTGAAATAAACAAGGTAATTTACAATACTATACAACAGGCTGGATTTTATACAAAATTATTTACAGGATATGCAAGATTATTTATAGGATAATCTACCCATTCATAGTGTTACTGAACTAGAGTGGGATGAAAGAGTTGGTGAAAGTGTGTGTTTGTGTCAGGGAGGTATCAGTTTGGAAAGTAGAAAGGAGGAGAAAGAGGATGGGAAGAGAACAAATACAAGAAAAAGTCAGATAAGTTAGCTATAGCATCCACAGTGTTCAGTGGGGGGGGTGAGGGAAGCTAGGAGATGGAATCTGAAGAGGGTTAGGGAGTCTGTGAGTTTAAATCAGGAGGAGAAGGAGTTCCATAGTTTAGGGAAGTTAAAAGAGAAGCATACCTACCCCTGGGATGTTTTTCAATGAGGGAGTGTTAGTGCATTTTGAATAGCACCTCTTGTTAGGTGTGAGGAGGACACACAAATCAGCAGAGAGTGGACACCTGGGGATAGCCACCCAAGCAGAGCTTTTTTACCAGTGGTAAGAGTGGCATACTGCAGCCAGGAGTCCAGGTTGAGCCAGCCCAGTCTGCTGTAGAGGGAACACCTAAGAGCGTCCCATTTTAGGTCAAGTGCAAATCTGCATGCCCTATTCATGAGATCCCTGACTCTATTGAGTACTGTATCGAAGGCAGTGCCATAGACCACTAGTCCATAGTCTTCAAGGCTGATGATATAGCTATGAAAGAGAAGCCACTTAACCTCAGGAGGTAGGGAGTTTCTGTGCCTGTAGAGCAGGCCCAATCTGGTGTTGGCAGCCTTTATCAGTGTGTCAACATGGGCAGCATACATAAGTCCTGAGTCCAGGGTGATCCCCAAGTACTAAAAAGCAGCAATGTGCTTGCTCTATGGGGGCACCAGTGGTAGTGGTAATGGTAATGGCTAGTACAGAGAGGAAGAGGACTTAAATCTGGAGTAGTACAGCACTGATTTCATTTTTTACAGTTTAGGACAAGGAGGTTATCAGAAAACCAGTTGCAGATAGTGGAGAAGTCAGACTGGAGGTTGTTTTGGGCAGTGGTAAGGTTACTGTGGGCTGCAGTGATAACCACATTGTTAGCATAAAAGAGGAGTTTTGAGTGTTTACAGGCTCTTGGGAATTAATTTACAAAAACACTGAACAGAAGGGGACCAAGTATAGAGCCTTGGGGGAACCCCCACTGTGACAGGCTTGTAGTCTGATAGGGATGTTCAACATTTTACTGCCTGGATTCTAGGAGTAAGATAGTTTTGTATCCAATTGCTAGCATCAGTGGAGAGACCTAGGTCAGACAGTTTGTGGCAGAGCAGTGCATGGTTGACAAGGTCAAAGGCCTTGGTTAGGTCAATAAAAAAAGATCCAGCCAGTTCTCCCTTATCTAGGGCACAGTGGAGGTGATCCGTATATTCAAGCAGCACAGTAAGAGTGCTGTGGTTCTTGCGGAAATCATGCTGCTCAGCCGTTTGAAGGTTATACTTATTAAGGTGCTAGACTACCAGGATGAGCTTTATACCTTTTAAAGGAGTATCAAAAAGGAAAGGGAAAACTAGAAATCACTAAAGTAAAAATGTAATAGTAGTTTAAGTTTTTTTATTACAGTAGAGAGTAGCTCTTTAAGCATATTTAAGATAGTTGGATCAATGGACTCACTTATCAATGACAATTTTACCCAATTGGTTAACTTTGTTATCATTTTCATATTGTAATCCTCCCCCCCCCCCACATCTCCATATTCAGCATCGGAACTAGAACCAGATGGGAATTCATGCAGGACTTCTGATTCTGCAGATGTCTCTTTAGTCCATTGTGACAGAGATGAGATGTTGTGTGATCTATTCCTTTTTATGAATGGGAATCTCTCAACATTTTTGAGTGACAGATTTGTACATTTGTCAATAAAAATGGCCCCCAAACATCTAAGCAATTTTTTGAAACTGCTACTAGATGGTTGGTTGCTCAATTAGTGTATTTCCACAGAAAGCAATGTTGGTCACTCCTGAACCTTTGTTGCTCTACACAAAAGTGACTCTCCAGCAGTATTCAAATTCTTTGAGTCAGTCATGTAGGTATGCGTTCACCGTACATTCAGTAGACATATGGCCAATCACGTCTTGTTTTCGCCTCCTCCTCCTCCTCCTCCTCTTACATTCAGGATATGATGGGATGCACCAGGGTGCTCAGAAAACTGGCATCAGAGTTAGCTGAACTCCTGGCAGAAATATTTGGTAGCTCACTACAGTTAGGCATGGTTCTGAAAGATTGGAATGTAGCAGATATAGTTCTGCTCCACAAGGGAGGAAACAAGGAACAACCAGGAAACTACAGACTTGGTAGTCTTACCTCCATAGCAGGTAAACTAATGGAGACACTCAGCAGGAAAGACCTGGTGGGCTACCTGGAGAGAAATGGGCTTGAGAAAATATTATTTTACAGAGAGGGTTGTTGAGCCATGGAACAGCTTACCAGCAGAGGTAGTGGGTGAAAGAACCATTACTGGTTTCAAATACAGGTGGGACCAAATAACAGACTTAATGGTTGCACAGGGGAAAGCAGTAGAGCAAGGGGGAGACAAGAGCAATAACCCCTACCAGACAATAGGTCCCAGGGTAGGATAGGATAAAACAGGGCAGAGTGGATGGACCAATGGTACATGAAAGAATAGCAGAAGTGAACCACTGCTCCACAAATCAATGGTCAAGTGTTTTGGTAAACTCTGATGAAGCATGTGATAGGTAGAGCATGGCAATAATCTCTCAGCCTGGTCACAACCTGGTTCAAGATATATGTAAGAGAAACAGCTTTCCATTTGGTAAACGCATTTGGTTTCAACTTCATGAAGCCTGTATTCTCCTTAAAAGAGCATGGCAAAAGATAAACTGCAAGCATTTATGCTGCAGTGGTAATTAAAGAGCTAGTGGAATTATCTTTTTTCTTTTAAATCTCTGTTATGTACTGGCTTGCCATTGCTGACATTTATGTTATCAACTTTGTTTCATAGTCTGGTTAACATTTTTTCTTTGTTTTTTAACACAAACCATTTTTTAATTATCACTACGCTTGGCATCATTCCTCACCAGCCAGACTGGAAGTGATGTTGAGGGAAAAGTTCCTGTCAAGTGCACATCAGCTAAGTGCTGCGACTGACATACAGTATCAGAGTTCAGACAGGATTTGTCATCAATACAAAGCAACACAGAGTGCAGCCTTTTACTCTCCCAACCAATGCTGCTTTATAGGTTTTTATAGCCCCAGTTTCTGTTACTCATATTTTTATCTTCTCACTATTGATGTTTCTCATGGTTGAAGTCACAAGCACAATTTAAAAATTACTGCCTTTCTGTGAATGTGTAGCCTTTCTCCAGTACCCAGTGAGTGGTCAAGTTGTATTTTTTATATTAGTAATCAGTTCACCAGATGAACAATTTATGAGTTAGCGCAAAGCACTTTCAATAATTTCTGGACCCTTATGAGTTTGTTCTCTGAGTTCTTCTTTGCTTTGCTGTTTCCCTACAGTTTAGTTGTAGCAAAGGCAGGTGCAACTGTGGTGTTGCTAGAGAACCTGTATTAGGTGGTCTAATGAAGGTGCACACACAGAAAGGCAAAGCAAATAAAGCAGAACAGAACAATGGCATCACTCTCCTGTCTGTTCTGCAAAAGTACAAATCAAGCTCCAAAATGCGGTGTGAAAAAGTATTTATTTTAAATTGAGGACATAAAAACCAGCAAACAAGAAAGTGTAGAGCAGACAGGGTGAAACAAAACACAAACAGCAGCCCAACATTTTGTTCTATACTCTCCTCTCTCTACACTTTCTTAGTTGCTGTTTATTATGCTCTCATTTAAAAATGTTCACAGCACATTTTGGAGTTCTATTTATACTTTTGCAGTATGATCAGGAAATATAGTATTAGGTAACAGTGTATCTTACAAAGATACATTTTGTTGGAAAATGGGCAAAACAGAATAGGTGCAAAAAGCAAGCCTGTCCCCTTTTTGCACCAGTTCTGTTTTGCATATTTCGCAAAAAGTTTATATTTGCAATATCTTGATAGTCTGGTGGTCATTTTGTGATATTCTGATATGATGTTCTGTTTTGCACATTTTGCCAAAAGTTTATGTTTGCAATATCTTGATAATTCACCAGTATCATTGTGATATTCCGATATGTTTGCCATTTAACCACACTATACTATCATGTAATTGTTTCAGTGAGTGCATTGGGTTTTTGTTTGAACTGACCAACAGCATATTTTATTTGAAACAAGATGTTAATGTAGGGTTCATTAGTGACCTTGTTAATGCCATTTGTATACTCTAATTCCTATAAATGAGAAATAAATATGTAAAAATATAAGCAGCATATTAAAAAAGTAAATACATCCAATGTACTACTAGGTACATGGTGGCAACACTCAGTGAGTGAAACTTGGGAGTTCTTTTCAATAGCATCTCGCTAATTCAAACCCCCCCCAAAAAAAAAATCACATCATTGCTAATTTTAAGATATGCAGAAATGATTTGTGTCAAATTGTCAAATGAACAGGCACTGAGGGAGAGGTATGAGTGGATGAAGAGTAGATTAAGTAGCCATCATTAAAGTTTATGCGGAGGGGATAGCAGCACCATTGTATAATGCTAGCGGGTGCACACATGAGGAAGACTACTGTATAAACAAAAAAGAATGCTCACAAAATGTAAAACTTACAATCTACATAATTAATAAAAAAAAGAAAGAAAACAGCTCAACACTAAAATATTTTAAGATTTCACATGAGATGGGATTTTTCAGCAATACGGCACATATTAAAAAACGGTTCAGTGAGTAATTAAGCCAAATGAATCAACGATAAAACTGATATGACAGAGCCATTCCATAACATGATCAAGTGTACCATTGTCTGCCCTATGTAAGGCAAAATGCAGTTTCTCTCACTTTGAAGGATGTCTCTGATGCCTCTTCACAGCGTGCTGTTGTCACTAAATAAGAGAAAAGTCACATTAATTTATGGTTGCACATTTAATCACCATTAATAGGAAAGTACAATAATTGGCAAGCATAAAAAACACCTAGCAATCCCTGATCCTGTCTGCATACAGATGTCTAGCTGTGCATTTCAGCTTTTCACCCCACAGGGTCACATCCATTGTCAGCAGGGCATGTGTATGGTGACCAGCTCAAGATAGATTTGATTGAGAAATGCTTGTCGACTGTATTTTTGGTAAAACGTCGGTCAGAGAATAAAAACAAATACATATAGGTTAATACAAACTAACTTAATACTCCGTACATAACCATTTAGCCAGACTAACGATTTACATTAGCTCTTTAAGCCCTCTGGACTCTATGATTGTGGGTCTCCTTTGTGAAACATGTCTGCACTACTGTCAGCTCATTTTTGTCCATTTAAGGAACATGTATTTATTTATTTATGTATGTATGTCTTTGTTAACCGGGTAAGCGAGCTGATCCAGAGGGACATTTTCAGTTACAACCCGGGCCACATAAGGTGGCAAGGTAAATTACACAACAGCAAACTCCAGTGGTCTCCCTCATGGTTTTCAGCCATACAGAAGGGTTCAGGAAATGGTTCCAGTAACTGGAGGACAGAGTCTGTGATTGAGCAATATGGGTTCCTTTGGGAAACAGCCCAGAGAAAAGTTAAGAGAAACAACCTCCCCAATGGCAGGTGGAAAGGACCAAGAGCATTATAGTCAAATAGGCCTAAGGGCTGGGACCCTAGTGTAGCTCACTTTGTGAGAGGGCATGGGGTGCTGTATCACCCATTTTATGGATGAGAGCTGGGTGGGGGTGCTGGAAGATATTTAGTCAGGTTGGTAATTGTAACATCTGACACATAGTCTTTAGTTAACCAAAACTTTTGTGGCCAGAGATAACATCTGAATTTGCCTAGTATGCAGTAACAGTTGAAAGCTAGAGCTGTCTGAGCCATACCATTGTGGAAATAAACTGTACCTGAATTGCAGCTGCAGTAAAGATAAGTTGTACATTCTGCAAGTCTAAGTGATTTTCTTTGATAATTATAAGAGTGATTAACATAACAGGTGGGCAGCAGGTAAGAACTTTGTTCTCTTATGTCCCCCATACTTTTAGTTGTCTATGGGGTAGCATTCCTGCATGCAGAAGTGTACTGCAAGTGACCATCCCAGGTCGAGGTATTATGCTAAGAACTATGCCCATGGAGTGTATTCATATGCAAGAACCAAGGGTGCCCCCTTGGTGTAAATGGTCAAACCGCTTGAGGGCCCTGGTGTGTCACCTCAGCAATCCAGTCATTCCACTGTTACGTGATCATCATTGCCACTTTCAACATCCTGTACTTCTACTTCATCAGTCTTCTCAGTCTCACCCTCCCCCTTTTATCAACAACCTTTGTGTTTACTACCTTATCCTCTGTAGGTGTTTGAACTACTGTAAGGTAGTCTGGAGCTCACTCTACCTGCCTTCCTAATCTACAATCTTAGCAGTCATCACTCTACCTCTGTCTTGGGATGGTGAATAATGAGTGTTGGTACCTACCACATATGGCGGTGATGATCTCTGCTTTGCCTTCTCCTCATCCTGATGATAAGCCCCTCTGCCCTGTCCTTTTTCATGTCCCACTCATCATATACCACTGGTGTCCATCCTAAATAATTGATGTGAGCATGGAGGTGCACAACAGGACTGTCGCTTCACACCCCTATACCAGTAATGATTGACTGTTGTCTCACATAGCTCCAAGGGATTGTTTTTATGTAGTATTTATTTCTTAAAATAATGTACACTGACTAAGTACTGAGTTACCCTGGACTGTTGCTTCATAACCCCGCACAAGTAATAACTGAATGTTGTCTCACAGAGCTTCAAAAGATTTTTTATTCAGTATTAATGACATGGGTGTAAAAAGTGAGTGCTTCCTAACCAATGAGGTGCCTTGAACTGTTGCTTCCCTACCTACGCAAATAACTCTGACTATTGTCTCACACAGTTTGTGTATTCCTATCTTCTCTTATATATACTGGGTATATTCCAGCTCTGCATTCCCATCTTCTCCGATAGACACTGTGTATGTACAATTGAAAATGGAACATAGTAACTGCAATTTACAAAAAAGCACAGATCAATACATATATCTACACAACAGCACTATCTTCTATCTCTACCATACAAGAAAACTGTACTTTACAGCCAGGCAGTCTGATACTCACAGAGGAGTAATTTTGATGCCAAGGTTGGGGGGGACAACCTCAATCTCAACCAGCTTCGGATAATGGGTACTGTGGTACATACGAAAATGTAAATGTTATATGGAAAAATACTAAATTTCCCATCAACATGCCTTTGAAATGTAATACATATGGAAAACAATGAGGACAATATTTTCACAGGACACGTTTTTATTTTAAATATATTGTTTATTTGTTTTCCTTAATTTTATTGCAGTTCTCAGTATATCAGAGTACTTTACTTGGTGACACTTACAATGAGGATGACAGGGGTTATGTTAACGGACTATTAATCACCTTCTAGGGGTGTACCGTGGCATGAGGTGTAGCCGAGTGCCACATGCCCTGGAGAGTGATTAACTGACCATTAACATAATCCCTGGGAGTGCCTTTATTGTTATTATAATAAAAGCATTTTTAAACAGTGTTAAACCTTGTTCAGCATATGGCTAAGCTTCACATGTGTGTTAATAAAAGATTAACATAAGGCTGTTAGAATGTTTGCAGCCAATAAGAAAGCTCCATTTCTCAGGCCCTTTTATAATACCTAATAAGTATTACAGAAAAGGAATGTGTAAGAAAAGGATCATTTTCTTGTCTCTCTTTGTTACAACATGTCGGTGGAACCAATACAGAACTATAAAATCCTGCAATATGTACATATAGAACACATGTGGCAAAAAACACCAAGACCACAAGCCAAGACCCTGAACCATAACTGTAGTAACTTGATAATATCCAGAGTGCTAAAACACGCGAGACTGTGTCCTTTTTGGACTGTAATGTAGTTTGTGTCATACCAAGAATAACATGAGTGTCCAGAAAGGCTGGAACATAGCCCTCAAGAACTGCCTTACCTGCTTCCTAATATGGCCACCAATTGTGTTAAGCAATGACATCATTGGAGCCAGATAGCTACATGGCTCTTTTAGTGTTAACTAATTATTTTTCCTCTGTATAGAACTGTTACACCAAAATGGTCAAGACCATGTGCACTAAGTTGATCAGTACATGCAAAGCTATGGTTCTGTTCATTGTGTTTAGTTAAGCATGTTAAAATTGTGTTTTAATTGAAATAACTTTATCTTTGCAAACCACAGTGCAGTACAAATCTTAAATAACCTGATGGTCCAGTGGTCATGGCAGATTCAGGATGTTACAATAGGGATGCTGGGGTGGTATGCATACTTGATATGCACTTTTAACATTCTAATTAAACCGTTGTATTGTCTGCTATTCTTTTTTAGCATGTTTTTGACAGAACCTACAAATGTGATCAATAGATTTGAATGTAAACATTTGTACAATCAATAAACCAGACTTTAACAAAGTGAAATGTAGCAAGCAAGTAATTTACAATGGGTGCGGAGGGTCGGTGCAGCTGCACCCTTAACCCAACCCCCCCTTGATCCAACACTTATTTGTAGCAAAATGCTTGTGTAGTCCAATGCCAGAGTTAATACTTTCTTATAAATCAAAAATATGGTTGTCTTGACTTCTTTTCCCATGGGAAATAATAATAATAATAATCAAAAGAAGAATCAACATTTATATAGCGTTTTTCATACACAGTGTATCTCAAAGTGCTTTACAGGTATGCTAGACTGGTAGTGAAGTGACTGAATGTATAGTGGCAGTCATTTCACACAATAATATTCACATGTAGCATTGGACAATTGCATGAAATGGTTTTATGGGAAGGGGACTGTTGGCCCTGGACAACAGGGGTCAGGTGGCGATCATGGTGCTGGCAGCCCCAACTCTTATATCTCACAGTGATCTACTCATATTTTCCCTTATGTGTTCTCCTGCTCCCTGAATATGCCAGTACCTTGCAGGAGTGTCCTTCTCGGTACCCCTCTGGTATTCATTGTTCACTACTTCTCCCACAGCACAAATGGATGAGCTCATCACCTTCTGCATCATGAATACAGGCAGTACAGTTCCTGAGATAAGCAGATCTTTCCAGTAAGTCAGGCTAATAGCAGCAGAGAACAAGGAAAAATGGGCAATCTGTCCTTCAAAGATTTAGGCTGCCTTTAATTAGGCCACTATTAAATGATGGGTGTGCATCATTATGCACATTATTTAGTGAGGAACTGGCACAGCAGCTCCCCTGACCACGAAAAGTTTATTCATGATTGTTATGCTATAACCCTCTTTTCCAGTAGATTATATTTATTTTTAACCGCGAACTGGTGGCAGCATAGTGTAGCTCATTTAATATATGAGCGCTGCACCCACTTATATTAAGTGAGCGGTGCAGCACCGCACTGTTACAGTAAATAGAGCTGCACACAGTCCGCCATACGTCCGGTTTGCGGATTTTAAAAAATAAATATAAAGTAATTGCCTGCTGGAAAAAAAGAGGGGTTTATGGCACAAAAGCTTAATCGGGAGGTAAGCTTTTTGGGGGTGGGGAGCTTTGCACTGCCGCAGTTCTCCTTTAATTGTGCTTAATCATAGGTGGCTTATATCTTATATGGGAAAGAATGCCTATTTTCACCTTTGTGCTCAGTGCTGTCAGCCTGGCTTATCAGAAGATGATGTTTACTATTAATATGTAAAATAATATAGAAGACTGTACTAACTACAATCATGATGCAGAAGGGTAGAAAGATCACCAGTTTTTTTATGTGGGAGCAGGTCGGAAGAATGAATGCCAGAGAGGGAGTGAATAGGTAATTCCGCACAGTATAGCTATATTCAGGTTAGTGAAAGACAGAAGGGGAACGTTGAGCAGATCATTGTGATATCTGAGATGTGGGTCTGCTAGCACTGTGATCACTACCTGATTGTGGATGAGAGCAGCCAGTGATGAAAAATACTCAAGAGTGGCAGGTCTGCACCTAAACTGTTACTTTAATTCAGTATAGGGAGATACCTTGGGTCACGGTGAGGGTGGAATGTTAACGCTTATTAGACATTATTAAGGGAGCTGTGTATAGCCTATTCAAGATTTGGAATGTTGGTAGCCAGCCAACTCGCACTGTGCAGTAGGGTACAGAAAAGTACTGCAGAAGATATGTGGAACTGTCCTGTGGGTTCTGTAGATCACAGATCAAGAGAGACTGATACTGGAAATCGGGTGGATTTTCTCAAGGCATTAGTATCTCTCTCCTGCTAATAATATTGTTAGTCATAGTAAGTGCAGCCCAGCCCTTATGAGGCCCATGAACAGCAGTTGTTCAGGTGTACTGAGTCTGATGCTTATTGCTTTGCTTCTAGGAAGACCTAGCTGTTGGCTAATGAGGTGGGGAGAAAACAGCAACCGGGGAACTGTACATACTGCCTTCACTGTGTGGAAGGGTGGTGATCCACTTTATGTTTACTGTGGGAGCAGAAGTCAAACATTGAGAAAGTGGATGACAGTGAACTGGGAGGCTTTTTTAACAGTATCAGCTAATGAAGCTTAATCAGTATAGGTGTGCACAACTATCTGAGGTACAAGGTTACAATGATCTGAGGTGTGATAATTCTCTTCATGAATCGCAAGTTGATATGCAGCCCCATGCAGTACCAAGGAATATGGACGGCTTGTTTGAACACATTTGAATTTTTGGTGCATCAACCCATTGCAATATTTTTTATTGCTATAGTCCAAATATAGGCACAGCGCTTTTCATGAGCATGAATAAATTTACTGTAATGGTGTCCAGACATAGCTCATCAAGTCTGGTTTGGTGAACATGACACAGCAACTGCGCTCAGGCGACACTGGGTCATTGTAGACCGCAGCCATGTTTTTAGGCGCCTAAGTGCACTGAAACTGCGCTTCTGCTTCACAACTGCTTACTGGTATCACCAACAGTAGTCGAGAAACTTTTCTAACTCTGTAAAAGGCCACTGACATCTAAGGGTAGTGCTTTAAATAGGACTACAGCCTCATTCAAAGAGGTATATGTGTTACTCTGTGCAAACATCTCAAGCTGAACTTTCAACATTCTGGGATTAAGCTCTGGATATTTTTTAATGCAGTCATCATTTCTCCAGCTCATGGTCATTCTTTATCACCCTTATGTACTGCAGCAAGAAGGAACTGTTCTAAAGTCGAATACTCAGTCAGCCCTTGTTGATGGAACCTCTTCTAGCTGGGCAACAGAGATGTCTACCATCTTAAAGAATTCCATTCTGAAATAGTCCTCCACTGTTGCATGATTGTGCTGCTTCCTCTGCCAGCAAAACGGACTGGGACCCATCGTTGCCTTTGGTGGTGCAGTGATCCAACTCCAGCTTCTGGACAACTTCATCAGCTTTTCTGATGGCTTGCAGGACAGTATTTTCATTCCTAGTCTTTGAAGTTGAGCTTTTATGAGGCTTACTTGTAAGTATGCCACCTACTGTGCAGTTCGATTTTGAAGGCTCCTATTCAGACAAGTCAGTGGTTCCATAAACTTACTTTTGACCAGCAGCAGGCTAACTAATGTGTTGCCTTTGCTGAGCTTCTAAGAGACCACTTGCCCTTGTTGCAGCATCCCCATTTTCCAACTCCATTTGTTGGAGACTCTCAAGGATTTGCTCATATTGCTGTGACATTTGACTGCTGCTAGTCTTACAGTCCATCTAGTTGGACATAAGGGTCGCAGTTTCTTGAAGGAGGTAGATGCATTATCAGATGTGGCAATCTGAGAAAAAATTGTTCTGTACTTTAGGGATTCATTGAACAGTTTGCCCAGTTCTTTTACACAGTGCAAGGAATTTCTTATACAGGGCTTGCTTCACAGCCTTTCGCCACAAGATTTATACAGGAGCACCACAATGCACAAATGTGGCAAGTGGTTGACTTTCCTTATGATAGCTCTGCACCACGATAGCATCCTGACATGTTTGTAGCGCCATCAAATGCCATACCCGAGGAATTCAATTGGCAGAGGAAGTCTTGTGAGGACATCCATTATGACTTTTGCTATTGAGGTGTCTGGATAGTATCCTGTGGCTCATAAAACCCAATGAACTCCTCTTGGGGCTGCATGTTTCCATCAACGATCTAAGGCAAATGCTTTTGTTCTTTACCTTGGCAGTCTGGTGGTTCCGTGACGATAATGGAATAGTATGATGACTTGTTAATATCCTTCACGACAGAACGGATGATCTTCATGACTCATGAGTCCTATTAGTTCATTTTGAATTGCTGGGCTTGTATAGTCCTGCTTTCGCTTTAGCTAAGTTGTTAGGGTCTCATCTTCATTGCTGAATAGCTTGAGCAGTTCAGCAAAGTTCCTCATCAAGCTGATGACCTCGAATTGCCAACCTTGTCTTCCCAAGTAACGCAGTTGCTATTAACTTAAACAAGTCACTTGCGTTGACACATCTTGTGAGATCTTTTTCGTCCACTAGAGCAGAATCAATGCTTGACCACGGGATACATGTGCCACCTCCACAGGGCATGCTGATGTGTTTCGAGCCTGATGAGTAATAAACTTACCCGTGCTTTCCTCCAGTTGTGTAGCTTTATTGTGGTGAATACTGTGTTCTCGCTTTTGACAGCTCAAGCATCCCCATTTGTTCACTTCTTGTGCAACAAAAGCAGAGCATAGCTTCAACTCAGGACTATAGTGCAGCCATGAAAATTTCTGTACCATGATTCCTGAATCGGAGTTTTTGTTTCCACAGTCCTGCTTTGGTATTTCCTCAGATGGTGGTTATGTACGGCTGATCCATATCATGAGTTGTCATCTCCATTCTAGGCACTGTTTCTGCAACAGATGGTGATTGTGGTTGGGGTGGCTGATCCAGAGGCACTGTTTGGATCTCCAGTACAGGAACTGTGCTCTCGACAGTAGGAAAGGGTGAACTTGTACTTGGTTGCTGTTCTCTCTTGTTAACATTAGCATTGAAGCCCTGATCTAGCTCCTCATACACTGCAGTACATATTTCTTCAGTCGGGATCTTCTGTGCGGATGAAGGCACGGATCTATGTGAGGTTTCTTCTGAAGAACATGGCAATCGAAGGTTGGTTCTCTGACGCTTCATGTTATGAGATTTGCAGTTAACCCTGATCTGTAAAAATGAACAACTGTTACAGATTCTTCTTCATTAAAGGAAAACTCCTGAGTTTGTGAGTTCCTACACAACTGAAAAGCTATCCCTTCAGCTTAGCTTTTAGCAGCACAAGTGGAATTTTCTTGAGTCTCAACTTTGTATATTTTAATTTTAAAAAGTACGGTTCCGGAAGTCCAGAGGATACAGGGGGTGCTCCATTTTCTGCAAAGGTGTAGTGATGCACCATACGCTTCAACACTTTTGTATTGATGCATGTGGTGCATTGCTGCACCTTGGCAGAAAATGGAGCACCCCCTGCATCCTCCAGACTTCCAGATTCTGTACTTTTTAAAATTTAAATATACCACTTCTCTCTCTCCATCAATTTCTTTTATTTCGGGCATTGTAGCTGTTTCTCAGCACTCCTGCATGGACCCCAGTCTCAGCCTTGCAAGCTGTACAGACTGTCCCCATTTCAACATGGTCTCATTTTTCCCTGCGATTTCTGGACCAGGCCATCCACATCAGGAGCTGGAATCTGGCCAGTAGAGATTTGGAGTTAAAAATCGCCACCAGAATATTTTGAGACAGAAAAATCAACACCAGAGGGCTTATCCAGGATATTCCCTCACAAAGGGCAGCCCCAAATGTTTCCATCGATGACTGGCACATTGGACTGTGTCCTCGCCACTTGCTCACTGTTACTTGCTCCTCGTGCATTCATCGGTTGCGCCTGGGATCCCCAGCTGATCATCCACAGGCCCTGCTCCTGACACAGCTCAGAGGCTTCTAAAAGAGCAATTCCTCAATGAGGATGGTCTGTTCCAACTACAGTCTGACAACATGGGTATACATCGACCACTATGACCAGGGCGGCATAAGAAGCCCAAACCGCTAAAAGATTCCCTCTTCTTTCAGTGGGGCGAGCACTACCGAAGATGTATATTCCTGGACAGGAAAATGACAGCAGTCTGGCTCAATTCACAAGGTTGTTCTTCCAGGGAATGGGAGCTGGAGGACATTGCCTTCCACACCCAACAGAACAGGGGCAACCTCAGACAGATCTTAAGCCTGTGGGCGGAATCAAGGTACAGCAATTCGCCCCTGGCTGCGTGGACAAACCAGCGTGCTTCCAAGATGCCTTCCCAAACTCGAGATCAGTTCAGCCTCCTGTTTGCCTTCATCCAATATCACTTATCAAGACTCCTCCACAAGTGACCTTGACAGGGCAGTCATGATTCTAGGGGTCCCTTATGGCCAGTTCTCATGGGTTTCTGACTATCACTCATCTTTGAGGCGACCACCTCTAACCTTCAGTTTCAGCCCAGACCTTCTTCTTTAAGGGCTGGTCTGCATCTCAATTTGAACAACTTGTCTCCCGGGCCTAAAGATTGAGCAGGAAAAGTCTAGTTCTGCAACCCAGTTTTAACAACTGCCTCTCTAGACTGGGAAAGTGAGGAAAACTTTCAATGAGCTATGCAGTACAGCTCCTGTTATTAGAATGATGGGAGTTCATATGCCTCTTCTTCCTCCAAAGTGCATCATAGAATCCGGAGGAGATTTTGTTTCTGGCTTCATTCCAGACACATACAGAATGACACAATATAATTGCCTGTACTACTGCAGTTCCTTTAAGACAAATGGGCAAAAGACTCCAACCGGTCACCTTACAATTAGAGTTTCTGCACTGGGGGCACTCTTGATGGGACTGGGGAATTGTTGGGCTCATATCCCCACATCTGGTACTTCTACAGGCAGCAGCATTGCTTTGCAACATCTTCAGTTCACCAAAGCTATCACCTGAGTCTTGATATGGTGCTCAGGGCCATGACCAAGGCCCCTTTAGAGCCTCTCATGCCATCCATCATGCATCTCAAAATAAAGATTGCCTATTTTTCTCAAAGCTACTACTCCTGCTAGGAGTTTCAGCAAACTAAAAGCTGCTGCTGGCCTAAGAGCTGTACACTAGTTCATCAGGCTAGAACAGTTCCACTTTTTATTTGCCAAGTTATGTCCTCCTCTATTACAATCAAGGGTTCATGCTTCCTCCTTTGCCCACTCTCTAAAAGCAACAAGAATGGAAAGTGGCAACACTAGACATGGGAAGGAGAAACATGGAGATTAAGAGAGAGGAAGCTATTCCAAAACTTCAGCTGTGTTCATGCCAGCTAAAGAGGAAAAGATGGGGCAGCAAGGATGCAATAGGCTCTATAGCCAAACAGATTCTATCCATCACTTTACAGCATATGATCAGGCCAGAGAGTAACTCTGCCTGACCCAGTGAGAGTCCATGGTCCCTCGTGGGTGTAATTTTGAGAAGCATCGACGGCATACTCACACTGGAGGACATTTTGATGAGATGGGTGCTGTATAGGAGAATGGGGTGAACTTTGTGGCAAACAGTCCAAGGCAAACCTTGACGCCTTCACTGGGTGTGGGTGGGGTGAAATGGTATCAGCATTACAGGCAACAATCCCAGGTCACACCCCTTATGCCTGTCATTCTCTCACATCTGGAGTGAAAATATAAAAAACTGTGAAGTCACTTAGCATACGAGAAATTGTGCAGCGACACCCGTAATGTGTGGGTGTGTGGAGGTGGATGCACATAGGGTGGGCGCAGGTTGGGGGAGGAAAGACAATCAATGAGTGACCAAGTAGCACATCTGTCTCTGGACCAGAAGGTCATGGGTTCTTATCCCACACCGAGATTGGACTTGCACATAAAAATTGCTGGCATGCGAGTGCAGTATTGGGGGGTGCTGTACTGCTGGGGTGTGCCATCCTTCGGATGAGACATTAAACGGAGTTCCCTTCTGCCCATCCTGGTGTTGTCCTGGTGGGTGTCCAGGTGGAAGTAAAACAACCATGGGCACTCTTCACAAAAGAGTAGGGAACATTCCCGGTGTCCTGGCCAACATTCCCCTTCCCATAAACTAGTTCATGCAGTTATCCAGGCTGTGTGGGTGATGACGTGCAATATGGCCACCACCATTATAGTTATTTCACTACCAGTTAGCATTGCTTGTAAAGCTTTTGATGATGAAAAGCGCTATATAAATGCTGAAACAAACAAAAACAAACATGGCGTGATTTAGCTAGTGCCGGGCAGCAATGCCACTGGCAGTTGAATTCAGAGCCAGGACACGGTGTGCCATACATGGCTCCATTTTGGGAAAAAAAAATTTGTTTTTTCTAATTTGAAAACTAAGCAGTGTGGAGAAGTTAAAGTTAGAAGCCGGATTGGACGGAGCAGGAGTGGCAGCAGGAGGAATGGACTGACACCCACAGCAAGTAATTTCAATAAAATAATGAGAAACAAACAAAAACATATACATATATAAATAGTGATGGTTGAACACTCTACAACAAAGGCTGCATTTCCATCTCAAGGTCTCTATGATGTCATCAACTCCTTCGATGGAAACACAGCCTTGTTGTGGGTGTCCATCCATCCACTGTTCTACGATAGTGTATAGTGGAATGTTGTTATGCATGAAATTCCATGCCTGGAATATGCTTGTTCTGCTGCAGTAGTGATGTATTAAGTTGTTCTGCTGCAGCAGTGATGTCACTACTGCAGCAGAACCACTAGAATCCTAGCACATCGTTGCTTTCCTCTATTTAATTATGTGGTGACAGTATTCTAGAACCTCTAGAGACTTTTCAAATCAGTTTCATTATGAGAAAGGAGAAAAAAAACACACAAGCACATTTCACATAGTACTACTATACACTATAATTAATACAGGATGAGCAACTTCATGCACAACCTGTGTGTTCGTTACCTCAGGCTTCTGATTCCCCATGGACCTCTTGAGCGTCGCTCAAGGTCAGAGGGAATCAGAACCCTCTGTGGCAGAACAAACTGGTTGTGCATAGTTGCCCATCCAGTATTCTCTATTTTTATCATCCTGGTGTCCTAACATTTCCAACTGCCTCCCAAGTCTCTCCTTGATAAATCCCTCTATTACTTTATGTACCACAGATGTCAGACTGATGTGCCCATAATTGACCATCTACTCCGAGACCCCAACCTAGGCTCATGTCCCTCCCTCCCTCCTCCTCCCTTTCCTTTGAAACAGGCTCCATCCTCCATCACTGTCCCTCCTCTGCCTATTGACCAACTCCTCCTGTCCACTGCACCCTCCCACCATCCTCATCCACTTCATCTCCGGTATAGTATGGTGAAATGGTTTCCAAGCTGCTGCTCATACCCATACTGCTCTCTCCTACTCCCTCCCTCATCTGCTCCTCTGAGCAGCCTCCCCTGTGGCATACTCACGTATGATGCCAACTTTGCCCCACACCTCCAGATACCATATGATTCACCTATCCTCTGGGATATGTCCCTTTTGCCTTGTCCTGTTGTCCCCTGTGGAATACCATTTTGACATCCTCCAAACCTCCATGCCCAGTTTAATATTATGGCTGCTCCACACTCCTTACACCCAATCACCCCCCATTTTGTGTGTGAACCTACTATCATCACAATACACAGTCAAACCTACAGCCCCCACCAACAATTAATATACACACACACACACACACACACACAATCTCCAGCAACACAATATACAGATCTTATTATGCCCTTCCCCTTGGTCCTACACAAATCTGAGTTTCTTATTGCTCAGTCTCAGCTAGTCACACTGTGCACTCCCCAAAGGATCCACCCCCACAGACCATTTAATACAAGTCGGAGCCGGGGTAGTTGGTGTGGACACAATTACAGCTCTTCCCCGAGTTTGTGAGGGATGGGCCAGACTTATAGCCCAGACGTAGATTTAAAACTTGGCACCCTCACAGCCGATTGGTCCTCCAGCAGCAGACAGCTCCCTCCAACCCTGGCCCACTGCCGACTGCAGCCACCGGGAGTCCTCTCTGATGCCTTCCTCAATCTCTGTCCCCAAAACCCTGGCCCACTGCCGACTGCAGCCGCCGGGACGACCAGAACCCCCTTGCACACCTCTGCTGCCAATGCAGCCCTGAAGCCGTCTTCCCCGATGCAGCTGCCGATGCAGCTCCAATTTCTCACCACAGCAGCCCCTGGTAGGATTCTCCACTGCCAATGCAGTTAGCTCACCTCTTCTCCCAGCAATTTACAGCTCTTCCTCAAGTTCGTGAGGCTGGGCCAGACTTATAGCCCAGGCGTAGATTTAAAACTTGGCACCCTCACAGCCGATTGGTCCTCCAGCAGCAGACAGCTCCCTCCAACCCTGGCCCACTGCAGACTGCAGCCGCCGGGACGTCTTCTCTGATGTCTTCCTCAATCACTACTCTCCCGAAAACCCTGGCCCACTGCCGACTGCAGCCGCCGGGATGACCCTCCAGTGTATCCAGATCCCCCTGGACTGTGTCCAAAATTATGTCATTTAGAAGTTATAAAACTATAAATTATGGCATTTACAAGTTAGAATTAGCTCAGCCCAAGAACCTCTCCCACACAACCTGGAGTACAGTAAATATAAATGTTCGGTTTGTACCTCCCTACATCTAAACTGGGGGTTGGCAGGGGAGGAGAAGGATCGAGCATCCAGAGGACTGCTGTCCTTCTCTGGGAGGGTAGAGGAGATGGGTCCTTGCCCACTGGTGGAGGATGAGAGGCACAAAGTCGTGCAGAGTATGGGTGGAGCTAGAACAGATGCTTGCTGTCAGCATCATTGCATGTTCCTAGCTCCAGGGAATATAGCATCAGAAAATCCACTGGCACCGTGTTGAGCGGGCTTGGTGGCCTGACCCTCCAGACACATTCAATTCTGCCTCGGTGGCGGCATTCCCAAGTTGAGGGTCCTGGAGCCAGGCTGGGGTACCAGCAGGCAAAAATATATATGGGTTAAAATATTTAAAATTACAAACTTAGCAGGTGGAAGATTGATTACAGTCACTGGTTCGATAAGGAGTGCGTCTTGAACCTGGGTCCTGGCATCATGAATCAGGGACAAGGCTAAAAGAAAATCGGGGACAAACACCCCCAATGGAGGGACACATCTTAAAAATTGATGTTATTCATTCATAAAGCCTATAGAATGAAAAGATTTGTGTTAAGCTGCATTTTATGAAGAAGAACAAGTCTGTTACATTAATGGTTGACATTATTTTGTGCTTTTCATGAGGAACAGTCAACAGAGGACAATTTTGAGACAAAATCAGGGACAATTGAGCCTTGAGCGGTATGCATCTGGGGACTTGCACATTGCTAATTTTGCACATAGCCACTTCATGAAATGCAGCACTTTTAAAGAAATAAAACTGGTTTGAGCTTCATTTACTCCTAGTGATGGGTGCTAGATTTGGTGATGAGCTGTCTGATCTCTGCATCACCAGTCACATTTCAGCCTTTACTCCTCTATTTGGCAACCTTACATACTCCATGTCAGTCAAATCACTGTCCACCTGCCTCCCAGTTTACACCCAGTCCCTGTCCCCCTGACCCCTCACCATTCATTAAAGGGAAGCTCTGGTAAGGCTGCAAAATGCAGCAACTAGTGCAGAAACACCCTGACCCAGATAGGTCTTTTGGCATAAAAAGAGTTCTCTTTTACCTGCTGCTTTTCTGTTTTAGTCAAAACAACCCACTCCTTGCTTGCTTAATGGTGGCACGGACGACCATTTCATGCTCCACATGCTGCTTCCAGCATGCAGGGTATGCAGATGAGGGCTACTAGCTAACACTGTGGTTTTTGCAACCCCCCACCAAATCACTATCTGGTTGCCTTGCATCACCACAGGACTCAGAGGCATCCCGTCCAGTTCCATGTCACTCATTTTACCCCTCAGAAATCCTCTGCCCCACCAGAAATCCTCTGCCCCACCACATGAAGAAGGGGATATTCCATTTTTTCCACACCAAAACTTTAATGCATAAATTAATAATTATGCTCTGGTAGTTACTTGTTATCAGCAAATATTATTAGTGCACTGATAGCTGCATGCACACACACTGCAAATCTGGTGTGGGTTGAAATCCAATCAATTTGTTGAGTGACCACAGCACTATCTTCATTATCTGGGGAAACAAAACCACAAGGATATGACCACACTTCATCTGGACTGGACCTAATCATTTAGCAAGCTTGACCCATCCAAGCTCCACCAAGAATCCAGTGAGGTTGACTAGGACTGCCTTGAACTCATTCCTGAGGGGGAGTCTGCTTCGGTATTCATTGGTAATGAGCCAAAGAAAAAATTGTGACAAGTTACTTCCACTAAAACAAGTCAGGGTTAGGGGCAGACTTAGCAAATGGAACTCCCTTAATCTCTTGGATTGCCATCACAAGTGGGACAGAGCTTGAGCCAAATATTGTATATCAACTCGGTAAAAACAAGAATGGAAGTAAGTACTACAGAATACTTATCAACAAGGCTGTCTCCCTTACAAGAAAAGTCCCACAGAGGATAAAAGGGATGTCTGTACTTTCTCATTCTCTGGACCAGCATTTACTTGCTGAAAAACTTTACTTTAATGAAATACTAGTACTGCTCTGCTACTACACAGTACAGAGACACATTTAGAAATTACCTCAATTTACCTGCTTGTTTTTTCTGATGCAGCAATGCCAGCAGCAGCACAGCACTCCAGCAGGCGCAGTGCAGTCAGTGAACTGTTTTTATTTGGTCTAGACAGACCCGGCGTCAACTCCCCACAGCCACAGGGATGCAGACCACAAGACCAGGCAGACTCGCACCACCCGGCACCACAAACGCACTTTAGATCCCCGAACAGAACTCAGTCTGTCCAGCTGCACTAGTGTCTCCACCACGGTTCTTTTGTCGTTTCTTTCTCGCCACCTGGACCGGACCCTCGCTGTGCGGGCCGCGACAATGCCGTCGAGTCGACCGTCGACGACGGTGCCTTACTCATTCTCCCGAGTCCTGGCAGTCAAAGCAATGGGCACTGGAAGGCTAACAACAAGCCTAAAGGCTTTCGAGTCAGTCACTGGCTGCCACAGGCCTACAGCCACAAAATCCACGCGACGACGACGGACCGCAGCGGTCAGGCTCAGGGTCACCGACAGTTCGGACACTCACTCGGGAGTCGGTCTCAGACGTAGTCTGTACGTCTCCACCTCAGTCCGATCGACTACACCATCTCCCTCCTCACGATAGCACGCACAGCACGGCGAGCACGCCACAGCAGCCAGTCTCCCGCCAGCTCCTCCGTCAGCTCACGATTGGTCGGACTTGGATTGGTTAGGTGGAGAGACAATACTTTTTTTGGCCAGGGTGGGCGCCGGTCACACACTCACACGGTACTTGGCGGGCAGGGCACATGCCATGAACGTGGCTCAGCGGCGGTGCAGCTGATTTAAATTAAATTAAAAGATGTTGGGTTGGGGGGTACAAATGGCATAAAAAGGAGGTGATGCCGAAAGTTGGGGGCGTGTGCCCCGTCCCCCTATAATTCGCCCCCCCGGCACCACAAACGCACTTTAGATCCCCGAACAGAACTCAGTCTGTCCAGCTGCACTAGTGTCTCCACCACGGTTCTTTTGTCGTTTCTTTCTCGCCACCTGGACCGGACCCTCGCTGTGCGGGCCGCGACAATGCCGTCGAGTCGACCGTCGACGACGAGTTACTCGTCCTCCGAGTCCTGGCAGTCAAAGCAATGGGCACTGGAAGGCTAACAACAAGCCTAAAGGCTTTCGAGTCAGTCACTGGCTGCCACAGGCCTACAGCCACAAAATCCACGCGACGACGACGGACCGCAGCGGTCAGGCTCAGGGTCACCGACAGTTCGGACACTCACTCGGGAGTCGGTCTCAGACGTAGTCTGTACGTCTCCACCTCAGTCCGATCGACTACACCATCTCCCGCCTCACGATAGCACGCACAGCACGGCGAGCACGCCACAGCAGCCAGTCTCCCGCCAGCTCCTCCGTCAGCTCACGATTGGTCGGACTTGGATTGGTTAGGTGGAGAGACAATACTTTTTTTGGCCAGGGTGGGCGCCGGTCACACACTCACACGGTACTTGGCGGGCAGGGCACATGCCATGAACGTGGCTCAGCGGCGGTGCAGCTGATTTAAATTAAATTAAAAGATGTTGGGTTGGGGGGTACAAATGGCATAAAAAGGAGGTGATGCCGAAAGTTGGGGGGGACGTGTGCCCCCCGTCCCCCCCTATAATTACGCCCCTGGATACTCACTATACTGCAGTATAAACCAGGCAGTCTGATACTTTCCTACAGTATAAGCCAGGCAATCTGATACCCACTATCCTACAGTATAATCACTGGATATGCTCAGAAGGGGCAAGAGGCCCACACCTCACTGCTCTCTGCAATTCCTTTATTCAGCTAGATCACACACCCAGGCAAAGACAGGGAGATGGAATGCACAATACAAATGCCATAGGAAAGTCTGCTACAACAATACAGGGAAATAAACACTCTTGGCAGTGTGCCTCTGGTCGTGAGCTATAGCCCCATGGTATCACCAATCCAAAACATTATAAAGGTATTACAACCCATTCTCACTAAAGATTGAAGACTGAAAAAAAAAATATTCCCAGACCCACCAGTTGTATCCTATAATCACCAGCCTCTCTAGAATGCTAATCCTAAGCAAACAATTCCACCATGCCAGTTCAAAACCAAAAACCACGAGGAACACCAAATCAGCAACTTCACCCCAACAGCCCATACACCTCCAGCAAGTGGGTGCGAGGCACGGTGAAAGCGAGAATTACCGCTGATCAATGCGGGGGCTCCACCCCCCCGCACCCCACAGACTGTAATATAATCGCCTCCAGGCCAGAGGTGTGTGGGGGAAAAGCGAAAAAACCCCAGGGGTGGCAAGACAGCCGGCACTGCAAAATCCCAATCGACGGAATGACTATCAATTGTGTTGTGAAGGGGTTGCGCTGTGACGATGGCAAACTGAAGCAAACTCCCATCAAACCAGGACTGTATGCCAGCATGCCAGTGCAGCAGTAGTACTACCACTCATAATGCTGGTGACCCGGGTTCAGTAGCGAGCCAGGGCCATCGGAGGTCTGGTCGGGGGGAGAGGAATTGAGTGCCCAATGGGCCTCTCTCCTTCTCTCGGAGGGGTGGGCAGCTCTCCTCACTGCAATACCACCACCTGGGTGACCACGGGTGGTACCAGTGCAGCAGAGGAGGCGGATCACTAGGGAGGGTCAGACATCAACTGAGGACTTGAGCGGAGGTGCGTCTCTGCGTGCCTCTGACTCATTGGTCCTCCTTGAACAGTGACACTGGCAGGAGGCAGGCAGAAACAAGGAAGATGCCCCATGTCCATGCTAGGAGATGGGCCCTGTGCCAAAGTCTAGGAGGGCCAAGGGATGCAGCTTCAGTTGTCTGCTCCCCCCCCTGAGGTCTTGGGGAGGTAAGGGGAGACCTCCTCTGCCCCACCTGGGGGTTATTTGGGAGCTAAGGGTCACTTGGGAGCAGGACACTTATGGGGACTGGTCCCCTGGACCCCCCCGGTGTAGCTGAGTGGCGCTTTGGGGACCCTGAGGAAAGGGGTGGACTTGGTGAAAGAGAAGCAAAAAGAGTAAGTAAAAAAAGAAAAAAAAAACGGCCTGTATAGTGGAAGGAACAATGCCTTGCAAGTGGACAAGATGCAAACCCTATCCATACAGTACTTATAGTACGCACACAAACCACCATTAGAACATGACAAAATAAAGTAATACAAATCCATAGATAGTACTCCTATAAGTCAGACAGTGTGGCTTATCTCATATAATGCAAAAATTTCCCACAAGGAGGCTATGTGGGAGAAACCAGACAACTGCTTCAAACCAAGATGAGTCTCCACCAGCATGCCATATTAAACTGAATAATCAGCAGACCAGTGGGATATTATTTTACCCAATCCCGTCTCTCCTGGACTTATTGGTACTTAAAGGCAACCTCAGAACTACACAGGAAAGCAGGACAATGGAGCTTAAGTTCAATAAACAACGTGATTCAAAACAAAACAAAACAATCTGAAAATAACACAGGGCCTATGACACACTATGATGATCTCTGATCCATTTTGATTACACCCTAACCTATGTAGTGAGATTACTCTTCTTATTTACTTAATAAGAAAAGCATTGTGTCTCTCTCCCATAAACTTTTAACATTTTTCCCCTCTCTGCCTTTGACACTTTGTGTACTTTTGTAGTTAGCTGTGACACATCTACTGTTTAAAGTGGAATAGTCAGTAAACGTGCACACACCCAAGTGTAGGGCTAGTCCTTATTTGCACTTTGTGTGCAAAACATTTTTTTTTTACTTACTGATTTCTGCAGTATAGTAGATTGTATCTGGCTGATCTTGTTGACTCCCAAGTTGACATTTGCTGTAACCAGAAATCCCAGAATCCCTCACTATGGATGTTAGCCCCGGGCGCAGCCATGGGTGATGTAAAAGCCTGTAGTGCATATTAGAGGTTTTAGAAGTTCCAATAATCTGTTTTCTGGTCCTGCTGTTCTCCCAGGGCTAAGTACAATCCTTTGTGTCTGTACTTGGCTCTGGAAGGACAACTGGACCAGCAAACAAAAGATCAAAGCTCATGAAAAATGCTAATATGTATTTCAGTCTGTTGAAATCTCCACAGCTGCAGGCCAGCTCTGATGTCAACTGCAGGGAATTCTGATTCCTAGTTACAGCAAATTACAGACTGGAAGTCAGCAGAATCAGCCAGATACAATCTAATAGACAGCAGTAAACAGTGAGCAAATAAAAAGAAGTTTGCACACAAATTACAAATTGGGACCAGCCCCACACTTGGATGTAAGGCTTTTAGTACTGACCTTTCCCCTTTCGGGTGTCAAGTCTGTTTGCCATTCCTAGGCAAATTCTTTAACATAACCTTTTGTGTAAAACTTGCTTTATCTATTCAATCTGCTAACACACCTGACAAAGGGAGTTATGCAGCCTTTAAAGCCTGAGTGCTGTAACATGTACAGAATGTACAATTTCTTTGTTGGTCCAATAAAAGGCATCACAATCAGCAACAAATCTAGTTTCCAAGGACTAACATAGCTGGAAACATTCTCTCCTTCGAAACATATAGTAGGAGTTCATTTGTTTCTGCCTCAACCCTTTCCTGTTACTTAAACCACCAAAATCTGATTAAATTGACTGAATTGAATAATTGTACTTTGACTAGAGAGGTCTCTGATAAGGAAATTGTATCCTCAATAACAACATCCCCAGATAGATATAAACCAGTGGGCTAATTATAGAATATTATACATTTACTTAAAACAATAATTCTCCTTTGCTTGGAATGGCCTACAAAGATGTATTGATGGGTGGTTGCATAGCTTCTTCTTGATCTCAGATAATTCTTTATGTCATCCACAAAGAAGGAAGAAACTCTGTCTATTCTAAGTCATATAGACCTATCACTGTATTTGATATAATTGGCAACATTTTGTACAAGAAGACTAGGCAAAAGACCGGAACTTCTCTGGAGAAAACAGATCAGCCATACACTGGGCTTATTCTAGAGAGACAGTGTACCTAAAACCCTTCATATGCATAGTCATAGCAGTGTCAGTGGCTCAGCAGGTAGCACACTGACCTCTGAGACTGGGAGATCAGAAGGATGTGGGTTCTATCCCCACACCAGGCACTTGGGTTAAAATCCCAATACTGACACTGTAGTGCAGCATGAGGGGGTGCTGCACTTCTGAGGTGCCATCTTTCGGATGAGATGTTAAACCGAGGTCCCACCTGCCTGTTCTGGTGGTAGTGCAGGGTGGATGTTAAAGATCCCATGTCACTTCTTGAAAATAGTTGGGGAATTTCCCCGGTGCCCTGACCAAATTTCCCCCCATTCACTCAAAAATACCACCAACAGCTAAATCTGGTTCAAGGTTGGTTGGCATTCATCTGTATCCCCCTCCCTTGGGTCGTGCCTGAAAATAGGCAGAATATGCCTAGTGCACTTACCTGGTCAACAAAAAATAAATACATAAATATTATATATAGAATTCAGCAATCTTGTATCTCAGCTTTCTTGAATTATTTAGATGCCAAGGAGGTACATGGGGTTTTTCTCAGGCAGCTAGTCAACGAACCTAATAGAGGCAGGGTGGTGCTGGACCTGGTTCTTACAAACAGGGATAGCACTGCAGATTTCACAGTAAGCAGTCCCTTTGGTGTCTGTAATCACCGTTTAGTGCAGTGACTTGTCACCAAAATTTTAACAACCACCCCCTTGCCGCTATTACCTCAACTCCACCCCTTCTCTGCCTCCACTCCTGCACTACTTCCTCCCCATGCCTGATCATCCCCTTTCCTTGTGTGAACCCAATAGCAGCAAGTGAACAACACAAACAGAACCAAATAAAATGTAGACATTAAATATGCAAAATAATCTCTCAGCTTTTCTGCACTGTGACCTTCTCACAAATACAAAATCATTTATTGATATATACGTTCTAGTTAAATCTTGCTCTTAGCATAGAGTCAGTGACCTACCATCATGTCAGACCATTCACATCTCACAAATCAACTGCAATTTTAAAAGTTTTTGTTGAAGTCTTGGTGCTTTTTGTTTTGGTCATACTCATGTTCCTCTCATTTGTTGGCAATTTCAGATCACACCTATTTTTTCCCAGTACCAGAAATCTGTGTGACCATTCTGTTTTGAGTCCAGTAGTCCACAAGCAAATAAAACACAAAAGTAACAAGCATTTATCAATGCCGAATGTTGATTCCGTTGGTCTGCTGAGCTCACTCACTGCCCCTTTGTCACTCGCTCATTCTGTTTCACCCAGTGCTGCAGGCTGCTGTTTTGTACTGGGCTCCGGCCTGCGTTGGCACCCTTTTCTGTCCACAAAGAAATCTGCAGCTGCCCCGACAGAATTCCGTTGAGGTGGCTCACTCCCCCTGTCTCACTCACTCATTCTGTTTCTCCTGGAGCTGCAGACTGCCCTTTTGTACCGGACTCCTGCCTCTGTTGGTGCCTTTTTCTGCCCACAAAGAAATCTGTAGCAGTGCCGGAAGAGCTCCATTGAGCTTGCTCACTCCCCCTCTGTCGCTGGCTAGTTCTGCTTCTGCTGGCGCTGTAGACTGCCCTTTTGTACTGGGTGCCTGCCTGAGTTGCCACCTTCTTCTGCCCACAAAGAAATCTGCAGCAGTCACGATAGAGCTCCGTTGAGCTCACTCACTCCCCTCTCTCTCACTCACTCGTTCTGTTTCTCCCACCACTGCAGGCTGCTCTTTTGTACTGGTCCGCTGCTTGCACTGCTGCCTTTTTCTGCCCACAAAGAAATCTACAGGAGTCCCAAAAGAGCTCCTTTGAGCTCACTCATTCCCCCTCCCTCACTCGCTCATTCTGTGTCTTCCACTTCTGCAGGCTACCCTTTTGTACTGGGCTCCTGCCTGCGTTGGTGGTTTTTTTCTGCCCACAAAGAAATTCTGCAGCATTCCCAACACAGTTCCGCTGAGCTCGTTCACTCACCCTCTCTCACTCGCTCATTCCATTTCTGCTGGTGCTGCTGGCTGGCCTTTTGTACTTGACTCCTGCTTGCATTGCCACCTTTTTCTGCTCACAAAGAAATCCTCAGCAGTCACGATAGGGCTCCGTTGAGGTTGCTTACTCCCCCCTGTCTCACTTGCTCATTTTGTTTCTCCTGGCACTGCAGACTGCCCTTTTGTACTGGGCTCCTGCCTCTGTTGGCACCTTTTACTGCCCACAAAGAAAGCTGCAGCAGTCCCGACAGAGCTCCATTGAGCTCACTCACTCCCCCTCTCTCACTCACTGTTTCCTTTTCTGCCAGTGCTGCAGGCTGCCCTTTTGTACTGGGCTCCTGTCTGCATTACCGCCTTCTTCTGCCCACAAAGAAATCTGTAGCAGTCATGCTAGAGTTCCATTGAGCTCACTCACTCACTCACCCCTCTCACTCAGTCGTTCCATTTCTCCTGCTGCTGCTGGCTGCCCTTTTGTACTGGGCCCCTACGTGCATTGCTGCCTTTTTCTGCCCACAAAGAAATCTGCAGCAGTCCAAACAGAGCTCGGCTGAGCTCACTCACTCCCCCTCCCTCACTCACTCGTGTGTTCTGTGTCTTCCGCTGCTGCAGGATGCCCTTTTGTTCTGGGCTCCTGCCTGTGTTGGCATCTTTTTCTGCCCACAAAGAAATCTGCAGCAGTCCTGATACAAGTCCGTTGAGCTTGCTCACTCCTTCCCTCTCTCTCACTCACTCATTCCATTTCTGCTGGCACTGCAGACTGGCCTTTTGCACTGGGCTCCTGCCTGCTTTGGTACCTTTTTTTGCCCACAAAGAAATCTGCAGCAGTCACAGAGGTCCATTGAGCTCGCTCACTCCCCCTCTTTCAGTCGCTCATTCTGTTTCTCCCGGTGCTGCAGGCTGCACTTCTGTACTGGGCTCTTACCTGCATTGGCACCTTTTTCTGCCCACAAAGAAATCCACAGCTATCCCTACAGAGCTCTGTTGCGGTCGCTCACTCCCCTTCTCACTCATTATGTTTCTTCTGGCACTGCAGTCTGCCCATTTGTACTGGGCTTCTGCCTCTGTTGGCGCCTTTTTCTGCCCACAAAGAAATCTGCAGCAGTCCCGACAGAGCTCCTTTGAGCTCGCTGACTCCCCCTCTCTCACTTGCTCATTTCATTTCTGCTGACACTGCAGGCTGCCCTTTTGTACTGCACTCCTGCCTGCATTGCCACCTTCTTCTGCTCACAAAGAAATTTGCAACAGTCACAATAGAGCTCCATTGAGCTCGCTCACTCCCCCTCTCTCACTCACTCATTCTGTTTCTCCCACTGCTGCAGGCTGTCCTTTTGTACTGGGCCCCTGTATGCATTGCTGCCTTTTTCTGCCCACAAAGAAATCTGCAGCAGTCCCAACACAGCTCCACTGAGCTCACCCAGTCCCCTTCTCTCACTCGCTCATTCCATTTCTGCCGGCGCTGCAGGCTGGCCTTTTGTACTGGGCTCCTGCCTGGGTTGCCGCTTTTTTCTGCCCACAAAGAAATCTGCAGCAATCACAATAGAGCTCCATTGAGCTCGCTCACTCCCCCTCTCTCACTTGCTCATTGTGTTTCTCCCAGCACTGCAGGCTGCCTTTTTGTACTTGGCTCCTGCCTGCATTAGCACCTTTTTCTGCCCTCAAAGAAATCCACAGCTGTCCCGACAGAGCTCTGTTGAGGTTGCTCACTCCCCCTGTCTCACTCGCTCATTTGGTTTCTCCTGGCACTGCAGGCTGCCATTTTGCACTGGGCCCCAGCCTCTGCTGGCACTTTTTTCTGCCCACAAATAAATCTGCAGCAGTACCGACAGAGCTCCATTGACCTCACTCATTCCCCCTCTCTCACTCGCTCGTTCAGTTTCTGCCGGTGCTGCAGACTGCCCTTTTGTACGGGGCTCCTGCCTGCATTGCAGCCCTTTTCTGCCCACAAAAAAATCTGCAGCAGTCACGATAGAGCTTCGTTGAGCTCACTCATTCCCTCTCTCTCAGTTGCTTGTTCTGTTTCTCCTGCCGCTGCAGGCTGCCCTTTTGTACTGGGCCCCACATGCATTGCTGCCTTTTTCTGCCCACAAAGAAGTCTGCAGCAGTCCCAACAGAGCTCTGTTGAGCTCACTCACTCCCCCTCTTTCACTAGCTCATTCTGTGTCTCTCGGCACTGCAGGCTACCCTTTTGTACTGGGCTCCTGCCTGCATTGGCACCTTCTCCTGCCCACAAAGAAATCTGCAGCAGTCCTGAAAGAGCTCAGTTGAGCTCGGTCACACCCCCCTCTCTTACTCACTCAATCCTAATCTGTCCCAAACACTGATTTCTGTCAGCGACTGCAGTATTCTGTGCCAGAAGTGTGAAAACACATTTTGGCCAGGATGTGAAAAATGACAGCTGTACTGTTCATAAGGAGGTGTGGAAAAATGCCAGTGTTGAAAATGTGGCATGAAAATATTACTAATTTGCAAAGTTACAAGGGTGTGTGGAAACTGCACGACACACACTCGTAACACAGTCATTTTATGGAGTTTCATCACAAAACTTTCAACATAGGCATTTTAGGACCTCTGCTCATGAACAGTGTCAGTGTGATTTTCTTAATGTGTCCCAAACACTGATTTCCCACAGCAGCCGTACTATTGTGCGCCGGAAGAGCGAAAACACATTTCAACCAGGATGTGAAAAATGACAGCTGCACTATACATAAGGAAGTGTGGAAGAATGGCAATGTTGAAAATCTGGAGTGAAAATATTTCAAAGGTGCGAAGGTACGAGCGTGGGTGGAAACTGGGCAACACACGATTGTAACACACTCATTTTATAGGCTTTCATCACCAAATTTTCAACATAGGCATTTTAGGACCTCTGCTACTGAACAGTGTCACTGTCATTTTCATAATGTGTCCTGAACATGGATTTCCCACAGTGACCGTGCTATTCTGTGCCAGAACTGTGAAAACACATTTCAGCCAGGATGTGAAAAGTGACAGCTGCACTGTTCATAAGGAGGTGCAGAACAATGGCAATGTTGAAAATCTGGAGTGAAAATATTATAAATTCATGAACTTACGAGCGGGCGTGCAAACTGCACAATGCACACTCGTAACACACTCATTTTATAGAGTATCGTCACCAAATTTACAACATAGACTGTTTAGGACCTCTGCTCATGAACAGTATCACTGTCATTTTCATAATCTGTCCTGAATACTGATTTCCCACAGTAACCACGCTATTCTGCTCCGGAAGTGTGAAAACACATTTCGGCCAGGATGTGAAAAATTACATCTCTACTGTTCACAAGGAGGCATGGAAAAATGCTAATGTTGAAATCAGGTGTGAAAATATTGCAAATTCATGAAGTTATGAGCGTGCATAGCAACTGCACAACACACATTCGTAAAACAGTCATTTTGGGGATTTTTCCACAACATTTGCAACATAGGCTTTTTGAGAGCTCACCTTCTGAACACTGGCACTGTCATTTCGTTAATCGGTCCTGAAAGGTGATTCCACGCAGTGACTGCAAAATCACCTTTTGGGGCTGAATAATGCCATGACAGTGGCTGAATTCATGAGGAGGGGTCCCAAAAACCCCATGTTGAAAATTTGGTGCCAAAATTCCAAAAAATGCCTGAGATATGCATCAAAGTTGAAAAAACCCTATTTATTCCATTATACAGCTTACCGGCATTTCCTGAGTTTGCGGTCAGCTTTGAAGAGTACAGACGTGTTCCCGGTCCACCAAAGATCATTGCGCCAGACTCGGGAGGTAAGTATGGGATGAGGGAGATGTGGGGAGGCAGGGTGTGCAGTGGGTGGGCGTGGGTTGTGGGATGGGGCAGGGAGACCGCGAGGGACCATTTCCTTTTTTACAGGTGTAAAAAAAAATAAATAACAATTAAGAAAAAAACATTGCAGGACTTTTTTTCTTCACAGGAGCATTGGGCATCCTGGGGTGTGCTCCCAGTGTGCCACCCAACTGTTTTTTTGGGGGTCCAGTAGCCGACGGTGGATTGGGCACCCCCATCGGCACATACGAGGGGGCACGAGCTGAGGGGGATTGGGCACCCCTTTGGCAAAAATCAAAGTTTTTTTCTGGGGGAACATTATGCTGATGGGGAGTGGGCTCCCCCATTGGCCACAGTAACTCTGAAGGAGGGGACTGAAGTTGATGGGGAGTGGGCTCCCCTGTCAGCAACGTCAACTGGGAATGAAGTCGATGGGGATTTGGGCCCCCGTCAGCAAATGAAAACTGTTGTGGGGGTGCATGCTGCCACATGGGGATTGGGGACCCCCTCGGAACTGGGGCCAGATTAATATTGTTTGTGAACATGGCATCAAGCCGCCGCCATGTTCACAAACAATATTACAATAGCAACGTTCCACCCAGCAATGACGGGCCGCTCCCTCATTGCAGTGAATCGCTGACACTGCAATGACGAGGTGGCCCCTGACTGCTGTGGCAAAAATGTTTCAAAGTTGTGGCATGCTGGCTGAACTAGTGTCAGCAACAGTGTGCCACCCCATTGGGGAACATGGGCCAAGCCTCAAAAGGCAGTGGGGGCATTGGCCACAACAGTGCTGTGCCTCCACAACCTGCTTCTGCAGCAAGCTGCTGCAATGTGTTTCTTACGTATGTGCTCAAACAGCATAAAAAGCATAGCCACAGTGTCTACTTATGTCAGTCCATTTCACACCCACAGGCAACTGAACTACCAATGTAAAAATGTTTTGTAGACTCAGGGGGGTGCTTTTTTTGTTTACAAAGAAAAGAGTATGCCTCCTCAGACAGTTTGAATTGCCTTACCTTTCACTCCTTCATGGCCTACTATGCTAAAAACAAAAACAAATGTCCTCTGCCTCCAGTCCCTTCTCATGATGGTGCCCAACCAACTATGCCACAACAGCTGAGAGACAAGTGATTTCCCTTGCCTGTGGTGGCAGCCTGACTGTTGTCCATGTTGCACACATGCTGAAATTGCAAAGTTCAACTTAAAATGAATACAATTTTAAAACTTAGCAAACCAAGTTAGTAGTGTGGCACTGCAATGGCAGATTTATCACCAGACAGCAGCCAGGACTTCTGCTTACTCACTGTCAAGTAACATCACATGACTCTTGTTTTGTGGGAACTGGTGTTGGGGAGTTGATGGGATTGTCCAGCACAGTGCATGGTAATTTTCAGTTTGTGAGCACAGCAAGAAAGAGGGCAAGCATTGACACAGCAACCCATAGGAGGGTGACTTCCTGATGAAGCTGGGCACATAACAGCTGCATCTCAAAAATCAGTGACATTGCTCATTAAGTCACCTTACCTCAATCCTTACAAAATGCATGCATATGCCACTGGCAAGGGCCATGCCCGCTGTCTGCCTCTCTCACTGAAATTAACCCACCCAAATTAATAAATGTCAAGCGCCCAATCTTAGCTAATAAGTGCCAGCTGCTTCAGGAGGATGCTAATCTAACCAGCAGGTAAAACAACTTTAAAGAAAAAACTACCAGCATGAGCAAGCTGGTGTAAGCTGACTCCAGCACATCATTGGTACAGCGTGATTTTAATACAAAGCCAGGAACAAGAGGGAGTAGAGGGAGACAAGTCAGATCTGACCTCATCATCTCCACTTTTAAGGATGACTCGTACTATGGTCCAGATAACCTGAAACTGGCTCTTGTCATCTCCTTCCAGGTTCTGTTCAGAAATATACATTCTGCACTGAATTTCAAGCCAGTAGCCATAGACCAGATTAGATGCCTCCAATTTGAGTTTCTAAATGTGCCTAATATCTTGATCTCACAAGTTTGTGTGAAAAAGATTTGGATGAACTCCACACCAAAGCAAAATATTTCTTCTATACCCTTTTATTTTTCATAACACAAGGTACATTCATGTAACATTTTGAAGTGCTTCACTACTACATCAGACCCATGCTATGTTATCTAAATTTGAAATATGTGCAGAAAATTAGTAAATATTCTTTTTTATAAGTTGTTACAATTAAGTGCCACCACCACCACTAATATTGTGAGCCTTCACATATTTCCAACAAACAGCAGAAATCAGTTGGATTTATACAATGTGATCTGTAAAGTTTTCAACCAGTAACATGGTTCAATAGCCTTTTTTGCTTGTATTTTAATCTGCTGTTGGATTTTATTTCTGAGTTCAGTGTTAAGCATATTAACATTTTATGGAAGACAATATATAAAATTAAAATTTTAGTATCCTTCAAACTTATCATGACTTGGCTGGCAAAAGATACAAATATTGATGACCTAGAAATTGAAGTCCTTTCTGCAGTCTATATATATATTTTTGTTTGTTTGTTTTATGGAGGGAAAAACAGAATCCATCTCTCCCAATTATTTAAACCCAAAGCTGCTATTCAACGGCATGGGCGAGCTATGCATTGTGCCATATCATCAGTTGAATATTGAAGATTAAATGGCAGATGGGAGGCAGTGTGGAACAACTGTTAAAGCACAGGCTTGGTTTGGGAACTGGGAAACACAGTAGACTGAGGCTTAAATTCCACTAGAGCCATGTATGTGCTGTGTGAATTTACACAGGTTACTTGACCACACAAGGCTTCCATCTCCCCTGCTGTGAAAATGGGTAAAAGCAGGATCCCAATGAAAATGAGATAATGTACCTCATCCCCAAGTTATCCTAGGTAAATAAATTGGTCAAAAAATAATGTCAGAAATGTTGCTAAATTATATCAAGTACGTCAGTCGGAAACAACATTGGGAAAGAAGGCTGCGGTATCTGGGACATATCATGGAACAGACTCTTATGAGGCAGACTAGACAAATGCTGGAATAGTAGCTAGAAGTTCACATAAGGGGAAGATCAATACCAATTTTAAAAAAGAAGGGTTTGGAGGAATAAAGTGCTGATAGCACCACATGGAGTGGTATTATAGGACTGGTGAACAGGGATGTGTGGTGGGCTTGGCTCAACTCATGTGCCATGTGCATAAAGCAATTTAAATCTAAATTACATAAGCTGCATTTAAATGAAGGATTTTTGTATAGAGTGTTGACACATATTACTGTCTTTTCTGCAGAACCACACTGGTTGCCACCATGTCAGCACATTGTCGAAATAATGGGGATGACGGCAGTGCACCATGATTTCATAGATTGTACCCATTACATAGATTCATCAGGAAGGAACATTCTGCACCATATTTCAGCCATCCTGGTTGTAATATATACTCTTACAGAATACTAAACTAGATTTCTCACTTATATCACAGTGATGAATTAAAACACTATAATGTATGGTAGAATGTTATGTGGTGATTTTCATCTTTTCCCCATGTTGTTATGCTATCGATGTGACGTAATTAAGTTGTTAACCCATCAATGGTACGTCACATCGATGGCATAACAAAAAAGAATGCTGCTGAGATAAACATTCCACTGCACCAATGCATTGCAGCCTTTCACAGTACTCGGCAGCATTTAAACTAAAATGGCGGTTCCTCACTTGCTTAGTTTACTATTTATTAATTTAGTGTGGTACTCTGTGTCATTAGAGGTGCTTGTTTTTTACCTGGTTCCCCATACACGATATAAGACACAGTCTTTTCTCCTCTCCTATTCTGTCCCGTCTTCTCACAAGCAATCACCGTGAATCAAAACATCGGCAGAGTGATGACGCAGTCTACCAAATGTTGTACGGCAACTCTGCTTGGCCGTCCTCTGTCACATGTTTTCCTGTAGCAAAATAGCAGAATTAATTTTTTTCCCTTCTATAGCTTACTGTCAACATTAGCGTGTGTGTTTTGTTTGTTAAATATACTGAATACTCATAGCGTGACATGTTAAACAGTAAATTTGGTGAGTAAATAAATATTGAATGTTCATCAAACGATATCGACTGTCTCTTTGTCATCCTAATAAATTAAGAGGCTGTTTTTTATTCAGAGTGCCGCTCATGCTTGCTAATGTGCCAAACACCGATGCCCATACACTATAAAAGACAATGTTTGGGCATCAGTGCTGCAGTGTCAACCTCATACCAGTAATGCTGCTGTGCTGAATTTTCAAATTCCAACTGAGCAGAATTTTGCATAATTTTAGAAAACACTGCCATAGTCCAGGGAATTCTGTCAGTAGTGAAATTGCAACATTTCAAAAGTGGAATGTTTTTTGTAGATTAGTAAACCATGATTTAAATAAACTGTGGATTCCTTTCCAGCAACCCTCATAAAATTATTCCAAAGTTTAAGTAATCCATGGAAAGTTATTCCATGGTTTACACAGAAATGCTTTGGGGAATTCTGTGGAGTTCCAAAGAAATTCCAGAAAGTATTTCAGCAGCGGAATTGCTATTCTGCATGAATCCCGCTGGTGGAATTTTGCATTCTGCACAGCTAGAAACAGGAATTTGGTTCTCTCACTCACAGTGCAGACGATGCATTGCTGTATTAGGATTGTGCAGTCCTGTTGGATGTGCTGACCTTCAAATAATTTCTGCTAGTTTCCCAGCTGGAAATTAGAAGAACATTTAGGAGTAGTGCCTACTGTAGTTTGAATGTGCATGAAAAGGTCATTTAAATGTGGTATTGGGCTTATATGTCATAGCTGGCAGAAGTCCTCATAGAGCATTGATTTAAGCCTGTCATAGAAAACTTTATAGATACTTGGAATCTTTCTGTGTTAACTATTTCCATCAGACTTTCCTCTCTTTTCTAAAATATCCTGTCTTTTATGTAGAATAATACATGGGGCGATATGTATAATGAAAATTGTACATTCTGAGGTGTGGGATGCTATATAAACCCTGAGAGTGAAGCTACAGGGATTTATAAAAGCATTCCACACCGAGTGAGTGTAAAATTCAAGTTTTACACACCTCTCCATGTTTTGTTTTATATAATTGCTGGATAGAGTTTTCTTGCCTTGAAAACACTGCCCCGCAATTGTAGACAACAGTATGCAAGCAAAGGTTTTACTGTTCGGCAATCATGCCATTATAATTTAAAAACAAGCACAGATAAATAGAATCAACAAGCAGCTTCTGAAATTACAACCAGATGTGTCATATACTGTAAAACATATCAACAGATGCTGACAGATGATTCCATCTTTCTAAGTCATTCAAGCATGTACTGGAATAATCAATTATACATTATTTTCAATATCTATAATTGATCTCCAGTCAATATTATAATCTCATAAAGACCACTTAGAGCATCAAAGAAAGAGACACTTATCCATTTATAAAATCAGTTAATAATAGCTGAGCTCCAAGATATCAGGAGCCATAGAGCAAGATACCCATTTTTCAGGTGAGGCACCATTTTTAGAACACAAATCATTTCCCAAAATACTGTTCACTTTTCTGTACAACTTTGTGGGTACACTTTTATTGTGGGGCAAATGGTGCAATACAGGGGCTACAACAGCCCAATCAACCAACAATATGTAAACAAAGCAAGTGCACTAAGCCACTTTTAATTCCCATTAGGTAGCATAGTACCAACCAGGCCGCCGTACTAGCCTGTCCTAACTGCAGAAGTCTGGGCTGTCTTTCCAGTAGCCAATTTGAGATACTTACTTACCTTCTTGGAATACAAGTGACTGCATGCATCCACATGCTAGCAAGGTGTAGGTACATGTCTGAGTAGAACCCAGTGCATGCTAGAATCCCCAGATTCTGTGCATTGCCCCCAAAGATTCCATATCAAACATTTACTGGGAGATAAGTAGTATTCTGTAAAGGTATCCCTCTTTATTTAATAGATGTTCAACGTCAGGTCTCTTTCTCAAAGGACTGCTCCTCTGAGTAGAGGAGTTAATCAAATGGCAGATTCATCCCTGGTGTATAGTGAATGGAACTAGAATAAGGTATATATAAAATTGATATCAACTGTAAGAGTTGCCAGTTAAATGAACCCATATGCCAAGCATATGGAAAAGTATATAATTGTAATTTTGTAATAGACTTACAAACCAATATAAACAAAATATACCTACATACATTGATAAAATAAAATATATATATATATATACACGCATACATGTGATCAACAAACTGAAGACCTTCAGATGGCTTCTTACTTTAGCAAGAGCCTTTAAAGCTCTGCAATGTTTCACAGAATTTTTCTGCTGGGTGTCAGTTTTATTCCATATGGAGCTCAAACACCCACTGCTAATAATTCATTTAAAGCCTTTTTAAACATTGTGACGCACACCTCCATATCCAGGAGTTCTATATCCTCAATAAACTGTGCTTAGAATTAGTCTCAGGTATAAGTATATATTTCATGTACCAGGACCATAAACAATTGTACCAGAGCTTTAAATAAACTTTAAAAGCGGAGGACCAATATAACTGACAAAACAAACTGAACCAGTAGAATTATGTCAGTTTGCAGCCTGAGTCTACTTACAGCCTCAGTGTAGCCATCCATAAAATGTGAATCTTTTAGTGTAAGATATGTCTCTTTTGGCAACTGCAGTCATAAAGTAATATATACCTACAACTGACGTCTTTCTTAGTACCCCCTGAGGTTTTGCAAACACAAATGCATTAAGCTGTTTTGCTTTTCAGGAGTACCTTGAGGGAAATGAGGCTCCCAGTTAATTTCCAAGTAATCATCAAAAAGCAGCTGTGTGATGTAACAAATAAAAAATGAGCATAAAATGTTGCCAGACTTAGCTGCTTTGCTTTTTTGGAAATCCATGTATTTTTCCAAAGTTCCTGCAATTTAAATTCACAAACGTTACTAGTCCCCCAAAGGTCTCCAGAAAACTACACTCAGTAAGTTTCAATAATTTTCATGGGGTAGACATCCTGCTGTGTAAAGGTCTCCAACATTTCCAGTTCATCTAGAAAGGAAAAGAAAAAAACAATGCTCCCCTGAATGCGGTGGATCAAACACTTTCTAGTATGCAGCAAGCCCCCCAGCCCTAGTCAACAATGGCATACCTTTTATCAGCCTAAACAGCCATTTCTATGCATATAATTCACCTGGTATCCAGTTGCTTTGTGAAGGCAGTCTTAAATATTGGATTGTTTTGGTTTTATGACCTCGCTCTCCATATTCCATAGCCGAGAATTCTGCTACACAAGGAGCCAAAATTAGCCTTGCCAACAAGTTGCAAAAAGGAGACCTGCAGTGACAGTGGCAGTTCCCTTCTTGTCTCAGTCTAGTGGAGCAGATGCGGATGCCACTCAGAATGCTGGAGACTAATGATTAACCAGGCAAAAATTCAAGGGCTGAGAGTTGCCTTACGGTCTCACAAGTGGCTCAAAAAAACAGCTTAACCAAAGAGAATGAAACAACATAACCAGGGTTTCATTCACAAGAACGGAATAAAATCCCACTGATATGCAGCGTGCAGGGTACACACTCATCTACAGCAGGAGCAGCTGGTGGCGGACCAGTGCTGTGGCCTTCTTGCTGCTCCGCCCCAACTGAAAAATCATTGTCAACAACAGTACATCCACTGGTACCGCTTGCACTAGTTCAGTAGAATAGGCTTTGGACTGTAGCATTGTACTTGAGGGAGGCATTGTAGGCATGCATGGAGTGAGGGAACCCCAGTGTGTGTTTGCCATTATAACCATGTGGTCATAATGGCGAATTATAACCAAGTTTCCCTATTGGAGAAAAAAACATCCCAGCTATTATAACTCCCTTAAATGCAGCCAAACATTTCTTGAACCCTGATACTGTCTCTACATTTACATCCCTGTCTGGACATTTGTTCCACTCATCCACCACTCCTTCTGTGAAATAATACTTTCTAATGCTATTTGAACCTCTCCTTTCCAACTTAGGCTCATGACCCCTAGTGGATGCTTTGTTTCTCAGAATTAATAAACTTGCTGTGTTCACTCTGTTGAACCCTTTCATGAACTTGAAAGTTGCTGTCACGTCCCTGTTTCCCTTCTGTCCACCATTAAGTACATGTTTAGGCTTTCCAGTCTTTCATCATATGTTTTGCTTTGTTGCCCATGGATTATCTTTGTTGCCCTTTTCTACACTGTATCTTCCATAGATATTGACCACAGAACTGCACACAGTGCTCCAGGTTTGGCCTGACCAGTGATCTATACAGGGGCAGTATCACCTCTCTCTGTCTGCTAGTAACCCTTCTCTCTATGCAGCCCAAGCATCTTGTTAGCCATTCGGTATGCCTTACTGCACTGAGAAGATGGTTTTAAGTTCCTTTTCATCATCACCCTGATCTCTGTTTTTGCCCTTTCCTTACATTTCTCTCCATATTGCTCATTTTGCAGATTGTGGCTTTGAATTTCTACTGCCAAATACTGTATTATTTTTCCAGTCTTCTCACATCCTGTCTCATGCTGTTAACTTCTTCACTGTCAGCTCTCACACAGAGCATTATATCATCTGTGAATAGATTTACCTTGCCCTGAATACCCTTGCATATGTCACAGATTACATATTGAATTGTTGCAGACCAAGGACCAAACCCTGGAGTACTGTACTAATCACTGTCTTGTCTTCAGAGAATTTACCATTTAAGGCCACTGTTTGGGTTCTGTAATTTTACATTAAATCATTTATCCAATTCCTTAGTCCTAGTTTGCTCATCTTCCTAATTAGCTTCATATGTTGTACCAAGTCAAGTGCCTCGCTAAAATCTTTGTATAGTGAATCTGCTGCCCACTCCCTGCCTGTGATTTGTTTCATTACATGAAAATAACCTATTAAATTAGCCTAACAGAAAGCCAGGCTGGTGGTATGCAGAGCTGAGACCCTTGCACCTCACCTGCTGCTGCACCAGCGACACAGGTTTGAGAACAGACTCGGGTCACTGGAGGTTGACTAGGGAAGGGGGAAGGATCAAGAATCTGATGGACTCCTCTCCTCCTGAGGAGGATTGTCAGCCCCAGCGTCACCTGCCACCAGGTGGAGGGCTGGTGGTAGTGCAGGCCAGGGTGGCATATTGGGAGTGTCCGCCAGTTTGGCATGCTGCATGTTTTGCTCCACATGGCATACACCACTTCCTGTTCATGGCTGGGATGGGGCCACAGAGAAACAGAAAAGGGGGGCCATGTGGGCTGAATGAAGCCCTGCCACTTTCCCCCAGCCCACTCCACCATAAGGCCACCAGAGATCTAGATTATCTATACAGGAGAGGTCAGCCTTCCTCCTCCTCCTGGCCTTGACATAGAGGGCAATCTATGGGGGGACCTATCCAGTGGACTGGGAGAGGTAAGTGCCAGTGGGGGAGGTGAGGACAGGACTGATAGCTTGGTCACAATGGTTCCAAAGGGAGAAAAAGCAATACAGGAGAAGAACTAACCTGATATAATTGGCCCCTGATAAATCATTGTTAGTTTCTATTCACTAAGGGACGTATGCACGAATGACTATGCACCACGTACGGGCAACATGTAGGCATTCCTATGGCTGAATGCCACACAGCAGTGATCTGTGCACCCCTGGTGACACTCATCGCAGGCACATTAGTGCTGTGTGCACAGGATCCTGCAACTGGCTGTGCGATGCAATGCCAGAGGTGGTATGGGAGTACCCGAGCCTTGCATATGCATGACTACACTTGTGTTCCATGTTGGCTTGGGTAATGCTGCATGAAGGGTGACCTTCCCATAAGTCATTATGCACCCCCTCAGGTGAACTGCATGGTGCAGTGACAATGGGATCCCCCTGCACAGATCAGCACCTGCCCACTGTGCTCACCTGGGAGGGGTGGGGTGTCTGTTCAGGTGAACCCCTGATGTTTACACCCAACAGGACTACATGCCATCATAAGAACCACTGCATGAGTGCAGCAGGGGATCCACCCCGGGACCTGGGATGAGCATCCGATTGGATGCCCGCCCACATGGCCATGTTCCTCACTCTTGCTGCTGCATGCCTGGGGGATGGGGCTGTGGACAGACAGCCAGCGATGGTAAATGTCAGCTAGCACAGACCTGCCCATGGGTGTGGGGCTGCATGGATCTGGTATGTGCCTTTCACGTGTATCCCATTGGGGTCTGCTGATTTTTATGTTTTCCAGTCTGCTTAGTACTAGTTCCCTTGTAATTCCTCCACCTCTACTTGTCCTATGTATCATCCATAAAATTTCTACTGCTGTCTAGGCGTGGGTCTTCTTTCTTAACTGCAAACACCAGAAAAAAAAGATTCTTTGTTATTCTTTCCTCCTCGTTATCATCAAACTGTACAAAACCCTTGCTTCCTTATCATTTCTGTGTTGTTCCTTGTCTGCCTTTTTCACTAATGTATCTAAATAAGGATTTGTCATTTTTCTTTACACTTTCTGCTACCTTTATTTCTGCCTTTGCCTTATTCTCATAGGCACTATTTTTGCTTATAATCAGTTTCTCCTTATACCTCTCTAGTCATCTCATGCCCCTATTCCTTTTAAATCCTGAAATACTGTATATATGTTCCTCTAATAGCCTTCTATACCTGACTGCCAAATGATATTGGTTTCTTATGTTTCTTAGATTTTCTTGTAATCCTGACCCTTTCCTGGGTTGCCTCTGAAATAGCCTCCTTTATTGCTGTCCACTTCTCCTTGACCTCATCACTCTTATTAATGTCTTCCAGTCTTTCCTGTATTGTCTCGTCCTTTATTCTGTAATCCATTTTAAAATTCAGAATCCTTGTTTTAGGGACCACTTGCTATGACTCTGCGTCATGCTTACTCTCATTGCACAGTGTTCACTCTGACTGGCTGGGGTTTCCACCCTTATATCCCTAAACATTTCTTGATTGGAGAACACCAAATATAGTACCACCTCCCCCTCTGTGGCCTCACACACCCACTGCATAAGAAAGCAGTTCTGTGTGACGTCCATCATTGTCCCTTCTGGCTCCTAGGCACCTTTGTCCCAAACCTATGTCCTGAAGGTTGAAATCTCCCACTATATCTATTCCTCCGGTTCCTGTTGTTTTCCTTTTCCCCCCTCTCCAGTGGTTCATCCATCTCCACCAGTTTTTCTATGCCCTACCCACATGCCTATCTTGTGTTCCCTTTCTACTCCTTCCATCACTTGAAGCTTGAATGATCTCCAAATAGCCATGGATATGGTCTACTTACAGGGCACATCTTCATGAACCTCTTCTGGGCCTTTGACTTGCTGGATCATGCAATGCTCTTGCAGAAGCTCAAGGTGCTTGGTTTCAATCAACCAGCCATCAAATGGTTTGAAATTGTAACCAATCCCAGCTAAGTGTTCATACATGGTATTAGTTTACACCTTGCTGTCTTAAATCTTGGGGTTTCTCAAGGTTCAATGCTTGGTCCTCTGTTGTTCTCCATTTTTGTTATCAACCTTCCAAAGCACAGCAGGAGGTGTCATCTACATATGTATGCAGATAACCCCATACTTTGCTATGGTGAAATGACAATGTCTGAGATGTCTTTAATATTCCAATCTAATTGCCCCATAGTCTCCTCCTAGTTGATCAACAACCACTTGATCCTTACTGCAAGTTTTGCCACCAAAACTAAATCTGTGGTGTTGGGATCCCTGAACTTGCTAACTCATTCAACTAATCCAGTTGCAATCAAAACATCATATGGCAACACTACTGAGCCAGTCAGTGTATTCAAACACATAGGAATCTGGCTTGATATAATTCTATGTCAGTGCTGACATGAGAAAACATGGTCTCCCACTTCTGCTCCCTTCTGTTGGCCACTGAGACATCATAAACTGCTGTGCAAACAAGCCAAATCTGCTGCCCCTGGACCATTTGTAAAACGAGTTGTGTGGGTTCATCTTCTGTTGTGAATTGCCTAACCATCATTGTCTGTTGTATGACCAGATTAGATGGCCAAGTCCCTGAATCAGATATGACTACAACTGGTTTTCTTTATTGTACAACTTTGAAGAAAGGCAAGCTTCTGATTATCACATAGCCCAGCTCATGCAGTCAAGCAGTGCCTACTTCCTCCATTCAACAACAGTACTTACCTTCTGAGTTCCCAGTTTCAGCTGAGAATTTGGTAGAAAGGCCTTTGCATTTGCAGCACCAGACAACTGGAACAAACTCCCTCTGCAGCTAAGGAGAAAGCTTTCAAGTGTTGAAGTCCAGTCTTTCCAGCCACTCTAGCCACCATACAACTCTTTGTATTTGTTTTGATCCAGTATCGCCCTATCCCCAACCATGATCATGTTGCATAACAGTGCTCATACCTTTTATTTGCTGTCATCCCACATTGTTAGCTTGCTTTGATTATTGTTTGGATGTACTTACCTTTACAATTTATTTTTGCCTGGTATATTGTAGTCTATATATAACTATTCCTGCTGGGTTATGTTAACCTATTAATGGCTACTATCTTCCTTGGGACATCCATTAAAATTAGATACTGTATCTCATGGAGTTATCCTACTTGTAGTAATTTCAAATAAATTAACAGTGAATCTACTTCTTTATCCTCCTTGTTAATGCCCCACATTATTACTTCATTGTCATCATTTACGGAACTCGTGATTTCATGGAGGATGAAGTCTGTGCCTGCCAAACTACATAAGTTAGACATGAAACCACCCTTTGTAGTGTTGCAAAGCTCTAAAAATGGTGAAAATGCATTCAAATAGGACGGACTTAGTCACTAATATATCTGAACTGCTGTCAGCAACCAGTTATGCTCCATTGCTAATTTAAAAGTGTTTTCCCCCACAATTTCAAACTATGATGGACTCTGCTCATTATTTATAAATATTCTCCTTTAAGGATACCATGGCTTTTTTAATGAGTAGAGTATTAACACTGTGTCCTGGCCAAAAGTCTAGCTCAAGAAAATAGGTTCTACAGCTACTGTAAGCATTAAGGCATGAGTCTGCAGGGGCTGGGTTACCGTCCATTAATCTAACCCTGGGGATCATGAGACAACAGGCAAGCCAAATGTTTTAAGTCCCTAGAGTTAGATTATCAAAGGTAGCACAACCCTTAGAGTGCCCTAATGCTATTACTAAACTAAAATGTTTTAAGATTTTAATACTGAATGTTTATATCCTAAAAATTCGAATTATTTTATTGCACATGAGATTAGCCAGCTGTTAATATAACCCTTTTAGAATGCTAACAGCCAATCAGAATACTCCATCACCAGTCATTGTTTTATAATTGCTGATAACTGCCTTTAATGAGCTGCTGAAACCTCAAAGAAAACTTAAAAAAACATAATATTTAGGTATGATTCAGCTTGCATTACATATATAGTCTTTAGAGTTTTCCTCCCCATTATTTGTTACTAAGGAAATTTGCATGAATACATGATCTTTATCCCTTAGAGTTCATCTACCACAATGGCTGACTCACTACTTCATATAATCCTGTTGCAACATCACAGTCTGTTGCCATGGGAGTAACTGTGATGTCACAAGCAGAGCATTATGACCTCAGGTAGGGAGAAAGCAATAGGAATAGATAAAACTCTTCAGGAACAAACATCCTGTTTTCATGTAAATTACCTCAGTAATAATTAATGGAGAGGAGGAATACAGAACTAATGTTAAATACAAGCTGGACTGTGTCTAAATATTGTGTTTTGTGAAAGTTCTTTTAATGGCATCAGCTGCTCTTTAAGATGCTATTTATACACAATGGCTCCCACATTTGCCTGTACACAGTCACTGCACCATCTATCCTATTAGTATGTAAAGTGCATAAAGATGTTTCTAGAATGAAAGACACAGCATAAAAAAACAAATTCTATTCAGACCTCATCACCGTAATCAAGTGTGGGTAATAACAGTTTCTCAGCAATCATTTTCTTCATATTATGTGGGAGAAGAATTGTTTCACATTGTAGAAACCTTTAAGTTTCCTCTGAATTTTCTTTCCGAATTTCTGAAATGGTAGGTTAACACAAAAGGAACATCAAGCTAAATAGCTAAATATTTAACAGTTTCAACTCTCAGCCATACTTTTTTTCTGATTTACAGGGGTGCTGATGCTTTTGGAAAGCTTTGGAAAACACAATATTTAGACACAATTTAGCTCATATTTCACATATCTTCTACTGATTCCCCATATTTATTACAGAGGAAATTTATATGAAAATGGGATCTTTATTCCTTACAATCTATCTGCTCCTGCAGCTTACTCCCAACTCAAAGCCATAATCCTCTGTTGTGACATCACAGTCTGGTGCCATGGGAATGACTGTGATGTCAGAAGCAGAGTAATATGACTGCGTGTGAGAAACAAGCAGCAGAAGCTGATGAACTTTCAAGAAACACAAGTCCTGTTTTCATGAATATGACAAAAATTGGGGAGAAAAAAGAGAACTGATGTAAAAAAGAAAGTTAACTTCTATTTGTTTATTTGCTTTTCTGTTGAAATATTATCATTTTCAAAGCTCTCTTGGAGGTGTTGACTGCTCCTTCAGTGGAATCTAAAATGTTACGTCAACGCCCAATCAGCATAAACTTCATTTTTGCTGTTCATCATGTTTAAAAGAAGAAAACCTCTTGTATTTTACAGTTTGGATCACCTGTTTAATACATGACACCTCACAATCAGTACAGTAAATACTATATAATCTGTTATGTGCACTAGTAATATGTTAAAAGAAAAACACAATCAGGGAAAGGTTTACCCAAATGTAAATTAGTTTAAACATAAATATACTTATTAAAGGAATCCCAATAAATTCTTCTTTGAAGATATTCAGACTGTGCTTCTAATTGATTTTCTAAACACACAGTAAGCTATAAATGAATTTTTAATCCAGCTGACCTTTAAGGATGATTCACTAAAACGGTTTATGAAAAATATCAATAGCATTTTAGGTCATTCATGATATTGGAAACATTTGTGTCTTGGGAAGATGATGTGTGGAGCAGCTAATCAACCACAAAGAAAAAAGCCATTAAAATCTGAAGTCATTAACATTTATACTGTGGATGACATTCTGGGTCTTTGGCAAGAAGCAGGCAGTATTCTGAGGAAGTGCACAACTTCTTAAAGAGTCTTTAAGTGAAGCCTGTGGAACATTACTCTTTTACTGTCATCCTTCAGCCAAAACTGAGGAAAGACAAGAGGGTGACTTCTAAGCTAAGATATTTTAACTTATTTATCTTTAGATCAAACTGAGAACTCCTACTCTTAGTTGTGATATCAAATTAGGTTAAAAATGAAATAGCTGTTCTTTAATTCCTGCATGCTTCTGTCAGTCTTCCTGCTCCCCTTTCCTCCCCAACTCTTTTTGTGCTCCATTGCTGCTATTCCATTGCTCTCCCATTCCCCCTTTCCCTACTCCCTTGGTCTGAGAAGGTTGTTTATGTTCTTACCATACTGCAGCACACCCTCATTCAATTATCGTGCAATGTTGTTGCACCCAAGGTAAGTTGTTTTTGATTATCTTAAGTATACACTTATGCTTGGGTTTAATGTTTAGCTGTGACCCCTTTAAGAGCACTCAGAACACTGGTTGTTGTTACAAAATGCTGCACTGCCTGACAGTGTCATGTTATTCCAGAGACACGCTGGAAAATCCTCAGTCTGAGGCATAGCCTCATGGTGTGCTGAAGCTCCTATTGCTGAATAAACTGCTTTCTGTTTTATTTTACATGTTTGACTCAGTTATTTCCATGGCCCAGCAAGATGGCATCCACCAGTACAGTGAGAAATGGAGAATCTATGATGCTGGTTTGACAACACTTTTGTCATCCGGCATCTCAACGGCAGGATTTATGTCGACCACAAGTTGCGGAAGACACAAATCCCATATGTCTCCAGGTCCTGTTTTTCTATCAGTGGGCTTTGCCCCCCAAACTCCCATGAGGGGTACTGTGCTCCATGCACCCCCCATATTGTGGATTATCAGCTAAGGTTGGAGTTGATTCAGGATGGGGTGCAGGACCGGGAGACAGTGTGCCCCTGTCTCGGGTGCACCAACACTGCGACCTGTCAGCAAAGTGTTGATTTTGCCGACAGTGAGCTATGTCGCTGTGTTGGTGTCACCGTCGGGTTGGTTTACTAGAAAGGGGCATGGCAGACCTGAGGAGAAGATAATGGTTCTACTGGCAGACCAACATCAAAACACCACACATGGTGGAGAATGCAGCCCTTCTTCTAACCTAGCCCTATCTCAACTGCCTACACTGACCAAAAATCAGTAAGTGTGTTGCTGGGTACCCAGTCACCATCCTTAGTCCTACAGCTTCTGTTCTGGACCTCCAGACATCAGCAAGCAGCCCTATCTGCAGAAAACTGTTTCTTGCCTTTAGCTGCTTTCCTGCAGTTTTGTAGCATACTACAGGCTGTACTGAACAGCATAAAGTCCATTGCCAAACCTGTAACTGCGTAACCAAACAGCAAACTTGACATTTCCTTAGTCCTGGAAAGCACCAGAGCCCCATAAGAACCCTGCACACATCTCACTGCTGCACAACTCGCCATTGTGGGTCAGGCCTGCATAGAGCTCCTTGCTACTTTCAGTTTGCTCCATTTTGTTTACAATAGTCCCAGACTCTGTGCCTCCAAGATGCAGTCACTGACCCCAGTGCCACTCTCCATGTTCAGGATTGCAACTAAATAGAAAAAAAAATCAAAAAATAAACCCAACCTCTTGTGTGAATACTGCTTCTTGTACTTTATTTACCCCTGTGAGGTATTTAAAAGTCTCTATAATATCCCCATTCTCCCTCTTCCCTTTCAGAGTGTATATATTGATGTCCTTTTGTCTCATCTCCATTTTAGTTGCCCTCTTCTGGACTGCCTCCACTCTGTCTAGGACCTTCTGGAGATGTGGTCCCCAGAACTGGACTGGGGTCTTACCAGCAATCTATAAAGGGGCAACACCACCACCTCCCTCTTTGTGCTGGTGATACCCCTTCCTATGCACCCCAGCATCCCACTGACTCTCCTGACTGCCTTGTCACAATGCCTGGCTACCTTTAGGTCATCCAATATGACTGCCCCAAGATTTTATTCTTGCTTGGTCATCATCAATACCACTCCACCCATTTTGTACTCCACCACTGGGTTTCTGTGTCCTAAGTGCATCACCTTGCACATTTTAGTGTTGAAATTTATCTGCCATACCCTTGACTACTCCTAAAGTTTTTATAGATCTTTGCTCATCCTTTCCACCTCACCAGAGAGTTAACCCTGTTGCAGATCTTGGTGTCATTCACAGAGAAGCAGACCTTCCTTTCCAGCTCCTCTGCAATGTCACTTATGAATTTATTTATTTATTGAAATGTTTCACCAGGAGGGCACACTGAACAAGTTGCTTGTCTCAGAGTGCGACCTGGGGGAAGGGGGTTACATAGGGTTGTGAAGGATGATCAGTTACAATAGTATGTGGGTAGCACAAACAATACAACATTGTAAGATTATGCAACAGTTGGAAGACAAGGTATTGTACAATAAACAGTAGTGGAACATTGGGTAAATTACAATACATGTCCAAAATCATACAAAAGAACATATAAATGTACAAAACTGTAATAATGTGACAGAACCATTATAGTGCACAAGTGTACCAGGAGCAGGCTTGAGGTAGTACGCAAGTGCTGTTGCAGTAAAAAGGATGGAGTAGGTTGTGCACATGGCTGACCAAGAAGGGCAGGTGGAGAAGAGAGGTGGAGAGACAAGAACTGAATATGAGGAAAAGGGGTAGTCATTTCCTGATTCCCCCTTCAGGCTGCTGAGAACTCTGCCGGGGGGCATCAGGGTAGGAAGGCAGAAACTGAGGATAGGTTTTAAGGAGGGTTAAAGCAGGAACAGCTAAGGGATAGGTAATTGTGTAGGGCAGAGGTAAGGAAGTAGTTAGAGAAGGAGTGTCATATTTCAGGGGGGAGGGAATTCCATATTTTAGGGAAGCGATGGGTGAAACCAGTATGACCGATGAGGGTGGAGTTGTGAGGGACTGTCAAGGTGCAGGCATCATTAGATCTGAGAGAGTGGGTGGGGGGAGGTGGAGTGGAGAGAGAGGATGAGAGATAGGAGAGGATCACTCTGAACCGGAATTTGGAGGTTAGTTTGGCACAGTGTGAGATGCGTCTGTGAAATAGTGGAAGGAAGGTTAGAGAGTGATAGAGTTCACAGTGGTGGCAGTGGGAAGGGGATTTGAGAGAAAAGCAGCAGAAGGAGTTAAAGAGAGTGTCCAACTTGGTCAGGGGAGATTTGGGAGCAGCACCATAGACTACATCACAGTAGTCAAAGATGGGGAGTATCATCTTGTGGACACTTTCACGCCTTGCAGTCAGTGGGATGCAACTATGATTCCTCTACAGAGCACCAAGCATGGAGAGCAGTTTCTTCAGGATAGCATCAATATGCACAGAGAAGTTGAGGTGCTGGTCGAGCCAAACCCCTAGATATCTAAATGAGGAGGTGTCCTCTAGGATAGTCCCACCAAGGGTGTGGAAGGTGGATAGGGCTGGAAGCCTAGAGAGTCTCTGCCTGGTGCCAAAGGTTATTATGACTGTCTTCTTGGCATTTAGAAAAAGCTGATGAGAAGCAAACCAGAGCTGAACTTGGTTGAAATCATGCTGTAAGCTGATTTCTACAGCAGCAGGGTTATAAAAACAGTATCATCAGTGTACATGTGGATAGAAGAGGATGAGCAGGCTGTGGGAAGATCATTAAGGAAAATGGAGAAGAGTAGGGGACCAAGCATTGAGCTCTGAGGGTCATCAGAGTTGATGAGGAGTGGAGGGGAGATGGAATCAAGGATTCTCACTGATTGGGTCCTGCCAATGAGGTAGGATTTAAACCAATTGGTGGCTGACGGAGGAAGGCCAGCTGAGGAGAGGGAATCAAGAAGCAGGGGATGGGAAACAGTGTTGAAAGCTTTGGCTAGGTCAACAAAGATGGCCAAGGTGATCAGGCCATTGTCCATCCCTGAAAGGATGGAGTCAGTAAGCCTGAGGAGGAAGGTGGTTGTTGAGTGGTTCTGCCTAAAACCAGATTGGAAAGGAGTGAAAAAGGAGGAATCAGAGAGGAAGGGTGATAGTTGAGAGAGAACTAAATGATCTTGAAGTTTGGCAAGGGTAGGAAGGAGGGAATTGGGGTGATAATTGTCAGGAGAGGATGTGTCACCACCCTTGTGGAGAGGAAGGACTACAGTGTTTTTCCAGGATGAGGGTACTTAGGCAGAAATAAAGGAGAGGCTAAGGATTAGGGAGCTAGGATAAGCTATTGAAGGAGCAGAAAGGTAGAGAAGTTTAGGATCAAGCTCATCTGGTGAGGAGCCTTTAGAGGGGTTGAGGGATAGGAGGGCACTAAGAGGAGATAGTAGAAAAGGAAAAAGTGGAAGGGGTAGGCACTGGCTGAGGCAAAGGGCTGAAGTTAGTAGGTGGCAAGGGAAAGAGGAAATTTAGAAGGGACGTGGTGCATGAGGTGTAGTAGGCATTAAATTCACTGGCCACGGAGCCAGGGTCGGAAACTAGGGAATTATTTTTTGAGAACTGGAGGGGGAGGGGGAGGGGGGAGAGAATAGGGCATGAACTACCCTCCAGAATTTAGATGAAGAATTAATTTTAGTCAGGAATGAGGAGTTGGAATAATCAGACTTAGCCAATCTAGTAGCTTTAGTACATGAATTGCATAGCATTCTGTACTTGACATAGTCGTTTGGATGTTTAGTAGACTTGTGTTTTCTCCAGGCCTGGTCATGCTCCCTGAAGCAGGCCAGTAGTGCAGGGGTGATCCGGGGAGGTGAAGCCCACAGACTCTGGTCCTTCTGAAAGGAGCAAAGGCATTCCACATGGCAATTAATTTATCCTTAAAATAGTCAAGGGCTTGATTGACCAAAATGGCAGTAGAGAGGGGGGGCCCAGTCGGTGGAAGCAAGTGCAGAGCTAAGTGGGGTAAGGTCTAAGGATTTAAAGGACCAGAGCAGTATGATTTTGGGAGGAGGTTTGGGGTGATGGACCATACGTACAATGAAAATAGGGTTGTAATCACTAAGGACATCAGGAAGGAGACCAGATTTAATGACACGGTGTGGGTGGGTTGTGAGTGCCCAGTCAAGCAGGGTGTGGTTTTGTGTTTTGGGATTAGGGCGTGTGGGCTCAAGTATAAGTTGAGTGAGGTTTAGAGCAGTGACATCATTGTGTAGCTTGTTTAACTTGGGAGACAACCAATTTAGATTCACGTCACCCATTATGAACAGTTCACCAGATTGTGAGATGGAGGTGATGTTGGCTAAGAGTTCAGTTGTGACCGAGGGTTGAATACTTGGGTGGCATGAGATGCCAGCCACAAAGATTGGGATTGAGAAAGGAAGGGTAATGTAGGTGATAAGGGCTTCATAGGTAGCTGGGATGGAGATAGATAGGGTGGTAGTAAACTGCAGTGAGGACAGGATATACATGGCCACTCCCCCTCTGAGACCCAATCGATCTTGTCTGGAGATGGAATACCCAGGGATAGCAATTGTATTGTCAGGGATGCTTTTTTGAGCCATGTCTCAGTAATAATTAGGGTGTCATGGGTGTGTGAAATTATAAGAGTTTGTAGGAGATCAATTTTGGTAGGAGGCTGCAGATGTTCGGGTGGAGGAGCTTCAACCTGTTAGGAAGGGTTGTAGTGGAAATGGGGTTTGGAGACATGTTGTTTGGGCTAGGAGCCAGGGTAGGAAAAGAAATAGGGTCAGGGTTAGGGTAAATGTTCCCTGATGAAAGAAGGAGGAGGGCAAGGATGAAATAGTGAAGTTCAGGGCTTTTCTAATTAGAGTAGGAAATACGGGAGGGAGGGATGGAGAGTTCGAGATAAGGAAATGAAGAAAGGCAAAGTGACCAGGAAGGGAAAACAGAGAGGCTGGAAGGTAGTAGGGAAAGAGGGGTCTGTTTACAAGAGGAACTGTGGGGGTGATTGACAGGATGAAGGAGCTATTTGGAAGGGAAGTGGAGAGACAAGGGGCAATAAGTTTGGAGGGGGAGACTGGGATAAGGGTAAGAACCAGGAAGGGTGTGAGTAGGAGGGAGATGGAAACCATTCTAGGTAGGGTGGTAGAGGCTTTGTACAGACTTACAGATTCAGATCACACTACTGAATGTTAGGACATAGATAATTTGCTTTAGGTATGAATGACCCAGGACTAGAAGTGTTAGGGGAGAGCAGTGGGAAGAAGATTGCAACCTACACATCTTATTGCCCTCTAGTGGCTTTATAGTATAATATGCAAAAAAAAAAAGAACAGGTAAAATTACACTTTAATCTGAAGAAATTCAGCACTGAGTATTAAAACAGTCCAGAAATCAGGGACAATAATGGATTAGGGGCAAAATGATAAACTGGCTGATGGTAGTGGCATAGTCCAGTCAGGAGGATTTTGAAAATGCCTGGCAGAATGAGGAACCAAACAAGCAGCTCATGGTCCACAGGCAACCAATAAGAGCTGTCACAAGAGCAAGGCAATTGTCCTTAGAAAATTTACAGAGACAGAAGCATAGCCCTGAGTTCCCGAAACACTGTCCAGGCTGTACCTGCAAACAAGGGCTCAGGGAGTGTGGCAGCAGGCTCTTCTCACTGTGGAGGCATGTAGACCCCCGTTGGAGGTGCTGTTAGCCCAAAGGGCTGTGAGAGGATGCCTGAAGGAGAATGGACAAGCTGGGGTTAGATATAGCTCCAAAAACAATGGGAGGCTTCCTGTTTCACAATTCACAATAAAGCTTTGTCACAAATAATGGGAGTTTAAATTGTGGGGTGGGACTCATACAGCAAGCTAGGTGCCAGCATTGCCTGTAAAGGGGAGAAACAAAAGAAGCTGAAATCGGGGATGGACAGGAGAAATTAACTGAAAGTGACTTTTCACAAAAAAAAATGTGGTAGCAGAGGCTCAGAACTGTTCAAGTTCTATCACAGAATTAGGAATACAGTCTAGCCCTCTAAAATTCCAAGTTCAAACACATACAAGTACAGGCTCAATTACACTTTAAACTGAAGAAATTCAGCACTGAGTATTAAAACAGTCCAGAAATCAGAGGCAATACTGGATTAGGGGAAAAAAGGTTAAACTATCCGATGGTAGTGACACAGTCCAGTCTGGAGGAATTTGAAAATGCCTGCTGAATGTGGAACCAAACAAGGAGCTTGTGGTCCATGGGCGACTAGTAACAGCTGTCCCAAGAGAAAGGTATTATAGAGGACCAGTCCTAGTGCATGTCCCTGAGGTACTCCGCTGGTCACCCTCCCTTCCTCAGAGCAAACTCTGTTTACCATCACTCTCTGTTGCCTATCTCCTAGCCAATTCCTTTTCCAGTTTATCCCTTTTTACCCACCCCTAAGCTATCTAGCTTGCTTACTAGTTTCCTATATGTAACTGTGTCAAGCTTTACTAGGCAGGTCCGCTAGGCGCAGCGATGGCTACACTTGCGGCACCCAGCGACCCGGGTTTGGGAACGGACTCAGGCGGCTGGAGGGCCGGGTTGGGGGAGGAGGATTGAGCACCCAGGGGCTGCTCTTCTCCTCTGGGCGGGGTGGGATGTGGGTCCCACTGCAATACCGCCACCTGGGTGACCATGGGTGGAGGTGCAGTGAGACAGCATATAAGGGAGGGAGGACATCTACCAGGAGCCGGAGCGTTAGCATGTTATGACGTGCGTTGCTCCATGGCCCCCCTTGCATACAGATGTCCTGTTGGCTGGGACCAGGAAAGTGGAAAAACCCTGTGCTAGGCTCCTGTAGACGGGACCCAGCTGTCCCGAGATAACCCTTAACCAGGCTCCATAGATGGGGCTGGTGACACCTTCCGACGCATACTTGAGGTGCGAGAGGGGGACTAAAGGTAGGGTCCCTCTCCTCCCCACCCAGGGGGTAAACCTAGGCAGGATGAGGAAAGGCTAACCAGCACCCGGAGGGAGGTACCTGGGGTGGGACTATGGGAATACACAGCCTAGGGATCCCTGAAGAAAGGAATCTAGTACAGCGAGAAGGGGGCATAAAGAGAAAGTATAAAAATTAAAAAAATAAAAAAAGCTTTACTGAAATCTAGGTAGGCCACAACCACCACTCCCCCGATCTAATTTCTTAGTCACCCAGTCAAAGAAGTCTATCAGATTTGTTTGACATGACCTCCCCCCGTTAATGCATGCTGCCTTGGGTCTTGTGGCATGTTGGATTTAAAATATTCCACAGTCCTTTCCTTCAGCAGTGTTTTCATTAATTTTCCCACTACCGATGTCAGGCTGACTGGTCTAAAATTGTCAGCCTCTTTCCTAGTACCACTTTTGTGAAGTGGGACTACACCTTCCCTTTTCCAGTCTTCTGGAACCATTCTGATTTCCAATGATCTGTTAACTAGGACAGTCAGAGGTGCAGCTAGTACCTCCTTGAGCTCGCTCAACACTCCTGGATGCACCCAATATGCCTCATTGCTTGGTCTACTTTTAGATAAGTGAGGGCCTTCAGGACTGACTCTGTTAAAAAGGGCTAGTGTTCAGCTCCCTTCAGAGCTACTGCTACTGATTTGCAGTCCCTCCCCTTGCCCCTCCTTTGTCAACACTGAGCAGAAGTACTTGCTCAAGATATCTGAAGTTTCCTTTTCCCCCTCTGCACAGTCTCCCTTCCCTGTTTAACCTTACAATGCCTCATTTGGCCTTCCTCTTTTTGCTTACATACCTAAAAAAATGTCTTGTCCCCTTTTGGTACCCACAGCCTAAGAGTAACAAAGTACTCCACCAGTTGCTACTGCACTGACCAAAGCACAATTGCTGTCACAAAATCATAGAAAAACTCAGCTCACCTTCGCTGTTGGGTTTATTTCTTTATTGTGCAAAAACGTGCTTAAACATTGCAGGTTACCAAAATGTGCAGGTGCAAATAAATAAACCTATTGCAGGTGGCGTTTATATTGTATTTCTATCACTCAAAACAAACACACACCGGCACTCCAGATGAGTAGCAGAGACTTGCCAGCAGCAACAGGCACATGCATGTGCTACGTTCTGAATCAGCTGATGTTTTGCCAGAAGGTTTCCTTTTGGTACCACCTGTTCTGCTCTCACTTCAGTTTACACCTCTGTGCTCCTTACTGCTTTCCCTACTTCTCTCTGTTTCCCCTGATGCATCTCCCTGTCCTCCTCCCTCTGCATCTCCTTATACCTTCTGAATTCTACCCTTTTAGCCTTTATTTTTTCTGCCACTTAATTGAAGAACCATAGTGGTCATTTTTTCCTCTTGCTTTTGCTCGCTTGCTTGACACAAAGATCTGTTGCCTTCACTAAGGCCAATCATTTGCCCAGGTACAAACAGTGAGTATTCAGCTTTAACAGGGTTAGAACCTGTGATCTTGCAGTTCCCAGCTGTGCTGTACCTATTAAATCACACTGCCTCTTGTACAAACTCAACAGAAAAATCTATGCTTCTCAGATAACTGACTTTTATTTTTTACTTTGTTAACTGGATTAGGTCTACTAGACACAATGCCTCTTTTTAGTGGCAATGGGGGAGCACTGGGGAGATAAAACGACCAGTTCAAAATCACACAATGTGCAACTTGTGGTTGTGGGAATCAAACCCAGGTCTGCTGGCTTTACTAAGCCCATTCACAACTCATTGCTCTAACCTCTAGGCTGTACTGCTGATCGCAGCTCTACTTACATTGCTACAACCGCAGATCTGGACCACACTAGAAGCAAGAAGAAAAAATAACTATGTGCCATCTACCACAGAAAGTGGCCTCACCTGTGTCGCAACCTGTTCTGAGCACTCAGCTCCACTCCCTGCTCAGCCCTTCACCCACAGCAGCTGCTGCACTGGACCATGGCCCCACTCTGCCTCTCACCTGGATTGCAGTATCAGCCCCTAGATCTCTTCTGACAGCTATCCAGTTGCTCCCTAACATACTAACATCTCTTGCTCTGCACCCCTGCCTACCTGCTACTGTTGACAGCTACACTCCATTCATCTGTCTATTCATGGGTTAGTGCCATCCTCTCACCCCCTCTCGACACAGGGAGCAATCCTCTCCATACTCAGCCATGCTACAAAAGGGCAAAACAAATAAAAAAATAAATAAAGGACTGTCAGGAACAACAGGCAGGGCAATAACTAAACTGGTGTAGCAATAAAATAAAAAAAACTAAAGGAGCCAGTCTAGCCCATGTAGGGCACTGTAACTAGACTGGAGCACTACATAAGTAAAAGGGCCAACTAGGGAGCCCAAAAGAGGACACAGGGAGAAACAAACAAACCTAGGAGCAATAAATTAAATATAATACCCGAACATTGCAACTCACCCAAAGGAGTCACTATTTTCCCTCCAGCTTGTGGAGGAGGACAAATGTGGCAGGAATTTACATTTTGTGCAAGGCAGATCATCCTCAGCCAGCCCTGTGGCAAGCAGCAGCCATCTTTGTTCAAGGCACATACTGCAAAGAAGGAAGTGACTCTATGACCTCTGTCAGTGGCCTTCTTGGAAGGGACAGTGAAACAGGAAACTACTAGCTGTATGTAAACATCAGGTGTACATCTTTGTTAAGGGAAACAACTACCTTCAAAACTGGCTCATCCCATATAAACTAATAGCAGCCATATTTAAAAAGGGCAGATCCTATTGAAAGGAATGGTCACTGACACAAAAGGCTGAATTTACAAAAATATCTTTATTAAAATAACAGAACACAAGGACTGGGGTTAGATTTGATTTATTAAGACGTCACTCGATGGACTTTGCTTACAGACAATTGTACTATGTCTATGACAACATTTTCTCAACGGCACTGGATCTAATCCACAATGTCCTATCCTCTGCATGCTGGAAGCTCCTTCTCATCCCTACAACTTCCATTCTGTCAAATTAAGATCTCCCTAAATGACCAGGTTTAATGAAGAATGGGGCAGAGCATCCAGAAGCTTATCTTCACCCACCTCACAGGCATGGGGCTACAACATAGAAAACCCCCTGCAGGACATCCAGTCCATCATCTCATCACAGAGAACGTCAGCTATGCAATCCATCCAGGATGACCTTGCCTATATTAAAACTATCTCATCACAATCCACAGTGCATACCCGCCTACATCCATCATTCTTCTTAGCCTTGCCTCATGAAGACGCTGTTGACTGCCTTGAGCAATTCCAAGCCTGGATTGCCTTCAGTGGTTGGCCTTATCCCCTGTGCAACTCCAATGTCTTGCACTTGCTTCTGACTGGGACTGCCACTTCCAGAAGAAGTTAAAAAAAATACAGCAATCATGTATGCAACTTTTAAAGATCACTTTGTCCAAGCACATCCACCCTGGTTACTGAAACAACAGCTGTGGAAAGGCCCCGTACAACCCTCCAACTCTCAAGAAGCCTTCGTAGTAGACATTTAGTCATGCTGAAAATATCTACAGAAAATAGAGAAGGATCAAATCATGGCCTTTGTCTGAGGACCACAACGTTGGTCCTATGTGGTCCAGCAGAAGCCAACTACCTGGTTGGACACAATCCAAGCTGCACAACTGTAATCCTTATCAATGTTCCAGGACACCAGTGTGCAAGGACCTTAACCCTCACAAATGGAAGCACTCACAACATGTGTCCAGCAGCAACAAGCAGTGATAGACAAGTTCATCACATGTCAATAACTTACAGCTCTGCTCAACTTCTTCTGCTGTTAACTCTGTCAAAGTTTTGCAACCACCTCAATAGCCTTCTGCTCAACCATCAACTGTTTGAGAGGCCATTATCTGCAAGTGGTGTGGATTTAAAGGATACACTGCTGCAGTTTGCAGAAAGCTAAAGTATGGCAACAAGAACAACAGGAACCAAGGACACCCACTGCAACATCATAGCAAGATGAACACAAGTACACACAGGATGAAGGAAATTAATGCTGCCCAGTAAACTAGGGGCTTTTGTTGGGCAGGGGAACATATCAACTAACTGCCTCTGCCTCTCTCAACTCATGCAAGCAGCATTGTTCTACTGCACAAACCAACTCTGGCACCATCATCCATCCAGGAGCAACCGTAACTGACATCAGATCAATACATGTAGCAAACTATGTCTCTGTGACCATTGGAGATTGGCCAAAACATGCCTTGGTTGACACCAGAGCAAACATCTCAGTTATCAACACTAACATCCTCAACAACAGAGCTTTTCTTCAGTCACCTCATGTTTCTCCAGCTGACTTAAAGGGCACTGAGTTGGAACACCGCTGACCAAAACAGTGCTGTCAAGAACCGTACTGCAAAAATGCCTTCCGTTTTTGTTTTGCAAGGTCAGCCCCACTCCCAGACTAATAGATACTAACTCTGGGGAGCAGATCATGGGAAAGAAAAAAATTGTGGGGCTGTGGAATACTGTCTCCATAGCCCCATGTAAAAATAATCTAAGTCCCAAACTGACAAAATGAAAGGAGACCAGAATTAGAACCCTGGTCTCCACTGACACCCAGTTGAGCTGCTCCATGCCTCAGTCTTCCGCACCATGGGAGCTGCTCAGCCAGTGACCTGAATCCTTCTGTCTTTGTGCTCTGCAAGCGCCATGGACAGCGACCAGAGGAGTGCTTACAACATGGCTACCGTCCCCTGTCGCTGTCCGCTGTGGCATCTTCACATTGCTGCAGTGTTCTCGATGCCTTCTCCAATCTTAGCCATGTTCTCCCCGCAAATTTCTATGACCCACCTGCTCCTAGCTCACCCGCCCCTAACCCCAGTGCCCCCCCTTCTACCTTCGCCACATCTCTCCCATGTCAGCTGAACCTTATCTTATGACTGCCCTTAGCCACGTCTCCTCCAACGCCGACTCTCTAGACCTCAGAATTCTTCGGTTCTCCCTTAAGGAAGTCCTTGCCCCTCTCACCCACATTTTAAACCTCTCCCTCTCCCTAGGCAAATTCCCTGCCATTTGGAAATCTGCCTACATCATGCCCATATTTAAAGGTGGGGACGGCTCGTCTGTTAACAATTACCGCCCTATCTCCATACTTCCCCCCCTCTCCAAGGCCTTAGAGAGGATAGTGTCGGATCAGCTCACTGACCACCTCAATAAATATGACCTACTCTGCAAACAACAACATGGTTTCTGCAAAGGTCACAGCACGGCTACTGCCCTGCTTGATCTAACATCTCATATCCACACTGCACTGGATAAAGGCCACATCACAGGGGTGATCTTCATTGACCTCAGCAAGGCCTTTGATACTGTCCACCATTCACCACTCCAAACCTCCTTGCTCAACCTGGGTCTCTCACAGGAAGCAATGGGATGATTCGCTGACTATCTTACCAACCGGACCCTTCAAGTTAAAATTGGCAATACCTTCTCACCTAAATCTCCGGTCCTCTCTGGGGTCCCACAAGGGTCCATTTTGGGTCCCCTCCTTTTCAGCCTCTTCCTAAACTCCCTCCCCACATCCTGCACCTCCAACTTACTACTATATGCAGATGATGCTGTCATATTTTCTCCCAGTCCTGACCCCTCCCTACTCCACCACTCCCTCCAGTCCTCCTTTAAGGCTGTTGAAAGTTGGTTCTCTTCACAACGCCTTACTATTAACTATATAAAGACCAAGTGTATGCTATTTGCACATCGCAGAATTCCAGAATTGGGCTTTTCCCACAACTACTATCAGCATCCCAGACTCCCCTTGAATTTGTGCATTCGTTTAAATACCTGGGCATCACTTTGGACACTGGCCTTACCTATCATGAGCATATACAACAATTATCCAAGGTCCTAAATATCCGGCTAGGGCTCCTGCACCGCTATAAACATTACCTTAACACTGAGGCCCTTAACCTTGCTATTTCCTCCTCGGTACTCTCCCTGCTAGACTATGGTCTCCTGATTTTTGGAGGGGCTAGCTCCTCAGCCCTTGATAGTCTTAGACTCGTCCTAAACAAGGCCTGTCATCTTATATTAGGATGTGACAGATTCATCCATACCTGTGCTCTATATAAGGACACCAACTGGCTGAACCTTGACAACAGAATAAAATTCCACACTTGTGTCTTGGCAAAAAAAATTACCCTTGGCCTCTCCACCACTGCACTCACCCCTTTAATCACTAAGGACTCAAAAGTTAAGCACACTTGTAGCTCTGACTCCCTTCGTTTCTCCATCCCCTCCTGTCGCACAGCTCAGTTCCAAAGATCCTTTTGTTACAGGGTTCCCTTGTGGATGAATAACCTACCCTCCGCCTTGCGCCTTGATCATAGAATTGGACACTTTAAAATGCACCTCAGGGCTCATCTTCACTCCACAAGTGACTGTGTATGTATGTGAATCGGTGCCTCCTGTCATGTCTACACCTGACAGTGGCCTCTGGCCTGCCTCTGCAATCTGCTCTTAATCTCCCCCCCCCCCATGGATGTTAAGCCCAGTTTTTCTCTTGATAGCTAGCCTAACTGTTTCCTGTTATTAACATAACTCTACTCTGTAACATGTACTGTATTGATTATCTGTCCTCACTGTATTGTATATCTGTAGATATTCTATGTGACGTGGAACCTTTGTAAAGGACTCTCTGACTCAAAGGTATTTCTGATCTCTGTAATAAAATAAAATAATAATAATTCAGACTAACGCTGTCTTCTCTGGCACTATTCTGGTAGCGTTATTGTAACCAGGTACTGACTTAAAATACATAATCACAGCAAATACTGCTATGGTACCTACTACAGGTGTGGTCCACCTCAAGCTACACTTTGGCTCATAGCAAGCTACTGTCAAGTTTTGTCTAGTGCCTGATCTACAACCTTCAGTGATTCTTGGCATGGACTTTTTCAAATATCACAAAGCCATCCTGGACTTTGCTTCAAAGAAACCGTCACTTAACCTACAGAGGCAACTTGCAGCTATGGACTCAATCACTGTGCCTCTTAAGGCAGAGATTTTTTTTTTTTAGTTACTATTTTCTCTCCTTGTCCCCTGATTGATTGTGCATCCTGACTGTCCTCTCAGCCCATACCCTGACATCAGGGCAACTTCCCACTTTATCCCTCATGGGTTCCCTTCCATGGCAGGGTGGTGAGGAGCTCCCAACTCGACTCACCTGAAACAGATCCGGACTTTGGGAAAAGTGACATTCGGGGTCAGTGCTATGGAGGACAGAAGCTCAAGCTGCCCAGTCAGGAGACCCTTGTTTCCTGTGTTCTTGTCTCCAGAGGCTCAGCATGCAGGGATGCCAGCAACAGCACTGTGCACACTCCCATGCATGCACCCCATCAGGCGTCTGCCCCACCTCTTACCCAATTGTTGCAGCATCAGTGTGCCAGCCCCCAGGCACCACTAGGGGTCAGGCATGCACTGATGTCTGGTTACCCCCCTCCCCAGAGAAGGAAAGCTGTCCCTGGGATGCTCGATCTTCCTCCTCCTCCCTTGCTGACCCCAAATGGCCCGCACTTGCTTCCGAACATGGGTCACCAGCGTGGCACAAGGTGTGGTTTCCAGCACCTCAACCCTCAGTGCCACTGGACTGGCCCATCAGAGATGGTTTTGATTGCCAAGATGCAAGTGAACCATTCCTACAAGGTGTTGTTGGCGTCACGATGGGATCTTCTGCTCTGCATTCTTCAGGTCTTCTCCCAGGAAACACCTTGTCTGCTGTGCATGATGGATCAGTATTCCAGAAATGTTGCAACTTTACAGATGAAGAAACTGTCTTGTCCAAGGGTGCCAATGTTAGAAAGTTTGTCTGCCTGTCTACTGGGGGTACAGTAGCTCCATCTCATGCAAGAACGTCAGCCTTATTCTACCATCTCTATGCCTGTCAGCTCTACCACCACTACTCCAGCTTCACCATCATTATCCCTCAGTAAGCAGCTATCCTCTTCCAAGCTCCCAGCACCTCCAACAGAGAAACAAAAGCTTTCTGGTTTCCTGGAAGATTACCCAGATATCTTTGTTGGTACAGACAACAAGCTTGGATCTTGTGATATCCTGCAGCACACCATCGAGGTGCAGCCCAGTCAGAAATCCATCCATCAGAGAGCCTACAAAGTGGGATATAAACAAAAATAAGACATCAAGAACATGATCAAAGACATGTTTGAACAAGACATCATTGAAGAATCTATTAGTGCTAGGGGAGCATCATGTGTGCCAGTGAAAAGAAAGACAAGGGGTGTCACTTTGTGGTGGACTACAGGAATCTCAATGCCTGCACAATTCTGGATGCTTATCCTTCACCCACAACAGACTATGCCTCACAGTCTTGGTGCTGCCAGCCTAGCTTACTTCACTATTCTGGGTCTTCAATGTGGGTTTCACTATGTCTTCATTGATCCAGTCTCTCCTCCATATATAGCTTGGTGTTGTCACTTGGGACTTTTCCAATTCAAATGACTACCCTTTAGACTTCAGAACAGTCCAGTCGCATTCCTGCATATTGTGGATGACTTACTACATTGGTTGTCTTGGAAATCTTGTCTAGTCTATCTGGACAATGTTAATGACTTCAGCATGACTTTTCTGGAACACAGCCAACACCTCAAAGAAGTCTGAATGCCTCCAATGAGCCAACCTCAAGCTTCACCCAGAGTAGTGTTGTTTAACACAGCATCAAATTCATTACTTGTGACATGCTGTTTGTTCGCAAGGCATCTCTCCAGCCCTCAGAAGTCAAACATTATCCAGAACCTAACAACCTCAAAGACCTCACTTTACAGGGCATGTGTCAAACCACTCATTGACTATGGGTCACCATTCTGGAACCCACATCTCAAAGGAGATATTGATAGACTAGAGAGGATCCAGAGATGGGCAACTAAGATGGTCCCGAGATTATCAGCAAACACCTATCAGTCTAGACTTCAATTAACAGGCTTAAATTCTTTGCAAAATAGGAGAATTAGAGGGGACCTACTTTTCCTTTATAAGCTGTTGAAATCCCCAGACCTCATGAATAAATGTGGACTTAACTTCACTACCAGTCGAATTGTTCCTCGACGTCACACTAAATGATTTATAGTCCCCAGAACCAGGACTAATCTCAGACTAAATTTTTTCTCGGTAAGGGCACCAAAACTCTGGAATATATTACCACAGGAATTGGTCGACTGTGGTAGTTTTGAATCATTCAAAAAGGGTCTTGATTGTTGGTTAAACCAAAATCAAACATAAAATGCCCACTCTATTGTGGGGGAAAATCTAGATCGGCCACTGCCTTCCTTTTTCCTATAAAAACCTAGTAAACCTCAGAATTTTTCTACACCTGTCAGGATATTATAGAAAGTTCATCAGTGACTATGCCAAGACCGCAACTCCACTGTATTCCATCACCAAAAAGGGATGTGAATATACATGGTCTTCTGAGTGCAAAGAGGCTGTTGATATCTTAAAAGCAAACTGATTTCTGCTCCAGTATTGGCCTACCTCAGGTTGTACCAACCCTTCAAACTGTACACAGACACTAGTTCTTTTGCAGTGGGCACTGTGTTATGTTACTTTCAAGATGGAACAGAAGGGGCTGTTTACTATACTGAGCACACTCTTGCCTCTGCTGAGCACAACTATTGCATCACAGAAAAAGAATACCTAGCCATGGTATTTGCTGTAAAGAAATTTGACAGTTACCTTCATTACTCCTCATTCACAGTTATCATTTATTGCTCTGTCCTCGGATGATTGTTCAGAATGAAGGAACCAGTAGGAAAGTTTGCCAGATGGATTGTCATGCTGCAGTCCTACAGTTTTGAAATTCAGTACAAACCAGGTCATGTTCACTCCAGTTTGAATGGCATTAGTTGAGAACAGTATCTCTCTGCATAACTCTCAACAGGTGAGGAATCCAGCTTAGAAACTCTTCCTTTCCATGCCACAGATGTGTGTTTTGTGGACACTTCCATTGCATCTCAAGTTGTTTTGCTGGTCTCAAATGCTTCTTCAGAAAGCAGCACCAATCCTCAATTATTGCAATCTGCTGAAGAGATTCACACCTCCTCTGCATCTGTAGTCTTCCTGGCAACTGTCAAAACTCAACAAAGAGCAGACTCAATTCTCAGAGATAGTCACTGCGACTCTGGAAATCTTTCACAAAGAAGCAACAATGATAGGATGTTATTTTCTTAGCTTCACAATACTCCCTCAATGACAGTGTGTTTTTTTCACATCTAGGCCAAGCAAGGCAAAAATTATTACATGGACAGAACTCATGCACAGTTAGCTGTGCCTGCCTCTCTAATTAGTGAAGTTCTTCTCAACACACATGCCTCTCCACTTTCCAGAGGCCACATGGAAATATACAAAACTCTTGAAAAGACAAGACTCCACTTTTTGTGGCCTCACATGAACAAGGAGATTGTCTAATTTGTCAAATCCTGCCAGCCCACTCCTAAAGAAAAGCCTCATGCCAAATCAACAAAGGCACACCTCATACCAATGCATGTAGCCACAGAACCATTCAAAGAGTCATCATAGACATTCTTGGAATTTTACCAACAGTTTACAAAATACTTAAAGCTAATCCCACTAAAGTACATCAAAGCTGTTACAGTAGCAAATGCCTTTCTTGACACAGTAATTTGCTGTCACAGTACCCTCCTGTACCTGTATTCAAACAGAAGCTCTAATTACCTTTCTACAGTTGTTCGAGATACATGCAAACTCCTCAACATGAAAAAGACTCACTCAACAAGCTATCACCTGCAGTGGAATGAACAAAGTGAATGAATGAAGTCTACCATTCTTAACACACTCTTCAAGTACCTGGATGAAACTCACAATAGTTGGGACCACTTTGTTCCTTTCTTCAGTTTTCCTACAACACAAGCCCTTGTGCTGACAGTATGGTGTGCACTCCATTCTTCTTGCTCCATAGATGCTATCCAAGAACTCCACTGGACATGGATCTTTCACTGCTAGAGATTCCAAACTCTGCTTCCTTGTACATTATCCCTGTACTAGAACAGCTTGATCTTGACAGATGTGTTGCAGTATCCACATTGGGACACGGAAAATCTGCCATGCAAAAAATGTCAGCAGCTAAGTCACATGAATCTTCATTTTCTGTGGGGGACACTATCTACTTGTATTGACCGGTCTTAGTTTCAGGTGCCTCCAAGAAACTGCTTCACCCTTGGACTGGTCCATTCTACATTGTGGAAAAGCATTCTCCAGTTCACATCCATCTGTGATGTAAGGCCAATGGAAAGTATGTGCTTAACAAAGTCCACATCTGTCATCTGATGCTTGGGCACCTGAGCAACAGCCTTGCAGGTGATCCCAGTCCTCTCAGTAATTAAGCTGCATTTGAACTTTCCATCCTTTCAGAATCAGAACTTCATACTGATAACTTGCAACCAGTTTTTTTCTAATCCTTGCACCCCTAACTCTTTCCAGCTGGATTCCATTGCATATAACCTTCACTAAGATGAACTTCCTTGGACTTGTCAGTCTTATTCTCAGGATTCTCTTGTGCACACTGTGTCCCAGAATGATAAGATTCTAAGCAAGAAGTTTGTCAGTGGATCAGGACTTATAGAGTCAAATGATGTGATTCTGACAGCTCACAGAATTATTGGGTTTCTTTTGTTGACCTTTTCCCATCATGTCAAGAACTACTGTAGTTCAAACAACCTATAATACCATTCCAACTGACTGGAAAAAGCGCAAGTCTTGAACTTTTGTGCAGCTGGACTCAGTGTTTCTTGTGACTAATGATTCTATTGCCCCATGTTTGCTGTCTGTGCTTAATTATTCTTCTGCAGAAAATTGCCTTATGTACTTGTTTCTATGCATAGAGTACATTTTTGCTAACTGGCAACAGAATACTGCATAACTACATTAGCTTTTTCTCTCCTGGAGTGCCTTATTCAAAATGACAGTTCCATGTTTTGTTTTCATGTTCTGCAACTGTTTATTGAAAGTTAACATATCTGAGTTCTGGGTACTCTCCAGCTGCTACCCTTCCCCTCTCTTCCCATCTCCCTTCCCTGCACTATAGCACTTCTTGCTCTGATAAAGCTTCAGATTGCTATGGTATTCCCCTCCCCTGGTATTATTCTTACTGGTCACCATTGTAGTCCAGATTCTTTCCACCCACCTCCTCAACAGTGGAGTGCTCCTATGGTTTGGTTGTGACATGTAATGCTTGATATTTCTCAACAGTCTTAATGTTTATGCTGTTATATTATTGCTTGTTTTGAGTGGTACTCATTTTCATGACCCTGGGGGATGTGAAGTATACAATTAAGCTTGGGGCTTAATGTTTAGATGTCCCACTTTTAGACTGCTCAGAACACTGATTATTGTTACAAGAAGTTGTACTACCTGGCAGTGACATGTTATTCCAGTCACAGTCTGGAAACCCCATCAGTCTGAGGCATATCCTCTTGGTGTGCTGAAGCTCTTGTTGCTGAACAAACAGCTTTATATTTTTATTTTATGCATCCAACTCAGTTATTTACATTGACCAGCAAGACTGCATCTGCCAGTACAGTGAGAGATGGGCATGGCTGACCTGAAGAAAAGGTAAGGGTCCTAGTGACAGACTGACACCAAAATGCCACAGAAGTCTAAGGTCACCCCTTGTGCATGGATTTCTACCCTAGCTCAAAAGCGATGTACCACAGTTCAAAGGTCATAGAATGCTGCTGTACCCTTCTATGGTATTGCAGTTATTTTATTAGAATGGAAACTTCTGCCAACTGCTGTTTTACTTTCATTTTCCCACACACACAGAACCCAGACTATCTCCAAATGCAACATCTCCTTTTATAACTAAAAAAAAAGTAAACCAAAATATCTTGGAAAGAAAAAAAGCAGCAATTTTTATTTTAACTTTCAAACATTAAACTATGCAAAATAACACATGGGCAACTATGTGTATCTACACTGTGCTACCATTTCGGGATTCTGAAGTCATCAAGGACCTCTTGAGCTGCACTGTTGTGGTCCCAATGATGTCAACAGAGCCCTCAAGGGAAGCACAGCTTTGTTGTGGCAAGGTTACCCATGCATTATTCTCCATATATTTTTGCTTTGTTTTGGTTAAGATTTGTACCGTCGATTGTTTGCATTTGTCTGGTCATCCAATTTTTGCACTTTCTCAGAAATTGTTAGTTGTTGCTTGCTGCCAATTGTCTAATGTTTGACAGTATTCTCTTTTTGTCCATTCTTTTCTGTAAGCCCCACCCCAGGGTCTAACCTGGAAATGAGCCTTGGCTCAGTGTACTTTTCGCAGTCACCAATATACAAACACATAAAATAAATAATAAAACTGCCCAGACTGTATGAAATAGTTTAAATTCAGCCAGATTAATTAGCGGATTGATTGTTCTGCTGTATCTTGTACTGTGACTGTCAAAGAACAGTACGATGTTTCAAACTGAATAGTCAGCCCTTCAAGCATAAAACATTTTGGGCTTAAACAAAAAAACATGAAAGAGAATAACAGTCATTTTGAAAGACATTAGGGGAAACAAATTGCAGCTTTTTGAGATGAATGTTACCAGAATGGATAAGACAAGAAGGAAAAAAACAATGTATTCACAAAGATAGTAGAGAGATAACAACACAATCCTTTATTTATACATTGTGAATGTCTACGTCTAAGTCAAGTGTTGTTTTACATAGCTGGACCGGTGGTGCTGAGGGTTGAGGTGCTGGACACCACACCTCGTGCCACGCTGGCAACCTGAGTTCGGGATTAGACTCAGGCCACTGGGGGTCAACAGGGGAGGGAAGGGATCGAGCATCTGGAAGACTGCTCTCCCTTCCCAGGGAGGGATTTGGGGACAGCGCCGCTCCTGTGCAGCTCCTGGTGGTGGCTGGGGCAGTACCAGAACATGCGGTGCTAGCGAATGCTGGGGCATAGCAATGGTACCTTGCCACCATGGATGCCATTGTACGTCCATGCTCAGAGGGGCGAAACAGCACAAAAAAAAACAGAGGACTGGGGAGGTGATGAGGGTCCCAGGGCTCTAAGCCCCACATCCTCAGTACCGGACTCTTCTTCAATGGTCCCAGGCACCACCTACAGGATGGATCCTCTAATATGCAGACAGAGCCGCCAGGTAGGTGAGGTGGATCCTCTCTGGGGGGGGTGATCCGGGGGGCTGGAAAGTCCTGTGGGTGGGACTTAAGAGGACGGCCTTGGTGTGGAGTAGAGGGCAGACTGAGAGGGCACCTTTGAGAGATGCCTTGGCCTGAAGGAGACAAAAAAAGTTTGCAAAAAAAAAAGGTGTTGTTTTACAATCCTTCCACTTTTCATATGCATATACTGATATACTGTATCACTCATCTATTTCCTTTTCCCATTCCTCTTTCTGATAGTGATTTCACCTCCTCAGGGTGTTGCACCGAAATGACAAATTACATTCATCCAGGAGGTTATAATACATTGTCTATATCCACAAAATCACCTTTTCATGTTTTACTATTATGAATTGAAAGGACCTCTGTGGGATATCTCTTATGGTATAAGAGACTCCCAAGTATGAGGTCTGGGTAAAATGACTGCAGAGAGAATCTGAGCAGTTCTGGATTCTTAAACTTCATGAGAGGAGTCTCCTATACCATAAGAAACACACTGCAGAGGCCCTAATAATGTATTATAAATCACTTGAGTTAGAAGTGGAACACACCCAGCCCAGAGTCCCTGCACAAAATACCATTGTACACAGGATGAGAAGTATAGTGGCTCTATGCACTGACTGACTGAGATCACATAATGATTTATAATTTAATATACAGTGCTTCTTTATTACCATGCATGATGAAGGGCTGGTTGTTTACTGTAACTTGAAACATTCTATTTTTCAGCTACAGTATGTTTATTGTCATGTGCCATGCTGTAAATATATTGTACCCTCAAACATACCACCTTCTGGAGTTGTGTACCTCCAACATTTCCTCTCCCTGTCTGCTCATTAATCTGAGCTGCTGATTTGTAATAATAGTGAGCATGACTATCTTTCAGGGTTCAGAGTTAAGCAATAATGCACAACAGGGTGTGGTATATCATGGGATATCGTCACGCCTCGGGTGGTTGGACACGATGCCACAGGCCGAGTGCGTCCAACACCAATAAGTGATGATAGCCCATGGTATACCACATCCTGGAGTGGATTATTGCTATTATGAACTGGCATACAGGTTTTATTAGTAAGAAATACAAAACAACATTTTAAAATCTTTTGAAAATGCCTTTATTGGTATGTTGGAGGAGTATGTTTTGAGAAAATAGTTCCTGGAGGGCTATAGGCAGCAGGTGGTGCTGTTGTAACTGGAGTTTTTGGAGGAGTTCAGCTGTGGACCTTGTCTGTCTCTGTGCAGCACTACTCCCAGATGTGACGTGTTCTACCTGGTGGTGAAATAAATGAGACAGCCGCCACTTCTTTTCCCATTCTTATCACATCTAAAAGTATTTTACAGTGTGGTTAACTGTCTGTGTTTGTTTCTGTCAGTAGTTTAGGGCTCCAACTTACAGTGTGGCTGTCTGTCTGTGTTTGTCTCTGTCAGTAATTTATTTTTTGTGGATTTTCATGTGTTTCTGCTTGGAGGAACTGGACCATTCTTGGACATGACATTTGAATGTTTTCTGGACTAAGAAACTGTGAAACATCACCATCAGATATTAGCATTCTCATCATAAATCAACTTTTTTGGAAGCCATCAAAAGCAAAAGTAAGGTCAGTAAATCAGTTATAGAAGCTCTGAGTTGTGGAGTGCTGCATTGAATCCACATTTCTGTCTGACTTGTTCCTGAAGGATCTGTGCTTGTTTCTGAGGTCTATTCACAACCATTTTGGAGAACAATGGGAAGACACTAACAAATGATTTTTACATCCTGCATATGCCCCAGGCCAGTGTGCACCACCTTCAGGAATTTAACACATTCTGGGTCTTTGATCTACAGTAACAACAGTTTACTGGTCCCCAGTAGTTTACCATTTCCTGTGGATTTGATTATTTTTCATTTGACTCCTGGTACCTTGGACAAGATTACTATATTACATATCCCTGAACATAACTATCTGCATGATTTAATATTACTACATCAAGATTGTAACCTAACCCCATGAGTGGGCCAGGGTATACCTGGCTGAAGGGAAATGGCTTGAAACTTGCTACGATGAATATCTGCAGCCTAATTCCAAAGATGCCTCAACTGCAAGCGTGGGCCACCCTATATAACCCTGATATACTTTGCCTGACTGAGACCTAGCTAGCCACCCGGGTCAGGGATAATGAGATAGTGCTCCCAGGTTACAATACTTTTAAATGTGATAGGAATGGGAAAAGAGGTGGCAGCTGTCTCATTTATTTACAGAACACCCTACAAGGTGTTGCGCTCCCCATCACAACCTGCAGTGTTGACCTTGAGCTCCTTGCAGTTAGAATCATTTTTGGGGAACAAAAAATCTCAGGTCATTGCATGCGTCTACCTCCCACTGAAAATTGCCAGAGACAGTCTAATTAAACTACTAGGGTCCTTGGCTGGTGTTAACAACAACTGTGAGCTCATCGTGATTGGGGACTTCAACATCAACTGGCTCAGCAATAAATTAACCAACCAGAAGGATACCGTAGCCAGCTCCTTCCTCTCGCAATTAGTCATGAAGCCCACTAGAATGAACCATAGGACCAGTAAGCACATGTTCCTGGACTGGCTCCTTGCAAGCTCACCTGACAGGATTACCAATGTCTTGGGTACTACCAGATTCACTAAGCAACCACTCCCCTATCTCCTGTCTGTGGTCCAATAAATTCAAAAAAGCACCACCTGTCTTTGTGAACAGTAGAATTCTCAGGAAAGGGCAGCTCTCAAGGAGTTTTTTTCTCAGATTGATTGGTCTCCCCTTAAGTTACTACATGACCTTGACGTAACATTCCAATACTTTATTGATAACTTTATTAGTGTTTGTGACAGATTTGATCCATTCAAAAAAACAAAAACACATGGCCATAACAATGGGTGGATTACTAGTGACCTTCTAGATCACATGAGGGCTAGGGACAACCTTTGCTATCAAGCCAGGGTCTCTGGTAAGCCCAGTGACCTTCAAAGATACAGGGTAGTCAGAAATAAATACACACATCTCATCAGGAATGTTAAGGCTAATTTCTGCAAGGATCAATTGGAAAGAGCCTGGGGTGATGGGAGGCAGTTTTGGGACAATATAAAGGCAACCATCACTGCTAAACATTAATGGAACAAATACCATGGACCCACACACCATTGCCGAAGACTTCAACTCCACCTTCACGGATCTTAGTTCTGTTCTACTGGCTGAATACCTCAAGCCTATCAAAGCTGATAATAGACGCCCACTGGACATCAACTCGCACCCTGAATTTTACTTCAAGAGAATCACTGTCAAAGAAGCACTAGGTTATGTTGAAAAGGTTCTGGGGAAAACCAGAATGGGGTCTGACAACATTGACAAGAAAATGCTGGCACTGGCGATCAACAAAGTCATTGCTCCCCCCACTACGATTTTCAATAAATCCTTCCAGTTAGCCAAATTCCCTTCTCCTTGAAGCAAGCACTGGTGACCCCAGTGCATAAGGGAGGTGATAGGTCACTGACCGCAAACTACAGGCCCATCTTTATCCTCTCTCCCCTCTCTAAGGCACTAGAGTGGATTTTGGCAGACCAATTTACTGACTATATTCACAAATATGAGCTGCAATGTCCCCAGCAGCATGGCTTTAGGAAATTCCACAGCATGGACACCGCACTGGTGGATTTCACTGAATATGTCCATAAGGCATTGGATGAGGGAAAACTGGTTGGGTCCATCTTCATTGACCTAACATAGGCATTAGACACAGTCTGCCACCCACTCCTTTTGCCTCAACTGCATGCCCTTGGTGTTTCTCCAAATGCCACTCTATGTTTCCAGGACTTCCTAATCTCCCAGTCTCAAAGGGTCAAGATAGGTCACTCCATATCTGAATCCAAGGAAGTCTCGCTAGGTGTGCCTCAATGGTCCATGCTGGGTCCACTGCTCTTCAGCATGTTCCTGAACGACCTACCCGATGCCTGCACTAGCAAAGTCATTCTATACACCGATGATGCTGTCCTACATAGCTGTCACTCTCACATAGAGCACCTACAGGCTGAGCTACAATTATCCTTCCAGCAACTGGAGACCTTGTTCTACTCCCAAAGGTTGCTACTGAACTACAAAAAAACAAGATGATGCTCCTCTCTAGCCCCCAACGAAAAAGGAGCTACCCAGAACTAACAATCACAAATCACCTGACTGCCCAACTGGAAAAGGTTCAACCCCTTCAAGTACCTGGGTGTCATTGTGGATGATACCCTCTTGTATGTTCAGCACAATGACATGGTGGCAAAAACTGCGGATACTAAATTAGGGATCCTGTTTAGACACAAGAAAAGTCTAACTGCTGAAGTCCTCCAGCTCTCAGTCTCTAGCTCTCCCTAGTCGACTACGTGCTGGCGGTTTATGGTGCTGCCACTGATATGGCTCTCAAAAGGGTTGCCACTGAGCTTAACAAGGCTTGTAGACTATTGCTAAATGCTGACCGCTTCACATACACTTGTACTCTGTATGATCTGGCCCACATACTACCGCTTCAATCCAGAATCAGATACCAAACTTGCCTGCTAGGGAGAAAGGCCATGCTCTCCCTAACCCCTACATGCATTGCAGACCTGGTAAAGGAAGCAAGCTCCAAATACAACACATGAAGAACAGTGACAACACAGCTTGATGTCCCATTTCATAGAACTTCCCTAGGACAAAGATCCTTCATGTACCAAGCTCCACTATGGCTAAATGAGATCCCTGCTGCAGCTCTTAATATAACAAATGTTTGGTCCTTTAAAAGAGAACTGAAGCAATACCTGCTGAACTCAGACATCTGCCACTGCCTTACCTGAATCCATATCGTCAACCTGGATACCCCCTTTTAAACACCTCTTACTTCCTTACCTAAGTCCATATACTCAACCCGGATACCCCCCTCATCTGTCTGAGCTTTCCTCCTGTTTTACCGATCCTGGACCCCCACCTGCCATCCTGTGCCACCCCCCAAGCACCCTCCAACTCCCTCCCTCCATACTCCCCCAACACCTCCCTTTCCACCCACTCTCCCCTAAATATTCTCCTTCTCCCAATCCCTTTGTCTCTCTCTCCCTCCTCTCTTCTCTCCTCTCTCTTTCTCTCTAATCTACCCCTCATTCGCACTCTTACCCCCTCTTTCTTTCTCTTACCCTTCTGATACTGTACCTTGACAGGCCCCCCTGTAGCAGCTATGCCATATGTTGCTAATTGGGAAACCTTGTTCGCACCCCCCTTTCTTTCTCCTACTCTTTCCGATACTGTACCTTGACAGGCCCCCCCGAGCAGCTATGACGTATGTTGCTAACTGGGAATCTCCTCCCACTGTTTAATTTCAGTTGTCTAGGCTACTCAAATGTATTGTTTATCTATTTTCTGTATTACATAACAATCTTATGTTTTGTGTTAACTGTCAAGTTTTTGTTATGTCTCTGCTGTTTTACATCCTGATATGAAACTTTGTAAAAGAGTGTATACTTAAAGGTTGTATCTGAATTACCAAATAAATTAATAAATAAAATAAATAAGATGTGTGTGGCATTATATATATATATATATATATATATATATATATATATTTTTTTTTTTTTTTAAGAGAGAGGCATGACTTGAACAGTTGGAATGGATGATGATGCTTCCAGTATTCCACCAGCAATTGGTAAGCCCCACCCACGGCAGGCATGTTTGCTTTTTTTACTGGAATGCTGTTGTGCAATAAAGGTGTGCTGAATAAGTCATGCAAGGTTACTGTGTCAGCATTTTGTGTGTGAGGTCAGCAGTGACAGTTTGACAAGAACAGACAGGTCACCAATTGAGAGGTACTGCTTTGTGAGATGAGCGGGCGGGTCGATGTCTGGATATCATGACTATCAGCAGCAGTTGTTATGTCACAGATGTTTTTTTTAGTTGTGGAAGACAGCTGTGTATATAACAGTAGGGGAGACAGCTGTGTATATGGCAGTTAAAATCTTCCCGTGGCAGCCGTTAAGTTGTTCCAGTAGGAGGGTGGTGTCAAAACATGAGGCTGAGCATTGCTGTTGCCAGTGTAGCAGTTGCATTGGGGTCTAAGAAATTTCTTGGGCATGAGCAGGCTGGTGGCTGGAGGCTTTCTGAAGCTGTGAGTATATAGCCAGATATCATCACAGCTCCAAAAACCTCTCAATCAATCAGTTTTCTCCATTCTCGGCAGCCAGTTCTTAATTTTGCTTATTTCACAGTTCAGGCAGGGTTTGCATAAGGGTGTCTAACCATAAAGCATGCCCTTAAACAAACCCCACATAAACCAGAATGCTGTTGTTCTATTTCATTCTCTTAAGTTGATATCACACGTGAATTCTACTGACTGAGCATATGAATCAGCAATGAATTAAATATACACATATGATGGTCCAATGATGATTAGAGGGCATTTTAACAAGAAGGATCAGAAAGTAGATCAGCATGACAGAAACACACCTCCCACAATATGGGGAGGACACACATATGTATGCATCAGGAAACATGTACAGTGCACTACAGTAGAGCGGTAGAGGGGTGAAGGACAATTGTGAAAAGGCATGGGGCTGCAAAACTTTCTGTTGCAAAATTTTTGCAGGATAGAAATGCCACTACCTTTAAGCTTCTGTTTCTGTTTGGTATCAGTGTATTTAGTTTGACCAAGTAGATTTTAATGTGTGTGCGTGTGTGTGCGTGCACGCCATGTGCTGTTGGAAGAAAATAACCAACAACCTCCTGCAAACAATAGATGGTTAAAATTAAGTGTTGATGTTCACCAGAAAATGTTTTAAACATAATTTAAGTGACAGTAGAAAATAGCCAAGAAGTTAAGTTCTTGAATTCATTGGAAAGAAGTACTGATTAAGTGCATTTTATCTCCATAAAATAAAAAGGAATCATTTACTGACAAACTAATTGAGGCACCTGCATTGACCCAGTGCCAATGAGATTTGCATGTAGAACATTTGATGAGATTAAACCAAGGTTTGAAATTTGCAGTTTGATTTCCATGCACACAGCTCTGAAATGAAAACATTTATTAAATTCTGTGAAATGAATTAGATTTTCCACAGGGGCAGAATTCATTATTTAGCATCATTTCAGAGAAGTTTATTATACAGGCACAGGATATGTGCCATACCAACTAATTCATAATTATATTAATCAGGAAGCCTCCATGGGGAGATGCATAGCTTTTCAAGAGGGTTGAGTAAGTTGACATAATAATGTTGGTAGAGGACTATTCAGGGTCACTGCTTTTCTTGCAGTGTAAATAGACAAGCAGAATAGTGCACAAAGAAGACAGTGAAGACTCTATTTCTTCTTGGCCAAGTACCCATTTTCCTTTGGTTTCCTCTTGTCTTCAACCTCAATATTAGTGGCACCTTTGCTTCTGTTCTATTCTGGCAGCGTTGAATTAACCAAGGCCCCCCTCTACCTATCTCTGCTCCTTGTGACCTTATCAACCTAAAAGATGTAGGTATCCTCCATATTAATTTGTGCAGCCTACTAAGTAAGTTAGATGCCATTCAGGCTTGGATTACACACATGAAACCTGACATCCTGGTGGTTTCTGAGACCTGGATCAAGCCCACTATCCTGGACTCTGAGGTCAGCTTACCTGAATATAATACCTTTTGTGCAGACAGACGGATTAGAGTTGGGGGGGAGGGTTGCCATCTACGTATTGGAAAAATATAACGTTTCTATTACCGTTGTCTCATTGCTGAAAGAGTTTGAAAGCCTCATGATCAAAGTCCAACTCTCAACCACCTTCGCCTTGCACATCATAAGATGCTACAGGCCTTCCTCTGCAGAGTTTCAACTGTTAAGTCACCTTTTCCACTCTTTTAGTGTGCTGCAGTAAGAAGTCATAATCCTGGGTGACTGTAACCTGGATTGGCTTTCAGACTCCTCCGAACCCTTAAAAACTCTATGTGACTCATTTGGACCAACTCAAATTGTCTCAGAAGTGACCCATCCAAATAAAAAGAACCAAATGAAAGCTCCCTACTAGACATTATTCTAGTAAACAAGACACACCTCTTATCTCATTCTGGAGTCTTCTTCACTGATCTCAGTGACTATTGCTTTATTGCTTGCATAAAAGCTGCACCCAAGCCTATTTCTAATTCCAGGTTCACAATCAGGAGATGTTTACATAATTTACTGCCACAAGCCTCCATTTGGACTTACAAAACTCCTTGCTATGGCAGGACTTCTACCTTGCCAAGACAGTACAGGCAGCATATGTGACCTTCCATACTATTGTCCGTGGAGCTATTTACAAACATGTCCCCTTGATCAAAGCACGTACCAAGAAAAAGACTCTTCCTTGGTCTACACATCAACTGAAGTCAGTATTGCTCAACAGGGACAAGCTCTCGAAGAAAGCATGTAAATCAAAGCTTCAGTTGGAGTGGGCTGATTTTAGGGCAGCCAGAAACCTCTACACAAAGCTTGTCAGAAACATTAAGGCTGACTACTTCCAGTCAACTCTGGACTCCTCCAAATTCTGGCAAACCCTTAGAGATATTCAAGGACATTCTTCGTCAGGTTCTCTCCCTATCAAGATCTTATACAAAGGATCCCTCATTACCAAGAAGGCAGAAATTCTTGGCTGTTTTAATAATCATTTTATTACTGCAGGTATGACCTTTGACATTTCACCTGTGATTAACCTACTTACCCAGTTCTTATCACAAGGACCAGCAAGCCCTTTCCCTGTCCACAGCACTCCTGCCATGAGTGCTGGCAGCTCCATTAACATACATCTTTAATATGTCCCTCAGCTTGGATAAACTTCCTTCTGTCTGGAAGACTGCCCAAGTTTTATCACTCTTCAAATCAGGAGACCGCAGAGACCCAAATAACTACAGGCCAATCCTCTTACTCCCCACCCTATCAAAACCTCTGGAGAAATTAGTGAATTGCCAACTTAGAAACTACATTAATGCCTCAGATCTGCTAAACCCTGTGCAATCAGGTTTTAGGCCATGTCATAACACAATCACAGCTCTGGCTAAAGTCACAAATGACAGGCAGAGAGCCCTTGACTTAAGGAATCACATATGCACAGTATTCCTTGACTTAAGCAAGGCCTTCGATATCATTGGCCATGCACTGCTCTTAGTTACTCTCTGCAACATTGGTCTGGATGCACCTTCCCTAAAATGGTTCTCATGCTACCTGGCAGAGCGGATGCAGCAAGTAAAAGCAGTAGGAGATCTCTCCACCCTAAAACAGATTAGCAGAGGCGTACCTCAAGACTCCATCTTAGGGCCCTTACTTTTCTCACTTTATATCAACAACATTGACCATGGAATCAGATTTTCCAGTGTACATCTCTTTGCGGACGACACGGACCTTTACACTGCCAGGCCTACTCCCGAAAGTGCCTGCTTGGACTTGCAAGCAGATTTCCTTATGCTGCAACAAAACCTTCTGAGTCAAAAGCTCCTATTGAATGGCAAAAAGACCAAGGCTATGCTGTTATCCTCAACAACCAAGACTATAAACTCCCTTAAGCACAACAATATTCCCACTATCACCACTCTGCTTGGCACGTTAATTGACTATGTGACCAAGTTCAAGTACCTAGGTATGTGGATTGACAACACACTTTCCTTTGCTGATCATATAGACAAGCTTTCAAAAAAACGTAGACAGGCTTGGACCTTTTTTTAGAATTAAGCATCTGCTTACCCAGGAGGTCAGAAAAAGCTTAGTATAAACCACGTTCCTAGCTATCTTGACTATGCAGACTTCCTGTATTGCCAAGTTCCAAAAAACACCCTATCTAAGCTTGACACCCTTTATCATGGGGCCTTATATTTTATATCAGGTGAGGCATATAATGCCCATCACTGTGTACTCTATTCCACGGTCGGATGGACCTCACTTACATTCAGGAGGCGAAGGAACGCCATACTATGGACTTATAGATCTATATCAAAGATGCTACCCTCCTACATTTCTAACTGTCTGCCCTACTGCACCTTACGAAACTATGACTTGAGAAGTCAATCATATATCTCACTAGCTGTGCCTAAAGTCTTTTCCCATTTTGGCAGAGCCTCCTTCAGCTATGTGCTACCCCAGCTATGGAACAACATCCAGAAATCCACGAAACTGATGCATCATATTGGTTTTGCAGAATTCAAGTCACTCTATTCGAGATACTTCTTGGAGCCTTGTCATTGCCCTCCCTGTCGCTAAACTGTAGCCAAGCTTTGCTACAGTATTCTTACAGTCAACCCTCTACACTTTCTATCCTCTCATTAGACTCACCCTAAGCCATGTTCCTGGATTCATCCTTGCTTTCTACTTGCTGCTGAGCCCCCAGCTTGCACTGTCACTAGCATTAACTCTGCTCTACTAGAGCCATCTGTGCCTAAAATCACTGGTTCGGCGCATTGGTGCTGACTTGCTTCCACCTCTCTGCTATACTGTTTACTTGGAAGAGGCTTCACCTTACGATCGGGCCTCATTGATTATCCTTCTACCTTGTTCTTATTGCTATGTATTGCATTACTATGCCCATTTGTGCTATATGTTCTATTGTGCTACTGTATTATTTATTCTGTACCTATTGATTGATTGAACTTGTTCTCTGATTGAGAATTGGAGACAGGTAGGTGCTTTTACAGCAGACACCAATGAAGCTCTATCGCTGCCTGCGAGGTGATGCCCAGATGCAGGCGAGGTCACTCCCTCAATCCATCTCTTTTCCTTCCTTCCCTCTTGGGAACCTAGCACAGCACATTATGATGTACCAGAACCCCTCCCAGTACCTTGAAGGGATAACTAAATCCACTCGCACACCACCCACTCAGAAGTTAAAAATATTCCCATATATGGGAAAAAATATATTAAATATAAAACAAATGCTCCTTTTTGGTAATTTTAAAAACATTTGAGAGTGGGAAAACATACTTATTCAGGATTTTGGTCACCATGTAGGTGCACTAGACAGTAAATACCTACTTTCAGGTAATACCTAGTACATGACTGACATTAAATATAAAAACAGGTTATAAATAAACATCCATAGATAAATACAATTGCAGATATTGTTACTTATTAGATTTACTTATCAGATTTTTGTTTTTAAGTTCAAGTCTAAATTGTTCAAGGCCAGTTATATTTTTCAGGTAATCAGGCAGGGCATTACAAAGTTAATGGTAAGTAGCACTCTGCTTTCCTTTAGTGAGGATGTATCACTAGAGCTCAGGTTATGAGTGCTAGTGGAAGATGGTAGCATGATACACAGTGAAGCATGAATTCTGTTCATATGGAGGGTATTAAACCTTGTTCAAATCGAGTAATCACTTGGCCATAGGGGACAACCAACCTTCTCCTTTATATAGACAACAATGATAGGTCAAACAATTAGACATCATCACAAATCAACAGATTATGTTTACAACCATCCATTGAGGGAGTTTGGTTGCAGAGATATTAAAATATGCTATGAAGACATAGTTAAACATGGTAATAGGATTTCTTGAGTAATAGCTATATGTGCACCGGTTGTTACATTATGCCTAATTTGGTATGCCGGCCCCAGTTTATAGTTCACATCCTTGATTACAGCCAATATGTGCACAGATGTGCATCCCAACCCTGGGCCACCACATACCCAGGGTGAGACAGGTAATAAGAGCAGTGGTATAAAAACTGCCATGATGAACATAGGAAGCCTACTTCCTAAGCTGGCTCAATTCCAAGCCTGGATGCCCCTGCATTTCTCTGATATCATCTGTCTCACTGAGACATGGGTAACTGCCAAAACTAAAGATAATGAAATAGCTCTGAAAGGTTATGAGGCCTTCAGACATGACAAAGTAGGCAAAAAGGGAGGTGGCTGTCTCATCTGTATCAGGGAATCTGTTCAGGGTAGCATGTTATTGATGCTCCTGGTGACTATGAAATACTGGCTATCAAAATCATTCATGGCAAACAGAACAAGTCCCTTATGCTAGCTTCAGTTTACATCCCTCCAGCAAAGGGAAAACTGGGATTAGACAAAGTGGTAGAAGTGCTCACCCAATTCAAAAAGAACAATGAACTCTTCATCAGCGGTGACTTCAATATCAACTGGCTCAGCAAGGAGTCTGACCACCTGAAGGACCTTGTTACCAGCATGTACCTGACATATCTGGTAACTAAACCTACCAGACTAAACCATAAAAGTGGAAACAGCACATTTATAGACTAGATCCTATCAATCTGCCCCCCCCCAGGATATCCAGGGTCACAGAACATTCTGATTCACTGAGTGACCATTCACCGGTTACCTGCCTTTGTTCTAACAAATACAAAAAGGCAGCTCCTACAATGATTGAAAACAGAGAGTACTTAAAAGAGGGTGGGTAGACCCACTTAAATCAGCATTAGCCCAGATCAATTTGTCCCCTCTTGATGACCAACAGGACATAGATCAAGCTCTGAAATTTTGCATCGACAAATTCAATACAGTCTATGACAAATTTTCCCCAGTCAAAAAGAGAAAAACCCATGGAACCATGAATGGGCGGATCACATAGGACCTTTTAGAGCATATGAGGAACAGGGACAATCTGTGGAGTGGGGCCAGGTGCATGGGCAGCCAAAATGGCTACCAGAAATATAGGGAAGTCAGAAATAAGTGCATGTACCTTACTAGACTAGCAAAAAGCCAAATTCTAAAAGGACCAGATGGAAAGGAACTGGGCTGATGGTAGGAGATTCTGGGAGAACATAAAGGATCTTCACGGGAAGGAGGACAGGAAGCACCCCAAGATGCTTAACATTGATGGTACCCCTACACAAGACCTGCTCACCATTATGGACTTGTTCAATGCAGCCTTTATGGATCTGAGCTCCATACTCCCTCTTGAGTTTCTCAAGGCTGCAGCACCCTCTCAGAATACCCTTAAAGTGGACAGTAAACATCCAAATTTCTGTTTCAAATGCATCAATGCCAAGGAGTCCATGAACCATGTAAAGTGGGTCCTTGGCAAAGCAAGGCTTGGCAGTGATAAAATAGACATGAAAATAGTTGCCCTTGCCCTTGATGAAGTTATAGTCCCTATCTCAAAAATATTCAACAAATCTCTTGCTTGGCTAAATTTCTCACTATCTGGAAACTGGCCCTTGTTAACCCAGTTCACAAATGTGGTGGCAAAACCTGTACTGCCAACTACAGGCCCATCTTGATACTCTTCCCCCCTCTCCAAAGCACTGGAGAGGATTGTGGCTGACCAGATCACAGAGTACCTCCAGAAATACAATCTACAAAGCCCTCAACAGCATGGTTTCTGCAAGAACCATAGTACCTCAACTGCCCTGGTCAAGTTCACCCGGCTATTTACATAAGGCCCTGGATGGAGGCATGCTAGTAGGATCAGTCTTTATTGATCTCACAAAAGCTTGCAACATGATCAATCATTCCCTTCTACTCCAGCAATTACTGGCATTAGGACTGGCCACCAGCTCAGTCTGTTGGTTCCAGGACTACTTAGTGCACAGATCACCGAGCATTAAAACTGGAGCGGCAGTCTCTAGTGCAAGTGAAGTCACATTGGGTGTCCCTCAAGGGTCCATCCTTGGACCCCTCATCTTTAGCTTATTCTTGAATGCCCTATGAGCAAAATTATACTGTACACTTATAATTCAGTCATACTAACTAGCAACCATAACAATGACAAACTTCAAAATGAATTATAAGCTACCGTCTACTAAACTGAGGACTTGTTCAGCTCACAGAAACTACTACTCAGCTATAAGAAAACTAACACTATGCTTCTCTCCAGTCACCAACTCAAGAAAACTAATCCACTCCTCACCATTATTAACTACAAGGCAGTCCCACTTGAGCAAGCCCACTCATTTAAGTACCTTGGAGTCATGATTGATGACACCCTCTCTTTCTCTCTGCACATAGACCAAGTTGTGAAAGCTGTAAACTCTTGACTCGGTGTCCTATACAGGCACAGAAAATACTTAACACTCACTGCACTTCACATCTCTATCTCCAGCTCAGTACTATCAATAATAAACTATGGGCTGGTAGCATAGAGTGCAGCCTTGGACACTGCACTCAAACGGGTAGCCACAGCCTTAAATAAGTCTTGCTGATTTACTCTAGGGGTGGATAACCTTGCCCACACATGTGCCCTGTATGAGCAAACTGAATGGCTTAATCTGAGTAACAGTATAAAGTACCAGCTATGCCTTCATGGGGAAAAAGGCACTGCTAGGCCAAGCACCCCCCGCATCCAAAATATCCTCCAAGTGGTTCACTCGCTCTACGGCACAAGGGGCAAAGCTTGGAATTCCCTCAGTGTTCCTTTCAGTAGGACATCTCTTGGCCAATGCTCTTTCATGTATAGGGCACCTCAGTGGCTAAATAAGATTCCGGGCAAAATAAATACTGTAGTGTATCTTCCAGCCTTCAAGCTTGAAATGAAATAATGCCTAGGCAAATACAGTGCTTGCACTTGCATGATATGAATATTACCCCCCCCCAAAAAAAATAGCTATTGTCTATTCCAAACACCCTAGCAAACCCCTATTGTTGGATGGGTAACTGTTATCCTCTATTACTCCCACTTGTCTATATTCATCTTTCTGCCTATGCACTTGTATTCACAAAAGTGGGAGCAAGGCAGAAGCAGGAAACTACAGACCTGTTAGTTTAACCTCAGTGATAGGGAAAATGATGGAATCTCTTCTGAAGGAAAGAATTGTCAAGTATCTAGAGGCCAGAGGTGCACAGGACCCTAGGCAGCATGGATTCACAGCGGGAAGGTCATGCCAGACAAATCTGATAGATTTCTTTGACTGGGTGACCAAAGTAGTAGATCAGGGAGGGGCTGAGGACATGGCCTACCTAGACTTTAGCAAGGCATCTGACACAGTCCCACACAAAAGATTAATATACAAGTTAGCCAGCCTGGGAGTGGATCCCAAGATGACAGCCTGGGTAAAGAATTGGCTGGAGAATAGGACACAGAGAGTAGTAAATGGAGTCCACACTGAAGAAAGGAGGTTACTAGTGGGGCCTTGGGGCGTTCAGTGGCGGGTCCTCTTCAATGTCTTTATAAGCTTACATTGCAGAAGGACTGGAAGGAAAGTATGTCTCTTTGCAGATGACACTAAGATCTGCAAAAGAGTTGATGCACAGGGTGGGGTGGAAAGGATGAGAAGGGACTTGGCAAGGTTAGAGGAATGGTCAAATGTATGGCAGCTTAGATTCAATGCTAAGAAGTGAAGGTAATGCACCTGGGAAACAAAACCCAGGGAAGAGACACAACGGGGGTGAGATACTAACAACAACAAAATGGAAAGGGACCTGGGGTAAGTCATATCAGAGGACCTAAAGGTGGGCAAGCAATGTGAGAGGGCAGCAAGGAGGGTTGGGGTTACTGGGATGCATAGGAAGAGGCATCACCAGTAGAAAACAGGAAGTTATTATCCCTCTGTACAGACAGCTGGTGAGACCCCATCTGAGTACTGTGTGCAGTTCTGGAGACCCAATCTCCGCAAAGACATAGACAGGATGGAAGCTGTCCAGAGGAGGGCAACTAAAATGGTGCAGGGTCTGCACCAGAAGACATATGAAGAGAGACTTAAGGAGCTTAATATGTATAGCCTCGAGGAAAGGAGGGAGAGGGGGGACATGATAGAAACTTTCAAGTACCTCAAGGGAATCAACAAAGTCCAAGAGGGTAGCATCTTTCAAAAAAAGAGGTGTGCAAGAACAAGAGGGCACAATTTGAAGATAGAGGGGGCAGCTCAGAGGTAATTTAAGGAAGTATTTTTTCACAGAGAGGGTTGTGGATGCATGGAACGGCCTTTGGAGGAGGTTGTGGAGTCAAAATCAGTGGTGGAATTCAAGCATGCATGGACAGTCATAAGGCAATTCTGGGGGGTGGGGGTAAGAAGAAGTAGGCTGCTGGTTAACTAGGATCTGCAGCTTATCCAGTAGGTAGGTAGGGAAATGGGCAGACTGGGTGGGCCAAGTGATCCTTATCTGCCATCAAATTCTATGTTTCTATGTTTCTATGTAATATCTCCTCCTCCTCCAGCTGCTGCCTCACCCTTAATTCCTCTCACCCCCTAAGGTCTAGCCTTGTACACTGTACTCACTGACCTGATCTAAACCCTTTGCCTACTCCCCTCCAATAACCTGCCTCCCTTACAGCCTGATAATCCACAGACCTTCCTCCACCTGGCGCCACACTGAATCTACCCTCTATCCTTATGTCCCCCACAGTTCACATTAGTCAATGGTAACTGAACCCAGTTTTGACAAATGCCAATAAGTTCAGCTGCTGATATTCTGATTCAGTGTCCAAACTTCTTTATATAATATGTATGGTTGATGTTGCTTATGTATCTTGAGTCTTTGTCTATATGGTTTATACCAATTTGTAATGTCTTGCACAGCTGACATGAAACCTTTGTAAATGAGCATCCTGCTCAAAGGTGATTTCCAAAGTATTAAATAGATAAATAAAAATAAATAAATGAATAAATCTGAGGGATCAAGTGAAACTCCAAGCAATTCATAATGTATGACCCACACTGGCAATCTGCCATCTCACCTGTTTGTCATTACCTTACCACTGCTCATCTTTAACCTTGGTTTACACTTAAATAGCAACATTTTAGTTTTCTGAATATTCAGAATCATTTTACTCTTGGCCAATCATTCCATGATCTGAAAAAAATCATGAACCTAACTTGGAGCTCAGTTCTGTAAGGTTGTTGGAGCAGGCAGAGATTATTATTATTATTATTTAGCTTTTGTTGACCAGGTAAGTGCATTAGACAAATCCTGCCTATTTTCAGGCATGACCCGGGGGAGGAGGATACAAATGAATGCCAACTGACCTTGAACCAGACTAAGCTGTTGGTGGTATTTTTAGTGAATGAGGGAAATTTGGCCAGGACACCGGTGAAATTCCCCTACTTCCTGCTTCCTGTGAGCAGGGGGGACCCATTTTCTGGTGGGACCAAGATGGTGGAGGAGGAGGACGTCTGCTTGGTGGGAGAGCTGGCCTCTGCTCCCACTGTTAATGCTAAGGAGGCTGTCACCGCTAATATTGTGGATATGGACTCTGATACCGAGTTTCAGGATGCATCGTTTCTTTGGGAGGATTCAGTTACTTTTGTTGAACACCAAGAGGAGAATTCGTTTACTTTGTTTAAAACCTGACAATGTACAAGAACTTGGTACTACGAAGGAAGGGTCAGCGCTCACGTCAGTACCAGTGAAGCTTGATGCTCATTTGGCGTGCACTACCTTACCCCTGTCCCAGCAGCGAGGCTGCTCCTGTAATACCTACGGCTGAATTAGCTTCTTCAGGAGGCTCCGAGGAGCACCGTGAGTTATTGACATCTAACATGGATATTTTGGGTCTTACTGATGCTGTTCTTGTGACGACTACTAAGGGCTCTGCATCTAAAGCGAAGTCTTACGGTTTCAGAGCTTCATCCCTTACCAAACTAACTCCTCTTGTAAAAGTAGCAGGGTGTTAAATGAGGCTTGCTTACCAGAAAATAGTGTGGAGCTTCAAGCGACTGCAGAGTGTTTACCAGATAGACTCCAGCAGGAAAAACAATGCTTTGACAACAATAACTCAACTTCTGTCAAACTCTTGACTCCAGTATTAGACTTCAAAGGCCCTGAGGGGCGTGGTCACATTCCAGATAATCTCACTCTCATTCTGGGAGTGTCTGACTCTTCAGCTGCTTCTCTGCAGGCTGGCAGTAAAATCGCGAATATTAGTGAGTGCCTACAGCCTGAGAAGCCACTGCCTGATTTAAAAGAAAAAAGCCTATTTACTCTTAAACAACAAACTTTTCTTTGGGGTTTTCTTCCACTGCATTCACTCAGAACGAGTCTGCACCTTTAAGCAAATCAGCTGGGTTTGTGTTGAAAAACCCTATTGCTGTGGAAACTCAAGGGCAGCCTAATATTATCTACCAGTCCTCAGCCATCTCCCAAATTGGGGCAACTGAATTTTTCTTTTCTGATAAGACTATATTTAAACAGCCAAAACAAAATATTACACAACCTACTGTAACAGTCTCTTCCTCTAAAACTAGTGAAATGACTCAGAGTCCTGGTCTCCAGACAAAGCTCTTATGGGGCCGGCTGGGCGTAGGCTCCAACAGGCGTTGGAAGCCTGATCCGGCCTAGGATACAGATTTTCCTTTCACAGCACTCCCTGAGTGAAACCAGTTACCCAGCAGAAGGTTTTGACTGACAGTTTCCATGTTATAACAGAAGTGGCTGAGACATCACGACCTCCTTCTGCTGTTGAAATTCCTGTGGTACAGGCTTCAGTACCTTCCACTTCAAAATTAGACTTACCTCCCCGGGAGAAGGATTCTTCATCACAGAAGTCCTCCTTAACAAAACCCCCTTTCCAGAAACCTCTTATGTCAGAACTATTTTCCACCTCAAAGAGGGAAGCAGCACCTCGACGGTATGCAGTCCATATACGTTATAAAGGGGGTTTGGAAAATAGGCCGGACAGATACTATGTGGGGAAAACGCTACTAAAAGATTCTCTGCATTTTATTCCACAGGATGTTTTCGCTTTTATTAACATTTCTGGAGAGGACAACTTTGATATCAGTTTTCGGACACCTCATGGTTTGGATTTGTTTTGGGATCGATATAGTCAGGTGAAGTTCTCTCCCACATGGACCCCTTTTTGGTTATACCTCTCTCTAAGCCATTAATAAAATTTGTTACAGTTATGTTTAGGAATGAGGGGGTCCATGTGGAAGACATCACCTTCTGGTTATCTCAGAAATGTGAGGTATTAAGTAGCCCGGAACCTGTTTTAAATTCCGAATGTTTTTGGACAGGGGGCTGGAAATACAAAATTAAGCTGAGGCAATCTGAATCTGGGGTGGAACACATTCCGAATTCCTTTTTGTTGGGAAGAGATAGGGGGGTTTGTTTTTATGGAGGACAGCCCCATGCTTGCTATAAATATGGGTCTAGGATACATCTTTCAAGTGTTTGTGATCAGCCACGTTGTGACAATTGTGGGGAAGTGGGGCATGTAACCATGCAATGTGTTAATAATTCTAGGTGTGATCTCTGTGAAGAGTCTGGCCACAGTTTTTGTGAATGTTCTTGAGCTGCTAAGAACAAGGTGTCTTGCATAAGCCCAGACCTTCTAATTCAGAAGGCCCAGGATGCGGCTGCCCCCCGCCCCTCCCCCTTTTTCTTCCTTACACTGTTACCATCTCCTTCCTTAATAAAAAAAAGAGTCTACTGGTACGGATTCTACCACCTTTATTTCTTCCAAGAAACCTGACAAAGTAGTACAAATACGGACTCTGGACGGTGGAGGAAAAAACCTTGCATGAGTCCACCTGGCCCTTTAGAATTTCCTCCGGTATGCTACACTGAGGGAGGTATCTGAGGTTGCTGGAAAGGAGTCTGGGGTTCCAGTCCCTGGGTTACCTTTGCCTAGACGAAGATCAGCTAGGAATTTGCATCCCAAATCTCCCCATTCTGCTCCCATCACAGAAACCAGTAATGCATATGCGGCCCTTTTTACCCCATGGGGGGATACAGAGATGGAATTGGGAGATTCAGACTCTCAAAAGTCCTCTTTCTCCACTCTGTCACAAACAGTGGATACTTATAAAGAGAAGAAAAAGAAAAAAAGGAAAAAATAGAGGGTCTGACTATATTTTTGTAACCTACAATGAGGTTTTTCTGGGGATCCTTAAATACTCATAGCTTGCAAAATACCGCTAAAAGGCAGGCTCTTTTTCATTATCTACACGATCAACATATATCTGTGTGTTTTTTACAGGAAACATGGATGCACTCTGTAGAACAGTTAACTTCTTTCAAGCGAGATTGGGTTTGGGGACCTTCCTTTTGGTCCTTTGGAATAGATAGAGCAGATGGCATAGGCATTATTTTCACTTCATTTTCTTTCACACTGCATAATTTAATTGACCTTATACCGGGTAGAGTTTTGATATTGGATGGGAAATGGCATGGTACATGCTGTTGTTTCATTAATATTTATAGCCCTCAAACAAAAGCCAGTAGAGTGACCTGTTTCAAAAACATACAACCTTTCTTGGTGACATCTGTTAAGGTACTATGGGGTGGGGATTTTAACTGCACAATTACTGATTTGCCCAAACAGAATAAAAAAATATATTGTGATTCACATCCGTTAGTTAACATTGTTAAATTGGCTGGTCTACTCAACTGCATTTCCTTTTCTTCCCAAGGACCTCAATATTCCTTTAGAAAAGGGAAAAATTTTTCTTTAATAGATTATATGTTGGTTTCCCCTTCTATGCAAATTAACTCTTTTGAAATTATTCCATGTGAATTCTCAGATCATTCCTTTTTATTATGCAAATGCCAGTTACCAGGTTCCCTTGAGCATAGGCAGGTTAGATGGAAACTTAATAATTCCATCCTAGACACACCCATATACAGTCAGGGGTGAAATATATCTTAAAAGCCAGATTGTCAGTGGTCTTCCTTTATTCTGATTTAGGGGACTGGTGGCTGGAGACCAAGGCTGATTTACGGAATTGGTTTAAAAAACAAGGGGTAAAAATGAAAAATTATAATTTTTTAAAATACTTGTCTCTTAGACAGCAGCTCCAGAGACTCGCTACGATTGCATATTCTTCTCAAGGTGACTATTCTGATCAAATTGTTAAGTTGTAGGAAGAAATGAGGGTATTTCAGTACAATAGAGCTAAGATGTTGCAAGCTATCCTCACTAATGGTGTAAAAAAATCCCCTATGGGGGATCCCTTTGAAGCTTGTAAAACCTTGAGGGATTCCTCTAATATGAACTCATTAAAGAAGCCTGATAATTCTATGGCTATAACTGTTCCACAGTTAAGGGAATTAATTATAAGTCATTTTCGGTCTTTAGAACCTTCCCTCCCAATTTTGGATAAATCCATGCTTTCATATTTGAGTGTCATTAACGCTCCCTCTGAGTTAACAGAAGCCTCTAAATTATTGGAACCCATTTCTCAAGAGGAAATTTTAAATGTTATATGGAATTTAAAACCAAACATTTCACCAGGAATGGATGGCTTATCCAATAATTTGTATAAAGCCTTTTCGATTGAGCTGGTTCAATGTCTCTTTATTTTATTCCAGTATTTTATTAAGAATACTGTGTTTTTTCCCTCATTTTCTGACGGATTATTAGTTTATTTATTTAAATCGGGGGATAAACATAATATTAAGAATTGGCAGCCTATTACCCTCCTTAATTCAGATTGCAAAATCTTTACCAGTATTTTGAATAATCGACTAAAAAACTATGCCAGGTTGGTGATTTCCCCCTTCCAATTTAGTGGGATACCAGAAAGAAGGATTCAATCAGCACTAATGATTGTGCGTGATGTCATTGAACACCTCTCTGTATCGGGCATAGTTAATTGTATGGTCGTAGCAGATTTAGAAAAAGCTTTTGATAGAGTACATTTACTCTTTTGGTTTTTAACCTTAGAACATTATGGGGTTCCAGCGCAAATAATTAATTTAATTAAAATGTTATACAAACATAATGCCGTCTTTCCCTTTTTGAAAGGTAGCACGGCTGAAAGTTTTTTTATACATACAGGAGTGCGTCCGGGTTGTCCTCTCAGCCCTCTGCTTTATATATTTTCATTAGATCCACTATTGCAGAAATTAATCACTATTCAGCAATGGACTGGAATTTCAGATAATTTATCCCAGGATCAGCAATTCTTATTACAGGCCTATGCAGATGATTTAATTTTGTATTTTTCTGATCCGACTTCTGTGCATACATTTTTAGAAGCTTTTGATGACTTTTCAAAAGTGTCTAATGCCAAATTGAATTTGCATAAAACAAAAGGGTTGTTTATTGGAGCAATGGATCCAGCTGAGGTTATGCTGGAGGGTATCCATATTACACGAACCCCCTTTAAAATTTTGGGTATCCTGTTTGGTCCTCAGAATATGCCGGTTGAAAACTGGGAATCGGCTATTCAGGTTGTGGAAAATAAGGTAAATAGATGGAAGAAGTGGAAACTTTCAAAACTAAAACGCCTACATGTGATTAAACAGTTTCTTTTGCCCTGTCTGTAGTACATAGCCATGATTTTCCCGCTCCCAGTTAACTTAGAAACAAGGGTTTATTGTTTATTTTTTCAAATGCTTTGGGGTAACCGTTTAAATCCGATAAAGAGATGTTATACCTATTTGAATGTAAAAACAGGAGGACTTGGGATGGTGGACCCTGTTGTTTTTGTACATTCCCTATTTATTACATGTACAGTTAAGAGTGGTTTAAGCGTAGTAAAAGGGATTAAGTTAAAATGGATTTTTAGATCTCTGGGCAAATATTTTATGAATTGGCATATTTTGGCCCCTAAATTGCACCCCCGTATCCCTATTCCCCCATATTTTCGGCCAGCTGCTAAAAAATTGTACAGATGGGGAATAACAAAAGAGTTAATTTTGAATAATAACATGAAGGGATTTTACCAATTAATAATGGCTAACTTGTACCCTCAAGATCCATGCTTTAGAATTGTCCTTCAACGCTCAATTCTAAGGTATTGGCCCAGTTGAATAATTTCAGATTCCTCATATACAATGGGAAAGCATGATGGTTGATTGTTTATAGCGGCTTGAATATTCGGGGTAATGCCAAATATAAGGCAATCGAAGAAAGGAACGCCCCTATCTGGACTGCATAAATTTGGAGGAGTCAATGGAGCATTTTTCCTACAGTGTTCTTATTCAAAGGTTTGTGGACTTATTTGGCAACTTTATGTTGCTTCAAATGGCTTACTCTTCTTTCCTATGATGTTTTGATCCTAGGATGTTATCCTGCAAGCCTTTCTTATTTTCATGAGGGACATTGTCTTTATTTTTTGTTGCTTACGGTTTTATTTATGGCAAGCTAGATGCCAATGGGTAATATACCAAAGGAAAATGCCTTATATTTGTTTTAGCATCTTGGTTACAAATGAACTTTCAAAATTTATTCCCAGGATGCACAGAGGTTAGCTCCTGCTACGCTCCTGAAGTGGTGGAAAGGGTTTCTTCATTTTATAAAGTTCAAGTAATGTTTTGTTCCTTTCTAATGAATTTCTTTTTGCTTTATAGGATTTATTGCTTATTTTTGTATTTTTCTTCACAGTAGCTTGCATCTATATTGTATGATTAGTTTTTAAGTTTACTGTGTTGCTCTGTTATGTTTGTTATTTCAATAAAAACTCCGCTACTCTTTTCGATAAGTGCCATGGGATCTTTAACATCCACCTGAACTACCACCAATCCAGGCAGATGGGACCTTGTTTTTAACGTCTCATCCGAAAGACGGCACCTCAGAAGTACAGCACCCCTCTCATGCTGCATTACAGTGTCAGTACTGGGATATGAACCCAAGTGCCAGATGTGGGAACTGAACCCACAGCCCTCTGATCTCCCGGCCTCAGAGGCAAGTGTGCTACCTACTGAGCCACTGACATTGATGATCAGATCATCTTCATAAAGTAGTGTCTTAAACTTCGAGCTAAAGAACAGTAAGTTACTCATGTACAATAAGAAAAGCCGAACATCTGCAGTATGCAGACTTTGCAAAATGTTGCCTATATTTATGTTTTAGTTATTTCTATCTAATTTGGTAATTATTCATTCAAACACCTCCAAATGTGGCACATGTTCAGTTCCATACTACATATGTATACAGTAGCAGCCATCACCAGCAGCAACCATATTATGGTGATGGTGTACCACAATGCAATATCAAAAACTACAGCTGTATTCAGCAGAATGCATTTTTCGCAATACCGGACTTACAGTAGGAGGCAAAATCATGTATCCCCATTCTCAGTGATGCTGGCTACCACTGTGTGAATGCCATGTTTCATTTCTCTAGCTTTAAAGGGGGCTGAATTATAACTAAACATTCAGATATTTGTAGATTAAATTTTGCAACTATGCAAACTGTAAAATGATAAGCCCCTGTAACTTTAAAACTAAAGAACACAATGCCATCGTGTTTGGCAGCCTAGGTTCATAGACAATAAAATGGAGGCCATGCAAACCAACTATTTTATCTGTTGCTTAAATGTCCATGTTTTAAGCAGGCAATCATTGCAAAATAGCATTGATGATTGTAGTCAAGCTTCATTAGTTCTTATGAAAATTGTGAAATTTTTTGGAAGCCACATCCATGAATTGTTCCTAGCCAAACGCCTGACTTATCATGGACAAAACACAACTGTGTTAAGTATGGACACGTTTATGCAATTGCGCTTATACTTTGACTAACTAGATCATAGAAACATAAAATTTGACAGCAGATAAGGACTGCTTGACCCACCTAATCTTCCCATTTTGCTTACCTGTTTCATGTACCACAGATCCTGAATGATCTGCAGCTTACCCTCTCTTTCCTATCGCTAGAGATCCTTTATGTCTGTCCCTTGAGTTTTTGAATTCCCCAAGCATTTTTGTCCCTACGACCTCTGCTGGGAGGCTGTTCCATGGATCCACCACCCTTTCTGTGAAAAAATACTTTCTCACATTACCCCTAACTCTACCCCCCTCTATTTTAATATCATAGCCCCTTGTTCTTGAACATCTTTTTCTTTTAAAGATGCTACCCTCTTGTACCTTATTTATACCATTGAGGTATTTGAAAGTCTCTGTCATATGCCCCCTCTCTCTCCTCCAGAGAATACATATTGAGATCCTCCAGTCTCCCCTCATGTGACTTTTGGTGCAGCCCCTTCACCATTTTTGTCACCCTTCTCTGAACCGTTTCTATTCTGCTTATGTTCTTCTGGAGATAAAGCCTCCAGAACTGGACACAGTATTATAAATAAGGTCTCACCAGTGTTCTGTACAGTGGCATCACCACCTCCTTCCTTCTGCAGGAGATGCCTCTCCCTATGCAACCCAGCATTCCACTGGCTCACCTTGCAGCCTTCTCACATTGTTTAGTAACCTTTAGATCATCAGATATGATTACTCCCAGGTCCCTTTCCTGTTTGGTGGCCATCAGTACCTCCCCCCATCATGTACTCTTCCCTTGCATTTCTGTGCTCTAAGTGCATGATCTTGCACTTCTTTGCATTGAATCATAACTACCTGTAGCTCAAGTTAGCAATCTTTGATAATGAACCATGCAAAGCTGACCAAGTAGTGTGGGGGGCTGAGGCACTGGATGCCTTACCTCTCATCACACCAGTGACCTGTGTTTGGGAACAAGCACGGGTTGCCGGGGGTCGGCTGGGGGTGGATGGGCTGGGAGTGGATGGATCAGCCACCAGGCAGTTCTCCTCTCCCAGATTGAGGAAGTAGGCCTCCCTGGTTCTTAGCTGCCACTAAGTGGAGGCTCGATAGTAGTGTCAGGCATTGGGGAGCTGACACTAGGCCAGGTAGGTGGATCGGGGGGGTGCTCGGTGCCGGCGTACATGAGTGCCTCCATGACCATGCGCAGCCATCTTGGCTGAGGTTCCCAGGGAAGTAATAGAGAAAATCAGCAGAAAATACCCCCAGAAGCCAGGATAAGGACCAACCCCCTGTAGGCTCTGTACCAGTGACTGGGCACATGCCACAAGTCCTGTAGCAGAGTATACCAGGCATAAGGTAAGTCACAGAGGAGCCAGGTGACAGGACTGGGGGTCAGTTGGAAGGAGACACCAGGGAGAAAGGAGGATAAAAATGTGTATGTATATATATATATATATATATATATAAAAAGAATGAACCATGCATGGATTACTACTATCAGTGCGGGAACTGCTCATGAAATTGTCTCTTGTAACTGTAGGTTTCCACATTCTTTGGCTTTTGAACCATTGTGCACCGATGTGATTTTTCTATGAATTATTTCACTTGGGTCACAATTAGTGGTTTCTCTTTATACATGAAATGAATGTGTAATAGTGCTGCAAACATGCAGAGTTGCTCCTTTACATGCAGTCCTGCATGTTAAATGACATCTCATGAAGAATGATGTACTGTTGCTTTAAATTATGACTTTAGATATGAATGGGTTGCATTGAAGCACTGTCCCCTGAAAAAGAGTCTTATTTTGGACTCCAAGCACCAGTGGTTGTGCCATGCTCGTGCCAACATTCTTCTATTAAATATTTGAGTTCTCCTTTACATGCAATCCTGCGTGTTACATGACATCTCAAAAAGAATGATGTGCTAGTACTTTAAATGATTATTTTAAGTATGGATGGGTTGCCTTGAAGCTCTTCCCCCTGAAAAAGAGTCTTGTTTCAGACTCAGAGCACCAAGGGTTGTGCCATACTCTAGCCAGCACAGTTCTATTAAATATTTAGCATAGCAACCTGATCTGTATTTCTTTATTTTGGAATTTTGTCACGGTACTATAAAACAGGTTCTGGAGGGCAGCTGTAGTTTTGTTTTGCTCATTGATATTACATATTTGGTATGCATCTGACTGATATTTAGAAAATGTGGGCCAGGATTCACAAAAAAGACAAAGTGCCATACAGATGTTTGCACTGCACCTCTCGGTTGCGCTGGTGGGCAATCCTGCTATTCACAATTGGATAGTGCAGTGTGCTATCCGACTGTGAATAGGGGCAGGTGGGGGAAGTGCTAACCCAGGAAAACCACCAGGAACCCCAGTAGCGCTGCCCCCACAGCCAGCCAGGAGAATGGGCTGGTAATAGAATACATGCTCTAAGGTCCTATTCATTAAACTGGCCATGCAAATAAGTCCATTGGGCATGCAAGGTGAAATAGGCCATTAATGTGCTTATTATGGACACATTTGCATTGCCCATGTCTGGCCTAGTGCAGCCCCCCCCAACCAGCCCATGACCAACACATCCGCAGTCCTCTGGTGTAGTGCTCCTCCATCCTCCAATCGCTGTCCCCAATTACTATAATGTATCCTGGTAGTCCGGGGTTCCTCCTCCGACCCCGATCGCTGACTCATGTAAAAATTAAATGTTTCCATAGTATAGTGGTCCCTCCCTTGTCTCCAGTCACCTCCCTGAAGAAATAAATACATTCCTTGGTAGTTCAGGGTTCCTCCCCCCTCCCCTATGGCTGTCCTCATAATAAAAAACATTTCCATAGTGTAACAGTCCCTCCCCCCCAATCCCCAACCTCATAATTAAAAAACCCTTTTCATGGTGTAGCAGTCCCTCCCACCTCCCCAATTGCCAATCACCGACCCCATGACAAATATCCTCTTTCTATAGTATAGTGATGTCCTCCCCTGCCCTGATCACCAACCCTATTAGAACTGTTTCCATAGTGTAGTGGTGCCCTCCCCCACCTCAATTGCTGACCTATCCCGGAACAGTGGCCATAGTGTAGTGGTCCCTGTCCCCTCACTGACTGCTGTCCCCACATGCTGTAAAAATTTTCCATAGTGCAGTGGTGCCCTCCCCTGCCCCGATCGCCAACCCTATCAGACATGTTTTCATACTGTAGTGGTCCCTCCTTCCCCCCTCCACAGTCACTGATCACTGTGCCCGAACTCGAAAACCCTAACTTCCTGGGAGCCTAGGGCACCTCCCCCACCTTGTCCAGTGTGACCCACCATCCCTCCAATCCCAATCCCTGATCGGTGACCAGCACAGTCCACCTCTCACCACTGTGACTGACTGCTGACTGAGCCCTTATGGAGCATGTGCAGTCTACAGTATGGCTTAGTGATTGTGACTGACCAAAATTCAGGTAACAAAACCAAAAATAATCAATGTTGGTAAAGCAGAAAATGAATATTGGGAATGAACAAAATGATAATCAGAAAATTAAAAATGCAAAAACATAGAATAAGGAATAACAGAATGGTAAACAGAAAAAAATCTTTAAGCAAAAATAAATGATCTAAACAACTACTGAGTTAATATCAAACATAAAACAGAAGCAACCCCGCCTTCCTACCTGCTCTATATTTTATTTTATTTATGTATTTTACAATTTTTGACCAGAAAAGGCACACTAAGCTGATGCTTGTTTCCAGGTGTGTCCTGGAAGGACAAGGAAGTTAAGTGATTTGCTCATGGTCACACAGTACGCAAGTGGTGGCTATGGGATTCAAAGCCAGTTCTCCTGGTATACAGCTCAGTGCTCTTAACCACTACACTATACTGCCTCCCATCATTATGAAACATATTGTAACCCTGTATGGCCACCTCTCAGCTGTGGTTGTCCGTGCACCATGATTCTGTTATGGCCACCAGATCCTGGTCTGCCGCTGCAATGGTAGCCTCAGGTTCAGGAATTTTGTTTCCTAGGCTTCTTGCATTGGCGCACATGGCTCTCCACTCCTTCTGTGTTTATGTTCCTCCCTGCCTCTGTTTTGTCCTACCTTCCTAAGTCCATGCTTTACCCTTACATAGAAACATACAAACATAGAAACATAGACTTTGATGGCAGATACAGACTGCTTTGCCCATCCATTCTGCCCATTTCTCCCAACCTACACTACTACATAAGACCATGCCCTATCAACAGCTCTTTCTCCTTCCCCCTTCCTTTCCACTGTGATTCCTTTGTGTTTATCCCACGCATTCGTCAACCCCACCACTGTTTTTACCCCACCACCTTGGCTGGAAGGCTTTTCTGGAATCCACCACTCTTTCTGTGAAAAAGTACTTCCTCACATCTCTCAGGAATTTTCAGCCCCCACCCAGTTTCATAGCGTGTCCCCTTATTCTTGAGCACCGTATCCTATGAAAAATACTCTCCTCCTGTACCTTACATACCCCTATGAGGTATTTAAAAGTTGCTACCATATCTCCACTCTCCCTCCTCTATTCCAGGGTGGACATATTGAGGTCCTTTAGTCTCTCCTCATAGAGCTTTTAATGCAGACTCCGCACCATTTTAGTTGCCCTCCGCAGGACTGCCTTCACTCTGTCTATGTCCTTCTGGAGATGTGGTCTCCAGAACTAGACACAATACTCTAGGTGGAGTCTTTCTAGTGATCTATACAAAGGCAACACCACCTCCCTCTTTCTGCTGGTGATACTCCTCTCTATGCACCTCAACATCCCACTTGCCTTCTCTAATGCCTTGTTGCACTGCCTGGTTACCTTTGGGCCATCCAATATCTTTACACCAGGTCTTTTTCCTGCTTGCTGATCATCAGTACTGTGCCCTAAGTGCATTATATTGCACTTTTTCACATTGAAACCCAGCTTCCATACCCTTGACAACTCCTCTCGTTTTCTCAGGTCTCTGCTCATCCTTTCCACACACCCTTGGAATGTCCACCCTATTGCAGATTTTGGTGTCATCCACAAAGAGGTAGACCTTCCCTTCAAGCTCCTCTGCAGAGTCACTTATAAAGACATTAAAGAGGACTGCTCCCACACTGATCCCTGAGGCACCTTCCCTCCTTTGGAGTGAACTCCATTCACCACCACCCTCTGTCGACTATCCCCCTAACCAATTTCTTATCCAGTTTGCTACCTTTGAATCCACTCCTAAGCTACTGAGCTTGTTTACTAGTCTCCTATGTGGAACAGCATTGAATGCCTTACTGAAATCTAGGTAGGCCACATCCACCACTCCACTCTGATCTAGTTCCTTGGTCACCCAATCAAAGAAATCTATCAGTTTCATTTGACATGACCTCTCCCATGTGAAACCCTGCTGCCTTGGGTCTTGTAACCCACTGAATTCAATATATTCCACAATCATTTCCTTCAGCAGTGATTCCATTAACTTTCCCACCACCAATATCAGGCTGACTGGTATATCATTGTCAGCCTCCTTCCTGCTACCACTTTTGCATAGTGGGACTACATCCACCCTCCTCTAGTCCTCCAGAGCCACTCCTGTTTCCAGTGAGATGTTAAATAGAACTGTCAGAGGTGCATCCAGTATTTCCCTGAGCTCCCTCAATACCCTTGGATGCACCCCATCTGGCCCCTTCACTTTGTCCACCTTCAGTTTAACAAGTCCCTTCGGGGATCTCTTCTCCAAAAAAGGACTAGTGTCTACTTTCCTTGCTCCCTCTAAAACTTTTGTTACTTTTTTGGAGCCACTCCCCTTCTCTTTCCTCTGAACACTGATCAAAAGTATTTGTTCAGAATTTCTGCCTTTTCCTGGTCCTCCTTTGCACAGTCCTCCCCTTCCCTTTTTAACCTTACAATCCCACCCCTGGTCTTCCTCTTTTCAATTACATATCTAAAAAAATTATTTCCCCTTTCGTTACCTCCTGGGCTATTCTCTCTTCAGTTTGCACCTTTGCACTCCTTATAGCTTTCCCCTGCTTCCATCTCTTTCCCCAATAACCTCCCTATACTCCTCCCTCTGCATCTCCTTATACCTTCTGAATGCTACTTTTTTAAATTTTTACCTTGTCAGACACCTCTTTCGAGAACCATAGTGGTCTATTTTTCCTCTTGCTTTTGCTCACTTGTTTGATGCAGAGTTTTTTTGCCTTTACTATGCTCCCCTTTATCTTCACCCACTGTCCCTCCACCCACACAGGTCACCCACCCCTGCTAGGTCAACCCTTGAGGCATTCACCAATCTTTTTAAAATCTGCCCTTCTAAAGTCCAGGATCCTCACCCTTAAGTGGTTCAGTTCCACAGCCATCCTTATATTGAACCACACCATACAGTGATCATTAGTCACCAAGTGTCTTCCCACCTTAACGTCTGCAACACTGTCCCTGTTAGTGAGTACCAGGTCCAGTATTGCCCCATCATGAGTGGGGTCACTGACTAGTTGCCTGAGGAGTGCCCCTTGCAGAAAGTACAGGATGTCCCTGCTTCTAGCTGAAGCTGCTGCTGGTAAGTTCCAATCCACATCTGTCCACTTCATATCCCCCACCAGCAGCACCTTCCCCTTTTCTGCTATCTTGCCAACAACTTCCACCAGTACCTTATCTAATTCCTCCATCTGTGCTGGAGGTCTGTAGATCACTCCATTGCGAATACTGGCTCATTTCTCATCTCCAGGGAGACCCTCAGTACCTCTGCCTCCCATTGTATTCCCTGTATCTCTGTGGCTTTTATGCTTTCTCTCACACATAAAGCACCACACTTCCTCCTTTCCTTCAAACCCAGTCCTTCCTTGGCAGGGTATAGCCTGGTATAGCCATGTCCCAGTCATGGTTTTCAGTGCACCATGACTCAGTAATGGACACAATGTCCAGGTCAGCTTCTGCCATGATTACTTCTAGGTCCAGAATCTTAATTCCCAGACCTCCAGCATCTGCACACATAGCCTTCCAGATTTCGATTCCGCTCTGCTTGTTGCTCCCTTTTTTTCCTTTTTCCATCCCTCCTACCCACTTCTTTTTTAGTGCTTCTGTTTCTTTCACCCTTTATCTCAATCACCCTGCTCCCTTTATTAATTCGCACCCTGGGATAGTCCTCTTCCCTTGGGCTCTCCTTACTCTCTACTTCAGCTTGTGGAGAGGGAGGCAGATTCTGACTCCCCCAATTCTTTCTTCCACACCTCTTGGCTAGTTTAAATGTTCATCAAAGTAACATTTAAACCATCCACTGAGGACTGTGGTTTCTCTCCTGGATGGATGCAGGCCATCACCCCTGTATAGGCCCTTATCCTCCAAGGTGGGTCCCCAGTCCCCAATGTAGCTGAACTCTTCCTCTCCACACCATTCCTTAAGCCATGGGTTGAAGCTCCTGGTGCAGAGTTACTTCTCCTTTTCCTATTATAGACAGTCAGCACCTCACCGAAAACCACTGAGCGAGCTACCTGTCTAAGACTCTTCCCCAGCTCCCTAAACTCCCCCTGCAGTATCCTAGCCCTGTCCCTAGTCAAATCATTAGTCCCCAGGTGGACAATGACATACACCTCTCCCTCCCATCCTGCTACCCTAGTGATCCACAGGATTCGTTTCCCATCCCTCTGGGTCTTGACACCAGGTAGACAGCTAACCTGCCTCCCCCCCTTTTCTATTCCCAAATCTGTCCCCCTCACAATTAAGTCCCCCACCAGAAGTTGCTAACTCCTCCTCTAGGATCCTCTACCACCCTCCTTGGGGTCTTCACTATGGAAGGCCCCCACATTCCTCATGGTCACTACTGTGGGTGCTTCCGTCTGACAGTCCTGCCCCACCAGAGTGGTGCAGGAATTTTGTGGTGAAGTAAGTGCCTTAGCTGGGACTTAAAGACCCAGGCCACCTGGAATACTGTTCCAGTTGCACTACTAGCTGCACCATCAAGGCCTTGTGCCCTTCTCTTTTCCTTGCTAGTGTCCTTCCCCTTTGTATCTTCCATCTGTCCGCTCTTCCTAATTTTTTCTGAGCCTTAGATTCACCTCCAGACCCTTCATAGCCCTTTCCCCTATGCACCTGTATGAGGAATTTATTTCCCCTGAACTTTTCCTCTTTGCTGCTTCATTTTCGGGGGACTATGGGGGGGAATTTACTGCCTTCCTCAGTTTTTCTACCTCTCCCTTGGACAGTTTAAATGCCCATCAAAGTAGCATTTAAACCTTCCATCCAGGAGTGCTGATCCACTCCTGGATGGATGGAGGCCATCACCTTTGGCTTTGATAGATTTCACCTGAAGTTTATTTATTTAAGAGTTTAACCAGGAAGGCATACTGAGTGGGGTACCGCTTGATTCCAGATGCATCCTGGGGACAATACGGCATAACAAAGTGAAGCATACAATATAACAAATAGAGTCAGTAAAGGCAAGATGACAGTAGGTTACAATCCAGACACAGTATAACAGGGTACAGAAATAAAAGTGCATTAGTTAAGCTAGCTGTTGTGCAGATACAGGTAAAGTAAGGAGATGGGTGCAGTGGTGCAGTCCAGTGCAGCCACAATTGTGGTTCCAGACAGGAAAGGGTGCATAGGGATCATAAAACTGGGTAATGGGGGGTTCAGAAGTTGTCAGAGGACGAGGATGCAGTGTGTGGATGTGCAGACCAGTCCAGCCATGACTGTGATTCCAGGTAGGGAGGGAGTGGAAGAAAACAAAACTGAATACATGTGTGTTCAGAAGTTGTACAGAGTGAGCCATGGGGGGGGGGGTAGTTGTCATAGTGCTGAGAATGTTGTTAGGAACATGAGCAAGTTTAGTTGTCATAGCACTGAGAATGTAGTTAGAAACATGAGAAGGAGGTGGCGAAGTGTGCTGACAGGAAATCATTTAGGTGTGGTGAGGGTAAGGAGTGCCGAATGTCTGGAGAAAGGGAGTTCCAAATCTTGGGCATACAGTAGCTGAAAGCTGCTGGACCTGACGAGGAAGATCTTTGAGGAATAAAGAGGAGTCTAGAGTCCAATTTCCTGAGCTTGTATATGGGGAAGGGGGGTGGATGGACAGGGCCAAGGAGAAAGAGGGAGGGTGTTTGTCCAATACTTGGCAGTGAAGTGAGCAGTGTGAGGACCTACAGTCCTGAATGGAGAGTAGGCCTAAAGTTTGGTAGAGGGTGCTGTGGTGGGTGGAGTAGGGACAATCAAGAGCAAAGAGACAGAAGGAATGGAAAAGGGGGTCCAGTCTGGTCAGGGAGGACTTGGGTGCGGCACTGTAGATTACATCACCATAGTCAAAAATTGGCAGTACCATTTTCTGTATTATGGCTCTGTGAGCTGGCAACAGGATGCAGCCACAATTGTGGTACAGGGCACCCAACCTAGTGTGGAGTTTTTTTGGATTGCATCAAAAGTGTACAAAAAAATCAAGGTGCTGGTCAAGCCAGACTCCCAGGTATCTGAAGGCAGAGCAGGCCTCCAGAGGCCTCCCATCAAGGCTGTGGAAAGATGGTGGGGAGGTGAGCTGAGCTAGTCTCTGCCTTGTGCCAAAGGACTTGGAGACTTTTTTCTTGGCATTGAGGTGGAGTTGGTTTGAGTGAAACCAGAGCTGGACATTGTTGAAATCCTGCTGCAATCTGGTTGCTACATCCCCAGCAGATGGGCCCGATGTGTGCAGCACTGTGTTATCTGCATACATGTGAATGGAGGTGTGGGGGCAGATGGACGGTAGGTCATTTAGAAAAATGGAGAACAGGAGATGCCCCAGAATGAAGCCCTGTAGAACCCCTGAGGAGTCTTGGAGGGGGTCAGAGGTAACGTTGACAATCCTGACTGATTGGGTCCAGCCAACCAGGTAGGCATGGAACCAGGCGGTGGCCGAATGGGAGAGGCCTACACTGGAAAACTTAGCCAGGAGGAGGGGATGGGATACTGTGTTGAATGCCTTTGCTAGGTCGACAAAAATGGCTGAGGTGATGATCCCTTTAGTCATTGCCATGAGGATGGAATCCGTTAGCCATAGAATGGAGGTGGCGGTGGAGTGGGATTTTCTGAAATCAGACTGGAAGGTGGTATAGAAGGAAGAGGAGTCAAGGAAAGTGGAAAGTTGAGAAAGTACACATTTTTCTTGGAGCTTGGCTAAGATAGGTAAGAGGGAAATAGGTCTGTAGATATTGGGCGCGGATGGGTCGCCACACTTAGGTAGAAGAATTACCGTGGCATGTTTCCATTCTGCAGGTAATGAGGCTTCCGAGATAGACAGGCTGAAGATCACAGCCAGAGGGACAACTATGGTAGGGACCAATAGTTATAACATTTTAGCAACTAGGCCTGTGGGACATCTACCCTTGGTTGGGTTGAGTGCGATGAGGGCATTGTACACCTCCAGTGGAGTTACTGGGTGAAGGGAAAAGGAGTGGGTAGATGTGAGGTCTTGGCAGGCTTGAGGAGAGTGGAGCAGGTGGGGGGTGTGGAAGAGCAGAGCAGAAAGTAGTGCTGTTAACAAAATAAGAATTGAAGGCTGTGACTACCACGGGGGGGGGTAATTTACTGTGGATGAGCCTATATTTAGGGACGGTATTGGAGGCTGGAAGGGGGGCTGAGAAGTGATTTGAGGTCCCTCCAGAATTTAGCGGGATGGTTTATGTTGCCGTGGAATGCTGTGTTGAAGTACTTAGCCTTTTCCTGCCTGATTAATCTTGTGCAAGTGTTGTGCAGAGTACGGTACTTCAGGTGGTCTTGTTGCAGCCCAGATGCTTAAAAAACTTTCTATGCCAGGTCTCGGGCTTTGAGGCAGGCAATGATCTCAACTGAGATCCAGGGAAGGTGCGCACCTCACACCCTGGCTTATCTGATAGGGGCGTGGTGGTTCCTGATGGCAAGGAACCTAAATTTGAAACCCTGTAGGGCAGCATCTGTGGAATTTGCATGGTAGACGAAGGACCAGTCAACATCAGCCAGGTCTTGTAGAAGAGCAGCAATGTTTAGGGCTTTGTAAGATAGAAGTTGACATCAGATAAGGACCGCAAGGCCCATCCAGTTTGCCCATTTCTTTTTCTGCCCTAGAAATGTGCCATCGGCCTTTGCTCTGTCAGTGGCCTATCTATTCATACTCATCTGTATTGCTCCCTTATGCCTATCCCATGCCTGTTTGAAGCCCTGCACTGTATTCATAGCCACCACTTCCTGAGGTAGGCTGTTCCATGCATCCACCACTCTTTCTGTGAAAAAGAATTTCCTCACATTCCCCCTTAATCGGCCTCTCTCTAATCTCATGCTGTGTCCTCTTGTCCTGCTATTTTTCTTATATTTAAACATGTTAGACTCTTTCACCTTGTTAATGCTCTTAAGGTGTTTGAATGTTTCGATCATACCACCTCTCTCCCTCCTTTGCTCAAGGGTATACATATCGAGCTCCATTACTCCATCCTCATATGTCTTCTGATGCAGTCCCTGCACCATTTTGGGTGCCCTTCTCTGGACTGCCTCAATTTGGTTAATGTCCTTGTGAAGGTGTGGCCTCCAATACTGCATGCAGTACTCCAGATGGGGCCTAACCAGTGTCTTGTAAAGAGGGATTATTACCTCCCTCTTACGACTTGTGATACCCCTACTAATACACCCTAACTTCCCCCTAGCCTTACCTACTGCTTTAGAGGTCCGCTTGGATGATTTCAGGTCATTGGTGATGATGATGCCCAAGTCTCTTTCTTCCTTTGTGACTGCCAGTACCTCCCCTCCCAGCCTATAGGTGGCTTCAGGGTTTCTCTTCCCTATGTGCATGATCTTGAACTTCTTTGCATTAAATCCCAGTTGCCACTCTTCTGACCATTTTGCTAGTTTATCCAGATCTCTTCTCATTCTTCCCACCCCATCTGGATCATCTACTCTGTTGCAGATCTTGGTGCCATCTGCAAACAGACAAGCCTTACCCTCTAGTCCATCTGCAATGTCACTAATGAAGATATTGAAGAGGACTGGCCCCCTGACTGATCCCTGAGGTACCCCACTTGTGACTTGCATCTCTTCTGACTGTATACCATTTACCACCCCTCTCTGTTTTCTTCCTGTCAACCAGTTTGCCATCCAGTTGACCAACTTCTGACATACCCTGAGCCTACCCAGCTTATTTATCAATCTTCTATGTGGAACAGAGTCGAACGCTTTGCTGAAGTCAAGGTAGGCAACATCAACTGCTCCCCCTTGGTCCACCACTCTGGTTACCCATTCAAAGAAATCTATTTTATTTTATTTATTTATTTAGTTTTTGTTGACCGGGTAAGTGCACTAGACAAATCCTGCCTATTTTCAGGCACGACCCGGGGGAGGGGAATACAGATGAATGTCAACTGACCTTGAACCAGATTAAGCTGTTGGTAGTATTTTTAGTGAATGAGGGAAAATTGGCCAGGACACCGAGGAAATTCCCCTACTCTTTTCAATAAGTGCCATGGGATCTTTAACATCCACCTGAACTACCACCAATCCAGGCAGATGGGACCTCGGTTTAACGTCTCATCCGAAATACGGCACCTCAGAAGTGCAGCACCCCTCTGATGCTGCACTACAGTGTCAGTACTGGAATATTAACCCAAGTGCCAGTTGTGGGAACTGAACCCACTGCCCTCTGATCTCCCAGCCTCAGAGGCAAGTGTGCTACCTACTGAGCCACTGACACAATGGGATTAGTTTGACAAGACCTTCCTTTTGTAAACCCATGCTGTCTTGGATCCTGTGCCCCTATGGATTCCAGGTGTTGCACTATCCTTTCCTTAAGGAGTACCTCCATAATCTTGCCCACTACTGAGGTAAGACTGACTGGTCTGTAGTTCTCTGCCTCCTCTCTGCTACCACTCGTGTGGAGCAGGCTCACATGAGCCCTTCTCCAGTCTTTTGGGACCTCTCCTGTGCTCAGAGATTCACTAAACAGTTCTGCTAATGGTTCTGCTAGTTCCACCCTTAGCTCCTTCAGTACCCTGGGATGTATGCCATCAAGTCCCATTGCCTTGTCCACCCTGGAGCTTAGCGAGCTCTTGTAGGACCCTTCTTTTGTGAAGGAGTAGTGCTCACCTCCTGCCCCTGTGTCCATGATGCTGAGCTGTGGGCCCTGCCCTACCTTCTCTTCAGTAAATACTGAGCAAAAGTATCTATTTAGGATAGATGCTTTACAGGGTCCTCTCTCACATGCCCCTTTCTCCTTTGAGCTGAAGAATACCTTCTGGACTTTCTCCTTTCGCTAATGTATCTATAGAAAGTCTTGTCACCTTCTTTTACTGTTCGTGCTAGTGTTTCAATTTGGGACTTTGCCTGCCTTACTGCCTTCCCTGCTTCCCTTAGGGCATCTGGTATGGAGGATGTGAGCTGGTGGTGCTTTAGGCCTAAAGATCTTCCTGATCATGTATATTATGTGGTGGTCACTAAGGGAGTCAGGGAGCAGGCCTACTTCAAGGATCCAGTGACAGTGGGAGGTAAGAGACCAGTCAATAAGGGAGTGATTTAGTGATTTGTGGTTTAGGCAGGTGGGCTCGGAGATCATTTGGGTGAGGTTTACGGCACTGACTTTGTTACGGATTTTGGAATTGGTCTTGGAGAGACAATTTAGATTGAAGTCCCAAAGTGTGTGGAGCTCGCCCCCTGCGGCTAGTGTTCTTAGGCATCCAAGGTGGTCCATTAAGGCAGGCAGGTTGGTATCAGGAGTGCAGCATGAACCTGCTATATACGTATATATGTATATGTATATATATATATATATATATATATGTGTGTGTGTGTGTGTATGTATATATGTATATATATATATATATATATATATATATATATATACTGTATATAGCAGCACTATGAGGGAGGGTTAGTTTTTTCAGGAGCGCATCTATGGATGTTGTGGAGGGTGGCAGGGGAACGCTTGAGAACTGAGTCCCGGCTGCAATATACATGGCAACTCCACCACCTCTTTTGCTACCTGAACAATTGTAATGCATGACTGAGTTGCCAGGGATCATAATTTCAGAATCCTTGTTATGAGGTTTTAGCTAGGATTCAGATATGACCAGGACATCAGAGATACGTGAGAGCACAGTTGGTTGTAACATGGGTACTTTGAGTAATAGGCTACATATGTTCAGGTGCATCAGTTTCAGTCCCCTGGGGAGATTGGTGGGTTGGGCAGAGATGGAATAGTGGTGGGAGGAAGGGCCAGGGTGCAGCTCAACATTCCCCGATAGCAAAAGAAGGAAAGAGATCACCAGTTTGGCTAGGGATCTTGTCCACAGGGGCTTCCATGGCTGGTAAGAAGAAGACTTGGTGGTTGCAAAGGATATGTCCAAGGAGGAGGAGTGAAGTGCCATTTGTCCAAGAAAAAAGGAGGGAGTGAGGATGTAGGGATCCACGACTGGAGATTTTAATGGCTCTCCCCAGTATATGATGGTTGGGGAGGTACCGGAGGTACAAGGGAAGTGGGGTGTAGGTAGGCCCTCCTGTTTAGTTGGCTGAGAGGAGGGTGGGAGGGACAGCAGAGGGACCCAGAGGGAAAGTATTAGTAGAGGGAGAAGCATGGTAGAGACACTGAGGAGAGACTTCTGCATGGTTAGATGCAGAGAAGTGTCTTGCTATAGGTGTTAGCACCTAGTGGCAAGTTCTGATAACCTGCAGGCAGAGAAAGGGACTGATTGGTTACAAATCATGTGATCACCTTTATATAGTTAGAGGCTCACTAAGGGTGGTGGTAGGGGCGGTGGGGTAGTCTTTGTGTAGCATTGGCAGGGCAAAATTCTCTTTCAGCAAGCTGTCTGAAGCAGTTACTCATACCTGTGGCTCTTGGGTTTGCAATGGCTCCTGGTGGTGCAGGGGAGGGCTGTGCAGAGATGCCCTCACGACCCTGAAAAGTGTGCAACTGTGGGCGAAATGGAGAAGGACAGAGAATTAATACAGGTAAGGTAAGGGGAGGAGGGGGCTGGCCAAACATGGAGGGAGGGTTCAAGCTTAAGACAGTTCCATGGCAAAATCTGATCTAAATTTCAGCTAAGATTTACTTTTAGCGAGAGGGGCATATTATGCCTTTTAACAACAGTAGCTCATAGACGGAATATATTGCAAACAATACTGCTCTGGTTAACAATTAAAATAGAAATAAAGGTATTTTTTTCTCAAAATTTTCCTGGCAGTATACACTCGAAGAGATTAAATTAGTTCATTAAGCAACTCCTTAAAGTAAAAATGTATATGTCACAAAATGCTCTGTGCAATCAGATAAGATGGTATTTTACTGCAGTAAAAGCTATCTGAAATGCTGCGCTGACTTTAACTCCCTGCTGAGTTTCAAATCCGAATTGGCGTCAAAGTCAAAAATTCTCTTTCAGCAAGCCATACGTGGCTGTTACTGTATGCCTGTGGCGCTTGGGCTTGCAATGGATCCTGGCAATGCTGGGGAGGGCTGTGTAGGGATGCCTTCATGATCCCCAAAAAGTGTGCAGCTGTGGCTCTTGAGTTTGCGATGGCACCTGGCAGTGTGGGGGAGGGCTGCAGGGATGCCCTTGTGACCCCCACAAAGTGTGCAGCTGTGGCTCTTGGGCTTGCAATGGCTCCTGGTGGTGTGGGTGAGGGCTCTGCAGGGATGCCCTTGTGACCCCTGAAAATTGTGCAGTTATTAGTTTAAAACATAACAAATGATATTCAGAGACAATATAACTGGAAGTATAAACTTTATAGATAGAAAGGTGATCCAAACTTTAGATGGGTATTTGGTTTTTTTTTATCATATAATATTTTATTGAAATTTTCCAATTTTTTCACATTGTTTACATAATACATAGAAGCGTATTCACGATAAGCCTCAATCTCTGACAAACAACCACAGGATAGCTAACAATACTGCCATCTTAAAGGATACATCCAGGGTACAACATAGCTCTAAACTGCATCACTATTTGTCAAAATCCAAATCTCAACTGGCCTTGAAGAAGGCCTAAGCTATGTGTAAGACAGACTAACTGCAACAGGCTTTAATTAGACACAATAATTTGCAATGATAAGGATTCAAGGAGAACATTACCTTGCAGCACAGGCCTCTCATTTATATAATGAAAATATACCATCGGGTTCTCATGATTAGTTTATACCCAGTAGTCCCACAATAAAGTGTTTAAGCTATCCACAAGGTCAGGGTTGAAGAGGAAAAAGAAGGCAGAAAATATGAGGAGAAAGAGCTAGAGATAAGAGAAGGGAAAAGAAGCATAGCAGGGGTTACACACAGGAGAGGGGGATACCTTGTATTTGCCATACCACTCCAAGGTCAACTTGCTAAGAAGTAATAGGAGGATTTTGTAGTGGGGGAGGAGACACTGCAAATGTGGGAATAAAGGTAGGCATCACATTTTGAGTAGTAGTCAGCTAGTTTGCCTCTAGCTGCTGCTGTAAGTCTCTCAAAGATGGCCAGCCTAGCCATGGCTGCCTGCCTCTGAGAATGTATGGGGGTAAGGATTGTCTCCATCTCACCAGAATGGCTCTCTTTGCTTCCATGATGGCAACCAGGACCCAGGCTTTACTAGGAGGAGAAAGTATATTTACTGAGGAGGTGTCCCCCAGTAGTAAGGAGTAATGTTGAAGAGATAGCGGGTTACCTACTATAGCAGAACAGTCCTTCAAGACTGATGTCCAGAAGGTGCGGATTGTTGGGTACAGTCATAGTATATGGTATAGGTGGGCCAGAGAGGAGCAGCATCTCCAGCAGCTGTCTTGTGGGATTATCTTTCACCTATAGAGGACTAAGGGAGTTTGATACCATCTGAGGAGAATTTTTAATTGAATCAACTGGTTCTTTGAGTCTACATAGGCCATATGGGCCAATCTGAGACATTCCAACCACTGCTGTGGAGATAGAGAGTGAGACAAATCCTGCTCCCATGCGGCTTTGCTAGTTAAAGTGACATCTGATTGGGAGTCTCTAAGAGTTCGATAGATAGCACCTACAAGGCCCCCGCCTCTGTTGGGTAGAGAGATGTTGTTCAGGCACCTCCAAGGGGACTGGGATGGCCAAATCTTAAGGAGAGGAATCAATGCGCTTCGTAATTGTAGAAATTTCCAAAAATCCTGAGACGGCAATTTGTATTTAGTTTTGAGCTGCTTGAAGGGCATTAACATACGTGTGTTCGGTATGAGAAGATTGGCTACCATCTGAATGCTTCTAGAGGCCCATGAGGCCCAATGAAGTGATTTATGGTCTACCTTAACGAGAAGATTATTCCAAATCAGGGCATAACATAAGGGAGGAGGGTAGTCAGCATTTGGAACACCACTTATGACCATTGCCCGGCACCACAATGCACATGCATTTGTCATAAGTGGCGCAAGTTGAGGACTGGAAGGTTTCTTGCAAGATAACAGCGAATAAAGGGGAGTCTTTGCTGACAGCATGGCCTCCAGTACTGCCCACTGAGGAGAAGGGGTAGAACAAGGGGCAAACCACGTCACAGCCTGAGCCATGCTAGAGGCCAAATGATATCCCATAAACCAGGGGAGGCCGAGCCCTCCCTTGGTCCAATGAGCATGTAATTTCATTCGCCCCCATCTAGGAGGTCCACCTTCCCAGAGGAGAAGTGCCACTAATCTATCTAAGGCTTGAAATGGTTTTTGAGAGAGAGAGGAATTGGGAGGTTGTTCAGTAGGTAAGAAACCCTGGAAAAAATAAACATTCTTATTGCCTCCACCTTTCCTTTCAGCATTAGGCGTGACTTCATCCAGCGGTGGACCTTGGCTGTCAATGTGGCTAGGAGGGGAGAGAAATTGGCCATTTCTAGGTCCTTCCAGGCTGCCATAATGTTAATGCCCAAATATGGGAAGCCATGTGGCGCCCAGGAAATATCTGTACCAGCTAAACATTGTCTACTGCATTTCTTATTTAGAAGGGATAATATAGTTTTTTTCTGATTCACTGTAAGCCCAGATATTCTAGCAAACTCCTACAGGACTGACAAAACCAGTGGGAGGGAAGACTGTGGGTCAGAAAGAGTAAGAAGCATATCGTCTGCATATGCATTAACTAAATAGGAGGTTTTCCCCACAGGGATACCGGTTAAGGTTGAGGTGTTCATCAGTGTTCTAATTAAGGGGTCCAGAGCTACCAGAAACAGGAGTGGGGAGAGAGGACACCCTTGTCTGGTACCTCTATGGAGGAGAAAGGGAGAAGAGGTATCCTTATTAGTAAGGATTCTGGCTGAGGGCAGGTTGTACAGTGTGTATAACCATGAACAAAATTGGGATCCAAAGCCATACAATCAGAGAATCTGGTGCAAATATGCCCATTCCAGGGAGTCAAAAGCCTTAGCAAAATCAACCGCTAAGGTGGCCATGGGAACCTCGGACTGAAGTGACAGCCATTTAAGATTTAAAATAAGGTGTAGGTTATCTGCACTAGATTTCTCTTTTAGGAACCCCGTTTGAGAGTGATGAATCAGATTTAATAACACTGAGGATAGTCTGGTTGACAAGATTTTAGCTACTATCTTAGTATTGACCGGGAGAAGTGAAAAGGGTCTATAATTTGCACACAGTAAGTCATCCACAGATTTCTTGGGGATTAGTGAAATAAGAGCCTCGTGCATAGTGGGAGGAAGTACAGTGTTCGATTGGGCTTCCTGGAGGGCTTGCAGAAGGGGGGGTGGTAATCTCATCCTGTAGCACCTAGTACAGCTCTGCTGTTAACCCATCTCACCCCGGGGCCATCCCTTTGGCCATCTGAGATAGTGCAGACCGGAGTTCGTCCTGAGTTATGGGAGCATCCAGGACAAGGGCCTGCTCTTTCGAGAGCTTAGGGAGTTGTTCCCCTCGGCAAAAGCTTTGCAAATGCTGAGATAATTCAGTATCTGAAAAGATATTCTGAGACTGGTAAAGGTCCTGATAAAATATTTTCATGGTCTCATTGATAGCCTTGGGTGTTGTTGCAGTCTTCCCGTCTTTGTTCTTTAGGGCTAAAATTCTGGAAGAGGTTTATTGCTTCTGTGAATAATAAGCTAATAATTTCCCTCCCTTATCCCCTCCCTCCCAGAATCTGTGCTTAGCTCGAGTGAGTTGCCACTCCGCCTTCTTGTTCAACAGCACATTGAGTTTGTATTTTAAACCAGTAATGTAGGCTAGGAGAGGGGAGTTGAGTGGGTTAGTGGGAGATATTTTGAACTGCTTCTCTAGAAGTGCCAGACCCTTCTGGAGCTCTGATATCTGCTTTGCCCTTTCCTTGTTTTTAGCTGCAGAGAAGGAAATAATTCTCCCCCTTATAACTGCCTTTAAGGCCTCCCAGACTGTGGTCACATTTGTTTCCCCTGGGGTGTTGACTGAGAAATAGGAAAGGGTTTCCTTTTTTATGTAATCGCAAAAGGCTGCATCCTCCAACAATAACGGATTACATCTCTACCTTGTGGAACATGAGCCCTGCCCCAGGGGAGTGAAAATGATCGTTACAGGGGCATGGTCTGATGTGACTATGCTGCCAATGTTGGGAGTTTCTATCCCAGGCATTGCAGCATGATTGGCCAACCAGAAGTCAAGTCTGCTATGAGTCCCATGCACTATAGAAAAGTATGTGTAATCACGCCCACTTGGATGACTAATTCTCCATGGGTCCTCTAGTACCTATTCTGACATCAAAGTATTCAGTGTTTCTAAAACCTTTGGATGAGACTGAGGTGTAGATATGGATTTGTCTAAAACAAATATCATGCGCCAAGTTATGATCCCCACCTAGTAGGATTGGAATATCAAGGTCGTCGCCAGAGAGCTCAGTGAAGGCCTGACTCAGTTCAGAATAGACATCCCCTGTATCCGTATTGAAGCCATAAACATTGGCTATTATGATCCTGCTACCAGCATATGACAGTTTAGCCACTATCAATCTACCTAGTGAGTCCTGACACTGATCTTTAACAGTCCATGGTCCTGACCTCCGTAATGAGATGGCCACTCCCCTGAACTTCGTAGAAGCACAACTAGCCAGCACTGTTCCCACCCACAACTTTTTTAACCATTGCACTGTGTGGCTGGTAAGATGCATCTCCTGAAGTAATGCGATATCCGCACTGATCAAGTTTAGATATTGCAACACTTTGGCTCGTTTTGCTGGATGATTCAGTCCACGCACATTCCAGGAGACACATCCCCAACCATGTGGTGCAATCATAGTCGGGACCATAATAACAATTCCCACCTATTACATAGCAAGGAAAAAAGAGTGTACTCACCCAGCCAACAGTGAAAGGAGAAGCAGGTAAGAATAAGAGAAAAAAGATACCCAACTAGAGGCTTGTGGTAAGTCTTGTACCGTCGGTGAGCCTCAAACTGACAGGTGTTGAAAAGGTTGAGAGGAGACAATAACAATCAATCTACCTACAGTTGAAAAGAAGCCTGTGCGAAGTAAAGAGAAAACCACGGTTATGTACCTTAGAAATTCGAAGTACAGGGCAGAAATCTGCCAATAATCAGCTGTCAAGCAACAGGTTAATTAACAGATTAATTATAAAACAATATAACATTTTCAAAACAACCAACAATAACTCAGTTATTGGTGCCGAGATGTACGTGTCAAAAGGGGCAGCTACGCCCCTGAGCCACACTGCTTCGGACACCAAATGCAGAATTGGGAAGGAGTCACACCAGATTAGAAGATATGTCCTAGCCTGAATCTGAGGGCTCGGCCATGTGAACTGCTATGAGCCACCAGGATAAGCCCGGAGTCTAGAGCCGCCCCCAGCCTGGAGGGCGAGGCACAGTCAATCGGTACACCCTACTGGGGAATGGGGAAGGGGACGGGGGATCTGTCAGTCACATATTACCTATAAGGTTCCAATCCACGAGGAAAAATAACAACCCATAGGAAAAGTAACCAGTGACCACTAGTATGAGTAACTACCAAGACCATCATGGTGTATTGGAGGATGACAATATTTATGCAGCTTAAAAATTACTCGGCCTATGAATTATTTAGGAAATATATACCCAGCTCCGTGGATAAGAGCATTAGGCTACACAGCGCATCCACCAAAAGAGATGGAGTACATACAGAGGCATGTCTATAGTAGCAAAGAGGGGGAGAGGGGTTACTAACTACGTCAGAAGGGCCTTAAGAATATCAAGCAGAGGAAGATGGTACAAAAAAGGTGAAGGGGGGGAGGAGTTCCTCTGCCTGTAATTTTAGGACACTGTCCCATTCAGCTCTAGGTGTGCTAGTTCAATAAGGAGAAGGGGGGGGGCATAGCCCTTCGCCCCTTGACTGCCAAGTTAGACCCTCCGATTCTCAAATATTGGTAAAGAAGTTCATTTGCTTTTCAGGTCCCCAATATCGTCAAAGCTTCTGCGTATGATTTCAGCCCAGGTTTCAGAGCAGAACAGGTTGCCTCCTCCTCTTCGTTCTCCTTGTCCATCATCGATGCCCAGTTTAGCGGGACCGGATCATTCTCAAGGATCCTCGTTGGTTCCTCCATCGTGTCAGAGGGCTTGCTTTTCTCTGGTGTTGTTAGATCTGCCTCCAGGAATTTGGCTGGTGGGGACGCGGTAAGGTTACTCTGGGTTGGTGGGTGAGGACTTCTAGCACGCCAGCGCTGTCTGGCTGGCTGCGGAGGATCAGCTGCTTCAGGCGTTTTTGACAATTGGCCAGCATTAGATACTTCCGAAGTTGGCTGAGGTGCAGAAAGAAGCAGAGGTGACTTCCATAGCTGTCTTTGCAATGGGGGAGCTGTATTGGACGGACCAGTCCGCCTATGATATTGGTCCTCTGAGGCAGCACTGCCCTTTCTGCTGGTTCCTTGTGTTATTCTACCCCTTGGATCCCAGAGGCGTCTGGGAGATGTAGTGCCCACCAGCATATTCAGCCAGTGTCCCCAAATCCAGGCCTCAGCATCCCTTGGAGAGTCTGCCAGAAAAGACTGGCCATCTTTAGACAGATACAGTGATGTAAGTCCTTTAAATCTATATTGTACTGAGTCAGTATTCAGCACCTTTTTTAGCGATTTATAGGCACCTCGCCTGGCTGCAACCTCCTTCGAAAAATCTCTGTATACAGAGATAACATGCCCCCTCCAAGTTAGCTCCCCAGTGTCTCTTATGGCTTTAAGTAAATGCTCCTTAACTGAGAGGCACAGCATATATACAACTATGGTCCGAGGGCTTCTAGTGTGACTCGAGTTACTGGGAACCAGATAGGCATGTTCAACAGTTACCAGCTCTTTCCACCGGTCTCCTATCAGCTGTGAAAGCCATTCTTTTAAGAACTTCACCAAGCTGGGGCCCTCCGCTCCCTCTGGCACACCAAGAATATGAATATTATTCCTCCTGATGTGATTCTCTTGTACTTCAGTCCTTTCCTATAAATGAGCCAGCTTGGCTTCATGGTCTCTAAGTTTGTGCAGAATATTCAAGTGCTGGCTTTCCAACTCCCCCACCCACCCACTGCTCGAGGACATTATGTTGGTCCTCTAGCCTGCGGACATCTGCAACGTTGCCCACCAGTGAAGCGCTGATGTTATCCACCCTGGAGAGTAGTGCTTCAAGCATTTTTGTGATGTTGCCCAGGGCTTCCCCCACTTGCGTTTACTCCAGGGCGCCCTAGGCCACAGCTCCATTGCCCCAGCTTACGATCTGTTCCATCCCAGCAAAAGTATCCTTGTGTTGCACTGGGCGGGTACTCAAGAGGCCAGTGGCTTTGTGGCTAAATCAGCGCTGCTCCTCCTAGAAGTTGACTGTCCTCTTTCACCCACAGTTGCTGTCAGGAGGATACAGAGGAGGTGGGGGGCGTGAACGATCCATGGGAAAGAGACCAGGAGATGCTACAGTTGAAGAAACCATGGCAGGGCCTGTGCGGCCTATCTGAGAGCACCCGAATCAGTAACTGTGCGGGTCACCAGGCACTATAGATTGCAGTGATCACCAGAAATACTTCACCGGTGGTGACAGGGGGTAGGAAGGGGAGAAATCAACTGAGGACAATAAACTTTTAGTCCATCATTCCGGGGGTAAGTGCAGGATTTTCCATCAGGCTGGGGCAGAGCGAAGGGTTCAAGCTGCCATCTTCACTGGTTCCCACCGGAAGTCTCCAGATGGGTATGATTAGGCATAAACTTACATGCAGTTTGGAAAATACTTTGAATAAAAAAGTTGAAATAAATTCTTTATGAGAGATTATCAATGAAGATCACCCAAACACAAGTTTAGTGTCCCTAAAGTCTAGGCAAACAGGAGATAGAAGACTCTGTATGGTTAGTAATCTAGTAAACCATTTATAGTTCAAAAAATGGATGTGTTGACCCTTAGGGGATGATGATTATCCACAAGAATGGATTAGAGGAAGAAAAAAAGATGTTTAGGATATATAGTAATACAATAGCCAATGATGACTCTCCACAAAAAAGAAGTGTCCATGCTCATCTAAACTATAGGCCAATATATAACAATTCAGTAACTTGATGAAAATCAAAAGGATGAAACAGATACTATCATCTAGAGCAGTGACAGCCTCTCAATCCCACAGGCTGAAGACCCAGTCAGAAATTTAATAGGAAGGAAAGATGAACAGTTTAGTCCTGAATTATATGAATATTTTATCTTGAAACATTTTGGTATCTTTTTTAGTGTAGATGATGATAATGAATGGAGAAAAGCATGTATTATTTCATCATATAGTATGTCTCCTGGATGCATGGATACCCTACTATGTCTCTTGTATGGATACCCTTGTATGCAAAAGTAAGTATTGATGGGTTTTGGGCTATATAGATTAGTGACTAAAAAATTGATAGATGGACTGTTGGACTTATAATGCTTGTCTCCAGCAAAATTAAGTTTAAATCATTAGCAGTGTTGTTATAAAAGATCCATGGACCAGATATTCAAAGCGGAGTGCCAGGCGCAATTCCGTTGCGCTGGACTAGCACTGAATTTGCGCCCGACTGCAGTATTCAAAAGGACATTTAGCACTGGCGCTAGGTGTTAGCAATGATGCTAAATAATAATGTATGCAGGGGAGGGCCTGAGGGGAGGGTCCCTGAATGCCGGCGCACCGGCATATTCAAAAGTATAGCACTGCACTACAGGCATTAGTACGACCTGTAGCACGGCATTAAATACCGCCAACAAAAAGCTGATGGCAATGCAGCAGTGCCCCCCCCACACACACACACACGAATCCCAACCCCCCGTTGACCATAAAGTACAAGAAGTTACCCTGGTAGTCTAGTGGTCCCCCCACCCCCAAGAATGGCGTCCATCCCCATTGAACATAAAGAAATATCTCTTCCTGGTAGTCTAGTGTCCCCCACCCCAAACACTGATCTCGTCCCCGTTGAAAATAAAATACATATATTTTCCCTGGTAGTCTAGTGGTCCACTCACCCCACGCATAACTCCGACCCCGTTGAACATTAAATAAAAATATTTTCCTGGTTGTCTGTTGTCCCCCCACCTGCAAGCATATTCCTGACCCCATTGAACATTAAATAAATATATTTATTTTGTTGTTCTAGTGGTCCCCACTAAGCTAGTTCCGTCGCCTCATTGAACATAAAATAGAAATATTTTCCCTCGATAGTGTCTTCATTTCCTATTTACTGAAATTAACATAAATTTTTTCTGGTGTCTTGTTGTCTTCATTTCGTTATTTTTCGGGCGATTGCTGAACAATAAACTTTTCAGAAGTCTAGTGGTTTTCACTCAGCATTGGATGCCCTTTCATTTTGTCTTGTTTGATTGCACAATGAGTGGCGGTTAGCTCAGTTTTCCTTCATTATGGTGACGGACTTGAGGTACAAATGAGTGCTTCTTAGTAGCGCCTCATTTGTACCTCAGCCGGCAGCCGGCCGTGGTGGTAGAGGAGGCTGAGCCGGTCACTGGCTCATTCGTGCAGTCTAATTGGGATGAGCGGGGACATCACTGCTGGGTGAGGGGACCACCAGACTACCAGGGAAAATTCTTTATTTTATGTTCAACGGGGGTCAGGAGCCATGCTTGAGAGTGGGGGGACCACTAGACTACCAGGGAAAAGATTTATATGTTAATTTCAGTGGGGGTCGGGAGCTGTGCTTGGGGTGGGGGACCACTAGACTACCAGGGAAAGTATTTTTATTTTATGTTCAACGGGGGAAGGAAGCTGTGCTTTGGGGTGGGGTGATCACTAGACTATCAGGGTAAATATATTTATTTAATGTTCAACAGGCATCAGGAGCCATGCTTGGAGGTGGGGGGACCACTAGACTACCAGGGAAAATATTTCTATTTAATGTTCAATGGGGTTGTGAGCCGTGTTTGGGGTTGGGGGGACCACTAGACTACCAGGGAAAATATTTTTATTTTATGTTCAACGGGGTCAGAAGCCATGCTTGGGGTGGGGGGACCACTAAACTACCAGGGAAAATATTTTTATTTTATGTCCAATGGGGGTCGGAGCTGTGCTTGGGGTTGGGGGGACCACTAAACTACCAGGGAAACATTTTTATGTTGATTTCAGTTGGGGTCGCGAGCTGTGCTTGGGGTTGGGGGGACCACTGGCTCATGAGGAGTTTCAGTGTGTTTTGGGGATACCGGGAGTCAGGGATCATGCTGGGGGGAGACACTAGCCTACCAGGGTGTAATAGGTACACACTGGAACAGGGACCATGATGGCAGAAACGGACTGCCTGGCCCAGCCAGTCTGCCCTGTTCCCTATCTACTGGATATACTGCATATCCTAGTGACCCTGCAGCCTATGGCCTCCTGCCCCCACCAGGTTTGCCTTATGTCTGTCCCATGTATTGTGTCCCCCCACTGTGTTTCACCCACTACTGCAGTGGGGTATCTATGTTGTTTGGGGAGGCATCCTCCACGGCATGTATGGCCATGGGCAGTGTGTCTGTTTAGCTATTGATCAGTATATGTATGTATATGTGTGTGTGTGTGTGTGTGTGTATATATATAGATATATAATCTATATATATATATATATATATACACACACATACATATATACAGATCCTTCTTGCACAGCTGCATGGGTGTGTTGTATGCACTGACTGTGCCTTCGGCACACAGTTCTTGCTGCTTCCAGCTTGTACTTCCATTCTGACCAACAGGGGACGCTATAGGCATGCCTTGGCCTGCAGCATCCAGCCTGTACTTCCATTCCGACCAAAAGCGGGAGCTTTGTGCTCCATGCAGTAGCACTGGGCAAACGGCATGGTAATGTATGCTAAACAGCACTTAATGTGATGCAAATGTACTTGTTTGCCCACGGATTACCTAAGTAGGCTCATTTGTATGGGAGCTTTGAATATAGCTCCCATTTGCCCCAGGCTAACCAGTTTGCACCAGGCTAATGTGTTAGCACTGTACATTCAGGTTAGCCCTGGGCAAACCTCACTTGAGCATAGCACACTAAGCACAGGTCTGCAGAGTGTGGCTTACAATGTTGTTTGCAATCATACTTCTCAACTATCCCTGATTTTCAGGGACGTCCCTGATTTTACCTCAGACTTTTACTCTTTCCCTCCTACAAATTGTGTTTCCATGACCAAACAGTGGGGGTTTTAAGTATAACATAATGTCAGACAATAATGTTACAGACGTGTTCTTCCTTAGAGAATGCATTGTTTATTTTATTTAGTATTTTGTTGACCGGGTAAGTGCACTAGACAAATCCTGCCTATTTTCAGGCACGACCCAGGGAAGGGGGATACAGATGATTGCCAACTGACCTTGAACCAGATTAAGCATTGTACACTATACCACTTATTCTACCAGCTTCCTGGGTGGATATCACCAATTTATAAGGCGTGTCCCTGATTTTAAACCTTTGTCCCTGATTTTTTTAAACCTTGTCCCTGATTTATGAGGCAGGAGGTTGAGATGTGTGTTTGAAGTAGATGTGAGACATCTCTGTAAAATCACACACAATGTTCTCCACCTGCAACACTGGCTTGCTACAGAGTGTAATGAGCTGCAGTTGCAGTTTGCACTTCCCTGTTGCTATATTCAGTGCTGTCTTATTCCCGGGCTATTTTTGCCCTGCACTCCCAGACCAGTTTGCCCAGCTTCCTTAGACTGCTATATTCAGCAGGATTAGCACCGAGCTATTTCCTTTTGAATATAGCTTGCTTTGTGTTCTGGCTAAGTTTGCCAGCCGGGCAGTACTAATTTAGCCCCGGGGCAAAGTTTTGAATATCTGGCCCCATATCTTTTGTCTTCATGTTTCTGTGAAGAGAAAGCATGGGAACAGCTTGAAAGAATCATTGAATATTTGCATTATACCTTTCCTTATGTTGGAGTAATATTATGGGGAGACCAAAATGCACAAGTGGACTCCAATAGTAATAATGACCCCTATTTTAAAGAAATGTGTCATCTTAATATCACAGTTATGAATAAATGAATTAAGGTCTGAAGATATTGCCTATTCTCAAGTGGATGAGCATTATTAAATATAATAGAAGTTTGCAGTTTAGCAATTGCTAAGGAAAGGTACAGAGTAACAGAGATGGCCAATTCATAGTACAAAGATGATTTTATTGCTTGACATACGAATAGCATCATAATCCATTAAAATGATGATGAAATGGTTATACCAATACCCTTCTAAAAGGCAGCACAAATTTTGTAACTGTCTCTTGATATTCAAATTTATTAATAAATAGTTACATTTTATCTTTCCATTTCTTGATTGTATGTTTCTCTGATTTTTAACACTGATCTAAACAAGCATTTGTCAATGCTGAATGTCTGTCGCTGTACTGGTGTCATGGGAGGGGGGAGGGATGTTTGAAAATTGTTTCAGTGAAGTTGTTCGTGAGATGGGATCCCAGAAAACATATGCTGAAAATTCTGGGCAAAAATGTTTAAAAATGACCGAGTTATGCCACTAACTTGAAAACCCAATTGAAATACATTGACACCGAAAACCCCATTGAAATACATTGAAGCGCTTACCTCAGTTTGCAGTTGGATTTTGAACAGTGAAGACATGCCTGCATTCCAAGGAAGATTACGATGAATGGCCACCAGTGGGTAAGTATGGGGTAATGGGGTGTGGGGTGGTGGGTCCTGAGTGGGAAGGTGGGAGGTTAGGCAAAGGTGCAACAGACAGCGATGGACAGTTTTCAGATTTGACAGGGCAAAAAAAATGACGTGACAATTTTCTTTTTTAAGGGAGTTTGCTGAACAGATGAGGATACTGGGGGATTGGGCACCCCCAGTGTCTATATACTGTTGGGAGGTTTGCACGACAGACAACAATGGACGGACAGATGAGGACACTGGGGGACTGGACACCTCCAGTGTCTATATACTGTTTGTAGGGGTTACACAGCAGACAACAATGGACAGACAGATGAGGACACCGGGTGATTGGGCACCCCCAGTGTCTGTATACTGTTTGGAGGAGTTGGGCTACACAGTGGACAACAATGGATGGACAGATACGGACACTGGGGGATTGGGTATCCCATTGTCTGTGTACTGTTTGGGGAAGGGGAGTTACACAGCAGACAATGATGGACATTTTTCTTTTTTCCAGGATAAAAAACAAGCATTTATCATTGCTGAATGTTTGATGCATTGCACCTTGTTTATGCCCTTGAGGTAAATGAATGTGTCTATCATGTTCCATCACTCCATCCTTTCCTCCAATGCATACATATTGAGGTCCTTTTAATCACTCCTGATATGTTCTATGTTGCAAACCATGTACCATCTTGGTTGCCTTTCTGTGGACTGCCTTCACCCTGCAGGTCCAACTACTTTTTAGTTAAGTGACATTCATTTATCCCATTAAACTATGTAAGCAGGCAGCAAACATTTTACCACTGCCATGCACCTCTTCCCAGGTTTCCCTTTTCTCAGGGGCATTATTTGTACTTTTTTGCATTGAACCTCAGTTGCCACTCCCCAGACCATTTTTCAAGCCACTCCACATCCCTGCTCATTTTCACCACCCTTTCTGGAGTATTCACTCTGTTACAGATGTTGGTGCCATCTGCAAACAGGCAGGCAGACCTTTCCTTCTAGCCCTTTGGCAATGTTTGTAATGAAGACATTTAACAGGACTGGTCCCAGGACTGATCCCTGAGGTACCCCTCTGGTCACCTTCTCTCCATGGATTGAATCCCATTACCACCACCCTATGTCTCCTGTCCATCAGCCAGTTTCTAACCCAGTTTGTCAGCTTGTGCCAGACTACCCATCCTATTAATCAGCCTTCTATGTTGGATGTTGTTGAAGGCTTTGCCAAAATCAAGGTAGGTGACGTCAAACGTTCCTCCCAGATTTACTTCCTTAATGAGGCATTAGAGTTTCCAACCCTGACACCCAACCCCCACCCTGCAGAGACTAACAGGCATTGTGGGTGTTCATTTTGGGTCACTGGCCATATTGCTCATGCCATTCCACCTCCACTCTGCAGATACTGACAGACATCATAGTGTGCCTTGGCATCTTTGGTCCTAATGCTCACCCCATTCCATAATGAAATAAGCTGAGATAGGTGCAGTATAGGAGAATGGGGAGAACGTTAGAGCCAAAAAATCCAAGGCACACCTGATGCCTTTCACTGGCTGCAGGATGGGGGTTGAATGGTGTGAGCATTATGGCCAACGACCCCAAGGTACACACCCAATGTGTGTGAGTCTCTTCAGGGTGGGGGGGTTAAGGTTGGAAACCCTAACACCCAAGGTGTTTGTTGGTATTTTTTCTCCAGATTTTTAACATGGGTATTTTGGGACCCCACCTCATGAACAGTGGCACTATCATTTTGTTACTCAGTCTCAAAAGATGATTTCATGCAGCGACTGAGCCATTTAGCGCCACCGTGCAAAAATACATTTTGAGCAGGATGTGAAAAATGAGAGCTGTACTGTTCATAAGGAGGTGTGAAAAAAGGGTAATGTTGAAAATATGGCATGAAAATATGAAAAATTGGCAAAGTTAAGAGCGTGCATAGAAACTGCGCAACACATGCCTGTAATGCAGTCATTTTTGGAATTTTGTCACCATATTTTCAACATAGGCTTTTTGGGACTTCCCCTTATGAACAGTGGCACTGTGATTTAGTTAATCCATCATGAAAGTTGTATTTGCACAGCGACCATGCCACTCTACGACAGGTGCAAAAACACATTTCAGCCAGGATGTGAAAAATGACAGCTGTACTGTTCATAAGGAGGTGTGAAAAAATGGCAATGTTGAAAATCTGTAGTGAAAATGTTAAAACTTGGAGATGTTACAAGCGTGCATAGAAACTGCACAAAACATGCTCCTAACAAGGTCATTTTTTGAATTTTTTCACCAGATTTTCAACATGGGCTTCTTTGGACCCCACCTCATGAACAGTGGCACTGTCAGTTCATTAATCAGTCCCAAAAGATGATTCTGTGCAGTAACCACAAAATCACCTTTTGGGACCAAGAAATGAAATGATAGTACCAGTGCTCATGAGGTGGGGTCCCACAAACCCCATGTTGAAAATGTGGTGCCTAAATTCCTAAAACTGGCTGAGATATCTACCTAAGTTGAAAGCCCCCCATTGACTCCCATTATACGACTTACCTTTGATTCTTCAATTTGCGGTTTGGCTTTTGAAGAGTGCAGATGTGTCCCTGTTCAGAGAAGATGTCAGCGTTGACCTCCGGAGGTGAATATAGGGTATGGGGGGGTCGGGGAGGTGGATGAGCACAGGGATGGTCAGGGTTAGGGGGACTGGGAGTCGATGAAGGACCATTTTCTTTTTTACAGGTCTTAAAAAAAAACACCTGCCAGCAACCCAGCAGACCATGACAGTGCAAAGTGGTGGACTCTGCTGCCCAGTGGCCAGCTAACTATGCAGAGACAGACAGAAGGCACAGGGCACCTGCAGCACCACAGCAACACCTGTGGTAGCTGAGCACACACCCACCTCATCAACAGCTGGTACACATGTGCAAAGGCTGCCCCGCAGTGGCATGCACCATGCACAGTTTGCAACACACAGCTGCCACAGCACATGGCACAGGTGGCCATAACTGCACCCACTCCCCGCTGAGCAACCAGTAAAATACAGAGGAATGCAACAGTGCCTACCTGTCCACTGTGGTGCTACTTGCAGAAGTCCTGCATGGTTGCTGTATGCTCTGTCTGTGTGCTGGGGAACTAGATATATTCTGAAGCATGTGGCAGCAGGACGTTGAGGAAATGTATGAGGAGGCGGGACGTGGCTGACTGGGTTATGCCTGTTGTGTCCCATGTTGGTCTCTGGAAGGTGCCTGTGGTGAGCAGGCACATGGCAGCTGTTACCTTCATCTCCACTGGCATAGCATGGCTCCGTCTAGTGGGTGGCTGCATCTCCTCTCTGCACAGCTCACAGAGCTGTATCTGAATGGCCCAGTTCAGGCAATACTGGCCCACACTCTCTGTATCAGTGTGGTTCTCGAAGGTGATGTGGGCACGGTACCACCTGTTTCGTCGTACCACCGATGGGCCCTTCCACGGTTGTGTCATTGTTCCTCCTGCCTCCTCACACCCCTCATTATGGCCTCCATTAGAAAGGGTGCACTGGCCATGGACCCTGCTGTCCTGTCTCCCCCTGGGTGGTTGGTTGCTGTGGGCTGTATGCCACCCTGGTGCAGTGTGTGCACTGCCTCTCCCTTTCCCTCTCAGTCCCTCTGCCCCTGGCTCACTCTCCATTGCCATCTCTGTCCCACGCTCCTGTGGCTGCCTGTACAGGTCACTCTGTCCCTCTCAGACTCTGTCTCCCTTGCTATTATGGTTTTCGTCCCTCCACCGTCCTGTTCCACTCTCTCTCTCTCTCTCTCTCTCTCTCTCTCTCTCGCTATTCTCTCTCGCTATCTGTCCTTCGCCCCTGGTGCAAGTGCTATCTGTGTGCTTGTGCCCTGTATTTATAGGCTCAAGTCTGCTCAGCACATCTGGGACTTGCTCCGCACTTGCGCCATGGTTCAGCGATTGAATATCGCACTGCGCTGCATATTGAAGGGCATGACCCCTGCTCTTGCGCATGCATTCATTAGGGTTGCACACTGGCAAAATGGTACTTGCACTGCACATTGGCTCCTACTGAATATCGCTCCTTGGTGCATTCCATACTTGCACCATTGCAACTCAGTTGCACCATGTGCAACTGCTTTGAATATCCCACCCTATGTGTTATGTTTCCCAAATAAAAATTCTGAATAGGAAAAGGAATATTACTTTTGTGCACATCCATTAACTTTTCCCATATGATATTCCTGTCTGTTGAATTAAAAGCCAATGAAAAATTAGAAAATAGGGCACATAACTTTATTCTCTGTTCATAACATATTTTAAGTATGGTGGGCAAGGATAAAAATGTAATCAATTGTAGAAATATTATGATGCAAATTTTCTTGTATACATGACAGTATTTTTTTTCATTATTCAAAAAAATAATCATGAAAGTAAAATTTTCATGAAAATCTTAGAGATACAATTTAACAAACTTATGGGATGATGATCTTTAGGTGACTTAAGGTCTTCCTATTTAAATAAGGGGATGATAACATTTTTCTTCCATGCCGAGGAATATAATTTTCCTTTAAGTATGTACTGAAAAACATTAGTGAGCTGGGGGACTCATTATTCCATATGGAACATAAATATATCCATCAAAAGCCCATCCACAAGGAGCTTTATTGGGTTTAGCTATGTTTATAGCTGATTCTACTTCCACAAATGTAAAAGCTAATGGATCTTCCAATAGCTTTTGTGTATACGAAGTGCTTCCCTTCAGTTCATTAATAGATGGGTCATAGAATATTTCCTGGAAGTAATTGATCCAACTGGCTTGGGGTATAAGGGACCCTTAGAATGTCCTCAAAATTACTGGTTCCACAAACCAGTAAATGCCAAAAAATTTTATGTTTAGTATTGATTGCATTCCCTGTCACCCCACAGTTCATGTTGGAAATAAATTTTTCTATTAACAAGAAAATGTTTATATTTTTGCATTGTCCATTTATTCTTAAAACATTTTCTTTAGTAGGATTTTTGTCACCTACCTGGTTAAGATTTCTAGGACCTTTTTATATTTTCTACAACTACCATTTAATGAGACAACATGCACAATGTAATTTTTTCTGTATCATGAGCAGGCACAAAAAGAAAAATAGGACTTACAGTATATCCTGTCATAACAGTTAGGTGTAGACTTAATCTTTAGAACATCAGAGGCTAAGCAATCAAAGAAATAAAAAACATAATTTCTACATGACCCTTCACCAAGTTATTCATTGTTATTATTTTCTTTGCATAAATGTATTCATTTATCTATAATTTCCTCTTCTATGTTATAGTGAGTATTTTCCAGTAGGCTTATTGCTAATAGTAGGGATGCATGGTCACTCTCTGAGTGAAGATCAGTATTGAGGGCTTAAAAGCTGAAAACATCCATAGGTTTAATCAGACAATAGTGAATTACACTTTTACCTTCGGCATTACTTATTATTTCTTAATTTAGCTTTTTGGCTTTTATTAACCAGGTAAGTACACTAGACAATCATATGTCTATTTTCAGGTGTGACCCAGGAGGTTGCAAGGAAATTTATAAGCAGGAACTGGTATTACAGAAATTCAGCGAAAAACAACAGTGAGGCACAGCATAAGGGAGGCAGGTAAAAAACGTAACATGACAAAGGTAAACATTTGATAGGTATAGAACATCACACAACCTGATAATATTTGACAGCCATGATTATAAACTCATAAACACACCAATCACAAAGGAGATGACCGGACAGTACAATAAAGTGTAGCACAGTGCACAGTAATGCGCATGTCCAGAGTTACCAGCAGAGTTTCAATGTGCCTTTCCTGGTGAAAGATTTCAAGAAGTGAAGTGGCCATGGTGCTGCTTTCCACAATGACAACTCCTGCTGCCCAACACACACTCCCCAGAAAGCCAACATCAGGGTGCCCAATCCCTGTGTTGGCATGTCCCCCTCCCATTATGTGTTACACTGGGAGCCCACCCCAGTGTGCTGAAACATGGCGGCTCCTGCCACCAGCATCACAGTCTCACAAAACCAACATCGGGGTGCCCAATCCCAGTGTCAGCCTGTACCCCCCCATTAATGTGGCACACTGGAAGCCCACCCCAGTGTGCCAAAATAATTGTTTCTGACACCTGGATGCCCACTCCCAATGTCAGATGCACCACCACCCAACCCGTCTATGTTCTTTGCTGACAATGGGGTGCCCAATTCCCATGTTGGCAATGGCATGCTCCCCCCCCATTGTGGTGCACTGGGAGCCCACCCCAGTGTGTCTAAATGTTTTTTTATTGCTTCCCCCTGTAAAACAGACAAACAGTCCCCTGTAGTCTTTTTATTTTATTTAACCTGTAAAATAGAAAACGGTCCCTCGTGATCTCCCCCATCACCCTCCCAAAACCCACACCCCCTCTCTGTGTACCCACTTCCCTGCACCCCCCCTTTCACCCATACTTACCTCTGGAGGTCAGGAGCAGTGATCTTCTGTGGTGCGGGACACATCTGCACTCTTCAAAGGCCAACTGCAAACTGAAGAAAAGATGGTAAGCTTTATAATGAGGGGTTTCAACTTAGGTTGATATCTCAGCCATTTTTCTGAATTTTGGTCCACAATTTCAACAGGGGGGTTTTGGGACCCCACCTTGTGAACATGTCACTGTAATTTCATTACTCGGTCCCAAAACATGAATTTGCGGTCGCTGTGTGGAATCACCTTTTGAGACTGATTAATGAAATGACAGTGCCACTGTTCATGAGGGGAGGTCCCAAAAAGCCCATGTTGCAAATTTTGTGAAAAAATTCCAAACTATGACTGCATTATGAGCATGCATTGCGGAGCTTCTACACACTCGAGTAACTTAATCAATCTTTTATATTTTCACTTCAGATTTTCAACATTGTCGTTTTTTCATACCTCATTATGAACAGTACAGCTGTCATTTTTCACTTCCTGCCCAAAATGTGTTTTTACACCTGTGGGACAGAATGGCGTGGTCGCTGTGGGAAATCAACTTTTGGGACAGATTAACAAAATAAGAGTGCCACTGTTCATGAGGAGAGGTCCCAAATGCTCATGTTGAAAATTTGGTGAAAAGATTCAAAAAATTATTGCGTTACAGGCGTGTGTTGCACAGTTTCTATACATGCTCGTAACATTGTCGGTTTTTCATATTTTCACTCTAGATTTTCAGCATTGCTATATTTTCACACCACCTCATGAACAGTACAGCTGTCATTTTTCACATCCTGCTCAAAATGTGTTTTCACACCTGTAGCGCCAAATGGTGCAGTCACTGTGCAAAATAACCTATCAGGAAATGAACTGATAGTGCCACTGTTTTTGAGGTGGGGTCACAAAAAGCCCATGCTGAAAATTTGAAGTGAAAATGCCAACAAATGCCTGGGGCATTATGGTTTCCAACTGTAGCACTCCACCCTATAGAGACTGACAGGCACCGGGGGTGTGACTTGGTATTGTCAGCTGTAATGCTCACACCATTCCATCCCCACCCCCACCCTGCAGCGAGTGACAGGCATCAAGGTGTGCCTTGGAGTCTTGGGCCCCCAAGTTCACCCCATTCTCCTATACTGCACCCATCTCAGCATATTACCTTATGGAATGGGGTGAGCATAGGGCTCGAAGACCCCAAGACACACCACAACACCTGTCGGTGTCTGCAGGGTAGGGTGAGGTAAAATGGCCTTAGCATTATGTACGATAACCCACAGGTACACCCCCAATGACTGTCAATCTCTGCAGGGTAGGGGTGGGGTTGGCATCAGTTCAATACTTCACTGCCATTCCTATTATACATCTCTCTAACTCCTGCGATACCAATGCCAATGTCAGCAAGCCAACATTCGGCATTGACAAATGCTTTTAATTTTTACCTTCAGATCATTCAGGAAGTCTTTGGTCTGAAAAATGTAATGTTTTATTATCTTTAAATCCTAAATGTTTCCATGATTATTATGTGTGCTATGTGAGGTATCTGTAATATATCCTTATCAGGTTTGTAGCCAAATTACTTTGATATTTTCAATCCATATTACTTTCAGCTTAAATTAATCTCGCGTCTCCTAAATTATTGAATTGCTCTTTAAATATACAATATTTGGTATTGACATTTGCTCTAGTGGATTTAAAACACACTTGGCTAAATTACCATCTTCTTCCTCCTCTTTGTTTTCTAACTGATTTTAGCATTGTTTCCATATCCAGTTTTATTCTAAGGGTATTAAATAGGTTGAGTTTTGTCCTTTTGGTAAGCTGTAGTGGGGAACCTAGCTCTACTAAGTGAGACATATTCAGTTGTTATTTTGTTTTAGTGAATCATCAGTTACTGTATGCCTTTATCACAATTCAATAACTCATTTTCTGCAAATACCAACTGCTGTCTCATGTTCAGGAAAAAATATTTTATAATATTTTTATTTTCTCTTAAGTTTTTATTTGTTGTTTTCCCTTTTTTGTTGGGTGGTGGCTTTTAGTAGTTTCCTGGTTTCCTCTTCTGAAGGGAAATGAGTCACTTCTGCTTGTAATTGAATATTCTCATTTTGGCTAGTGATAGAGTTTCTAATTTCTTCTTTATTTGTGCCAGCACAGATTCATGCTTTGGCAGCAAAGGGGCCTTACTTAATACTTGTTTCAGTAAGTGGTGATGTGATCATATTATCAAAATTATCAAGCACTGCTGGATTTACCCCTTTATGCTCATTTTCTTTACCCTTTTTAGTGTTTGTCCCTTTCATTATTTTGGCATTTAGCTTGCATCCACTTCAAGTAAACATTTTTTCTGAAAAGTGCAACAGTGCCTAATAAAAAATGGTAATAGCAGTTATACATTTGACAGTGACTGTATTATAGTAAACACTTTACAAGCAGCAAAAATTACATACTGTTAAAGGGAACACATAAATTAGTAGAAGAATCCATATAAAAAGTGAAACTCTATAAAAGATCCCAATGGATGCACTCACAAGGCCTTTGATACCATCTCCCACCACAAGCTACTAGGCAAACTAAATGATGCCGGCCTCTCCGGCCATGCCACTAGCTGGTTCCATGCCTACCTGGTAGGCAGACACCAATTGGTGAAAATAGGCCCTCACCTATCTTCCCCCATTCCAGTCACTATGGGGTTCCCCCAAGGCTCAGTCCTGGGCCCTCTGCTTTTTTCAGTATTCCTGAATGACCTCCCAAAGGCCTGCACACTCTCATCTATACAAAGGTGTGCAGACGACACTGTACTGTACGCCTCAGGCCCTTCCACTGGAGAGGGGTCCATTGTGCTTCAGTGGGACTTCAATGCCATACAGCAATGGTTCCAGTCCAACCAGCTGTTCCTAAATATGAAAAAAACTGTCTCACTTACTTTTGGGACACAACCGCGGCTCTCCCCCCTAGCCTCACACCCCTCATTCCTAACCTTAGATGGGGCTCCCCTAAAGTCCTGCACCTCTTTCAGATACCTGGGAGTCTGGCTTGACCAATACCTGAATTTCTCCACCCATAGCAATTCATTACACAAAACGCTACACCTGAAACTTGGTGCTCTGTATTGCAACAAGGATTGCATGCCCAAGCAAGTCCAGTGGGAAATTGTTCTTAAAATGATTCTCCCACTACTTGATTATGCCGACATGGTATATGGTGCTGCTTCCTTATCTAACCTGGCCAGCCTGGACACACTTTTCCACTCCTTCTGTCATTTCATCCTGGATTGCCCACCGTAGACCCACCACTGCGACCTATACAGTGACCTAGCCTTGCCCTCACTCACAACCTGCAGACAGATCCACTGCTCCAGAGTCATTGCCAAATTCTGGACTCAGACTCTTCCCCCTTATCTCAATTCTGCCATATCGGCTCAGCCTTCCCCTGCCTACTCACTCAGAAGCACAAATTCCAGGCTTCTCCTAGTCCCTTTCATGCAAACCTCCAAGGGCCAATCGGCTTTCAAATATAGCATGCCCAAACTATGAAATGACTTGCCTGCAGACATCATGTGCTCTACAAACCCTGGGCATCTCAACCCACTCCTCCATGCACACTTCTCTGCCACGTGCACATGTTCTCAGTAACCAAAAATGCAGCCACATGCCCTCTGGTTCCTACTGCCTGATAGTAATGCCATAATCAGCTGTTACACTGTATGATCCTAAAAGTTTAACTGATGTTCTGTTCTTTATGCTGTAGATAATGCACAATTATTTATAAACCTACCATCCATCAATGTCATTGTTCTTCAGCCCTCTGGGTGCATATCCTGTATACTATTGTAAATCCTGTACAGAATGTAATAATCATCCTATGTTCCCCTTTACCCCAATTTCCCCCAGGTTGTGTCTGGAAATGAGTGGTTCTCCACTCAGTATGCCTGCCTGGTTAAACTCTTAAATAAATAAATAAATAAATACAGAAATAAACATATCCGAAGTTACAAGTTTATTGTTGCTCTCTTCTGGTATCCCATAATGAGGGTGACTGAGATTGAGTGTCTCAAATATGAGCAACTCAATCTCAGCACCTCAGTTGTGAGCTACTATGCAAGGGTAGTGATAGGAAAGGGCAGGGTGAGAGGACAGCAACAGGATACCAGCATTCCTTGTGATAACAGTGATAAAGGCAATTGCATTTGGGCAAGTGTACATTGGTGAAAATCTGTTTCAGCAATGTATATTCACAGCGCACAACCAAAGGGTACTAGAGACTTAGATTTCTTTTTTGTGAGGGGCTTTGCCCCCCACACACCCCTACTAAAGGATTCTCAACTCCAGGGGGGTGCATGCCAAGGGGGTCCAAAAGAAAAAATTAAATAAAATCACAGACCGGCACAAAAAAAGTACGCCCAGTACTTAACCTGGCACCCTCCCAATCCTAGCCTGCCACCAACCCACCATGCCATACAGACAGCTTGGCAGACCACCACCATGCTACATCCCACAAACCCTCTCTCCCCTTCCATGGCGTGGCCCTTCCTCACTCCATGCACATGTACATGTAGCGACATCCTGTCACCATATTCACTGACTCCCTATCTGGTCACCCTCCCTGCCCAGTAGCCCTGTGCACAGGCACCCTGATTGAGTCACCCTTTTTGAAAGTGCTCAATCACGGTCACCATCATCACAGGCTACTGATACCAGAAGGTATCCATGAGGTATGCGAAATGAGTGGTGAGAGGGGCAGCTACCAAGCTGACCTAGTAGCATGGTGGTTAGGGAGGCTGGCTTTGGTGAGGAGGTTGCAGGGCTCGGGGTGTGCACAATGCTTTTGTGCTTTACTGTGTGTTTTTTTTTTCTCTGCATCCTGGTTCTGCCCCTCCCCAGCATGCACCCCCCTGGAGTTAGTTATTTTAGTTAGGGGGGTGCACAGCCCCCTGCACGGGAGGTGCAATGGTGAAGCCCCCACATGAAACACTAAATTTTTTTCTGTTGCCGGTAATGTACATTGCTATTGTTGTTTTCAGCGATGTACACTCACCGTAACAGTGATCACCCTTTGCCGATTGCTGTTATCACATAGAACCCTTTCTTCTGGTTGTGACTGAAAGTGGTAGCAACAGAAAGTCTAATGCAAATAGTCCTTTTATTTCAGATGAGCTGAATTACTCATTGGTAGATTGAATTTTGCTTCCATGTTAATTGCACATATGTTGCCACAATATATTCATTAGCAACTAAAGATTTTAGCTGAATGTGGGCCCATTTCCCTTGTTAGGTATTGATGTTACCTCAGAGCAAACCTCTCACAACACAATCTCTCAGAGAGATCAGAAGAACCTTGGGCATCTTGCTTGTATGTGCTCACCCCTCTATGCTTTATACTGTAAAATGGCCACTGAAAGCTTTCGAGGTGGTCAATTCATGTTCATTGCTGGAAATGGAGGCTCAGTAATAGAGACTTATGTATTGTTAATTCAATTGCATTGAAAGTTTTTCCATACTTTAAAGTGCAAATGAAATGTGATGATGCTGTTTCAATTATATTAACAGCAGTTGAATATAAAGGTAGTGTATCTAAAAGGCCAAATGAAAAACCAGAAAGGTAATGATCATCCAGAATAGGAGACACAGTTGGAATGATAACTTGGTGAAAGATCTTGAAAACATCTAGAAAGTCAAGATATTAGGAACTTGATATCAAAAGCTACACATTGTGGAAATGGTGAAAAAGTATTAAATGTAATACAAATGATAAAATCAAATATTATAAAAACTGTAGGAAATTTGGAAAGGGCTCAGAATAATAAATGATATCCAAAAAACAAATGGCTTGGTAAGCAGCAGCAGTAGTAGTAGTAGTAATAATTGTTTATTCTGGAAAAATTAGAAAAGAATAGCCCAATTGAGTGAATGCTCATTTACAATGAGGTCCATCATTCATGCAACCATACAAAAACTGAATCAAAAAATTAATATAAAACATTATGAAAAACATAGTTAACAGCAAAGATGCGTAGTTTGTGACAAGGTGCAAATTGTTGCAATTACAGATTTTCAGCAAGAACTTTAAAATTAAGAACATTTATACAAATTGCCTAGTTAACCTTTTTCTTTATAAACACAGCAGCTTGTAGGCAGTGTGGATTCACTTACAAACCAGATTTTTTATCACATTCCATGAGACTTTCCCATTAAATTTTAAAAGTTGTGGTAGTTCATTCCAGGCTCTGTTTCCAAGACTTACAATAGCCGGGTTCCCCTTGGTTGTTTTTAACACTGAGACTGTAAGTTCCATATTACCAGCTGGCCTTAAACCACTTCTTACTGTACAAACTTGAAATAAGTAACTTAGGTAGGGTGGACATTTTTTGGGAAATATTTTGATAGGTTACATATAGAATATGCATATGTCTGCATTCAGTTAAACTTATCCATCCAAGAGATCAATATAGGAGATCATGGTGAGTTAACCAAGGGGTGTTCAAAATGAAACTGGAAAACCTATTATAAGTTTCCAGGCAAAGAGGAATTTAGTTAATAAAATAGTAAGATGCCTTAGGCAATCCAATAGAAGGAGTCTCTAAAAATAAATTGCAAAAAACTATGTTAATGCTCTAGTTAGCGATAAAGCCGCAAAAGTAGGGCAATATGGTGTTAGGGATTTCAAAGCTAACACCCAACACCCACCCTGAACACACCAAGAGGCAGTGGAGATGTGCCTTGGGGTCATCAGACATAACGCTCACCTCATTCCATAAGTAAATAAGCTGAGATGGGTACAGTATAGATGAATAGGGTAAGTGTTAGGGCTGACAATGCCAAGACACACCTCTGTTGCCTGTTGGTGTGTGCAAGGTGGGTATGTTCTTATTTGCCTGTGGGAGCGCAGGGCTCTCCAGGCCCTACACTCCCATCCCTCCATAGATGCATATATATGTGTAGCTGTAGAAGCACAGGGCCTTCCAAGCCATGCACTTCCATTTATAAGACAGCAGTGACCAAACTGTCAGCATAGTCATCTTATTACCCCCACCCACCTCACGTACCCGGTAGAGACAATTTTCAAATCCCCGCCAAAACATAATTCTGCACAACTGCAACACCATGCTGTGCCAAAGGTTCAAAAACACATTTTGGACAGGATTTGGAAAATGACAGCTGCAACATACATCCCTGGACCTCAGCTGTTGATCATTCTTTTGGCTTTTGACTTAACCACCAGGTACCTATCTGCAAGTGACAAGCTGCAACAAGGATAAATGGGCATATCATCCTCCATTACTAACGATCTCCTTGCTCTGGGTCCCTAGACGCCTGCACTGGTCCAAGCCGCATAAGCCTCAGAAGTGTAATTCTATTGACTACAAAGTACAGCAACTGTCTCTTAAACTCCTACTCCTCCTCCTCTTGCTATCAGGAAGTGTCCACTCAAATCCTGGCCCTGTCTCCTACAGTACAACAAAGCCTGCCAAAATGGAGGGGGGGGGCTCAAAATTGCTACCTTAAACATCTGCAGTCTCCTTCCAAAACTGGCCTCCCTTCAAATCTTTGCCAGCCAACACAACCCGGATATCTTTGCCATCGTTGAAACTTGGCTGACACCTAATACTCCGGATCATGCCATCTCTATACAGGGCTACAAGATATTCAGGCTGGATAAGACCTCAAAAAGGGGTGGTGGGTGTGCAATCTACATAAAGGACTACCTCACCTGTCTCCCTGGTTCTTACCCCACCACAGAAACCTCAGTGCAACTCCTCCCTATCAAGATACTACTTGGTGCCCAAAATAAAGTCCTCACGATTGCTGCTGTCTATATCCCACCAAAAGATCCTGATTCCGGCCTACAGGCTGTCCTCGAGTTCGTAAGTACACAACCTTCTGACATCGAACTCCTTCTCCTTGGGGACTTTAATATAAATTGGCTTGCTCCTGATGCAGGGTCAAACGAAGATGCCATCCTAGCAGCAAATTTAACACAATTGGTGAACTCCCCTACCAGGAAAAACTACAAATCAGGGGCCAGCACCCTCACTGACTGGATCCTTACCAGCTACCCTACCCGTATAACCAATGTAAGTGTTCTCTCTGACTCGCTCAGTGATCACTCTCCAATAATATGTACCTGGACAAATAAGTTTCATAAACCGCCTCCAAAAACCATCTATAGCAGAGTCCTACCTTATGGCAACCTTACTCATCTCAAGACCTGTCTTAGGCAGATAGACTGGTCCATGATTTACAAAACTCAAGATGTTGACCTAGCCCTTGATTACTTTATTACTACTTTCAACACTGCCTGTGACACCTATGCACCAGTAAAAAAGCGCAAAATCAAAGCACTCACAAATCCCTGGCTCACGGCAAAGCTATTGGCACAACTCAAAGTAGGGATCACCTCTGGGCCACTGCAGAGCTACTGGCACTCTGTCGGACATTCAAAAGTATAAACAGGCTCTCAACCACTGTACTAAACAGATCTGATTGATGAAGAGCTCCTACTTCAAGAATGCCCTCTCCAACTCCTGGGGTGAAGGGAAATCCTTCTGGGACAACATAAAGAATATCATGGGTCAGCAGTCCAAATCCTTTCCTACAATAATGAATGTGGATGGAACCACTACATTAGACCCAGAGATCATTGCCAAAACCTAAATGATACCTTCACGGACCTTAGTGGTGTCCTCTCATCTGATTTCTTCATTGATGCTGACCCTCAATTTCTACTTCTACTACTGCCTCTCCAACCAAACCACCCTTCATTTCAAACTATTAAAGGCACATGAAGTCTATAAATATGTAAAGAAGGCCATTTCTAAGTCCCGAGCAAGCAGCGACACTATTGACCTTAAACTTCTGTCCCTCACTCTGGAGGAAGTACTGCTCCCCCTCACAGAAATGTTCAATCTCTCCCTCTACTGCAGCAAATTCCCCAGGAAATGGAAGGCTGCAGTTGTCACTCCGGTGCACAAAAGTGGTGATAAGTCACTGCCTGGTAACTATCGCTCGATATCAATACTACCACCTCTCTCTAAGGCCCTTGAATGGTGGTTGGCGGACCAGCTTTCAGACTACCTGGAAAAGCACAACATCCTATGCACTCAGCAGCATGGATTTAGGAAAGGGCACAGACATCGACTGCCCTACTTGAATTCTCAGGAGCAATCCACAATGCCATGGACAAAGGAAACCTAACTGGAGCAGTCTACATTGACTTAACCAAGGCATTTGATACAGTTCACCATGGCCTACTTATCAAACAACTTCTATCCCTAGGGCTCTTGCAGGTCCTGGTGACTGGGTAAAAAATTACCTTGCTCAGCGCTCTCAATCTGTAAAAGTAGCTGGAGTTCTCTCAGACTCAAAACCAGTTCGCTCAGGAGTTCCCCAGGGATACATCCTGGGCCCCCTCCTTTTCAGACTTTTCCTAAACTCCCTCCCCAAATCCTGCCCTGAACAAATAATCCTCTATGCTGACGATGTCGTGATTCTTGCCACTCATAAAGATCCGAACCTCTTATGCTTCAACCTTCAGCATGCTTTTTCCAAAGTTGAGATGTGGTTCCTTGAACATAAGCTGGTTCTAAACCACAAAAAAACTAAATCCATGCTCTTCTCTAACTCGCAAAACAAGAAACGGCAAGTTCTACTCACCATTAATACATACCTGGGAAATACCCTAGAACAAGTGCCAATTTTCAAATATCTTGGAATCAACTTTGATCAAGGCCTAACCTTTGCAACTCACATTGATAGCACAGCAAAAACTATTAATCAGCGAATTGGGATTCTGTATCGGAACCGACAGCTTCTTACCCATTCTGCACTGAGGATTGCCATCCAATCTTCTATCATCTCAGTCATTGACTATGGCTTAGTTATATACGGATCTGCCACTACTACAGCACTTAGTTGCATTACAACATCCCTAAATAAGGCCTGTCAGCTGCTCACTGGTGCACATCAACGTACCCACACATGTGAACTCTATGCTGACTCAGGTTGGTTGCAACTCTCAAACTGTATAAAGTACCTTACCTGCCTGATGGCAAAAAAATCCACTCTGGGCCTCACTCCACCCTGTATCCAAGACCTGTTATGCCCGAGTGCTAGCACCCATTTTACCAGAAGATCAGAACACCAGCCTCTCCAAGTCCCCCGATGCCGGATTTCTCAGGGACAAAGATCATTTGCCTATCGTGCCCCCAGCTGGCTAAATGCCCTCAGCACTCATATTACTGCCTCCACCTCTCTAGGTATTTTCAAATCAAGGCTTTTCTCTCACCTTGCCACCTCCAGCTCCTGTGACTGCCCTGATTAAACCTCCTATTTTCTCACTACCCACCCTGTTCTGTTATTTGACAAAGACATGTTTGGGAAACCTTTTCTCCCTATTGTCTGCTCCCACACCATTCACTTACCTCTCTGTTCTGGACTTTTTCCCTATTTGTTTCTCCTAATCTGGCATGACCTCTTTCTTGTAATAATAATGTGATTATTGATATCTCATGTCCTTTTGCACAAGTGATTTGATATGTATTTGTATATGTTTTCTTGTTTTGACACAACACAAATTGTTGTGTTATCTATGTAACCTTTTGTACTGTACCTAATTGATGTGGAACCTTTGTAAAAGAGCCTCTGGCTCAAAGGTAGTAATTCCTAGAACAATAAACTAAACTAAACTAAAAAAACATATATGAGGTGGGGTAATAAGATGGCTATGTTGAAAATCTGGGTCAAAATATTGACAATTTCCAAAGTTACGAGTGGGCATAGCAAAATTGCAATGAATGGTCATATCTTTGGCATTTTTTCATATTTTGACCCCAATCTTTCAACATAGACTTTCTATGACCTCACCTCATAAATCCCAAAGGTGAAAATTTTCATATCAATGCCAAAATGCCAGACAGGTTAGAAAACATGTTTTGGACAGGATGTGAAAATTGGCAGCTGTACTGTGCTGCTCATGAGGTGGTGTGAAAAAAGTTGTTATGTTGAAAATTTGGAGTCAAAATAATGAAAATTACCAAAGCTATGCATGTGCATAGCAAAATTTCAATGAATGTGCATAACTAGGCCATTGTTAGGAATTTTTTCATCAAATTTCTGACATGGCCTTTTTGGGACCCCACCTCAAGAATACTGGTGATGAAATTTTGCTATTCAGTCCTGTAAGGTGATTTTTCACAGCAACCATGAAATCATCTTCTGGGCCTGATTAATGAAATGGCAGTTACAGTCTTCATGCAGTGGGGTCCCAAAAAGACCATTTTGAAAATGTGGTGAAAAAAGTCCAGAAAATGCCAAAGTTATGAACATAAGTTAAAAACACCATTGAAATACATTATATGGCAGTTATCTTGATTCCTTAGTTCATGGTTTGGCTTTGAAGAGTGCCAACATACTGTATCTCAGTCCACAGAAGATGACAGAATTGAACATCAGATGGTAAGTATAGAGTAAGGGCGGCGTGGGGAGTTAGGTGCTTGGTGGGAGGGTTGGGATGGGGGAGAGGTGTGCAGTAAGAATGTGGGACCATTTTCTTTGTTTCAGGGGAAAAAGATGTTGAGGATATTTTTTCTATTGCAAGTATACATTATTAAACCATCTGTGGACACTGGGGGTGGGCTTCTCAGTATCTCACACTGCTGGGGTGGCTCTAAGTGCTGACACAGGGATTGGGGCCCCTGATGTTGGCTACACAGTAAAACAATGGGCCACAGGAGAGAGGGGTGTATCCAACAATGGAGGTGAGCATTTCGGTGTCAGATTACTATATAAAATATGTGGAGATCAGAAGGTGGGAGGGGGGCCACTAGACACCAGGGAATATGTATTTTATTAAGAGGGACCATGATTGGGGAGTGAGGAGTGCCAGTAAATAAAAGGGAAACAGTGTCTCACACCTCTCCCTGCAGTCAACAGACTAAGTTCCAGCTGTGACTGCAGAAGTCAAACAAAATACATATGTTCTCATACAGAGAATGTGGGGAAGCACTCCTCTCACTAAGATGGGCACCTGGGATTTTGGGTGCTCAGAAATCATATATGTGGGCACACAGTTCACACACAAACATCAGAATCCAGCTAAACAGGTTACATTTAGCTAGGTGTTTGTTTATTAAAATCACAGCATTTTTGTGTATTTTCCATGTTTGTTGGTTTGTGGAAAAGATTTACAAGATGGTGGTTGGCACGGCATGAAAAATGTTTGGTACCATGCCAAGCAAGTGGCCTAAAAGCAAAACAGCATTTGCAGCATCACAATTTTTACTTTACATTATCTCAAAACCCCTACTGCATATGCGCAAGTTGGAAAACACTGAATCTTAATGCCTTATAATTCTGGAACCCTTTGATGTTTTTTCACCAGATCTGTCAAAGGCATTGCCTTGGAACAAGACACATGTCCCCAGCAAGTTTGGAGCAACAGTTCTTTCCATGTAGGCTATAGGCGAGAGCAAAAAAAAAAAACGATAAGTATAGGATATAATTAGTTTTTTTTCTAAAAATGACACATGCAGATCTCAGAAACTACACAAGCTGCAGTCACAAAAATTGCCACACTTCAATACTTTGACTCCTAGACGACACCTGCTAAATTTCAGCTCATTCCATCAAAGAGAGCCAAAGATATTATTGTGCAAAATTTGAGGTTTAACATTAAACAGACTACTCAACCCTAACTATAGGAGCGCAATCATGCCCATATAATAAACAGCAAAAGAGAGAGGGAAACAACTATAGACATTGCTTGAAGATTAAAAAGCAAAGATTTGTTCAGCAACATTGGTTGGTTTTGAATTGGCAATTTAATCAAAAACCCAAACTATTTTAAAACCAAGTATCAGGCAGATGGGGGACTAGGAAATGTAATATATAACCACACATTTTCAGAACATTATTGGTTGTCATACTATCAAAAAGCCATTTGTGAAAGACATATAGCTGGGGAGGCACAGGTAATTTATTCCCTGGAAATGACTGCACATAGAGAACAGCCAGATGTAAGTAAAAGAGATTTTGGATCTAATAAATGGACTGAAATTGGGGAAAACACATTCTCAAAATGAGGTAACTGCTGAAGTATATAAAATGAATCCAGTGTGGTGTGATCCATTTATAGCTGTGGTTTTTAACTATATTAATATAATACTTAATTTTACAAAACTGTGGTGTGCAATCATTGTTCCCAAATATGAGAAAGGGACAGGGCTGATCCCAGCTCATACAGACCTCTCAATTTAAAAGATATAACAGCAAAGCTCTGTGGTCAATTTCTTCTGAAAAAGCTAAATTATTGTATCTCACAGAACAATATTTTGAGAGAAAAGGCAAGCACATTTCAGAAAAGGCTTTTCAGTAATGATTAATTGTTATGTCCTCTACCATATTGTTGAAAGATATAAATTGATTAAAGGGATGAAAATCTCTGCTTCATTTCTGTATCTTAAGTTGGGATTTGATAAAGTTGATCATTTCTCTGGAAGAAACTTAAGGAACTGGAGATAGAGCAAACATTAGCATTATTATGTGAATACAGTATCATAATGGTACAACATCCAAAATTGGATTTTGTTTAATTGACAAACTATTTACACCTTTTAAGACAAACTCTGGAGTTCCTCAAGGATGTATTTTGGTGTCTATACTGCTCTATTTATATTTGAACCATCTGCCAGGTATCTTTGTAAACCTAGTTTTCTATGCCATAAAATAAAACTCCATTATATGGGGAATTTTAATGTATGCAGATGATAGTGACCCGTTATTACAACCTCAGCGGGGACTCCAAGGCATAATATATACTATCTGTCAAAATTGTCATGAGAACAGAGTGCAAATTAATGAAGAAAAAATTATGGATAGGATATTTGGTGACTTCATTCAGATAAAGAAGTATAACTCTTTCCTACAGGAGGAGACTGGAATAGTTAAGATATTTTAAATATTTAGCTATCACATTTACAAATAAACTGACCTGGAATATTAATGTGGAAGACATGACAATTAATGCAGTAGCTACGTTAAATTGAACTTTAAGAGTTAATTTTTCCATGGAGGGAAGGATCTAAAAGCAATTTAAGTCTATAAAGCACACATTGAGTGCATACTATTGTACAGTGCAGAATATTAGGATAAATACCTTTTGATATGACCAGTAAGGTGCAAACTCTCTTCATAAAAAAAATCTTGGAAGCCCCGAGTACATCAGGGTTACTTATTACTGGCAGAAATTGTTTGGGATCCCATATCCTTGGCTGAAAGGTAAAGAGCCCTCGGATATCATTTCAGGATCCACAAAATGTGATTGGCAGGATTCCTTAAAATTGCTCTTGCAAAAAAAAGAGAACTGAAAGAATAAAAATGAAAAACTGATTAAATACCCTGGACAAGAAAGTCTGAAGCAGGGTAGTTTTTATATCAGGATCAGTGATGCAAGAGGAATTTTGTTGAAATAAAGCAGAAATTGACTGACATAGAACATCAACACATGTTTGCAAGAATAGGTGCACTTCTTTTCATCCCATGGTACCATGGGATAAAGTATGTCTATGATACAGAGTTCTGTATGATACATATTAAATAATTCCAATTGGCAAAAGCTTCCTGCCACTTGAGGGTATAGAATAAAGTACAAAATAATTTCATTTGTGTGGTTCCAGAAACTGAAGACTTTGAACAATATTTGCTCAAATGACCTTGATATGGAAATATCAGAAACAGGTGGTTATACTCTAAAATAGAAAGGTTGAATACAGGCATTGTACAAAAAATCCTCAATATACTGAACTACTATGGGGTTGACTGTAATAGGCTAATAATCATTGCATAATGTCTCAAAAACTAAGGGACAAATACTTAGGCATTTTTTTTAGAATAAAATTGTTATTATCCTATATAACATTTCTACCTATATGAAGCTTGCTGGTCAAGAATGGTCACATCTAATTAAAAAGGAACATGTGCAAGATTGTTGTATAAGATTTAAAATGGTTTAATTACAATAACAATGTATGTATATGTGCGTTTGGCTTTCAAAGGGGAAGTAAACATTGCAGGGGTCTTTCAAATTGTGAAAGCACATTAAAATATATTTAAAATGAGGTATGGAATTATCTTGAAGGTGTCAAAAGTCCTGAGATATGAATATGTAAATACTCTGTAAATCAAAACAAGGCAGCAGCCATTTCATGGGATCCTAGACAGAAAGTGATGTCACTGAGGGGCAAGTTGTAATTAACAACATAGAGCTGGCCCCTCAGTGACATCACTTCCTGTTTTAAGATTACATAAAATGGCTGCTGCTTTTTTTTCATTTACAGATAATTTGATATTCATATCTCTGGACTTCTGACACCTACAGCTAAGCCTAGTACCTCGTTTGAATGGTATTGCCTTATGCTTTCACAATTTGAGTAACCCCTGCAATGTTTACTTCCCCTTTAAATATTGTAATGATAGCAATGTCATTCAAATAACGGCAAATCTGAATCAGTGGCAGGAGTTAGATGCAAGGGTTCACCAAGGGAAAGACAGCTGACCTGGGCAGCACAAGAATAGTAGACTCCCATTTGGATCAAGAAAGCATAGAGGGACAACAATTCTGATTTGAAAGCAGTTCATAGATAAGAACACACCTAGCAAAATTGACTAGCAGGAGAGCCTGATATACTGTCCAGGATTTAGAGGCACTCAGAAAGACCTGGTGGGGGAGAAATGCCAAGGGCACCTAGATGGAGGAATTCCAGCTATTCCAATGGGCAGGCCTGACAGGAAAAGGAGTATGAAGTTCTCTGTTTAAGGGTGTGCTGCCTCTTAATCTAGTGTAACTAAAATGTGGGACACTGACACTCAAAATGTGGGAAAATAAGAGACACTGGCCATTATAGTGTGGAACACATCATCAAACATGGAGATGTTTGCTCTGAACACTGTGGAAATGTGTGCATCTACTTGTGAAAGTTAAATTTTGATTTAGTGTAAAAGAATATTATACCCTTTGACTTTAAAGTCTGAGTTTACAGCATTTTCTTTGTGAGTGTAGCATCTTTTCCATGAAGGGTGAACAAGGGACAGAGCAATTCTGTGGGGTAAAATGATGGATGTCTGTCATAATCAGGGGCAACTGTGAGGTATGTCAGTATGTCACTGTGAAGAACAAGAAGGATATCGGGGGCACAAGCAGATCCACTGAGTCCATCAGGTCAAGCTAAGAGAAAATATTCAGTGAAAAATAGTCATCCAGTAAGGAGCTCTGAGACTGTAAACAGTTCAGCTCAGCTAATTAGATTATGTGGTGACAAGTGCCTTGTAAAAATTGAATTCTACAAATGGAATACTGGTGGCATTATTTGTTACACTACCACAATGTTTGAAAACATTTTGCCAATTAGAAGTTTGTGGTATTTCCACTGTTAAATTAAAACTACAGAACCAATTCTTTTTTCTGTTTTGTTAGATTCCAAGATCCACTGACATAGAGTATGCATACCACATTTCAAGTGTATTCCTGCAATAGCCGAGAAATTAAAAACATCCACATTTTTAGAAAGTTTGTATAAATGAATAGTGTAATTATGAACTCCTGCAACTTAGTAATTAACAAATCAAGTCTTTCAATATTAAGCAGATTCTATGGCCCTTTTAAGAAGGTCATGCATGCTAATTTGCAGATATCTAGTGTCACATATGTCTGAATTGTAAGCAGAGAAATCAATTCACAAAATTAAAAACACATTAGACTTAAAACTCTTACAAGTTTGTTTCCAAATGTCATTATATAGCCAGCCCTGTGGCATTGAGGTGCCAGACATCACACCTCGCACCATGCCAATGACCCGAGTTTGGGAGCGAGCTCGGGCCATCAGGGCTTGGTGGGGGAGAAGAGGATTGAGCATCCGAGGGACTGCTCTCCTCTCCTGGGAGGAGGGTTATGAGAGTTTCCCTGCCTGGTAGCAGCTCCTGGCTGAGACTGGAGCATCACATACCAGGCTGGGGACAGTTAATGGGGAATGGTGTTGGTGGGTGTCTGTGGGAGAGGGCGGGAGCATGCCCTCCATATGCCAACACCATTGCATGTCTGCACTATAGTGGCAGAACCAAGGAAACAACCCCAGCTCCTGGTAGGTGATGGTGGGTCCAGGGACTGGCCCCATGCCCAATGCCAGCTCTCTCCAGTCTGCCTCCTGTTTTCCCTCCATGTCCTGGTCAGTCAGCTAGATTCTAGATAGAGTACCAGGAGGAGTTCAGTGGCCCGACCGCAGGGGGCTCAAAGCCAGGGATTGGGTGACCAGCAGCACAGTGAAAAGACAGGCCCAAGCCAATGGTGAGACTGGAGGACTTCAGGCAGGGTGGGAGTGGCTGTGCCAAGTCACTACACCGGAGAGATTCCAGGAGTCAAAGAAAAAGCATACAGAGAATAAAAAAAAATGTCATCATATTTGGCACACCCTTAGGATGCCTAACAAGTGAGCATGTCGGTTCTCTGGTCTCCAGCACAACTGACAGCCAATTTATGACCAAATAAACTAATTCATGAAATTCCAAGAAATATCACAAATTCCATGAAATTTTATGGAATTTTTGTGAAATGTCACAGAATTTTCTGAACTTTCACCAAATTTTTTAATTTTGCCCAGCCCTGATGATTAACAAGTTCAAACACCTTGGTCAGATCCATGAATTTGACCCTAACTAGCATACTTCTATCTATAGCTGAGTATACATCATTTCTGAATCCAATGAAGGCCATATTTATTCCATATCCCCATCTAAAACCATGTTGCATGGAAAAGAGAAGATCGTTGATTTGAATATATTCAGAGAGTTGGCTAAATACCAGTTTTTCTTTTAGCTTACTGACTGTCTGTAGAAACAGAAATATGTATTTTGCTACCTAATAGCTTATGGTTTCCGGATTTGAATGCAGGTACAGTTTTTGCCAGTTGCTGGGTATATGGCACCATGTCAGTATTAAAGTATAAATTTAAGTTTTCTGTTAGAGAGAGCAACTGTACATGTATAGTTCTAGCAGAGAACTTTAACAATTTTGTTTTAAGGCCGTCACTCTCAGGATTTTAATAAGTGCAGTTTCTTCCTGCAATTTTGCAATTTCTTGTGATTTAACTATCCTTACATAGAAAAGGGGTTTGGTGTGGGATGTAGTAGAACTTACAGAAGATGGAACAGGCCTATTTACAAATGTTTGCTTCTACAAGTACAGTGGTCAGGTAATTTGATGTTTAAGGTGTTAGTGATTTAATTTGGGTTATGTACAACTAGGCAGTCTTTTATTTGTATTGCTTTTGGTGAATATACTGACACTATATGAAACATTCATGTAAGTTTTGTTATATTGGCAATGTATTAGCCATATATGGATCATATATGTGTCATTTATAGAGTGCACTGTATATCGTTGTTTCCTGTTGCATATATAGAAAATTGAATATACTGGCAAAAAAAAGACCTAAAGGTCCATCTAGTCAGCCTGTTTACCTGCCTTGATCCATGTTTTGCCTAATGTTTGGCTGGATTATAAAAAGCATTAGCCCTAGTGGCTTATCATCACCCCCTTTTCACCCTTTTCCCAAGGTAACCCATTTTGGTTCTGCCTTTGAGTCTCACTATTCCTTTACTGGTGTCCTAGCCAAGTTTAAACCCCATTAGTCTTCAATCACGTCAATGGGCAGTCTATTCCATTCGTATGCTACCCAGTCTGTGAAGAAAATCCTCACATTCTTTTAAAATTTCCCTCCCCCTCTAGTTGACCCATGCCATCTAGTAACTGTGTCATCATTCATTATTGTGAACAGTCTACCCTGTTGATTCCTCAATGGAACTTGTATGTCTTGGTCATATCCCTTTTTTCTCTCCTGGCTGCCAATGTGTACATGTTAAGATCTGCTGGTTCCACGTCAAAACAGCGAAACAACAGTGGTGACAAACAGATACAGTGACAGCAACACAGTGCTGGCACATACAGCGAGCACACTTTATACAGGGGGCTTTGCCCCCCCACACTCACTTTACTATAAATAACCAACTATGAAGGAGGTGCAACTTGAGGAGGGGGGGGAACCCCAAGTCCCCAAAATGGCAAGTGCTGTGTTGTCATCACTGTATTTGTTCATCAGCTTTGTCATTTCACTGTTTTTGTGAGCTACTAGATCTGCCAACCTTTCCTCACATACCTTCCCTTGCTACCATGCAGATGGTCTAGTGACTTTCCTTTGTATGGTCTCTATGTATTTCCAGACCTTGTTAATGTGTGGACTCCAGAACTGTACCCGGTATTGCAGGTGTGGTCTCATCAGGATCTGTACAGGAGCAGTATTTTTCTCCCTACTCCTACTATCAAGTCCCCTTCTTACACACCCTAGAATCCTGTTTGATTTCTGGAATGCTTTCTTGCTTTGAGCAGTAGATATGAGAGTGCCACTAATGATTACGACCCTACTGTCTCTCTTCTCTTATGTCTGCACCATTCTTATCCCCCACCAAAAAAAAAATCCTGTAGTCCCTTGTAGGGTTCTATATGTGAACGTGCATCACTTTACATTAAACTTTAGTTGCCACAATCTGTATCAAATTTCCAATTTTTACACTCTTTTTTCATCTCCCTTATTCACTCATCCTGTGTCCAAGCTGTCACAGATCTTTGTCATCTAGAAAGGGATTCACCTTATTCTGGATTCTCTCTCCAGCATTGCAAATATAGAAATTGAAGTGCACAGGTTCCAGAACCAACCCCTTTGGTTTTCCACTCATGACTTCCCTGACCTCAGAGTGTGCTCCACTGACAATCACTCCCTTTTCCTGCCACCACAGTCTGTTTTCTATCCACCTGATAAGCTTGCCCTCTACCCACATGTCCCTCAGGTCTTTATCAGATTTCTTTGAGGTACATTATAAATTATTAATGTGATTTCAGTCATTCAGCACACTGAGCCACTGTACCTCTTATCCTCGGGACAGTGTGCTGTCATCCGGGAGTGTTTGAAGGGAGTACTCCACCTCAGCACCAGGGGGAGAATGGCACAGTAAAATTTTACAAAAGACTATAAACTCATTAAAATCACTGGAGATAAACTTGTGTGAGCTATAATAAATTAATAGAGTCTCTGAGTGGTGTATCATATGATATAAGAGACTCCTTTCATGAGGTTTGGGCAGAAAGAACCACTCACCTTCACTTCACAGTCCCCTCACCCAAACCTCATGCTTAGAGTCTCTTAGACCATATGAGACAGCCTTTGGAGGCCCACTTAACTTATAAACTGGAAGGCCTTGCTAAAATCAAGGCACAGTTCATCCACAGCTTAGTCCCATTCCACAGTTTTGTAACCCATTCAAAACAGTCAGTCAGTATGGTCTGGCATGATCTCCATGCTCCCTCCTGTCCTGTCAACAATTTGCCTCCAAGAGATGAACTATTTGCTCTTTATTGATGGATACTAGCAGCTTACCTATGACTGAGGTCAGACAGACTGGCCTGTAATTACCTGGGGTATCCCTCCCCCCACTCTTATTGAGTAGCACCACATTAGCTACTCTCCAATCTACTGGAATGATCCCAATCCTTCATATTTGGAACAATGCCACAACAAGCCTAGTCTGAGTAAAGTTAAAATTCATTTTTGCCCTATTTAAGAAATAAAAAAAAATGTTTCTGTGGGGGAAGAATCTCTTCATTGGCAGTGCTACTGTAATGCTGGGCTGACCAGCAGTTACACTCTTTATTTGAGGAAGATACAGTAACTTGAGATAGTTATTGAAGCAGTGCTACAGCGGTGGTTGACCAGTAGGGCTGGTTTTAACCTCAGTACCCTGGGTGATGATTGCAGTGCATAATGGATTCCCAACTGTTGTGTTATCATCTTTTATCCACCCACCCTCTCATGTGTTCTGGAGTTAAAAAAGATATGCAGTGCAGTCAGTGAGATGTAAATTCATGTACTTTTGTTATTGCAGGAACAGAAAACTAGTCCTTTTTGAAATGCTAGTGGGGAATTTTGAATATGTGATGAAGAAAGGGCAGAACTGTTAAATACTTATGTTGCCATTTTTACAGTGAAAGAGCATGGACAGCTTCCAAGGCACTGATCAGAATTTAGTGACAAGTGTAGGAGTTTCATGGTGAACATTTGAGAACTGAAACAGTGGTTAAAAGAATAGAAGCTATCAAAAATAACTTCATGAAATTTCATAAACATGCATTGTCAGCTAATGCAGTTTACTAGACAAATCATTTTTCTGTAATTTGTAGTTTTCCTTTGTATAACTTATAACACATCTTGATAGTCTGTCCAAACAGTCCAGATAAAAGGCATTTTGCCTGTCCTAAGCTGACCTCATAATGCCTTTGTTTATGACAATGACATCATGGTACCTTGGCTTAATTTTTAATTAGCACAGTTGTGATGGCACTTTATGCTCAATGTACACTATTGTAACTTGGTAATAAATTACCTTTCTAAGGTTCTTGGTGGAATGGCACAAAGGAAGAGACAACAGACAAGTGGTACTCACGTGATAAATGAAATGTATTACAGATCAATAATACAGGATTACTGCCAACAGTGTAATCACTGGTAGAACTACCAGTTTTCATTACCTAGGTAATGCAGTCTCTCATCTCAGAGAAGCTACGTGCTACACAGGGTCTTATACTGTGATAATCACTATGGTTACTACTAAGGAAGATATATAAAAAGTATATAATTGGCCAAACACAGGTGGTCTGAGTAACTGTCCTAACTAACATGAGAAGTTGCTGAGCTTGCATAGATAATGTAATACAATAGGGCTTCTGTAAGTCCCACGGTCAGTTGCAATTGTAGTAATGCACAAGCACTAAATATGGCACTGTTGCCTTACGTATACAAAATATAGTAAAAATAGAGTAAAAAGCATCTCTCATATCTAAGATATATCAGTAAAACATAATGGAGCATAATATGCATTAGCAGAATATAGCAGAACACAGATCCTGACACCTATGCTTATAGGACAAGTGTCTTCACTCTAGGGTTAGTACATGTACCTACATATATGTTGCTGTCCATGAGGTGTGGGTACAATTGGGGTGCTGAATCATGGATAACATTTCCCCCTTGTTGCCTTCAAAAGAAAAGGCAACTACCACAGGAAGTAATGGGCTAGAGCGACAAAAATCATTTACAAGCCTGATGCACGAGCCTTGTAAAGGAATTTGAGTTGTTTGCAATGTTTTCTTAGAGTACATCGCAGACATCAAATGGTTGGTATCAGATAGACAATCAAAAATACTTTGATAATAACAAAAGCTTTAAAAAGGAGTTCTAACCAAGTACTGGATAGAGCAGTGCTGAAATTGCCATCATGAGTAAGGTCATTAAGAGCATCACCAGCCATAGAAATATTATTGCTAATATAAATCAAATGTGAATCCTTTCTAGCTAAGACAGATGGTAGGATAGTGTCAAAGGGTCAATGTGCACGTTAAACACGGGCAAATATTGAGACAGGGCAAGCTAGTATTGCGGATCGGTATCAATAACATCTTGTTCAGGGAGAGAAACAGGAATGATCACAGTGTGACCTATGACTGTTTTCTGCTGTGGAGTAAAACAGAAGTTAGAAGCTGAAATAGCACATGTTTTGGCACCATAAGCAACAGATTGATGATTTGTCACTACGCAATACTGCCCATCAGAATTGTAGGTAACTCATACAGTTGGAACCCTCCATTTCTGTAGATGTATAGGACAAGCAAAGGACTGGCTGGTGAGCAATGAAGTGAAGCAATGTACCTGTTCCAGGTAGTTTTGGGATGCAGCTGTTTTGGTGTCAGGCGCTGAAGATGCGGCTTGCGAAGATTCAAATTCATCAGTGTCAGTCAGGTTGGGTGACAGATCATCACCCAAAGTGTAAGACCAGTCGAGATGTTCTGGAGAGTATACTCAGATAGGTTTAACAATGTCAAATACATCACAGCAGCACAGGTAATAATATCCCTTCTTGGCACGGCACTTGGCATGCAGTGTGACCCAAGCTTGTAGAACAGTGTGATAAACAAGCAAAGAAGGCAAGTCAGTTCGCTCTCGGTATATGTTCTCATTGAGATGTCTGATGGAATGATTAGCAGGCAGTTTGTCAATGACAGAAATTTATGGATCAAAGCGTGGTAGTGACACAGTAAAAGTAATGAACATGTTGTCATGGATTGAGCATGTCTTAGTAAAGCAACAAGGTGCTTGGTTTGGATATCGTGAAACATACCCAAGATTTCTAGCAGTAGACATAGAAATATTCACATTGTTTGCCATATATATAGTAATGCATGCATTGCACTTGCAATGAGGACAATACTATTTAGACATTCTTCTATCATGAATAATATCAGGAATGTGTCCTGTTTCCAGATCTCTGGGGAGATTAACAGTGGCCATAACATATGACCCATAGGCGAAGCACAAAAGTTCACCGGCAATATATTGCTTGTCTGCCTCCTTGTTATTTTGAAAAATCAGTTCATTAATTTTGTTTTAGTATCATTGAACCCTTTGGCAAGTTCCTGCATGTTATATATAGTAAAACATTTCTCTTTACTCAAACCATCTACGTCATGTAACAGTGGGGGTAGGATATCATTTTTAACAGCTTGTTGAAAATTAAGCATTTGTGCTTTAATAGCAGCTATATTTGCTCTAGTCCAATTAGACATGCCTGAACTAAAAAGGCCAGAGACAGTGCCTGCTGCACCGGGAACATCTGCAGTGTCATGCCTAGTGCATGGACTAGCTTTAGCATTAGGTGCAGGTCTGAAAAAACCTACATGGTCAGTGGCATGAGGTCCACTAACTGGATCATTTGTGCATGTTTGGTATGTAGCTACAATGTCTAGAAGCATCATACTGAAAAATGTAGAGGTATTGGTCATTTGGCAAAGACCAAACTCAGCCATATTCCAATGTGTAAGACTGAAAATAACTGGAACATGCATAAATTGTACAATATTAATTGAAGCTCCTGGAAGGGAAGTGGTGCTCAGACCACTAGGAGGACCAGGCTCCTGGGGAGGACATTCAGTTATTTCTTCTTTGGTGAGTGGGACTACAGAAAGAAACATAGCTTCAGTAGCCACACAGTTGTGAAGACAGAAAGCACATAACTCCTCAGAGGTGAGGTGGTCGCAAAAGATAGGATTGATTAAAGCAGTTAGGTTGTAATGACCAGTATGTATAGGAGAAGCTTGTCAAATAGAGAGTGTATGTTGGGCCATCCATGAAAAGTACCTTTGGATAAATGAGCTACAGGAAGTGTGTAACCATTAAAACCAGTTTCCCATTGTATTTGCAATGTGGATTTGTCTGGAGCTACATCCATGGCATTAAGATAGGCATCTGAGCCCTCCTTAACAGTAATCATTTTGTTTGGGACTTTAATATGGACTCCCACTGGGGTTGAATGTTCAAGCTTGCTGAACAAGTGTTCTATACATTGTTTGTGTGCAGTTGATAGGGGTTTGTTCTGAGAATTAGTCAAAGAAAGTAGTCCCACCCAGATGAGGAGGTGCCAGATAGCCATCTTGCCAGTGTGTACCTGAAAGAAACAGAAAATGATTATTAAGTGAGGGGCACTGTTCTGCCCTAAGAGGGTTAGGAAAAGTAATTAGTCACTTTTATACAACTTGAGCTGATTAGCATGGAACCACTTGTTGGTGGTCTGTTTTTGCTGTTGAACTCTGACTTGATAGACAGCAGGACTGAGTTTGTTGACAATGGGGTATGGGCCTTCCCATTTTCTGGCAAATGAATGAGTTGGCTGTCTGTATTGGAGGAGCATAACTTGGTCTCCAACTTGCCAGTCGAATTCTTTGACATGCTTATCAAAATGGGCTTTTGCTTGTTGTTGAGCTTTACCCATATGATTGGCAGCGAACAGGTTTGTCTTCATGATGTCATCATGAAGTTTTTTAACATATTTGTCCACAGATACTCGATCTGCAGTAGGGGTGTGGAAATCATTCAACAGGTGCTCAGGTAATATCATTGCTCTACCAGTCATAACCTCATGTGGTATGCACTGAGTAATTGCTGCAGGAGTGCCCCTGATTGCCATCAGCAGTAGTGGCAAGAGAGAGTATCAATCCTCGGGATTGTCACTGATGAATTTGCATAACATTTGTTTGATTCTTCTGTTTGCTCCTTCTACTTTGCCTGAGGATTGAGGATGGTATGGGATATGGAATTGTTGATCTACTCCAAGCAGTTGGAGTGTCTGTTTCATTAGCTCAGCTGTAAAACTGGTTCCCTGGTCTGAGTCTACTTTAAAGGGTAGGCCCCACCTGGAGAACAATTGATCCGCCAGGATCTTGGCAGTAGTCTTTGTCATGTTATTCTTCATGGGGAATGCCTCCACCCACTTAGAAAACAAATCTGTGACAACAAGTGCATACTTGTTCTTATTTGAGTTATTCAAGGGGCCAATGAAATCGATTTGTATTACATTCCATGGTCCAGTTTGCCTTTGTGGCAACAATTTTGCATTTCTTTTTACTGAAATTCTGGGCACACACTATACAGTTGTCCACGTAGTGCTCTACATCTTTGGCCGTGCCAGGCCATCACACAATGGTTGTAAGTCTCTGGAGGGTATTGTCTACCCTCTAGTGTTCACCAGTGGGGGTATCATGAAACATATGGATGAATTTGGTTCACAAAAATTGTGGTGCAACCCACAATTTGTCACCTGTATCTACTTTTTGATACCAGACAAGTTTTTGATCACTAGACAAGTGTATATTGTATGAACTACCAGCAGGTAGTTCCTGTTCAATTCCTTTGTCCAGGAATTTCAGCACATTTTTTAATTCTGGGTCAGATTTCTGTGCAACAGAAAGGTCCAGTGGAGGTTCTGGTACTGGTTTCTGGCTGGTGTTGTCAGCTAAGAAAATAGCTGCCACAGCTACTGGGTGAGTCATTGTCCATGTCTCCCTGCCTCGTGCACCTGCTTTGTCAAGCGAGTCAGCTCGATCATTGAACTCATGGTAAGGGTCAGATTTACAGTGAGCCTTTACTTGTGGATGTGGGTTATGAGTAAACTGTAGAGTCAGGGTGTGTATCTATGCAGAGCTTTTTTCTATGCTGCTCCTACTCTTTGGAATTCTCTACCCCATTGGTTGTGGCAGTGCACCTCCATGGAGGAGTTTAAGAGGGACTTAAAACCCCATTTGTATCAGTCTGCCTTCTTGGATTATTGATTGTGATATATTATTGTGAGACTGAAGTTTTATCTGTGTTTTGTTATGCTTGTACAGTGCCTTGGAAATTTGAAAGGTGCTTTAGAAATAAAATTTATTATTATTATATACACAAACAGATCCCCGTATTTGACAGGTGTGCCATCAGAGGATGTGAAGTTATTTTTCTCCCAGAATGGTAGAAGCTCAGTAAGGAAGGAGCAGATCCAGTTAGAGTCTGCAAAGATGATGGCATCCTTAGTACCATGGGGGATAATCTCTAGAGCACAGGCCACAGCTGCCAATTCGGCATACTGTGAGGAGATACAGTAACACTGCATTTCCTAGAAATGCACTTTAAATTGCCATCTTGATGTAATATGAGCACACTAAATCCTGCTACCTGCTCTCCGTCTACATAGGAAGGGAAGCCATGTGTAAAGACGTGATACATGTTGGTATCCTCTAAAATATCTGGTGTATCTGGTAAGAATGGTTCCAGCTCAGGTAAGTCAGGAGGTTGAAGTGCAAAGTCTTGGGGCTTACCTGTGTACAGTAGGCCATGAACCAGGATGGGTGGCATTTTTGCAGGCAGTACTTTGATATCCCTATCCTGCAAAAGCAAAGACCAGTGGGTGAGTCTGGTGTTAGAAACTGAATCATCTTTTACTGTGTCTGAAAGCAAAAAGTGGGTTGGGGTATGACAGTTATGCAAAACAATAGGTCCACACCCAATGATGTACATAAAGTGTTTGATAGCCCAGTTGGTTTCCAAGAGTGTCCTTTTACATAGACTGTATTTTCTCTCTACTAGGGACTGCATCTGAGAAGCACAAGCAATGAGTCTGAAGTCCCCTTTGTACTTTTGTGCTAGCACTGCAGACATGGCCACATCAGAGGTGGCAGTTTCTAAATGGAATGGGAGATTTGGATTAGGATTGATCAGTGCTGAGGCTAAGGCTAAGGCCTGTTAGAGCTGTGTCACAGCTTCAGTATGAGTGGGGTCCCACGTCCATGGGACATCCTTTTTCAGAAGTTCATACAAGGGAACGGCTTCAATGCAAAGTCAGAGATAAAATCCCTGGAGTAGTTTACCATTCCTAAGAAGTGTCAGAGTGTTGCCAGGCTAGTAGGAAGTGGCAGATCTTGCAAACCCTGGATCTTCTTGACAGCTGGCTCCTGCCTTGGTCTGTAATATGTATGCCAAGGATGATGACTTCTTTTTCGCACAGTTGTGCCTTAGAGGGGTTGCAGTTGAGGCCTGCTCTCTTGAGGAGGGACAGAAGTTCATCTAGAAAAGCCAAATGATCTTCTTTCATGATGATTGCTAGGAGCAAGTCATCAACGTGCTGCAGGAGACATTGGGGTGTGGAGAACCCCTGCAGGGCATCCATCATGTGGCAATGAAAGAGATAAGGGCTGTTGCTAAAGCTCTGGGAAAGGCAGACCCAGGTATACTGGCATCCATCAAAGGTGAAAGTGAATTTGTATTGGCTTTTCAGTGCAAAAGGAAGTGACCAAAACCCATTAGAGATGTCAAGAGCTGTGAACCACTTCTTGTCAGGTGTCAACAGCTTGAGTACATGAATTGCTGATGCTACTGTTGGGGTGCAACTGAGGGTAACTTGATTAAACTTCCTGTAATTAATTGTGAGTCTCCAGGCTCCATGTGGTATTTTCACAGGCCAAACAGGTGAATTAACAATGGAGACACAGGTCCTAATCACTCCTTGCTGAAGCTGTGATTGGATGGTCTCCCTCAGTGATGGCAAGGCTTCAGCGGGAAATGGGTACTGCTTCTGCCTCACAGGGTCAGGTCCTGTGATTTGAATGGTAGTGTGCATCCTACCACAGCTGTGCTTGGTGGCAAACACATCAAGGTGTTTTTGCAGCAAGAGTGCAAGCTCAGAAAACAGGTAATGACTTTTGAATAAAGCCATGATGTCATACTCCTTGTTGTTATTGGAGATGGCTGCCACCACGTGCGAGTCTGGGATGGTGACCGAATGACATTGTCGTTTGATCTGAATAAGCAGTCTGTTGGCTAGATCCACTACACAGCCATGTAGTGCTAGAAAGTCAATTCCCAATATGCTGGGGTGATGACATAGAACCTTAAGGTCAGAAGCAAAATCAGTCCTGAGGTGGCCTAACATCACAGGTAGTGGAATAGATCAGTTGGTATGTAGTCAGGTAGCATCTACACCCTGTGCACTGGTCTTCCAGCTGGTAGACCAGTCAGATGAGACTAGGTCCTCATCATGGAGGACTGACATGGCTGCTTCAGTGTCCAGAAGTATGGTAAGGTGGCAGCCTCTGACCGTGGCCTTTACACAAGGACGTCCATTTGTGTCAACAATCAAATCATTCACAATCTGGACTGAGCCTTGTAATTGTCAATCGGTATTTTCAGAAGCAGCATTGTCATCCTGTTCCTGAAACCAAAGGCCTGCAGGGTCTTCCAATGCCTTCTGTAAGTCATGCAATGGGTACATATATACCTGTGATGTCACAGGTGCTGTGACGACCTGTATGGGTGGTTCCTCCATGGATGTCACATCAGCCTGGCCAGTAACTGGTGCAATAAAAAGATTCCCTCAGCTTTTTGAGCATTTGAAAGCCAGGGTCAGGAAAGGATTTCCTCGTCCGCTTGTCCATTCAGCAGTCTGGACTAGGGCCGCTGTAGTTTCATGTAACTTTAGCTTCCCTCTCAGCACGGATCTCCTCCAACAGTTTGAGGAGGGTCTTGTTTTCATCTTTGATCTGTCAATAGCTAGAGCCATTACGGTTCTGGCTATTCTGTTGGGTGTTTGGATTTTTCCAATTGCCTCTGTCTCTGTTCCTGTCACTTCTATAGTTCTGGACCACCACCTTGTACGACTGCTTGTCGTCAGAAGGGGCATCATTTGTTTGGTTGTTCCCTTCTGCTGTATAATGGGTAGGGGCATCAGAGGTGGGATGTACTGCAGCCACCTGAACTGCAGCAGCCTTGTTGGATTTGCTGGAAGTAAGGGTATGGAGGTAAACCTGATAGGCAAGCTCTGTCTTAATGTGGATGGCCACAAACATATTGGTACTCGAGTAAACATTGAGCTCAACCTTTTCCCACAAAGCCAGAGTCATATTCCCAGATATACAAATCCTTGTACTCAGTTTGGTCTCTGTCTGCATCTTCATTTGTGAGGCCTTTGCCAGTGCTATTTGCAAGCCATAACCGTTGATGTTAGGCTGCGGGGCTTTCTTTTGTGGCCTGCTTAACCTTTTAGGCCAAGTGATCTCCCACGATACCAGGGAGTTGGTGGTTATAAGGGCTGCAGCAATGTCATCGAAGTTGAGGGTTTCGGAGTTGTGTACTGACTCCGAGAGCTTAACCCAGAGGGTAGGTTCAACTGTTTTTCTCAAGACTTGAACCTGGTACTCAGGTTGGAGAGACAGTCTCTTGCACAGGAAGCGCACTTTCTGTAAGTGCAACTGAGATTGTCAGTTAGGCCCATCTGTCCAATGCTCTGTGCAATTTACTGGACAGAGTGCATGACTTTTAGTGAGCTGGAGGCATGCGTAGTTGCATTTAGCTCATTATGTTCTCAGGCTCCATGAAGCACAGCTTCTGCTGCTGCATCAGCAATTGCCTTGTACGTGTGATCCTGATTAACAGAATATTTTAGCATTTTATCAGTTTGGTCCTAGAGGGAGTTCTTTTGATCCTCCAGGACAGTGATCTTACTGATTGTATTCTTAATCATGCTGTGAATCTCTGACTCATCTTCCCAGGTGAGAGGAATGAGTGGAGGTGCACCACGGAATACAGGGCCCTCTGCCTGTGTCATTGGGGCCGCCTTCTTGGCATTGTATGTGGCATCCCCCATGCTTGTGTAGATGTGACGTGCCTCATCATCAAAGTCAGAGTCATCATCGCTGGATGACACAATCTCAATGGGCGTATACTGAAACCCATTCATGGCCTTAACATGGCCAGCAAGAACCTCCCATTGACGGTGCAACTTTGCCATCATTTCTCTACACTTTTTGTGACAAACTCTTGCAGTGCCTTGCTCAATACCTTTTTTCAACCTCACACTGCAACACTCCATACACGGTGCCCAACTCTACATTTTCCCTAAGTTCTTTCTACAACTCATATTTCACACACTTATAATCCTCTTTCAGTTCAGCATTCTTCTCTCTCAAACCCTCATTCATATCGCTCAAAATATCATTCAGATACGCTGTTTCTTATCACATTTCAGCCTTTCACAGTCATGTCTTAACATGCAAATTTCTCACTCAGTGTCTTGAGCAGTACAGTGCAACAGTCTGTTATTGGCATCATGAAGTGACTGTGTCTCCTCCACTAGTTTCTTTTCCTTTTTCTGTAACTTCAATGCCCGCAAGCCCATATCTTTTTTTAGAGTGACATTTTGCAGTTCAAGGGAGATACACCTCACTGTGAGACTCTCAACAGTGGTATGTAGAGCCACAACCAAAAGACCTTTAAGGTTGTATTTCTTAGTTGTTTGTTTGGACTCTAAGTACTGATTGGATATTAACTGCAGTGGTTGTGCAGCAGATTTTGCATCCAGCACGAAATCTGTCCATCCACCATGGGATGTGAGGTAGTTTGAGACATTGAGTCTCAGGTCAGTGTAAAGTTCAGACATGACAAATAAGGGGTAGACAAACAAAGAAGCAGTTGGAAAACTGGACAAAATGCCTTGGCACCATCACCAGCCACTTTCCGGTCACCGGTGGGTGAACAGTGATGCCAAGGTGGTACACTGTCACTCACAGAGGGAGTGTAAGGAGGTCCGGTGTAGGTCTGCCATGCCCGAGACCAAGATGGTGTGGGTCTACCACAACCGTTACCACTGTAGGCACGAGTAGGTCCAAACGCCCCGGAAAAAGGGACCTCCAGGGCTCAGTGGGCTTTCCTGGTCACCAAAATTTAATAAATAAAATAATAAGTGCACTAAACTACTCGACATACAAAGAAATTGAATGGAATCTTCTTTTGTACCTTCCAACCTGCACATGGTCACCAAATGTAACTTGGTAATAAATTACCTTTCTCAGGTTCTTGGTGGAATGGTACAAAGGAATAGACAACAGACAAGTGGTACTCATGTAATAAATGAAATTTATTATAGCTCAATAATACAGGCTTACTATCAACAGTGTAATCACTGTGAGAACTACCAGTTTTCCTTACCTACGTAATGCAGTCTCTCTTCTTAGAGAAGCTATGTGCTACACAGGGTCTTATTCCCTTATAATCACTATGGTTACTACTAAGGAAGATATATAAAAAGTATACAGGTAAAATTGGCCAAAAACAGGTGGCCTAAGTAACTGTCCTAACATGAGAAGTTATTTAGCTTGCACAGATAATGTAATACAATAGGGCTTCTAGAAGTCCCAAGGTCAATTGCAATTGTAGTGATGCACAAGCACTAAAAATTGCACTGTTGCCCTACTTATACAAAATATTGTAAAAATAGAGTAAAAAACATCTCTCATAGCTAATGTATATCAGTAAAACATAATGGAGCATAATATGCTTTAGTAGAATATAGTAGAACACAGATCCTGACACTTATGTGTATATGATAAGTGTCTTCGCCCTAGGGTTAGTACATGTACCTACATATATGTTGCTGTCCATGAGGTGTGGGTACAATCAGGGGTGCTGAACCATGGATAACACTATGTATGCACAATTTAATCAGTGATATATCCAGCAATACATAGTCTCTTTATATATCCCATCCAGAACATTATGCTTTTTTTCTCATTTCTACCCTCCTCTTTCCTTTCAGTTCTCCCCTACTCTTAATATATTTGGATGGCATCTTTAGATGAAATATACTAGCTATTGTTTAATATATAAATATGATGGCTTGATATAATTAGCTAAAATGCTTTTATGAAATATAATGATCAGCAACACATAACTTTATGCACACAACCCAGCTTTTTATCTTTTCCTACCCCATCCTCCTCTTCTTCTTCTTGCATCTTGACCCCTTAATAGATGGTCTTTTTAATAGACAAGCTTGTCATTACTTAAAAAGAAGTTAAATATTCTGGACTAACAGAAGTTAGATTGAAAACAATTTTCACAACAGGTTTTATAATAGTGAAAGTGTTTATATTGTATTCTTTAAGGTTTATACATGTGAAGGTAACTTGAATTTGCACTAATTAATTTTTACATGTCTTTGGTACTTTAAAAAACACATTTATATACTTGTAGCCACACCCCCTGATGAAGTCTAGTAAGTAGGTGCTGCATATGTGTGGTTGTTCCTGGTGTGTGAATAAACTCGCTTCTTTATACAGCAGTGTGACACTTTTTACAGAAGCTCTTCGCAACCTTCAGGACAAATACTTCCCTATCACCACCAGGAGGGTTAAAGGTGGTAACACCATTGGCTATCACATGAACTTCTGGTCCAAATGAAAGTAAGGGATAAAACCTGGAAAGCCTTCAAGTCATCCTCCTCTCCCCAATTATGGAATGCATACAGGCGACTTCGTAATTACTGCAAGCAGGCTGTGAAGTCACTCTAGTGTAAATACTACATCAACCTAAAAAAAATGAGTCTCTTGGCAACCCCTGCAGTTTCTAGGACTCAATTAACACCCTCCTCAACACAAAATCAAATAAACAAATAACGGAACTTACTTCCCTCTTGAGTCCCATTACTGACCCAGGCAAGATCGCTGCTACCTTCTAGAGAATGTTCACTGACCTTACTGCCTACACCAGCAAATTCCCTCCACAGCCTCCCTCTACCCAGAAAAACCAGCCATGCTGCCCACAGACATCTAGCCCTGTCTTTTATTTTAGAGCCATCGATCACAGTGTCACCAGCAAACTCCTAAAGACTCTGCCCACCAGGGGAAGCACAGGTAGCGACAGTCTGTATCCCACCTTTCTAAAATTACTCTCTCCTGCCCTTATAAAAGCACTCACCCACGTATTTAACCTTGCCCTCTCATCATCTACTATACCTGACTCATGGAAGCATGCACACATGGTGCCTATTTTCAAATCCGGCGATCTTGCTGCCCTGGAAAACTACCATCCTATCTCCCTCCTCCCACATCTAAGCAAACTATTAGAAAAAATAATTCACCACCAGCTATCCGAGCATCTAGATAAGTACAACCTCATGAGCTCCCTCCAACATGGCTTCGGCAAATGCCACAGTACCTCTTTGGCCTTGGCCCTTTTCTCCAACCATGTTCTTAGAAACATGGACATGGGTATGGCCACAGGTGTGGTATTTGTGGACCTATCAAAGGCATTTGACCTTGTTGACCACCACCTTCTCCAATCCACCCTGCTAAACCTAGGCTGCTCCCCAGATGCCACCGCTTGGTTTAGCAGCTACCTCTCTAACAGATCCCAGTCTGTTCTGATAGGCAAAGATACCTCTGCTGCATTACCCATCCATACTGGTGCCCCCCAGGGCTCCATACTGGGGCCTCTGTTATTCTCACTGTTCATAAATTATCTTCCTGCAGAAAGCATAAACTATAATGTGCTCCTTTATGCTGATGATCTTATCCTCTACCATAGTGCCAAGTCCCTCAAATCTATATGTTCTGCGCTCACTACAAACTATGAATCAGCTCAACATTGGTTCCTCTCTAAAAAAAGTCTTGTAAATGAGAAAAAAAAAATGAAGGCCATGCTCAAAGCCATACCTTGCAAAGGCCACCAAATCAAAAACCTTGTTACACATAGTCACCTCTGCTGAACCTCCTTTTGACACTGTATCCTCCTTCAAATACCTAAGAGGGACTCTTGATCCCACCCTTACCTACAATGACCACATTTCTAATACTATGAAGAGAAGCTTGGAGCAGCCTATTGTGTTAACCATCTCCTGACCCCAGAGGCTCATCTTGCAATTGCCCCGGTAAATCTACTGTCCCGACTTGACTATTGCTCCCCAGTGTTCTCCTTCATGTCCTCCTCACTTCTTTCTCATCTAAATATCACATACAACTCTATCTGTCACTTTGCCCTTCAGATCCCTTCCTCCACTCATCACTGCTCTCTATATCAGTCCTTAGGCTGGCTGTCTCTGCAGGGCCATTTTGAATATTCTATGGGCTGTCTAGAGGACACCTTTCTCAGGAACTCACATAAGTTCCCATACTCCTTGCTTCTCACTGGCAGGGTGGTATCTCAGTATCTAAGGGTCTCTTCTGTTTCCCCTTGGTAGCCTCCTGTGTAGCTACTATCATGGGGAGCAAGGCTTTCTCTGTCTCTGCCCCATTCCTCTGGAACAGAATACCACCTGCCATCCATATGTTACCCTCTCATCAGTCCTTCAAATCAAAGCTAAGAGATTGGCTCATGTCTCAGGCCACCTGTGCCTGCTCCCTTGGAAGCACCATCACCAGAAATCTGCCTTAGGGGCCCAGTGTACCATTTGCCTTACTTCCCAAGTACTGGCTATAACATAAACAACTGGCACGTTTTTGATTCCATTGTGAAAATGTTGATTGCTATAGTATAATCCCTTAAACCTTGGACTGGCTGAATAATGTCTTAATTTGCTGTAAGTGTATGTCCAAGTTCTCTGCAAGCAGAGAAGTGACACTTTATTTGTCATTAACTTGTTTTTCATGTCCTTAACCACTATTTTAAGATATGATGTTTATGTATCACTGTTTCTGATACCACCGTACTAACTGTATTATATGTACTTACTGTATTATAACTTGTACCTATTGTCTGTGCCATTGTACGGCCAAGGTCACATCTGAAAACGGTCCTTTGGATCTGTTTGCTCACCCAGTTACACAAAACATTAATAAATAAAATAAATAACATGTGTTCACTTACTTTTGTTTATCTTGGTTCCAGTGTGCCTGTTATCAGGTAGTAGTTGTAGCACCTTTACAAGCAGTTCATTTTTTAAATATTGGCAAGCAGAAGTTTGCAACTGTGGCACCCTGAGCATCAGAGACACAGTCTGTTTTCAAAACCTACTCCATGCTTCTCCAGTTTTCATTAAAATGAGTGGCAGCATTCCAAGCCTTAAGTTCAACTGAACCTTAAATACATGGCTGCAGCAGTTTTTGCAAAATGAACTCCAGATCAGACCAGCGAGACAGATACAAGTGAGCTGAGGAATAGCAAGTGGAAGGTAAAAGTGAAGCATGAGCAAAAGACTTCACACATCCAGGAGAGACTACAGAAAGACACCATTTCATCCAGGGCAGATGTCAGATGAAGCTGTATTAGAAAATGACACATAGAACAGTGAGTAAAAACATCTACTAAATTTGAAAGAAATGTTGTACTTCAAGAAATTAATTTGTGGTATGAGGGGGTAACTCTGGAACAAGACACAAAAAAAATCCCTCAAGGTTTAAGGGTATTTATAAACTGGGTAGTGACAGTAACAGAACATGATAGGCTGACTGTCCTTGCCAGCCATGCCTTTTATTTTCACTGTACCAGAGTAAATAATAAGTTCTAAAAGAATAGCAACTGACTTGTGAACAGTATCTTTGTGCCACCGTGGTTTCAGAACTCCAAATCTTCCATGTTGGTTGCCACTTAGAAAACATCAGAAATGGCCATGGAAATGAAGTAAAACTGTGAGCCACAAAAGTAACTAAATGCAGTGACAACACTTTAAAAAGTGTTGCTTTAGCTTACAAATCCTCCTACTGTCCCTCCCATGCCACTCCCTTACTCTCCTTACCTGCAGTTATTATTTATTTATTTATTTATTGAAATGTTTCCCCAGGCAGGCACGCTGAGCAATAAGTTGCTTGTCTCCTGGTGTGACCTGGGGGGTAGGGGAACAAGAGGTTAGTTTACAGAGATTTGGTACACAATACAAATTTACAATAGATTATATTCAAATAATTTGAGCAGACTGTACAAGAGTAATGAAATAGTGGGATGCTAACAGTTTTGAACTAGATAGATACTATGCCAACACTTTTGGACTAGAAAGATACAACAACACAAAATAACAGTTAGGCATACACTAAATGACACATACCTGTAACTGTGTAGCTAGAAAATGGCTGAGTAGAATTGTTGTAGTTTAATCTAGGGAAGTTAGTGAGGAGTAAACACAGGCAGAACAGGTTGGCTAAGGTATAACAGAAATGAAAGTTAACTACAAGTGCAGTAGCGATTAGGGGTCAGCCATAACAGAAGTGCAAGTTAACTACAAGTGCTTTAGAGATTAGAGGTCAGCCATAGCTAGGGCTACGTAAGGGGGAGAAGGGAAGGTGAGAGAGAGAGAGGTAGGTATGTTGGTAGGCAGAGAAGCAGAGGGGTGGAAGGGGATGGAATGAGGAGGCAAAGGAAGAGATAGGAGGAGAAAGGTCTGCTAGGGCCTGACCCCTCCAGTATGCTGAGGACCCTGTCTGCACAAGGCTGGGGTCAAGCATGACAGGAAGGGAGCAGGATGTGGCAGCAAGAGGTAGAATATGATAGGAAGGGAAGCAGTTTGTAGGCAGCGAAGGGGAATAGGCTTCAGAAGAACAAAAGAGAGGGTGAAGGTGAGAGAGAGAAGAGAGGCCGAATCCCAGCCCTTCAGGATGTAGAGAAGTGGAGGGAAGAGATGGGTTAATGGTGTAAGGATAGTGTAGGGACTGGCCCTTGGTACAACTTTAGAAGATTGAGAAATCACAGTAAGAGAACAATGGAAGGTCTGAAGGGAAGAATTTGGGGGAAGGGAAGGAATGCTGGTTTTTAGGTGGGTGGGAGGTGGAGCTGCAGCAAGGGCATTGCATGGGTACTGAAGAGGGGTAGAGTTTGTCAGGGGCTTAGAGGGGGGAGTTAGGGAGGGTTGTAGCAGGAAGAGCTAGGTGCAAGAAAGTTTTTGAGGGCAGAGCTGATGGAGTAGTAGGAGGATGAGTGATGAATTTGAGGGGGGGGAATTCCACATTTGTGGGAGGCAGTGAGAGTAACTGGATTGGCCAATGAGGGTGGCTCTGCAGAGGACCACCAGAGTACAGGAGTCAGATCATTTAAGGGAGTAAGAGAGAGTGGGGAGTGTTATAAATAAGGGGGAGAGGTAGGAAGGGAGTTCTCCCAGCCAGTGCTTGGAGGTGAATTTAATGCAGTGAGAGAGTCTTCTGTTTGTAACAGGGGGAAAGATAGGGCATGATAGAGATCACAGTGGTGGGTGTGAGAGGGAGCATCAAGGGCAAAACGGCAGAAGGAATTGAAGATGGTATCCAATCTGGCCAGGGAGGACTTGGGAGCATCACCATAGACTACATCACAGTAGTCAAAGATGGGTAGGATCATCTTCTGAACAAGTTCACGCCTAACTGTAGAGGGGATACAACTATGGTTCCTGAGCAGGACATCAAGCTTGGGGCACAATTTTTTGGGATGGTATCAATATGTCTGGAGAAGTTTAGATGTTGATCCAGCCAAACTCCTAGGTACCTGAAGGAGGATGTGTCCTCAAGTAAAGTCCCATCAAGAGTATGCAAGTGGGCAGAAAGGGAAGCATTGAGAGACTCTGCCTTGTACCAAAGGTCATGGAGATAGTCTTCTTGGCGCTGAGAAAAAGTTGATGGTTAGCAAACCAGAGCTGAACCTGAAGTCTTGCTGCAAGTTGGATGTAACCTCAGCTGGGCAAGAGCCAGTTGCATACAAGACCATATCATTGGCATACATGTGTATGGCAGTGATGGAGGAGCAGACAGATAGAAGGTCATTTAGGAAGATGGAGAATAATAGGGGTCCTAGCACTGAGCCCTGAGGGACTCCAGTATTAATCGGGAGGGAAGAGGAAATGACATCAGAAATCCTGACTGATTGGGTTCTACCAGTGAGAAAGGCCTTGAACCAGCTAGCGGCTGAAGAAGCTAGACCAGCTGTTGATAGGAAGTCAAGGAGAAGGGAGTGGGAAATAGTGTCAAAAGCATTGACGAGGTTGACAAAGATGGCTAAGGTGATTTGTCCATTGTCCATCCTGGTAAGGATAGAGTCAGTGAACTGAAGTAGCGAGGTAGCGGTGGAGTGATTTTTTTCCTGAAGCCAGATTGGAAACGGGTGAAGTAGGAGGTGTCCGTTAGAAATGAGGTAAGCTGGGAGAGGACAGGTGTTCTTGTAATTTAGCTAGGATAGGGAGAAGAGACATAGGATAGTGATTTGCAGTGACAGATGGGTCACTATCTTTGGGAAGAGGGAGGACCACAGCATGTTTCCATGGTGTAGGGACTGAGGCAGTAGAAAATGAGAGGTTTACAATTAGAGAAAGGGGGCAGGCAATGGCTGAGGCAGAAATAAAGGAATTTAGGGTCTAGGCCTTCTGGGGAGGAGCTTTTTGAGGGGTTGATAGTGAGGAGGGTGTGTAGCATGTCATTTGGGGATACTGTATTGAAGGAGAAGGGGGGTGGGAGGAAGGTGGAGGATAGGTACCATTGGAGAGAGGAGAGGAGCGAGGGTAGGAAGAGAGGGATTTCAGTAGCTCAGTGGCACAGGTGGCATAGTAGGAGCTAAATTCAGCAGCTACAGCACCCAGATCGGCCACAAGGGTGTAGTTTATTTTAAGCATCGGGGGGTGGGATGTGGGAGAAAAGAGGGCATGAACCACCTTCCAGAACTTGGAAGGTGAATTTATGTTTGTGAGGAAGACGGTGTTAAAGTATTCAGACTTTGCTAGCCTTGTGGTCCTGGTATAGGCATTTAGAAGCTTTCGGTAAGTCATGAGATCGCTAGGAAGCTAGGTTGCTTTATGACATTTCCAGGCATGATGTCTAGCTCTGAGACAGGCCAGTAGTTCTGGAGTAATCCAAGGTAAGCGGTTTACCCTAACCCTGGTTTGTTTGAAAGGGGCAAAGGTATTCCAGTTCTCTAGGAATATATCTGAAAAATAAGCAAGGGCTTTATCAACCGATGGGATGTTGGTTAGGGGAGACCAGTTGGTGAGGGCTAGGTTGTGCAAGAGAGGTTCTAATTCCAAGGATTTAAAAGAGTGTAGTTGCAGGGTTTGATGCGGGGTTTTGGGTCTGTGAACTTTCCTGACTTCGAATACTGGATTATGGTCACTGAGTGTGTCAGGAAGGATACCAGAGATGATGACACTGTGGGGTGGGAGGTAAGGGCCCAGCCAAGTAGGGAGTGATTTTGTGTCTTGTGGTTGGGACGGATGGGTTCCAGTATTAGGTGTGTGAGTTTATGGGCACATATTTCATTGCGTATTTTGCTTATTTTGGGTGCAGTCAGTTTAAATTGAAGTCACCTAGGATGTACTGCTCCCTGGAGTGAAAGAGGGCAGTGATGGAAGTTAGGAGGTCAAGAGTGGTAGAGAGCTGGATGTTTGGGTGGCAATAGATACCAGCTATAAAGACAGGAAGAGTAAAGGGAAGGGTAACATGAATAGCTAGAGCATCATGGGTTGTTGGGTTGGAGGATGAGTAAATTATGGAGTATTGGAGGGAGGAAAGGATGTACATGGTGACACTGCCACCCTGCCTGCTCGGTCTTGCCTTAGGAGGGAGTAGCCAGGAATGGAGACAGAGTGGTCAGGGATCGTGCTGTTTAGCCATGTTTCTGTAATGATTAGGATGTTTGGTTTTAGAGAGGCCACCATGGTTTGTAGGAGGTCAATTTTTAGTACTAGCCTACAGATATTTAGATGTAGGATCTTGAAACCTCTTGGAAGTTATTACAGAGTATCCGAGCTCCCTGCAGAGCTACAACCAGAGTGAGACCGGCAGAAGTTTTATGAAAGTTGTTACTGCAAATGGTAGCACGCTGATGATAAGACCAAAAGAAAATTGTGGTCTTACCAGGGGCCTAACATAGAAACTTGCAGCTCTCTTCAGCACTCCTGGAGAGAGCAATGAAGTGCCTTTAGTGGTACCAGTTGATTTAACAGTGTTCTTTGCAACTTAGGACAAATGGAGGGACTATTTGACATGAAATCAGATATTGTTTTTAATTTTATTAATTTAAAAAAAGGTTATGGTTTATCAACATGTACTCATTTTATAAGCACAAAAGCACACTCTGGGGTGTGATTTATTCTGGGTAAAACATGTCCAGGGGCAGTAAGGCACTCAGCCTGTGGCTTCATGTCTTACCAAGCCCCTAGGCATGTGTTTATACAGAACAAACCACACCCCATCATGTGTTATTGCTTACATAAAACCCACTCTACAGACAAACTAGATTTGGACTTACAAGAACACTGGGAGAGAGCACCGTCTAAATGCTCATTAGTTCCAGTTGCGATAACCATTGAATAACAGATCACATGAAAGAATACAAATAGAGATACAGGATTTCAGCAAAGAGCTAGAACCTCACATAAGGACAGAGGACTATGTAAAATGTGATGCGGCTTTAAATAAAAAACTGGCAAAGCATGAATAAGATGTGAAAGAATGAAAAAAAATCACAAAATTGATAGCGAAAAAAAGGTTACCAGCTAGGTAATGGGTACCCTTATGATGTCCCATGGCTCACTATCCCAACATGTACCTGCCTGGGCACTATTGCCTGACAGGTGCAGTGTCCTGGTAGTGATTATGTCAACAGAGACATGCCCGACGGTGTTATGGGATGGGGTAAGGTAGCAGGTGTGATGGCTTGCTACCTTACCCCAGAAAACACCGTCGGACCCGGATGCTGGCTGAGCTGTCCCCGTGGTGTGGAGGGCTGCAGCACAGGCAGCTCGGCCAGCATGCACCATTGGACCCGGGTTCTGGTCCAGCCACATACTTTTGCCCCCCACCCATAACTGTAAGTTTTTACTCCAGGGTCTGCTCTCCCTCTGAGTTAGCTATTTTAGTTATGGGGTGTGGGGGGGGTGCGAAGCCCCCTGCAATAAAAGAAACAACATTTGCTGCCATGTTGCCCGACATTGTGTCAGGGCAGTGGTGCCATCAAGACCATACATTTCAGTTATCTGGGCTCGGTATCCTGAGTGTCAGGATACTGGGTTGCCAGATAACATAATATATCCAGGTAATGCGTTTGTGTGGGTTGCAAGGCCAACTTGTTCTAAATGCAGAAGGAGATCTAAGAGTAGACAGTGTTTCCAGAGCAAAATAAGTCCCAAAAGACTAGCACCAGCAGAAACAGTAATAACAGACAAGCAAACCACAATAGCAGACAAGTTGATTTTTAGAGCGCACAGACAGTGGGGAAGAGCAGGAGCCAGCGGCACAAATTGCACACAGGAAGGTACAAGGAAAAGAATGCAAACCAAGGAGGGGAAGAGGAGGCACGGGCAGCTTTCAAATGAGCACCAGGAGAACAGCCAGAATGTAAAAACTCTACCAGTGTTCAACATCTCATCCATTCGTTTACCTACTGAATAGACCACCATTTTAGGCAAGGGCCTTTCAAACATCCCAATCTGTGATACTGACATTTTTCCAACTCAAGTCAATTTATCTAAGTTATTAAGGAAGCTTGACCTCAAACAGTATTTCGGAGACAGTATTATTCAAAACATGGGATTGAATGATTTCAGAATCATGAGATAGAAATCTTCACAAGGACACAACATCACAATGGGGTACTTAATGCCAGCAAGTACCAGAGGGAATTAATTGAATCTCCCTATTGTGACTCTGAACGTGCTCCAAATGAACAACATGTTAATTCTGAAGAAAAAGCAGATTTAAATCTGGATATGTTATTGATTTACTAAAAGACAGAGACCATTGTATGTTGTTGTGCTCAGATTGGCAATTTATTATATATCAGAATTCCATTTTCCATCTCATCATCTTTTATTATTATATCTTTCACAATTGCATTTTATTGCATCCATATATCAATCTCTGATCATCCCTCTTTCTTCCTCTTATCACTCCCCCAGGTGGAAACCTGGGTGCCTTCTTCTTCTCTTTTCCTGTTAGGTAACGGTGAGAACCGAGACCGCTTTTTCTCCTTCAGCTTCTTCTTCTTTTTCTCCTATTCCTTTTTCTGTTCCCCTTCCCCTCTTTCCCCCCTTTTTCCCCCTTCTCTGCCATCCACCTTTGACAGTCCACAAACCGTCCTACCAGACAATTCTGTCATCCACCTCTGACAGACCAAATACAGTCCCTTTTTTTGACTCTCTTCCCATCAAGCTCTCTAGTTCAAGGGTGGGTAGGAGGAATCAAAACTTCAGTAAAAGTGGCTGAACCACTCATGTGCTGACCATTATGTACCTCCTTTAGCTCCCTCCCCTTCCTGTTGCCTACCTATTGTTCTGTCTCCCTGTCCCTCCCCTTCCCTTCTCTCCTCCCCCTCTGAGCACACCATCCTTAGGCAAAGGGAGAGGCTGCACTAGGACAACCTGGTCTGCCCCTTAAAGGGCAAACTCCATTGTCCCGGATTCCCCCCTTTTCCCTCACAAAAAGACAGAGACCATTGTATGTTGTTGTGCTCAGATTGGCAATTAATTTATTATATATCAGAATTCCATTTTCCATCTCATCTTCTTTTATTACTATATCTTTCACAGTTGCATTTTATTGCATCCATGTATCAATCTCTGATCATCCCTCTTTCTTGCTCTTCTTGCTCCCCCAGGTGAAAACCTGGGTGCCTTCTTCTTCTCTTTTCCAGTTAGGTAACGGTGAGAACTGAGACCACTTTTTCTCCTTCAGCTTCTTCTTTTTCTCCTATTCCTTTTTCTTTTCCCCTTCCCCTCCTTCCCCCCTTTTTCCCATTAGCCAGTCTCCAGCTTGCATTGAATGACTGGCTTTCCCCTCAGTTTAGGGTATTGTTCCCTCACCACTTAGGGGACCTCTTCCCTTTACCTTCTCTCCCCTTTCTTTCCTTTTTTTTTTATATATTCTATTTTCAGTATGCCTCCTCCATGCTTCTATAAAACCCATTGTTTCCATATTAAACATATCTATGGCTAGATCTGACAGGTGCACTCCATCTGACCTGTAGAAATCCTCTACCCACTCTTCCACACCTCGTAGTATTACGTGCACCCCATTTTCCTTATCAGTGTTCCTACCCTTCTATTCATCTTTCTCCTGGCCCTATCCACCACTCTATGACTGTGTTCATGTCTCTATACCCTTCTTGGGATCATATCTGACCATGCAAAGGCATACCCCTGGCCATCACTGCTGTATTTACTCTAAGTCCCTTTTAATTTGCATGTATGTGTCCACCGATGGCTTTCCCCCAATGTCGTTACCCACTAGATATACAATAATTAAGTCTGGAATGGGTGGCCACTCTTTCATCTCTTTCAGGGTAGGAAGCAGTTGCATCCATCTCATCCCATGGATGCCATGCCAAACCAACCTACATTTTTCGCATCTTGGTACAGCTGCTTTCCCTCAGCCTTTTTCTCCACTCTATTCTCCGCCCAATAAATATAGGAGTGACCGCAGATCCATACTTCCTTGATCCTCACTCTTCCTATAGGATTCAAGCAAAATAAATGTCTTATATACGTTCTTAGCTACAGTACTTTTCTATATCCCAACTCTATGCCCCTTCCCCCCCAATGTGGTTCAGTATCTGCAAAACAAAACACAGCTGATACGTTAGTCTCCATACTGCAGTGCTCGAATGTATCTCTTGTAACTGGCAGACCGCCAGCACCCCTTCTCCATCATATGAGTCACTGTCTCACCTGTTGCTGCCCACTGTGAAGCAGCCCCTATTCGCAGGGAGTGAGATGAGTAATTGCCTGGATCCTCCCCCAGGAACTGCATGCCTTTTTTGAGCATGGCCATGACCTGATAACTTGTAACATTTTTTCCGTCTCCATGCACAAATAATCTCCCTGTCCTATCCCCACGCTTTGTGGCGTAAGCCCACAAAGCCTTTACTAGGCACACTGTGTCATCTACCTGTGCCTTAAGGGTTATAGCACAACCCTGTCCCCCTTGATCCATCTTTGACTTCTTGATCATGATTTGTATCTCTTTCATCCCCCAAATTTATATCTTCCCGTTCCAACCCCCTTCCCCTCATCTTTACTGCCATGACTCACAGCTTCGCTCACTCTCATGGCCCCTGAAAACATTGCCAAATAAATCATGTGAAAAAGCTGGGCCTCGTCTTTCGATCTGCAGATTGCCGGTAATACCCCTTTTAGTTTCACAAGCCCCTGCTCCCCTACTGGTCTTCTACTATCCGTAGCTCTCTGTTTTAATCTACCCCACCTTTGCATCATTTTTCTAATCAACACTGACTTCATCGGGCCCTTCTAACCCTTCAGGCTGCAAACTACACTAATCCCTACTAGACAGACTCTTATCGTTGTGTGGGCTGTTCCTCTCTGCCATTGCTCTACTGTGAACTTCCCTAACTGTTCCTCTGTAAGTGGCTTACTTACTGCCATGTGATGTGTTGCCCTGAATGTTTGAAACACTCTCCAGGCCCCTTCGTAGGCCCTCAGAGTCCATAGTGCCCATGAGCTTAAAATAACATTTCTGCTCCCTCTTGCCAATGTCCCAGATGTTCGTTGGGATGGGTGTTTTTTGCTCCTCTGCTGTTGGTGGCAGCCTCCAGAAACGATCCATCTGCAGACAGGAAAGGCTCTCAGCCAGGGTATTGTATACCCCTTCTATGTGTTTGGCTCTGAATGACATATTCAGTTTCAAAGCCCTTAGCACCATTTGTCGCAGGACCTGCATGACCATTTCTGACCTGGCTCCTCTGTTGTTCAAAACATCTACCACTGCCCTGTTGTCACACCAGAATGTCACCTTCTGGTTGCGCAATTCTTCCCCCCACACCAGGGTGCAGGCCCAAATGGGCATGATCTCCAATGGTGTTATGTCCATTACTTTCCCGTCCCTCACCCAGTCTGCAGGCCATGGTTCTGTGAACCATCTGCCCCACAAGTAGCCCCCCATACCCAGGCCCCCTGCTGCATCTGTGTAGAGATCAAGGTCTGTTTTATAAACCCAATCCTCCTGCCAAAAGGAGCAGCCATTATAGGTGCTGAGGAATTCCTCCCACACCTTAAAATCTTCCTTAACTCCCTTTGTCATGTCTACCCAGTGGTGTGGTCTGGTTACTCCGGCTGTTGCCCTTGCTAGCCTTTTGGTGAAAGCCCTCCCTGGTCCAATTGCCCGGCATGCAAAATTTAGGTGTCCCAATACCTGTTGTACCTGTTTTAGTTGTACTCTTCTTCTACTTGTATGCACTTGAATCGGCTCCTTCAGCTTGAACACTTTTGTGTCTGGCAACCTAAAAACCTCACCCTGGGCATCTATCTCAATACCCAGGAATTCTAACACCTTACTGGGCCCTTCTGTTTTCTCTGGTACCAATGGAATCCCTAATTCTCTGCACAGATCTTGGAAACTGGCCAACATTTTTTCTGTCTCTGTCTCTTCCCATTGCCCATTAAAAGAAAGTCATCCAAATAGTGAATGACCGTTTTGTAACCATTTTTTTCCTGAAATATCCACTGTAAACAGGTGCTGAATGCCTCAAATGTAGCACAGGCTATGGAACATCCCATGGGCATTGCTTTGTCAAAATAATACTGTCCCCCGATTATAAAGCCCAACAGGTCCCAATCTTTTCTGCTAACCGGAAGCAATCTGAAAGTGGACTCTATGTCTGTTTTTGCCATCCACGCATCAGCAGTTGCTCAGATGATCTGGACTGCTTCTTCTAGTGTTGCATATGTCACTTTACTATGTTCCTCACTGATAAAATCATTCACCAAGTCCCCTTCCGGAAAGGATAGGTGGTGAATCACCCTATATTCTCCCTGCTGGTTTTTGGGGACTAAACCTAATGGAGAAACCCTCATGTTCTGCAATGGGGGGGTATCATATGGCCCTTCTACCCTACCTGCTGCCTTTTTCTTCTCTATCTTCTGTCTTAAAATTTCTTCCCTTCCTTTTACTGAACCCAGATTGTTTGCTTCCCTCGCTTGTCTCGGGCCCTCACACTGTAATGAAAAACTTGTCCGAAAACCTTTTTTAATCATCTTTGCCTCTTTTCTATTCGGGTATCTTTCCAACCAATCTTCCCATGCATCTATCCTGATGGGAGTTCTTGCTTCTTTAAATTTATCCCCTGCTTTCTTCCCTTCTCCTCTGCCATAGTCCACCACATTGTTCATTTTTTGGTCTTGCCTGTCAGTAAGTCTGACTCCCCCTACCTGTGTGCCCCCTGCCTCTCCCTCCTCTATTCCATGCCTGCCCCCTATACCCCTGCTCCTCTCAAAAAAACTGTTGACCTGTACCTTGCCCCTGACTCTTGGGCTCTCTGAACCCATGTTGTTCTGCATCTGCTCACTAGGTGTGTTCCCCCGCATTTTGAGCATGTGTGCTGAAAGCAACATTGTGGCCAGGAACAAAAGGCCCTATTGTAGCCCCAACAACACCTCTGGGGCATCGCTCCCTTATTCCCCATCTCCCCTTCTGGCATGAACTGATCAGTTACATAATCTGTCCACAGGTCTAATTGTTTTGTGTCCCACCTTATATCCCCATATGTCACCATTTGCTGCCGAAAGAATTCATCATAGTATATCCACCCCACCCCTCCCTTTGCCTTTGCTCGCCTTATTATTAGTGAGTACGTGATGAGTGGGATGCCCAACTCTGGCTTCTTTTCCAGTACTATGGCAAAGTATGTGGCAAAACCTACAAACCATCCATCCCAAGTCTTCCCTTTTATAAATTTGTTCTCCTCTTTCTTCCCCAACAACACTACTGCAGCTGCCATTTCACTCTTTCCTATATTCTCTGTTTCTTCGTATTTCGCTGCCACTTCCCGGCTTACTAATGCAAATATGTCCACATACTCCCCCTTCCATATTTTCATTTTGTTGCCAGAGGGACATGTTCCCCTACTTTCATCCCTGGAGTTCCTATTTCCCTTGTTCATTTCCCTCATTCTCCATTCCTCTTTACCCTTCCTTTATCACCTCTTTATCTGATCTAATCTCTGCCAGTGCTGACTCCATCTGCCCCAAACCCCCTGACCCCAGTGCAGAAAAAATTTGGCTTATATATTCCTTGATGCTTTCGCCCACTGAACTGGGTACATTACCTGTGGCCTTGTCTGTTCCTTGTTGCCTGCTGTCCTCTTGGTGTCATGGTATGCGCCCCTGTGGCTGAAGGGTTGGTTGCAATAATAGTGGCTGCGGAGGAACCCCTGTGTTCTGGGGATCCGGTCTGGGTTCCACTGGGGCACCACAACCTGATCCTGGGGAGGTACTGATGGTACCGGGTCAACGGGCTGCAGAGGTACTGGACTAGCCAACCTGGGAGGTACCATTACCAGTGGCTGACCCCCTATTTGGGCTGTGAGGCCTCCCAGCCTGCCGTTTCCCTCTGACCCCATTTCCCTTCCCGCCTTTCCACTTCTCCTCGGGTCTCCCTGGTTCCTCCCCCTCCACCATCTTCCACATCCTATTGGCTTTGTCTGCCAACTCCACAATAGCCCTGTAAGCGTCTTCTTTTGAAGGCCTGCTCCTTTTTGGTGCCATGTTCCTTGCTCCTTGCAAACTGTGAAGACAACTGACAAAATGTTACATTGTTAAAACTCTGTTGTAATTAACCTCTAGCATGGTCAGGCCCACCTCTTCCCTCTGCTTGCCCTTGTTATTGTGCATCATCCCCATTGTACACCCCACCACCGGCTTTTTTGTTTTGTGCCCCCCCATTGCCCAGGCCTACTGTTCTACCTTTTGAGCCTCTAGCGTTCCTTTGCAGCCTTTCTGGGCCTATCTGGCCTCTTGCACTGTGCCCCTTTGTATCCCAGGATGTTCTACTCCTTCACACTGCCTATCAGCAGACTGCTGGTATCCCTACACACTCCCCATATGCCCTAGGGTCACAATCCCTTTTTGCAGCTGACCCCATGTTCCGGTGCCTTTTTACCCCTTTAAAAAAAAAAAAACTTGTCCTCATTCCCTGTCTGCCCTGCTACTGCTCCCCCTTTTCTGTCACGTGAACAACCTGGCGTGTGACGGCACACCATGTGGCCAGTCCCCCAGCCTAATTCCCCTCATCGCCTCATGCCCCAGCGGTTTCTCTTTCCCCCCGCTGGAGCGTAGTGCTCATTCTTCAGCTTTTCTGGCCTGCCTGCCCCACCTGAAAATGGGGCCAAAATTCCAATTCCATACCAGCTGCTTGCTTTCCAAACCCCTCTTCTCAGTCTCCCTGGATTCTGCCCCTGCTTGGTGATTCCCCCTTTTTTCTGTTGCAAGTCTTTCTTACCAGCCTTTCGAGGCCTGCTCCACATTTTGCCAGTCGCTGCTTTTGTTTTGGACCGTGTGGTCCTTTGGGTGTGTGACATCATGCCATGCCATTGCATGGCACTAAAACAGACCAACCAGGCCTCCGGGCATCTGCCCTTTTTCCTTGTTTCTCCTGTTTTGCAGTCTCACAAGGGGTCCCTCCACTAGAGCCCTTAGTCAGACCCACTACTCAAGCAGCCCCTTACTGTGAGGCCCTGCTCACCTCGTGGCCTCCCAGCAGTGTGTGATGTCACGCCATGTGGCCGGCCATGTTGATCTCCCCGCTATCCTCACTCGCCAAGTCTCTCCTAGCAATCCAGCCTCTTCCACGGTGAAAAACGCTCCCATGCCCAGGCCTTTTCCAGGCCAACACTCCGTGCTGCAACCTTTGTCCTTTCCCATTTCAAAGCATACCTCAAATACTTGCGTGTCTTTCCTTCACTCACACCACCTCTGCCTTTGTTAAGCCAGCACCTAGCAAACACTGCTGCATTCAGTGCACCCCCCCCAAACCGGCAATGCACAATTCACTGCTTGCTTCTCTTCTGTGACACTTCACATCTGCTCTGTAACAGCATAACTATCACTATAACTTGGTTAAACCGTACAAGAAAACCATATTCTTTCTTTGATTTACACAGCCTTGTTACCAGCAACTATCCACTTGTTGATTTCACTGTAACAGCCTAGATATCGCTATAACTTGAAAATAAACCATACCAGAAAACCATTTTCTTTCTTTGAATTACACAGCCTTGTTACCAGCAACTATCCACTTGTTGATTCACTGTAACAGCATAGCTATTGCTATAACTTGAAAATAAACTGTACAACAAAACCATTTTCTTTCTTTTGAATTACACCGCCTTGTTATCAGCAACTACCCACTTGTTGATTCTCTTTTTATATAAAAAATGTTTCTTTAAACGCAATCCTCACACATCCTCAAACCACATTAGCTGTTTGTTTCCTTACCTCCTTATCCTGATGCACAGACCTCCCAATTAATCTGCCAGTCCAATGTGCTGTAGTTTAGTGTAAGATCAAAACTTCAGCAAAAGTGGCTGAACCACTCCTGTGCTGACCATTATGTACTTCTTTTAGCCCCTCCCCTTCATGTTGCCTGCCTATTGTTCTGTCTCCCTGTCCCTCCCCTTCCCTTCTCACCTCCCCCTCTGAGCACACCATCCTCAGGTAAAGGGAAGGGGTGCACCAGGACAACTTGATCTGCCCCATAAAGGGCAAACTCCATTAGCTACAGACAGGTTGAAGAAAATGCAGCTGATAAATGTTCAGGCTTTAAGGCAAAGAGTTTGTTTTATCCCAACCAACCAAGACACCCTGCCATTAAAGCCCTTGAGTAGGCAGTTCAGAGGGACATTAAGGATTGAATCGGATTAAAAGAACTTCAAGCAATGGATAATGTAATCATAAAATGTGCTTATAAGGGTGGTATGATTGTGATGCAGAATACCAATGGGATACTGAGTACTGCAGGCCAATGATATTTAATTCCCATTTGCTTACAAAGCAATTTTGTATGATATTATTGAAAAATGTTTTGCAAAATGGTGACATTAGTGAAGATTAGTGTGCTTTCCTGAAAATGGAACATCCAATTACCCCTACTTTTTACGTGCTTCCTAACATCCACAAGTTTGTGAGGGACCCTCCTGGATGACCAATAGTAGCTGGTATTGGTTCATTCAGTGGGGCTCCCTTCAGATTTGTGGACCACTACTTAAGCCTTGCTGTGCTGTGGACTGATATATTAGTCCAGAATTTTTAAAGCAGATAGTGGTCAAAGCACCTAGCTGCATCCTTGACAGCATGGAAACCATGCACAAACTAGAAAAGGAGGAGTGAGCTGAAGGGAAAGTATGGCTCACAATTGACTTCTGTTCTCATATGCTTTTGTATGACACCAAAATGGTTTCGGATCAGTTAAGGAACAGAAGACCAAGGACCAGGATTTAAAACGTGCCCCACCAAAATTAATTCTGGATCTTCTTAAATTTGTCCTTCATCACAACAATTTTTGCTCAATGACAAGATATAGTTGCAAACCAAGGGTACATTTGTGGGGGCATCATTTGCACCTGTAATGCTGGTTTCTTTTTAATGCGGTAGGAAAGCAAATTTATTTTCACAGATATGAATTCCTAACTCAGACACATACATCATTGGTATTGTTTTATTGATGATGTTATTTGTGTATGGGATGGGGGGGTCAGAAACTGTAGAACCATTCATCGATTGGTTGAATGATTATAAACTCAACATAAAATGTATCGTAAAGTGGGACACAAAAGAAATTGAACACTTGGATCAGAAATGTATTGCTGTAGACAATCAGAAGATCATTTGTGAGCCTTACTGAAAACTAACTAGTGGGAATAGCCTGATGTGGTCGAACGGTGTCCCCCTTCCCCTCGGTCTCTGGTCAGCATCATCCCCTTTTGTCAATTTCTTCACATCAAAATAAATTGTACCAAAGCTGACACATATCAATATGAATCAGATATGCCATCAATAGGACTCCAAGACAGGGGTTACTCAACATATTCAGTCATGAAGCAGAGAAAAAAGTAGAATACAGACAACTGCTCTTAACTCTAAAAGAAAAAATTAATACTGAGCCAATGAAAGTTCACTTTGTCACCAATTTCCACAAAAGAACAAATACTGTCAAAAATCATCAAAAGCAATTGGTCTATTTTGACTTATAATAAGGAATTATGATCTCTAGTTGGAGTCATACCAGGAGTAACATTTTGCAGAGGGAAGAATTCAGCAGTCTATCTGTCAGAGTCATTCTGTGCATCTAAAGAGAAAAGCAGAATCTTTCAAAGCCAGGCTTTTGTATTTATCATGGATGCAGCTCTTGCAGGTTTAGGCATAGATACCAGTTTTATACATTTGATTACAGGTCAGTCATTCAACCTAAAACAGCATGTCACTTGCAGAACTGCATATGTGATTTATGTTGGGTGGTGCAGCTGTGGAAAGGCCTATGTGGGTCAAACCATTCGCCTGATCAAGAAAAGAATTCAAGAGCACATTTGCGCCATCGTTAAGAGTAACAGTGAGTAGCCAACAGGCAGTCATTTTAAGGATTTCCACATCTGCTTCACCACAACATTTAAGTTCAGAGCTTTGAAACCTGTGCCTGCACACCCAAGGTGTGGTAACAAGGTCCAGAAATGACTCCTGAAGGAAACAAGCAGGGTCCGTACCTTGAGCAGTATGCAAAATATGGACTAAAAACTGAATTAGATTTTTAACCATTTCTATAAAAGTAGATTCCTGGGTACATATCATGTATTATCATCATTAATTGATGGTGCTGAATTTTCATATGTGCTTTTCTGACTGTTGATGATGTATTATGTAAAATTATATCTCTGCTCTTTTTATGTATTGTGAGGAAATTAATCTATAATGTATGGTAAGCACCTATTAACCACCATGATCTGCAGTCACACAGCTTTGTTATGCACTGTTTAGAATTTTAAAAGTTGTTAACCACACTTCATAACTTCCAAACAGTGGCATAACAAAAAAGAATGCACCAGAGTTCCATAATTCTCACACATAGAATGCAAACAGTGTTTTTTTGACCATACACTATAAAAGATGATGGCTGGGGATTGGGTGACAATCACGCTGAAATCACCTCTCGTGGTTGCTGGGGCTACAATAAACCTCTTGAGCTGTGCTCTCGAGGTTTACCATGTTGCCCTATCAACCACTCGAGGTGATTACAGCATGGTTATCACCCGATCCCTAGCCTTTATCCCCTATATTATATAGTGATTCTATTTAGATTATCCAAACCAACAACTAATGTTATTATAAATTTCATAGTTTGGCCTATTTTCAATAATTGACCAAACTCTGGTATTTCAAAATACATTTTTTACTATTCCTTTGTGGACATATAAGCACTGAGTACACATAGGGAAAATATATCATACAGGCACATTCAGTGCTTTTTAGAGTCCAATATTCTGTGATTTTTTAAACAACTTCCTAAATAAAAGTAATATAAAGTAAAGATGTATTATTGCTGTTTGAAATCTCTTGATAATGATGTCCATAGTGGAAGGTTATCTCTGTTCCTTTGAAGGACAGTTTTTAATTAAGCAATAATGTACAACAGGGTGTGTGTTGTGCTGGGATAATATCATGCCTGGGGTGATTAGGCACGAGGCCGCAGACCGAGTGTGACTAATCACCCCAGAAGTGATGTTATCTGCGGACAACACACACTCTGGAGTGCATTATTGCTATTATACAATGGCTCATTTGTAAAATGAAATAAAAAATAGATTGAAACTGTGTTTAAAATGTGTTGTTTTACTGATTTTTTTCATTGAGTAGGAATACATATTGAAAAAATAGTGCTATTCTATTGTTTGCCCAGTAGGTGGTGGTGCTGCATTTGCTTCTGCTGCCCCCCAACAGACACACACACACACTCATATCTTTTTTTTTTTTAAATCAAGTTTAACTGAGCAGGCTATGTCAGCTGTTTTTTTAATCCAAATTTGGATGGTTCCATTTAGCTTTGTGAACTCCCCCACCCCGTGTTATGCAGTACTAGTTGTTTAAAATGGTTACCCTGCCCCACGGTCAGGAAAGATTGTGATCTGTGACAAGCTGAAACTGTTGGTACCGATCTGCAAGTGTTGTGCTCAAGTACATTCACTCACAGCAGGTATGTAAGGAGCACAGCAGGAGACTGCAAAGAGCAAATGTATGGAGCAGAGAGCGAGACTCGCGATGGAATGACTCCCTTGGTTTCCTTTTGTTTTTTTTTACTATGAAATGTTTTTTTTCACCAGAAACACCTAGCGGGAAGTGAGCAGCTTCTCCAGGCAGCGGCAAGCCTGGCTGTTTAAATGCGTTCGTGCTACTGCCGCGCGAGAATCGAAATGTTGTCAAGGAGGACAGCCTTTTTTTATTCAAAAAATGTTCTCTTTGAAACACATTGTGAGGGGAGGGCTAGGAGTTTCTTGCCACTGTGTGTGCTGCTGGCATCTGGCATCAAGGGAGTGGGCATCACAGATGGCGGGTGCTGAGTCGGAGTTAGTGAAGTGTTCTGCCATGCCACATGAGGGTGTGTGGAATGATTCTTGTACAGTTGCTGTGGTGTGTGTGCTGGGACTAGATAGAAACATAGAAACATAGAATTTGACAGCAGATAAGGACCGCTTGGCTCACCCAGTCTGCCCATTTCCCTACCTGATGGATAAGCTGCAGATCCTAGTTAACCAGCAGCCTACTTCTTCCTACCCCAACCCCCTAGAATTGCCTTATGACTGTCCCATGCATGCTTGAATTCCACCACTGTTTTTGACTTACAACCTCCTCTGGAAGGCCGTCTCCATACATCCACACCCTCTCTGTGAAAAAATACTTCCTTAAATTACCTCTGAGCGCCTCCTTCTATCTTCAAATTGTGCCCCTTGTTCTTGCACACCTCTTTTTTGAAAGATGCTACCCTCTTGGACTTTGTTGAGTCCCTTGAGGTACTTGAAAGTTTCTATCATGTCCCCCTCTCCTCCTTTCCTCGAGGCTATACATATTAAGCTCCTTAAGTCTCTCTTCATATGTCTTCGGTGCAGACCCTGCACTGTTTTAGTGCCCTCCTCTGGACAGCTTCCATCCTGTCTATGTCTTTGCGGAGATTGGGTCTCCAGAACTGCACGCAGTACTCCAGATGTGGTCTCACCAGCTGTCTGTACAGAGGGATAATAACTTCTTGTTTTCTGCTGGTGATGCCTCTCCCTATGCATCCCAGTATCCCCCCAGCCCTCCTTGCTACCCTCTCACATTGCTTGCCCACCTTTAGGTCATCTGATATGACTACCCCCAGGTCCCTTTCCATTTTTGTTGTTAGTAGTATCTCACCCCCCATTGTGTACTCTTCCCCTGGGTTTTTGTTTCCCAGGTGCATTACCTTGCACTTCTTAGCATTGAATCTAAGCTGCCATACATTTGACCATTCCTCTAACCTTGCCAAGTCCCTTCTCATCCTTTCCACCCCACCTTGTGCATCAACTCTGTTGCAGATCTTTGTGTCATCTCCAAAGAGACATACTTTTCCTTCAGTCCCTCTGCAATGTAACATAAAGACATTGAAGAGGACCGGTCTAATACTGAACCCTGTGGTACCCACTGCTAACCCCCTTTTTCAGAGTGGACTCCATTTACTGTTACTCTCTGTGTCCTATTCTCCAGCCAATTCTTTACCCAGGCTGTCATCTTGGGACCCACTCCCAGGCTGGCTAACTTGTATATTAATCTTTTGTGTGGGACTGTGTCAAATGCCTTGCTAAAGTCTAGGTAGGCCATGTCCACAGCCCCTCCCTGATCTACTACTTTGGTCACCCAGTCAAAGAAATCTATCAGATTTGTCTGGCATGACCTTCCCGCTGTGAATCCATGCTGCCTTGGGTCCTGTGCCCCTCTGGCCTCTAGGTACTCGACAATTCTTTCCTTCAGAAGTCATTCCATCATTTTCCCTACCACTGAGGTTAAACTAACAGGTCTGTAGTTTTCTGCTTCTGCCTTGCTCCCACTTTTGTGAAGGGGAATCACATCTGCCCTCCTCCAGTCCTCAGGTACCACCCCATCCTCCCATGATTTGTTAAAGAGGGTAGTCAGTGGTGTCACTAGTTCTATCCTTAGTTCTTTTAGAATTCTGGGATGAATCCCATCAGGCCCCATTGCTTTGTCCACCTTCAGTTTTAAGAGCTCTTTCAGAACTCTTTCTTCTGTAAATGGGCTGGTATCAACTTCTGTATCCAGAGTGTTTCTACTGTTTGTTTTAGGTACCTCCCCCTCTTCCTTTGTAAATACTGAGCAAAAATATTTGTTTAGTATCTCTGCCTTTTCACAGTCACCCTCTGCCCACCCTCCCTCCCTTTATTAAGCCTCACTATCCCTCCCTTGGTCTTCCTTTGCTCCCTGATGTACCTATAAAGGTTTTATCCCCTTCTTAACTGAGTTGGCTATCTTTTCCTCGGTTTGGGCCTTAACTGTTCTGACTGCCTTCCAGCTTCCTTTTGTTTTAACTGATACAGTTCTCTGTCCTGTTCCTTCTGTGATTCCTTGTACTTCCTGAATGCTTTCTTTTCTCTTGAACCTTCACTGCCACTTCCTTTGAGAACCATAGTGGTTTCTTACCTCGTTTCATTTTGTTTATTTGCTTTACACAAAGGCTTATTACCTCTGTGATGGCAGTTTTATTATTCCCGTTGTTCTTCCACCCTCCTTCCTGCCCATTTGCTAGTGCATTCCTTAGGCACTCACCCATTTTAGCAAAGTCAGCCCTCCTAAAATCCAGTACCTTTGTCTTTGTATGGCTTGACTCTATTGCTGTGTTTATTGTGAACCATACTGTTCGATGGTTGCTAGTTCCCAGATGGCTACCCACTTCTACATCTGTGATCCTCTCTTCATCTCATCATTTGAGAGAACCAAGTCTAAGATTGCTCCCTCTCAAGTGGGCTCCAATACTAGTTGTCTAAGGCATGCCCCCTGTAGGGCATCTAGAATAACCCCACTCTTAGAAGTGGCTGCTGCAACTGCACTCCAGTTAACATCTGACATATTCAGATCACCCATCAGCAATACCTCCCCTTTATCTGCCATTCTAAGTATACTTTCTATCATTTCCTTGTCCATTTCCTCCCCTGAGAGGGGTCTGTACATACCCCTGTGGAATGTGATGTGCATTGTTCACTCAAATTGACCCACAGTGCTTCTTCTCCTTCCTGTTTACCCTTTTGTTCTGTTGCTTTGATTTCTTCTCTTATGTAGAGAGCTACTCCTCCTCCTCTTTTACCCTCCTGTCCCTCCTGTAGATAGTGTATCCTGGTATGTTTCATCCCAGTCATGGTTCTGTGTGTACCATGTTTCTGTGACTACCACAATATCAGATCTTCCTCCTCCATCAAGGCCACTAATTCAGGAAGCTTATTACCCAGACTACGGGCATTGCACTCATTGCTTTCCATTTTTGATGGCTTTACCTTCTGTAGCAACCCCACTGACCATTCTACCTTGGTATTTTCTCATTTAGTACCCTGTTTTGTAGGGAGGCTGGGATTTTCCTTCTGCTTATCAGTGCCTCCCCTTTGACTAGTTTAAAGGCTTGCCAATGAAGCATTTAAACCGATGTGCCCAAAGACTTGTTCCCTTCCTGGACAGATGCAGACCATCCTGCCAGTATAGGCTGGTGTCCCTCCAGGTGGAACCCCAGTCCCAAATGAAGCCAAACCCCTGTGCTCACACCATTTTTTCAACCATTTGTTAAACTGCATGGTGCAAAGTACCTCGCCTCCTCATGCCACTGGCGCCTCTGAGAAGGATACTGTGTGTGCTACTTGTCTTAAGCCCCTCCCCAACTCTACAAAGTCCTTTTGCACTGCTCTAATCTCATGATGAGCCAAGTCATTTGTCCCTAGGTGGACAATGATGTCCAGCTCAGACTCCCGTGCAACTGTTCTCGTAATCCTAAGGATGCGCTTCCTGTCCCTCCAAGCCATGGCACCAGGTAGGCACCTTACTTCAGTTTTCCCTGCTCCCCCCAGTTCTATCCCCCTAATAATTGAGTCCCCCACCAGGAGCTGCTTTCTTTCCCTGTGGTGCCCTCTGCCTCCTTCCTGAGGGCCTCCTTGTGACAGTTGTCTGCACCCTCCTTAGTCTCTCTGCAGGTGCATCCATAGGAACCATGCTCCCCCAGAATGGTGTATGGATTGTGGAGTGCAACAACTGACTGGGTGTGCCTCTGTTCCACCACCCTTACCCTCCCTGAGCCCACTGTGGTCCAACTGCTGTGCTTTCTTCACAACCTCTGAGGTAGTGGTGGTGGCTCTGGTGCTCCCTGGATGGGGGAGGTTCCCTTGCCACTGTCCAGTGTGGCCTGAAGATGGGCAACTTCCTCCCTCAGGGCAGATAGTTGTCTGCAAACAGGGCAGCATCTCAGCCTCCAGAAAGACTCCCAGAAGACTGCTGCCCCACAGCCATTACATTGTACTACTCCCCTCATAACTGTCTGCCTTGTTTAGTTTTTTTTTTTTGTGTGTGATTGGTGCGTTATATAGAAATATATGTATTTATATAATGTGTATGCTTATATTGTCAGTGCAGTGTGCTAGACAGGATATGACAGTGATGTGTACCTTGCCCTCTTGAGGAAATGATGTCAGAACCCTAGGTATAAATGAACTATTTCCAGGGTGGGTGGGGTGAGGGTAGGAAGGGTTGGGCCTAACTGTGCCTCACAAAACAATCAGCTAAACGCTCTGACCTACCCGATCGCTGATGGTGCCTTCCTGTCAGCAAGATGCCACACGGATGATTTGTAATACTGCTTCAAACCAATTTGACAGAGAAAATACTCTGCTAATCAAACAGAGAAAATCCAGACATCCAAGTCAGACACAAGGTGAATCTCCCCAGCCCAAAAGAGCCTGGTGACTTGTGTTCTGAAACAGTCAGCCCAAAACACGCGTCAGCTGTGCAGAAGGGCAGACACAGAAAAACAGTATTTAGCCTATATGGGTTTAAACTCTTCCTGCACTGAAAACCTTAACACTTGTAACACAAGTAAAGCAAACTCCATCTCCCTCTGTTGATTGAAAGACTGCCTTTTCTGATAATTCTAAGTTGCTTATTTCACCCTTCAGTTAGAAGTATCCTCCACCTGAAGAATATTAACTTTCCTAAGGAATCTGCTTCAAACCAAAGACAATTGTAAATTGTAAAGTTCACCTCCCTCTGTTGTGAGCAGTACTCACTTTCTTGCAAATCTTAAGCCCAGTGTTGCAGCTTGCAGCCAGCGGTAGCTTCACCTGAAGACTATGAGGTTATCTGATGAGCCTGCTAAAATTAGTACTTTTATCAAGGTTTGTAAGATTCTTCCAGAGCTATTGGCTATTAAGTAGCTGTGATGTAATACTTCCTGACACAGTCTGGCTTGACATATCGGCACACTGTGGTAAACAAAGAAAAATCAGTTTCCACCCTTCGGACTGTCTGGGTCCAATACACAGCCTGTAACCTGCTCTTAATTCAGGGCTTATGACAAATTCTTAACTCACAGTATTACAAATATTGCAATGCAAACAGTCAATCACTAACTCCAATCAAGTCAGAAGGGCAAAAACACAGAAAACAGTAAAATCTTAACAATTGTAACAAGTAAAGCAAACTCCACCTCCCTCTGTTGATTGAAAGACTGCCTTTTCTGATAATTCTAAGTTGCTTATTTCACCCTTCAGTTAGAAGTATCCTCCACCTGAAGAATATTAACTTTCCTAAGGAATCTGCTTCAAACCAAAGACAATTGTAAATTGTAAAGTTCACCTCCCTCTGTTGTGAGCACTACTCACTTTCTTGCAAATCTTAAGACCAGTGTTGCAGCTTGCAGCCAGAGGTAGCTTCACCTGAAGACTATGAGGTTATCCATGATGTTGTGCTGGGATAACATCACGGGTCCAGTCCCAGACTAACCAATCAAAGGTCAGCATTTTTTCTTGCCATTGTATAATTAACACTATTTGAATGCCACTTCATGCACAATGTACACTATTTGTGCACAGTTTAATGAATGCTATATCCATCAATACGTAGCCTCTTTATGTACCCCATCCAGTACTCTACTGTTTTCTCATTTCTACCCTCCCCTTTTCCTTAATTTCTCCTCTGCTCTTAATATCTTTGGATGGAATCTTTAAATATTCCTGCTATTTTTTTTTTTATTATTTATTTTTTTTTATATTTGTTCTACTTTTTGCCCTGGCAGGATGGGGCCATGGCACCGGTCTCCAGTATTCAGTGCCATGGGCTAGTATCTAGTTGGGAGAGCTTCTGGTGGCGGAGGCTAATTGAAGTCCCGGGGAGGGCTTCACAGAGATGGGGTCCCACTGTGTTTTTTCCTTTCCCTGTAAGCTGGGATGGAGATGTGCAATGACACCAGCATCTGTGCCACCCCAGAGAGCATCGATTTCACGTCCCGTACAGGGCGGTACCCTGCCTTCACCAGGTGTTGCTCCTGTGTGATCACGGGTCCCTCCCTTCCCCCCGGAGAAGGAGAGCAGTCCTAGAGATGCTCAATCCTTCTCCCCCCCGGCCAGCCCTCTGATGACCTGAGTCCATTCCTGAACCCGAGTCATCCAACCACTGCTCCGACAGGCCGCCTTGCTATTTTTTTATATATAAATATGTTGGTGTGATAAGATTATCTAAAATGCTTTTATGAAATATAATAAGCAACACATAACTGTTCATACGCACCATCTGGCTGTTAATCCCCCCATCTTCTTCTTCTGCTTCTTACATACTGTCCCCTTAATGGGTGGAGTTTTTTTCATTTTTTTTTCATATAGCTTTTTTCCCTTCAGGTTGGCTTCAGCAGTCCATCAGCCCTGTCCCAGCCACCCCTGCCTGGCACACACCCCACCAACCTACTCACTCCTGAGAATTCCTTCATGGATTGCCCCCTCTTCCATGGCGGGGTTAGGAAGGGGCAGGCCATCTTTCCCCCACCCAGTGACTCTCATCCAGAGCTGGGATGGTGGTCTGGTGGCAATGCAGGAATGGGGGCAGGCAGTCAGGGCTTCACAAAGCCAGTGCCTTCATTTTTGTCATTTTTTCCCTAACCGCTTGCTGCAGTGGTATGTGAGCATGTGCTTGTGGAGGTGCAGGCACACTACAGAACCATGGCATCTCCCTTCTACAGTGATTAGACTCCAGTGCTGCCACATGGGCTCCACCAGGTGGCAGTCATGGAGGGGGCATCATCCCTCCCTATTTCCAGGAGAATAGAGCAGTCCATCGCATGCCTAATCTTCTCTCACTCTCCCCAGCCAACCCCTGGCAGCCTGAGCACATTCTCAAACTCAGGTTGCCAGCATGGTGAGTGGTAAGGCCCATAGCACCTCAGCCCTTTACACCACCGGGTCATCCTAGTGGGGGGGTTAACAGACAAGCTTATCATTACAAAAGAAGAAATGAAATATGCTAGATTGACAGAAAAGAAGTTAAATACGATTTGCATTGTTTTTTTTTTATAATAGTGAAAGTATTTATATTATATTCTTTAAGGTTTACATATGTGAAGGCACAGTAATTTGAATTTGAACAAATTAATTTTCATGCACCTTTGGGGCTTTAAAAAACACATATATACTTGTAACTATGCCCTCTGATGAAGACCAGTGAGTAGGTGCTTCATAGGGGTGGTTGTTTGTAGTGTGTGAATAAACCCACTTTCTATAGTGGTGTGTGCTTCTACTTTTTTACTTTGGTTGTTCTATGCCTCAGCTACCCTGAGCATAAGAATATCTAGCTACCCAGGCCAGTTTTCCAAATACGTGTATGCACTCTAGTGCAAGCTAAAGTCACTGGCTGAAGCACTATCAGACACAAAGGCTAAGCAACAGATGATCCTGATTGTGGTCTCAGTCAACTCAAGCCCCCAAAAAATTGCAACCAAAGGTACAGGTACTAAAAGTGCTCAGTGCCACCATCTGAAGCTCCAGACCCTGGTCTGCTCCAGCCTTCTTGAGGTTGACTACTCCTCCCTATTGGAGGGTGGGGTTGCCTGACCCAGTTTTACTGTCAATGGGAATCCAGTTACAATGACAACTGGGTTCTAAGGATCATCCAAGAGGAGTCCTCCCAGAAGCTGCTGGAAGCTGTCCCCACTTCAGGCATTTGGGTTAAATCCTAATACTGACACTTTAGTGCAGCATGAGGGGGGTGCTGCACTTCTGCAGTGCCATTTTTTGTATAAGATGTTAAACCGAGGTCCTATCTGCCTGTTCTGGTGGTAGTTCAGATAGCTTTTTAAAGATCCCAAGGCACTTCTTGAAAAGAATAGGGAAATTTACTCGGTGTCCTAGCCAAATTTCCCTCATTCACTAAAAAAAATACCACCAACAGCTTAAAATCTGGTTCAGTTTTAGTTGTCATCCATCTGTATCCCCTTCCCCCTCTGGGACAAGGCTGAAAATAGGCAAAACAATTGTCTAGTCCTCCTTCTTGGTCAACAAAAACTAAATAAATAAAACTCTCACCAGACAATTGACCCTGGAGTTATTTCCCCTTGCCAGCTCTCACATCAGAGCTGCTATCACAAGAGATTGTGAACCTGTTGAGAAATAAGGCACTGGAAATAATGCTAGACTTAGAACTGAACAAATAATTTTACTCCCACTACTTCCTAGTGCTCAAGAAATCAGGGGGTGTGCATCTCATTCGGTACCCCTAAAAACCGAACAAGAAGATTGATCAAGAACATTTCGAAATGGTTTTGCAGGGTTCCTTGCTAGCCTGCTTAAAGTCACAGGATTGGCTAGCACACCTGGATATGCAAGATGCATACCAGCACATACTGGTGCACCTGAACCACCACAAGTACTTGCGGTTCTGTGTGGAAGGGCCTCAAAAGCAATATGAAGGAAAGTTCAAGTCCTATGTTATCCACAAAATACTTTTATTTTGTCTTCCACCCAGAAGATCAATGTTTTGTGGTGAAGTGACTTCTTCAGAACAGGTGATTTCATAATTTTGTAACTTTCTATACACTCAGGAAAGAACATCTGCATGGAGGGGCAACATTACCAGTTCAGAGAACTACTCTTTTGGCTTTTCTTTGTGCCATGAGTCTTTACAATGCACTTCACAGTACTTGCAGTCCCTCTCAGAAACTAGGACTATGGGTCTTCCCATACCTGGATGATAGGATCCTGACAGGCTCATCCAGGCAAGAAACAGAGCAGGCAGTCACTACTGCCTTGCAGATTTTCACATCCATGGCAGTCCTGCTGCACCCTTCCAAGTCTTGGCTTCTGCTCTCCTAGTATTCCTGTTCATAGGAGCTGTTCTGGACATCACCCAGGCTTGGGCCTTCCTTACAGACAGCAGAATGCAAGCAATCTTGCAGATAGCATGCTTTATCATGGAGCGCAAGACTGTGCCAGCTTATTTCATACAACACATTCTAGGATTCATGGCATCCTTAGTGTTCATAGTCTCCATCAAGGCATTACATGAAAATGACTCAGTGGATGCTCAGTGCCCACTGGTCTATAGCATCACACCATTGGAACAACCCCGTTCAGATGCTTAAACCTCTAGTGAGATGCCTGCTATGATGGTCTGTGGAGGAAAACCTTGTCCAGGGCTGCCCCTTCTCCCCAGCAGAGCTAGAGGTGGCTCTCACCATGGATGCCTCCTTACTGGGCTGTAGAACCCAATGTCTGGGTCTCCAGACACAAGGGGGTTAGGATTCACTAGAAAAGCATCTCCACATAAATGTTCTGAATACATGCACAGTTCCTTACAACCTGAAAGCCCTAATGGATTTGGTCAGCCAAAAGACTGTCCTCCTCCAGATGGACAACAAGTCTGTCATGTACTATTTCAACAGGTAAGAGTGAGCAAACTCTCACCCACTCTGCAGGGAGGCAGTGAGAGTGTGGAAATGGTGCCTGGAGCAGTGGACCCTGCTTCAGGCCATCTAACTGCCATGGATCCAGAACGCACTACCAGACAAATTCAGTCAAACAGCAGACCCTTACGAGTGGTCACTTGCTCCAGACATTGTGAGATTACTATTCAACAAGTGGGGAACCCCAGACATGAACCTTTTTGCATTCTTACTCAATGCCAAACTGCCTCAATTCTGCTTCAGAAATCCAGGGCCTGGCATTTTCTCTCAGGATGCATTCAGACTGCAGTGGCACAATCTGTTTCTGTATGTATTTCCTCCAGTTCCTCTCATTCAGAGTACTGTTCAAACTGGCAGCAAATGGGGCAATTCATACTACTGGCACCAAGGGTATTTGAAATGGGGTGTGGGCCGCGTGCTATGGTGCCATCACTTTAACAGCCCTTTTGAAGCTACCGCAGCCTGTCTTTGGTGCAGTTCAGGCACCAGTTTAAGCATACAATCCAGCAGCTCTCTCTCCTCCCCCACCTCAGAGTGCTGTACGAGTCAGGAATCAAGAAGCAGAGCTACAGTGGAGGCGGGGGGGGGTCAATTGCCCCCATGGAGGCTCCTGCATGCATATTGGCTGGAGTGTCAGCTGGCAGAAGGCTTAAGCGTCAAACAGTAAATGTTTCACTGGGGACTGCTTTAGAGATGTGAAGCGCAATGGCGTGGACCATAACAGGCACTCTCTGGGATCAGGACCACTGGAGGCTAAATCCGTAGGACTCCCAGTTAGGACTCCACCTGACTGACAGCTGAAATAACTCTCTTACAGGTATGTGGCACTGGGTCCCATTTATATACAAACAAATAGAGGGCTCTGCACTTGTGAAATGCAGCAGTGTTGAAAAGTAATTTATTCTGGGCTGGCATAATTGGAGTCCCATTTAGTACAGGGATATGTGTGGGTTGAAATGTTGGGACTATGGGTACTAAATGGGACTCCAGAGGTGCTGGAATGAATTATTTGTTTTTTTCAGCACTGCTTGCACAAATAAATCACTGAGCTGTAGCTCCATGTTAGCAGAGAATGTGCCTGCATTTTGAGGACCAGCCTGCTGCAATTTCCCCAAGTGTGTCAGTGTACCATTTCAGTGACAAAGGAATGCAATAAATGTGTGAGGAAAGATATGTAAAACTACAGAATATGGTAATGGGAGTTTTTCTTTTGTAGCACCCCCAAGCTGCGAGGCTCATCTGTTATCAGGAGCTCTGCATGAGGCTACATGAAAAGCCCTGTTTTACAACTTTTCTCACTTTGTTTTTTCTCAGTAAAATCCCTCTTCCCCTCCCCCAGTCTAAAATCTGACCTGGCTATATCAGAACTGCACAGCATACCCAGGACATGGACTGATTGGTTGGAATCCCCTCATTTCTTAAAGTTTAGACCAACTTTTGGCTTGCTTCCATTCTTTACCATTTAACTTTAAAAAGTAAATTGTATCTTTCTGCCAGTGCAAATACTTCTTACCAGATGGATCATTTTATTTCCAGCTGAGCAATTTGTAAACCTACAGACTAATTGATGGTGGTAAGGAATACCTGTGTTATATTTTGCTTGCAGATGTGTTGTAATAGTTTCTGACTTACAAAAAAATGCAAGGGAGTGAGAAATGGTAAGACAGCAGTTTGAGAATAAAATAAAGGTTTTCAAAAACTGCTTGGTATAAATGACCATTTTAATATTTGTTATTAAAATAGGATATATTTGGCTTTGAAAGATGTGGGAGAGGATCTGAATTGTCCTTAAATGTGAAGAGCTGGCGCTCAGTGCAGTAGCAAGTAAAATTAAATTATGAATGGCTGTAGGCTAAAAAATGCATTTCTCTTTAACCTTTACAGCTAAATATTTAAAATCTAGTATACACCATATGTTGTAGTTTTAAGAAGAATGATTAGCAGCAAATACAGAAACAACAATAATGCACTTTTTGTTGGACTACAAAGCCCAAACATAGTTCTACTGTAAGACTTTTTTTGTCCGCTATTACACATATTTCATGACTGCCTCTGTTTTTTTTCCAGATTAATTTTGCATTCACTGTATGATAGATGGCTATTTATTTACTATGTAAAAAGGTTGCCCAGAAAAGGCTCACAAAGCTGTATTGTTTTCAGGTACAACCTGCGGGGAAGGGATCAATTCATAAACAACAGGTGGGAGGCACATTTTTTCTTTGAATTAGAAAAGTAGCTCAAAAAGTACCCTGGTGCTGAGAACTATTTTTCAACCTCAATAGAGGAAACTAGGTAATGTAATGGGGTAAATGCAAGCCTAAATAGGATAAGCTGCAGCTGACTGAAAGGGGCAGTGGTAAAATGCAGTTTAAGACCTGATGGGTCACCTTGCTTACATGTTCTGCAACTCAACTGGGTGCTCTCATTACAGTCTAGAATGCTGCCCCAGCTAGCTTCTTACCCCACACTGGACTCCTGCAACAGGTATCAGCACTGTGGGCTAGGTCAGATGTGCCATTCAGCAAAACTTTGTCAGATCAGCCCTAGTCCTTTCCCACACATGCATACTACCATCAACCTCCTCTTAGTTCCTGTCCTCTCAGTTTCACTCTTTTTAAGTTTGCCATGTGCACACACACAGCAAACTTCTTGCTATGAGTGACTTTTTGAAGGGTGTGACACTGTCTGTCCAATGCAGAATGGTCTGCAAGGGGCTCTACAATATCACACCAATCATCAGCCAGGCTGATCGTGACACTGTTATTCCTGAAACGGTGTCTACTTGAAAAGAAAAAGCCACACCAATCATACTGCAGCTTTTTCCTTTCATCTACAGGACACCACCAAGCAAACAGCTGTTCCATATCCTGATCAGTCTGGCTGACGTAACCCTCTGCCACTCCACTGGACCCTTGCCTCATTGTCTCAGTATGTCCTGCCGGCCCACGTAGGAAGCCACATGTGTAGTTAATGTAAAGGGAGCAGTCAGTGGAAAAAAAAAAACAGCAGTGTGGAACTGAGTCACCCAATAGCAATAGTAATTAAAAGTAAACTTTCCCCCACCTCCCATTGCCATGATACCAAGCCCCCTGATTGTGTTCTAGGGCCAACTGCTTCAACCCATCTGTCGAGAGATGGAAAGTCAACGAGTGGCAATAGCGCAGGAAGATTGCCTTTCCTTTTCAACCCCACAATGAAACACATGCCTCCAGTGCAGTATACGGGCTGCAGAGAGAGAGAGAGAGAGAGAGAGAGTCAGTGCTATGCTTGCCCCCGCCCCATACTGTCTGCAGAGTGAAGGAGTGACAGCAAGTGAGTGGGATGGACACCCACTACATTGAGTCGCTACTATCTTCCTGACACTGTCCCCAAGCCACAGAGATAAATTGCTGTCTGTGGAACATGATGGGGCACAGAGTGAGAGAATGCAGAACTGTGGTGCAGCAAAGGTGAGAGAGAGAGAGTGGGAGCGAGCGAAAGACAAACAGGTAGCCCCATGCCTGCAATGTGTCCTGCTCTCCTTCAGAGAATCAGAATGCTTGTTTTTACACATCTCTGTCTCTCTCTGTCTGTTAATAAATGACTGCAGCAATTGTTACAGGCTACTACACTCTCTTTTTTAAAGGAACACTGCCAGTTTAGCGTCATAGGGTGTTCTGCTGTCTATGTGACTGCTGTCTTACTTTTGAAAATAAAAAAAAAAAGAGAGAACCCAAAAATAAATATTCATTGTCTTTCTAGTAGCACTTCAGGCACTGAATCAATGAGTTTTTCCTTTGTTTTTACAAGTGTTTTTTGAAGAGTTTCCCTGCCCTTTTTTCCTTAACTCTTGAACGGCACTGACAAGGGTGACACTTTGCGGTGTCCACCCTCCATAGAGTGGCTTCAACCTCCGGTGCCAACTGTTTTCATGAAGGTGGTGGTGGTGGTGTAGTGGAGCATATCTGCCCATTCTTTTCAGGGAGAGTAAGAGCAGTTTGAATGATATGAGGTGGTGGTGTGGAGTGTCTGTGTTTTGGTTGGGGTGGTGTACCAAAAATGAACGTCATTGTCCAGTTTATAACACATGTTAGTCAAACTGAAGTCCCATTCATTGGTCAGCTTGGCAGTGACATACAGAAATGAAGTAAACCTACATCACTGTGATTTTACAATACCTATTATAAACCAATAGCAGCCGATGCAGTTAGTTATGGTGGGGAAACCTGTGGGTAACAATTCTAACAGCAGTACAGCATAGATGGGTTGCTTCCTTTAGGTAATTTCCCCTGATGTGGACCATCAGCTATATAACCTTGCATATGATGGATGCCACTTGAAAATTGAAGTTGCATATCAGTGAATCTATCTCGTGTAGATAAATTGGCAAAAAAAAAGTCTGAAACTTTTGCTTTGCTAGTTTCCACAAACACGCCCACTCTGCCACAATAAGCGTGTTTGATGCAATTACTCCCGACTTATTCTAAATTATGATTTGGCCAACATAAGCTTATTCTGAGAAGCAATCCATATCTAATAGCCTAGATACTGCTTTTTCTTTTGTTTTTGTACATGTGTTACAATTCCACCACATGAAGTCAGACACTAGCATCAAAACATGTGGCATTTACTAAGCACAATAATTTGCTCATCTGTGCATATGTGAAAAACTCTTGAGATGTAAAAATAATATGTTTTAATAGATAACTACATGAATCCCTGCTACGAGGTAGCTGAATGTTTTATCTTCAATTCTGTGTTATCTGTCAGTGTTACAACGGCACTCCTGTCTACACACTGTCCTGTATCTGCAGTCTCACAAGTTGGTCCTGATACATCCGTGACTTGCAGTACAGATAATAAACATCAATGTTATTTCCACTGCCTTACTGTAATTCCAGATTCCCCCACCACCATCCTCATTCACCACTCACACACACACAACTTTCCATACACGCACAATCACTCACTCACTCTGTTAATATTTTAACCAAATAAAATATTAAAAACAACTTAGCACATGATCGAGACAGATTATAGGGGCTCTCCTGTCCCAAGGTTTTGTGGATTAAGGATCCAATGATGGTGGTGTATACTGGCCCAGCAACCCAGGGCAGGCTGATGTGTAATTGTTTTGTGGGGTTGGTGGAGGAGGGGGTCTGGGAAGAAGCAGTTGATAGCAGCAGTGGTTATTTGATACAGGTCCCAATGGAAGGCATTATGGTTGGTGGGGGGAAAGGAAACACGGATCATGTAAGGGTTTGTTTACTCCAGGGCCAGTGGGCAGGCAACAGAGACAGTGTTGAGAAATAGGAAGCCAAATGGCAGCATGGATTAGTGGATCCATGACATTGTGGAATTCAGCTCAAAACATTGTATGAGCAAAGGAGCAGCCCACAATGGATTTGATTACATGAAGTGGGTACCAGGAAAGAGAGAAAATGGTTTATTTTGAGTTGGGGGGCATATACAGCATCTATCGAGCTGATGTAACAAAATCACACTTGTGGACTTCAGATGGGGGTTAACACAAGCCCTGTAAATTATTGGTACAAACTGCACCTAGGATAGTTCAAGAGCTGCATTCCAGCTGCCTGTTAGCATTTTGTTAGCATAACTCAAATCACTGTTGCACTGTCATCATCTGCCTGCTAACCATTACACATTAATTATAGCTGAAACAATCAATCATAATTCAATTATTTAAGTGATTTTAATTTTGCACAATAGTTATGAATCAGTATTCTGAGCTGTCTGTTGCTTTATAATCATAGAAACAGAAATAGTATGCAGGTGAGCACCATAAAGCTCATACAGGCAGCCTGTTAGCCCTATGTCTTCTTTGGGGGACACTTACCCTAAGTTGTCAGTGGCTTTTAATCACTCCTCCATACCCTAAGGATTCATTATCTTTCCTATGCAGGTTAAAATCACTTTACCATGCTGGCTCCCACCTCCTCCTCCTCCTGTGAAAGACTATTCTGCATGACCACCTCCCTCTTCATGAAGAACTGCTTACTCACATTTCCTCTTATCCTGCCCCCCTTCAGTTTCATAACATGCACTCCTGTTCTTGTGCTCATAGACTGGAAGATGACTCCCCCCGCACCATGTTTATTCCCTTACTTGAATGTTTCTATCATGACCCCCCAATCCTTCCTTTCCTCCATAAAGTACTTATTTAGGTCATTTTGCTCTCATCTCTTATGTTTTGTGGATCAGTCCATGTACCATCTTGGTCTCCCTTTTCTGGACTGACTCCACACTGTCAATGTACTTGTAAAAGTTTGGACTCCAGAATTTCACTCAGTACTCTGGTCGAGGCCTCACTAGCTGTTTATACAGTTACATCACCACCTCCCATCTTCTGATCATGGTATACCTGCCTATGCAACCCAGCATGCCACTTGCCACCCCTGCAGCCTTTGTACTATGCTTTGACACATTTAGGTCATCAGAAATTATAACCACCAGGGTCCTAGTGATCATCAGTATTACAACCCCCCAATCCTTTAGTTCTCCATAATATTCCCTCTTCTCAGATGCAGTAGTTTTCAATTCTTTGCATTGAACGTCAGTTGCCATATATCAGACTATTTTTCTTGTTCCCCCCGTCCATCCTCATTTTTTCATCCCTCCAAGAGTATCCACACAGTTGCAGACATTTGTGTCATCTGCGAACAGTCAGCCCTTTCCCTTCAGCACATCTGCAATGTTACTAATAAAGACATTTACCAGGATTTGCACAAGTACTGATTCATGAGGCACACTGATGGTCACCCCTCATCTACATGTATTGGCTCTCATTTACCACAACCTTCTTCCTCCTGTCTGTTAACCACTTACTACCGCAATTAACCACATTGTGATCTATTCCCAGACTATCCTGTTTACCATAGTTTTATGTGGGACTGCATTGGTTGCATTCCATTTAATAAGTTTTCATATCTATGTGGAAAATATCCAAACTGCAAACCATTTTACATTTTTTGTTTTGAATTAAGCCTGAAAACACAAATTCCTCAATCACATGAGCTTGAATTACAGTCTTTAAATCATAACTTGCCCCTGCCATCACCCCACCACCATCCTCAACATCTACAGTGGTAGTCACATAAAAATATCCCAGTACCATGCAGCACGCATCATTGTGCAGTAGCGGTATATGTGTTATTCAATGGGTACCGCGTTTGTGCAGTGCTTGGTATACCACGCTACCAATAAACTCTTGCACGATTACCGCTGTATGGGGTTGGTGGGGGGGGGTTGTTCCTCGACTGCACCTAGTGCAACAATAGTAACAGACTGGTAACCTAACCACTGTTCACACTCTCTTTCTGCACCTGTAGGTATTTAGAAAGTAATCTTTTTACACCTTAATGTTATGTCACATGTTTTCAAAATGAAAGTACATCTTCTAGCTCATATGATAGTGATCAGGATTATGAAGATGATGAAGACTGAGAGTCTGGTGAATTCTGTACCATCAGAGAGACAGAATAGTCTTACAGATATGCAAAGAGGGAAAACATTCTTGAGAAAGCCATGCAATGTTTTGGACACAAGCACAGATGTGGATACTACATTAGGATGGCATGTTGGAAGAGGGAAAGGAACAGCAAGAGGTAGAGGAGTTAGGAGGAGCAGAAAAATAGGAAGTATCACAAACGGGCAGAAGTCAATTGATACTATTGAAAACTGTATTCACACTCTGACAGTATGTATTTATCAACTATATATCTCATAATGTAAACATCGACTTATGTGTTTTTAGTTAAGGGTCCCACATATGTTATCTAATGCAATCAATGTAGGTGGTAAGTAGATTTTGGTATGCAGCATGTTCACCTGGAATGCCTTTTTACAAGTTTCATACTGCCATGTCTGAAACCCACTGTCAGCATATTATGATACAGGTTATCCTGGTCACATTTTTAACAATGTTATGATTATGCAATTACATTCTCATATTACATAGTGACAGAGATCACCATCTGTTCAGTTTCTCTCACTTGTTTTATTTTTGTTTTTCTGTTATATAGAAATATGTAGACTCTATCCATATTTTGTTTCTAAAACATTCACCATTCTACTGTGCTCATCGACACTATTGCAAATCATTAACAATATGTGAAGACAACCAGTTTGTCAGGCAGAAAAATGAAAGCTCATATAAGATTAGAAATTTGGGGCTAGATTTTTTAAATTCTGGACAGATGATTTGTATCATTCTTCTGCTACAGCTTCATCACTTCAAATGCCTCCAAATGTTTGCATGCAATTTTCAAACATGTTGACACATTTGAGACACTTTTCATGCTTTAAGGTAAAATATTATGCATGTGTAATTTTTTTTGGGGGGGCAATTGTTGTGGTCTATCAGTCATATTGCAATTCTTTGAAAATCCAGTCCCTGATCACTTATGGTATCACTGGCATTATCTACATGAGTTGTAGATGTGGGTGTTTCTATATGGGGTGGACAAAAAAGAAATTTAAAAGTAAGTTACATGAGCATGTGTTGGCTGTTACAAAGGGTGACACCACACATATTTTGGCCCCTCACATCTGTAGTTAATGAGAGATCAAAACCTAAGTTAATTACTAAGTGCTGTTTGTTACATAAACTGTGTAACCAGTCACTGGAGGCTGAATCATTCTGACTAGATACTTTTTTTAGCTATGGCATCATTTTTGCATTCTATTGCAAGATTAAGTTTATACAGAATAATTTTTGCACTTCGTCACTGGCACTTTTATTACATGTATAAAACCCTAGGATTTGACTATGCGTACAAAGCCTCTGATGAAATGCCCACTGGCGTGAAATATTGGGTGAGGCATGTGAAATTCTTGTTGCCCCACTGTGTATATGGGCTTGCAGAATGTTGGTGATTTGTACAATAAATAATCTCTATATTTTGTCAACTTTATTTTCCACTCAGCAGTGCCTTATGTCCCCTCAAGTGTTATCTATGTTAAGCACTGGATCTAATATGCCCATTTCAACTTTCGTCTTCTACCTCTGCACACAGTGAACTGTTTCACCTCTTGACCCTGACTAGAGTATTTGAGCCACCAAAATCCAGCATGAAAGAGCAGTGCAGGCAGGGTTTGAAAACATTTCCTCTTAGTGATAAGGATTATGGGGGCATAGCCAGGATTTCGGAATGGAATGTTGAAAACTTGCTGTAAAATTATTACAAAACAACAAATTTATGAGCCTAATTGCAATTTGTGAAGACAGGCTTGTAAGTTTGGTACTTCTCAATATGTTCACCCCACATTCCTCAGCTGCAGCCCTATCAGTTCTGGACAGAGTTTGTTATAAACAAAGAGCTGGCCCATAACAGGCTCACAGGTGGCTAGTCAGTAGCATGCTAAAAAGGAGATGGCACGCCTATCCTAATCATTTAGTAATAAAAGGCATAAAAAGCTCAACCATGGCTCATTCATTGAGATTTGATCATATTGTTGCATGCATTTTTAATACAATTTGTAGTGGTGCTACTGGTGTGTGGCCAGTATCAGAAATAAACAGTATAAAGTACAGACCCATCAAAAAAATCTGCTCACTGGAGCCTGTACATCATATATAAGTTATTCTGTTTTCTTATGCATTGTCATTCATCATTACATGATTTTAAACTGGGGTGCTTGGCTTCATTAGGCATGTTCTCCACTCTCCATGTATGATCCAGCACTCTGTTTAAAAAATAAAGCCAGGGAGTAGTCTCTACATAACACATAGAGAAAGCAGTGGTATTACAGAATTGGAAGAGCAGGTATCTGATCTATGTAGGATCAGCTTGTTATCACTGGTCACACTTACCACATTGCCTGGAATATGAAACCCCAAACCCATTTTAAAAAACATAAAATGAAGAATGAAAGTGAACCAATACACAGAATAACCTTAAAAGGATTTGCAGTCTCTGTTGAGCAGCATTTGGGGGAGGGATGTGTTGGTTCATGTTTCTTTCTGATCCTGGCCCCACACCAGTAGCAGCCATGCAAAGTTTAAGCCAAATGTAGTAATCTCAGTCAATAAGTTAGGGTTGAGTTTAGCACCATGTGCCATTATTTACAGAATTACCAGGAGAGGTGAGGCCATCTCTTATTTAGAATGTCACTCACTGGCCACTTGTGAGGCCCTTATGGGTCAGCTCTTTAAAAAATAAGCATTTGCCAATGCAAAATGTTTGCATGTATAGTGTATATGGCAAGCATGCATAGTGAGATGAGTAATTTGTGGTGGATCTTGACTTCCTACTAACTGTGGGTCTGTGCTTGCACTGTAATTTAAAACTGTCAGGCTAACTTACATGTCCAGACTCAGTGCAGCCAAGGAACAATCAAGCCTTAACACATGCATCAACCCATTGTGAGAGAAGGCTCCCAGGCCCACCACAAGGTGCTGTGTGTGCTCCATAACATTGCTGTGTCCCTTCCAAGGCTGGGACCAGTATCACACTCTGCAGTGCCATTCCTCCAGCCACAACCCATCCAGCGCTTGCACCCAAACTCAAGTCACTGACACTGACAGGCAGTATCGTCCCCCCAGACCAAAGGCCATCCTGCAGACAGCATTACTTTATCATTTCTTTGTAACACTTTTGCCCATAAAATTTCAACATAGTCTTTTTATGACAGGTGTCATTTACAACTTTTTATACATTTCAGCTGGGTACTTTAGTCCTGCCGACTGGTGCGGTACAATAGCAATACCAATGGCAAACTTCAGCATTGACAAATGCTTGCTTTTTTCCTCTCTGCACATCTGGGGAGGGAAGATGAGACTTAATTTGCAGTATCTTGTCTTTTGTTGTACAGATGGAGCATGGGGATTTTCACTGTCTGTCTAGTCACAGACTTCAGTTCAGTGTAATTTTACTAGGGAACTTAAACATCGAGGCAAGCTCATTTGTAATGGAGTCCCTTCTAAAATGCCTGCATGCTACAAGGTTTCTTTTTTGGGTTTGATGCTTAAGCAGAAGTATTTTATTTCCACCTATTCCTGACTTGAATCTTATTTATTTATTTTTTCATTTCTCACAGTTTCGGATTGCAACCTTTGAGCTGAAACAGGCTCTTTTTCAAAGGCTTCAAGTCAAAAATTAGACATGACAGAATGCGTAGAATACAGTGGATTACAAATTGACAATGATCAATTGATACAAAGACACACAGTGGGTAAAAAACAATCATATAACAATTATTGTTACTAAAAGAAAGATTACATTGTAGGTAACAGTTACAAAGTGTTGATTGGATAATAGTAACACTAAAGTAGTGTGGCACATTGATTAAGCAGGAGAGAAAAGTGCATTTTATTACAGAGGCTAGAGATGTTGACTTGGGTAGGTAGCAGTTGTCTATAAGCAGCCAGATGAGGCATTGTCATGTGTGCAGCAGAGGTGCACAGCAGAGTAGAGTGGGGTAGTATAGGAATGAGAGGCCAGAAGAGAGGTTGGGGGGAGGAGTTTCCTGATAGTGGAGGAAGCAGAGCAAGCTTAGGTGAAAATGAAAGTTATGACTTAGGGTTCACGGGAGCAGTCACAGTTATTTTTAAGGGCAAGACAGGAACATGGAGCCTTTTTAAATGGGCCCAGCTTGCTGACCTCAAGGAAGGGCCCTGAGAGGTCATTTAGCCACTTGGGAGCACAGAACACTAGTGATCTCTGGGAAAGCATGGTGCACTTAAGAAGCACCTGTAGCACTCCCTTAGCTGTGCTTCGAGTGCTCTTGGTGTCCATGGCAGGTTTAAAAAGACTGATGGAGGAGTTGGGTGCTTGGCCAACAAGTGATTTTTTTTCCCCTAACAGATCGGCCTGGAATTTTAATCTTTGTTGATGTGGGAGCCACCCAGTTTCTTTGGACTGTGAGCACATATGGGTCAGGTAGTCTGTCCCAAAGGCCAGTCTACAGGCCTTGTTTAGGAAAGTTTTGATCCTTTTTATCACAGTATCCGTGTCTGTAAGCAGTATGAACCAACTTCTAATATTTAAACTGTGGCTTTTGAAAGATAAAAGAAGAATACAAGCATTTAAAGAAGGTATATTCCTTGGTTATTGAATGGATCTGGAATCTACATACTGGAGTTTAATGTAAGTTTATAGCTTTTAAATGTAATTTAATTAATATGTACTAATAGTGGAAAATGAAGATCAGGCCATTAATATCTCAAAACAGAACTACCTTGAATCAAGAAACATGCATTTTTGTAGAAATTCTTTTTAAATACCAGTTCATATCTAAAGATGCAGCGAAATTTAATTTCACTGGCAAAAGTCTGGTGAAATAGGGAATTTCACCCTTCGAAATATTTTATGAGGTTTATGTATTTCATGTAATATCTCGCTGGTGTGAAATGCTAAATTATGCCAGCAAAATCCATAGTTTTGTCGGCAAAATGTGGAATTTTGATGGCAAAATGTGGAATTTCACCTGCAAATGGCAGAATTTGGTCCGCAGGGGGCAAAATTCATCACTTTGCTAATAAAATTCTGCCTTTTGTGGGCAAAATTCTACATTTTGCCAGCAGAATTTCACATTTCGCACCTACAAAATATTTTTGTGAAATGTGCGAATTGCGTGAAATAGTTTGCGGAACAAAATGTTCCAATTTCGCCCATCTCTATTCACATTCTATTTGTGTTTTATCTAATAAGTCTTTTGGTAAATTCAGTGAGTTTTTCTGATTTTCAGACTGCTGGTCAAGACCATATTAGAAAAGCATGATGTAGTTTATATCCTTGTTAAGAATTTACATTGTTGGTACAATGAATCTGTGTTCTAATTTAGAATTATGAGGTTCATGGGGACATAAACTACATCATACAGTTCTAAAATGATACTTTATATATTTATATTGATATAATGATACTACAGCAATGTGCAGCCCATAAATATCCATTGGGATAACTAAAAGGCCAGTAAAGGTGGGCAATAACAGAATGGGACCCGCTATATGAAAAACACCTTCTACAGAAAACATGACTCACAGGTTCAATGCAGCTCTCCTTTAACTAAACTTATAAAGAATACCATGTATTTTATCCCAATGGTAAGGAACTCCATCCTAAGCATTCTCTGTTACATCATAGACCATTATTAACTGACTGATACTCCATTTTAATGACTATACTGAAAGACAAAACAAAACTGTCTTGCTTATGCTCTTATATTCCGTTTGTAAACCATTCTTTGCATATTTTACAGTTAACATTGTAAATATAGTACAGTTTTACCTCTCTTTCCTTAAATTGCACTGCTGATCACTGTACAATTGGATGGGGTTTTATTGTGTCTGATAGGATAACATCAATGTGGCTTACTTGTTTAATTTTGAAAAACAAGTTGGAACTGGTATACATGAGCTGAGCCCTTAATATTATACATTATTCCTATATGGTATAAATGTATCAACATTACTTCTGTCATCATAAATGTGCATTTATTGCATTTCCATATGTAAAAACCTGGTTTGGAACGAAGCACCCTTTATACTGCAACAAGTGCACTTCTTATCTTCAGCACCCCCACTTTTTGCAATCTTCCGACACCTCTGATTGACACCCTGATGGCATAGGCAGATAGGGTGTTCTCTGTTAAATCAATTTTTCTGTTGTCAAACCAAGGGTTCTGTCACTCTGGATGGAGTTACTGTCCCAGCTTCAGGGCCAGCTAGTCTATCCCTACCTATGTTCCCTTCATTTCCAGGTTTAGGTCCTAAATAAACAGAAATGAAAAGGTTCAAAGTATCTGAAAGAATCTCTGAAATACTGTTGGCTGCTCATACACTTTCCACCAAGGAAACATACACAGCCAAGTAGAAACACTTTTCCATCTTGTGTTCTAAAACTCCATGCACACCTTTAAGTGTTCACTTGAAAATGTTTTGGAATACCTTCTGGACCTTTCTGATGCAGAACTGTAGTATTTCACAGTCACGATTCATCTGTCTGCTATATCAGTGTATCACAAACCTGTAGCCACCCTCTCTCTGGCACAGATGCCACTGTTCAGTCAGTTCCTCAAGGATATCTTGCACATGAGGCCCCCCAAGTAGGAAGCATGTGACTTCTTGGGACCCCAGTTTTGTGCTGGACATGAATGAATGAATGAAATCTTTATTTATAAAGTGCCTTTCTAAAACCAAGGCGCTGTACATAAACCAGATAAAATAACAATTTAAAACACACATTATAATCAGAAATATTAAAATCCATAAACCTACGCTGGCCTAGTGGCATGGAGGGCTGCGGTATCTTGCCTTACCTGATGCCATACCAGCGATCCGTGTTAATGGTGTGAGTAGGCTGCTGAGGGTCGGCCAGGGAGCAAGAGGTTTGAGCGTCTGGAGGACAGCTCTCCTCTCCCAGGGAGGGAGGGAGGGACATGGAGGCTGGTGCACTTCTGATACCTAGCAGTGGCTGGGTGTTGGAGCATCTGGGTCCCGTATGTAGAGGAAGAGGCGGAGTAATCATCTGGCATGCTGTGCGTGGAAGTGCACACAGCTCGGCCATTGCTAGCACCAGCATTGCATCAGGGAGGGTGGAGGGAGCAAAAAGAGGAGGAGGAAAAAATTGTCCTGGGCACAGCTGGATGATGCCAACCCTTGCAGGCGCTGCTCCCACGAATGGCAGGCACCTCTTGCACTTGATCCATGTTCAGCGGGTTGAGGGATCCCCGTTGCCCCAACATGGGGGGTAAGCCATGGAGGAAAAAGGAGATGCAGTGCGAGTGGGAGACGGAGCTGGAGAATCGGCAAGACTGAGAGCCACCCAGGCTGGAGAATAAAAGTAAGTATAAAAAAAAAATCCATAAAACTACAATACCATAAATATTAGCTTCAGTGAAATCTGAGTATGCCAGTCTAAGTATTCAATTCAAGAGTAATCTGGATATGCTTGTGTAAATAAATATGTTTTAGTGCCATCCTAAAACTCTGGATGGTGAGGCAATCTCTTATCTGATGAGGCAGAGAATTCCAAAAATTCGGGGCTACAAAAGCAAAAGATTGGGGCCCCGATATCATTAAATGAACCCTGGCAATCTCTAGCAATTCCTCGTCGGCAGATTAGAGAGGATGGAGGGGGCAGTAAGGGTGAAGGAGATCTTGCAGGTAACGGGGTCCCTGGTCACGTAGTACTTTATAGGTCAGTAAGCTGACCTTCAAGGTGGTCTGCCACTGTATTGGCACCCAGTGCAGTCCACGGAGCATAGGTGTTATATGACTGGCCCTAGAAGTACCAGTCAATAACCTGGCTGCCGCATTCTGCACTAGCTGCAAGTAGTGAATATCAACCCCCAGTAACCCTAGGTAAAGGGCATTGCAGTAGTCAAGGCGGGAGATTACAAAGGCATAAATCAGCATTGGAAGTTCATCAGGAGGAACCAGATACTTCACCCAGGCAATATTCCTCAGATGGTAAAAAGAAGATCTGACAATGGCTGACACCTGAGATTTAAGGGTCAGGCCATCATCAAAAATAATGCCCAGGTTCTGCACCCAATCTGATGAAGTCAGCTGAACACCCCCAAGCCAATTCCCAGAAGGTTGTTCTGCCAACAAACCCACCTCTCAATTGTCTGGGTCCACAACGAACACCTCAGTTTTAGCCGGGTTCAGCCACAGCCAGCTGGTACTCATCCAGTCCTGGATCTCAGACAGACAGTTGTTAAATACCGAGAGGATCACATCCTGTCTGGACATAAAGAACATGTACAGCTGAATATCATCTGCATACCCATGAAAACTCAGACCGTACCACCTAATGATCTCTCCCAATGGCAGCAAATACAGTACACTGTGAACAACATGGGTGACAAGATGGAGCCCTGCAGTATCCCTCAGGGTAGGGAGAGAGGGGCTGAGGAATGAATTCCAGTAACCACTCTCTGAGTCGAAGCCTCAAGGAAAGCTTAAAAACATCTGTGGACCATTCCAAATAGTCCACAGAGGAACCACAGGTGCTCCAACAGCACACCATGGTCCACAGTGTCAAATGCTGCAGAGAGATCAAGGAGGACCAAGATGGATGGGTCTTCTGTTGTCTCGCTATTAGGAGGTCATTTAGCACCCGAATAAGGGCTGTCTCAGTACTATGCCTCTTCCTAAATCCTGACTGGCAAGAATCATAGATATCGTGGCTGGACAAATGATCATCCAGCTGCAGCGCAACCACGTTCTCAATAACCTTACCCAAGAAGGGTAGGTTATAGACTGGTCTGTAGTTAGCCAGACAGTCGGGGTCTAGGGAGGGTTTTTTAAGGAGGGGTCAAACAACCGCCTCCTTTAGAGGATCTGGAAAGAACCCCTCTCCAATGCCTTCCAGACTATCTTGGCTAGGACTGGGCCGATTTCATCTACGCATCCTATAAGAAGACGCGTAGGGCCTGGGTCCAAACTACAGCTGGTTGGCCACAAAGTCTGTATGACCCTCTTGACATCCATTATTTCCAGCCAGATAAAGTTAGACCAGGCAAACTGGGTGCCCGCCACCTCCTGTCGACCTCCACAATTCCCACTACAGGGGGGCCGGACAGGTCCTGGACTTGATGGTGACAACCTTATCTGCGAAGAACTGAGCAAACTGTTCACACTTCTCTTGTGAAAAGGCTCCACCAGACTGAAGACAGATTGGATTGCACAATCTGCCCATGGTCCAGAAGAGCTGAGCTGGTTGGTTCTGCACAGCAGCAATCTCCCTGGACAGGAACTCTGCCTTCTTATGGGTGATTGCCGATTGATAGACTACGTAATGGTCCATCAATTTAAGTCTGTCACCCTCTAGGCCTAATTTCCACCAGCACTTCTCTAGCCTTCATCCCACCCTCCTCATCTCCTTCAAGGTCCCATCAAACCATGAGCATCTTGGGCAAAGAGTGAGTGGGTGAACACAAACAGGAGCTATAGAATCCTAGGCCTCTGTCACTGCCTTGTTATTATTGAGTACTAGATTTCCTGAATCCATGCATTCACTTAGTATACTCAATAGGTCCAGTACTGCTACCAGGCCATCTGGAGTCACACCCTTCAAAGGGCGGTACCGGACCATCTCCATAGGGGCAGGCCTATTGGGGGAGCCACAAAACTGAACCCCATGGTGTAATGGTCAGATCACCCAACTGGCTCCCTCACCAAGTTGAATATCTCTATCCCCAGAAGGAACACCAAGTCCAATGAATGACTGTAAATGTGGGTCATGGAGGTAACAACCTGTGCAAGGCCCAACAAACTCATTAGTTGGAGGAAGTCCTGACCAAATTGCGTGAGTTCATTGTCGAATTAGGCATTGAAATCCTCTAGAATCAACCATCTGGGGGTTCCCAATACCAAGGCGATAATTAAGTTTGTGACTTCCTGCAGGAAAAGTTTCCCATCTCCTGGTGGACGGTAGATGAGAAGTATCCTGCACCCTACACCCGTGCCCATGATACATTCAAAGGAGTTGGTGGTCCCTACTGTAACCTTCATATGGTTCAGTTCTGATCTAAAACAGATGGCTACAGCCCCTCCCCTACAATCTGTTCTCAGACAGTGCATCACTGAGTACCTGGCCGGAATAGCTGAAGCCAGCACTGGGCAAGCATTTTCATACAGTCAGGTCTCGGTGATGCAAGCCAGGTCTGCTGACCCAACAAGATCTGCTATTAAAGCAGTCTTGTTCTTAATGGACCTACCATTGCACAGCACCATCCAAGTAGGATGAGCAACCAAGGAAGATCGCGTCACTTGCCTGCACAAAACAGAGCCCTTGGGTATGGGAACCAGGCAGGGAGGATCACTTTCTTGGACCAGTTTTGCCCAAGGGCATCTCCTTATTCCAACCACTCCAATCTGTTCTCTCCTTTCCAATTCCTCTACAGGCCCAGAACCCCCCCCCACCCCTCTTCCTCCTCCTCCTAACTAGCCCCAGAGCCTAACAAAACCTATATGCTTCCAGGGACAGTGGAGGACAGTTAAAGGGAGGTCCCTGAGCCTGGTAGGGGAATAATGCCCGACCATCATTGCACCATCCCAGCACATCCTTACAAGCAGAAAGCAAACAACACAAAAAAAACCTAGTTCCTTCAATGTCAAAAGCTATCACTAGCTACCCACTCACAAACCACTCTCACATTAAATCCCACACACATTTAAATACTTTCACTCACCACAATCACTCTACATCACTCCAAACTAAACCAATTAACAAATCAACTTTATCAATCCCAGTCCCTCCCCAATACCCTAAAACATTAACATATAAACTAATTAAATAACAGCAGAAAATTCTGAGAATGAAGATTGCAGTACAAACTAGAAAGAGTTGCTGCCTCTCTTAAAATAAACCATCAACCGGTGTCCCGGAGATCGCTCACATCCACAGGGCAGTAACCCAAAAAAGTCCCATAGAAGTTCTACTCCCACCTAAGATGGAGCAGCAATTTCTATATGCAGTTAATAATTTCAGGCACTCTCACTGCCTCTTCCTGTAGCACTGTCCCACTGTGGCTAAGTCCTCTTCCAAGATGCCAGCGAGATTGGCACCCGGAGGCTGGAATCCGGACAATCCTCAGGCAATGGTCTTTAGGGGTTAGGGCACATCCCGGACTTGAATATTCCCCACTTCTAGCAGGCCTTCCACATCCACAGCTACCACTGCTCAGTAGGCTATTCTTTGGCTCACAGGAAAGGGTTCTTGCAGGCAAGCAATGACTCTTTTTCGGGTCCCACAATGTTGGTGTGAACAGAGCAACTGGCCCGAATTATCCCTGGTTAGCCGGAGCAGTTCCCACCTACCAGAAATCAACCCCCAGCAAACCTGATAGCCTTAGCAAAGGACTGGCCCTTCATCCTGTTCTCAAACCCAGCAATCCGAGGGACCAGATAGTGGACCCCCCACCACCAGGCAGGGGGCCCCAATATTAAAAGTTGTGCTCACCACGATGCTCACAGTACATGATCTTCCCGAGCTTGGTACCAGTCACAGTCCTGTACAGTCCCACACTGCAAATGTGCCCTTGAACGTTCCGGCATCAATTCCAACTGCTTTCTCCCCAGTCTTCTGCTTGCCCCAGAATGGCAGGTTCCGACTCCTCCTGACAGTCGATCAATTTCTGATGTCCCAGTCAGCTTCCCCTTCAGTGCCTGGAGCATTCTCCCCCCAGAATGGTGGGTAAGTGTTTAAATGTAAACTTTACAAAGTTCAAGTGCAGGAGAGCCGTTAATGTGAACCCTCCTGATTGCAAAAAAAAAAATTATATTTTGGTGCAGCATCCAAAAACGTGTACGGATTAAACGATTTAGTTCTACTTAAACTAGCCCCAAAAATGCTCACTATGCCATCTAACTGACTTAGAATCCATAACTATACTACCGCTTCTCTAAACTCAAATTACCCACTGAAATAAAATAAGTAAAATAACATACCAACAACAAATAAAATAAAACTAGACTCCAAAAAACTAAAAAGCTGGTTTCAAACTCTGCTGCTATAGATGACCAGCACATAACAGCTACCATTGTGACATGCTCTTTTTGCAAGCCCTTCAAACCTACTGTGACTTGTGACATGAAATATCTGACTTGGAAAGCAGCATTTCTAGTTGCCATCACCTCTATATGCAGTGTTTAAAATCCATGATTTGATCACAGATCCTCCATTTACTGTTTTCCATAAAGAGAGGTTAGTGCCCTGTACACACTCTAAGCTTGTACATATGGTGGTGTTGGAGTTCTACTTGAATCGGGCCTAATTCTGCCTACCAACTTTGCCAGTTTCCAAAATGAGGGAAAGACAATTCTCCACTCTCCGGATATGAGAAGGGTCCTTAGGTTTTAGCTGAATAGTACTGAGGGCTACAGAAAGGAAAAGTACCTTTTTGTCTCTTTTGACCGCAATCAAAATGAGCTCCTTGACACAACTGCATTTTCTCTTGCATTGTGAAGCTATACCATGGAAGGAATAAAGCAAGAGGGCAAAGTGCATGCCCATTCCAACAGAGCAATAGTCACCTCTTTGGCAGAGATACACTGCTGCCAATTGCAGAGATCTTCAGGGTTGCAACTTGGAACAAAGTATACACTGGATGCCTATGCCAGGCAACATGCCACCTTTGGAAGAATAATTCTGAATGGATTATTATCCTGAGTTAGTCCTAAGCTTCAGCGTCCCTAGTCAAGGGGACTTTCTCTGAACTTAGTACTCTGACCCATTAGTGGGGAATCTATGGAGAGGATTGATTCTTGGATGATATGAAATTTAAGTTCTTATCATAACTGTTGAGCTTCCTTAATATCTCCTCCATAGATCAACATGCTGACCCACCATCCCCCAGACTCACTCCAGGCAGTACTGATGACAGGAGGCCGGGAGAAGCAGGCAGAAGGTACGGGCAAAGCCGCAAACCAATCGGAAAGCGACCGCAGACTGTGCCTTGCTTCCGATTGGTGCGCCTTCCCCATAGACTTAAACTGGGGTTTGCTGCACTATTCTGGCTGGGATTTCTGCTTTTCTGTAATTTATTTTGAATTTCTCATAAAAAGTGCTGTTTTCTCTTACTTTGTGCCTGGTTTATGGGCTGTTTTTCCCTATGTTAAAATTAAGTGTTACAGTCTTTTGAATTGTTGTGTGGGCTAGACGCTTAGGCGCCTAACCCCCATACCCTCCCAGTCTATTGTTGTGCAGATCTCAAGTTTTAGCACCTTGTTGCAGATTACTGCAATAAAGGTACTTTACTGACTGCCTTCTCCTCTGTCCCCCACCTTGTAGAAGGTGCAGCCCTCGAGATCCAAAGAGCGGAGGGGCTTCGAGACGCTGGCGGGTCGGCGGCACCTGTGCAACCGACCTAGGGTTCCAGGAGGCCGGGAGAAGCGAGCAGAAGGTACAGGCAAAGCCATCAAAATTTTTGCCCGCCCCCAGTTGATTCCTTTTTATACACTTTCTCCGCCATTTCTTAATCCACACCCACATCCCTTCCTTCCTCCTTAACCCATACCTAACCTCCACAATGCTACTTTGCTCCCTTTTGCTCCTGAGCCTTATATCTCACCCAATCCCTTATGATATCAATGCTATACCCAGTGTCAAGATAAATAACTCAGTTAATACGACCTGCCCATCTCTACCATCCACAAGGGCCAACCACGGATTCCTTATTCATCCTGAACCACGTTTGCAATGCAACCTCTGGGATATCCCACATAAGGCCACCCTATCAATTCAGCACAGCCCTGGCACCCTACTTGTATCATGGCTTTTTATTAACCCACTATGCCTGTCCATTAAAATATTATGCTATGAAAAATTTTGCATCCATATATCAGGACCATCACTCAGCTCACAGCAGGCACCCAGGATTAGGAGGAAACGCTCTGACCACTCACTATCCTTGTCCCTTGGTGCCCTCCTCAAATTAATCTTCTACCTTCTGATCTGTTTTGGTACCATTGAAATAAATCCTGGCCCCATTGAAGTATTTTCCCCTGCTGATTTATCCTCTATAAATGGCCTAAGCTTCCTACATATCAATGCCTGCACCCTTTAAAAAATTCTCCGTAATACAGGCCTGGGTGGCACGCATCCCTGCCTGACTTTCTGGTCATCTCTGAATCTTGGCTCAGACCATCGACCAAAGACAGTGTTGTAAACCTTACCAACTATCAGCTCTTCAGAGCAGATCGCCCTTCCAGGGGTGGTGGGGTGGCCATATACATTAAGGACACCATCTCTGCTACCTGCCTCATCATCACATCCAGAACCAAAGGAATTTGAATGTTTATCAATCAAAATATCCCTTCCAAACTTGTCTCCATTTAAATTGATTGGCTGCTATAGGCCCCCTCAGCAGGCCTCAAATTACTATCGCACCTGGGGTCAATAACCAATCTAGGCCCTGAAGATACCATCATCCTTGGTGATTTGAATTTAAACTGGCTATCTAATGCATCTGCTCCATTGGTAACCTTCTGTGACACCTATGGCTTTACACAGCTAATAAAGGACCCAACCAGGGTTAACCTAAAAATTCCAGCAACAGCTCACTCCTGGATATATATGTTGGTAAATAAGCCTCACTTATATACTCATGCAGGAGTACTACCGAATGATGTAAGTGACCATTGTCCCATAGCTGGCATAAGATCTTCACCCAAACCATCCAACCCTGCTGAATTTGTCCCCAAAAGGTCAAAAAAGAAGTTCAACATACCAGGTTACCTCCATGACCTGAGTAACACAATATATTGGCAAGATTTCTACCTTACAACCTCAGTGGAAATAGCTCTCCAGATCTTAAAGGACATTATCACTAATGCTCTAAATATTCATGCACCATTCACCAATATCAGAACTAAAGCAAGGTCCTGCCCCTGGTTCACCACTGATCTTAAAACAGCCTTGCTAGCCAGAGACAAACTGTGGAAAAAGGCAAGAAAAACTAAGGACTCCATAGATTGGCTAAATTTCAGAAAAGCAAGAAATTCATGTGCAACACAAATAAGATCTGCCAAAGTGGCCTATTATAGAGCTGAATTGGATACCTCCTATAATAACCCAACCAGGCTCTGGGGAACTATAAAGGTATCTTGGGCCAAAACTCTACTCCTGCCTTAACCTGCAAACTGCTACTAAATAACACAGAAATTACGGATAAACAAGAAATTCTAAATACCTTCAATGACCACTTCACCACAGCTGGACTAGCATTTGACTCTTCACCTGCAAATCTCCTGAGATCTTCCTTGAATCTTCAATCCACCATGGGCCAAAGGCTACATCAACCTTCTCCTTCAACCCAATATCATTGAAAGAAGTGGAAGATCTCCTCTCAATTTGGATACTTCAAAAGTGCAGGTACAGACTCCCTGGACCCCTACTTCCTCAAGATTGCATCTCAAGTCTTATCCCCCCTCACTCATCTCTTCAATCTTTCCTCACCACTGAATCCATTCCTCCATTTGGAAAACAGCTCAAGTAGTTCCTTTACTCAAATCTGGTGATCCCATGGATCTCAATAATTACAGGCCCATTTCCATCCTATCAGTTCTGTCCAAGATGCTCGAAAAGTTAGTAAACTCACAATTAAGGGTTTACCTGGATAACAATAACCTCCTAAACACAGCACAATCAGGATTTAGATCAAGGCACAGCACCATTTCAGCCCTAGCCAAAGTAACCAACGACTGGCAGACTGCTATGGATAAGAAGAATAGTACCTGTGCTGTGTTCCTGGATTTGAGCAAAGCATTTGACACAGTGGATCATGAATCACTGATCACCTCCTTGGTTCAATAGGGTTGGATTCCCTTCACTCAATTGGTTCAAGTGCTATCTATCAGACAGATCACAACTGGTAAAAATGGAAACTACCTATCCACTTTAAAACCACTGCTAAGAGGTGTACCGCAAAGCTCTATTCTTGGCCCCATCCTCTTTGCCATCTATATTAATAATATTGATGCTAACCTCACTCAATCAAACATCCATCTGTTTGCTGATGATACTGTGCTATATGTTAGCAATCCTTCATTGTCTAAAGCCTGTGAACTGCTACAATCTGAATTCTCCATCCTACAACACAACTTACTGGATAAAAAACTACTTCTAAATGCCAAAAAAACAAAAGCTATGCTCTTTTCCTCACAAAGTTGCTCTGCCACTACCCCATCATCTACCACCCTACAACTAACCACCTTACTTGGAGAGAAGCTGGAATACGTTGATAACTTCAAATATCTTGGTGTCTGGATTGATAACAAACTTGACTTTTCTGTACATATTGAGGAGCTACTAAAGAAACTGAGACAAAGGCTTGGTTTATTTTTTAGAATAAAGCACTACCTCAACAGAGACTCAAAAAAGATTAATCCAGGCTTCATTCCTATCCCTCATTGACTATGCTGACTTTCTGTATGGACACTGTTCTCCCTCTTAAATAAACTGGACACCCTATACCACAGGTCCATCAGATTCATTACTGACCTTCCTTCAGCACCACCATTGTTCCCTTTATAAGGCAGTTAACTGGTCATCATTACAACACAGAAGAAACAGGAATGCTGCAATTTGGATATTCAAAGCCTTATCAGGCAAGCTACCTACCACATCTCGACTGTTTTACTCAAATCACTTCTAGGCCATACAACCTAAGGATCAGCAAATTATCATTCTTAAGGTCCCCAATGCCTGCACCCAGCTTGGGAGGGCTGCTATCAGCTACTCACTAGCAATTGTTTGGAACTCACTCCAAAAAACCATGAAGCTAAATAACCTCCCACCCTTAATATCCTTCAAAAGATTATTCACCACCCTATTCCCAGAACTCTGCAACTGCTTCCACAAGGCCTAATTCACGGCCCTACCCACCCCCTTTTCTGCTCGTGTTTCTATATGCTGAAAAACTCCAGTTCTCAGTCCCAAGATTCACCCTCAAAATGCCTGCTAGGTCCTATAATCTACATATTAACTCTGATGTGCCAACTGCATACTGTCTCCCAGATTAAAAGTGTTAATGCCTTGTACATATGTATATTGTTATATACTAGCACTTATGTCATTGTATTACTGTTTTTTGTTACCCCTGTCATTGTATTACTGTTTATGATACCCTTGTCAATGTAATAACACTTGCACTTCTTGACCACTCAGGTCCATCTTGTAAATGAGCTATGCTCAATGATGTTTGCCTGATTAAATAAAGATTTTGATTGATTGATTGATTGATTGATTGGTATGGTGGTCACCCTCTTCCTCTTGGTTTGGGCTCTGAAGACACAGTGTTACTGGATTTAGTGGCCATCTTAAGTGGACCACCATGGGCTGTCTTACGCCCTTATTTAGTGTACAGGGTACTCTTTAGTTTCATGCTGCTTATCTCCTTAGTGAAAAAGGTACTTTGGAGGTTACATCATCAGCTCCCACCAGAAACGTTTTGGCTCCTGTGGGGTCCAATCCCCTCTAACTCAGACACATTAGTGGTACTCTATGGAGAACCTACTCAAGAAGATCAACAGTTATTGTACATATTTAACTTTCATATCTGGATGAGAATTCAAATCTAAGAACAAGTGCATACCTTTATACCCCCAGATCCATTAGGAGGTATCAATCCGAAAGAAAAACAGAATGACCTAATGATTAAAACATAAAAGACTGTGGCTTAAATAACATTTGGGGTTTACTCAATTTTTTTTTTTTTACCTCTAGGGTCAACACTACCTTTAATAAGTATAAGTAATAGTATTATGTAATGTGACTATGTTGCTTGCCACATATTGGATTACACACTGCATGCTTGTTACAATGGCTGCTTCTTATATTACCCTCTAAGCATTTTAGACTTCTACTTAAAACAACGTCCTTCCTTGATGATAATGTGCCAATATTTAGCTTCCAGGCATCCCATTATAATCAGTGTGTAGTCCAAACATTTTTAAAATTCTGTTCTGCTAATTACTGTGGAAACAGATAAAGATGACTCACACCATGGAAACAGTCTTTCCATGTGTATCTTTCACCAGATTCTGATAATAGTTGAACGGAATGCAAGCTCATTCTTCCTCCATTAGAAGGTCTCAGCTAGTGCCTTAAAGCAGCAGTATTTATTAGTTACATTGTAACTTTTCTCAGCAATGTTTCCCAGCAAAGACTTTATTGATTGATTGACTGATTATTTGAATTTTGATAACTGGGTGGGCACACTGAGACAATCACTGCCCTTTTTCAGGGGTGACCCATGGTTAATTTCATACAGCACTAGAGATTGTCCATATTTACAGAATTTAATACAGTAATAGAGATTGCACATACTTGCAAAATTAAGTAGATATTGCACTGATCCAATTATACACACATGATACAGAAGTTAATTATGTACCCTACCCTGTTTCTTTTCATTTTTTTTCATTTCTTAACTGAGCTGTGGGATTTTGACATTTTTCAATGTTCCCACTCCTGTGCCATGCTCAATATGAAACAGTTAAATATTTTGGTACAGTGCTTTGCTCTTTGCCATCAGACATGTGTAGAAGCACCATCTTAACACCACCCTGCCACTGAGCTCCTACCGTTAGGGCTACCAAACATTACCTATTAACAATGCCTCCTTTGGCTGCACTAACAAGATATCTAATTCTCTACTTCGCTGTAAATATCAAACCTGTTACTCCCTCCCTCTATCAACAAACTTATTGCTCTCTTGAAAACTGTAAAATACAGCTCTTTGTAGCACGTTCAATGCAATGTATAGCTGATCTTGATTCTGCAATACTGTATAACTGAAAAAACTGTAACCTTTAGCTGCCATTCCATGTCTATATGTATTAAGTGTTTATGCTTGTTTTTTCTGACGTGGAGCCTTTGTAAACGAGTCCCTGACTCAAAGGTTGTAATCCTAAAGTCTGTTAAATAAAAATTAAATAAATAATACATTCACATTATAAATCTAATATTTACATGCATCAAGTAATCTCAGTGGGAGACATCTTTAAAAATAGAGAGTGGTGGCCACCTCTAATGACGTGAGTCATCAATTACAAAATAAGCTATAAAAGTTGTTAAACAAATATCTGAGAAAAATTAAAAATACACTGAATATGAAGCCATGGATGCCAGAAACATATTTTTGTGCCAGCCCAGTGGCATGGAAGGCAGAGGGCACTGAGCACCTCACCTTCTGCCATGTCGATGACTTGGATTCCTAAACGGGATGTGAGTTACTCAGTGGCTGGCCAGGGAGGGAGGCTTGAGCATCCAGAAGACTGCCCTTCTCCCTCAGAGATGGGGCAGTTGGTGTGGCTTGCTGCTTGTCTACCACCTGGAGGTGTCCGAGTGGCATTCTAAAAGTGTTGGGGGCATCTCCATAGTTCTGGAGCTCACACATCATGTCAGTTGCATGTCCATGGGTAAGTACCACACCAAAAACTGGGCACCCCCTACAGTCCTGTGCAGAGGCCGACAGAGAGAAGATAAGTCCTGGAGCAGCCAGGTGATTGGGATGGGGGGTTGGCCAGACTGGAGCAGCTGGGGCAGATCAGGAGGACAAAATAAATATACATATATGTATATATGAAATACATTTTTGACAAAAAACATGATTAATTTTTTTACTGACTAACAAATACTGCTGCTTTAAAATGTTTTTTATTTCTTTCCAGGAAAACTTTCTAAAATTCTTTATAATATTCTGACACCGTTCCACTTATATTTCAGAAACTATCTTGACTATTTTTTCAGACGTATGCAGTATATTTTAAGTGCAATCATGTTACCTGGGACATAACTGTTAGACCATAGAAAAGGTAGTCTAACTTCATGCCACAGGTGTCCCAGGTTGTGCAGTGAAAATGATACATGCATCAAAAAAAAATGATGCATGCATAGTTTCCTCCAGTAATGTGCCGAAATTGTCACAAATGTGTCAAAACATTTGAAACAAGCCCACAAACGTTCTGGTACATTTGCCATGATGCAAACAGTGCCCAAAATCGGGAATTGTACTTGTGCCGTGAGCTTTGAAAAAACATCTGTCTCTATTTATCGCCCCTTAATCATTAATACTGTTGACATTTGCATGAAAACAGTATCCCTGCACCCAAACATCATCTCATTCTCCTGTTTTTCACACCTCTAATGTCAATGTCTTCTTTTGTGACACCACAACCTGTTGCTGATGCATTGCCAATGATATCACAAACAGGATTGGTACTTTAGTAGGGGCAAAAGTAAGAGGATTAGGTGAAGTTAGAGACTCAAAGATCCTGTTTTCATGTAATGGCCCATAATAATAAGGAATAAGGGAAGATACAACAAATTAACGAAATATAAGATTGTGTTGATTACTGTATGTTTTGAAAGTTTTCCTGAATACTGGAAAATACTTTAACTGCTCCATGCACAATCTAGTGGATGCCTAGGTTATCTAGCAGTTATTCCCTATCTGGGGTACACTCAGACTGGGTCAAATGTTATAGATTGTTTATCATACCTAATTTCAGAGTCCAGTAAAGGGATGCTATGATACCTCAGATAATGGCAATTTCAGAGTCAGATTTTTTTGTCCTGTGTAAATACTCCTGGCATAGGGCTCCCTTGTATCCACTCTTTGGCAGTGATTGACTATTTTAGGATGCTGGGAGTCCTCCAGGGTCATTGCTAAAAACATAGATCAACTCCATGGGTAGATCTGGAGAAGGGGGCAGGATTAGGAGTGTGATATCTAGGAGGCACCCTGGAACAGATTTTATCAGACAAGGGGTCCCCCATGCTTGATCCTTACTCCCCGGGCTTCTACGATTTCCAGTCAGTAGTGCTGTGCAGAATTCAGAATTCTGCTGGCAGAATTAGTGTGGAATGACCATTCCACTAGCAGAATGGCCACCAGAATGTTATTGTTTTTTCTGCAGAATTCCACCTGCTGTGAGCCGCAGAATAATATTCCATGGAACAGTGTTTTTTTATGGAAAATAATTCAACAATTTCCACAGAAAATATTGAGATCTGCAGAATAAAATTCTGTGGAAATGTTGTGGAAAACTCACTCCTTTTGCCACTGAAATCTGCCTTTCCTTTTCAGGTAAAATTCGGTGGAATTTGGAAAATTCCATGAAATTCTGTTCTGCCAGAATTTGGAAATTCTGCAAAGCACTACCAGTCAGCAGGCAGTCATTGGACTGGCCAGCTCAGCCAATCCACTTAGGACAGTTCTTTTTTTTTCAAAAACATTTTATTGAGGTGAAGTTGTGCAGTGTACAAGGTATACAATTAATCTGAAACAAAGCTATGCATAGTACAAGTTGCAGTATAAAATACAGTATTACAGTCAGGTAGCCCTAGAGGAAGCAACCTGTGAGACAATCATAGCTGACAATATGCTGTTGTAAAGGTTCAGTGGCATGAAGATTAATAGGAATTTCCATACAGAGGTCACTAGGCCCAAGAATAGGGACATGAAATGTTCAGGCTGGAAATTCTCCTGTCTCTGTAGCTTGTATAAGTGGATCCCAAATTTACAGGAATTGCTGGTGTCGGCCTAGAACACCAAGTTGAATGTTCTCTAGTGTCATACATGATTTAAGATTATTAATCCATTTAGATATCGAAGGTGGAGAGGGAGACATCCAGGCCTGCGCTATGGTTTTCCGGGCATTAAGCAGAGCCAAAGACCACAGGGAATTACTGGTCTTCCCATCCGAATGATGTGGGTCTGCCCCCAGCAACAATTCTAAAGGTGATTTTGATGGGCTATACCCAAGGATTCTGCTCATTATCTGGTGAACATTATATCAAAAGGGGGTTACTTTGAGACAAGTCAAAGCCAGGTGAACGAAGTCTCCCTCTCCACTGATACATTTTGGACATTCACTAGGCTTAGAGGCATCAATGGCATGCAACCTTAGGGGAGTGATTTAAGTTTTACAGAGAAAATTTACTTGAATTTGTCTCAACTTGTTACTGCGGAAGCAGCGCTGGACATGGGAGCATACTAGATGTCACACTTTGGAATCAATATCTATGAGTAAATCTTGGCTCCGTCTACCCTTAATCCCATCCACAGCATGGCTTGACTGGCCCTGTATAGTTTGGTAAAATTCTGCAAGTGTTTTTTGTCCTGGCTGGGGTTTATATAGTTCCTTCGCGGGGGGGGGGGGGAGCCATCCGTTCTCAGGTGTTAAGGATGAGGCGCATCTCTGTCGGACAGAGAGGTTGACAAAGAAGTCTCTGGGCTGTGTACCCCCTTCTTCACAAATGGAATAGAAACTCTTTATTAAGCCCCTTCATATAATTGGTGTACAGAAACCAAACCTCTTTGCTTCCAGTCCAGAAATCTCTATATCAGGGGTATGGAGCTCAGCCCTCTGCTATGAATTTCTGACAGGAGGCCAGAATATAGTGAATCACATCGGGGGTGCTTTATATGCCTATGGGCCTCCAGCCAGACCCCCAGTGCAGTGGCAGTAAAAGGGTTTGTAGGAACCGGAGGAGAGGAGCCACCTAGAGCCTTTGCAAGGGTGTCTTCCTTTAAGGTGCCCATAAGTGTGTCCTCCTCCAGTCTTAGCCAAGTATTCTCTGCAATTGTGTGACCAACAGGGATAAAGGCAAGCTGCACTGCTCAATAGTATCCCTGGAAGTTTGGCAAACTGATTCCTCCTTCCTTGGGAGCAGCTATAAGGCAGTTCTTTTGATTCAAGCATTCCTGCCTTTCCAGAGGAACCTATGTAGTATAGCATTAAGGGACTTGAAGTGGGCTTTTCGTAGTCTCATAGGTAGTGACTGGTATAAATAAAGGCATCTAGGTAAAATTGTCATCTTCACTACTCCCACTGTCCCCAACAGGGAAAGCAGAAGTGCTGTTTATCTTTTGCAGTCCTCTGTGATCTTTAAAAGAAGGGGTCTATAATTGAGTGCATAGAGTGAGCTAATTTTTGCAGAGAGACTAACATCTAAATATTTTATTTTGCTCACCAATTGTAAGCCCCCTAAGTTAGCAATTAACTGCTCTATCTAGAGAGCCTATAGGGAGCAGTTCGATTTTAGTCCAATTTACTTTATGCCCTGAAAGCTCCCCATATGTTCTCATTAGCTGGTGTACAGCCGGAAGATCTTGTGCAGGGTGTTGTAGGTACAATAGTAAATCATCTGTTTATAATGCTATTTTATGCTCGCCCCCCCCCATAAGCCCCTGATTCCCCAGTGTACCTAAGGGCTGCAGCTAGAGGCTCAAGGGACATCACATACAGTAAGGGAGATAAGGGGCATCCCTGCCTAGTTTCACGGCCTAAATTAAATGGAGAGGTGATCATGCCATTCACTGCTATCTGAGCCTAGGGGTTGGTATACAGAGTGCGAACCCATTGTCTAAAAATGGCTCCCAGTCCCATTTTTCCCAAGGTTTCAAAAAGGTAACCCCACTCCACACGATCAAAGGCCTTCTCAGCGTCTACCGCTAATACAGTCACTCCATGTTTATGTCTGTTTTTACTCCATCTGTAAATTACATTAAGAGTTTGGCAGATGTTATGTTCCCCTGGCGCCTCTTAACAAAACCGGACTGATCTGGGTGTATCAAACCAGGCAGTAAGGGGTCCAATCTAGTGGCCATTATCTTTGTCAGAATTTTATAATCAGCGATGAGCAAGGAAACAGGTCTGTAGGAAGCACACCAAGCAGGATCTTTGCCTGGTTTGGGCAAAAACAGTGATAGTGGCTGACTGTGTGGAGGGGGAGGGGCTCACTCCTTTCCAAACTCTCAACCAGCATGTTGTGAAGTGGGTCTACTAGGGCTAAGGCAAAGGTTTTAAAATCATCAATGGGAAGATCATCTGGCCCAGGCACCCCCCCTTCAATGCCCTAATAGCTGCTAGCACCTCTTGTTTTGTCATCCGGGAGTCTAAGGCTTTAGCTTCTCCCTCACCTAGCCTCTGGAGTGGAATTTCTGAAAAGGAGTAGTCAAACTACTGCTGGCTTGGGGACCACTCTGATGTATACAGGGTTCCATAGAAAGGGCCAAAGGCGTTCCCAATTTCCAATGGGCTTTGTACAAGTTGACTGGCTTCACTATGTATCTGGCCCACCATTCTTTCGGCTTTGTGTCTCCTTAACTGCCAGGCTAAGAGCTTTCCCCCTCTATCTCCATCAAAATATGCACCTGCGTTGGCAAGCAAGATGGCTCGTTCGAGTTTTGAGCTGCTCAAGGTGTCATACCACCATTTTAGCTTTTGGATTATTCTATATAGTGGCATGGTCTGCTTCACTCTATGGGCAGCTTTGCATGCTTGTATTTTGGATCTTAATAAATCCAACTCCCCCTCCTCGACCTTCCTACAGTGGGCTGAGAATGCCAGAGTTTTCCCCTCTGATAAAGGTTTTAAGTGCCTTCCATCTAGTCTGATGAGAAGTGTCCCCCCCCCTCCTGTTAAACTGTAAGAATTTTTGAATGCATTTGGACATAGTAGAGATGTAGTTTTGATCCTTCAGTAGTAAAGGATCCAACCTCCACTGTCTGGGCAGTGTGGGCACACCAGAGGCTCTCAGGGACACATGGTGAGGGGTATGGTCAGACAACAGAATAGGAGAGTACACCACCTCATTGATTCCAGGAATGAGTGAAGGAGAGACTAGTATTCTATCCAAACATGCATATGAATGGTGGGAGTGGGAGTGGGAGTAGAAACTGTAGTCCCTCCCTGAGGGATTCATATGTCTCCAAGCGTCTATAAGACCATTTTCCACCTCCAATTCTTTCATTGCTTTTGCATTTTTTGTGGGGACAGCTGGAGTTACACTTGATCTGTCCAGGATAGTGTCTGCAATGCAATTAAAATCTCCCAGTAGTATCCAAGGCCCATCCCAACTTGCCACATCCAGAGCTAATTTCTGAGAAAACATGGGTCCTCTACATTGAGTGCATAAACTGATCCTATGGATAGTGTGCCCACCCCTGGTATCATCACCCAAGCCAATGCATATTTACCTGTGGGGTCCACGTTCCACTCCAAGATATTAACTTGGGTGCTTTGTGGAAACCACACTGATGCTCCCCTTGCCTCCGACGAGAATGTGGAAGAGACCCACATCCCCCCCCAGGAATTCACCCATCTTTAGTCCCTCCCCACTGTCATATTAATTTCTTGTAGTAAGACTAGTTGCCATTTGGACCTCTCGACCGCCGTTAATAGCTTCTTCCTTTTAACAACAGACTTCAGCCCATTTATATTCCATGTTACAACCCTAATACTGTTAGCCATTTTCAGGATTTGTGTAAAGGCTTATACTTGATCATTTCTCTTGTTTTAGTATACTTGAAGCATGGTTGCCCCAGAACTTTCCATACATTTCCACATTGATTAAGTAGACTACTCTGCATTCCACATATTTAAAACCACACAACCTCACCGTTTTTTTAATCCTAAATAACTGTTCCCCACATTCCCCCCCTTCTGGAATGTTAGATGGCCCAATACAGTTTCCAACCCAGGCACAGTAGACAGCATTAATCCGTCCCTGGCCAAAAGAAAACAGACCCCGCTGCATCAGGATGGAGGAGCAACCCCTCCATTACCATCACAAATGTAACCCCCAAACCTGTAAAACATTTGAACATACCCCTTTTCCCCCTTCAAGCACAATGGTGCCTGTACATAATCCCCTTGCAAACAACTGTCAGATATTAATGTCATTATGGTATCTAAAAACATCTTTGAGTATCATTTAACAGCACTAAGTTAAATTTAGAATACTAATCTGGTAAGGCTACTCTATAAACAAATATTGCACTGCCATTACAGCACCACATGTGTGCTGAAAATGAATATGGATAAAGCTCTGCTCATTTTAGAAAAAGGTGAAAACGAATTTAAAATATATGAGCTTGTCTTAAATTATAGCAGTTATGTACTGACCGGCACAAGCCTTTCTGAGCTGCCAGCCTACAAAGTTGCTAAATTAAAGAGAGTAGACAGAAGTCAAATAATAAAATGTATTTTCTTCAGCTAGTGCTGTATTGATGAGGTTGCCCCCCCAATTACCCATGTTCCCAGACATGGACATAGGAGGAAACAGCTCTAAGCCCAGCCCAGGCCTATTTCCCCAGACCTCCAGAGAAAGAACAAGCATTTGTCAATGCGAATGTTGCTTGCTTCTATGTGCTGTTTAGGTATTTGAAGTCATTGGAGTGCAAATATTGAAAATTTGCGAACTTACGAGCGTGCGTAGGAACTGCGCAACGCACGCTAGTAAAACAGTCATTTTTAGGAATTTTTTCATCAAAATTTCAACATAGCCATTTTAAGACCTCTGCTCATGAACTCACTGTGATTTTGTCAATGTGTCCCATACATTGAGTTTGCACACCGACTGCGCCATTGTGCGCTACATGGGTGGAAACATGTTTTGGGTGAGATGTGAAAAATGACAGCTGCACTGCTCATGAGGAGGTGTGGTAAAATGGCAATGTTGAAAATCTGGAGTGAAAATATTGAAAATTCGCAAACTTACGAGCATGCGTAGGAACTGTGCAACTCACACTCGTAAAACAGTCATTTCTAGGAATTTTTTCACCAAATTTTCAACACAGGCATTTTAAGACCTCTGCTCATGATCAGTGTCACTGTGATTTTCTTAATGTGTCCCATACATTGAGTTCGCACACCGACTGTGCCATTGTGCGCTACATGGGCGGAGACATGTTTTGGGCAGGATGTGAAAAATGACAGCTGTACTGCTCATGAGGAGGTGTGTTAAAATGCCAATGTTGAAAATCTGGAGTGAAAATATTGAAAATTTGCAAACTTACGAGCGTGCGTGGGAACGCGCCTGGAACTCGTAAAACATATTTTGAATTTTTCACCAAATTTTCAACATAGCCATTTTAGACCTCTGCTGATGAAAAGTGTCACTGTGATTTTCTTAATTTGTCCCGTACATTGATTTCACACACCGACTGCGCCATTCTGCGCTACATGGTCGGAAACACATTTTGGGTGAGATGTGAAAAATGACAGCTGTACTACTCACAGGAAGGTGTGGTAAAATGGCAATGTTGAAAATCTGGAGTGAAAACATTGAAATTTCGCGAGCTTACGAGCCTGCGTAGGAACTGCGCAATGCACGCTCGTAAAACAGTCATTTTTGGGAATTTTGGCACCAAATTTTCAACATGGGGTTTTTGGGACCCCTTCTCATGAATGATGTCACTGTCATGGCGGTATTCAGGCCCAAAAGGTGATTTCACAGTCACTGTGCGAAATCACCCTTCAGACGAAGAATAACACCATGACAGTGACATCATTCATAAGAGGTCCCAAAACCCCATGTTGAAAATTTGGAAAATTTCAAAATGCTCTGAGATATGCAACAGTTGAAACCCCTATCTAGCCCATTATACAGCTTACCGGCATTTCCTCAGTTCAGGGTCGGCTTTGAAGAGTGCAGACGTGTTCCCGGTCCACCGAAGATCGTCGCGCCGGAGTCCAGAGGTAAGTATGGGGTGAGGGGGGGTGTGGGGAGGCTGGGTGCGCAGAGACATTCAGATACATCATAGGTATAAACAAGGTACAAGAGGTTAGCATCTTTCTTAAAAGAAGGTGTAGAAAAACAAGGGGGCATGATATGAGTCTTGAGAGGGTAGGCTCAGGGGCAATGCGAGGAAGTATTTTTTCACAGAAAGAGTAGTGGATGCTTGGAACAGCCTTCCTGTGGAGGTGGTGGGGGCAAAAACAGTAGGGGAATTCAAGAATGCATGGGATTGACGTAAGAGTAGTCTAGCAATAGGGAAGAGAAGGTAAGCCGCAGATCAACTAATGTCTATGGTAATGCATTAGATAGGGGAAAGGGGCAGACTAGGTGGTCCACATGGTCCTTATCTGCCCTCACCTTCTGTGTATCAGTATATCCACTTAAACTCATTACACTTTTTGTTGGAAAATGCCCTATAGGACTGAAAACGGGATTTAATAATCTGTCCACAGTGTTGAAAAGCTAAGGTGGTTGGTTCTTTCCAGCAGTGATCACCGTGACAGGAACACTGACTTTTTCAGAGTGATTACCTGCTATCAACCTATCCTCAAGCATGTTTAGGTCCTTTCTCATTTTTTCCACACCCTCCCCGGAGTGTCGACCCTGTTGCAGATCTTAGTGTCATCTGCAAAGAGGCATACCTTCCCATCCTGCCCCTCTGCAATGTCGCTTATGAAGACATTAAAGAGGACTGGCCCCAGCACGGATTCCTGTGGCACCCCACTGGTCACCCCCCTCTGCTTGGGTTAAACACCATTTACCACCACTCTCTGTGCCCTGTCACTCAACCAGTTTCTTATCCAGTTTACCACCTTGGGGCCCACTCTCAAGATGCCCAACTTATTTATCAACCTCCTATGTGGGACAGTGTCAAAGGTCTTGCTGAAATCTAGGTAAGCCACATCCACTGCCCCTCCCCTATCTACCTCCCTGGTCACTCAGTCAAAGAAATCTATCAGATTTGTTTGACAATACCTTCCTGCTGTGAATCCATGCTGCCTTGGATCCTGTGCTCCATTGGATTCAAGAAATATCACAATCCTTTCCTTTAGCAGTGACTCCATTAATTTCCCCACCACTGAGATAATGCTGGCTTTCCTGTAGTTGCCAGCCTCCTCCCTGTTCCCACTTCTGTGGAGAGGTACATTTGCCCTTTTCCAGTCCCCTAGAAACACCCCGTCTCAATTGATTTGGTGAATAGGGCTGTTAGTGGTGCTGCCATCACCTAATATTCTGAGATGTAGCCCATCTAGCCCCTTAGCCTTGTCCCTTTCAGATTCTCACGTCCCTTTAAGACTCTTTGCTCCGTAAATGGGCTGGTGTCCACATCTCTCCCACTGGTGCTCCTGTCCCCCAATAGTGGTCCTTCTCCTTGCCCTTCTTCTGTGAATACTGAACAAAAATGTTTGTTCAGGGTTGTTGTTTTTTCTAGGTCCCCTTCCGCGCACACCTCTTTCTCCCTTTTTAGCCTTGCAATCCCACTCATGGTCTTCTTTCTATCACTAATGTACCTGAAAAAGGTTTTGTCTCCTTTCTTAATTGCCTGGGCTATTTTCTTCCTCAGTTTGCAACTTTGCACTGCTGACTGATTTCTCCACCTCCCTGTGCTTTTCCAGATACAGTTGCCTGTCTTCCCCCCTCTATGTTTCCTTGTACCTCCTGAAAGCTAGCCTTTTCTCTCCCACCTTCCCGGCCATGTAATTTGAGAATCATAGTGTTTTTTTTTTCTTTCTCTTTGTTTTGCTTACTTGCCCGACACAAAGTCTTGTTGCCTCTACTATAGCTCCCTTAAGGTTAGTCTATTGTTTATCTACATCCCCCTTCTTCTTCTTCCCCTGCCAGGGTTTCCTTGAGACAATCCCCCACGTTTGCAAAGTCAACCCATCTGAAATCCAGGACCTTTGCATTCATGTGGTTTGACTCTTCAACTGTTCTCACACTGAACCACACCGTATGATGATCACTGGACCCCAGGTGGCTACCCACCATTACATCTGTGACTCTGTCCCCATTGATGAGAACCAGGTCCAATATTGTTCATTCTCTGGTGGGTTCCACCACCATCTACTTGAGGCACACCACCTGCAAGGCATCCAGGATGCCTCTGCTCCTGGCTGTGGCTGCAGCCTGGGTGCTTCAATCCACATCAGGCAAATTGAAGTCTACCACCAGCAGCACTTCACTTCTTTCTGGACAAGGTGTCCTCTGTCAGGGCTGGCATATCCTCAAGTGACCTGTCATCATCTGACAGTTACAGTCTTTGAACAAGAGCACTTGACCTTCATGGGAGTTTGAGCCAATGTTAGTCGAAGATGTCCTCCAGGTAGTTTCTAGACTGTGCTGCACCTATTGTAAATTGGACCCTGGCCGACCTGTCTTCTTTTGGAATGTTGAAGTTCACACAGTCAGATTTTTGTGGAGATTATTGGGCATTCAGTTAGGGAGGTGATTTTTCCCACCACTTTGAAAAGGACAGTAGAAAGACCCCTTCTTAAGAAGCCATCTGTAGACCTCAATGTTCTCTCAAATTACAGGCCTGTCTCAAACCTTCCTTTCTGGGGAATTTGATCAAAAAGGTTGTGGTTGGTGCAGTTGGAACAACATCTGGAAAAATATGAAGTCTATGAGCCCTTCTAGTTTGGTTTCTGGCTCATCATAGTAAGGAAACTGCTGTGGTCAGGGAGCACCTTGATGTCCTCCCTGCATGGAACAGTGAATGTTGTTCTATCTTGGTTCTGCTTGACCTTTCTTTGTCATTTGACACTGTGGACCATGGGGTGCTATTGGCCAGTCTGAAGCACAATGTAGAACTCACAAGGATGGTGTTATGGTGGTTTGAGTCCCACCTATTAGGCAGGGTGCAGCAGGTGGCACTTTGTTATTTTATATCGGACACTACTGCACTGTGTTGTGGTATGCCTCAGGGGTCGATCTTGGTTCCCATGTTGTTTACAGTGTACATTTTACCAGTGGAGGAGATCATGAGATGATATGGGTTGGGTTTTCATTGTTATGCCAATGATACCCTGCTGTATGTTTCTTGTATGCCTGAAGATATGGAAAGGGAAAGGGGAAATTTCTTAACCAGGAAAGGCACACTAAGCTGGATCTTGTTACCAGGTGCAGCCTGGGAGCACATGTAAGTTATTTTTGTTTCTTTGTTTTTCTTTTTTTTTGGGGGGGGAGGAGACACATCCCAGCATCCCTTACTTCCACCCCTACCCTTAACAGAATTCACTCCCACCACTACCTCCATGGCTGCTGACCGCCCAGGCTTGCCTCCACAAAAGCAGTACTGTCAAGACTACCCTCCCCCGTGGAAACACACCCAGATTATTGATGGCATCACAGCTGCTGGCAGAGCTCCCTGGGCTTGCCCCCCTGGGTGAGGCCACAGGGTAGAACCGACCGTCAAAACACTGTCCCGGTCAGAACCAGGAGGCACAGTGGGTAGGGTGGGAATGGGGGGCAGAATCATCACGGGATCACTGACCGTTTTTTGGCCATGCTGATCCCCAGGGACAGGGTGCACAATGACATACTAAAGGCCAAAGCCCGGCTTCTGCCCTGCCCTCTCATGAGTAATGGCGCCAGCCATGGTGGAACCCCAGCCTTTTCTAGGGGTCTGTAAAGTGCCAGACACGCCACCCCTTCTCTTCCCGGAGAAGGAGAACCATCTCCAGGATGCTCAATCCTTCTTCCCCTGCCTGCCCCTCTGACTCCCAAGGTTATCCCTGAACCCAGGATGTCTACACCCAAGTGGATGCCTTGCCACTGTGTTGACAGGCCAGCCGTGCACATGGAAGTTAAATACGAACATACAAAGAAGCCAGCAGCAGAAGGCCATTTGGTCTATCAAGTCTGCTCATATTGCAGGGTCCACAGCTTGGTCCCTGTCCTCCATCCCCACTCCTCCCATCCTCCCTACCCATGATTCTTACCTTCCCCTATGCCTATCCCAGCCTCTCTTGAAGTTGCCCACTGTCTTCAATGAGATGACCTCTTCCAGCAGTTCATTCCAAGTGTCCACCACCCTCTCTGTGAAGAAGTGCTTCCTGACCTCCCTCCTAAACTCCCACCCTCCATCTTAAGACTGTGCCCCTCATTCTATTGTTGCCACTCAGCTTAAAGAGACTCCCTTTATCAACCTTATTTATCCTTTTCAAGTAGTTGAAGGTCCCAATTATGTCCCCTCTCTCTCTCACCTGTGTTCCAGGGAGTACGTGTTCAGTGCCCTCAACCTCGCCTCGTATGCCTTACCCTGCTGACCAACTGTCATCTTTGTAGCCCTCCTCCGGACTTTCTCAAGCAGGTTTTCTTTTTTGAGGTGTGGGCAACAGTACTGAACTCCATACTCTAGATGCGGCCTTACCAGTGTCCTCTACAAGGGCAGTATAACTTTCTCTTTCCTACTACTAATCTCCTAGATATGCATACCAGTATCTTGTTTGCCTTTGCTGCTGCTTTCGTGCACTGCATGGAGTGCTTCAGGTCACTAGTGATCATCACTCCCAGGTCCTTCTCCTCCTCTGATTCAGATACCTAGACTCCACCCAGATAGTACTCTGTCCTGGGATTCTTGGCTCCAATATGTATAACTTTGCATTTCTTGGCATTGAAGCCAAGCTGCTAGATCCTGGACCACCTCCCCAGCTTTTCCAGATCTTCTTGTAGGGCTGGTATCCCTTCAGCTGTGTCCACTGTCCTGCAGAGCTTGTTGTCATCCACAAATAAGCACATTTTGCCTTTAATGCCATCCCCAGTGTCATTGATGAAAACATTTAACAACACTGGCCCCGGCACTAAGCCCTGTGGGATCCCACTGGTTATCTCTCTGGTGCCAGATAACTCTCCCTCCACACCACCCTCTGGGTTCTGTCCCTCAGCCAGTTTTCCATCCTTCTGACCAGTGTTTCCCCAACCACAAGCTCCACCAACTTTCTGATCAATCTTTTGTGGTGCACAGAATCAAAGGCCTTGCTGAAATCAACACAGAGGATGTCTACCACTTAACCACTGTCTACTGTCTTAGTGACACAGTCAAAGAAGTTAATCAAATTCGATTGACATGATCCCCCCCTCATTGAACCCATGCTGCCTCGCATCCTGGAGACCATGCACCTCTAGATATTCCACCAACCTTTCCTTTAGTATGGTCTCCATGAGCTTGCCCACAGTGGAGGTCAGACTGACCGGTCTGTAATTCCCTGGGTCATCCTTGGGACTGCTTTTGTGGAGGGGGGACTACATGTGCTGTTTGCCAGTCCTGCAGTACCATGCCTGACTCTAGTGAACTATTAAATAGGTTTGCTAGTGGCCCTGCCAGCTGCTCAGCCAGTTCCTTTAGTACCCTTGGATGTACTCTGTCCAGGCCTGGTGATTTGTCCACCTTCAATGCCAGCAGCCCCTCCCTCACTCTATCCTCTTCTATCTCTACATCTGTTTTCCCCTTCCTTCCTGCTCCTCTTTTCCCTCCTGAAGGCACTGGTCCATCCTTCTCCCCAGTGAAGGTGGAACAGAAGTATCCAAATGACTTGCTCAGGGTCACACAGTATGCAAGTGCAGGCTGGTGGGATTCAAACCCAGGTCTCCAGGTTTGTAGCTTAGTGCCATAAACCACTGCACTATACTGCCTCCCTAAGATAAGGCAGCTGTCTCGGAACTGATCGAGTGCATTAGGGAAATTCAGGACTGGATGGCAGCCAGCTGACTTAGACTAAATTGTTTGAAGACAGAGGTGCTACTGGTGGAGCCAGGTCAGTTTGGTTCATCAGCTCTGAGTTGTTGCACCATTTTACTATCTATGGAGAGTGTTTTTCTTGAAGCTGTAGACAGGATGAGGAATCTGGGAGTCACTGTAGACTCCATCCTGACATTAGAGAGTCAGGTGTCGGTTGTTGTCTGCAGTAGCTTTTATCATCTTCAAATTATCTTCCTGATCTAACCTTTTCTTGAGACATCTGACCTAGCAACACTGGTGCACACCCTTGTCTCATCAAGACTGGATTACTGTAATGCTCTATACCTGGTGTTATTCACAAAGCTGCAGTGTCACTTGCAGCTGTTTAGGAATGTCGCAGCCCAACTGGTTGCTGGCCTCCTCCCTGGAGCATGCCATGCCAGTTCTCTGTGCTCTTCACTGGCTGCCAGTGTAGCGGTACATCAACTTCAAGGTGTGTTTATTAACTTACAAGGCCCTGTGTGGTTTGGGTCCGGGCTACCTGAAAGACCTCCTGACCCATTATGCTCCTGGCCATCTTCTTCGGTCAGTGGACACGGGACTCTTATCTGTCCCAAGATCTCTCCTAAAGTCCTCAGGTGATAGGGTATTTGGAGTGGCTGCTCCAGTTCTCTGTAATGCCCTTCTCCTGGAGGTAAGAGGCACCCATTCCCTGACCATTTTTAAATCCAGTCTGAAACCTCAATTGTTCATCATGTGCTTTGGGGCATGATGATGCTGTTTAATATTCTGTTGTGCCTCTTCGTTATCTGAATATTTTTTATTGTTTTAGCTGTATTATGTTTTATTAAATTGCTTGTTTCTGCAAGATGCTCAGAGCCACTGGGATTGGGCACCATATAGATAAAATTGCCTTGCCTTACTAAATTATCTGGATCATACAGACAAATTATCTAGGACCTTCCTATATATACTCAAAACATGCACCTTACCTTCATGTGTGCAGGAGCAGGACCGTAACTCACAAGTGGCAGAGCTATGAGTGAGTTATGAAAATCCTGCCCCCTCACATGGTGATGATAAACTGTATATTTTGAGTCATACCATTATATTGAATTTATACATCAGTTTACTAGCTACAGCATTTTAAAGCGTGAGTAACAGGAGCAAACAGCAGGTGAAAATGTGTAGTCATTTTTAAAAGCAGCACCTTATCACTTTTTAAATTTGCAATGTTTTTCTTAATTTATGGACTCATTAGATGGTTTTCTACCCGATTTTTGGGGGATGTGATGTGAAAAGCAGTGCTTTACTTGGAAACAGATATAACTGGTTTTGTTCCTAACACTACATTATCTGCATGTGACCTCACTCATTGTTATATCACCATCCCTGCTGCCTGATTGGTAACATGTCACAATTTACCAGTCAAGTAGCAGGAAATTGGATCTTCTTGTTTACTAGTGATGTTACAATCAGTGAGGTCAGTGCTAATGATAAACATATTGCGAGGAATGGAACTGATTATGTTCCACACATCAGACCTAGTACTGTCAGGTAGAAAATCTTCTCATTGGCAAATGAGAAAAGAAAAAAAATACTTCAGATATAAAAAAGTGATAACTAACTACTTCTGAAGGTTGCTATTAATTCCAGGCAGTACAAAAGCACTTGAAATCTGCTGTTTGTATGTGATGATACCTCTTTTTCATTTATTTCATTCTAGATCAAGGGAGCGCTCCTGACCGATCAGAGCACTTATTTCCTCCACATGTGAGACACTCTTATTCTGTGAAGAGCATCTCACGCACAGGTGCCCTGGAAATTGGTATGTTCAGGAAACCTTTTAAAAATATATATATATTATGGATCACGCACAATCAATGAATATGTTAATATGTCCCCCGTCACCACTCTTTGCTGAATCAGAGTGGTTTCACTTACCTTCAGCTTGAGCCAGAACAGCTCAGCCTCTCTTCGCTGTTCTCGCTCAAGCCGAATGAGTGCGAAATCACTCTTATAGAGCAAAGAGTAGATTCGGAGGCCACATTACCATACAACGTATGGCTTCAGTGCCATACATGGCTCTTGCGATGTCATTAGCATTGTGCAAGCAGCCCTCTAATTGGTTCAGTATGCACTGTGATGTACCCAACAGGACAAGACATCATCTATGACATACCCAACTCACAAGATATACAGTAAGGGATACACAAGTGCCTGACTCAAAATATGCAATTCATATCCATTTCATGAAGGGACAAGACTCTAAATTATGAATGGCAAAGCCGCAAGTGACTTATGACGGTCATGCCCCCTCATGTTATGTCTTTGGAGTAAGACTGTTGTATATTCTATATATACATCAGTTTAACAGTTATAACTTTTTAAATCAGCTTTTTGTGTGAAGATTGTACCATTTTTCTATTATTAGAACTGCTGACGTCAGTTCTGCACAAGTCTATTGCTGTTCTCTGATTGGTTTTCTTCTGTGCAAAGCTCAAGGAAAGTTACTGTGACATATCTAACCTACAGATAAATGGTTATCTGATTGTTAGCATGATAAACAAATTTATCTGGGAAAATGTATCACCACTGTTGTCATACAAATACCACTCCTAAATACAAATATTTGTATCAAACCACATTAAGTGGTGTTAGACCTTGGCTGAGGCTGATGTGACACAAACATGACAACTGCTGTGCATAACATTAATGAAAATGTTATATAATTCAGCATATTTTATTGATAACTTTCAACTCCTTAGTTCTGTGCCATCATTAAGAATTCAAACAAATCTGAAAAATACCTTAAAATATGTGTGGCAAACATGAATGCAAGATTAGAAAAAAAAGTGCACCCAAGGCAAGGACACCAAGACAAACTGTAAAATATCTGCTCGCAGCTTCTTTATTTACTGGTTTTACATCTCTCTAACCAACCACTCCCAGCATGTGAAGATCGATAAATATCTGTCCAGTGTGAAGGGAGTAGCTATTAGTGTCCCCCATGGTTCCATCTTGGGCCCACTCCTATTGGGCCTCTTCATAAATCACCTGCCTGATGCCTGCCATACAGTCAATGTACTACTCTATGCTGATGGTGACGTCTTCTATTCCAAAAACCCTAACCTTGACAGCCTCACTGCTGCTCTCCAAAGTAACCTCAGGTCACCAGAAAGCTAGTGGTTCTCCAATAATAAACATGTCCTCAGTTACAAAAAAACAAGCATTTGTCAGTGCTGAATGTTTGCTTGGTGATAATAGCATTGGAAATACAGGAGTTAGACAGATGCAGAATAGGAATGGCAGTGAAATACTGAACTTCACGCCAACTCCACCTCCACCCTGCAGAGACGGACAGGCATTTGGGTATGTGTTTGAGTTGCAACCCATAACGTTCATGCCATTTCACCTCACCCTATCCTGCAGACACTGACAAGTGTTGAGGTGAGCCTTGGGGTGTTCAGTTTTACAGTCACCCCACTCCATAAGGACATTTGCTGAAATGGGTGCAATATAGGAGAATGGGGTGAACTCTGGGGCCGAAGAGTCCAAGGCACTGGCTGCAGGGTGGAGGGGTAGGGGTGGAATGGCATGAGCATTACAGTCGGCAGTCCAAAGACACACTCCTGATGACTGTCAGTCTGTACAGAGTGGGATGTTATGGTTAGAAACCCTAACACCCCGGGCGTTTGTTGATATTTGCACTACAAATTTTCAACATGGCCTTTTTGTGACCCCCACCTCCTGAAAGCATTTGGAACCTCTTCTCATGAACAGTGGCACTGTGATTTTGTTAATGTGTCCTGAACTTTGAGTTCCCACAGCGACCGTGCCATTGTGCGCCAGATGTATGAAAACACAGATCGGGCAGAATGTGAAGAATGACAGCTGTACCATTCATAGGGAGGTGTGAAGAGATGGCAATGTTGAAAATCTATAGTGAAAATATTAAAAATGCTCAAACTTCTGAGCCTACATGGAAACTGCACAACACATGCGCGTATCACAGTCATTTAGTGGAATTATTTCACCAAATTGTTAACATAGGCATTTTGTGACCTCTGCTCATGAACACTGTCACTATGATTTTCTTAATCTGTCTGGAACATTTATTTCCCACAGCAACAGCGCTATTCTGCGCCAGATGTGTAAATGCATATTTCAGGTAGGATATGAAAAATAACACATGTACTGTTCAAAAGGAGGAGTGAAAAATGCCAATGTTGAAAATCTGGAGTGAAAATATTACAGATGTACAAAATTACGAGGATGCGTGGAAACTGCGCAACGTACACTCGTAACACAATCATTTTATGGACTTTTGTCACCAAATTTCAACATAGGCATTTTAACACCTCTGTTCATGAACAGTGTCACTGTGATTTTCTTAATCTGTCCCAAACACTGCCTTCCCACAGCGATCACACAATTGTGTGCTGAAAGTGCGAAAACACATTTCAGCCAGGATGTGAAAAATGACAGCTCTACTGTTCATAAGGAGGTATGAAAAAATGCAATGTTGAAAATCTGGTGTGAAAATATTACAAATTTGCAAAGTTATGAGGTGCGTGGAAAGTGAGCAACACACGGTCGTAACACAGTCATTTTATCGACTTTCGTCACCAAATTTTCAATATAGGCCATTTTAGGATCTTTGCTCATGAACAGTGTCACTGTGATTTTCTTAATCTATCACAAACACTGATTTCCCACAGCAACCACACTATTCTGCCCTGGAAGTGCGAAAACACATTTTGGCCAGGATGTATAAAATGACAACTGTACTGTTCATAAGGAGGTGTTGTAAAATGCAAATGTTGAAAATGTGGAGTGAAAATATTACAAACTCACGAAGTTACAAGTGTGCATGAAAACTGCACAATGCACACTCATAAAACAGTCATTTTGGGATTTTTTTTTCACCAAATTTGCAACATAGGCTTTTTGAGAGCCCACCTCATGAACAGTGGCACTGTTGTTTCATTAAACAGTCCCAAAAGGTGATTCCACACAGTGACCGTGAACTCACCTTTCAGGACTGAATAATGCCATGACAGTGACTAAATTCATGAGGATGGGTCCCAATAACACCATGTTGAAAATTTGGTGCTAACATTCCCAAAAATGCCCGCGATATGCACCAAAGTTGAAAAAACCCTATATATGCCATTATACAACTTACCGGCATTTCTTCAGTTCGCTGTTGGCTTTGAAGAATGCAGACGTATTCCCGGTCCACTGAAGATCATCACACCAGTCTCTGGAGGTAAGTATGGGGTAAGGGGGATGTGGGGAGGTGGGGTACACAGAGGGTGGGTGCGGGTTGGAGGAGGGGCACCGGACACTTCGATGGACCATTTTCTTGTTTTATAGGTTAAAAAAAAATACAGACAATGCAGGTCGGATTTCTACTTTTGCAGATATGTTTAGTATATTGGGGTGGGCTTCCAGTGTGCCACTGGCATTTGTAGGGAGGGGGACCAAAGCCGATGGGGATTGGGCCCCCCCCATCAGCACAGAAATGAGTGGGGGGTACATGATGCCGAAGGGGATTGGGCACCCCCTTGGCACAGGCATGAAATCATTGGGGGGGTCATTATGCCGATGGGGAGTGGGCTCCCCATTGGCAACTAGAACTGGAAGGGGGGGACTGACACTGATGAGGACTGGGCCCCCCATTGGCACAGAAACATGTGTGTGGGGGCACATGATGCCGAGGGGAATTGGGCACCCCTTCAGCACACAACTGAAACTGGGGGGGGGACATTATGCCGATGGGGAGTGGACTCCCCTGTTGGCAAATGAACTGGGTTGGGGGCATGCTGACAGGGGGATTGGGCACTGCCATCAACTTTCATGGGGCTCTGAGGTGGCAGCGTAGAGCCGCCATGTTCCTGGAAATGTTACACCAGGCAAGGTACCACCCTGCAATGACAGGTCACTCCCTTATTGCAGCAGAATGGCTGATGCTGCAATGATGAGGCAGCCCTTGTTTGCAGCGGTGAAGTCGTTACAAGTTGGTGGCACTTCTGCAGAACCAGAGTCATCAGGACACTGGGCCTGCATCGGTTGAGCATTGCCAAGCCCAAAAATGCAGTGCTGGCATTGGCCACCACAGTGCCGCACCTCCACAACCCGCTTCTCTCCTAAGCTGCCACATAATGTTTCTTACGCATGCACACAAGCAACCATAACAAAGACCATGCTCCTCTCTAGTGTCTCACAAAAGAGGAAAGTTCCACCCTTTGTCATTCAAAATGGCAAGGGACAAAAGCTTGAACAGATGGAGACCTTCAAATATCTTGGAGTAACTCTGGATGACACCTTATCTTTTGCCCCCCATGTTGTCAGTCTAATGGCCATAGTTAACAGAAGTCTGGACGCCCCATACTGTAACTGGAACATTCTCACTGGTGATGCTAGATGCCTTACTGTAGCTAGATCCATTCTGTCACTTATAGATTATGGCCTCCCTGTTTATGCAGCTGCCTGTGACAGTACTAAACAGAGTAAAGCTGGTCTGAAATAAGGCATACCAGTTTGCACTTGATGCAGATAACCGCACTCATAGTTGTACCCTTTATGCACTCACTAACTGGCTATAGTACCTTTACTCTGCAGACAAAAGTCCCAGAACTGTTTGCTTGCCAAAAAGGCGCTCCTGGGCCTAACACTCTGCTTTAACAAATTGTTTCCATACTGTCTCCAGCCAATACAACATCAGAAATATGGTCAGGAATGCCCTTAAGCCTCCTTTCTGGTGTACTCAGCTGGGCAAGCAGTCACTTGCTGTCAGGTTCATTAATTGGTTAAATGAACTGCCTGATACTCTGCTGACTCTCCCCAAGATTAATCAGTTTAAGAGATGTTTGCAGTCTGCTCTTGCAGTCCATTACAACTGCAACTTTTAAAATGTTTCATTTGGTTTCTCTCTGTACATATCGTGTGACTTTTTATACAACAATTTGTACGTTGTTTTTTTTTCAAACTGTATGTAATTGATCTGTCTTAAATGCTTTGAGCATTTCTTCTGGAACTGCTTATTGTACTTGTAATGTTTTTTGTGACTATGTAATTTATGTGGAACTTTTGTAAATGAGCACCTGTGCTCAATGGTTATTCTCCAAAGTTTTCAATAAGTAAATACATTTAATTATAGTTAACATATAAAAACTGCTCACACGTTCATGTGCACGCTGATAGCCAGGATATACTACGTCACCTTACTTTTCGCCTAATAGCTATGGGCTTCATCAAAGGTGTTGCAAAATCAGAGAAAGCCTCCTTTTACACTCCACTTTAAAAGTGACAGGATACACCACATGGATAAGGTTACAATAGTAAAAGTGCCATCAATAATTTAATCATAAACCAATTGGTTATATACTGACAATACCTTAAAATCCATCCATATCTATTACTCCGTATCCCACTAATGATATATGTGACTATAGTAAACATGTGGCTTACAAAACTTGGTACTCATGATGTATCAGGTGATTAGTTCATTAAAATGTATTCCTCAAAGTGATGTGTACCATTTGTTTTAAATTTAATTAGCTACAAAACCAGACATTTGTTTGCTCTAATCATGATATAGCATGTAAATATGGATGTGCAAACAGATGCAAATACTAATATAAATATGCAAGCAATAATGCCCAACAGGATGGGCAGTATTGGGCATCATCAGTCTGCCCAGGGGCATAATGAGGCCCGATGCTGCAGGCAGAGGGCCTTATAGCCCCTGGAAGGTCCGGTATTGCCCATACTGCCCACCCTGGAGGGTATTATTGGGTATTCTGTGATCATAGCGACCGAGATTGAGCACCTAGAAAAATGGCGAGTCATTCTCAGTGACTGTGATCATGGCTACCTAGGGAGGTGGGTGACTGGATACTGCAGTCACAAAAAACTGCAACAGGAACTCGTGCATATACACACATGCATGTTCACGGGGGGAGACATGGGGGAGGGATTGCATGTGGGAGGGGTTGCTGTGAGCAACTGCTGAGCTGGATCATTGGTGTCATGGGGAGGGTGGTCGGTTGGGAGGCATGGGGTACTGGGTTCTGGTCCGGCATGGTGCGGAATTTTTTTTTTGTCACCTGGCGGCATGTATTTGGTCAAGTTACGTCCCCCCCGACATGCACCCCCCTGGAGTTGAGAATCCAAAAGTAGGAGGGTGCAGGGGACAAAGCCTCCGACAGGAGGGGTGCAGCCCCCCACATTAAAAATGAGACCTGTAGGTCTCAGGCACCATTTTTGTGTGCGCTGCCTGTGTGCATCGCCAAAATTATTTTTCGGTGATGTACACTTGCCATAATAGTGATCGCTGTTGCTCGATCGCTATTATGACATGAAACTGTATTATTTTGCTTAGAAAATGGGCTAACTGTCATTTTATATAGAATTACAAAAAAATGTAAAGTAATTCTATAAAAATGACTAATACAGTACCACGTGTCCTTCTTTTTGGGTAAAGTAGTTGCTGTACCTCTGCTAGTGTGCTGTTTCAGTCCCCCCCTTTCCCATTACTCTGTGCCTTTATTTCTTATTTACTTTCTGCCACCCCATTGTTATTTTTCTTTTTTTTTATGTGTACTAATAGCAGAACTGAGAGGGGAATGCAGGGCACAGAAAAGAAAGTTGTAAGGAGCTCCCATTTGCCGATCCTGGTAAATTATGTACCGCAGTATTGTTTTGGTGGCAGCAGGGTATAGCAGGCTGGGAGAGCACATGCTGCGCCTGACAGGCAATTTCATTAAGCCAAGTCGATCGGTTGGACAGCTCCACTGTTATTTTCTTGTGTGTGCCCACTGCCTAGTGTCCATTTTAAATTATTGAAAAATAAGAGAGATTGAGGGGAGCACTTTTCTTGGTGGGGGGGAGGGTGCTGGCTCACTAGGCCATCCAGTACAAGTGATGAAACATTTTGTTTTTCGGGAGTGAGCAAGCAGTCAGCTGGAGGAGGAGGAATGAGAGACAGTGCACTCAGCTCTCACAGAGTCCTGCTATGCACATTAAATTAGAACAACAAAAAAAGACAAGCCCAGCTGAGGTTTTGCGTGACTACCGTTAGGAGTTGGTAGTGACATCCAGAGCATTGAGTGCCACTGTATCTCACTAAGTGCAACAAAAACCAAAAAAAAAAAAATGGCGGACATTGTCACAAACTCGCTCAGCCGGTTAACCCTCTACTCCCAAAGTGCCAACCTCTGAGCATATGATTTGTGTACAGTGAACAGACAAGGAACCCTCTTGTCTGCTTTGTGGGTTCAAGTCACCTTAGTCTCAAGCTCTGGAAGGATTCAAAAACTGATAACCTCTTGTTAGCATACCCAATTATCAGGCTCAGATAATTCTGTCTTCGGGGGGCCAGATAGCTTTGCCTACTGGCACCCAACCAGGTCTTTCAAATGAACCCTTAGAACTCAATGCAAGACTTTTAGAGAACTATATCCATTTCCCAGTTTGGTATACAATAAGCCCATACACAGAGTACTTATAACCTTTAAAAGCTCCACTTAAAATAAAAAGAATTGTCAAGGCACTCTAGCAGTTTCATTTGTAAAAAAATATCTTTACTTTAAAAATATCAAAACAGAACAATAATTACAGAACAAAATATATATATCCCAACACATACAGCCTTAAAACAAACAGGAAAAAGTACAGTTCCTACAATACATACATTTAGACTGGTCTAATCTTACTCTTTTTCAGTGCTATGATGATTCTCCATCAGTCAGATAATTTTTTCTTGTGTCAGTCAGAAATATTTTCTTGTGTCCCTCTGTCAGGTTCTTTCAGCACTTAAACACACTTCTGAGCCGGCCTTCTCATGAGGTCACTAACCCCGCCTTGGTGAATCAAACTCTATATTTTACAATACAGGGTCTCCAAATAAAATATTTAAAAAAACATATGAGATGACCTCACTGATTTTCCCCTCCACAGGTTGACTGGTCAGAACTGGTTTGTGCTCTGCTACATACACACACATAAACAGTTTTTTGATGTAAGTCACTGTACTCAAATCAGAAGTGTATTTGACTCCTAAACCTCGTCTGGACCCTGGTTATCTACACATCAAAGGGTATTCATGTGTAACCCCTAGATGGCGCTATCCCAGGGGCTACTACCCCTGCCTGATTTGCCACTAACAGGTTGAGGGGCCTGGATCCAATGGCGGGTGCCTCCACCCAGAGGTCAGGGTTTGCAATAGTTAAACTAACTTGGTCACAGCCCTCTGGGACACTGCAACCCCCCTTTCTTCCCACTAGTGGCCCACAAAATATATCAGAATTACCTTCACAGTATACACTTACCCCAGGTCTGGTTCCGCACTGGGACCTCCTGTGAAATGAGATACAGTGCAACAATCACAGTACAGTACTTTAACATAGACAAATACCTCAGGCAGTATAACTTTGCTGAAACAAGCAGCTCTGATTTATTTAGGGGATATAACAAGGACAGGGGAAATCAGGTTAATCAGCTTATCACTCTAATAATCTCATTTATGGCTCTGTGCACAGGCCTATCCCTATCAGTTACTGTCCCTGGGTACCCAAGCCCTAGTGGCTAGTCCAAACCGTGGCAGCTGGTAGGGGCCCTTTCACACAGAGAAAAGAAGAATTAAACAGTCAGCAGTACAGTAATTCCATTTGGATTTAATGTGGCAATTCAACAGGAGCACCCTGAATTAGTACTCACGACCTCCAAATAAGATAGGGTCCTTCAATGTCAGCGGGCTCACTTGAGGTACACAAACCTCTTCACACATCCATATAAAAGAAAGCACTATACCAGGCAGGCTGCATCTGTATCCCGATCGCAATTACTGCACAATACCCGGGAGAACACACAGCAGATTCAGTTCCTGACAGACGGAGTGCAATTTTCAGCAATTCCTCCAGTCTTCTACAGGGTGAGCCTGGTTTCTACTCTTCAGAGATCCTTTGATTCTTTTCACAGGACGGATTCAGTCCTAACAAGCTGTTACACACGCTGCAGACCGGAACTCTGGGCCTTACACACGTTTTTGACTAAAACTGCACACTGAAAAGCACAGGCTCCTTCCTTCTTCACTGCCAAAGCTCAACTGAAACTCCAACTGACAAAACTGGCACTTCCTTTGAGTTCCTCCCAGTTCTTGACTGGATTGGCTGTCACTCACAATAGACTGCTGCTGTTGGTCCAAAAGGCACTGAAGTCTAAACTACATCTCCCAGAGTCACTGCCCATACAATCCTCTTGTGGCTGGCTCAGATTATGAGTCCAAGTTCTGATTCGTCAAGGCACCATTTTAGAGCTATTACCCCACACTGATTGGTCCAGTTCAGCAGTTCAAAACTAGAATGGGGAACTAGCAGACACAGTTCTGACTGCAAAGAAAGCAGGTTAGACAAACTGTATTTCATTATTACTCTAAATAATTTCTGGCAAACAGTTACATCTTTCAGATAGGTTCCTTTGCACTCTAGTGACTGCAAAATGAAGTGAATTGGCAGCAGCTTGAGTGGTACTCAATCAAAGAAACACACAGCCCCCATACAAATCTAATTATGTCTGCAAGCAGACAGCTCTTAAAGAGACAGTACCAGAGGTTCTAAAACACTACTGATAAATGGCTTAAATGCTAAACACCATTCAGGCTTGGAGCATTCAAGCAAGCTCCTGAAGTCTTTTGGGAACCCCCATTTGCAGGGGTTACACCTTCCTGGTTTGGGAAAGCTTGACGTCCGCCACAAGTACTCCCATAAGTTTCAACTGCAACCATATACATTTGCATTAGGCTCGCACATGTAATCATCAGTCAATATATCATTTTACCAAGAACACATTTCTGAAACATTGCAGTACGTCACTCTTTACACAGTATTACATACACATTGTACCATAACTCAAGTTATTACCTCTTGTACATGAAACCTGAAGAGAGGGGGCCCTTCCCTATCAGTTACCTTGGGGCTGGATGGGGCAAGGGCACCATACTTAGAGGGCAACACAAGTAACTTGGAGTTAGCACTGATGCTCAGTTTGGGCAATGAGCTCGGGGACACATACACTCCTTTATGGACAACATTGAGAGGCAAGTCCACAGGCCTCCCAAGTGAATCATAACTGAGGTGCACCACAGGCTTTACAGCTCGACCAGTCTTTCTAGGGGAACTGTTATAGTCTCTGCACTCTGAGCCTCATTTTCAGCATTGTCCTCACTTGTCAGGGAGTCTCCATGGGGTAGAGAGGTAGAACTTGGGGCACTTTCAGCTCCAGGAGTTACAGTTTCTGAGTCCACAACATTTGGCTCACATGGAGAGCTTTCGGACACTGGCAGTGGACTGTCAGGGCACTCAAAATACTCTTCTTGTTCGGGTGTATCACCAGTCTGCCCTAATCTATCATTTTCCTCCCTGAAAGCTCAAACAGTTCAACCATGCACAATGATTCCATTTCATCTGATCTGATGCTTTGCACTTCACTTTCTGGGAGCATTGGCTCCAGGGATGAAGCTGGGGGCTTAGACAGTCCAGAAGGCCCAGCTTCATCTCCAGTATTGACTAGGGATTGCCCCAAACAATTGACTCAGTTCGTAAGAAGGATAGTATTCAAAGTCACTCTCACTTTCTTCCGATATGGACTGACAGTCATGCTCAACTGGGACTTGTGGAGGGGAACACTTTAACTTTGCTTCTGTAGGTGCAGACTTTCTGATCTTTTCTTAGCAGCAGCTCTAGTCACTGGTCCAGAGGGGCATCTTCTAGGGCTCAGACTCAATTAAGATTTGTCCAATGGGCAGTAAATGATTTCTATGCATTGTTTTTACATCTTTTGAATTATTCTCAGGCCTTACTTTGTACACTGGCAGATCATCTAGTTTGCCCACTACAATGTGAGGGAGATGGTGCCATCTGTCAGCAATCTTGTGCTTGCCATGCAGTCCCAGATTTCTTAGCAATACCGATCTCCTCCTGGAGTTCCTGTGCTTTCACCTTTTATCATACCTTTCTTTGTTGGCCAGATTTCTTTTGGCAGCCATGGTTTGAGCCAGTTGGTACGCATGAGTTAGCTGGGCCTTTAACTTTTGCAATACTGTAAATAGTTGTCAGCTTGAACCCCATCAGGAGAGACCCCAAAACACACATCTACTGGTAGTCGAGCTTCTCTTCCAAACATCAGGCGGTAGGGGAGAATCCAGTGGCATCACTTTGGTGCAGTTATAAGCATGTACCAGGGTGCTAATTTGTTGGCTCCATCTAGGCTTGTCCTTTGGTGCAGGGTGCCTAGCATATCTAGCAAAGTGTGGTTGAAACGTTCAGGCTGTGGGTCCCTGGGGTGGTAAGGAGTGGTTCTGGACTTCGCACTCCCACAGAGAAAGCATCTCTTTGATCAGACGACTCTCAAAGTCTCCCTTGATCACAATGGATTCTTTGTGGAGCCCCATAGTGAACAAAAGTTTTCTACAAAGTACTTTGGCTACAGTGGATGCTTTCTGGTCTTTGGTGGGGAAAGCTTGGGCATATCTCGTGAAATGGTCAGTGACCACCAGCACATTACTGATATTTCTTTGATCTGACTCCAAACTTAGAAAATCAATACAGACCAGCTCCATGGGTGCACTGGTGGTGATGTTAACAAGGGGCAGCCCTCTGGGGCAAAGCTTCTCTGTAAGCAGCGACTACAAGTTCGAATGTGTTGCTCCACATCAGCCCCATCTTAGGCCAATAGAATCTGGATCTCACCAAGTCAAGTGTTCTGTCTATACCAAGGTGCCCCATGTGGTTGTGCAAGGACCTCAGTACTGAGTCTCGAAAGGCAGTGGGCAGCACTAGTTGTTGTTTGTCTACTTGTCCCCTCTGTCTACTGTTTCTCTGTATAACAGTTTATTGATCAGTTTCAACTTAGGACCTTCTTTGTATAACAGTGCAGTTCTCAAATCAGTGAGGCGTAATTTGGACACATCTTTCCTGCATAGAGGGCTTCTAAAGCTGCTTTGATCATGGGATCGCGGATTGAGCCGCCGAATACTGTCATTGTCCAGCTGAGGCAGTGCACCAATGTCTATTGCAGAAAAGTGGCAATAAGCAGCAGGTATGCAATTCTCAGAGGCTCCCAAGCAATCCACCATGCAGTCCACTGCGTCCGTGGACATTGTTCCTCCTGTCAAACTCCTCGGCAGAGTGCCCGAATGTCAGGTTCTGCCAATCGGACCCAATCATTCTGGGGAACAGGCCTCGGAGAGAGCATCAGCATCTATGTGGTTCAGACCTGCTCGGTATTCGAGAGCATAGTCATATGTAGATAATGCAGAAAGCCACCTATGGCCAGTGGCATCCAACTTAGCTGAGGTCTGCACATAGGTCAAAGGATTATTGTCAGTTTTTACTAGTATTTTAGCCCCATACAAGTACTCATGGAATTGGTCAACAATAGCCACTTCAAAGCTAGGAACTCTAACTTATGTACAGGATAGTTCTTTCGGATGGGGTCAGGCTTCTACTGGCAAAGGCCACTGGTCTCAGGCCATTCTCATGCTCTTGGTACAACACAGCCCCAACCCTTGCAAGCTAGCATCAGTGTGCAGGACGTAGGTTTTCTTGGATCGGCATAGGCCAGCACTGGAGCATGGGTAAGTTGATATATGATCTCATGAAAAGCAGTCTCACAATCAGGAGTCCAGCGGGCTCCAAATACTTCACTCTGATGAAAATACACTCTTTCAGTCTTGAGGGACACTGACTTTGGTATTTTTTGTGGGTTGGGATACCCTTGAGTAAGGTTAAGTAAAGGCGGATCATCTTGAATAGTCCTTGATGAAGCTTCCGATAATAACCACAGAATCCCAGGAATCTTTGCAGTTCTTTAGATTTTTGGCTGTGGCCAGGTGGTCAAGGCCTCAACTTTACTTGGGTCGGCCTCTATTCCTCGGTGGATACTATGTGTCCCACATACTTTACTGATGTTTGAAAGAATTGACACTTATCAATGGACAGTTTAAGGCCAAAGTCCTCCAGTCGGTCCAATACCTTAAATAATCTGCTCTCATGTTCCTCCAGTGAGCTGCCAAACACAATAACATCATCTAGGTATACCAGGCACTCTAGTAAGTTCATGTCCCCACTGCACGCTCCATCAATCGTTGAAAAGTGGCTGGGGCACCTGAAATCCCTTGAGGCATCCTCATGAATTCATAGAAGCCAGCGGACAGATAAAGGCCGTCTTCTCCACGGTCCTCTGGGGCCATCGGGATCTGTAGTACCCACTGCGGAGATCCAGCACAGAGAACCACTTGCTCCCGTTTAGGCAGTCCAAAGCATCCTGAATGCGGGGCGTGTGTACTGATCAGGATAGTCCGCCGGTTTAAGTGCGATAATCCACACACATCCTTACTGTTCCATTCTTTTTCCTCACTACCACAATGGGGAAGCATAAGGGCTTCTGGATTCTTGTATTACACCAGCAGCTAACATCTCTTGCAGATGCCGTCTCACATCATCTATGTCAGCAGGTGCCAGGCGTGAGACCTCTCACGAAATGGTCTTTCGTCATGCAGCGGATATTGTGCTCAGCTCCTTGCATCCCTACATCCCATTCCTTTAAAGAAAACACCTGTCTCTCTGGGCAAGCTTCTCACTGATCCTCACTTTCCATTCAGCTGGCAGCGGGAGTCGCCGAATCAAACAAGTCAGGCGTTACTCTGTCATTCTTCCTTGAACTCTTGCTGCTGGGTAGCACTGCAGTGTCTGCACAATGCACATTAGCCAGGATGCAACCTCTGTTTACTCGAATGTCTCTTTCAGACACATTATGAACTTGGACCATTACCTTCTGGCATAAGCATGGGCTCTAGCGGGCAAAATACTAGGCTTGACCAGCAGTCCCTCTGGCAATTTTCCATCGCCTGGTGCATCCAACATTAATATTTTATTCTTAACATCCTTTCTGATCGGACCTCTCCTGTAAGGTACACTGGGCATTTGGTGCCAGGATCAGAGACTCAGGATCCTTCTTCCATACAATTCCGACCGGTTCCTCTGGTTCTGTTTTTCAGCATCTCTCTGTGCCTCATAGGCCTTCTTAATTAAAGCTGGAACTCTTAAAGCTCTACTAGTCTTTGACCCTGTTTTCATAACACAACTGTGCCAGCCTTCCGAACATATGAGCATTTGTTCCAATCAACAAAGGGACACCATCATACAGTCCAGTGGGGGACACACTAAGGCTAGGGTCTCTACTTGTTCCGCCACTCCAGCCACGGAGGTGGGGAAAGACAGCCAAATTCGGATATACCGGAATAGGGGTGAGGCCTTCTCACTTAACCCCATACATGCAGTCCTTCTAATGGTTGTAAGTGTACGTCTGACAAATGTTTGATACCAATCCTGGAACATAATTGTCACTTGGGAGCCACTGTCTAATACAGCTCTTGTAGACACTCCATTCACCTTTACAGTGGTCTCCATGGAGGGACCCACTATTCTGGACCAGTCTGGAGAGGCGGTAGTGGGGGCCTGGGCAACTGACCTTGCCACAAAGGGCGTGAATTAGCATTTTGGTGCCCTCACTGGGATCATGTCGTGCACCTCTTAACCACTGATTTCTTCTCCGAAGCTCTCCTTGTAGCCTATATGCAACTTTGTCAGTGTCTTTTGGGACTGGCATTCCCTTTTCATGTGCCCATCTTTCCCACAATTATAGCAAAACACTTTCTGGAGTTTGAGCTGGCCGAGGCGCCCACTGGGAGCCAGGGCGGGGTATTACTAACTGGAAACCTTGGTGCCATCTCTGTCTGCGGCGTGATAAGCATTTGGAGACATCTCGTCAGTTTCTCCACTTCCATGGTCAAGGAATCGAGTTCGGAGCTGTTATCAGCAGGAGATACATGGGTGGGTACCCCACCCCATAGCAGATGCAGTCGGATATAGGTCAGGGCCCTGACTTGCAGGCGTGGCCTTCATAAAGGGACTGTTTTTGAATTCCGGATCTCTCAACAGTTCGCCCCATTGTGACATATCTTTTTCCTTGTCAGAGCACTCATTGACTGCCAACCTCTGCCCCTGAACTTCACTTGATGGGTCACCCTCAGTCACTCGGTCGTAGCCGCAGCTATTGGTGCAGGTCCCTCCCGAGGTCGTCTTTTCTCAACTCCTCGAATTTCTCTCATTAACTCATCATAGTAGGGTGGGGATTCCAGTCGATCTGCCAGGCGTAACTGGAAGCAACAGCAGTTCTGAGAAGGGGCAGACTTAAGGATCCTGTCCAGCCTGGTTCGGTCCAGTTCAATCACTGGCAAACTACCTTTTCTGAGGCATTCTTGCAACAATTTTTCCAGCCGAGATACATACACAGACAACAACCCCCTTGGTACTGTTGTGCATCTCTTACTCTCCACCATAGGTCCTCATCAGAATCTGGGCTCCCATACACATTCTCCAAGGCCTCAAGATAGGCCTGTGCAGTCGCTTCAGGGTTACTGGCCCGTTTAGCACGGATGGTAGCCAGGGCAGGACCTCAGGCTCACTAACCCTCTTCGGCCTTTTCGCCTTCCGAGCATTGCCATTTCTAGCACTTGGGGGCAACATAGTCTATCCAGGTCTCCCAGTCATCCTCCCTTGGGGGTGGGGAGGTGCCAGAGAAGATCCTCAACCTTTGGTAAGAGTCATGACTAATGGCAGGTGCAGAAATAGGAGTCTGCATTGGTTCAGCCACCATTACGGGCACTGGAGCAGGAGAGGGTGTTGGGGAGGAACACCCCAGGTGGCAAGAATAGTTTCTTCAAGTCCTCCACAGTTTTCCCTCTCCCAGCAACCATTCAGCAAATTTCTCCTCAAAGTTTCAGATAGTGGTGGGGCTGATTCCCCCGGTCTTTACTGTCCTTAGTTATCACTCTCCAAGCAGTGAGGGCTCCTCTGGGGTAATGGTCTGTGGCACTTTGGAGCTATCTATGGGATCCTTAAACTCTACTAGGGCCAGGAAAGTGTGGGTGAGCAGATTAGCATGCCGACCCACCACCACAGGGTTTTGTAAACCTTCCACCTTGGAAAGTACTCCCTGCACAGTGTCCGTATTGATACCCAGGGGGATGTCCAGGATAAGCATAGCATTTTGGGGTCGATCTCCTCCCCAGTACACCACTCCACCAGCGGTGCACAGCCACTTCTGTCGGGTACCCATTTTTTCTTAACAGTGGTTCGTAAATATGGCCACTAGAGGACACACAATCCAGCGGTGAGCCTCCAAGATGTAACCCCTAGATGGTGCTATCCCAGGGCTACTACCTGCCTGATTTGCCACTAACAGGTTGAGGGGCCTGGATCCAATGGCGGGTGCCTCCACCCAGAGGTCAGGGTTTGCAATAGTTAAACTAACTTGGTCACAGCCCTCTGGGACACTGCAACCCCTTTCTTCCCACTAGTGGCCCACACAATATATCAGAATTACCTTCACAGTATACACTTACCCCCAGGTCTGGTTTGCACTGGGACCTCCTGTGAAATGAGATACAGTGCAACAATCACAGTACAGTACTTTAACATAGACAAATACCTCAGGCAGTATAACTTTGCTGAAACAAGCAGCCTGATTTATTTAGGGGATATAACAAGGACAGGGGAAATCAGGTTAATCAGCTTATCACTCTAATAATCTACCTATGGCTCTGTGCACAGGCCTATCCCTATCAGTTACTGTCCCTGGGTACCCAAGCCCTAGTGGCTAGTCCAAACCGTGGCAGCTGGTAGGGCCTTTCACACAGAGAAAGGAGAATTAAACAGTCAGCAGTACAGTAATTCCATTTGGATTTAATGTGGCAATTCAACAGGAGCGACCCTGAATTAGTACTCACGACCTCCAAATAAGATAGGGTCCTTCAATGTCAGCAGGGCTCACTTGAGGTACACAAACCTCTTCACACATCCATATAAAAGAAAGCACTATACCAGGCAGGCTGCATCTGTATCCCGATCGCAATTACTGCACAATACCCGGGAGAACACACAGCAGATTCAGTTCCTGACAGACGGAGTGCAATTTTCAGCAATTCCTCCAGTCTTCTACAGGGTGAGCCTGGTTTCTACTCTTCAGAGATCCTTTGATTCTTTTCACAGGACGGATTCAGTCCTAACAAGCTGTTACACACGCTGCAGACCGGAACTCTGGGCCTTACACACGTTTTTTGACTAAAACTGCACACTGAAAAAGCACAGGGCTCCTTCCTTCTTCACTGCCAAAGCTCAACTGAAACTCCAACCGACAAAACCGGGCACTTCCTTTGAGTTCCTCCCAGTTCTTGACTGGATTGGCTGTCACCACAATAGACTGCTGCTGTTGGTCCAAAAGGCACTGAAGTCTAAACTACATCTCCCAGAGTCACTGCCCATACAATCCTCTTGTGGCTGGCTCAGATTATGAGTCCAAGTTCTGATTCGTCCAAGGCACCATTTTAGATCTAGCTTACCCCACACTGATTGGTCCAGTTCAGCAGTTCAAAACTAGAATGGGGAACTAGCAGACACAGTTCTGACTGCAAAGAAAGCAGGTTAGACAAACTGTAATTTCATTATTACTCTAAATAATTTCTGGCAAACAGTTACATCTTTCAGATAGGTTCCCTTTGCACTCCTAGTGACTGCAAAAATGAAGTGAATTGGCAGAAGCTTGAGTGGTACTCAATCAAAGAAACACACAGTCCCCATACAAACTAATTATGTCTGCAAGCAGACAGCTCTTAAAGAGACAGTACCAGAGGTTCTAAAAACACTCACTGATAAATGGCTTAAATGCCAAACACCATTCAGGCTTGGAGCATTCAAGCAAGCTCCTGGAAGTCTTTTGGGAACCCCCATTTGCAGGGGGTTACACATGTAATTCAAGGGTTCCCTGGAAATGTATACTGGACCTTCCAGAATTGTCTGGGTCCTCCCTGGCTCAGACATCAAACCTTCGCAATGTCCGTTCTGGCCTCTCTTCGACACCCCTCTCCACAAGTCCTTCCCTGGTAACTAAGCAAGTCAAAGGATCTCCCTGAGGGCATTGTGAATGGCTAATCTTATTTCCTGGGATGAAAGCAAATTGACAAGGTAATTATACCCCAGATCTGCAGTTTAAAATACCTCCTGTCCTTTGAACTTATCCCTGGGGGGGTCTTGATGTGTCAGTTCCCGTAAGACAGCATTTTCCTTGAACTGATCTTCCCTTCACATATTTGATATGTAATAACAAAAATTAATACAGCACTTGAGCACTCAGAGCTGGCTGTCTACGTCACAGACATTTCAAGTCCAAATGGGGTTTTAGCCAGTTAGGAGCCGGGTGGGCCCTAGGATATTTCAATGGGATGGCATAGCTGGGATTTGTTATTTACAGGGCTCTCACTACAAGTTAATGTACCCCTTGCAGCCAGTGAGAGTTGTTATATTTTTAAGCCCATTTTCTAAAAAACATGAGCCACATTCACACATACATTTAGACTGGTCTAATCTTACTCTTTTTCAGTGCTATGATGATTCTCCATCAGTCAGATAATTTTTTCTTGTGTCAGTCAGAAATATTTTCTTGTGTCCCTCTGTCAGGTTCTTTCAGCACTTAAACACACTTCTGAGCCGGCCTTCTCATGAGGTCACTAACCCCGCCTTGGTGAATCAAACTCTATATTTTACAATACAGGGTCTCCAAATAAAATATTTAAAAAAACATATGAGATGACCTCACTGACTTTCCCCTCCACAGGTTGACTGGTCAGAACTGGTTTGTGCTCTGCTACATACACACACATAAACAGTTTTTTGATGTAAGTCACTGTACTCAAATCAGAAGTGTATTTGACTCCTAAACCTCGTCTGGACCCTGGTTATCTACACATCAAAGGGTATTCGTGTAATTCAAGGGTTCCCTGGAAATGTATATTGGACCTTCCAGAATTGTCTGGGTCCTCCCTGGCTCAGACATCAAACCTCTGCAATGTCCATTCTGGCCTCTCTTCGACACCCCTCTCCACAAGTCCTTCCCTGGCAACTATGCAAGTCAAAGGATCTCCCTGAGGGCATTGTGAATGGCTAATCTTATTTCCTGGGATGAAAGCAAATTGACAAGGTAATTGTACCCCAGATCTCTGCAGTTTAAAATACCTCCTGTCCTTTGAACTTATCCCTGGGGGGGTCTTGATGTGTCAGTTCCTGTAAGATAGCATTTTCCTTGAATTGATCTTCCCTTCACATATTTGATATGTAATAACAAAAATTAATACAGCACTTGAGCACTCAGAGCTGGCTGTCTACGTCACAGACATTTCAAGTCCAAACGGGGTTTTAGCCAGTTAGGAGCCGGGTGGGCCCTAGGATATTTCAATGGGATGGCATAGCTGGGATTTGTTATTTACAGGGCTCTCACTACAAGTTTATGTACCCCTTGCAGCCAGTGAGAGTTGTTATATTTTTAAGCCCATTTTCTAACAAACATGAGCCACATTCACAGCCCTACTGTGGACATTAACATCAAAATGGTATGATTGTCCCCTTAGACTTCATCTGCCTTGAACTCTTGTCTATTACTAACATCCCAACCTGTTGATGACACGATTTTAATTTCCACAGAAACAGTTTGTGATGTTAATCACAAGAAGCTCATTATGCTGTCAAGTAAAGTCATCAGGACAGATGAAGTCTTGAGTGATAGTGATCCCTGGTTTAATTCAATGTACATAGTTAAAAAAGAAAAAAGATTAAGCTAAAAGCAGAAAATAAAATATATGAATTATGTGTGGATGTGCCAAAATCTTATGATTTTCAGTGTCCCCTGAAATGAGGGGGGCATTGTTTTATCTAGAAATAAGACAGGGGAGCTGCAAATGGAATAAAAAGCTTATGTTGAATGTACCCTGAACACAGGAAAATAAAATTGAAACAACTTTTTGAGTATGGTAGAACCTTTTCTAACGTCATGTAAACATGATTAGTGTGACCAATAACTGTCCCTACTTTGTCATATTAAGACCCACCAACTTTTCTTACTTTTTCCTTAACATATCTGTCCTGAAGAGGGCCTTGTTGGTTGAGATGTTCAAAGTTGAAAAACTTCCCTTTGTAAAGCTATGTGGCTTTGCAAAGTTCCTCATATTTTGCAAAGTCCTGCTTCACAGTAATGATGAATTTGAGACTCTGTGAAGTAAGAACTTCATTGGCAAAGCTCAGTGGCACTTTACAAAAACAGCTGAGTCATTCACCGCTTTACCATGTGACCAACAGACTGCATGGAGCTACAGGTCACATGGTTGCTTGTAACAAGAAACAGACCACTGGAACTATGTTCTGTGCAGTCCCTGCAAGTGTGTTGAGAAGACAGTAACTGTCTATACTGAGCACACATATTAAGTCCTTGCCATTGCTTCCTGTTACGCAAGCACTAAACCTTTTTGTTAACATCTTCTGCTTGGTTTTATTCCTGTCTTTAGTCTATATTTTGTTGCACTGTGTGTGTGTGTGTGTGTGTGTGGGGTTGCAGACTCTTCTCTACAGCCTAGAGTTTTTGCATGCTGCCTCTGCAACAGAAATCATAGTGTCTGTCCAGGGCTCTGGGAGGCTGTATTGCTGGCTGGCTAGCTGGCAGTGAATAAGTAAATCATTTGTGATGTTTTATTTTTTTTGTTAACTCTTTTATTAATTTTTATGCAATTTGTTTTATCTTGATAGTAATATTTTACTGTGTTTTGTGTATTACAATGCATGCTACAGGAGTCACTGCACATTAGAATGAGCAGTAGATGTAAAGGTACAGGTGTGAGGCAGGCAGGAAATCTGAGGTACACAAATAAGGGTGGCATGGGCATGGTATGGCAAGTATTAGAGCAATGCATACTATTGGGCCCTGGTAAGCTGCTTACAGCAGCTGATTTGGCTTCTCCTCTATGAAATGGTGGCAGCCAGAACAAAGATCTGCTAGCAGATATATTCTGCCACCCATCAGCGCCAGTTATTAAATCAGGTGTTTGCAAATTTTAGAAAATTAACTTACAACCTGTATCTTGGTCTGAGAAGCAAGTTGTAGAGGAGTTATGGTGCTGTCTTAGGAAAAGAATCAGAGAAAAAGGAGGACCTGGGAATGAAGGAGGATGAGACAGAGAAGGATGAAGGAGATGATGACATTGTTATTTATCCTTCCTAGGAACCTGAAAAGAAAAAAAAAAAAACTAAAGGTGGGGGATGAAAGAGGGACAAAGTTGTAAAAAGTGAAGGGTAGTCTGGATGACTCGTAACAGAACAAGTGCTCCACAGTCACTGGCTCTGGTGAAGGCAACTGTAATATCTAGAGATTTTGAAAGGCTTGCAAAATCCTTTGTGCGGGACTTTTTCACTACTGAACCACATGATGACACTCTGTCAATGTGTCAGATTTGACAGATGCAAGGAAGCTGTTGCATAAAAGGGTCTCGACCTGGCACAGGTGGGCAGCATGACCCCCTTAAAAATCAAACATATGACTAGTTGGTAGTCTCATCAGTGCAGTTGTAAGCAGGTGACATGAGAGGTAGACAAGGGCCCTCTTCTTCCTCATCTTTCCTTCTCCACTGCTGTTGCCACCTCCTCCTCTGCCTCCTCCCATGGTACTACTGCCCAGAAAAACAGAAGATACAACTCCTCAACTGCATTCACACAGCTGATGGTACATGTGACAGTGTGCCACTCAATTTGCCACAAACGTCTTATGAACTTCACAAACACACCCACTTTATGAAGTGTTTACCGAACTGGTCTAAGACAGGAATACCCTGCAATGTTCTGTGAAGTACAAAGTTGCCAACTTTGTGAGAACTTCACTGGCAAAGTTCAAATGCATTGCTTCTCTTCTTGTAGGTCGAGATGTCAATTATTCTGAGTTAATTGTTTCTTAAATTGTTTATCAATTCCATTAGAGAATGTTTTCAGAAAGGTGACCCCACTGAAGAATGGTTTGTCCCAGAGTGACCTGATGCTGATGTGCTAGGCAAAACTTTAGCAGGCTGATCCTGTGAGCTTGTTTATTGAGAAATTGATTTAGAAATGTTTGCACTTAAGTGACCTCATTTAGGTACAACTCCTAGTTTCCAAGAAGGTCTCCGTGAATAGCAATACGTTATGTACATGGTTATATGTTTCATGAATTGTATTCTTAGTTCCAGGCAAGCCATTTCACTAAATAAGAAAGCAACAATGTTGCAGAAATATACATCAAATGGTACAAGACAGAAGTACAAAGGAAAGGAAGGTGCAAGCCATATTGATTGTAGTTAGTGTTTAGCTACAAGAACAAGGTATGTTCAAGAGCTTGAACACAGTAGATTAAAATTTAATTTCATTTTCACACTCTGGTAGACTTCAATTGGTAGCTTGTTCCAGCTGATTGATGCATTTTTTAATATGATACTAGTGTGCAGAGTTCTTAGGTATTTGATATGCTTCATAGGGTCAGGATCCATTGGTGGAAGGTCAAAACTGGAGGGTGTTAACAGGTGCTGTAGTACAGTTTAAGAGCTGCTTTCAAAATTGGGACAGTTAAGTCACACTAGGGTATTACCAGCCCTAGGATCTAAATAAACAATTAAAAAAATGTTTTTGTACTATTTAAGAAGATTTCAACCTTTTCATGATTCACAATCCTCGAGAGCCTCAAGCTGTAGTTTCAGCCCTGTAATCACAAGAGACTTGATGTGGCAAATCTAATACGAGATAATGCATGACTTAGTACAGTAGTTTTACCTTCGGAATGATGGCCCTGGGTTCAAGGATGTTGGATGGGTTCTTTTTCATTGGCACAGTGCCTTTGCTTGGGGTGACTCCAAACACACAGAGGTACAAGGGTGCTGTTCCTACAGAAATGGAAATAACCAATACACTGAGAGCTTGGAATAACATAGGCAGTACTCAGGATGTATCTGGAAATGAGCTGTTACCAGTTCAGTATGCATTTCCTGGTAAAATGTTTGAAATAAATGCTGAAATGGAAAAACAAACACACTAGTTCTATTGCTCCTTTGGGTAGTAGTTCTTTTTTTTTAATTTCTATTTCTGCTGTTAGGCCCACCAGCCCTGGGGCCCCTCATCTGGTCCCCTGTTGTACTACAGCCCCATCATACTGCTTTCTCTCAGGGCTTACCTTTCCTCCCTTTGTACCTCTGTGGTTTACCCCAGTGGCAGGGCCTGCGGGGGTGGCCCAGTCTCCTCCACAAAATTCCTCAAACAATCATCTAGGAGGCTATAATTTTTTTTTATTTATTGAAATGTTTCAATAGGAAGGCACACTGAACAACAAGTTGGCCATCTCCCGGTGCGACCTTGGGGGGGGGGGGCATGATTGGATGAAGAATTAGAAATACAGTTTAACATTTAACATATCTGAGAAATTAAGCATTCAATTACATTTGTAACAAGACATACAAATAAAAAATATCAGAAATAAACATACAGTTACATTTGTGACATAACATACTGTACAGTTAAATATATCATACCTGTGGAATATGCATTTAATTTTAAGTGGCATATCTGAGGAAACATAGTACAGAAATTTAATGTAGCCTTAGAGCCAACTCCTTGCAAGAATGGATCATGGTTAAGATTATTTAGCAATTATTGAATGAATGAGGTCCAGTGGAGGACATCAAGGAGGGTAGGGGGTAGACAAGGGAAACCAGCTGTGGGAAGGAGAGGATCAAGACAGGGGTGGGGGGACATTACAGGAGAAATGGGAGCACAAAAAAAAAAGATAAGTTGTGAGGAGCAAGATAACACAGGGTTAGTGCAATCTGGGAGTACCTCAGACAGAACAAAAAGTGCAAATTATTAGCTCAAATGAACTAATTCCTTTGATTAAGTGTAGAGGGAGTAGAGAGGGGGCAGGAGAGAGGTGGGGGTAAGGGATAGGGATGGGAAGGATGAGTCATACCTGGAGCTGGCCCCTTCAGAGTGCAGATATTGCTGCCAGTGGCGGAATGAGGTGAGGACTTACTTAATTTACTAGTTCTTTAGCTTGAAAACACCTGTATCAAAGTTTCTGACTCTGGGCCATCACCCAAATTTCCTGTTCTGTCCTTGGAATGAAACTACTGTAAAAAATTGTTGTTTTCCTCATATGTACAATATATCTACAATCTCTTATTTCTAGTGACATACTGTACCTTCTGTGTGGGTTTGCCCATGTTAATTTGTGGAGCTTATTATCTTTTTATTGACAAAAAGGTGTGTGACACATAACATCTCTTCTCTAGTGATTGTAAATTTAGAATGTTTATTCCTTTTTTTATAGGATTCTTCTTTTACCAAAACTCTACTTATTATTTTCTAGAGAGAGTCCAATTGTTTCCTATCTTTCTTTTGTAAAACTGGAGTGCAACACATAGCTGGCATACTTCATAACTGGTCTAGTTAAAGTTTTGCAAACAGTTAATAACTCATCCACAGATAAACTGACACTCTTTATCACTGTAAGGAAATAAATGCATTTATTTGCTTTACTACAAATTTCTTCCACACGAGGGCTCCCATTTCAGTTTATTTGAGATCATTACACCTAACAATTTGGAATTTCCTATGATTGCCAATTTCTCAGAGTCCCCCCCCCCCCCACAAAAACAAACTACTGACCCATGCTAAGGAAAGGGAAACATTAGAGTTTTGCTTTAGTTAATCATTAAGTTCTATATGTCATTATTCATCCAACAAGTCTAAATCTTTGTATGCTGCCTACCAGCCCCGTGGTATGCTGCCTACCACCTTCAAAGTGTAGAATAGTCCACATAAATAATGTGCTTACCATTTGTTTGAATATCATTAATCATCATCAAAATTAAAAAGGGGCCTAACTTTATACTCTGCGGCACTCCTCCTTTTACAGGCAGCCACTGTGATCTGGAATTCGCAGTCTTCACTACCTCGGTCCTATTAAACACATAAGCAACATCTGCAGCTGTGCTTCTGAGCTGCATTTTGATACACAGTCCTGTGCATGACTTACAAAAACCTAGCACTAGATAAACAAAAACTACTGTAATGCTGCAGTGGCTGCTCTGTTTACTCATGTTTTCTGTTCTTTTTCTGCCACAGAAGTCAAGCTGCTCACAAATGGATCCTGAAGGACATCAGGTGTAGCATCTCCTGCTGGTAGTACTCATAGCTTACTAGTTAGTACTGTGTGCTGGCCAAACTGATAGGTACAGGTGTGTGAAGTCAGGAAACTTTGCTTTGGGAAAATCTTCCCGAAGTTTCCTGACTTTGTATAGTGCAAAGTGTCACTTCCCATAGTACTCCACCCAGTAAAGTGGCTACATCACAATGCAAAGGCTATGCAAAGTGACACTTCACCAGTGAAAGTGCTGGTGAAGTGCCAATATGCCTACTTTATACCAGGTGAAGAACACTCTACTAGCAAAGAACTACGCAAAGTGTGGACTTAAAAAAACAGCAACCTTTTTTCAATTGAAACCCACCCTCTACCCACTGTGCACACATCACCACCCTCCACCCAACTCCCAGATCATTTTCAGATATATCCCCCCACTTAACACCCGGCCAGCACCCACCTCCCTCCTTCTCTCTCAGCCCTGATGAAACAGATCATGATAATAGTAGCCATCCACAATGTTACACAAAATCTCATTCCTCTACCCACCCACCCACTCCAAACAAGTAACCCCACCCTCCTTTACCCTGTTCCATCATCCAAACCCTATAATTCAACTAACCACCCTAAGAAGCACTAATCCTCTGTCCTTCCCAGAAGACCCCAGAAAGTGAAAGGATACTGCAATCTGCAGAAAAGAAATGCACTCCTCCTCATTGGAGCAGTCACCTCATCTTCTCTTTTCAGTGCTGAAACCAATGATGAATGAATGAATGATGACATCCTCCTGAGTGGTAAAATCTGATTTCTGACATTCAACCAAGCACACATTACTACTCAGGGGGATGTAATCGTTCATTCATCATTCCATTCAGCATCGAATAGCAAAGATGATCTGACTGCTGTCATGGGGGAGTGCATTCCTTTTCCACTAGTGGCCGTATCCTGTAACTTCTTGGGGGCTTGGAGGATGGTGGGAGGAGAGAAGGTGGGTGCTACTGAGGGACAGAGTGGGGTGGTTAGTTGAATTATGGGGGTTGGGTGATGGGATTGGGGTGGGTTGGTTACTTGTTTGGGTGGGTGAGTGAACAGAATTTTGTATTGTGGGGTTCTGCTATTATAAACATCTATTTCACTGTGACTAAGGTGTAGAAGGGAGATGAATGCTAGCAGAGGCTGGGTGGGTGATGTTAAAATGATCTGGAAGGTTGGTAAGTGGTGGGCCATGCATGCACAGTGAATGATTGGGGCAGGTTTGAATTGAAAAAAATGAGTTTTAGTTAGAAAACAAATGCTCTGCTAAGTGGTTCCATGGACATAAACTGTAGGCAGCACTTTCTTTTTTTCTCTTCCACACTCCTCTGCAGCAGCTGGAGGGATCTTTCTCTCTTAGGTAATCACTGACCCATGGGCTGAGGCTCTGCTCCTGATATCCTGAACAGGAATGTCTCTGTCTCCTCTCCTCTACCTGCAGAGCTTGCAGGTTAACTTCCTGCAGAGCCCCAGCTCCTTCTAATTCATTCCACACAGCAAATCTGGGACTTTTTCTCCAAGTCATCCCTCTTGGCTCTCAGCTTTACTCGGTCACTCCTCGGCCATCTGATCCTCAGGGGTAGACTCAAGCTTTGTCTGACTGTACTATTGATGTGCTGTTCTTGGGCTTACTCTTCTTTACCTATGACCCCACAATGATGTGAGCAGGGTCAAAAGATACTATTGTTTACATCTTCAGAGCTGCCACAGAAAGTGGCCCCTGTTGCAACCATGGTGCGGTCACTGAGTGCCATTCATGGCATTAAGAAGAAAACTGCCACCACTCACATGCTGTCCCCAGTCCACTGTCACTCAATAGGGACTGGGTGAAATTCACTGGCATCTGGCACAGCTGATGAATGGGAGACATCTGATCCTAGGAAGGGAGCACAAGGTAAAAGCCTTCAGCATTGGGAGGGTGTTACACCCTCAAGGCAGCATTCTGGTAATGCTGAGGAATGGGGCTTCATCTTGTTCAATGGATATTATGAAATGGATGGTCCAATTCCTCAAATGTCATTGGTCAAGACCACATTCAGCCTGGATGATATCTAGAGGTACCCTTAAGTTAACCCATGGTTCACTGTCCTGACACACACCTGCCTGGGCATTATTGCCTGGCAGGTGCAGTGTCCTGATAGCGATCATGCCAGTGGGTACATGCCCAATGGTGTTACGTGGCAGGGTAAGGTAGTGGATGTGACGGCTTGCTACCTTACCCCTGAAAACAACGTCAGATCAGGAAGCTGTCAGAGCATCCCCCATGGTGTGGAGGGCTGGAGTACAGGCAGCTCAGACAGTGTATGCCATTGGACCCGGGTTCTGGTTCAGCCACAAATGTTTGCCCCCCGTAACTGTTAGTTTTTTACACAGGGGTCCACTCCCCTTCAGATTTAGTTATTTTAGTTACAGGGAGAGTAGGGGGCTTTGCTCCCCACATGGGGGATGTGGGGGCCACAGCCCCCGGCATTGAAAGAAATGGCATTTGTTGCCATGTTGCCCTACATTACGTCAGGCAAGTTGTGCTGTCAGGTTTGTCAATTTGTTTTATCTGGACTCGGTATCCTGAGCGTCAGAATACTGAGTTTCCAGATAACATAGTATATCCTATCTCAATACATAATCCCGGTCTAAAAGTAGGTCATGTCATTGGTCAACAAAATCATCATAAAATATTTCTTAAACTAACTTTTTAATTTTTATAATGAATAGAAAAATGGATCCTTTTCATAATTGCAATAATATACTCCAAGTTGTGCAAGATCAAGGGATATTTTCATTTCTGAGGTGGTTAAGTCACTTGACCTATGGCCTCATGCCTGACAGAACACCTGAGGTGGGATGATGTCCCGTGATATCATAAACCTTGTTGTAGGTTATTGCTTAAGTGTAGCAGAATTGAGGGAACTTGATGGCTCAGTGGATTGGTAGTGGGCTAAGGAGCCTTTCACCTCCAGATTACTGGTTCAAATCCAGCACAGGTCAGTAGTAACCAAAAGCTATTATCATCTGAGGGCTGTCCAGTGGTCTATGTGAAATGAGTTGTGGTGGTTTCACAAAAGAAAGAAGATACTCTCCAGGACATTGTGAATGAATGCTCTGCCTCACTAGGGCTAGCACGCAAAAACTTGGGAAAGCCTGATGAGGCTGATATAGACAGAGCAACCCAAATCTGGATTAGACAACATGGTGTAATGGGGTCCCAGTGTCTGGCTCACTTGTTTGGGAGAAGGCCAAGTGATCTACTAAAGAACTGTATGGCAATGCTTGCAAGTTTAAAATCACCGACAGGCTGGCTCTGGCACTTTTAGTGCAGGCATGGTATCTGTTGTGTTTATATCACAGGTGACCAAAGGTTCAGTGATGATGTAGCTGCTTCAGAAGTCAGTCTTCAGCTAAAAAAAAAAATTATTGAGGACTGTGGGCAGACGCCTGAACAGGTGTATAACTGTGATGAGACTGGCTTTTCTGGCGGTGTCTGCCAGATGTCACTTTGGCCACCAAAACAGATATCAGTTCCCCAAAGAATTTTGTGGTCTGCAAGGACTGTGTCTTATTCTTATTCTGCACAACCAATGCAGGAACGCACAAAATCAAACCCTTCTGTACTGGGAAGTACAAAACTCCTAGGTGTTTTCATCATGTTAGCCTTGGTGTACTACTCATGGATTATGAGAGCAGTGAGAATGCTTGGATGACCACAGAAATTTTTAAACACTGGTTTTATAACTTTCATCCTTTCAGTGCATGTCCATCTAAAGAAGACCTCCTTCCACGGCTCCACTACTGATGAACCAGGGCCCTAACCACCCACCAGAGGCTGAGTTAAAATCAAGAGACAGCTATATAAAAACATTATTCCTGCTAAAAATACCAAAGACTGAATCCAGCCACTAGATGTGGGATTAATTAACAACTTTAAAAAGCATTATAGGAAGCCAGCTACTGGGAGACCTGGTCAATGCTAGTGTAGGGACAAAGGTGACTGATTTTCTGAAGAGCCTTAACCTCAAGAATATCATTCACCTTGTGGGTGAGACATGGACAAGTGTTGTAGAGAACAAAATTAAACACTGCAGGAATGCCACCCTCTGTCCTAGTAAAACCTGATTGATTGAAAATTCAACCAATAAGGTTTTACTAGGAGTAAAGACATCACCATTTATTCATTCATTCACACTATTACAAGATACCAGTCAGCACTGAACACAGCAGACACTCAACACCGGGGGACTGTTTACTTTATCTGCAGGTTGACTTTGTAGGTGTTGATGGGGGGTAGTAGGTAGCGGGGACCAGAAAGGGGCTGGGTGGGAGACTAGGTGTTTGCATTAAAGACAGTGGGACTTGGGTGAGAGGAGGTGGGTGGAGTATATTTGGCCCACAGATGAGGGAAAGCAGAGGGTAAGTGGTACAATAATAACTTTTATGTTCTTGGGTGGAGGGATGGGGGTGGTTTCATAGCACACTGGGTGTGGGGGGGTTTAAATAAGAAAAAAAATTAAATCCACCTCGGAAGTTGGCAGTTAATTTTATTTTATTTATTTAGTTTTTGTTGACAGGGTAAGTGCACTAGACAAATTCTGCCTATTTTCAGGCACAACCCGGGGGAGGAGGATACAGATGAATGCCAACTGACCTTGAACCAGATTAAGCTGTTGGTGATATTTTTAGTGAATGTTTAACCGTGGAATTCAAAACTTATTGCGTAATTGCGGAATATTGGGGATTAACACCAACTTCATCAGCAAAGTAAAAATTTACATCTCTAGTGACAAACATTATTGACAAAAACTTTCTGACTCATGACCAGCTGATAGATGATGCAATTGTCACAGCAGTAGTAAACTGCATGCTCGGAGACAGCAGTGAGTGAGAGGAAGAGGAAAGACTACAAGAGGCTGATGAGCAATAACAAGCGGTGAGGCTATTGCAGCTATAGAGAAAGGGCTGTCATAGTTGAAGTGTGAGGAGGAAGGTTCTGCATCAGTCAGTTGCTAACATACATAAAGGACCATGCTGCAAGAAAGAAAGTGCAACTGAAACCAAGTGGCATTTGGAGGACTTAAGGGAAATAATTAAATGTATAAACAGCATTACATTTTACTTCCTGGTGAATCAAAGTGCATAAAATAATATTTTTTTAAGTAACGTCAGTGTTTGTCAGCTGATTATATGCTGCTCTCATGGTAACAAAGTGGTAGCTATATCATATTTGATCATTGGCTCTGGATGTATTCATTATTGTGAGGGAGGACTGTATTATATTAATATGTATCTGTATATGATGTAATATGTTCAGTATGTAATATCTGTTCTATTTCACATCTCTAACCTGCTACAACTGTCCTCTTACCCCAGCTCACCTCCCTTCTTTCCCTAATCAATATCTACTAGCAAGCCTCCCTCCCCCCCCCCAGGTGTCTGTTGATCCCTTCCCATTTTCACTTCTTTCTACCCCTCTCCCCCACCACATTATACACCTCTGGCTGTCCTGCCTGTTCTTCAGGCTCTCTAACTCTGAGCAACTCTCCTCTGATCTCTTACTCTCCCCCATCTCCTCCTTTGTTATGCTCCTCTGGCTAACTTCTCTCCTCATCTACCTCCCCTACTCTTCCCCCACCTCCTCCCTTACTCCCCCACTTGTATGCCCCTGTCCTCTCCCATCTCCTTTTCCTCCCCATCCCCTCTCCTCTCATTCCCCTCTCATTCCTACTCTTTCTGTCTCCTCCCCTCCCCTCCCTCTCCCAGCTGCCCTATTTTCCTACCCTCCTACTTATCCTATCTTCCCTGGCCTCCTTCCTACCCCCCTTCTCTCACACTGAATTCCTCCACTGCTCCCTCCTCTCCAACTACTGCTACTCTCCTGACCTCAGCTTCAGTCCAAAAAAGTGTAAGCCACCATCCTTCCTAGCCCTCCTCCTCTTCTTCTTCCTCCTGCTCCTGGCTGATGATGTGGAGCCTAATCCTGGTCTCCCCACCTCCTCCCTTCTCTGTGCCCAAAGGTCTTAGTTTTTTTCCATTTCAACACACACAGCTTCCTCCCAAAGTTAGAGTCCCTCAAGGTATGGGCCTTGCAACACTCCCAGACATCTTTCGTATATCTGAAACGTGGCTCACCTCTATAGTCCCAGGTCCGCTTCTTCCTCTCCCTGAATTTCACCTTTTCTGTCAGGACAAAGTTAAACATGGTGGTGGTATTGCTATTTATACCTGTCAGCATTTCCTGTTCTAACACCATCAAAGAGGCCATCCACTTCTCTCATGAGTTCTTACTGCTCAAACTCTCTCTCCCCTCCACCTTCCCTATCTTCGTCGGCGTCCTTTATGCCTCCCCAGAGATCCCTGACTCCTTTCTCCTTGACTCCCTCTCCTCACTTGCATCCCTCTCTGCCTCTTGTGAACTTATCTTTCACAGTGATTTTAACCTAAACTGGATCTCCCCAGACTCTAAGCCTATCCAGCACTCCATCAAATCATTGAACCTTTCCCAATCAATTTCTGAGTCTACCAGGCTTAATACCCACTCTTGAAACCACTCTCTCCTGGACTGGGTACTATGATCTCGCCCACACTGAGTCTCTTCCAGTGGCATGGTCCCAAATGTATTCAGTGATCACTGTCTCATCTATTGTATTAGAAAAACGTGCCCCCGGAATCCTCCCCAAAATACATTTGGCACAGATTCCTAAGGTCCCTCAACAATGATGCTATTTTGAGTGACCTAGCCTCTGCAGACATGTTCCAGTCCACTCTGCCCAATATGTCGATACAGCCCTAACACACTTTACTGCCATCCTCACTCACTCCTGGAACACCCACACGCCCGTCAAAAGAACAAGAGTGAAATGCTCCTATCACCCCAGATTACACCTGACCTCCTTTTTTTATGTTTACAATTTTACTGAGCCAGAATTAATAAAAATAAAAACAATAAAGTTACATTTGCAATCTACAAACACATTACAGGATACGATAGTACAAAAAGGAATGCATATTAGTCTGTCACTGGTTCTTCCTTTGCCTCCACAATGGATATAGTTCCTTCATTTACAACCTAATTACCCTTTGAAAGTACTGTATAATGCTCAGTGAGATGCTGGAAAAACTAGAATTCTCCAATCCCGTTAGGACACCTCATCCCAGACTTTCTACAGTGCACATAGTTCATCCTCAGAAGACATATAAAATACCCATTATTGCCATTTCATCTCAGATTGAGCAGTAGGTCCCTGTAAAGATACTTTAATACGTTCCATAATGTATATGTCTTTCAAAATTTGATGCTATGCCTCTACTGTGGGAGAGTCCAGTTTTCTCCATAAACGAATAATAGCCTTTTTGGATGCTATTAAATATATACATATACATGGAGCATGGGGCGACTATTGTGCTGGTGGAGGGATAGGTAAAAGAACCATGGTAGGAGATACTAACTCCCCATCGAGGAAGAGTTTGTACATCTGTTCTGATATGTCCTTTTAGAATGATATCAACACAGGACATGACCAAAACACATGGGTGTAATTGGCCTGGGATACATTTCATCTCCTTGAGCTATGCAAAACTAGGGACCTAACTTGGGCCTACTGTAGAGCTTCCCACTCTGACTATGACCACCAGCAGTACAAGTCCCTTAGAAGCTCTTGCACCAAGGATATCCGAGCGGCTAAGGCCCACTACTTCAACTCAAACCTACATTGCAACTTACCTCCCCTTCCAACTTTCAGAAAGTAATCCACTCCCTCTTTGACCCACACTCCAGCCTACACCCCCCTCAAGTAGATGGCTCACAAGTCTCCGTCCACCTTGCTGTTGCCTCCCTTATTAACAATTTCTGCACAACATGTGCTGCTCCCTCTCAGTGTTCAACCACTCCTTCCCTTCTGCCACAGCTCACCTCATCTGCTGGTTTTCACTTCCCTCTGTCTCCCCTCAGATCTCTCAACACCTCAAAATACAGCCCTGATGGCTTAGACCCCAACTCCTCTGCATATCAGCCACCGCAATGCTCCTCCTGCTCACCCACCTTTTGAATCTCTCTTTCTTTCTCTGTACCATCCCCTCACCTGGAAAACTACCACGGTACTCCCCCTCCACAAAAGGGGGTGATCCATCATTCACAGGAAACCATAGACCTGTCTCTCTCTCCTTCCTTCCCTTACTAAACTGCAGGAGTCACTAGTCCACTCCAGATTACTTGACTTCTTTGACTCTTCTTCCTTCCTATCATCCTTCCAGTCTGGTTTCAGAAAAAAAAACACTCCACAATCACCTCCCTTCTCCGTATTACTGATTCTATCATTACGGGGATGGTCCAGGGTCTCATCACTATGGCTGTTTTTTATAGATCTTGCTAAGGTGTTCGATTCAGTATCCCACCCTCTCCTATTAAACAAATTGGCCTCAGCTGGTCTCTCCACTCCTACAGTTCAGTGGTTCCACTCCTACCTGACTAACCGCCAGCAAGCTGTGCAGGTGGGTGGTGCTCTATTCCCCCATTCTCATTCTCACAGGAGCCCCCTGGGCTCTATCCTGAGCCCTGTACTATTCCCAATCTTTTTAAATGACCTCCCTTCATCTGTGTCTCCTCCCTTATTCATATTTATGCTGATGACAGTGTCACCTACGGATCTGGCCTCTCCACATATATAGTTGCATCCTCACTCCAACATGATTTCAGTAAGGTACTATGCTGGTTTCAAGCCAACCAGCTTAAAGTAAATACCAGGAAGACAGTGTCCATGACCTTTGGCACCAGCCAAAAGCTAGCAAGGCTATCTCCTGTTCCTGTCTTCTCCACCCTTGATGGTACCTAACTGGAAGTAGTCCACACTTATAAATACCTCAGTGTTTGGCTCAACAGTAACCTAGACTTCTCCACACTCATTGATGTCATACACTCAAAGCTTCACCCCAAACAAGGCATCCTTTACTGTAAGAAGGACTGTCTCCCTTCTAAAGTCCACATGGACCTCTGTTTTGTGTAAATGATCCTCCTAATGTTTGACTATGCAGATGGAGTCTGCAGTGCAGCCCTTCCCTTCACTCTCACCAGAAACATAGAATTTGATAGCAGATAAGGACCACTTGGCCCACCTAGTCTGCTCTTTTCCCAACCTAATCTATAAGATACAGATCCTAGTTAACCAACAGCCTACATCCTCCTACCTCAACTAGAATTGCCTTATATTTGTCCCATGCATTTTTGAATTCCCCACTATTTTGACTCCATGACCTCCTCAGGAAGGCCATTCCATACAACCACAACCCTCTCCATGAAAATATACTTCCACACATTACCTCTAAGCCGTCTTCAAATTGTGCCCCCTCATTCTTGCACCTCTCTTTTCCTGAAAGATGATACCCTCTTGGACTTTGTTGATTCCCTTTAGGTACTTGAAAGTTTCTATCATGTCCCCCCTCTCCCTCCTTTCCTCAAGGGTATGTCTTCTAGTGCAGACCCTGTACCATTTTAGTTGCCCTCCTCTGGACAGCTTCCATCCTGTCTATGTCCTTGTGGAGATGGGGTCTCCAGAACTGCACCCAGTACTCCAGATGGGGTGTCATCAACTGTCTGTATAGAGGGATAACAACTTCTTGTTTTCTAGTGATGATGCCTCTCCCTATGCATCCCAGTACCCCCCAGCCCTCCTTACTGCCTTCTGACATTGCTTGTCCACCTTTAGGTCATCTGATATGATTACCCCCAGGTCCCATTCCATTTTTGTTGTTGTTAGTATCTCATCCCCCATTGTGTACTCTTCCCCTGGGTTTTTTTCCCAGGTACATTATTTTTGCACTTCTTTGCATTGGGTCTAAGCTGCCATACATTTGACCATTCCTCTAACCTTGCCAAGTTCCTTCTCATCCTTTCCACCCCCTTGTGTATCAACCCTGTTGTACATCTCTGTGTCATCCACAAAGAGACATACTTTTCCTTCCAGTCCCTCTGCAATGTCACTTAGAAAGACATTAAAGAGAACCGGTCCCAGTACTGAACCCTTTGGTACCCTGCTGGTAAACCCACCCCTTTCTTCAGAGTGGACTCTGTTCACCATTACCCTCTGCATCCTGTTGTCCAGACAATTTTTTATCCAATCTACTACCTTGGGACTCAGTCCAAGGCTGGCTCACTCATATATTAATCTTTTGTGGGGGACTGTGTCAAATGCCTTGCTAAAGTCTAAGTAGGCAATGTCCACAGCCTCTCCCTGGTCTACTACAGTACAAGTCACAGTAAACTGTTCCTCCAATGAGTTTTTCTAGCATTTCTGATTGAGTTGCATAAGTGTTGCTGGATCCAGCACAAAGCCTTGAACAAACTGCTTCTTAAGAGTTAAAATGTAGCTTTGCACTGCACTGTGACTGGACTGCAGATGCATTCCAACTGAATTGCAAAAACATTCTACAAACATTGCTCTTTAGCTGGTTAAGCATTGAAAAGTAATGCAATATGAGCTGACAATGAATTGACAACTCAAGAAAACAATGCTAAACCAACTCATTGATGTAACAGTTTAATGTGACTTGTACTGTACTTTGGTCACTCAGTCAAAGAAATCTATTAGATTCATCTGACATGTCCTTCCCACTGTGAATCCATGCTGCCTTGGGTCCTGTGCCCCGCTGGCCTCTAGGTACTCAACAATTCTTTCCTTCAGGAGTGATTCCATCATTTTCCCTATCACTGAGGTCAAACTAACAAGTCTGTAGTTTCCTGCCTCTGCCATGCTCCCACTTTTGTAAAGTGGAATCACATCCACCCTCCTCCAGTCCTCAGGTACCACCCTATCCTCCCATGATTTGTTAAGGAGGGTAGTCAGTGGTGTCACTAGATCTACCCTTAGTTCTTTTAGAATTCTGGGGTGAATCCCATCAGGCCCCATTGCTTTGTCCACCTTCAGTTTTAAGAGTTCTTTCAGAACCTGTTCTTATGTGAATGGACTGGTATCAACCCCCCTATCCAGAGTGTTTCTATTGTTTGGTTTAGGTACCTTTCCCTCCTCTTCTTTTGTGAATACTGAGCAGAAGCATTAATTCAGTATCCCTGCTTTTTCACTGTCACCCTCTGCCCATATTCCCTCCCCTTTATTAAGCCTCAGTATCCCTCCTTTGGTCTTTCTTTGCTCTCAAATTTACCTATAAAAGGTTTTATCCCCCTTCTTAACAGAGTTGGCTAGCTTTTCCTCAGTTTGGGCCTTTGCTATTCTGACTGCCTTCCCTGCCTCCTTCTGCTTCAACTGATATAGTTCTCTGTCTCGCTCCTTTTGTGTTTCCTTATATTTCCTGAATGCTGTCCTTTTCTCCTTAACCTTCCTTGCCACCTCTATTGAGAACCATAGCGGTTTTTTCCTTCATTTTGTTTTGTTGATTTGCTTTACACAAAGACTTGTTGCCTCTGTGATGGCAGTTTTGATTTTTCCTCATTGTTTCTTCATCCCTCCTTCTTGCCTGTTTGCTAGTGCTTTTCTGAGACACTCTTCCAATTTTGCCAAAGTCAGCCCTCCGAAAGTCCAACACCCTTGCTTTTGTATGGCTTGACTCCACAGCTGTGTTTATTGTTAACCACACTGTTTGGTGGTCACTTGTTCCCAGATGGCTACCCACTTCCATATCTGAGATCCTCTCTCCATCCCTGTTTGAGAGTACCAGGTCTAAGACTGCTCCCTCCTGAGTGGGTTCTAATACTAGCTTCCTGAGGCATGCCCCCTGTGGGGCATCGAGAATGACTCTGATCTTGAATATGGCTGCAGTAAAGGTGCTCCAGTTAACATCTGGCATATTCAGATCCCCATCAACAATATCTCTCTTTTTTCTGCCATTCTAAGGATTCCTTCTATCATTTCCTTGTCCATTGCCCCCCCTTGAGATGGGGATCTGTAAACAACCTCTGTGCAGATTTTGGTGCCATTTCCTGTCTACCTGGTGACCCACAGTGCCTCCACCCCTCCCTGTTTGCCCTTTAGTTCTGTTGCTTTGATTCCTTCCCTTATGTAGAGAGCTACTCCTGCTCATCTTTTACCCTCCCTATCCCTCCAGTAGATTGTGTACCCTGGTATGTTGACATCCCAGTCTTGGTTCTCATGTATCATGTTTCTGTGACTGCCATGATATCCAGGCACTTCCATCAAGGTCACAAGTTCAGAGAGCTTGTTACCCAGACTATGGGCATTGGTACTCATTGTCCTCCATTTTTTAATGGCCTTGCTCCTTTTTGGCCCATCCCTGTCCTTTCTGCTTTTGTCTTTTTCTCCATTTACCCCTGTCCTGCTCCCTATTGACTTTTCTACCTTTGTGTCTACTTCACTAACTACCCAGTTTTGTCGGGGGGGGCAGTATTTCCCTGCTTCCCTACAATGCCTCCCCCCTTGGCCAGTTTAAATGCTTGCCAATGAAGCATTTAAACCTATCATCTAGGATCCTGGTTCCCCTCTTGGACAGATGCAGACCATCATGCCAGTATAGGCCTGTATCCCTCCAGGTGGATCCCAGTCCCCAATTAAGCCAAATCCCTGAGCTCTGCACCAGTTTTTCAACCAGTCATTGAATCCCATGGTGTGGAGTACCCTAGCCTCATCCATGCCATAGACAGGTAGCACTTCCAAGAAAGTTACCATGCTTGCTGCTTTTCTAAGGTCCTTCCATAATTCCACAAACTCCTGCTGCACTGCTCTGATCCCATTCCCAGCCAAGTAATTTGTCCCTAGGTGGACAATGACACCCAGTTACCTCCCCATACAGCTGCTCCCATGATCCTAAGAATTCGCTTCCTGTCCTTCCAAGCCATGGCTCCGGGCAGGCACCTTACCTCCCTCTCCCCTGCCTCCCCCAGTTCTACACCCCTAATGATTGAGTCCCCTACCAGGAGTTGTTTCCTTCCACTGTGTGGTCCCATGCCACCCTCCTGTGGGTCTTCTTTGTGGAGGTTCCCAGCATCTTCTTTGGTCTCCACTGTGGGTGCCTCCATAGAGGAACCACTCTCTTCCAGAATGGTGAATGAATTGGGAAGAGGCACAACTGGAGGGATGTGCCTCTGTTCTACCACCCTCACCCTCCCTGAGCCCACCATGGTTCAACTGTGCCTCTTTCTTGGCAACCTCTGAGGCAGTAGTGGTGGTCTGGGTGGTCCCTGGGTGGGGGAGGAGGTTTCCTGAATCCTCTTCAGGTCAGCATGAAGATGGGCAACCTCTTCCCTCAGACCAGAGAGGTGCCTGTAAACAGGGCACCAATGCAGCCTCCAGAATGTCTCCCAGAAAACTGCCACTCCGCAGCCAGTGCATTGCACCACTCCCCACATGTCTGTCTCCCTTCCTGTTAAAAATAGTTTTTTTTTTTTTTTAGTGTGTGCAAGTGTGTGAGTGTCTTTACCTGCTATTCAGTGTGCTGTGCCTTTAAGGATATGAACAGGTGTATGTCCTTTGCACTATTGGGGAAGTGATGTCAGAACCCCTGATATATGATGCACTTGGGGCAGGTGGTGTGAGAAGCAGGGTGGGTGGGACTAAACCAGTGTCCTCCAGAAACAAGTAACTACAGCTCTGTCCCACCACCCTGGTGAGTACCTTCTTCCCTTTCAAACACCTATTTCACAGAGTTTAAGTAACCGGTCTAGTCACAAACGACTGCAAATACTCTCCAGCTAAATTTCCTCACTGGCAAATAAAAATTACACTAAGAAAAGTCAACCCCCAAAACAGAGAACCAAAACATTGACTTCTACCTACTTACACAGGCCCCAAAATTAAGAATTCAGTTCAGTGTACTCTATTAAATCACCTTCTTGCTTTAAGGAAGCTGGTGGCTGCTCTCTCTCTCTCTCTTTCAGCTACAGCAGACAGATTCCACTAACAACTCTTGTTTTAATTCCACAGTTAGGCTGGACACCCTCTGTAATGCCTTCTGTCACTTTGCTACTAACTCTCCTCCTTTCACACATCACTGTTGCCTTTATTCCACTTTTTCTTTTGCTCCCTTACCCTCATGCCACCTTTCCCATTGCTCCTCCCTTATTGGAAAATACTGGTTCACCTCCTTCCCCTACTATCTATATTCTGTACTCTCCTCCTCTGCTCACTGCTCCTATCCCCTTTGCTCTAGAGATTCCCATTCCTTCTCAGTTCCTCACCCTCACCCTCACCCTCACTCTTGCGCTGGTCAGGCTGCCTTCTCTTACCATCCCTCCTCCCTATGGAACTGGCTCCCTCTTCTTCTTTGCCATGCCTCATCCCTACTATCCCTAAAGTGGTTGCTAAAGTCAACCTCCCCCCATTTGCTTCTGTCTCTTCCCCTTCTAACCATCCCTTCCCCTTCTCTCTCCTCAAGCTGCCAACCCGATCCCTATGTGCCTACCCACTCCCCTCACCTTCTTGCCCTTGTCTGAGGGTTTTGCCTCACTCCAACTTATACCTGTCTGATTCCCCCCCAGCCTGCACACCTTTGTAGAATCCTCAAGTGACACCAATGTACGGTAGTGCTGCCTTTTTTACCTCTGTGTAGTCCTACCATGATTTTTTCTACCACTGTATTACACATTAATAATGCTGTTTCTTGCACTTCAGTTTTACTGTAATTGCTGCTTACTTTGTTCCCCTTTCCCCTTCTTCGAGCCACACCTGGAAGCAAACCTTTACTCAGTGTGCCATCCCTGTTACCAAACTTTTAAATAAATGAATAAATAAATACATACATAAATAAATAAAAATAAAATATATCACCCTGAAAAATGGTGGCCTACTACTTTTAGTAAATTTAGTGCAGACAGCTTCCTTCCCCGATTCTACTATTGTATCCTTGCACAAGATGTATCCCAGTTCCTTACTTAGCATTATCAGAATGTTGTTTTGGAGGTGAAGCTGCAGCTTGAGGTTCCAGATTAGTTCAAGGTGTGAAACATAAAAAGATTGGAATGTTCTTAAATACTGAGTGAGAAAACATTTTTTTTAAGATTTCTTTTTTATAATGGATTATTTAGACTTTGGGACAGGCAGCATACTGGTGTGACTTTCCTGTCCTAGAGTAAAAGAAAACACACAAAAGAAATGCTCTTTCTACTGACTAATGTTAGCAGACTGGAAGGGTACTTCTTAAGAAACTTTTCTCTCATGCCCTGACGATAGAGGGTCAGGCTGCCTTCTCTTACTGTCTCCCCTCCCTAGATAACTGGCTTCCTCCTCTTCTTTGCCATGCCATGTAGTAGCATTCTGCCATCGAATGCCTATGCTATGGAACTCCCTCCCTCCCTCCAGACATCCAGCTCACACCCTCATCCCAGCATCTAAGCTCCCTCATAAATGCCCATTTCTCCTCAACATGTTCCTACGGCTAGGTTTAGTTTTTATCTTTTCACCTTGGCCTGGTTACACAACCCTTGATATGGCTTCAGTCCTTGACCTTTGTTGTCCTGTTTCACAAGTTGCTACATATAGAGCTATTAAGTAACTACTTATTCCGCTACTGTACAATTTAATCTTTAGCTCTATATTATTGTACTCTGTATCTATTGTACCTTTGCCCATGTATATGTATGATTATTGTTGCATTTTATACTCTGTATTCTACTGTACCTGTTATGTTCTCCCATGCCCCCTTCCCCCAGGTCACACCTGGCATAGAGCAGTACTCTGCTCAGTGTGCCCGCCTGGTAAAACTTTTAAATAAATAAATAAATACATAAATATTATTGCGAGTTACTGTGCACAAGTTATTTACATCAGATATTAGGGTGGGAGTTGTAAGATTAGGGATACAGCAAAAAACACAGAATAACTAGTTGCGTCAAACAATATCAGGCAGAACATATTCATTTTCAAAAGTAGACTCTTATTCTTTTTATTTCTTAGGGGTTTTTATTTTTGATGTGCTCATTAGATGATTTTCTACTAAATAGTATTGGGTGTGATATGAAAAGCTGTGCTTTACATTGAAGCAGGCACACCTAGCACTATTCCTCCCCCTATGTCATCAACATGTGACCTCACCCCTTGTCGTATCACAAACCCTGCTGCCTGTTTGGTAACCTGTGTCATAAGTTACCAATTGAAAGCAGAACATTGGCTCTTCTTAGTGACTAGTGATGTCACAGTCAGTGAGGTCTCAATATTGATGATGTACAGGAAAAAATAGAACTGACTGTATCAGCCTCCAGGTAGAGTGCTGTTCCTCACATCACACCTGGTACTGTCAGGTAGAAAATCTTTCAAGTGGCAAAACAAAAAAGAAATAAGAAAACATTACTTACCATACTAATCTTGATTCTTCTGAGGGAATCTTACTGTATTCTGACAAATGCAGTATGGTCTCACCATAGGACTTCCCTGGAGCCAAAATGGTTAATAGAACCTATGCTAACAGTGGAATGTTAGGCTCGAGCTCAATTTTCAAATCACTGTCCTTGCTTGCACTTCCTGCAACTGTCAGATTCTTACAAAGCATGCAGAAGCTAAAAAGGCATTATCTAACAAAGCTAAGCTAACAATTAGTAGAACCCTTGTCAGGGGAAAAAAACATCCCTTGAGTAAAAGAGGGCATCACTAAGACTCAAGTCACAAATGCCCAGTAAACTACTAGGTACCCACAGGTTTCCAACTTTAGTAGTACAGACAGTATGTAGTGCCTTGTAGGTCCTAGCAGGGGAGGAGGGTGGGAGCTTAGAATACAGTAAGATTCCCTTCGAAGAAACAAGATTACTATGGTAAGTAATGTTTTCTTTAAACCCCAGGCAATCTTACTATATTCTGACAAATGCAGACTACCCAAGCAGTGTCTTTGGAGGCAGGCAGAGGACCTACTTAGGAAATAGGCTCTGCAGAACTGGTGAGCTAAACCTGGCATCACTTCTAGCCTGAGTATTGTGGCAGTAATGCTTAGTGAATATGTGAACTGACTTTAAAGTAGCTGCTTTACATATTTCCAACAATGGGATATCCCTAGAAGCTGCTATGGATGCAGCTGTTACTCTTGTAGAATGGGCCCTAAGACCCTGAGGGGGTTGTTTTCCCACCTTGCTATAGCAAAACTGGATACATGCCACAATCCACCATGCTATGGACCTCTTTGTGGCAGGTTTACCTTTCCCCCTTCCCCATAAGTGAGAAAAAGCTGGGTCCTATCCCCTCTATGGCCATTTGTATGTTCCAGGTAATAGCTAATAGCTCTTTTAACATCCAGGCTATGTAGCCTATGTTCACCTGAAGAGGAATGGTCAGTGAAAAAGACTGGTAGTGTAATGGATTGGTTGACATGAAAATCAGACACTACTTTAGGAATGAACTTGCTATTGGTACTAAGGACCAGCTTGTCTCTGTGAAATGCAATATAATCAGTCTCTATGGACAAAATCTGAAGCTCACTGATTCTTCTGGCTGATATAATTGCAACTAGGAAGACAGTCTTCCAGGTTACATATTTGAGGTCAGCTGATAACATAGGCTCAAAAGGTGGCTGCATGAGTTGTGCAATACATATGTTGAGGTCCTACACTGGGATGGGAGCCCTATGTAGGGGGTGCAAATGGAGCAAATCCTTAAATAATTTTCTGAATACTGAATTTGAAGCCTCACCTGCCGACAGATAGGCTGATACAGCAGCCAAATGCACCTTGAGTGTAGAAGGCTGAATTGAGGTGTGCCAAGTAATCCAGGACTACTGGCAAACCCACCTGAGTATGATCCAGACCTCTCTTTTGACACCAAATGGAAAATCTTTTCCACTTGGACGTGTAAATCTTCCTGGTGGAGGGTTTTCTATAAACCCTAAGGACCTCCATAACCCCTTCTGAAAGGTGCAGATCAGCACGTTCTAGGTTCTCAAGAATCACACCTTGAGTCTGAGGGACTGAAGGCCAGGGTAAAGGATTCTGCCCTGGGAAGAAGTCAACAAGTTGTGCCTCCTGGGGAGGCTGATTGGTCTGGACACTGACAATGCCAGGACTAGGGGGTACCATGGCTGCCTGGCCCAATCTGGAGCAATGAGGATCATTCTGGCAGGCTGGGATCTGCACTTGTTCAGAACTCTTAGTAGCAAGGGAAAGGGGGGAAGTCACATAGAAACTTCCCTGTCCAATCCAGAATGAGTGCATCCAGTGGGACTGAGCCCAATACTGGAGGTCTGCAACAGAATTTGGGAAGCTAGTGATTGTCTGAGGCTGTTAAGAGGTCTATCTCTGGAGTGCCCCACTGCTTCAATACCACTTGTACCACCTGCCTGTTCAGAGCCCATTCATGATGGTTCCGATTTATCCTGCTCAGTGCGTCTGCTAACACATTGTCTTTTCCTGGAAGGTGCACTGCTGACAAGACAATCCCTAGAGAATTGGCAAGTCCCCATATTCTCATGGCTTTTGTGCACAGGGGTGTAGACCTTGTGCCCCCTTGTTTGTTTATGTAGTATATTGCGGTCATGTTGTCTGTCCTGACCTGTACTACCTGTGCCTGTAACAGATTGGCGAATGCCTGAAGTGCTAGGAAGACTGCCCTGAGCTCTATCAGGTTGATGTGAAGCAGTGATTCCTGTTTGAACCACGTACCATGAACAGTGTGCTCCCCTAAGTATGTTCTCCTCCCCAGTAGGGAAACATCTGAGGTTAACACCAGGAAAGGAAGCTCCTGAAGGAAAGGAATTCCCTGTCTGAGGTTGTCTATGACCAACCACCACTGCAGTCCTTGCAGGAGGGTTCGTGTGATTGGAACCAGTTTTGATAATGGGTCTGATTTCTGATGCCAGTACAATTTGAGGTGATACTGGACACCCCTCATTTGAAATCTCGCTCCTGACACTGTAGCTGTTGAAGCTGCCATATGGCCTATCAGCTGTAGAATGTGTCTGGCAGGCCTAAGACTTTGGGACTTGAAAGTGTGTGCCAGCTGGACCAGGGTATTTGCTATTGACTGTGGGAGAAATGCCTTTCCCTTCACTGAATCTAGCTTAGATCCTATGAATTCCAGGAGCTACACTGGTTATAGTACTGATTTTTTCAGAATGACCAGGAACCCAAAGACTGGAGGAGCTCCTGTGTCAGTACCAGAAACTGCTTCACCTGATGTGGAGACTGCCCTAAGACTAGCCAGTTGTCCAGGTAAGGAAACACTATTACTCCTTGCCTTCTGAGGTGTGCCACAACCACAGCCAAACATTTTGGGAACACCCTTGGAGCAGAAGTAAGTCTGAAAGGCATTGCCTTGAACTGGTAGTGGCCTGATGGCAGTCTGAATCTCAGCAATTTTCTGTAGGACTGTCTTAAGGGTATAAGGAAGTACGCATCCTTTAAATCCAATGATGCCAACCAATCCCCTTGTCTTAGGGTTGGGAGGATAGCACTTAGGTTTACCAGTTGAACTTTGGCTTCAGTAGATGCCTGTTTAAATGCCTGCGATCTAATATGGGTCACCACTCCCCTGTTTTTTTCAGTGTAAGGAAGCACCTTGAATAGAGACCCTTTCTACTCTGTTCCAGAGGAACTGGTTCTATTGCTCCCAAGGATAGAAGTTTCAGTACTTCCTCCTCCAACAACTTTGTTTCTGAGGGGGAGGATGGTCTGAAGACTCTTGCTGTCAGCCTTGGTTATAGCTTGAAACTGAGAGTCAGTCCTTGGCCCACTACCTCCAGAACCCATTTGTCTGTAGTGATGGTTTTCCATTCCTGGAAGTAGTGGGCCAATCTCCTCCCTATCTGGACTGGGGAGGCAACCCAGACAGATACCTCAGGGTGTCTGCTTAGGCTGGGATGCTGGTTGATGACTGGGGCTAGTTTGGGTTCCACCTCTTCTGTCCCCCTCTGAAATAGCCCTCTGCTGTTGATACTGAGGGTAGGCCTGTGGCTGCATATAAGGCCTATATTGACCCCTACATTTAGCTCCCCTTGCTTGGTTTCTCTGAGGGGTGGATGCCCTCTCCTTGGCTGCAGCACTTTTGTAGGCTATTTTGTAATTGTCCATTTTTTTTTTCATGTAAGCCTCCGTCTGCTGACCAAACAGTGAGGAGGGTTCACAAGGGAAGTCCAAAGCCTTGGACTGTGTGTTTTGGGTCAGGTTGGTAGTCCTAAGCCAAACAAATTTTCTGAGGGAAATTGAGGAAGCCGTCTGTCTGGTTGCAGTGTCATTATAATCTACAGCGAATCTGAACTGTGCCTTAGAAGCCTCAATGCCCCTCTTTGCAGCTTCTTATAAATCAGCTGCCGTAAGGGCTGGCACAGATTTAGTAATTTCCATAACCATGTCCCACAAGGTCCTCTGTTATCTGACTATGTATGCCATATAAGAGGCCTGTCTGACAAGGAGAGATTATCCCAAATATGTCTTCTTTGCAATGGTGTCCATCCTCCTTGAGCCTTTATTTGGAGGGTGGAAAGCCAGGGGAATACCAGCCTTGTCACAGGCAGCAGCCTGTACCACTTCCTTATGGCTAGGGTGCCCGAACAGGAAGTCTGCCCCAGCCTTGGCAACCCAATATTTTTTGTCCACTTTTCTATCTACTGGTGGTACAGAGGTAGGAGTCTGTAGGATCTTATGAACCTGTCTCTTAAGAGATTTATGGATAGGTACCAGCAGCCTCTTCGAGATGGGTACCTCCATCATCTCTCTATAGTCTTGTTCTTCGTCCTCATCAGTAGACTCCTGTGTAGGAAGATCAAGAGACTGAGCCACCTGTTTAATAAAGGCACAATGAGAGGTAAAATCCTCATGTCCTTTATCAGGTGAGTCAGAATGGTGAGGATCCGGGAAACCTCTGGTTCAATAACCTCCCCATAATACTCATCCTCATCATCCTCATCATCATCATATGGGCCCTCCTCCTCATCATCAGCTAACTGTTCCTGTTCAATTTCTATTGAACCGGGAACCAGTGTAGGAGGAGCTGAAGGGGCCTTTCCAACCAGAACCAGAGTGCTCAGTTGCAAAGCCTGAATTATCTGGATACCATTTACTATCTCCTTAGCAGTCGGAACTGCTACCCCTTCCTTTTTTTTTTTTATTTATTATTTATTACATTCTCGGATTACAAATATCTTTGAGCAGAAACTGCTCATTTACAAAGGTTCCATGTCAAAGGATGAGGGTCAACATACATACAGAGGTAGTAAAAGAGTGCACAGTAAACAACCAAAACAACTAAAAGAAAAAATATACTCAGTTATAACATACTTTGAGATAATATTCATATAACGAGCAGCTTGAGTAGGCAGTTGGCTGCGGTAACAATAAGAGACAGAGGGCACCATTGGCAGTTAGTATTGCAGTATTGATTGTATTGATTAGTATTGTTAGTATTGATTCTGCACTGTATTAGTCTCGGTAAAATGTTTATCCCAAGGTGCGGTCAGAAGCTGCAGCCGGTAATGATTTACGTGTCTGTAAACTTTTCTTGTGAGTCCTAGACCTCCAAACATCTTGCTGCTAATTGTCGGAGAATTTTAAAAATTACTTTATGTGGGGGCGCTCCGCCCCCCACCCCTTGCACCAATGAAGTAGTTGTGCCCTTAAACATTATTCTATCGATTTGGTGGTCTTTTTTGTATTTGGTGGGGCTCCACCTCATACACCCCCCCCCAGTATTTTGCTTCATATTTAAACCAAGCTCAAGCCTAACATTCCACTTGTGGTGCTCTGAATGAAGATGGAATGAGTGAGTGGAACACCAGGGTCCAAATTATTGTGGATAAGATAAAAGTTACCCAGATAAGGAGAGGCAGGAGTCATCCAAGAGATTCAGTGCCTGCAGGGCGTTTATTCAGTACCAGTGGGTAGGGAGACACAGTCACAAGAGGGGTAGGCAACACAACAATAGAGTGATAGAGAGAACAGGACTGCTTTTGTCTCACACTGCTAAAATAACTACCAAAAAGTATTTTGAGGTACACCTCGGTCTATTGCCACTATATTCTAAAATTTCCTAGCAGTAAGCTGTATGTAAGACTAGTACTTATACAGAAATCAGGTTCTATTCACTACCCACAGTATCTGAATTTACAATGACCACAGAATCATAACAAAGTCCATCTGTCTGAAGTCTTTGTGCACACCGTCGTTCTCCATTGGTAGCTACAAGAGAAGTAAAACAGAACTGTAGAACACTTAGACACAATTCCCAGCATGGAACTAGGTAAGGCCACTGGGGTGGTGAGAGGTTTTGTAAACAGACCATAAGTTTCTCAGCAAAACCCACTCTTTCCAAGGCTTCCAGAAAGAAAGAACCAGAGAAGCTGGTTACTGGAATGAACCCACTTTTGGGCTGTGGGATTCAACACTGTATGCAAAGGATTCCTCAGCCAAAACCCACTTCTAGGGCCGCCAAGGATGAAGAGAAACCAGGAGATGTGTGGTGACGAATACACTGGAGGAATACCATGACCTGGACGATGCTGCAGCACTAAAAGGGCCAGCAAGACTTGAAGGATCTGAGGTGAAGATGGATCTCCCATGCAACCAGGAACCAGAAGAATCTGAAGTGAAGATGGTTGATGCTGAAGGAACGTCACAAGGAACTAGAACAAAACAATGAAATGGCGGATGTGTCCCGCACTGGGCTTCGATGGACTTGACTTGGGCAGAACAACCGGGGGTGCAGACCAGGTTCTTCCGGGATGTACACACTCTTCTGCGGAGGGTGACCAACTTCAGGACATTCGGATCAGAAACCAAATGAAATTACATTGCCATGGCGGTAGTGATGCGTTTGAAATTCGGGGAACGTAACTTCGAACTGTAGGACAGAAGAAACAGCGGGTGCGACTTGTACAAACGGCGATGAACTCGACTTTGGTGAATGACACGGACGGAGTAGATGATCTGATGGTCGGACACTTTCTGGTGAAGAATGATGATGAAGACGTCTTCCTCCAGGTAAAGACTGATTCTGGACACATAGAACAGCAGACACACCATGGGACATCAATGTAGTGGACGATTGAGACTGTTCCCATAAGCTGGCAACAATATAGCTATTAGGCGCACCTTCTCACAATACCAAGAGAACTGCATAATGACCAGACAATTTGCCAGGAATTTGCCAGGAGAAGGGGCAAATTATCAGTTTTGGGGCAAATATTTACTTGTGGGGCAATTGTTCTTATGCACGGGCAATAGTTCATATGCACGGGGCAATGGTTCAGATACACGGAACAACTGTTCAGATGCCAGGGGCAATTGTTCATATGACAGGGCAATTGTTCGTATGCCTGGAGCAATTGTTTAAATACACAGGGTAAGCATTCAGATGCCAGGGGCAATTGTTCATATGCCTGGAGCAATAGTTCAGATACATAGGGTAATTGTTCAGATGCTAGGGACAATTTTTCATAAAACCAGGGGCAAATAACCACAATCCTAATGTCTCAATGCAGTGGTGCTTTTAGCCAATACACAATCGTTCAGATGCTAGAGCAATAAACAGTGGCACAGATAGTACAGTTGTTACAGTCACTTTGCAGCATACTGTGAGCTGAGCATAGAAACACAGAATTTGACGGCAGATAAGGACTGCTTGGCCCACCTAGTCTGCCCATTTTCCTACCTGATGGATAAGCTGCAGATTCTAGTTAGTCAACAGCTTACTTCCTCCTACCCTCCACTAGAATTGCCTTATGCCTGTCCCGTGCATTCTTGAATTCTCCCACTGTTCCTGACTCCACAACCTCCTCAGGAAGGCTGTTCCATGCATCGACAACCAGGATGGGAGCACCCTTGATTGGACCCTTTTCTGACTTTAGGGCATTCCTGGATAGGATCTGGCTACCCTAGATCGCTTGCTGTGAATGCCCCAATCACTACACTAGGGTGTACCACCTGCCACTATACTAGTTGCCCTGAACACTAGAGGCCTAAATGCCTTACTTGCTATTTGGCCCGTATGCCCTACTTACTACTAGGCTGGCTTGCCTTCACTTTTTAGGCCTGGGCTTCCCTTACTACCACTGGGCTGGCTTGCCCTAACTCACTAGGCCAGGGCTACTCTTACTACGACTGGGCTGGCTTGCCCTACCTCACTAGGCTGGGGCTGGCCTTACTACCACTGGGCTGGCTTGTCCTAAACCCTGCGGGCCTATGGGCCTGCTTCACTTTTTGAGCCTGGTGCCCACTGCTTTACTTTGGGCCTTGTGCCCTCTCTTAACCTGGTAACCCTGCTTCTAACTGGTGGGCCTGGTGCCTTTCTTTATTTTGGGCATGTTGCCCTTTTAACTTGATGGGCCCCTTTAATAATCTGGCTCACAGAGAGCCTGCTGTCACTCCTGGGCAAGTCACTGCCTAATACTGCCCCTCTGAATGAATATTCATAGGCCTCTTCACTGGCCTTGCTGCCCTGGGCCCTCCTCGTGGACGTCGTTAGCCTGTCCTGCCCTCCTGAATATTAATTAAGGGGTCCTTGCTCCCTGACCAATGGCACTCAGACGCTTCCTTCAAGCGCCTAGTGTGCTAACAAAAAAAACAACAGGAACAGTCCTTTATTTAATGTTATAGGCAGACAGCATGAATCAGCATGCTGCCAGCGACTCACCGTACCCCACACAGGAATGAGGAGGCAAACAGGAAGTGGGAGGCTATCTGGCAGAGGGAGGGTATGTTACAGGCAACACAGCAGGCAACAAGGGGGCCTTGGACAGCCAACAGGTAAACGGTTGCGATGCAGCTCTTCTCTGCCGCTGACGAGGGACCGAAACTCTTTCTTTTTTTAAAATATAAAAAACGAACGGGGCTAAACAGAGCCCAGACTGCAGCAAGAGGCCAAAATCTTTTTTTTGTTTTTTGGGGCGGACTGCCATACTCAACTGCACACACAGGAGGAGCACCAGGAACAGCAGCAGGGATCTTCACTGGCTGGAGAAGGCACCAAGCGGAGTCAATGGGATAGCTTCAACCAGCGCTTAGGTAAGTTCTGTCTCCATTGCATTCCCAGATCCTCACAATCCACAGCCCAGCGCAACACTACTCCCAAATGGCTAAAGTCCCATTTGAAAAAGCGCTCGGGGTTTGGATTCTGGAACCCCGAGCTCGAACCACACAAACACCAGGGGACTTGAACAGGGCACCACTTGCTGGCCAGGGACAGCGGTCCTAGCATGGGGGTGCCCACTCTCCTGCTGCCTGTTCTGGGGGGGGGGTGGAATGGAGCAGGCAGGCAGCAGGGAGAGAGCGAAAAAAAACTTTCCCTTTTTTTTTTACTAGCCCTGCCTAGCGCTTTTCGAGGGGCACTATAAGGGACCCTCACCCTGAAGCCCCAAAGCCACAGCACAACACAGGGACTCCTGGGGCAAAGCAAACCCCAAACCATTTCTGTGATACCCCAATTTTAACCCTTTACTTTGGGGCATTACAGATTCGGGCCCGCCTAAAAATACATGTCCCCATGTATTCCCCTATTATTTTCTTAACATGCTAGTATTCTATTTAACACTTTATGAAATCTTACTTTGATAAAACATTCCTAAAAGAGCTACAGCTACTGTAAAAACTTTAAACTTAATAGACTGAAGTGACGGTGCCTGGGGAATTACTCTGAATAGATAACATATGGTACAGTGAAACAAATTGAGAGGCTTCCATTATGTAGCTTCTAGTGGGAACACCTACATTAGATCTTTGGGATCTATGGGGTTGGAAGCCTATGGGTTCTGGGACAATGCATTCTGGTTCCAGGGAAATCTGGTATTTAAGGATTTACTTTTGGTACAACAATGGGACGGTCAAAGGAATTTACACTGGAAGTGTGAGTCCAAGGCTCTTTGTACCAACTGGTTGGCGATTCCAGTCCCAGCATTTCATTCTTTATGGATCCTGCCTCTACTTTGGCTTAGAACTGTCCTTATCTTTAGCTAGAACAGCATCTCTAAAAGTACAGACTTTAAGGAGATTCATGTGAACAATCTTGGTATTATTCCCCATTTCTTTCTGGATCTTATACACTGGTAACTCTGGATAAGGGATTTCAATAATGCAGTAAGCTTCAGGTTCTCATTTTGAAGCTATCTTGCAGCATTTTTGAGTTCTTTTCAGCATTACTCTTTCTCCTATTAGTAAGGGTGTAACATTAGCCTAGGTATCACAGTTTGCCTTTTGTCTTTGACGCACTTGCTCCATACGTTTGCATTCAATTTGTCCAGCTTCTTGCAGACATCGGTTATGTTCTTGCATCCAGTTCATAGTTGACTGTTTGACTTTGATTTCATCAAGTGATACTTCCAATACTAAGTCCATTGGGAGTCTTCTGTAGCGTCCAAACATTAAATAATGAGGCGTATACCCAGTATAACAGTGTATAGTGTATTATATAGATAAGTAAGTTCAGGAAGTAGAGCTGGCCAGTAGGGATGTTTATACTCTGGTAAGGCTCGCAACATTTCAAGTAAAGTCTGATTTGTTCTTTCACAGAGTCCATTACTTTGGGGATGGTAGGCAGTAGTTTTTAGTTTGTGACTTCTGTAAAGAGCACAGAGTTCATGAAAAAGCTTAGATTCAAAAGAGGTTCCTTGATCTGTAAGGATTTTTGTTGGATAACCAAAAGGTCGCACAAAACATCTTAGAAAGGTCTCAGCTGTAGTTCGAGCGGCTCAGTCTTTAACTGCACTGGCAACCACAAATTTTGAGAAGTGATCAAACATAGTGAGAACACATATGTAACCACTGGTGCTTGGTTCCAACTTTAGGTGATCTAGAGCAACTAGTTCTAATGGTGCATTACAAACTACAGGGTGAAGAGGAGCTTTCTGATTACTCTTTTCTCTATGTCTCAAAGTACAGACTGGGCATTCTTCACACCACTTTGCTATATCACTATGCATTCCTATCTAGTAAAACCTCCTTCTAATAACAGCTTCTGTCTTCTTGTGTCCAAAAAGTCCTGAATGATCTTTGTATGCTTCCAATGCCACTGATGCTCAAGTCCTGGGAACTAAGATCTGGGTCAATTCCATATGCATAGTAGGGTCTCTACTTCATTTAACTAGGCAACAATCCTCTATAGCCAGGCAAGTTCTATGCCTCCATAGTTTCATTACGTCTTGATCGAGTTTTCTCCGTTCTTGCTGGGTCAGACGTTTCTGTGCTGAAACTAGAGCTTTAACTTGTTTAACAGTAGAATCCTTGTTCTGCAATTGCACCCATAAACTTTTTTGGTCAGCAGTTGTATCATCCACTTCAGGTCGGCTTTCCATATCTGGCTCTGGAACAACTTGACAGCAAGCTTGTACAATTTCTGCCGGTACTTGGAGAAAAGGCGGCATCTCTATGTTTTCCAACAAGGAGTCATTTGCTTCTGTTTCCTCTTGTCCAAGCATCCAAGACAATGCATCTGCATTGGCATTCACTTTACCAGAGTGGTATTTCAGGGAAAATTGATAGTTCACAAGTCTGGAGGCCCACCTTTATTCTAGTGCTTCTAGCTTTGCTGTATTTAAATGCGCTAGTGGGTTGTTATCTGTGAAGACTGTAAAAGGGGTAGCAGCCAAATATTGGCAGAACTTTTCTGTAATGGCCCATACCAATGCTAGGAACTCGAGTTTAAAAGAGCTGTAGCAGGCATCATTCTGTTCTGAGTCTCTTTATCTGTGGCTTGCATAAGCTATAACTCTTTCCACACCATTTTGTTCTTGTCCGAGTACTGCACCCAACCCCTCGTTGCTGGCATCGGTATACAAAAGAAAAGGCTTTGCGTAATCAGGATAACTAGGATAGGAGCCTCAGTTAGTACTTTCTTTAACTTTTCAAATGCTCTTTGTTGCTCAGCTGCCCATACAACAGGGTGAGTCTTTGGTACTCGACCCTCTGTCGATTCTCACAGAAGTTCATGCAATGGCACAACAATTTTTGAAAAGTCCTTGATGAATGTTCGGTAATACCCCATGAAACCTAGGAACTTTCGGACATCTCTAACAGTAGCAGGAACAGGCCAGTCTTTTACCACCTCTATCTTTTCTGGGTCTGGCGACACTCACTCTGAGGAAACAATATGTCCCAGATAACTTACTTTGGATTGTAATAGATGACATTTAGATTGTTTTACTTTAAGGCTATATTGAATTAGTCATTAAAACACCTCACCTAAGTGCAATAAATGATCCTCATGAGTTCTTGAGTAAACAATGATATCATCCAGATATAGCAATAAGATATCAGAATTTCGACTTCCTAGGCAATGCTCGACAAGTCTCTGAAAAGTTCTCGGGGCATTACAAAGTCCAAAAGGCATCCTCGTGAATTCAAAGAGACCCATGGGGGTGATGAAGGCTGTTTTTTTCCTGATCCCCAGGCGCCATAAGAACTTGCCAATATCTGCTGGTTAGGTCTAAAGTGGAGAACACGGTGGCAGATTGGAGAGCCGTGAGGGAATCTTCTATCCGGGGCAAAGGATATGCATCTTTATGGGTGATGGCATTTATCTTGCGGTAATCAACACAGAATCAAATTTTATCATCCTTTTTCTTAACCAAAACAATTGAAGCTGCCCATGGGCTGTGACCCTCTTTAATCACTTAAGCCTCTTTCATCTCTTTGATCATTTCCTTCACTTGTTGGTACATTGCTGGCGGAATTGGTCTAAAACGTTCTCTGATGGGCTGATGTCTATTGGTACAGATGTGGTGCTGTACAATGCAAGATAGGTGAAAGTACAATGGGTGCTGGCTAAAAGCTTCTTCATGGTGTAAAACCACTCTCAGTACATCAGCACTCTGTTCCACAGTGGTCTCGGGATTGCCCAAATTGATCTTTTCATACCATTTTAGTATACTAGCATTTCTTATTTCTTTTCCAGGCACCACCTTTGTCTCTTGACTCGGTCTGATCTCTTCCTCAGCCTCAATAATGTCCTGCAGGCACACAGTATGGATTTGAACAACAGGCTGATTATGGTAAAGTTGTACATCATGAGTCCTTTAATTTAGCACTCTAACAGGAATCCGACCTCTGGTCATGGTAGCTATGCTCCATGCCACTATTATGGGTTCTTTTTTTTTAGTAGGATATGGTTCCACCAAAGCATCATAATCTTGACCCCCTCGGGCCCACCTTTGCATTACACCATAGGGTGGTTTCTGTGCCCGACTTCAATGTCACTGGCTTGGTGTCTGTCACTTGGACTTTACCAATCTCCCCGTCAGCACTGGCAAAATGTTGGTGGCATTGCAGAAGATTAATAGTTTGTTGCAAAGCATGCTTATCCACTTGAGGTACGTGCTTGGCTTTCTGTTGAAGGATCTGAACCAGCTCATCAAAACAATTTTGTAAGAAATTCATTCCCAAGATTAATGGTGGCAAATGATCACTTTCCATGTTGCTAATAATGATGCGTTGTCGGCCTTGAGTGTTTCTTCCTAACTGAATATCAGCTTCCAGATAGCCCAGATACTGTACTTCATTTCCATTGCTCGCTATCAGCTTCACCCAAGATCTGGGAGGTGGTTTAAGATCGTCGGGTGTCCAATATTTCCAGAAATCTCACCCCTGCATTGTGGTGACCTGCGATCCTGTATCCAATAAAGCCATAAGTTCAGTACAGTCCACCTTCACCGGTACCATCAGACTTTTGCCAATAAAACAAGACTGATCTAGTGGGGCTGCTGTACATGGTCGTCTGCACTTTGAGAGTCAGTCTTCATCCCCAAAGAATTTCTGTTTAAAGTTAAGGTGGTATCCACTGGCTGACTGTATCGTCGCTCCACATGGCCACTGATGCCACACCGATGACAGATGGGCCTTCCCTGATTATCAGATCAATCCATAGGTGCCTTCCTTCACTCTCCTTGGATGATCTATGCAATCATTCCCTCTTCTTTCCTTTCTAGGCTGATTAAGGGACATTTCATTTCTCCACCCTTCTTTTATGCATTGCATTTCTCTGCACAGCTCTGCCATCTTGTGAGTCAGGGTGGCAATTTGCTCAGTCAGCTCGGAGTGTTGATTAGAACTGGACTGCTCAGAGCAGATTGGTGCTTGCATCATTAGACCACATGCCTGTCTATGCTCCAAATACTGTCTTGGATATGTGATGGGTTCTCTTCCATCCTTGGATCTCTGTAGGGGTAGTTCCTTGGGTGGAAGTCCTTTTTTCCAGGAAATTTCTTCCATCCAACATTCTTTATGATACCTAGGCCACAGGGTTCCCATTGAAGCTGCCATCTGCGAAGGCCAGAGCCTCTTCTCCGGAGTGTCCAGAACCAAATACCTTAATTGCTTTTTCCTTAAAATCTAGGAAATCAGCCTCGGGGTCCTGCAAATGTAACATGCAAATGTAACACCATAAGGGCTTCGCTATGCACCACTTCAACAAACTTCTCTACCAACACTCTGTCTGCATCTCGTACTTCATCAGCATCTACCCTCTCTATAGCTTGTAATAGCTCTTGCAAGCTCAGTGCGAACTCACGCAAGGTCTCTTGGTGCTTCTGAGTGCGAGAGAAAAATGTCATCTTTAGGTTGGACATGGTTCGGGCATCAAATATTTGCTGCAGCCTTTGTAGAATCTGTTCTACCGTACCTTTATCTCCACTTGGCCAGGACTGTACTTCTCTGTGAGCAGCTTCTTTTAATTGCCCAATCAGAATTTCAACCTTTTTTGCTCTGGGGCCTGGTACAACCTGAACATAGCCTTCATCTTCGAGTGAAACTCCCCTAAGTTGCTGGTTCCACTTCTGTCTCTCTCTCCAGAAAATTGTGGAAGCCATGGCGCTCCAAAGTAATATGGCATTGTTAATGGTGATGGTGGAATACCTCCTTGGGGTCCATCTCAGTCTCTTCCAACTGATTCACTGTCTCCACTGGACAATCTGCTGCTACATCCTGGCTCCATTTGCCCTTCTCCCTAGGCAACTCCAACTTTGTACTCCTTGGATAAATGATTATCTAATCCTGCCGACTACGCCAAACTTTTTTCTGTGGTGCTTTGAATGAAGATGGAATGAGTGAGTGGAACACCAGGGTCTGAATTATTGTGGATAAGATAAAAGTTACCCAGACAAGGAGAGGCAGGAGTCGTTCAAGAGATTTAGTGCCCACAGGGCATTTATTCAGTACCAGTGGGTAGGGAGACACAGTCACAAGAGAGGTAGGCAACACAACAATAGAGTGATAGAGAGAACAGGACTGCTTTTATCTCACACTGCTAAAATAACTACCAAAAAGTATTTTGAGGTGCGCCTCGGCCTATTGCCACAATACTCTAAAATTTCCTAACAGTAAGCTGTATGTAAGACTAGTACTTATGCAGAAATCAGGTTCTATTCACTACCCACAGTATCTGGATTTACAATGACCACAGAATCATAACAAAGTCCACCTGTCTGAAGTCTTTGTGTGCACCGTCATTCTCCGTTGGTAGCTACAAGAGAAATGAAACAGTACTGTAGAACACTTAGACACAATTCCCAGCACGGAACTAGTTAAGGCTACTAGGGTGGTGAGAGGTTTTGTAAACAGACCATAGGTTTCTCAGCAAAACCCACTCTCTCTCCAAGGCTGCCGGAAAGAAAGAACCAGAAAAGCTGGTTCCTGGAATGAACCCACTTTCGGACTGTTGGATTCAACACTGAATGCAAAGGATTCCTCAGCCAAAACCCACTTCTAGAGCCGCCAGAGTTGAAGAGAAACCAGGAGATGCATAGTGATGAATCCACTGGAGGACTACCACGACCTGGAAAATGCTGCAGCACTCCAAGGGCCAGCAAGACTTCGAAGGATCTGAGGTGAAAATGAATCTCAGATGCAACCAGGAAACAGAAGGATCTGAAGTGAAGATAGTTGATTCTGAAGGAACGTCACAAGGAACTAGAACAAAACAATGAAACAGCGGACACGACCCGCACTGGGCTTTGATGGACATGACTTGCTGCAAACGACCAGGGGGCACAGACCAGGTCCTTACAGGATGTGCACATTCTTCTACAGAGGGTGACCAACTTCGGGATATCCAGATTAGGAACCAAATGAAATGACACTTGCACGGCGGTCGTGATACACTTGAACTTTAGTGAATGTAACTTCGAACTGTAGGACAGAAGAAATGGCGAGTGCGACTTGTATGAATGGCGACGAACTCAATTTCAGTGAATGACACAGACGGAGTAGATGTTCTGATGGTCGGACACTTTCTGGTGAAGAATGATGATGAAGACATCTTCCTCCAGGTAGAGACTGATTCTGGACACGTAGAACAGCAGACCACACCATGGGACATCAGCGTGGTGGAAGACTGAGACTGTTCCCATAAGCTGGCAATAATATAGCTATTAGGCACACCTTCTCACAAAATCAAGAGAACTGCGTGGTGACCAGGTAATTTGCTAGGAGAATGGGCAAATTATCAATTTTGGGGCAAATATTTACTTGTGGGGCAATAGTTCATATGCATGGGGCAATAGTTCAGATGCCAGGGGGAATTGTTCATATGCCAGGGCAATTGTTTGTATACCTGGAGCAATTTGTTTAAATACACAGGGTAATTGTTCAGATGCCAGGGGCAATTGTTCGTATGCCTGGAACAATAGTTCAGATACAGAGGGTAATTGTTCAGATGCCAGGGGCAATTGTTCATAAAACCAGGGGCAAATAACCACAATCCGAATGTCACAATGCAGTCTTGGTGCTTTTAGTCAATACACAATCATTCAGATGCTTGAGCAATAAACAGTGGCACAAATAGTATAGCTGTTACAGTCTCTTTGCAGCATATTGTGAGCTAAGCACCCTTGATTGGACCCTTTTCTGACTTTAGGGCCTTCCTGGATAGGATCTGGCTACCCCTGAGCGCCTGCTATGAATGCCCCAATCACTACACTAGGGTGTACCAACTGCCACTATTCTAGTTGCCCTGAATTCTAGAGGCCTAAATGCCTTACTTTCTATGGGGCCTGCATGCCCTACTTACTACTAGGCTGGCTTGCCTTTACTGGTTAGACCTGGGCTGCCCTTACTACCACTGGGTTGGCTTGTTCTACCTCACTAGACTGGGGCTGGCCTTACTACCACTAGGCTGGCTTGCCCTAACTCACTAGGCCAGGGCTGTCCTTACTACCACTGGGCTGGCTTGCCCTACCTCACTAGGCTGGGGCTGGCCTTACTACCACTGGGCTGGCTTTCCCTAAACCCTGTGGGCCTAGTGCCCTGCTTTGCTTTGTGGGCCTGATGCCCACTGCTTACTTTGGGCCTTGTGCCCTCTCTTAATTTGGGTCTGGTAGCCCTGCTTCTAACTGGTGGGCCTGATGCCTTTTTATATTTTGAGCCTGTTACTCTTTTAACTCAATGGGCCCCTTTAATAATCTGGCTCACAGAGAGCCTGCTGTCACTCCTGGGGCAAGTCGCCGCCTAATCCCACCCCTCTAAATGAATATTCATAGGCCTCTTCACTGGCACTGCCGTCCTGGCTCCTCCCCGTGGGCGTCACTAGCCTGCCCTGCCCTCCCGAATATTATTAAGGGGTCCTTGCTCCCCGACCTACAGCGCTCAGCTGCTTCCTTCAAGTGCCTAGTGCGCTAACAAAAAAAAACAACAGAAACTGTCCTTTATTTAATGTTATAGGCGGATAGCACAAATCAGCGTGCTGCTGCCGACTCACCGCACCCCACACAGGAATGAGGAAGTGAACGGGAGGCGGGAGGCTATCTGGCAGAGGGAGGGTGTGTTACAAACAACACAGCAGGTGATAAGAGGGCCTTGGACATCCGACAGGTAAATGGTGGCAATGCAGCTCTTTTCTGCCACCGTTGAGGGACTGAAACTCTTTCTTTTTTTAAAATAAAAAAAATGAAAGGGGCTAAACAGAGCCCAAACTGCAGCAGGAGGCCGAAATCTTTTTTTTTTCTCTTTTGGGGTGGACTGCCTAACTCGACTGCACACACAGGAGGAGCACTGGGAACAGCAGCAGGGATCTTCACTGGCTGGAGGAGGCACCAAGTGAAGTCAACGGGACAGCTTCAACCAGTGCTCAGGTAAGCCCTGTCTCCATTGCATTCCCAGGTACTCACTTCCACAGCCCAGCACAACACTACTCCCAAACGGCTAAAGTCCCGTTTGAAAAAGCACTCGGGGTTTGGATTCTGGAACCCTGAGCTTGCGCCACACAAATGCCAGGTGACTTGAACAGGGCACCACGCGCTGGCCAGGGACAGCGGTCCTAGCGTGTGGGTGCCCACTCTCCTACTGCCTGCTCTGGAGGGGGGTGGAATGGAGCAGGCAGGCAGCAGGGAGAAAGAAAAAAAAAAATTTTACTAGTCTTGCCTAGTGCTTTTCTAGGGGCACTATAAGGAACCCTCACCCTGAAGCCCCAAAGCCACAGCACAACACGGGGATCCCTGGGACAAAGCAAACCCCAAACCATTTCTGTGATGCTCCAATTTTAACACCTTACTTTGGGGCATTACACACAATTAATATAGGTTCTATTAACCATTCTGGCTCCGGGGCAGTCCTATTGTGAGACCATACTGCATTTGTCAGAATACAGTAAGATTTCCTGTGGTTTGAGTACTTCAGATATAAGAAGTGATAGTTGACTACTTCTGAAAGTTACTATTAATCAAGGCAGTACACTAGCTTTTTAAGGTCAGAAGGGACTCTAGATCCATCAAGGCCAGCCCCTCTCCTTTGCTTCATAAGCAGGGAATAGCCAGTATGCTGTTAACCTATATTAATTTATATGGCTTTCCCACCCACCTTACTACCCAGGGTACCCTGTAATTCCCTTGGTAAGCATAACTTTTTTCTAGGCTTTCCTTAAACCAATGTTCTGATGTCATATCCACTGGCTCTGCTGGTGGGCTGTTCCATAGATTCAACCACCTTCTGGGAGCAGAAGTGCCTCCTAACATTACCTCTGAATTTACCACCTTTGATCTTCAGGTTGCGTCCCATCGTTCTGCTGGCGCACACCAGACAAAACATCTCCAACAGTTAGACCTTTTTGATACACTTGAGCACAGTATATGAAAGACTGAGATCATGTCCCCCCCCCAAAAAAAAACCTCTTTTCCCCCAGGGTGAGCATGTTAAAAGCCCCTGACAAAGATCTAGTGCAGACTGAAGTGTTGCAGTGTTTGCTGGAAGTTTCCCCTCTTTTGCATGGGTTGTGGTATGTAACAATTGTATGTTAATAAATCCTTAATTTTGTTGTAAATATGTGTTTTGCCTCTATTTGTCCATTTAGAGAATTGTGCAGCCTCTGCTCATCTTTAGTTGGTATAGCTACCCGCTCCATGTGGCGTGCACAGACAACTACACCAAGCACAGTTTCTTTCTTATTCAGTTTCTTCTAATAGCTATAGTCCTCCATACCCCTGGTTGTAATCTCTGCTGCCTCATTATCCTTTTTGTACTGGGAAGCCCAGAACTGTACCAGATATTCTCCAGGTGGGTGGGGCCTGACCAAGGACTTGTAAAGGGTATGACTACTTCCCCTGCTTTGCTGGTCACCCCACCTTTTGATACACCCCAGCATTCTTCTTGCCTTCATGACAGAAGTTGGTCACTGTTGCTATTTAGCTCCTTGTCTGTTATGACCCTATGTCTTTTATAGTACCATTTCCACTACAGCAAGAGGAGGAGAGAGAAAGTAATTATCTCAATACAAAAAAAAAAGAAATAGTTTTGGTTTTGTACTATTTCACCAGTTGAGATCAGCCTGTGAGATAGTTATCATTTCTCAGTCATTCTGCTCTTATTTGTTCTGAATCCACAAACGGGTGCTACTACCCTCAAAATGATCCAGGTGCAAGTAAATAGCTCAGCAACTGCTGGACAACACTTATTGCATGGCTGCAAGATGGCAGCTGTGAGTGAGCTGCCTGGATTTTAGCTTAGCCCCTTAGCGTTTTTAGCATTTTATTGTTTTTTGCTTTTTTTTTTTTTATTTTGTTTTCCCTTTTATAGTTAGGTAGTTTTACATACTTAGGGAATTTCAGTGAAGTAGTTTAGTGAGAAGAGTGTTTTTTGTAGGGTATATCCTTAGTTCAGTGCCTTACCATTTGATTATTGGACACCAAACTATTAGCTTTTGGTACGGCTCATTTGTACCTTTTTAATTTTACCATTATTTCCCATTACATTGGGAATCATGGTTCATTTTCATTCACTCTTATGGCTGGCTGTTAGTAGAGATGCTAAGAGTGAATGATAGACTAGTGTGCATCTTATATGAGAGGTGTGAATTCTGCTGTGGTCTAACTACTGGTATTTGATACCTGAGTTGGAACTTTGGAGTGAGCCTGTTTGAGTCACTAGTGGGAGGAAGGAAGATTGCCAATCACAGTTGGAACACTGTGGGATAGGAAACTTAATCCACTGCCACAAGCATTCTGTTCTCTGGAAATACACTTGCTGGCATGGTGAAAGGACACCCAATGAGAGGATTGCTTGGATTTGGCCTGGGCTTATTTTCTACTCCAGGTACCTGCTCTGTATAATCTTTGGGGGTTGGAGGGTGGTCTGCAGGTCGGGTTGTGGCAGTAGGGAGGACAGTCATGGGGGGGTCTGAAACTGGAGGGTTGGCTCCCAGCCAACTGCATTGGTAGTGCTGAGTCCAGGGGTTGGTGGACGTCAGATTGTCCACTGCCCCTCTGTTCTGTAGCCCTGCCTTGTCCTGTGGTTCTGTCCATGGTCCCTTTTGGGTAGGTATAGGGACAGTGTTTTTCTGGACTTGGAGTCATGTTGCCATACTGGGGCTGAAGCCTGGAGAGGCTTCTATGCAGGTGGGCACCTGGTGGAACATGGACCAGAGGGTGGTGTGCTCTGTGGGGGCCCAAGGATCCTCTATTGGGGTGAGGGCAAGAGGACCCTCTACTCAGGGCCCTGTGCTGGTAGCTGGTTTCTTGGGTCTTGGCCTACGGGGGGGGGGAGCATGATTTATGATCCCCGGATTGGTGGAATTTGGAGCCGGGTGAAGATTGGAGGATGCCTGGTTTTGAAGCCCTCTGTGTACCACTGACGGAACTGTATTTTTGAATGGCTTATTACCATCTGTTCCTTATGCCTAGTGTTCCAAGTTTGTTTTTGACTCCTTCAGCTTTGTGACTATCTTTCCGTAGTGTTGGTCAGTAAGCAGAACTCAACATCTCACTGGGAAGGTAGTGAGAGTACCTCCAAGAGTTGATTTTGAAGTAATTCATTTCTGTGGTTGCCGATCAAAGAAGAGCTGCATTGGTCTGGATCATTTGGACTGGGGAGGATGAGAGCCTCATCCCATCTAAACTCATTTCTAGAAGCACTGATGTACTCTGTAGGCATTGAACTTCATCTTTTTTATTGACTTTTCATTTTAACTTTTTGGCACTGAACTTTAGGGATTTGTTAGAGTGGGTTCAGATTGTGGTTTTGGGGTGTTTTGGTTAAGGGAGGATTAAGGGTGAGAGGACTGTATATTTGTTGTTTTATTCTCATTGGGTGGCTAGCTCTGGATGTTAGGATGTGCTGGCAAGGGGCTCTCCCTGTCAGGCACTACCCCTCCTCAGATTTTCGGGGCCTTCACTCTTTTAATTGTCCACCTTTGCCTGCCGAGTTTTATACTCATTGTAGTGTGTTGGGGATAGTGGATAGGAGGCATGGAGGGTAGGGTCCCAGATGATAGGGAGGAGAGGAACGAAATGGCTGGATTGGGGTTGTGGGGGCAAGAAGATACCCTGAGGTGATATGGAGACTGTAGAAGGGACCCCTGTCTAGTACCCATACCAAACGGTTCCACATTAAATGGGCAGGTTCCTCGGGAGGCCTCAGAACCCCATCCTACCTGGGTGGTATTATGCAATGCCAGATTTATTAAAAACAAGATGGCTCTGATTGCCGATCTTGTTGTGTCATTGGACCTGGCATGCATCACTGAGACCTGGCTGGACACGAGTGCTGGCCCAGTTGTTGAAGCAGTGGTGCCAGCTGGGTTCTCAGTGATACATCACCTGAGGATGGATTATGGGGCAGGGGTGTTGCCATCTGTTTTAGAATGGAGCTGGACCTGATAGAGGTGCTGGTGGATGAGACCAGGTACTCTGAGTGCATGCTGGGTGCAGGTGTGGGGTGCAAAATTCTTCTCATTTACTGTCCACCTGGGGATGGGAAGCAATTTTTGCAGGAAGTCACTGACTTCATCATCAACAGGGTGTTGGAATCTCTCAGAGTGATGGTGCTGGGTGACTTCAGTGCCTAGATCAACAATGAACTCTCACATTTTGGACAGGACTCCTTCCAACTTATGTGTATGTTGGGCTTCACACTGGTTATTTGCTCTGCGACCCAAGTTTTGGGTCACTTTTTGGATCTGGTCTTTCTACTGGGTATGGAAAGTGCCGATATGGTGGTGGAACCAGTCGAATGGTCTGACCATCACACTATCAGGTTCAGTTTTCAGGTACCCCCATAGGTCTGCCCCTTTGGAGATGGTCCGGTACTGCCCATTGAGGGATGTGGTCCCAGATGACCTAATGGCGGTGCTGGATCTATCAGAATGTAAGAGTGCAAGCATGAGTCCCGAGGTTCTACTACAGGCCTATAATAAGGCTGCTGTGGTGGCTCTGGATTCCATAACTCCTGTCTGCTTTCACCCCCTCTCCCTTCGACCTCGATCCCCTTGGTTTGATGGGACCTTGAGGAAGATGAGGAGAGTGGGGTGAAAGCTAGATCGATGCTGGTGGAAATTAGGCCTAGATGCTGACAAGTTTAGATTGATGGCACATTATGCAGACTATCAGTCGGAGATCTCCCCTATGAAGGCAGAATTCCTGCCCGGGGAAATCACTGCTGCACAGAACCGACCAGCTCAGCTCTTTTGCACTGTGGACAGACTGTGCAATCCAACCTGCCTGCAGTTTCAAAGAGCATTGTCACAGGATAAATATGATGAGTTTGCTCGATTCTTTGCAGATAAGGTTGCTAGCATTAGATCTGAAATATGTTCAGCACGCTCTAAGAGAGGTTGCAGTGACCAGTGGGAAGTCGCAGAACCTTGGTCTGGTTGGTTGGTGTTTGGCCAGGTGGCGATCTTGAATGTCATGATGATCATCTAGAGTATGTGGCTGACTTTCTGGATCTGGGCCCAACTCACCTCCTTGTGGGGTTGGATGTCATCAGCCCAATCCTGGCGGAAGTAGTCCGGAGCTTGTTAGAGACTGGGGAATTCCCTGATTCTTTGAAAGAGGCAGTGGTGATTCCACTTCTTTTTTTTTTTTAACTTTCTTTTTATTTTTATTTTTTCGAACATAGACAATACACATAACAAGCATACAGTACATAACTTTGTCTGATGTCCTACATAATCATTCCATTTTGCTATTCATTTCATGCATTAAAAAGCACAGGTAGTATAATCTGTTGGGTTATTATAATTTATTATATTACTACTGCGTAATGTGGTATATTTAAGGCACAAAGTCCTTTCTATGTGGAGAGATGTATATTACCCATATTCTCCAGATAAGTTCACAATTTTTCTTTCTCCTATTCACCACTGCTAGCAGTTGCTCCATTCTGTAGATTTGGATCATAACATCATACCATAGTTGAAGGGTTAGTGTGGTGGAAGAAAGCCAGTTCTTCGTTATTACTTTCTTGGCTGCAAGTAAGCAGATTGTCAATAGTTTTTTAGTTTTTAGATCTCTACAGAAGGGGGGAAAATCAGAGAAAAGAAATGTATATGGGGTAATCTGAGGTAACCCCCAAAATATCTGGGAAAGTGCATGGGATAAATCCCTTAAGAAGGGTTGTATCTCTGGGCACTGCCAGAATATGTGGCCATGTGTGGCTTAAGTCTCGCCACATCTGCGCCAACAGGTGGCGTCCTTAGTTTTTAAGTATTTCGCCTGCCTCTCGGGTCAAAAAATAATGAAGAGTTATCTTCCATGAGAACTCCTTCCACGCCGGGGAGGAGGGTCCGTAGTGCACCCCTCTGATGTGTCTATCCGACATGTCTTTTGTGAGTGGAGAGTCCAAATCATCCTCCCAGGTTCATCTTAACTTTAGTAGGGAGTCTCCTACATAGTCTATCACTGCCATATATATATATATCTATATATATCTATATATATATAGATATATATATATGTGTGTATATATATATATATATTTATACAACGTATGTTGTCAGATAAATGAGAGTATAAAACATGATATCTCACATGGGCCGTGAAGATAACATTGTTATCTTCATGTTCCTATCGTCATATGTTATCTCCACGTTCCTATCGTCATATCGAAACTTATCTGTTTGATCCTGCCACTCTGAGTACTTTCACTTCCCTAGAATTGTTGTGACCGCGGCTATAGACAGTGATGATTTGTACATTGGTAAATGTTTTTAGAATGTGCCCTAGTTCAGTAAGTTAGAATTTCCTGTAATTTTTCTGTAGTTGGTTGTAAAAAGCTTCAAACTGCACACAAGTGCAACAGTGACCCGAGCAGGCGACTTTCAAGTAGAAATGAAGCGCGGCGTCTGTTGCCGGGCAACAGGGCGCTCGCGTGTTACTGTAGCTTCCGCTCACTCTACTCTGTGCAGTTCAACTTTCTTACAAGAAAATACACGTGATTTAACAAAGAAATGACGGGAATTCTGACTTACTGACCAGGGCACCTCCTACAAAAGATATGGCAATATACAAATCGTCAAGTGTTCATAGCGCTCGTCACGCTACACTTGTAGGAAAGTGAAAGTGCTCTGAGTGGCAGGATCAACCAGATAAGTTTCGATATGACGATAGAACGTGAGATAACATATGACGATAGGGAATAGAAGATAACAATGTTATCTTCACTGGCCATCTGAGATATCATGTTTTATACTGCCATTTATCTGTCTACATATATTGTATAAATATATATATATATACATATACTGTATATGATATCATACGGGTGAGGGGAACCTGCTCATCTAGAGCTCTCTGTATATATCAATTATCACAGGGGGTGCAGTTTCTATCTGCAATTCTCTTATCTAATCTTTAACAAAATCCAGGGCTTGAAAGATTCTAAAATGGTCCTGTTCTCTAAGATCATATGTGATTCTCAACTCTGTGACTGTAAGTAGCTTCCCATCCCTTAGAAAATGTGCCATGAGCTGGAGTCCCCCATCCTCTGAACCCGAGGTCCAGAAAGGCTGGCTTGAAGGGGCAATGGTATGGAAGTGAATATTTAATATGCCTAAATAAAGATAGCCTCTGGGAGGCTATTATATTTCTCCAAATCCTTAATGTGTTAACAGTGTATGGGTTCTCAGTTATCTCCCTCAGTGGGACCACCGGGGCTTGCAATAGTACCTTATTTATGTTTAAGAGATCTTCCTCGCTCATCTCCAGGTCTCTCCATTTTGCTCAGTATTGAGGATGGAACCAGCAGAAAACAGTTCTAAGTTGTGATGCCAAATAATAGGCCTCTAAATTTGGTAGAGCCAAGCCCCCCCCCCCCAGTTTTTTGGGTAGCTGTAGCACCGCTAATCTAATTCTAGTTCTTTGCTGTCCCCTTATGTATCTACAGTAGATATTTTCTTATTTACTTCTCTTATTAGGTTAAGTGGAAGTAGGTACGGTAATGTCTGGGCCAGGTATAGAAAACAGGGGAGTAAGTTCATCCTCACCACTTCTTCTCTTTGGATCAGAGGTAGGGGTAAAGTTTTCCATTTTTCAAGATCTAAAGAGATCTGTTATTTGAAAGGGAGGTAGTTTATATCTCTTATTTTAGATGAGTCTTTAGCTATAAGATGTCCCTGGTACTTAAAGACCTCTAAGTCCCATCTAAATGGAATGGATTGCCAGATTACCCAGGATGGGGAATAATTAACTTTCAAAGCCTCAGTCTTTGAGGTATTTACCTTGTATCCTACAAGGTCTCCAAATTCTGCCAACAATCTCCATAAAGGTGGGAGTGAGGACTCTGGTTCTGCTAAGTAAAGAATTAAATCGTCCGCATACAATGCGAGTTTATATTCCCCCCCCCATCCTCCATTCGTTTTATATCTGGGCTTTGTCTGATTGCCTGTGCCAGTGACTCCAAGTATGTGGCAAAAAGCAGGGCTGACAGAGGGCATCCCTGCCTGGTGCCATGCAGCAGAGGGATAGGCTCTGAAACAGAGCCATTAATTTCAATGTAGCCATGGGGTTATTCTATAATGCCCTTATAAGTCTAACAAATTCTGTTGAACAGTTCATCCTGTCAAGCATGGTCTCTAGAAAGGGCCAAGCCACCTGGTCAAAGGCCTTCTCTGCATCTAAATTAAGAAACAGGAAAGGGGAGTTCGACTGGGTTGCATGGTACAGAAGGTGCAAAGATTTTTTAATATTATCCTGGACCTGACTGGAGGGAACAAATCCACATTGATCTGGGTTAAAAAGAAAAGGAAAGGAAGGAACCTCTGTAACCTTTCTGCAATTATCATTCTAAAGATTTTGTAATCGATGATGAGCTCCGGTATGGGCCTGTATGAGGCACATACCAGATTGTCTTTGCCTGGATTTAAAATGCTAGAGACAGTGGCATATCTCCATGACCTTGGGGATTCCTCTTCTTCCATCACTCCCTGAGATGCCTTTAGTAGACGAGGGAGTAGTTGCTTCTTATAGCTCTGATCGAATTCACTCGTATAGCCATCTGGGCCTGGGCTCTTATTGATCTTAAGGCTACTAATTGCTCTAGATACTTTTTTTTCCCAATTGTTTAAGCAGGAGAGACACACTAAGCTGAAACCGTGTTTACAGGTGCAACCTGGGAGCACAGGGAAGTTAAATGACTTGCTCAGGGTCACACAGTATGCAAGTGGGGGCTGTGGGATTCAAACCCAGGTCTCCAGATTTGCAGCTCAGAGCCTTTAACCACTGTGCTATATTGCCTCCTTTTATGGTTGTAATTGGAGCATCGAGTACTGCTCTCTGCTCCTGTGACAACTTGGGAAGCTTCAGGTTTTCTAGAAAACTCTGTGTCTTTAAGAGGTCAACCTGATGTTCTGGGGTGTGTATGGTTCTTATATAATTCTGTAAAAGCTTGCATGATTAGGTGTGGACTTATCTCTGTTTTACCAGAAATGGGGGATCTGATCTGTGTAATATTAGACTGGGTTATCTTTTGTCTAAGCCAATGTGCCAGTAGGCGAGTGCCCCCCCCCCCCCATAGTACTTTTGTTTTAAAAGTTGGAACGCGTGTTCCCTTTTTATTTCTAGAATATGTTGAATTCATTGGTTGTGGCCACTAGGGGGAGCACTCCCATATCTCCCCCTGCATGTTGTGATAAAAGATCCTTTAGTTGGGTTTGCAGCTTATCTAACTGGACAGCCTGTTTTCTTTTTGTACTGGGTTGCAAATTTTATGATGTCGCCTCTAAGGACAACTTTCAGGGTGTCCCAGAGGATGACAGAAGTTACTTCTGGTATATCATTTTCCTGCAGTATCTGCTATATTCGTTTTTCTATTTCTTCTATAAACTCTGGAAGATTCAGCAGGAAATTATTAAATTTCCAGTGAGTCACCCTCTTCTCCTCTTCCCAGTCCACACGCAGGACCAGAAGTGAGTGGTCAGATAGAACTGTTGGTACTATATCGCAGGAGTGCACTCTGTGTTGGTGTTCTCCCGAGATATGGAAAAAATCAATTTGTGTGTATATTTGGTGACGTGCTGAGTAGTGAGTATAATCCCACCTATGGGGGTTCAAATACCACCTTGTATCTATCCACCCGGCTTCCCTCAAGTAAGTCTGAGCTGTCCTCTGTGCCCCTGTCTTCTTGGGTGGGTGAATCCTGGTAGTATCCAGTATGTCATATATTAAATTAAGGTCCCCCCCCTCAACACCAACATTTCCTGCTGATGTTCTGTGACTTGCTGAAAGAGGGATCTAACCGTTCTGGCATCTGAGCCTGGAGGTACATATATACTCGCTAGTGTAATCCTGGTCCCCAGAAGGAGCCCCGATGCCACTGCCAAGTGCCCTTCATGGTCTGTATATGTAGATACGACCTAGAATGGCATGTGTTTAGAGATAAGAACAACCACCCCTCTTCTCTTGTCTCCTTTATCGGAGGAGGCAGACACTTGGGAAAACCCAAACTTCTACAGTTTCTGATGCTCCAGCCTCCCTAAATGAGATTCCTGAAGCATCAAAAAAGTGGGTTTCTGTTTTTGGAGATATGAAAGGACTATGTGCCTCTTTACAGGATTATTAAGACCATTCACATTTTGTGAACAAATGGTTAGTTTTTTGTTAGGAGCCATATTTAATCTAGAAAATAATGTATACCTGAAACATTGCTATCTATATCTCAATCAGCCCTTCTTTAATATGTTCATAAGGAGTTAACTTAAATTTCCTTTGTACCTTTTTAGTATGTATCCTAGTGTGTGGGGACTCTACTAATCTCCCTCCTCTGGGCATGTGTGGTAGTAAATGATGCATGAACAGATCAAACCAATATGAACAACTGAACAAACAACACAACTTATTTACAGTTTCGCTTCCAAGGGAGAGGAGCAATATTCTTTGCTCCCTTGAACTACCTTTAGGGATCTCCATAGTGGTCCCCTTAAGAGTAGGGGGTAGTGTGCAGTAAGGTCCATCAGGCCCCATGGGTCCGTAGATATGGACCACAGCAAGATGGTATATGCCTACAATATCATCAGCCATCAATGGCTACATGGGATCTTATTCTCTCCCACCTCGTAGTTTCAATTTGCTCCTCAGAACCCCTCTGTGAAAAAAGGTTCTTGTTTGGCCAAGGTTAAAAGAGAAAGAAAAGAAGATGGGAAAAAAGCAAGGGACCCACCCCTCTCAGGTTACAGGATATTAAGCTAAGCCCTTCAAATTATCTCCATCCCAGGCCCCATGGCCCTGTCTCCTTTGTCTGTTCTCAGGGCCCTCCCATTACACTCTCCTCCCTTCTTTCTGTTACAGACAAAAGTGTCTGTTTCTCCTGAAGTGTCAGATTCTGAAATCTGATATCTCATTGTTAAGGGACCTCTCATTTTCCCACCCACCCCACCCAATCTAAGTTCGGGCAAGTGTCTTCTATTTCCGCATTAATCCTTTTAGGGCCTCAGTCCATTCTTAATGAAGGGAAAGGAGGTGGTAAAAAAGGGAGAAACAAGAAAACATTTCCTCCCTTCCCCTCCTTCTTGGAGAGACTTCAAGAGACCTCAGTTTTGGTCAGGGGACTCCCTCTGTGCATCTGAAGCTTTCAGTGATGCTTTTAGAATAAGGAGGTCAGACCCAACATCTTACACAGTTTATCCTTTAAAGTAAAATGCCTCAAGGCCTAATCTCTTTGCTTGAGATGATGTGATTCCCCTTCTTAAGACCTCTTCTCTTGACCCAGACTGTCTTGCCAATTATAGGCCTGTCTCTAACCTTCCCTTTGTGGGTAAGGTTATCGAGAAGGTGGTTGTGCTGCAGCTGGAGGATCATCTTGCCATCCATGACATCAATGATCCCTTCCAGTCGAGTTTCAGGAAAAGGCACAGTACCGAGACTGCCCTTGTTCAGATGCTCAATGATCTGCTTGTTGCAAGAGATCGGAGGAGCCATACTATCTTGGTCCTCCTTGATCTCTCAGCGGCATTTGACACTGTGGACCATGGGGTATTACTGGAGTGCCTGCAGCTGATCTGTGGACTGTCTGGTACAGTCCTCAGATGGTTTCATTCTTTCCTCACTGGCAGTTTTCAAAGGTAGTGTCAGGAATTTTTTCCTCTGATACTTTCTCCTTGCCATGTAGGGTTCCGCAGGGCTCGGTGCTTCCCCCATGTTGTTCGCAGTGTAAACATTGCCACTGGGGGACATTGTAAGGTGGTATGAACTGAGTTTTCACTGCTATAGAAACATAGAAACATAGAATTTGACAGCAGATAAGGACCGCTTGGCCCACCCAGTCTGCCCATTTCCCTACCTAATGGATAAGCTGCAGATCCTAGTTAACCAGCAGCCTACTTCTTCCTACCCCCACCCCGTAGAATTGCCTTATGACTGTCCCATGCATGCTTGAATTCCACCACTGTTTTTGACATCCACAACCCTCTCTGTGAAAAAATACCTCCTCAAATTACCTCTGAGCCGCCCCCCCTCTATCTTGATACTCAGTTGTACATGTCCTTTGCACCAGACCAGGATGTTGAGTGATTGCCAGCTGGCTGAAGCTGAATTCTGATAAGACTGAAGTTTTGGTGGTGGACCCGGGTCACTGGGTAGAGGAGTCTTCGGCAGGGCAAGCATCTGGTTTGGTACTGGGTGACTACCAGATGAGGACCTCTGAATGAGTGCATAGTTTGGACATTATCCTCAACGAGGGATTGACCTTGAAGTCTCATGTGTCATCTGTGGTCAAGACCTCATTTTACCATCTGAGGAATATCATTTGAATTAGGCAACTGGTTCTGCCTGGCAACCTTCTAACTCTGGTCCATGCCTTTGTGATCTCTCAGCTGCATTACTATTCTTTGCCCCTACTGCCCCCTCCACCTCCTTCATTCTGCCGATGAGGGATTGCTAGAGGATTCCAGGGTGCAGCTGAAAACATCTGGTGCTCATTCATTTGCCTTTGTAGCGCCTACCCTGTGGAATTCTCTACCTCATAGGGTTTGAAAGTGCCAAATCATAGAGAGTTTCAAAGTTGCACTGAAAACACACTTATTTAATCTTGCTTTTGTGAATTACTGAGAATAATTAATTGGTTTGAGTATATTAGATTTTAAGGCCTGTTTTAAAGTTTTATGATTTTATATCTGTACAACGCTTTGATATTTGAATTGTGCTTGATAAATAAAAATGATTATTATTAATTGTATTTATTAATACAAAACACCACTGCAATCACAAATTGAAGCTCATATTCTCCAACATAATTTACTGCAAAAAAGGAACAACGGTGCACTTGTAGGCAATGAAGAGCAACATTTTGCACCCTAGTCACTCACTCGGGTACTTTGTCAAGAATAAATATCCTTACATGACTCACACTAAATAGTTTTTTGTTAAAGTGACAATGCCTATTTCACTCCTTATTAATAGAAAGATCATCAAACAGCGGAAACACTAAAGGGCAGTAAGAGAAATACATCATAAACATGTTGCCCCATTTTCTTTCATTTTACAAAAGTGCTGCATTGTATAGTTTGTCCAAATAATTTATATTCTTTAAAATTTCTTATAATATTCAGCAGATGAGTGCTCCCATATTTATTCTAGGCTAGAATAACCAACAAGCATTTGTCAATGCCGAATGTTTGCTTGCTCGTATTAGCACTGGAAATGCAGGAGTTAAACAGATGCAGAATAGGAATGGCAGTGAAGTATTGAACTTCACGCCAACCCCACCTCCATCCTGAAGAGATGGACAGGCATTAGGGTAAGTGTTTGGGTCATCACCCATGACATTCATGCCATGTCACCTCACCCTATTCTGCAGACACTGACGTGTTGAGGTGTGCCTTGTGGTGTTTGGCTTTACAGTCACCCTATTCCATAAGGACATACACTGAAATGGGTGCAGCTTAGGAGAATGGGGTGAACTCTGGGGCCAAATAGTCCAAGGTACACCTCAATGCCTGTCACTGGCTGGGGGCTGGGGGGTGGGATGGCATAAGCAGTTCAGTTGGCAATCCAAAGGCACACCCAGATGCCTGTCAGTCTGTACAGGGTGGGACGTTATGGTTGGAAACCCTAATACCCCAGGCATTTGTTGGTATTTGCACTACAAATTTTCAACTTGGCCTTTTTGTGACCCCCACCTCATGAAAGCATTTGGGACCTCTTCTCATGAAAAGTGGCAGTGTGATTTTGTCAATGTGTTCCGAACTTTGAGTTCCAACAGCGACCGTGCCATTCTGTGCCACATGTACAAAAACATAGATTGAGCAGGATGTGAAGAATGACATCTGTACCATCCATAGAGAGGTGTGAAGAGATGGCAATGTTAAAAATCTGTAGTGGGAATATCAAAAATGCTCGCACTTCCGAGTATACGTACAAACTGCACAACGCATGCGAGTAACACAGTCATTTTTTGGACTTTCACCACCAAATTTTCAACATAGGCATTTTAGCACCTCTGCTCATGAACAGTGTCACTGTGATTTTTTAATGTGTCCTGAACACTGATTTCCCACAGTGACCGTGCTATTCTGCACCGGAAGTGCAAAAACACATTTCAGCCAGGATGTGAAAAATGACAGCTGTACTGTTCATAAGGAGGTGCAGAAAAATGGCAATGTCGAAAATCTGGAGTGAAAATATTGCAGATTCATGAAGTTATGAGCTTGCGTGGAAACTGCACAATGCACGCTTGTAACACATTCATTTTATGGACTTTCATCACAAAATTTTCAACATAGGAATTTTAGAGCCTCTGCTCATGAACAGTGTCACTGTGATTTTTCTAAATGTGTCCCAAACATGGATTTCTCACAACGACCATGCTATTCTGTGCCGGAAGTGCTAAAACACATTTTGGCCAGGATGTGAAAAATGACAGCTGTACTGTTCATAAGGAGATGAGGAAAAATGGCAATGTTGAAAATCTGGACTGAAAATATTGCAAATGTGTGAAGTTATGAGGGTGCGTGGAAATTGCGCAACGCACACGCATAACACAGTCATGATATGGAATTTTGTCACCAAATTTGTAACATAGGAATTTTAGGACCTCTACTAATGAACAGTGTCACTGTGATTTTTGTAATGTGTCCCGAACATGGAATTCCCACAGCAACCATGCTATTCTGCACCGGAAGTGCGAAAACACATGTCGGCCAGCATGTGAAAAATGACAGTTGTACTGTTCATAAGGAGGTGTGGTAAAATGGCAGTGCTGACAATCTGGAGTGGAAATATTGTAAATGTCCAAAGTTACGAGCGTGCATGGACACTGCACAACGCATGCTCGTAACACTGTCATTTTACAGACTTTTGTCACCAAATTTCCAACATAGGCATTTTAGGACCTCTGCTCATGAACAGTGTCACTGGCATTTTCCTAATGTGTCCCAAACATGGATTTCCCATAGTGACCGCGCTATTCTGCGTCGAAAGTGCGAAAACACATTTTGGCCAGGATGTGAAAAATTACAGCTATACCGATCATAAGGAAGTGTGGAAAAATGGCAATGTTGAAAATCTGGAGTGAAAATATTGCAGATTCGCGAAGTTATGAGCGTGCGTAGTGACTGCACAATGCACGCTCATAAAACAGTAATTTGTTTGATTTTTTCCACCAAATTTGCAACATACACGTTTTGAGAGCCCACCTCATGAACACTGGCACTGTCATTTCATTAATCGGTCCCAAAAGGTGATTCCACGCTGTGACCGCAAAATCACCATGCGGGACCAAACAATGCCATGACAGTACACGAATTCATGAGGAGGGGTCCCAAAAACCCCATGTAGAAAATTTGGTGCCAAAATTCAAAAAATTGCCTGAGATTTGCATCAAAGTTGAAAAAACCCTATTTATGCCATTATACAGCTTACTGGCATTTCCTCAGTTCGCAGTCGGCTTTGAAGAGCGCAGACGTGTTCCCGGTCCACCGAAGATCGTCGCGCCGGACTCCGGAGGTAAGTATGGGGTGAGGGTGGTGTGGGGAGACAGGGTGCACAGTGGGAGTGGGTTATGGAAGGGGGCAGGGAGACCGTGAGGGCCCATTTTCTTTTTTCACAGGTTAAAAAAAAACAAATATCGTGGGACTTTTTTTTTTTTAACAGGGGCATGTGGCATGCTGGGGTGGGCTCCCAGTGTGCCAAAGGAGCAGCTGTAACCGATGGGGGATTGGCAACCCCCATCGGCACAAAAGAGGGGCACAAGAGCCGAGGGGGATTGGGCACACCCTCGGCACAAATCTACTGTTTGTTTGTGGGGGGAGCATTATGCCGATGGGGAGTTGGCTTCCCTATCAGCAAATCAAACTGGGAAGTGGAGACAGAATGCAGACAGGGAGTGGGCTCCCCCATCGGCAACTTTAATTAGGAGGGGGACTGAAACTGACGGGGATTGGGGCCCCCATCAGCAAAACACTGTTGTGGGGGGCACATGCTGCCAAGGAGGATTGGGCATCTCCTCGGCACTAGGGGATAATTGATATTGTTTGTGAACAGGCAGCAAGCTGTCCACCATGTTCACAAACAATATTGCAGTCGGCAAGTTCCGCCCAACAGTGACGAGTCGCTCCCTCATTGCAGCAGAATGGCTGATGCTGCAATGACGAGGTGGCCCCTGATTGCTATGGCGAAAATGTTAGAACTTGGTGACATTTTTGGAAGCCAGTGTCATCAGCACACTGTGCCTCCATTGGCCCACGACTGCCAAGCCCCCAAATGCTATGCCTCCCTTGGCTGCCACAGTGCCACACCTCCACAACCCGCTTCTCTCCTAAGCTGGCACATAAAGTTTCTTGTGCATGCGCACAAGCAAACATAAAAAGGAGACCAAAAAAGGCACAAAAAAGTTGAGTGGATAGTTAAGTGCAAAGGCTGACAAGTACTGTATATTTCTAAATTAAGCTGTAACAGTCACTATTCATAATGGTCATTGAGCCCTGGCCAGGAAAAGGCCCCCACAATGTGTATATCAAATGTCACCCTTTGCAAAGTGCCATCTAACAAAGCAATTTAACAAAATCCTCCTGAAGTTTTGCAAACTGCCCTCCCTGTCAAAGTATTACTTGAATTCAACCAAGAAGCCCACAATCAAATTCAGAAGATCATACGGGCAATGACTTGTTTAAGAAAGGAAAAGAAATAAATACACTTTTTTGTGCCTCCCTTGTAGCATGCCATCAACTATCCTCCACCCCTTTTGGTCCCAGTAGTATTAAAACAAATGCTTGTCACTGGCTCCAGTAGTGCTTTTTGAAGTCCAAGGGAGCCACTGCTTAACCTTAATTCAATATGGCATCTCAGAGCCAATGAGTTAAAACACAGAACGCAGTGCACCCCCCAAGAGATATCTTTCAAATACAATACTACTACTTTCTTTCTGCCTGAATTGGCTACTTACTTACTTCATCTTCAAGGGGAGCTGGGGGGGGGGTGCTGGTCTCTTGGTGTTTATTTGAGAGCTCTGAGTGAACTAAGCCCAGCCACCAAGAGATCCCCACTCCCCTTAAAGACAAAATAAGTAAATAGCCAATTATAACAGAAAGAAAATTGTAATATTTGAAACATTTGCCACCGGGAAGGGGGTGGCACCGAATTCTCTATTTTAACTCATATGTGCCATACACAATGAGAAAAGGATTTAAACATTTGTGAATTAGGAAGGGTCATGCTGCCATTTATGTGTTTGTTTGAAAAAACTGCCTCCTTCCCCAACCCACTTAGCACTCCCACTTCCACCCCCACAGTCCCAGTGAGATACCCCCACTCTTGAAGCACCAGATTACCCATCCTTCACTGCCCCTTGGTCCAAGTAGTATAACAATTTCCTTTTTCCCCATTTCACTTAGAAACCCACTCCTTCCCTCCATTACCATGCGGTCCAAGTACTACAAAATTCCCCAATCCCCCAAACCAGTTAAACACTCCACTCCACTCCCATCCCTCTTTCCCTCATTGGGTGTGCTGACCCCCACCCTCAGATGAAGCAAAGGATCATTTTGGGGTATAAAGCTAATTTCTGAAACAGAAATATTACAAACAGCTGCAAATCCACATAGATATCCTAAGGACAAGACTATGCAAATCATAAACAAAAATGCTCTAGTAAACTGGAGAGGGAGAGAGATAGAGAAAAGGAGAGGGAAGGAGGGATATATATGTATATGTATATGTATATATATATATATATATATATATATATATATATATATTAGAGGCAAAAAACTCCATTTAATGCATCACCCCCCCAACTGGCATCGGGGTGCGCAATGGGGTACGTCAGCCTAACTCTCACCCCATCACATGTGTAAAAGCAAGAGTATAGGAGAATGGGATGAGAGTTAGGATCGATGACCCCAACGCCGCACCCTAAGACGATTGAGGGGTGGCTGGGGTCCGTGGAAGTTTTCAACCCTAACACCAATTCCTCACTTTTGTCACTGTGGAACAACCCTAACTGATGCACTAAACGGGTTTTTGCCTCTAATTTCCCTTCTTTTGAGAATGATGATGACAAATAGTGAAAGTAATGCACGGAGCATTGAGCGCCCTTCAGGCCCCACGCTCCCTCCACATGATGTCTTGTGACATAGTAACAGGAACAGCAACACAAACAGAAGTGCCAACAGTGGCACACATGGTAAAGGAAATGTAAATGGTAAAGGAAGCGTTAATAGAAACGCAAGCACAAAATGATGCCTAAGTGAACAGTGATGCAAACGGACATTGAAGCACATACAAAAACACAACTGGTAATGTGAACAGTGATGGCAGCAGTATTTTAAATGGAAATGTTAAGTGTCACAGCAAAAAGAATGCGAAAGGGAACAGAAACGGAAACGCGAACATGAGCGCACACGTAAATGCAAACCGTAACACACACACAGCCATGGTATTGCAATAGTAAATGCAAATGGTAAAGTTAACATGAAGAATAATGCCAAAGGAAACAGAAATGGAAACAGGAACGGAGGCGCGTATGGTAACGCAAACCGTAGCGTGCATGATCACAGAACCGCAATTGTTAACGCAAATGGTAACAGTAACAGCAACAATAACACCAAAGAAAAGAGAAATGAAAATGCAAGCGAGTACAGAAATGCATACCATTACGCGCACGGTCATGGTACGCAATTGTAAATGCAAATGGTAACAGTAACAGCAAAAATAATGCCAAAGGAAACAGAAACGAAAAGGAAATGCAAGCGCGTATGAAAATACAAACCGTAATGCACGTGGATGGTACCGCAATTGCAAATGAAACTGGTAATGGTAACAGCAACAATAACACCAAACGACACAGAAACGCAAGCACAAGCGAAAACGCAAACCGTAACGCACATGGTGGCATAGACGGTAATGGTGCCACAAACGGTAACGGAAATGCAACTGGAAATGCTAACTGGCACCGTAACGAAAGGGCACACCCTTCTTTTCCCCAAAAAATGTATTGGAAAACACAGTGAAAACAAAGAATGTATACATAACAATGGGCCTCAGAGCAGAAAATGAGGACTTGGAATATTAAATTGCTTATATCTCAGGAACTGTATGACGTGGAAAAAAATGTAAATTTGATATGAATTATGACTTTCCTGGCTAGTTTTGAAATTAGCCCTATTGAGGCCTAAACATTTTTATGTGAAAGTCCATTATCTCGCTTACCGTTTCGAGATACGGGCCCTGAAAAGGCACAACTGGGCGCCTGAATGTTATCCAATGGAAAAAGTTAACCTTTGAGTGCATCACTGTGCCGCCCTGTAATATTTTTTCACCAAGCCACCAAAAGGCACATCAGTGGGATGTTGGCTTTCTTCCCTCCAAATTTCAGCCAAAAAGACCAAACCATTATTTTGCAGCAGGACAGCAAAGGATTCCTGTAATGCGGAGGATGCTGTAATGCTATCCTATGGGAAAAAGCATCAACTTTGGAGTGCCGTATCTTTGCTGCCCTGTAATATTTTTTTCACCAAAACACTGAAAGGCACATCTGAGAGATGCTGGCTGCGTTCCCTCCAAATTTCAGCCCAAAAGACCAAACCCTTCTTTTGCAGCAGGGTGGCAAAGAATTGCTGTCATTTTGCCATAGCCTGGAAAAGTAGTGTCTCAATATGTGAAAGCTTTCACAAAAATTTGGGCCACTTTCATGAGTGCAACGCTACTTTGTGAAAGTACTTTTTCTAGAAACTTGAAAAACATATTTCTAGGGTGTTTAACCTCAAAATAAAGACAGGCCTATCATCCTCAGGGTCCGACTAGGTAAACACAAAAAGAATTGTGTTGTTAGAGTGTCCCAAATTTAAATGCCAAGCATTTTTCTGATCACCAACTGAAAACAAAATGGTGGATTTTTAAAAGTAAAAGGGCCCTTTGCGAAAGTAAAAACTGCATTTTCGAAAGTGTTGAACTTTTTGTTAACTTTTCCCATTGACTTATAATGGGAACTTGTTTTTTGAATAACTTTTGAACCATTCAATATTTTTTCACAAAATCTTAAAAAGGCACATCGGGGACCCTGGCTGCATGTTCCCTGAAGTTTCTGGACCAGTCACGCAAACCATATGACCTGTAGGCGAGAGCAAAGAAATCGCAAAAAAGCGTAATTGCGCAATTGGTTGTTGCCGAATAACTCCACAGCCGTATATCCAACCAGAACAAAACTGGGCATATCCCAAGATCTACCATGCCCAATTGTGCATACCAAATTTCAGGCAAATCCTTTGAACGGTGGCAAAGTTATTAAGGTGCAAAAATTGACCCTTTAACCTTAAAAGTGCTACTCAACCCTAACTATGGTAGCACGGTATATATATATATATATATATATATAAACTTGAACTCCTGAACCAGGACATTGACAACAACCAACAACCCCAGCTGAAGAAGAGGAGGACTGAACACATTAAAGCTATGTTTGCAGCTATAGTGTAATATGCCTGTTCTTTTACCATTGCATGTTACAGTTTATGCAATCTACTTTTAAATGTTGCTTGTTTGTTATATAATAATGTAATGATTGGAGCCCTTTTAAAGGTGCAATATTATACATCTTTAAAAATGAAAATTTTTGATAGGGTGTGGACTAATTTCACTAATGTGGGTGGTATTTGTAGTGGGACTGGGTTACTTGCAAGACCTCCTTCTGCCCTACTGCCCCCTCCGCTCTCTCTCTCTGCTCCACTGATGAGGGATTGCTAGAGGTTCCCAGGGGCCGTTTGCAGACATCAGATGCCAGGGCTTTTGTAGCCCCGACCCTGTGGAACTCTCTACCTCATTGGATTAGAGAGTGCCTGTCCACCGAGACCTATAAATCCCTATTAAAGACTTATTTATTTGAAAAGGCTTTCGGGGATAATGTTTAGTTCTGGGATTGCTGTTTTTATTCTATATTTTATTAGATCTGATGTTTTATACTGTATATATGCTTTGGTCTGTGGAAAAGCACTTTAAAAATAAATTTGACTTTGACTTTGCTTGTAATAAGTACTGAATTATCGAAACAATATATATTGCTAGTCCATGGTTCTGCTGCTGATAGCGCTTTTGAACTTTATCCTAAGACAAAAGACTGATGGTCAATGGACTCCACCCCCCCAATGCAATAACAAAGGATGAAGAGTAAACCATACTGCTGTAATTGTAGTCTCTCTCTCAATTGCTATTTGTTCTCAGAAACATGTGTCTGTACATGTGTTGTTATTTACTTGCAAAAGTGAATAAATGTAATTTCCAAAAAACAGAACTTCTGCATTGCAAAATTCATACATTTTCTGTACCACAATAATTCAAAGTTTTGCCAGAGAGGTTTTAATGAATTAAACCCACTTCTGCTAGTTTGTAAGTCTGGGGTTACTCTTTGTTCCAGTTTACTGAAGTCTTCTGTTTAAATATGCCAGCTAGATATTCAGTCAAGGTAATAATTCCTATTCCATCTCAGCTGTGAAGGATAAACAAACAAATAGGTCTTACAAAGGTTAGTGCTGTACCTTAGTTGTGTTTAAGTCAATTGTGTACCTTGTCCATTATGTCAATTATGTACCTGAGCACTGACCACAAATTTACCTGACAGATGGGACATTGTAAATATTGGTTTGCAAAAGCCATTTACTCAATGTTTACCCAACAGCGGTTGCGAAAATTGACAATCCTGCTGATGCATGTGAACTCAGAGACTGCTAGTCAGAAGCGAATGAACAGTTCATGCAGTTTGGGTCTATTTTTAAATCAATAATAGGCCCCAGTTCAATCGCTTTATCATCATCATCATCACACATATGCACTAACTATTTTTAGATCATGTTGCAGGGTTTAATACTACTTTAAACACTGTTTCAAACTGGTACAGAGCTTGCACATATACTGGGAGTGATCCATTTGTTTTGATTGCAATAAAATGTGTATTTTCCCCCACATGATAAATCATGTCTAACTTTGGACCTTTTTGAACAACCACCTAACTTAAAGAGGTAGTGTACTGCTTGGGATTAATAGTAATTTTCAGATGCAGTCAGCTATCACTTCTTATATCTCAAGTATTTTTTCTTTTCTGTTTATTAATTAGAAGATTTTCCACTTGGCAGTTCTGGGGTGATGTGTGGAGCAGCACTCTGTCTGGAGAAAAAAAATTCAGTTCTGTTCCTCCCACTGCATCGTCAGAAATGAGACCAACACCTTGAGGCACCACAGTCCTTGCAGCCCGAGCAGTGCCTCTCACAAGCTTCTAATCAAAATGCAAGACATTGTAACGTCACTAGTAACCAGGGAGAGCCAGTCCCTGCTGCTTCATGTGAAAGTGAAACCTGGCAGTGAAAAATGGTTTCTCATTGGTTACTAGTGATGTCATAGTAGGTGTGGTCTCAGTGCTGATGTAGTAGGAGGAACAGAACTGACTTTTTTTCCCCTCCAGAGTGCAGCTCCACACATCACCCCAGTACTGCCAGGTGAAAAATCTTCTAATTAGCAAACAGGAAAGAAAAAATACTTGAGGTATAAAAAGTGATAGCTGACTACATCTGAAAGATGCAATTAATTGCAGGCAGTTTCCAGGCAGTACACTAGCTCTTTAATATTCTCCATTAATACAAGTTCCCAAACTATATACGTATCCTTCTTTATACCTAAACAGTTCTGACATATGACATTGTTCCTTTCTGCATGATTTCAAAAAGGCAGAATCTTGAATCTTGGCTGTGCAGTTTGCCACAGTGCCATATCATGGCCCTTTTTTGTATGTTTTTTTCTTAGCTTGTCACACTCATTTTCCAGCAGATTGCATTTTCTATTGGTTGTATCGCTCATGCGCTGAGTGCAAACTGTCTTAAAACATAATTTCACACAAAAATTTAAAACAGGACAATCCATCATACACATGTTGCACATCAATTAATAATGCAGTATTGCATTTGGAAGGTTTAAACATTTCAAATATTAAGAGTCTAACCACACAGGGAATACATTCTGTCACTCATTCTCCATTATTGACATCATTCTCTTTCTGAGATTAACAGTCTTAATTAAAAAGTTAACCAAAGATGATAATATGCCCAAGCCCTTTATGCAATAAAGTCCTGAATAATGTTCAATGTGTGCTGCATGTCCCCCTCATTCATTTTTCAGGAGCGTGATCTTTCAGTCTTTTATGAGGACAGCTAAGTATTTCTAATTGGCAGGTGCGGGTAATGTTCTCTTCATGGAATCTTTAATGTGTAGACTGTAAGAACAAAATGATACATTATACAGTGTGTCACATAAACTTTTATTCCACTTGGACTTTTCAGTGCAGTATTGTTTCAAATTCTACTTAAAAGTGAAATGTGATCTAGACTGATGTAATGTAAATGAAAGTGAGTTCCAGTCTTTAAGCACTTCATACACAAATGAACCTTGAGCTAAGGGAGACTTGTATAGAGGTAACCTTAGGCAACATGTGGATACAGAGCAAGTTATAAATCTAGAGCTTTCCACTTGAATCAGATCTTTAAAGGACATCTGTTCCTTACTGTGCCAAAATGTCCAAAAAGAAATTTAAATAAAAGCAGTGATATTCAAATGAATACCAGTTAAGTAAAGAATATAGTGCACAATGATGCGTTAACCTAGAACAGGCTAATACATACCGTAACAACACACATTGTGATAAATTAGTTTAACGCTCTTTAAGGAAATCTCCACTGCTGATGAATAAACTGGTAGTCCATAATCAATTCAGATCAAATAAATGACTGTACCAACACCTTTTTAGAATTAAATGAGACATTTATTCTGTAAAGCAAACCCAATCGAACATTAACAATCTTAACACCCCCAAAAATAAAACAATCAGTGTGAGAATTTATATGAAAGCAAGCTATCCAAATGAAAATTGAAATACTTCAAACAGTTTGCCCTCTCTATTTCCTCACTATTTTCATCTCTAATTACTAACTGATTAGGAATAGCAAGCAGCCTACTCTAATCCCCCCCCCCCAAAAAACATAAATTGAGTCTTAGACACATTTAACAATAGTCCATTATCACTCAGTCACCTGTTAATCAAACGAAACTCACACTGTAAATCCAGAATTGCAGTATTTGTTAGTTGGCAACAACTTTCATCATATAGTTTGTTAGCAAAAATGTGCTTCTGACATCTTTAGATTCACCCTTAGTGCATTTTTAATTTTCTCAGATATGGTTAAAATAACTTTTGTAGCTAATTTTCTAATTAATGACTCACGTCAATAAAGATGGCCACCACTCACAATTTTTTCTGTGGAGGTAACTTGTTGAATGTACATACTTGAGTCATATTGTGGATGTATTAGGATGGTGTTACCACATGTTTCTGATGGTAAACAGCAGAGCTTAAAACCAAGATATTTAATTTTTTCATTGTGGGCATGCTATGGGAATTTCTAGAGACTTCAATATCCCTTATTGTTGTTCAAGAATGATCATTGTCTTTTCCTTCACAGAGTGTCCCTAATCCCTGTTGGTGCAGAGGTAGCAATATGGCCTGGGACCCCAGTGACCTAGGTTCAGAAGTGAACACAAATCACTGTGTGACAGCCAGGAAGAGGACTGAGCATCACAGAGGACATTGTTCTCCTCCAGGGAGCAAGGGTCAACATCCTCATGTAATACTGCCAGCTGGGTGGCCACAGGTGGTAGTACAGACATAGATGCTGTGAGACGGTCAGACTCAGACTGGTGACTGAAACAGCACTATGCTCAGCATGTGTATGTGTCTTGTTCTCCATTACTTGCCTATGTCTGAAGTTTATGAGACAAACTGGAAAAAATGACCTTGCCACTGACAGGTGAAGGACACAAGTGTGCACAGACCAACCCTAATGCCTGACTTTGTCTCCTGACAAAACTAGGCATGCTGGCTGGTCCAGTAGCATGGAGGGCTGAGGCACTGGTGCCTTGTCTCCTGCCACACCAGGTGACCGGTGGCAAGCATGGGTTGCTAGGAGTCGGCTGGGTAGGGAGAGGATTGCACGTCCGGAGGACAACTCTCCTCCCTTGTGGAGGGTCAATTGGCATTCCTGCTGAATGACGGTTACCCGGTGGAGGCCTGAGGGTAGTGTTGGTTCAGGGGTGCCAAAGACAAAAGGTCCTGCAGGACTCCACAGCATGCACACACCTCCATGTGCATATGCTGATGTGTGCGCCCCAGTAATGGGGAAGGGAGAAAATGGAAAAATGGTTGGCACAGGAAACATGAAGCCCTGCCTGCCTGCCTCTGTCCCATGCCATTGCCTGGTCTCCAGCCCAGTCTAGAATGTGGTTCTCTAGGTGGGAGGAGGATGGCCCTCCCTTTTCTGGCCCCGCAATGGGGGGGCAATCCATGGGGGATCCTGGGCCTGAGATATGGTAGAGATGCATGCCAGACAAGAGGAGGTAGGGACAGGGTCGAGACCCAGCCCATTCTGACCACAGAGGAGAAAAATCTATGTGGAAAAAAACTAAGCATTCTCAGAGATAGATCCCATCCACCCTGTCCCTGCCCAGGGGGCAAGCCAAGGTAGCAGGAAGGATAACGTCCAGAGCAGGTAGGGATCAGCTGGGAAGCATTTTGATGTCTGCAGAGGAAGTCAGAGTCAGAGATTGGAATGAGGATATAAAAAGTGAGTAAAACAAGTATTTGTCAATACCGAATGTTGATTGCGTTGGTGTGTTGAGCTCGCTCACTACCCCTCTGTCACTCGCTCAGTCTGTTTCTCTCAGTGCTACAGGCTGCTCTTTTGTACTGAGCTCCTGCCTGCATTGGCACCTTGTTCTGCCCACTAAGAAATCTGCAGCTGTCCCGACAGAATTCCGTTGAGGTGGCTCACTCCCCCTTTCTCACTCGCTCATTCTGTTTCTCCGGACGCTGCAGGCTGCCCTTTTGTACTGGACTCCTGCCTCTGTTGGTGGCTTTTTCTGCCCACAAAGAAATCTGCAGTAGTCCCGACACAGGTCTGTTGAGCCTGCTGACTCCCCCTCCCTCACTCACTCATTCCGTTTCTGCTGGTGCTGCAGGCTGGCCTTTTGTACTGGGCTCCTGCCTGCTTTGCCATCATTTTCTGCCAACAAAGAAATCTGCAGAAGTCACGATACAGCTCCATTGAGCTCGCTCACTCCCCCTCTCTCACTCGCTCATTGTGTTTCTCCTGGCGCTGCAGGCTGTCCTTTTGTACTGGGCTCCTGCCTGCATTGGCACCTTTTTCTGCCCACAAAGAAATCCACAGCTGCCCCGACAGAACTCTGCTGAGGTCACTCACTCTCCCATGTCACTCACTCATTCTGTTTCTCCGGGTGCTGCAGGCTGCCCTTTTGTACTGGGCTCCTGCCTCTATTGGTGCCTTTTTCTGCCCACAAAGAAATCTGCAGCAGTCCCGACAAAGCTCCTTTGAGCTCGCTCAACTCTCCTTCTCTCACTTGCTCATTCCGTTTCTGCTGGCACTACAGGCTACCCTTTTCTATTGGGCTCCTGCCTGCATTGCCGCCTTCTTGTGCCCACAAAGAAATTTGCAGCACTTAAAATAAAGCTCCTTTGAGCTTGCTCACTCCCTCTCTCTCACTCACTCATTCTGGTTTTCTAGCCACTGCAGGCTGCCCTTTTGTGCTGGGCCCCTGCGTGCATTGCTGCCTTTTTCTGCCCTCAAACAAATCTGCAGCAGTCCCAACAGAGCTCCGTTGAGCTCACTCACTCCCCCTCTGTCACTCACTCATTCTGTTTCTGCCAGTGCTGCAAGCTGGCCTTTTGTACTGGGCTCCTGCCTCCGTTGCCGCATTTTCTGCCCACAAAGAAATCCGCAGCAGTCACAATAAAGCTCCGTTGAGCTTGCTTACTACCGCTCTGTCACTCACTTGTTCTGTTTCTCTTGGCACTGCAAGCTGCGCTTGTGTACGGGTCTCCTGGCTGCATTGGCACCTTTGTCTGTTCACAAAGAAATCTGCAGCTGACAGAGCTCCGTTGAGGTCGCTCAGTCTTCCTCTGTCACGTGCTCATTCGGTTTGTCCTGGCGCTGCAAGCAGTCCTTTTGTAGAGGGCTCCTGCCTGCATTGGCGCCTTTTTCTGCCCACAAAGAAATCCACAGCAGTCCTGATAGAGCTCCCTTGAGCTCACTCAGTCCCCCATCTCACTCACTCATGCTGTTTCTCTCACCGCTGCAGTCTGACCTTTTCTATTGGGCCCCTGCCTGCATTGACGTCTTTTTCTGCCACAAAGAAATCCGCAGCAGTCCTGACAGCGCTCTGGTGAATTTGCTCACTCCCCCTCCCTCACTCACTCTCTTGTTCTATTTCTCCCAGTGCTGCAGGCTGACCTTTTGTACTGGCCTCTTGTGTTGGGGCCTTTTTCTGCCCACAGACAAATCTGCAGCAGTCCCGACAGAGCTCAGTTGAGCTTGGTCACTCCCCCCTCTCACTCATTCGATCTTAATCTGTCCCAAACACTTATTTCCCACAGTGATCATGTTATTCTCCGGCAGGGTGCAAAAACATATTTTAGCCAGGATGTGAAAAATGACAGCTGTACTGTTTATAAGGAGGTGTGAAAAAATGACACTATTGAAAATGTGGCATGAAAGTATTACAAATTTGCAAAGTTACAAGGGTGTGTGGAAACAGTTCAACGCACACTTGTTACACAGTCGTGTTATGGAATTTCGTCACCAAATTTTCAACATAGGGATTTTGGGATCTCTGCTCATGAACAGTGACACTGTCATTTTCTTAATCTGTCCCGAACACTGATTTCCCACAGTGACCGCATTATTCTGTGCCGCAACTGTGAAACCACATTTCCGTCAGGATGTGAAACATGACAGCTGTACTGCTCATAAGGAGGTGTGAAAAAAATGCCACTGTTGAAAATCTGGCATGACGATATTACAAATCTGCAAAGTTACAAGGGTGTGTGGAAAGTGTGTAACGCACACTTGTAACACAGTCATCTGATGGGCTATCATCACCAAATTTTCAATATAGGCATTTTAGGACCTCTGCTCATGAACAGTATCACTGTCATTTTCTTAATCTGTCCTGGACAGTGATTTCCTACAGCGACAGCTCTATTCTGTGCCTGAAGTGCAAAAACACATTTCGGCCAGGATGGGGAAAATGACAGCTGCACTGTTCATAAGTAGGTGTGGGAAAATGGCAATGTTGAAAATCTGGAGTAAAAATATTATAAATTTGTGAAGTTACAAGCATGCGTGCAAACTGTACAACGGACGCTCGTAACACAGTCATTTTATGGAGTATCGTTACCCAAATTTTCAACATAGACATTTTAGGACCTCAACTCATGAACAGTGTCACTGTCATTTTCTTAGTCTGTCCCAAACACTGATTTCCCACAGCGACTGTGCTATTCTGCGCCTGAAGTACGAAACCACATTTCTGCCAGGATGTGAACAATGACAGCTGTACTGTTCACAAGGAGGTGTGAAAAAATGGCAATGTTGAAAATCTGTCATGAAAATATTGCAAATTCATGAAGTTATGAGCGTGCGTAGCAACTGTGCAACATGCGCTAAATAAAACAATCAATTTTTTATTTTTCCAGAATTTTGCAACATAGGCTTTTGAAAACCCACCTCATGAACACTGGCACTGTCATTTCATTAATCGGCTTCAAAAGGTGATTCCATGCAGTGACTGCGAAATCATCTTTTGGGGCTGATTAATGCCATGACAGTTCAAGAATTCACGAGGAGGGGTCCCAAAACCCCCATGTTGAAAATTTGGTGCCAAAATTCAAAAAAATTACTGAGATATGCTTTAAAGTTGGAAAAACCCAATTTATTCCATTATACATCTTACCAGCACATCCTCAGTTCAAGGTTGGTTTTGAAGAGTGCAGACGTGTTACCGGTCCACCGAACATTGTCGTGCCGAGCTCCGGAGGTAAGTATGGGGTGAGGGGGTGTGGGGAGGCAGTGTGCCCAGTGGGTGGGCGAGTGTTGCGTGGGGGGGAAGGGAGACTGCCAAGGGACAGTTTCTTTTTTTACAGGGTTAAAAAAAAAACACGTCGCAGAACAGTTTTTTATTTCACGGGGCATGTGACACGCTGGGGTGGGCTCCCAGCGTGCCACCGGACTCTTCCTTTGGGGGCAGCAGTTGGAGGACAGGGCACCCTGTCAGCACACAACAAAGGAGGGGCTTAGATTATGCCGACAGGGATTGGGCACCCCATCAGCAGACAAAAGCGGGGGCGGTTGGTTACAGAATGCCAACGGGGAGTGGGCTCCCCTGTCGGCAAAATCAACATTGGAGCACTGAAGCTGATGGGGATTGGGGCCCCCCATCAGCTAATAAACACGGTGGGGGGGTTATATTGTTTGTGAACACGGCGGCAAGCTGTCGACATGTTCACAAACAATATCAGTGTTTCTAGATCCCGCCTTGCAATGACGGGTCAGTCTCTCATTGCAGCAGATGGCTGACGCTGCAATGTCGAGGCAGATCCTGATTGCTGCAGCTAATTTCTCACAAGTTGGTGGCATGCTGGCTGAACTAGTGTCAGCAGCAGCATGCCATGGCATTGGGGGAAGAGGGACAAGCCTTTGCAGGCTGTGGGGCATTGGCCACAGCAGTGCCACATCTCCACAACCTGCTTCTGAGAAAGCTGTCCCAATATGTTTTTTGCTCTGCGCGCAATCAACATAAAAAAATGACTGCCCCTAGTCAGAATATTCAGTTCTGTCACATAATGGTCTATTAGTTACTTATCAAACCATATCCAACAAATACATTTAGACAATATTTTGCCAGAGTCCAGTTCTCTAAAAGACAAGTTTTCACAAGGCTCTGTGCAAGCCCTTCACCATTTTCTCTATTTATTAACTTTCTACTCCTGTCTTGTGCTCCTAATGTACATACTCTGGTGTACAAGGATAGCCTGATACATTTTTACCAAATCCAGTTCAGAAGCATGTGTTGCCCTATACTAAACCAAGTTTTTCACTCTGTCCCAAGGGGGCTTTTGAACAGTGTTGTAGTCTCTTAGCCCTGGGGCTAGTAGTAATAGCATTAGCAGTTAGATAGAAGGGCCCAGTGGGTCACTATAGGGTTAAAGAATATGGAGAGAGGATTTAGAGATAGTTGGCAGGAGAGAAGGAAGTTAGAAGTGAAGGAAGCCATGTTCCCTGCAGAGAGAGAGAAAGAGAGAGAAGCAGCTTATGTAGGAAGGAGATTTTCTGAGGATAAAAAAGTAAAGAGCCTTTTGGGGAAATGATGGAGGCCCTTTTCCCAAAGGGAAAGGCCCTGCTCTTGGGGTGGCAGACAGAGAATGAGATGAAAAGGAATGAAAGAAAGAAAGGAAGAAAGATCTAAAAAATGTAAAGTATTGCAAAAAGAGTACTAAACTGAAATGAGTCAAAGTATGGACACAAGGGGACAAAGGGATATAATCCTTTGCGGGACGCAAGTGTAGGTTTATGATTGTTGGAGGGGCATAGGGCCCTTCATGCAAGAAGCAGAAGGGTTCAGTATGTCCCGTGTGTGGACCTAAGAACAGGTTTAAAGCCTTTTCCCAAAGGGCAGAGAAGTCATGTGGGTTGGGGAAGACTTATTACAAAAGAAATGCCTGGACAGTAGACCAGGGGCACAAAGCTATGTAGGTACCTGAGAGTAGGCTAAACCTTCCCACCTGTGGGACTCAGGGCCCATAAATGTTCACCCAATTGTGGGAAGGTAAAGAAATACAGATTGATAAAAACTACCAGGGATCGGGGAAGCATAGGAAATGGAAAAAAAAAATTACTGGGGGAACCAACCTACACCTTTGATGAAGGATAAAGCATACCTGTCAGTGGTATGGGAACTTGCTCCTTATTATATGTTGCATTTCTACACTTGATGTGCCTTTGGGGGGTATATTTTTCCCTCAGGAACTGAGTCATAATTTTAAATTTATTCCCAGAATTGAGTTCCCCTAGGTCCTCCTCCCCCCATTTCCACAACTGGATAAGGAAGAATCAGAAAGATTTGTGTAGAGATGCTCTATAAATTAACATTGTGTGAAATATGAAGAATCCCGTAGACATGAGATGTTGGAAAGCTGGTGTGAAGGAAACATAGAAACTGATGTCAGATAAGGGTCGCTTGGCCCATCCTGTCTGCCCATTTTCATTGTGATCCCCTATGCTGCAGACCCTCCTTGGTCTAGGGTACTGTCTCTTCCACCCTCTTCCTTTTATCTATGATTCCCTTGTGTTTATCCCAGGCTTTTTATAATCCCACCACTGTTTTTGCCCCCACTGCCTCCACTGAAAGGCTGTTCCAGGCATCCACCACCCTTTCGGTGAAGAAGCATTTCCTCACATCTCCCCTGAACCTATCCCCCTCCAGCTTCATATCATGACCCTTTTTTCTAGAGCACCCTTTCCTCTGAAAAATACCTCCCACCCATACCTTATTCACCCTTGTGAGGTATTTGAAGGCCTCAATCATATCCCCCCCCCCCATCCTCCAGGGTGTACTTATTGAGCTCCTTTAGACTCACATGCCGATGCCATAGCAACATTTCTATAGCGAAGTACATTACAGCGGCAAGTCACTGTTGCCACTGTAATGTACCTGCTGGACCCTGGCACTACTTTCTCAGTTGTTTGCCCCTTCCCTGAATCAACTCCAACCAAGAGTTGATCATTTTTAGTTATGAGAGTGCCAACCGCAACATCAATTGACATAAATCCGTCGCTGTAGTGTCACGTTGGAAAAAAGTTGTCAGTGCCATGTCATGAATCCCTTTTGCTTCTCCTTGTAAGATTTTTGATGCAGACCCTGCAGCATCTTGGTAGCTCTCCGCTAGACTGCCTCCATTCAGTGTCCATTGAAGACCGCAAGCACAAATACATGCGGTCAAAAACCACTTGGTCATTACAGTGATGCATGGTTTCGAAACTGGTATATATAATCTTCGTGGTTTTGGAATGCGCAGATTTGTAATAACCACACATCACTGTTATTTGCACATTTTTTGATGTTGCGGTCTTAACATAGCGCTCCTCCATTATATGTCTTTCCTGAGATGTGGTCTCCAGAACTGGATATAGTAATCCAGGTCGGGTCTTACCAGTGACCTATATAGGGGCAACACTACTTCCCCCTTCCTGATGGTGCTATCCCTACTTATGCACCCCAGCATCACACTAGCATTTCCAATTGCCTTGTCACATTGCCTGGCCACCTTTAGGTCATCCGATATGATTACCCCCAAGTCCCTTTCCTGCTTGATCGTGGCAGGTATCTCTCCCCCTATTTTGTACTCCACCCCTGGGTTTCTGTGGCTCAAGTACAATATTTTCCACTTTTTTGCATTACACCCTAGCTGCCAAACCTTTGACAACTCCTCCAGCTGTTTTAAAATCTCTTGCCATCCTTTGCATCCCCCCACTAGAGTGTCCACTCTGTTGCAGTTCTTGGTGTCATCCTCAGAGGCAGACCTTCCCTTCCAGCTCCTCCACTATGTCACTAATAAAGACATTAAAAGGAACCTGCCCCAGGACTAACCCCTGAAGTGCCCTGCTGGTCACTCTCCCCCGCCTCAGAACAAATTCTATTTACCACCACCCTCTGCTTCTTATCCCCTATCCAGTTTCTTACCAAGGTTACCACCTTATTGACCACCCCCATGCTACCCAACTTGTTTACCAGTCTCCTTTGTAAAATGGTGTTGAAGGCCGTGATGAAGTCTAAGTAGGCCACATCCACCACCCCTCCCTGATCCAACACCTGGGTCACCCATTCAAAAAAATCTGGCAGATTTGTTTTCCATGACCTTCTCTTTGTGAAATCATGCTGCCTTGGGTCCTGCAGTACTTTGGATTCCAGGTATTCTATAATACCTTCCTTTAATAGTGTTTCCATTAATTTCCCTACTACCAAAGTCAGGCTGACAGGCATATACTTGCCAGCCTCCTTCTTGCTACCACTTTTGTGAAGTGGGACTATGCCTACTCTTCTTCTTCAGTCCTCTGGGACCACACCAGTCTCCAGTGGACTGTTACACAAGTTTTCCCAGGGTTGCAGCCAGCACCACCATGGGTTCCTTTGACACTTTTGGATTCACTCCATGTGGCCCCATGGCTTTGTCCACCCTTAGATTAACGAGTGCTTTCCTGGCCCTCTCCTCAGTAAAGGGACTGGTGCCCACTTCCTTCCCCTCAAAGCTCCTGGTGCCTTTTTTTGGTCCTTCCCCTTCCCCTTCTACTATGAACACTGAGCAGAAATATTTGATTAAATAGTTTGCCTTTTCTTGACCCCTCTCTGTACAGTCCCTCTCCCTCTTTAACTGTATAATCCCTCCCTTTTCTTGCTAACATACCTAAAAAATGTCTTGTCCCTTTTAGATACTGCCTGGGTTACTCTTTCCTCAGTCTGTGCCTTTACACTCCTTACTGCTTTACCTACCTTCTTCCATTTTCACAGATATGCTTCCCTATCCTCCTCTCTCTGGGTCTCTTTATACCTTCTGAATGCCACTCCTTTTGCCTTTACCTTTTCTGCCACCTCCTTTGAGAACTATAACCATCTCCTCTTCCTTCTGCTTTTGCTTACTTGCTTGATGTACAGGTTTGTTGCCTTTACTATGCCTTCTTTTAGTCTGGCCCATTTGTCCTCCACCCCACCAAGGACATCTCCTCATGCCCAGTCCTTTTAGAGGGATTCTCCCATCTTTGTGAAGTCAGCCCTTCTGAAATCCAGGACCCTCACCCTTGTGTGGTTGGATTCCACCACTCTTCCTATATTAAACTACACTGTGTGATGATCAATGGTCACCAGATGACTTGCCACCCTGATGTCTGCAACACTGTCCTGCTAGTAAGCACCAGTTCCACTATTGCCCCACCCTGACTCCCGTTTACTGACTAGTTGCCTGAGGAATGCCACCTGCAGAGGGTCCAGGATGTCTCTACTTCTTGCCGACACTGCAGCAGGGAGGCTCCAATCTATATCTAGCAAATTAAAGTCCCCCACAAAATAAATTGCATTTTGCTTGATTCAGAACATACCATGTGTACATTCCTGTTCTTCAAAAGGCCCCCTCATACCGCCTCTGAGGGCCCCAGACAGCCAGGTTACAGTGGATTACTATTAAATGTTAAAATAACAAAGAGCACGTTGTTTGGATATAAACCCCATTTGAACACATTTGGTTTACAGTATACAGTATTTACAAATTTTAGTCATGAATGGAACTCTCCTGGAGTAGATTACAGAAGTCCTTGCCAGGTGTTTGGGTCATCTACTGGGATCCCTGTCATACCTTTTCTGTGCGCATATCCTCTGTATTCAACGTGAATCATTAAAGGCTTTATACAGTAGGTTAAAACATTGTTTAACACCCTAGACTAGACTGACCATTGCTAAAGAAATTCAATTCAATTCACTTTTATTTTTATGCTGGAAAGTATGTGAGTAAGAATGCCCATTTTCACAAATGTCCAGTGGTACAGAAATTTGATGATACAGAGAAAAAGGTAAAAAAAAAATGGGCGCTATGCACTATTCTGGCACAGGTACATGAAAATATTGCATACCCTGCCCACACAGCAGCACACCCATGGACAGATGTGCCCATACTGGCATGCACAAAAGATGGCCACCTATCGGCAGCTCCACCCCCTCCATGCGCAGGACTCCACAGGGTGGCTGGGGGACAAGTCATCATTCTGGGTGGGCATCCAATGGGATGCCCTCCTGGGACCCCTAGTGGATTCCTCACATAGGGAGGTGTGAGTCCAGGGCTGTGCATGCTGATTGCAGACACCCGGACCCACACAGCACCATCCTATCCCAGTGCTGCCACTCCCATCCATTGCTGGGCACTCACCCTGTCAGCTGACCCTGCTGTCTCCAGCTGTCCAGTGGTCAGGGATAGCATGGAGAGCCCTGTCCTGGTCCTCCGGCAACCGACAGCCTGTGTTCATGGGGGTGAACAGTGAGTTACAGCAGAGTATCCCCTGCCATAACCTGTGTTCCACTCTGCACCTATACGGCCAGCTCTACGTGGGTTTGTGCATACTGCATAGTGCTGGCATGCCCCTGGATCACCCCCCCATCCACCCCGGCGTGTTGCTGTCCACACGTCCAGGGGATCGGGCACTTAACCCATGCACACCCATGTCATGAATACCACATGGCCACCACTCTGTGGTATTCATGCGTACGATGCCAATGTGCCCAGTGTACACGGGCGTGTTGGCATCTTGCATAGGTCCCAATAGTTGCAAGATTTTACAGTGTATATGACAGGGTCATCTAGATTAGGAAAAAAAATGCAGAGCACACAAAAATAGAGCCAATATACATATAAATATAAACTCCATGGTAACTCAAGGGTTGGTGGACATTCAGAAGGGTTACCTACCGGTGCAGGCACAGGTGGTGGATTGGAGGAGGTGGTCCTTGGGGGGAGGAGGTGAATGAGTCTATTGAGCTACAGTCCTGAAGTTGAGGGGGCAGTTTATTGCAAAACTTAGAGCCCCCATATGTGATGGAGTTCTGTGCATGCTTGGTGTGGTAAAAAGGGGTGTCAAAGATATGACAGGTGGACCCTCTTGTACTGCACTTGGGAACCAATAAGGGGATAAGGGAGTTAACACTGGTTGGCAACAGGTTATGGTGAACTTTGTGTAGTAAAGAGAGCATTTTAAGTTGGAACCTGCCTTCAAGGGTGAGCCAGTTGAGGGAAGCATAGAGGGTACAGTGATGGGTCATCCAGGGGAGGCCGGTCATGAAGCGTGCATTATTATTGTATGTAGTCCTGAGTTTGGAGAAAAGGGGGATGTGAAATCCTGCTTTCTTATTTGTATTAAGGCTCTCATATTTTTTATTCTGCCTGGTTTACTTTACTCTATTAACTTAATGTTGTCGTCATGCTTTTTTAATTAACTCCAGGCATCACTACTGTTTACTTAATTCTACAGTAAATTGTGGTGATTTTCTCCTAAGGATCAGAACATTTTCTCCCTCAGGTTGTTTTATGGCTAAATCTCTTAATCTCCAGTTACTCACCACACACAAGGCTACTTTCACCCAAATGCGGTCTGAGAAACATGAGGGCATCCTACCACCATTGTCTTACTAGAGCTGTACAGAATCTTCAAATTTCACTTCCCACAGAATTCCACGGAATGGGGAAATTCCATGGAATTCAATCAGAAGCGGACTCCCAAAGTGCCAAAAGCAGAAGTTTTTTTAAAACTATGTAAACCACCATTTGCATAAACACAGAATAGTATTCAGCCATTTACGTAAACCACAGATTCGATTTTCCCAAACCACAGAATAATATTCAAAAAATATGTAATCCAGTTTACATAGGAAGGTTTTTCGGATACCTGTGGAATTAAGAAATTGGTTATGAAAAGCATTTCAGAAGCGGAACTGCTGTTCTGCGCAGTTGCATCAGTGGAAGTCCACGTTCCACGCAGCTCGACTTGTTACTTGTTAGGAGGCAATATAGTGTAGTGTAGTGTAGTGGTTAGGGGCACAGAGCTGCAAACCTGGAGATCTGGGTTTGAATCCCATCAGTCCCCACTTGCATACTGTGTGATCCTGAGCAAATCATTTAACTTCCTTGTGCTCCCAGGTTGCACCTGGAAACAAGCCCCAGCTTAGTGTGCCACTCCTGGTTAAACAATTTCCCCTTTCTCTTACTTTTGCTGCTGTTATCTGCACAATGGATCAAAGAGCTTTTCCTCATTTTGCCAGTAAACTTTGGAACAACTTTCCTAATTCCATCTGTGACTTCCCTAGTCATTTGTTGTTTAAGAATAAGCTCAGGAAATATCTAATAGACAAATGTATATATTTCTGTATTTTTAATGATAAATAATTGTGCAGAATATTTATGCATGGATTGCATAGCTGTGCATTCTGTGCTATTGTAAGTACTTTGAATTCATAATCTGTTTTATTGATGACTGTTTGATTTTGTAATTTAATGTTTGCCTCTGGCCCATCAATCCTGAAAATGGACTTTTTTAGTCCAGTATTCTTACCTGGCTAAAAAGAAAACCGACATGAAATTAAATGTTTTTAAAACAGACACTGGAATCAATATGTGTCAATTTAAATATTTTTAAGCTTCAGTTAGTTATTTACAGTATGTATGTATGTATTTATTTTTACTTTACCATTTATTTACTCAGGTTGTCCCAGCTGAGATGCAACATCTAATTTCCAGTGTGGTCCGTCTTCTACCCATTTTCACAACTGGGTGGACTGAAGCATTGGGAGGTTAAGTGACTTGCCAAGGGTCATACAGTGAGCATTAGGTTCTAGCAAGGTTTGAACCTGATATCTCCTGATTCCCAAGCTGGTACTATAACCACCAGACCACACCACAGTACCTCATAGTTAGGACAAACCCAAAAACCAGAAAACAGCACATGAAAATGTAATTACCATCAAAATATAGGATACTGTATAGGCAACCATACACAATAAAACTGTGTTTCCAACAAGGAGTCGTCATGACAATCCCAAGATACAAACACAACCTTGGAGTACATGACTGCCCATAAGTTATTCTGCATAGTATATGGGTGGCAATAAAAGTCAGGCTATCGTTGTCAACCCACAGCCCAGTCCGCCTGTCCACCCAACCCCTTAGCTGAAGATCGCTCAACTGCTCACCTGTTACCAGAACTCCCCTGTTCTGTTAGGATGAGACCAGATGCTCCTGGCCCCCTCTTGCATTTCCCACATCAGTGATTCTTTAGTGTTTTGAAACATTAAGGGTACTGACGGCTGCAGTGCAAGTTAAACAGATGATGCTTTCCTTTGTGAACTGTTACTTAACTACTGCAACACAATGAAAATGTGTGCTGCAGTAGTTATTTCACTACTGCAACACAGCCACATTTTTCAGTGTATGAATTTCCATACTCAACAACTTATACTGATACACTATATAATGGTTTTAAACATTTTATTTTAGTGGATACCTGGGGCCCCATAGTTACACAGCCATAAGTAAGAGCATCATGTGGTTGGAATGACTACTTTGCAGCACTATACCATATTGCGCCTTATTGTCCCATGCATAAAAAGGTCACAAGCCCTTCCCTGTGCAGTCACTCAGGGTGGAAAGGGGTGGGGCTGGCATGCAAATCATTCACTGAGCTATGATCAGTCATGCACATGTCTCTGCACACCATGGTTGCATAGTGTAGCACAACCTAGGTGCTAGAAATGTATGAAGAACTGTAGCTCTACAGGTGGTGCAAAGTGGTGCAGGTGTGCAAAAGGGCAATGATTAGCCACTGAGGGAAGGAGGTGGTGAGGGACCATTCAGCTAACAAACAGTGGTGCACGATTAAGGATGGGGAGATCCACTGAATACTAAGGACTACAAACAGAGTTGGATTAAGAAAGGAGGCTGCTGAACCATCAGGGACAGCTTTCAGAGCCAAAAACTGAAACAAATGTGGTAGTGACCCAGAAGTGGACCTAATGGTAAGAGTCAGGCTTGTGGGGGGAGACAGTGGCAGTAGCATCGTGCAACTGGGTCACTCTGTGTGGCACAGCATCATGCGACTGTCCATTGTGCCATGCACAGTCCTTATTGTGGATGTTGCATATCAGTTGTTAATAGTTGGAACCCTCATTTGTGACCACTAACGTCTGATGACCTTTGATTTGCATTGTAACTTAGTTGCCAGGGAGACTTTTCACCCCTGGCAGTTAAATCTGTGTGTAACAGTTTTTGGAGGTGACACAGCTGGAAGCCTATTGCACCCCAATATTTTAGCACAACCAACGGCAAGTGTGTATGTTGCCCTTTCCCTTTATTGTCATTCAGTGATATAATGTTTAGCTGTCCAAATACCTTAGCCAGTTGCTTTGTAGTTACTGTACAAAGATGGTGTTTATTTAGTTCACTTGCTCACTGACATGTATGGAATTTAAATTGGTCCACTCCATTTGGAAGACACATTCTAGATAGTTTTGTATTCTAGCAGCAGTCACTATTGAATACAAGCCTGGAATGTGAAGTCAGGCTATAATCTTTTTTTCTTATTTGATTTTACTTTATTAAGTCAACACTGGGAGAAATGCAGTATGCACAGGTTTGTCTGTTTGAATAATGACATCCGTAGATAATTTAACTTTAAATTTTCTCATTTGGATTCACAACTTTGCCAATGTTGAACAAGTATATGCCTAGTTAACAAATAGAATTTGCATTGTTTTGTTAAACATTAAAACACATAAATGTACTGCAAAAAAGATTAGTTAACATCTGTGGGAGGGTTTTAGATTTATTCAGTTCTGTTAAAAACTACAAAGAAAAGGATGCTTATAATTTATAAATTCATTATTAAAGTAGCTTGATGCTGCAGTTCCTTTAATAAAACTTGCTACAAATTTTCAGTAAATGTCAGACTGCTGAGAGATTGTATGGGACAGATGTCTCTCTTCTGTTTCAGGAGCCCATTCTCATTACCCTGATTATGTTCAACCTCTGTTCTGCCATCAAGCAACCCCCTGCCTCCCCACCCCTGCAAGAAGGGCACAGCCAACAGCTCCACATTACTCAATATTCAGCGGTATCAGAAAGGGAGAAAGCACCAAATGTCAGGGTCGTGGTCAAGGAGGCAGGTCAACATGACATGAACATGGGGTGGGAGCAGCATCATTCTCAAATCAGCAACCCTTTTTTTCAGCAAACATACCAACCCTGGAGATATAGCACCAGTACTTTCACTCCACATCCTTTACACTCTGCAGGGGAACAGGGTCAGCCTAGAAGTTTGGGTTTATTTATTATTTATTCATATTTACATGAAAATTGGTAAGTGGGAGAAACAGGGCTTGTTTCTAGGTTGTGACCTTTTAGGTGTGATCTGGGGAAGTGGATACAGAAGAGAATAGTCTACAAACAAAATGTAAATTAATATTAACAGTGGGTGGGCAAAGGGGGACAGTGAAAAAGCAGGAATACTGAACGAATATTTCTGCTCAGTATTCACAAAAGAGGAGGGGGAAGTGCCTAATCCAATTAACAGAAGCACTCTTGATAGGGGGGTCGATCCCAGTCCTTTCACAGAAGAAAGGGTTCTGCAAGAACTCCTAAAAGTGAAGGTGGACAAAGCAATGGGTCCTGATGGAATTCACCCAGAATTCTAAAAGAATAAGGAAGGAACTAGTGAAACCACTGGCTACTCTTTTTAATAAATCATGGGAGGATGGTGGTACCCGAGGACTAGAGGAAGGCGGATGTGATTCCCTTCACAAAACTGGGACCAAGACAGAGGCAGGAAACTACAGACCTGTCAGTCTGACCTCTGTGGTAGGGAAAGTGATGGAGTCACTTAAAGGAAAGAATAGTTGAGTACCTAGAGGTCGGTGGAGCACAGGATCCAAGCAGCATGGGTTCACAGCGGAAGGTCATGTCAGGACGTAATCTAATAGATTTCTTTGACTGGGTGACCAAAGTAGTAGACCAGGGAGGGCTGTGGACATGGCCTACCTAGACTTTAGCAAGGCATTTGACACAGTCCCACACAAAAGATTATTAGTCAAATTAACCAGCCTGGGAGTGGGTCCCAGGGTGGTAGCCTGGGAAACATTGGCTGGACAACAGGACACAGAAGGTAATTGTAAATGGAGTCCACTCTGAAGAAAGGGTGGTTACTAGTGAGGTACCGCAGGATTCAGTATTGGGTCCAGTCCTTTTTAATGTCTTCATCAGTGGCATTGCAGAGGGACTGGAAGGAAAAGTATGCCTTTTTGCAGATGACACAAAGATCTGCAACAGGGTTGATACACAAGGAGGCGTGGAAAGGATGAAAAGGGACTTGGCAAAGTTGGAGGAATGGTCAGACGTATGGCAGCTAGGATTCAATGCAAAAAGTGCAAAATAATGCACCTGGGAAACAAGAACCCAGGGAAGAATACACAATGGGTGGGGAGGTAGTAACAACAACAAAACAGGAAAGGGACCTGGGGGTAATCATATCAGATGATCTTAAGGTTAGCAAGCAATGTGAGAAGGCAGTAGGGAGGGCCAGGGTATACTGGGATGTATAGGAGAGGCATCAGCAGCAGAAAACAGGAAGTTGTTATCCCTCTGTACAGACAGTTGGTGAGACCCCATCTGGAATACTGCATCCAGTTCTGGAGACCCCATCTCCGCAGGACATAGACAGGATAGGCAGTCCAGAGGAGGGCAACTAAAATGGTGCAGGGTCTGCAAGAGAAGTCAAGGAGGAGAGACTAAAGGAGCTTAATATGTATACCCTTGAGGAAAGAAGGGAGAGGGGGACATGATAGAAACTTCAAGTACCTCAAGGAATCAACAAAGTCCAAGAGGGTAGCATCTTTCAGAAAAGAGACTTGCAGAACAAGGGACACAATTTAAAGATAGAAGGAGGGCAGTTCAGGGGCAATGTGAGGAAGTATTATTTCACAGAGAGGGTAGTGGATGCATGGAACAGCCTTCCTGAGGAAGTTGTGGGGTCTAAAACTGTGGGAGAATTCAAGAATGCATGGGACAGACATAAGGCAATTCTTGTGGGGGGCAGGAAGATATAGGCTGTTGGTTAACTAGGATCTTCGGCCTATCCTGTAGGAAGGGAAATGGGCAGACTAGATGGGCCTAGCGGTCCTTATCTGCTGTCAAAGTCTATGTTTCTATGTTTATATGTAATATTGAATAAATGAAGACAATAGTATTGTTATATCATTTCTAAAACAACATTGGCAAAATAATATGTACAAGGTAAGTTAAGGAGCTATACAGTATTTAGAGCAACTATGCCCGAGGCGGGATCACAGTGAAGAATTAATCAAATCTGTAAAAGTAAAGCAGCATTTAGAGTTTCAAAGGGAAAGAAGAGGAGAAATCAAGGTCATGAATAGAGATGTTACAAGGTTTTAATTCTCTTGCAAAGTGGGCACTTTCACCAGTTTTTCAGCAGGCGCACCAATTTCACAAGTGATTTGACTACTGTGGTGCTGTAGTATAATTTCACCCCATCCCGCCTCCCAAACACTTTTAAATCTTATAACCCCTCTCCCATGCCCCCACTAGCAGCCTCCTCCCGCCCCCGGCAAATTTTCTGTACATAACATTACATATATATTATATTCATTGCAAAAACTGTGTTACTGCACCAGTTAGGGTTTAACTTAATGCCACAAAAGAGAGGAAATATGGCGTTATGGTTTCCAACCCTAACTTCACCCCTTCCCCTAACCCCTATGAGCAGGGGAAGGGGAAGGCAACATAAGCAACCAGAGACAACCATCATCAGGTAAGACAAACAACATATAACTCTATGCAGATAACACAAGAGACATACATCAGAATGCTCACCCAGGTGCATGAGGTCTGCTGACATGCCGATATGTTGGGGGGATGCCCACATGCTGGGCATCATGGGGGACCACTACAGGAACTGCACTCCAAAGTGCTCCCTAGAGACCTACTGGAAGGCTGCTAGGGTTGTGGGGATGGGACACTGCATTGGATGGGCTAGTGGGAGAGCGATGGTTGACAGGAGTGGTGGTAGAAGCAGCACGATGTGACCATCTGACTTCCACTGTCATGGTAGTGTGTTTTGGCATGGTTCCCAGGTGATAGGCACTATGGAGGGGGGTGTTTCACTGCAGATATTGCACCACAAACTGGTGACTAGAGTTATACCAAGAGGCTGTCAATGTTATGGGTGACGGATAAGTGAAAGGGAGGGCTAAAGTGACAGCAATGGGTGACAGGCAGGGGTGGTACAGTACAAGCAGCAAAATGGGGGAAGGTGGTACACTTCAATCCAATGTGTTGGGTGTTGCCCACAATGGATTTCTGATGCATTGGCAGCATGTTGTGTGGACACCCTAATGCTGGGTACCCTGGAGGTGTGCCTGATACTCCATAGGCAGGGCTGATAGAAGACAAATGGGTAACAGTAGGGATAACACCATCCCCAAATGGGCCTGTATGATGCCTATTACCATTGCCCTGTGTTTGATGTGCACCTGGAGGTCCACTGCCATGGCAATGTTTTACTCACCATCCATAACAGAGACCTACTGGAAGACTGCTGGTGTCAGTAGTGACAGGTGAGTGAATGAAAAGGGCTGGTGGGTCACACATGAGTGTTACGAGTGCTGGCATCAGCATGCAATGGAATTAAAATGTATGAGGTTTATTACCATAACAGTGAGTTGGGAGTTTGCCCATATGTGGGGCACAGGATGCTACAGTACTGGGGTTCTGAGGGATAGGAAAGTACATAGATAGAGAAGGTAGTAAACAGATGCGTGATGGGAGACATGGGATCAGCACCACTATGGGGTGGTATTTGTTCTGTTACCAATGGACAGAGATGAAAGTGCGGTTGGATGTCTCATGCCATGGGAGTGTGTTGAGGGGGGCATGTGCATTCTGGACACCCTGTGGGGGTGGGGCAATGCATATGTAACCCCCACCCAGGTATGCTGTTTCTGTCTTAACAGCTCTACCTGGTGGGCTAGGTCTGGGGAGAAATATGTCACTCTGCACTTTGCCTAGGTTTGGTTACTCTGCAACAGGGGCACACAAGTAACTCCAGACAAAGGAACAATAACTGTAATGTCCAGTACAAGAAGTGGGATTCTAAAGTGTGGCTTTTATTCACATCCAACAGAATAACAAAGCATAGATGGACCCCCACGGGGCTACACTCCTGGTAATGCTGATTTATGGAGATCAGAACACATCCTCATTCACTTTAGCCCTCAGGCTCTGAAACACACTGGGCACACAGCCCGAACTTATATGCTGCTCTGGGTTTTCCCTTGCTCAGCTCCCTTGCCAGCCCTTTGGACACTTTCCATATAGCATGGAATCATTTACTGGTGGCTCCCTAAACCACCTATGAGCACTTCTGCTCCATATGGGAATCTTCATCAATCCCACGTCTGGGTACTTTCCTCAGGCACTGGCCAAGTACCTGAGAGAAAGCAACAGGTGTCCCAAAGCAAACCCTTAGAGGTGAATTTGGTTACTACTGATGGGGGGGTCTCCCACCTCTAGCTCCCATAATTCATACCAGGCCATTTCTCTGGACTGTAACACCTCATCCTTTAAAACACTTTGCTGTATAGATTCTCTTTAAATGTATTCACATTCAATCTACTGTCTTTACATCCCATTTGTGCTGAACATACTTAATAAGTGGCTGTGTCCATTACTCTAGACCCCCCACAGAGTTAAGCAGTCCAATCCCCACATCTTCCAAACTGTACTTGGCTGTCTTTTCCTGACCCCACAGTAACAGTCACTTTAGTTTCATCTTGTTTCAGGTGAAAACACATTGGTCCTATAGCAGAGCGAACTCACCCCTCAGTTGCAGGTGCCCCACAGGTGTTTTCTTCTCAATGAAATCTCATCCAGAACTTCTGGTGCTTCAGCATGAACTTAACTCAGGCAGCTTCTTTTTCTCCTAGCCGGACTGGGGGGTTGCCCTTGGAAGCAGGCTGATTCCTTCCCCCCATCCCTGCAGGGATGGGGCCCTGAACCACTGAAAGCGGTCTCTACCACTTCACTGTGCTCTTCTTGTTTTCCTCTTCAGGTGAGAACACACACCTATACAAAAAAGAAATAGCTCTTTGACAGAGCTTAGAGCTCTGAGGGCCTGCTTACAGCAGAGCACCTCCTTACTCTACTACAGACTGCAACAGACTCTACTGAACTAACTTCAAATTCCCCAGTGTTCTACTCTAACCTCCAACTGCAACATTCTAGTGTGGCTTCTGCAGCTGTGACAGTTCTAAAATGATGTCACCCCTCAGTCTCAGCTGAGACTGAGAACAGAGTGAGACAGTGTGAAATCCATTTAACTGGAGTTTCACAAGCTGCCTTCCCTGCCTACCACTAGGTCTTACTGGGATTCTAATAACCCCAGGTAACAGGGGGGTTACACTCACCCTGGGCCAGGAAAATTACTATCTGCAGGCATTAGTTACCAGACCTAGGCCATCCTAACCTATGTGCTACCTATGGAGAGGGGGTGATCAGGCCCCCTCCTGCCATGTGCTAGGCACAGGCAGGCAACACTAAGGGCCCAGAGGCCATCGGCTGAACCATCAGCCACTACTCTACCCGCTGACTATGGGCACCCAGTGGCTCTGGAAGAACTGTCAAGAGTGTAGCCCTATTAGATCAGTACTGCAACCCCTATGGCCATTCAGGACCACAGCCTGTCTATCCCCCTAGCCCTCTAGGGAAAACCTGTCTGCCTCTAACTTAAAATTCCCAAAACAAAACAAATAGGGGACCTCCATGACCCTGGACAACATGCAACCACACACCAGGAGCTAATACCATACACTATGCATTACTCCCACACTCCCCCACAACCATACCTGTGGAAGAAAAAGTTACACACAGTAACAACAATGACAGTACTTTAAACACTACACTATAAAGTACTACTGAGGAACTCTGATGAGTCCCTCCTCCTCTTCTTGTCTTTTCTTCTATCTTCTTGAGGAACACCTGCAAGAAAAAGAAAGACAACACACACTCCTAATCTGCACACACAGTCTATCTAAACCCCTACCATCAAAACACTGGAGAATCCCAAAAATATATTTTTTTTAGGAAAGTAGAAAAAACAGTATAAACATTAGAAAACAGTAGAAAACAATGACATTATTTACAATACACAATATTTGGGGGATGGAGTGCCCTAAAAGTCCCATCTAGTGACCACAGTGCCCAAAGGCAAGTCTATTAAAGAGTCTCTCCTGGTCCAGAGCCCGGTGAAGCACAGTTCTAGCAGGCCAAAGTCCTGAAGGGGAGAGTCTTTGAGGACAGTTCAAACATCTAGAGTCTGCTAGTGAAGGGTGTGTACTACAATGTCATAAGAATAGAAAAGTCTGGACTTACCAGTCCCTTGTAGAACAACACGATACCACACCTGGTCCTCAGCTGAAGACTCTTCCTGGCAGCATTCTTCCAATACAGCTGGAAGGGACATCTTCTGGAAAACTACAGGAGGGCACATCTGGAAACTGCTGGGGTGATGTCATCTCTGGAGATGGAACCTTGGAACAGGAACAAAAAGGAAAACAGCTGGTCTGAAGTCATCCGATACCCAGGCGAGGAATCAGGATACAGACGGGCTGGTGTCCTCTCTGGATCTGAAGTCATCTGGTGGGCCAGTCGATGGATTATGGAGAGCCAGTACACTGCAGAACTGATGAATGTGGGGCACCTGATTCCTGGACGTCCAGACTGGCAGAACAACATAGGTACGGCAACAGCTGGAGTGGCAGCACTGGCTACTACTGCTCTGCTTTCCATTTGGTAGGCATGGGCACATTTGCAGGAAGGTCTTTGCATTGTTGCCAATAATACAACGGGTCAGGTGCTTGAATTATCACCCCATCTGGGTGCTCATAATTCACACTGTGAAAGGTTTCATATCCCTCTCCATCCACAATTCGAACAGTGTCAATAAACAGTGTCTTGCCTCTTTTCCACTGGCTGTATTTTTCTTGAAACATTCTGTTCTTGACATGCTTGTTTGCACCAGGATGCACATATCTCGTTGCTTCTTCCCAAATCCAGGATTTCCTGATTTTTTCAATCTCCTCCCAGACTCTCCGAGGAAAGGTAGGAAAGGACATCCCGTAAATTTCATTTGCTTTCCTATGAAACAGTCTTTCCTCTTTACTAGCTTTCGTCAACCTGAGACCTCTGGCCTGGCTTGGGGGTGGCCAGTCCTGGTTCTGACAGCTACGCATTCTTAACGACACAAAAAATGGATCCCTGGCTTCTTCTTGCACAGCCAGGGCAGTGGAATCACCACCCTCTTCCATGCGTTCTCCTAAAGCAAGAGCTTGAGGCTGTGTACCAGTTCCTTTTTCATAAGGCCACATAGGTTCCCCCTCTTTTTCTTCCTCACTGAGAATCTGTGCTCAGGAGTGAGCAGTCGTCTTCACTCCTGAGACTGTCCACTCTTCGCTGGGCGTGGAGGTCGAAACCTCCCATTCAAAGGCCTCCCTCATCTTGTCTTCACCTATGAGACTTGGGCTAGGCCCCTCTCTCCAAGGGTCTACTGATGCTCTTCCTGAAATGTCTCTCTGCGACTCAGACTCTGAAACATCAGCACATTGTTCTGTCTGTAAATCTGCACCCTCTTGCTTTGTGCCACACTCTGAGGGGCCTTCTCCAACAGGCTCCGCCTAGTGCTGTGTGCTGCCAACTGCAGATTCTTGAACTTTTGTCCATGAGGGAGCCAAACAAATCTTGGGCACTTTAAACAAACCATATTTTTCTAGGCACCCAGAACAGTGAGGTACCATGAAGACATCCCTTCCAGCATTTAAGCACATCACACATACTCGCACTGGATATCCAGGAATTGCCACACAAGGAGGCAGTCATCCTTCATAGTAACATCTCTCAATGTCCCTTAACTTGTTAACTTCTACTGCTATCACAGCCCAGGCATGATCCGGGTAATGGGCTGGTCCAGAAGCCACGAATGCAGAGAAAAACAAACACCGCTCACTGTTATTTCAAGTCCCACATCACTGAAAACTTTCTTTCTCTTCCAAAATGGCTCCTCTGCTGCTATGTTTACATTACTACCCCACCCTGTAATGGCGGCAGCAGCACTCCTATGCATCAACATTCTGTAACTGGGTCAAGCCACTGCACATCCGATGTACACACTCTACTGATAACTTTGCTCAAACTGCACAAACTTGCACTGTTCTTTTTCCTAGCACATTTATATGATTTACCACAGATTTTTTACTCGATGAAGACATTGCTGTAGCTTACAGTCCCTTAAAGCCTCAGTATTTCATAGCACAGGATTGCCTGTCTTTCTTGCTACATATCTGATACAACTCACAGTCTCTCACATGGCCTTGAAAATTATACTGACGCTGAACCTATAATTATGCTCACAGTCGATTGCTTAGAATTCTTGCTTTTGCTGGTAAAACTTAACATAGTCCTTCTTTGCAAAGCAATTACACTGCTACACACAGAGTCAGCTGGCTTTTGGTGAAATCACACAGTTTGAGCAATTATGTCTGTTGGTACTTACTGTTATCAGTAGCTGTTTGTTGCGATGGAAAAATGGCCTGCAGCTAGTCTTGGAGGCCTTTGAAAGGAAGCGGGTTGGCAGTCCTGCCGATTGTCCCTCTGAACACCACACTCACAGTCCAGTCGATCGAGATGCAGGTTGAGCCCGAATTTAAACAGAAAAGTCAGTTTTTTAAACTGTTACAGCACTTTCAGTCACCGTGATGCTCCTCCTGATAAGCCAGTTCGCACACTCCACTCACTGTCCCTCTCAAATCCTGTGCAGTCACTTTAGAGCTGGCTTGGGGGCGGGACTGATTGCAGTCTCACCAATCACTCGACGCCATGCAAATGAGCCTCTTTCCTTTCATGCTGTTCTCACGACGATCGTCGAGCAGGCAAATTTAAACTGCAACCCACACTTTTTGTTTTTTCAACTGACTCCAGTGCGGGAGCCCATTTTAACCATTTTTCATGGCCGTTAAGCACAACAAGTCTCTCAGTTCACACAGAAAGCATTTCTAACGTCTAGGGCACAATTTTTCTTTTGCTACCCACAGTTTTCCACTTTTTTGTCACAAACACTTTTAAAGGCTGGCAAATGCTGTAATTTGATGCAGGACAAGGCATACACTCAGGCTTTACTGCTCCTTGGTAAACAGTTGGCATTTTAATAGCAGACATGGACAACAGCACACAGCACACATTAGTTAAACATTGCTTCAGTTGTTTTGGGCTGCCACTGCCAGATAGCCAAAATGCTAGCCATTGTCTGGCGACCTTTCTTACATTCCTCCTAATTCCAAACCCAAATCCTGCGGTGCCACCATTTTTGTAACCCCCACCCAGGTATGCTGTTTCTATCTTGACAGCTCTACCTGGTGGGCTGGGTTCGGGGAGAAATATGTCACTCAGCACATTGGCTAGGTTTGGCTACTCTGCAACAGGAGCACCCAAGTAACTCCGGACAAAGGAAGCAATAACTGTAATGTCCAATACCAGAAGTGGTATTCTAAAATGTGGCTTTTATTCACATCCAACAGAATAACAAAGCATAGATGGACCCCCACAGGGCTATACTCCTGTTAATGCAGATTTATGGAGATCAGAACACATCCTCATTCACTTTAGCCCTCAGGCTCTGAAACACACCGGGCACACAGCCCAAACTTGTACGCTGCTCTGAATTTTCCCTGGCTCGGCTCCCTTGCCAGCCCTATGGATACTGTTCACATAGCATGGAAACATTTACTGGTGGATCCCTAAACCACCTATGAGCACTTCTGCTCCATACGGAAATCTTCCTCATCAATTCCACATCTCGGTACTTTCCTCAGGCACTGGCCCAGTACCTGAGAGAAAGCAACAGGTGTCCCAAAGCAAACCTGTAGAGGTGAAGTTGGTTACTACTGATGGGGAGTCTCCCACCTCTCGCTCCCATAATTCATACCCGGCCATTTCTCTGGACCATAACACCTCATCCTTTAAAACACTTTGCTGTATAGATTCTCTTTAAATGTATTCACATTCAATCTACTGTCTTTACATCCCATTTGTGCTGAACTGAACATACTTAATAAGTGGCTGTGTCCATTACTCTAGACCCCCACAGAGTTAAGCAGTCCAATCCCCACATCTTCCAAACTGTACTTGGCTGTCCTTTCCTGACCCCACAGTAACAGTCACTTTAGTTTCATCTTGTTTCAGGTGAAAACACATTGGCCTTATAGAAGAGCGAACTCACCCCTTGGTTGCAGGTGCCCCACAGACGTTTTCTCCTCAAAGAAATCTTGTCCAGCACTTCTGGTGCCTCAGCATGAACTTAACTCAGGCAGCTTCTTTATCTCCTAGCCGTACCGGGGGGAGGGTTGCCCCTGGAAGCAGGCTGATTCCTTCCCCCCATCCCTGCAGGGATGGGGCCCTGAAGCACTGAAAGTGGTCTCTACCACTTCACTGTGCTCTTCTTATGTTCCTCTTCAGGTGAGAACACACACCTATACAAAAAAAAATAGCTCTTTGACAGAGCTTAGAGCTCTGAGGGCCTGCTTACAGCAGAGCACCTCCTTACTCTACTACAGACTGCAACAGACTCTACTGAACTAACTTCAAATTCCCCAGCGTTCTACTCTAACCTCCAACTGCAACATTCCAGTGTGGCTTATGCAGCTGCGACAGTTCTAAAATGATGTCATCCCTCAGTCTCAGCTGAGACTGAGAACAGAGTGAGACAGTGTGAAATCCAGTTAACTGGAGTTTCACAAGCTGCCTTCCCTGCCTACCACTAGGTCTTACTGGGATTCTAGTAACCCGGGGTAACTGGGGGGTTACACATAGGCAGGGGTGGCATGAATCAGATGGCTGAGGGGGAAATCACACCAGCACCCCAATGGTGGGATATGAGATCCACTGACATGCCAGACTGTTTAGGTGTCATGTTGGTGTTCACTGGCAATCTGGTCACTGCTTGGACCAGATACATACCAGAATGCTGCCATGCTAAGGGTGAATGTGTGAGTGAACTGAGAGACAGATGTGTGATGTGTGGAGTTGCAAAAGTGCCACAATGGGGCTGCATGATTTCTGTTGGCATGGCTGTGTGCTTCTCAGTCACAGGTGATCATAGCAATGGCAATCTGTTATGGGATGCATGCATGCAGTGTCCAAGTAGCCCACCCTATGCAGTGCCCCATCTCCCAAAAACCCTGGCAGCCTCCTGGTAGGTCTCTAAGGAGAAATTTGGGATGTGGTGCCCACAGTGGTCCCCCCATGGTGCCCAGCATGTGGGCATCCCCCAACACATTGGGATGTCAGTGGACCTCGTACACCTGGTGGAACATGCTTTTGTATGTCTCTTGTGTTATCTGCATAGATTTGTATGTCATTTGTCTTACCTGATGATGGTTGTCTCTGGTTGCTTGTGTTGCCTTGCCCCTTCCCCTGCTTGTAGGGGTTGGGGGGATGTGGAGTTAGGGTTGGAAACCCTAATGTCACTTATCCTTTCTTTTGTGGTGTTAAGTTAAACCCAAACTGGTACATTAATGTAGTTTTTTGTAATGAATTTCCTTTCTTTTTGTGAAAGCTTGTACTGTGTCATACTGCAACACATTTGACCTGATTTTCTCTGTATAGAATATCAGGACCCCAAAGTGGTGGAACACATTGGTCATGTGTGAAGCTGTTCCTGTTGTATTTGAAATACTGTATGGCATTGCCTCAAATTTATTAAATTGTTTATTTTTTAACACTGTCCCCAAATGAAGGTGATTTCTACACTCCCTGGAAGTTCCAGAGTACTGTTGTACCACAGAATGGCACAGTCACATCCTGTAGCATGTGAATTGCACCACACTTTATAGCAAAGGAAGTGCAAGCATAGACCATAATGTAGTTTGCACTGAAAGCACAGCTGTGCACATGTAACACACTAGTTAGTGTAATCACACATGATCATATCTGTAACATAAAGTGCCATACATCTTTGCAGTAAAGACGTAGGGAATACTGCATGAGCAACCACAGTATGTACAACCAGTGTGTTCTGACACAGATGGTTTCTGATTCCCTCTGACTTCGAGATCGAAGCTCAGTAGGTTCATGGAAATGAGAACCTGAGCTGGCAGAACACTCTGGTTATGCATAAACTTGCTCATATTGTATTTTTACAGTGTACAGAATTATGTGAAATGTGTGTATTGTGTTTGCTTCTAGTTCACAATGAAACTGACTTGGTGCTAGAATGCTGTTCTACCACAGAAGGGTACAACATCATTCCATGAGCTTTGAACTATGGTTTTACAGCATTTTGACATGGATGGGTTTCTATCTAGAACAGTGTTCTACTATACACATATTAGGTGTTATAATTTACTCCCTACAACCCAGATATGAGACTCTACTGTTAAGTAAGGCAAATTTAAGTGAACTTTATAATCTACCCAGAATTTCTTGTTGCTGTATATAAATCAGCATATTAGCTGTTATACAACTGTAACCATTATATATAGGCACTATACTGCAGTCACCACTGCAAACACATGAGATTCTACTGTTGACTAAGGTAAATTTTAGTGAACTTTATAATCTACCCAGAATTATTTGTTGCTGTATGTAAATCAGCATATTAGCTGTTATAGTACTATGACCATTACATGAAGGCACTATACTGCAGTCAGCATTAACAAAATATGAGATGGCACTATTGAGTAAGGGTCATTTAAGTGAATTTTATAATCTACCCAGAATTCCCTGTTGATGTATGTAAATCAGCATATTAGCTGTTATATTACTGTTACCATTATGTGATGGGACTGTACTGCAGAAATGGTACTGTTGAGCAAGGGAAAGTAAAGCAAAATTTATAATCTACCTACAGTTCCTTGTTGCTACATATAAATCTGCATATTAACAATTGTTCTGCTGTAACCATTATCTTAAGGCACTATGCTGCAGTTAGTAATAGTTAATGGCTGACTGGAGGTTTACTTCTGTTAAGGTTTTCATAGTTTTGGGGTGTTTTTATTTGGTTTACCACTTTTTCTGTGACTGTCCAGTTGTAAGAGCGAGCTGTGATTTGTTTATGTTTGGCATGGCTGTCAAGTTTTCACTTGAAGTAAGGAGTTAAGTGAGTTGAACTGCTTCTTTGTGGTGGCATTATGGAAAATGGTGGTATTGAGCCCAGTTCTTCTGGTGTTGTTTCCACTAGCCCTTCCTCTTCTGACTCTGAGTTTGTACCTGTGCAGCAAGTTCCTTTGATGGAACCTGTCCCTTCCTTGTTGCCATACTTGATTGTGGCAGAGCTGGATATTCAATTCCATATTAATGGGTGGAGGGTTGGATTGTCTGTAGCCAATTTATTTTTAGTTAGGGTTGGAACTATAAATGGGCAGCCTGTTTATGAAGTGGAGGACTTTTTTCAGGACTAGGTTTATTTGGTAGTTTCTTTGAGGTTGTTTACATTTTTAATATTTTTTTTAAATCCCAAAGGCACTTTTCAGAGACAATAAGAATAGAACTATAAGCCACATCCTAGCCCTAACCCTAAGTGTGCTGCTACCACTGATGTCGCACTCTTATGCTTTCACTAACCCTAACCCTAATCCTAAGGCTAACCATAAACCTAACCCTAACCCTAACCCTAATCTCAACCCTATTCCTAACCCTAAAACTAATCTTAACCGAACCCTAATCCTAACCCTTCAAGTCAGTACAGGTCAAGCACTACAAGAGAGGACAGTACAGTGTTTGAAATAGTAGTTGCACTCTCACCAAGGTACCCGAGACACCAACAACCTGTCAGGCACACATTATGTATTTAAAAGTAAAACCATTAAAGAAGTAAAAAAATATACAACAGTCCATGATACCAAAAAATGGGAGTGAGATTAAAAAAAAAATATCATTGTGATAGTATTTTTCAAATCGTGAGTAAGTATACTGCTGTAAATTTAATATTGCAAAACTATTATTTAATACCATATAACACTACGCAGTTTATGTAATGGTGAGAAAGTATTTATGTTAGCGCGACATCCAAAATCCATTCGCGGCACAAATGCTCGATTTTGCCGCAAAACATTTTTCCAAAAACGGTAGTGATTATACATGAAATGAGTAACAAACATTTTACAATGGCAAGGAAAGACAATTGGACTCTAATTGTTCAGTGTGTGTCTGAGGCAGTGATGTTATCTCAGCATAATATCACTGTATCAAGTCCAGGCACACACACGTCCAAATGTCATCAGTAACAAAAAAACATATTTACACCAATGCATATTACAGAGATAGGAAATTAATTATTTACTGTACCCACAGTTCATCACTATGTAAATCAGTATACAGGCTATTATATTTGTACATCACTACAGAACTTGGAGAGTAGATCTATACGTAAATAAATATTGTTAGCTATCAGTATGTGCACAATGCTTCAATTTTTTTTTAAGTCAAGTTTGGTTTATTGTTCAGCAATATGCCTTTACAATGTACAGAAACAAACAATTCAGGCATTCAGTTTATATTCTCATACGTACAATAATTCAATTTACAGTAAAAGCTATCTAAGTGCGTTATCAGAAAATAATATTTCAGTCATTACTTTCAGCAGTTCCCAATATTAAATATTAATCCTGAGTTTCCTTTTATAACTAACTTTGGCTAATCAAAATGCAAAATAAAAATTCCAAATTTTATAAATCCATCAGAAACAATACTTTACAGCCAGGGCAGCATTATAAGTTGAGCCACAATTAATAATTATACACCCCACTATTACGTCTTCATATCAAGCAGGTTAGTATCAAAACATAATTCTGTTTAAAAGACATATATTTGATTTCAAAATGTTTAGCATCAGTTAAATTCAAACCTTTTAGGATATAATCCCTTGGTTATCCAAGCTCTATGCACTATAGATCACAAAACCACGTTTCATAACAAAGAGTGAACCCATGCAGCATTCTATAATAACTAACAAGGACAGTCTGACCATCTTAAGGGTAGTTCAGCAGAAACGCCTAACACCAAGGTGAGACAACCTCCTTCAAACCTACTGCTCATTACTAAGCACACATAATACATTTTGAATATTTTCTGAATATACTCTGCCAAAATAGACTCTTTGGGCTAGATATGCAAAAGTGCATCCTGAACATGTGCAATAGGATGCATAGCTCAACCCAGTTGCTCCATAGGAAAAATATACAATATTCAGTGGATGAACCACAGAAATGCGCCTGTACAAAACACACTGAATATAGCACAAATGCACCATTGTGCAAACAGACATGTGCCTGAGCAATCTGAAGTGCGCAGGAACAAGTGTGCATGCTGAAAATAACAGGTAGAGCAAGGCACACCATGCTCAATGGAACACAGGCAGGGCTGCGCAAGGGCACAGTAGCATGAAAGGGGAAGCAGGGGTGAACCACAAGGGCACAATGGGCATGAGGCACAGGACAGGCACAGAGCCCAATGGCCATGGACAATGCATGTAGCCCCACACCGACCCTGGTGACCAATGTGACATAGCATGGAATACCCATGGAACAGACAGCTGCAGAGACTGGGCACTCCATGACCACAGTTCCAACAGCCAACACAGGACAGGCAGACACTGCAGCCACTGTGTGAAGGCACCATACATGTACAGTGTGCCACAGCCACCCTGCACACAGGCACCAGGCTGCATGTCACACACGCCACACAGACACACATGGAGACATGACACAGCACCACACAGCACAGTGTCACAGGGTAGAGCAACACAGCTGGGGGAGTACAGTCCTGCACAGGCAGACAGGGGCACAAGGCACAATGCCATGCACAGGAGAGGTGCACAGCCCACACCATAGCAACTGTGACACACAGGGAAGTGGCACACAGGCCACTGTGCACCCAACAGAACTGCGCTGTGGGGACAGCTTGGACACAGATAGGAACCTGACTAACCACAGCAATGATCAACAGCAGCACAGTACAGCTGCATGCATGTGAAGGAGACACAGAAAAACATGAGCATATGGTACAAAACTCTTTACTAGAAAACGTAACACAAAGAAACACAAGCAGGTACAGAGGTGCCAGCAGGGCAAACACAGGAATGGGCAAGGGAACGAAATGCTATCCAACATAACTAGGGGTACCAAATGCTATGGTCGAGGACATTGTAGGGAGTACAGGGGAACACACATAATAGTCCAAGTGGGTCAGTGGGCAGGGGAGGGAGAAATGGGGAGGGAACGGGCAGTGTCCATTGGCTATCGCCATAGCCGTCTCAAGGCCATCTGCATCCTGCGGACCTCCACCACCAACTCTCTGGTAGCTTCCAGCTGTCTTTGGCTCAGTCAGATGTGTGCTGCAGTATGTTCTATAAGCCACAGTGTGAGGTGCTACAATTGAAGCAGTCCACCTCCAAGGAAACTGACACACCTCCGTCCACCACCGGGCCCAGGATGCCCTATGAAAGGGAAACACAGAACAGCCACTGATGGGTCCCACACAGCAGATGCCCCCCTCCACCAAGGTCTGTGTGTGCATAGGACAACAGCGGTGCCCCCACATGGATGATGCCACCAACAGCATGTGCACAGCGGACAGCCACAGCAGTCCAGGTCAGCATCCCACATACATACTGGGTGGCACACCATAGAGCACCATGCACCCACTCCTGTGCACAGGTGCCCCACAGTGTGGGACCAATGCCACCATGGGCAATATAGGATCCAGCCAGGAGCAGCATGCATGCACTGTGGGACACACACACACACATACCACCAGTGACCTGCAACAGGATACTGCCACACAGAGGCCATGCACATGATGGGGCCACCAACGCTGCCGACCATCACAGGCAGTGGTGACCGTGCACCAACACATGCCATAGCCCTACATGGCAGCATTGCCCTGGAGGTGTGCCAGCTCCACCAATTCCAAACCCTGCAATGAAGGCTAATGCAGACTGCACACACTCATCTGCCACCTGTCGCACTGGCCCTGCCACAGCACCATCATCAGGGCACTGGTCCACTTGAGTGGCAGCCTCCCTGGCCCTCCTGCATGCCTACAGCCCTGTGGAGAAAACTCATAAAGAAAGGAACATGAGCTATCCAACCCACCACCCACACAGGCCAGATAGGGTGCACAGTGCCGCCACAGCCCGTGCAGTTATCCTGGCCCACATGAGGGGTATGGTGTCGAGGACACTGGCACCATGCAACACACAGACACACAGAGTGCAGCGATGCCACAACACTGTACACACACCTCACTGGTGCTGGGCCCCCCGTGTGCAGCTGCATACGCACATGCCACACACATTATTACATGAATGCTGAACAGTAGCAGCATGCACAATGCACAGCGACACTTACCTGGTTGTGAGCCGAACCACAGCAGGCATGGTCCTGCAGCCTCCTCAGTCACTCAGGGTCACAGCACCACAGGTTCCCTTATCAGTGACAACACTGCTTCCCCATCCGGGCAACACCTGTGCACCTCTCCATGCCCTCTGCCTCAAGGTCCCATAACTAGGACTGGGCCTCTTGCAGATCCCCTGCCCCAAACAATTGGTCCACCAGGGGTTCCACCAATGCCACCAAGTTGGCCATTTTGACATCTGACCAGCTCCTAGCCAATCCCCGTGTCCAGCTGACCATGCCATACCTACCACACAGACCCTCAGTTATTCTGAGCACTGTGGCATACACTGGTGCAACAGGAACACACAGCACATGGTCTCACAGCACATAGATGCTGTTTGACGTGCACAACTGTGGCCTATCATGCAATACTGCACATGCACAATGCCAGAAGTTTGGGGGTGGGAGTTTGGGGTCACTTCCATGACCTGTATATTCTTAGGCCAGCATAGCCATCATGCTGTGAAGGGCATGTGTCACCACACATGCTGCTCAGCAATGGTGCCGTGACCGCCCATGCATGGTCAATAGCATTACCCAGTGGGGCCAGGTGCGTGGTATGTCACTACTGTGCATCTGTGCACATGTACAGCATGCTCCCATGGACACATGTGCAACTGGACAGCATGAGCAGTGCAACTGGCTGTAAGATATGTGTCTTGGTACAGTGCCCTGCAGCATTTGTGCATGACATGTGCGTTAATGTGCATGGTGCATGCACCAGAATTGCGCTTGTGGATTGCTCCGGCACATTCGTGTTGCACATGACACAGTCCATTACACAATAGCCATTCTGAAATATTCAGTTGGAGTATGCAAATAGCCTCATGAGTCAATGCCAGGCACAGTAGCTCACATTAGCATCTCATTACTGGTTGCGCACAGGCTCAAATGCATGAGCTGAGCCATAAAAGCGCCACCACACAGCACTGGTCACTGACCGGTATTGCAGCCATTAAGGTAAGATTGTCCACATTGTGATGGGTCACTGTTACTGCTATGCGGTGAGCCAATGCTGCACTGTATCATGGCCTGCTAACATGCTGTCATTGGTGCACTATCCTACTCTTCACAGGTTGCATCGTGTCAAATTCGGAGGGAGTTGAGGAACAGATGCCTGCCAGGAAGTGCAGGTCAAACTTCACAAAGGATGAAAAGCAGGCCCTATTAGAGGCCTACCTGGAGAGCTAGGACCTACTGAGTGGGGCCACTGGCACCATGCAGGATCATACCACTTTGTGGTAGGAGATGGCAACGTATGTCAATGCCCACGGCCGCCACAATCGCAATGCACAGGAGTGCAAAAAAATGGGCACTGACAGGAGGCACATCAAGGAAAAGATTGCTGCCATTAGGGCATCCCATAATAGGATGGGTGGTGGACCGGCTACAGTACCCATCCTGTCGTGGGAGAGGAGCTTGTAGCAGCCACCATCAGCTGGGCAGCCATTGAGGGTGTCCTGGGAGGAGAATCCCAGACAGGTGGCAGCACATCACAGCACTGTGAGTATAACAGTGGGTGTTGTGGGGAGGAGGTATGTGCATGCCACTGGCATTCCTGGTACATTGCAGGTGTGCTGCACACCTGTGACCATTGTGGCATGGTATGGTGCACGCTGCCCCTAGGCACACCATGCATGTCCCTTGTCCCATATGTGCAGTGTGTCTGCTGCATGGAGCATGTGATGGTAGTGTGGTGCTTGGTCCGGAGGGGGGATGTCACTCTACACACACTACGGGGGTGCAGTGCAGGATGAGACCGGCAATGTTGGACCTGTTGATGCTGTGCCATTTATGTCATCTGGCATTATGGCCATGGGCCAGGGAGGGGTGCTGTAATAGTATGGGACTCTTGGAATTCCTTGGCCTGGGGAATGTGATCCACTGGCAGACTTCCTTCTCCCTGACGACCTACCGCTGCTTGTACCTGCAACACAGGAGGAGGACGCATGTGACAGTGATGATAACTCACCCTGATCTTGGGCAGCACAGGAATAGTCACACCACCCCGGGTACAGATGTCAACACAGGCGGCGGCCGGCAGGATGGGTGGTATGGCACACACGCACCCCCCCACACACACTATGTCCGCACAGTGACATGTGGCACTCCTGTTGGTGCTGGCCATGGTTGAGGTGCTGGTATGGGTGCTGGTGCTGCAGGTCAGGTCCAGCAGGCTGCTGGCTTGCAGCAGCAGGCTGCAGAGGTCACTGTGCAGCCCTCCCCAGGGGCCATCATCAGAGCAACCACACAATCCCCACCACCTGCATGGACACCTGTGCAGTGTTCCCAGTTGAGGGATGTTGCACAGCATGCCGCCACCCCTCCAGCAGTTAGCGACAGCACCATAATATGCCTGGCGCTGACAGGCTGCATGAGCACACCAGGCTGCTGTGGTTTTCCATGGACAACCAGGCAATACTCTGTGCAGGGATACATGGGCTGCAGGTAGAGGTGCATCAACTGGCTAAGTGAGGGGACATTGGATGTGCTCAGCTCATTGGTGACATCTGGCAACTGCGGGAGGCCACAACCACATTGCTGAACCACATAGCCGGGACCATCCCTGCTGGGTTTGCATCTCTAGCATCTACTGGTCACAGCAGAGCATGCAGGACTCCCTGTAGCGCTCTGTCCACACCACGATCATGGCATCTGGGGACCCCAGCAAGTCTGACACCGATCACTGCCATGCCCATCCCAGACACACTCGCAGTAGTCTGTTTGCCGGTCTGCACACACCCGTGAGGACCCAGTTGTGTTCTCAGGCATCTACCCCCAGCAATGTGTTGGAGACACCACCTGTGGCTGTTGAGCAGCCTGTGCCTGCCACACATGGGCGTGGCAGCTGTGTCTCTGCATGGTAGTCCTGCTGGGTGTGCTGCCCGGTCCTGTTACGTGCTGCTGTTGCCTGCTGCACACATGGAGGGGCATGGCCTTGTTTGTGTGCTGTTGCATACATGTGGCCTGGGTCACTTCTAGCATGTGTATGGGCAGTTCTACTGGAACATGGGGCATGGACGTGATGACAGCAGCACTGTGCTGGCATTGCCTGTGTGCCGTCACATACCCTCTGATCCATGCCACATCCTGCTGTACTGCTGTGTGTGGTGACACCTCACTGACTCTACCTGTTTTTGTGTCCCACCTAGTCCCCTGTGCCCTGCTGTGCACCTTGTGGCGGTACTGCTGCATGTGCCAGCCTGTGTATGGCCACATGTGTGTCCAGCACATGGTATATGGGTGGATGCATCTGTCTGTGCTGCTCAAATGTGGTGTGGGCATGGGTCTGCATGCCTGTGTGTTCACTTGTGTGTGCTGTGTGTCTATCTGCATCTCTGCATGCATCCCTGTGTGTCTGTCTGTGTGTGGGGGGGTGCTGTACATGCACAGCTGCCCTGTGTGGTCCTCACCTTTAGTTCCCGTAGTGCTCTTCAGCAATGGTGTGTCTGTGCCTCCTGGCACAGGCCACCAGCCAGGGGTCCCTCTTCTACATGGGTGGCTGCACACCCCCATCCAGCTGGTCCTCATCATCATCATCGTTGCTGTTGCCCTCATCCACCTGGACAGCTATCCCACAGTCAATGGACATGTTGTGCAGCATGCAGCAGGCCAGGAATATGCCACAGACTTTCACAGGGCTATAATGTAGGGCAACACTGGATCTATCTATGCAATGGAACTGCATCTTGAGCGTGCCAAAGGCACGCTCTGTGATATTGCATGTGGTGATGTGTGCCTCATTGTACTGCTCCTCCACAGCATTGGATAGTCACCAGATGGGTGTGAGCAGCCATGGCCAGAGGGGTTATGCACTGTCACCCCATTGGGAACACATGTGATGGTTAATGCCTATCATTGCATGTGTCCATTCCACCCCCTATGGTTCACACTGCCACCCTGTGTGCCTTGGTTATGGCCTACACTGCACGGTTTCTGTGCCACCATTCACATCCTGCCATCTGTGTTCAGCATGCCTGAGTACCACTGCCCATGCTCCCCTTCACTGATTTCATTCACATTCCCTGTTCTGTCCCCTTACCTTTCACTGTCCACAACCCCATCACCCCATACTGTTACTGTGTGGTGCCCTGCACAGCCGCTGTGTCACCCCTTCCCAGGACGTGCTCACCTACTAGGTGTCCCATGGGGATCATCCCACTCTCAAACCACTGACACAGGATTGATTGGTGCCATATAAATGCATTGTGTGTACTCCCAGGGTGTGTGGCACACACACTAATGATGCGCCCAGTGGCATTGCACACCACCGGGCAGTTGACGGAGGGGTAGCTCTTTCTGTTGATGTATATGACCCCTTCTAGGCCAGGTGGTGTGTGTGGCTACATGGGTGCAGTCAATGGCCCCTATCACACCGGGCATGCATGCCACCCTGTGGAATTTCTGCATGTTTGCTGTATGCTCTGCCTGTGTGCTTGGGAATCTTATGTACTCTGAAGCATGTGGCAGCAGAGCGTTGAGGACCTGTGTGAGGAGGCGGGATGCGGCCGACTGTGATATTCCAGTGGTTGTGCCCACTGGTGTCTGGAAGGTGAACGTGGTAAGCAGGCAGTTTACCGCTGTCACCTTGGTCTCCACCATAATGGCATGACTCCTTCTAGTGGGTGCCTGCAGCTCGTCATGGCACAGCTCACATAGCTTCCTCAGAATTGTCCTGTTCAGACAGTACCGGCCCACTCTCTCGGTGTCTCCGTAGTCCTTGAATGTGAGCCAGACATGGTGCTGTCTGTGTTGGGCATACCACTGTGGGGTCCTTCCTAGGCCACGTTGCTGTTCCTTCCTCCTCCTCACCCCCTCATGATCTGTACCATTAGGAATGGTCCTGTGTCCATGGCTTATGCTCCCCTGGATTATGCCTCTGCTCTGTGTGTGTGTGTGTGTGGTTGAGCCTCTTTTATATGTGCTTAACTCTGTGTGGCACATTCTGTGGGTTGCTCCTCAGTTGTGCCATGTGTTTCAGCTGAATATGCTATTGTGCAGCATATTTATGGGCACGCCCCCCGTACTTGCGCCACATACATTACTGTTGCACAATGGTGCAATGGATATTCTGGTGCATTCCTGCTGTTTGAATATGGCTCCGGGGTGCATTTCTGTGTTTGCATGGGTGCAACTGGATTGCACAAGGCACAACTCCTCTGAATATCTAGCCCTTTGTGTTTTGTCAGGACTCCACCAGGTTTCAAATGCCATTTTCTGCCACTGAGTATTATCACTAAATGTTCACTTAGCCACCAATTTTGTGGGACAACAACCTGGAAAACTTAGGTACAGGCTGAATGCAGGAAAACATCTGGCCCTGTCCCATCTTTCACAAATGTATCCATTAGTCATTTGTTTGCCCCATACTTTCCATGCTAAGTATATGTGGAAGAACATGCAGTCTTATGAAGAGAGTACCATTCCCTAATCTCAGATATACTTAACTCATGAAACTACCATAAGCAGTCCGGCTGCACCTGACAGAAGCATCTCAAAGGGTTACATCATAATCGGTGTCAAAACATGTTAATTAGCTTGAATTGGGGTGTTTACTTAGCAAGTTTTCATTTATTGTTAGCCTATTCACCCCCGGTTATAAATTATCTGCAATCACAATGCCCCATCATTCATCAAGTATTTGGATATTTAAACTTTCACATTTTGCCAAGACAATTTGTTTTTCCAGGGAACTGCATTTTAGTTATGGCATCTACGTTACACTATGCAATGAAACATATAAAATGCAATAAAATATTGATAAAATAATTAAACAATGATAATAAGCACTGTCTTTACACTATTCTACATCACACACTGCAAGAATAAGAATGCATGCAAAAACTTATATTAAAATTTACAATAAGGTGCTGTCCCATTTAGAACCAAAGACTGCATCAGTGAATCAGAAATGTAAGATTTATGCAAGATTTGAACGCCTCTCAGAAAACATGTAGAAGAAAATCTGTAAGAGTGTTATCTTAAAAAATATAAATAATAATGTTAGTCCTCCTCGGTGGTATGTCCTGAGAATAATTCGGCAAGAAGCATTATGTTTTACCCTCTCTTCACAGGGCTCCATTATAACCTGCCTAATGAAGTTCAAAAAGCACAATTTGGTATCTCAGTAAGCAATTAGCAAAAAGTCTTATAGGTTTGCCTCAAGGCCACAGGTGATGCTGAAAATAAAAATGTATCAACCATTCAGCAACTCAGATCTGTGTTAGTGTGTCTTATATAAAATTAGCAAGATGCCAAAACCATATGCCATAAAAACAGTGATGGTGCTAGAGTAGAAGTTTATCAACTGGTCAGTGACTTGAATCAATATGCAAGAGTCCCACTTTAAACTTCTCTTTTAGCAGACAGTCGTAAATAAAATTAATAATATCAAAAATAATAAGATGAGAAAGAGGAGGTCAAACACCAAACTGAAGCACAAAAACACTTTATTTTGAGGAGGGAGAGAGTGAGAATACCCCATGTCCTATATCCTTGAGTCACTAAAATACCATTTCTATAAAGGAAACAAAGGAGGAGGCCAAGTAACCATTTTAAACATGTATCTTGTAAGGTAAAGTTCTGGGCCCAGAGTTAAATCTTTAGACCAATGGTAAGATGTTCAGGTTCCAATCTCTTAAGGGTGAACAGTTTAGTCCCAAAGTAAAAGAGGTGACAACAATACCTCAAGGGGAAGATACTATTTAGTCAGTCACCAAAACAGCATCCCACATGGGCCCACAAGAAAGACCATCACATCCAGAACTTGTTCCCTGTCAGCCTTCATGATCATTTGACCTTATTCCCCACCTCTGGTGTAATGTGAATTTGGGACATCTGAGGAATAAAAAAACAAGAACATCGTTCATCTGAGTGCAATAAATTTTATTCAATTGATAATTAATTAATGACCCCCCCAGCCCTTAGGCAAAAATGGTATACCTTTTTTAAATATAGTGTATGCATATTGGCACTTACAGTACACTTGTTGAATACTTTATCATCCATTTCAGGTGTTTCCCTGGTTCCTGCTTCTTTTTATTAATATAGACTGGCATTCCAGCACATACAGTGCACCTGTAGCACTCGCCATCCTTACAAAAGTCTCCTGGTTCCAGGTGTCTGGTAGAATGACTAGAAGCCACCATAGCTGTTTTTCAATAAAACTTCCAAACAAAAAATCTGGGAAACATAATAGTCTGCTCATTTCAAAAGACAGTAACTGCCCTGCCATAGAGCAATTGACAACAGAACCCGCTAAATTCGGTGTATAACAACTGGCAGCATGTCTCGACGTATCTCCTATGAAGACAGCGAATTCTTATTGTCAGTTTACCCAAATGTTCAATGCTGAAAATCACAAGTTAAAATAACTTGAGTTTCATTTAGTAAAATTTGAACAGTGCAGAAAGTAATGAGTTTTATGAAAATGTTATCAGACGCACAAACAAGTGTGGAGCAGCGGGGAGCAGAGCAGCACTGCCGCCATCTTGCCACTCCACCCCTGCTTCAATTTGAATAAATCTCTGAGATCTTATATTGTTGTAACCACTGCCAAAAAAAGGACACTCCACCTCCAAGTAAGAAAAAAAGGTAAGACAACTTCATATTGTATCCAGAATGCCTTGCAATATATATTTACATATTAGCTGCTATAATGTAATCACCACAACACAAATATGAGACTGCACAGCTGAGTGAGACAAATTTCAGTAAATTGTATAATTTACCTAGAATTCCTTGTTGCTGTATGTAAATAAGAATATTACCTGTAGTGTGTTCACCACAGCCCAGATATGAGTCTGCACGGCTGAGTAGTACAAATTTTAGTTAACTGTATAATTTAACCAGAATTTCTTGCTACTGTATGTACTGTAAATCAGCATATCACCTATAATGTGGTGACCATAACCCAAATATGAGTCTGCACAGCTGAGTAAGACAAATTTCAGTTAACTGTATAATTTATCCAGAATTCCTTGTTGCTGTATGTAAATCAGCATATTACCTATAAAGTGGCCACTACATTACAAATATGAGACTGCACAGCTGAGCAGGACAAATTTCAATTAACTGTATAATTTACCCAGAATGTATTGCTGCTGTATGTAAAGTAGCATATTATCTATAACTATGACCCAAATATGAGACTGCATGGCTGAGTAATACAGATTTTAGTAAACTTTATTATCTACCCAGAATTCTTGGCTGCTGTATGTACAGCAGGATATTAATGCAATAAGCCATGCGGGTGTGTGGGTAATCAGGGGATTTACCATGGCTGGCGTGGTTTGTCCATGAGGTGCAGTCGAGTGGGTAAATCCTCACCAGCCATGGTAAATCCCCTGATAACCCACATTCCCTGAGTGGCTTATTGCAATTATACCATGGGAAGGAAAGTAAAGGATTAATAAAATATTAAAAAAATGATATTAAAAAAGTAAAAAAGAAAGTTTTTTTATTGGTTTTAATTTGAGGTATCCTTCCTCAACAGTAAATAGTGCCATGTTGCTAGGCAGAAGATGTGCTGTGCAGCTTCTAATGCAGCTTCACCTCCACCGTCCCCACTGCCTTTCAGCCACTGCACAGTTTCTAACACAGGCTCCCCCTCCCATGTACACACAAAGCCACATAGTATGCTGTTATGTGCTGTTTTGTTTTTTTTGCTTACACTTTGTGATAGAGACAGGTAGCACGAGATTACATAGGAACAGGCAGTTTGTGTGATGCGCGCGAGAGTGCTAACACTAAGAGCTGCCATGTTTGAGCTGCTGCCTCAAGGTACAAGCTTCTGGCAAGAAACAAAAAAAACCTTGTGACATGTGGAATTTTTTTATTTTTGTTATGTGGGAAAGTGGAGTTTTGTCAGTCACATTGTGAAGGTGGTCTGGACATGGTGCTGCAGCAGATAGCTAATATTGGAAACAGCATTGTTTCTGACATGAGGCAGGTAACATTTTTTAAGTAATTATTTATTGGTGTGAGTTAAAAAAAATGCTACTTGGTGTCTCGCTACTACAGTCAGTGTGTTCTCTGTGCGAGTTTGACATTGCTTCACTTCAGTGTGTGGAGGTGTAGTTTCATGATGCCTGCTTAGCAGGGAAACAAGATGGTGGTCAGACTTCAATGATTTCAGGGTCAGATTTTTTTTCTTAAACATGCGGCAAACTGGCACCTTTGCCAGTGATTATCATAGGATTTACAACGGGGCTAAGGTGCCAGTCTGCGTATGTGATTGGCTGTTACTTTATGTACATGATGTAATTAAGCAATATACCATGACAGGGTGTGGGTTATGCTAGGACTCACCCACACCTAGGGTGTTGTTTGGTCATAAGGCCACAGGCCGAGTGACCAAAGCACACCAGGCATGGGGCTGGCAGTACAGCCTAGAGGTTAGAGTAACCAGCTGTGAATGAGCTTGGTACATCCAACAGATCTGGGTTTGATTCCCACAACCTCCACTTGTGTACTGTGTGACTCTGAGCAAGTCACTTAACTCCCCAGTTCTCCCAAGTCATCTCTGAAAACAGGCATTTGTTCCTAGTGGGCCTTACCCGGTTACCAAAGACCAAAATAAATAAATAAAAAATGCCGATTATACAATGGCCCAGATCAGGTTTTGTGACAAAAAATTAAAAGAAAAAGTTTATTTTTCCCTTTTATATGATTCTTTATTGTATTTATTCCTGCACCTGAATCAAATAGATCTGTGTTGCTAGGGGCCGATAGTATTGCCTAGAAATCAGAGTAACTGGATGTAATTGAGCTTGGTACAAGGAACAGACATAGGTTTCATTAGAAGAGCTGAGTTTACTGTGTCTGAGGTTCCCTTTTTTTTTTATTTGTAGGCACTGGGACAGAGTTTTGAAGTTGTTGTAGGATCCATTTTAAGTACGAACCCCTAGCTCCGTTTGTGTCTTGTCTGTGCATGCGAGGTCATGCTAGTTCTTGCTACCTGGGTGGTTGCCTCTTTAGCTGGTTCATTGCCTTTGTGGTTTGTTTTTTAAAAATGTTTTTGTTTCAGAAATGGCACATCTTGCCATTTGTTGACTGTGGACTATTGCTCATACGTGAGGATTTAAAAAGGGAGTGGTGGTTCCTTTTTTCCCCAGTTTTGCATGTACAAGGGCTCTTGTGCTGGTGTCACTGCCATACCAGTCCCTGTCTTCAGCAGTCCTGGGACTGGAAGGGGGAATTTATCAGGAAAAAAGGGAATAGGAAGAAATTTAGGTAAGCTGCGAACTGGGGGATGGGGTTTATGGAATGCAGCAGTCCATTTTTAGACTTTCAGTTAAACTTTGGTCTTTGTTTGAAATATCCACTGTTGTGTCAGTTAGTGGGTGAGTAACATGGCGGCTTTTTGTTTTGATTTTCGGGAGTCAGATTAATATTTGGGTAGATTCGGCTGTTTGGCACTTTTTCCCCATAGTTATATAATAATAAGAATAAGAATAAGAATAAGAATTTTATTTATATAGCACCTTTCACAATATCAAGGCGCTGAACAGATCAATAAAAGCATCAACACACAATACAAACCACAAACCATAAAAATTATAAAATATATTCTAAAAGCATAATAAATTACAGTAAAATTTCACACACTAAAAAGTGCATTTAACTTTCAAGAAAGGCCATTCTCCAAAGATAGGTTTTCAATTCCTTCTTGAAAATCTCCACAGAGGAACATTCCCGTAACTGGCAAGGTAGAGAATTCCAAAGAGTGGGTGCTGCATAAGAAAAAGCTCTACTGCCGGAAGATTTCAAACTCACTCTTGGAATCTCTAACAACCCCATGTCGGCCGAGCGGAGTGATTGGCTAGGGCAGTAAGACACCAGAAGGTCTTTCAGATAGGCCGGACCCTGATCGTGAAGGGCTTTGAAAGTCAATAAAATGACTTTAAAGGTGATCCGCCACCATACTGGGAGCCAGTGCAGCTCCTGCAGCACCAGGGTAATGTGACAGGACCTACTTGTCCCAGTCAAAATCCAGGCTGCCACATTCTGCACGAGCTGTAGTTGGCAGTTCCAGCCAGAAAGCCCAGCAAAGGGCGCCAGTAATCGAGGCGCGAGGACACAAAAGCGTGGACCAAAGTTGGCAGAGAGTCAGACGGAACAAGGTGCTTAACCCAAGCAATATTCCTAAGATGGCAAAAGGAATTCTTGACGACGGCTGACACCTGAGATTGAAAAGTCAGCCTATCATCAAGAATCACCCCAAGGTTACGCACCCGTTCAGAGGCCGGAAGCAACACACCGCCAAGAAAAATTCCAGACGGCGTGCCAGCACATGACCTCTCAATCTGACCACCCGGGTCCACAAACAAAACCTCAGTTTTCTCCGAGTTCAACTTTAGCCAACTAGAATCCATCCAGTCTTGGATCTCCCCCAGACAGTTATTAAATACCGAGAGAGCTCCATCCTGGTCGGGTGCAAAAGACAGGTATAGCTAAGTATCATCTGCATAGCAGTGAAACCTCAGCCCATACCATCTTATAATGTTTCCAAGGGGCAGCATGTACACTGCAAATAACATGAGTGACAGCACGGAACCCTGTGGCACTCCACACAACAAAGAGACTGGGCCGGAGGAAAAATTCCCCGACACAACTCTTTGTGATCTCCCAGTGAGGAATGACTCGAACCATTTAAGAACAGTTCCAGACATTCCACAAATTTGCCCCAGGTGTGCTAGCAACACCATGTGATCCACAGTGTCAAAAGCTGAAGAGAGATCAAGGAGAACCAGGATAGAACATCTCCTTAGATCTCTCGCCCCCAGAAGATCATTTAGCACCCAAACCAGCATTGTCTCGGTACTGTGTCTTTTACGGAAACCAGACTGGAAGGATTCATAGATATTATGGATGGTTAAATGGTCATCCAGTTGAGCAGCCACAACCTTTTCAATAACCTTCCCAATAAAGGGTAGGTTAGAGATGGGTCGGTAGCTGGAAAAACAATCTGGGTCCAAGGAAGCTTTCTTCAAGAGAGTTGTCACTACCGCCTCTTTCAGGGAGCTAGGAAACTCAGCTGACTCCAAGGAGCACCAGACAATTTGTGCTAATACTGGACCTATGATGTCTACACAACCCAAAATTAGGGTATTAGGTCCAGGATCCAAGCTGCAGCTTGTGGGGCGCACAATGTGGATGATCCTCATAATATCCACAAACTCAGGTCGACAAAAGGAACTCCAGGAGAAGTGAGATCTTGTGCTCTTGCACACTCCCACCACAACACCCTTAGAGGATGCTGGACGCAAGTCCACTCTGATGTCAGCCACCTTAGTTGCAAAGTATCGAGCAAGCTCATCGCACTCACTTTGCGAAAAGGCTTTCCGAACTTGCAGTCAGGCTGGGTTGCACAGTCTGTCTACAGTTCAGAACAGCTGGGCCGGTTGATTCTGAGCAACTGTAATCTCCCTGGACAGGAATTCTGCCTTCTTATGGGTGATTGCAGATTGATAGCTAGTATAATGTTCGATCAATCTAAGATGGTCGTCATCAAGGGCGGAATTGCTCCATCAACGCTCTAACCTTTGCTCTTGTCTCCTCATCTCCCTCAGAGTCCCATCAAACCAAGGGGCCCCGGGGTGACGGGAAAGAGGGCACTCATGAACAGGAGTGATAGAATCCAGGGCAACCGCAATGGCCTCATTATAGGCCTGTACGAGTGCCTCTGGACTACTTCCCACCAATACAAGGGATGATAGTTCAAGCACCGCCATCAGGCCTTGTGGGGTAACGTTCCATAATGGGTGGTACCTGACCATCTCCATAGGGTCTGGCCTTCTCAGGGGGGTGCAAAAATTGAACCTCACGATGTGGTGGTCAGATCAAACGACTGGTTCCACCCCATATCGGATGCATCAATCCCAAGGAGGAAGACCACGTCGAGAGAGTGTCCAGATTTATGTGTAGCAGTAGAAACTACCTGTGTGAGGCCCAAAGAAGACATTAGTTGGAGGAAGTGTTTACCAAATTATGAGAGTTCATCATCGACCCAGGTATTAAAGTCACCCAGCACCATCAATCTGGGCGCCTCAAACAACATGTCGATGAGGAAGTCTGCCACTTCCTGTAAGAAATGTTTCCCATCTCCGGGTGGACAGTAGATGAGAACGATTCGAATGCCTACACCTGCTACAACTGTGCACTCAAAGGACTCGGCCTCACTCACTACCACATTCAAGAGGCCCAATTCAGTCTTGAAACAGACTGCAACCCCCCCGCCCCTATGGTCCAATCTCGGGCTGTGTAACACCGAGTACCCAGCCGGAGTCATGGCCTCCACTATAGGGCCAGAATTTTCATCCAGCCAGGTCTCGGTGATGCAAGCCAGATCAGCCATACCAATAAGGTTGGCAATAATAGCAGTTTTATTCCTAACAGATCAGGCATTGCATAACACCGCCCGCGTTGGACAAACCTCGGAGGTTGTCGGGCCTATCTGCCTACTATAATCAGTAGTGCCCTTGGGTATGGAAACCAGACAGGGCGGACCCTGCTCTGGATTTCATTTCACCCCAGGGCACCTTCTAGACTTAATAACCCCAACACGGTGACTCCACTCATGCCCCAACCCCTGTTTGCGCACCCCCGCCCTCTCACCCTCCGGCGGGCAATCCCCAACACCATACAATGCTGATACATCTCGAACTGCAAGGGAGGAGTACAAAAGGGGCGGAGGGCACGAAGAGAGGAGGGGGAGTAATGCACCACCGTGGAGGAGGAAGGCCAGCACATGATGCTGCTACCCAGATTAAACAATAAAAATAAAAATAAACCCCCACCAAAATTTTCCAAAACAAAACCTCACTAACTACCTAAAACTAACAAATTAAATCAATAAATTACAAAACAAAACAGACCCTTCCAACCCCAGTCCTCTCACCACCGGGGGGCAAGGGTACACAGGCACTCTCACCGCCTAATAAAAACATACAAATGTTTAAATTCCCCCCCCCCAGTTCTCTCACAACAGGGGAGAAAATCACACAAATAAATAAATAAAAAACAAAATTTTGGACCCAGGGTCCTCTCACCACCCTGAAGACCAGAACAGAGTCGACAGAAGACAAAAACAGCAGTTTCTCAAATACAATAAAAGATCCAAGACAGTCCAGGACCATAAAAGAGGCAGTCACTCAAGTCCGGAAGGAGAAGTTAGCCCAAGGGAGATCCAAGAAGTTCAAAGCACTCCAACAGGTTTGTATCCAAAGAGGATCGAGCAAACTCCACTCTAATTTACTCCCAGCTGAAGCCCCCCTGGGCAAAATATTGCCACTCACACTAAAGGGCCACACAAAGAGCCACTGCCGTAGCCTCTTCCATGGTCCAAGGTGGAGGGGTCGCCCCACTCAGCTCCCTGAATGGGAAAACACCCCAACACCCTGTGGGGTAGCAATACCCAGGAGAGTGCCGGCCAGAGCAAACAAAAGGCAGGTAAACCTCCTAAAATTATAAGGCTCAAAGGACTCACAGTCTCTGACAAAATCCCAATCCAAGATCTTCGGTCTCCTCTTCAGCAAATCCGAATATCCAAAAGCTCCTCCAAATGCCTTTGATGCTAACTTCTCACAATCCCCTCAGCCAAAATGCTTCTTCACAACAGCAGCATCAAATAATCCTCCAAACTATCCAAAAGGAGAAAAAATACCATCCAAGTTCCAGAGAGTCACCGATAACGTTACTCCCATGTACAGCAACTCGCCAAGTGTCTCACAGAGCTGCTGACCCATGAAGTGTAGTCATTACACTAAAGTCACACCGGACTCTCGACTAGGTCCACTGAATAATGAAAAAGTCAGCTGGCATCTCCGGCAAAGCGGCACCGGCCATCGCTACAGCAAGTAGTCCATTAAACCGGAATGCAAGCTGAAACGCCAGAACGCCAAACACTGAAACATACACCAGGACATACACAGGATCCAAATCCACTCTGAGTCTTAAACATATAATAAAAAATAGAAAATAAAAGTAAAAAATAAAAATAAAATAGTAGAAACAGCTAATTCAAAAATAATAGAAACAGCTAATTTAGAGAAGCAGCAATGACGCGCCCAGCCTGGCGGCCATCTTTCATCAAAAAAAAGTCAGAGGATTTACAATGGGAAAAGGTGCCAATAGCCAATCAGAATGGAGGATTTTTAAGATCCATTGTATAATACCTATTATACTTCTGTACCCATTATATGAAGGCATGTAACCCTAACCTTAAACCCAACCCTAACCCTAAATCTAATACAAACTCTAGCCCTCACCCTCACCCTAAACTCAACTCTAACCCTAACCCTAACCCTCATATCCACCCTAAACCCAATCCTAACCATAACCCTAAATCTAAATCTAACCCTAAACCCGACCCTAACTCTAACCCTAAACCCAACCCCAACCTTAACCCTAAATCTAACCCTAACCCTCACACTAACTCTAACACTACACACTACCCTAATCCTAACCCTGAATCTAAGCTTAAACATAACCATAACCCTCACCTTAAACCCAACCCTAACCCTAAACCTAAACCTAACCCTAAACCTAGCCCCAACCATAACCCTCATCCTAAACCCAACCATAACCCTCACCCTAAACCCAACCCTAACCCTAAATCTAACACTAACCCTAACTGTAACCCTCACCCTAAATCCAACCCTAACCCTAACCCTTAACCCAACCCTAACCCTAACTATGACCCTAACCTTAGCCCTAAACCCTACTCTAACTCTAACCATAAACCCAACCCTAATCCTAAATCTAACCCTAACCCTATATCTAACCCTATCCATAACCGTAACCCTACCCCTAACCCTAGCTTTAAACCTAACCCTAAACCCAACTCTAACCCTAAATCTAAATCTAACCAGAATCCTAACCCTAATCCCAACCGTAACCCTAACCCATACCCAAACCCTAACCCACAATTGAACACACAAGATAATTTGCACTTTAAAAATGATTCACAGTTCCAAACAAACATTGCAGTTTGAAAAAAAGATTCACCATTACAAAAACATGAATGCGTGATAAAATTCCACTCCAGACTTTATTTAACAACATGACACTATTTATCTTACTGCAGAACAAAAAAACTTTCACGACATCAACTACCACCAAATATTACTTCGTGCTCCATATTTAATACCATGATATCAAAAGCACGAAACAGTAAAAAGATGCCTGAAACAAAAAACAATAACCGTATAATGAAATTACACTAAGCATTTCATTTAATATCGCAACATTATTTGTTACCACAAAACCAAAAAAGAACTTCTCAACAGTGACCACTGCTAAATATATCTTCATGTTTCTTTTTTAATACCACAATATCAAAATCACAAAACCAAAAACAGATGCATGAAATGAAAAAAAGCCATTTAAAACCACAAATAACAGTAAGCTAAAAGCTATTTTAAAAATAGTGTTCTTATATCAAAAATTTGACAATGACAACCAACCAAACAAGTCAAATGATTTAAAACATTTGATGATTTTCACAAACACACTGAATGGTAATCTATAAATCTCTCTTTTCTTCCAGAAGTGAGAAAACAAGATGGCGGCTTACATAAAATGTAATTTTTTTAAAATATTTTGCAAATGAGTCATAGCACAACATCAAAAACAAATTCACGGCATCAAAATATACCTTTCATCACAGAACATTATTTGAAAAACCCTACTGTGCATTCGCAGGTTGGAAAACACAAAAATGTAAAGCCTAATAACTCTGGCTCACTTTGATATTTTTTCACCAGACCTGTCAAATGCACTACCTTGGGACTGGATACATGTTCCCTGCAAGTCTGGGGCATCAATTCCTTTCCATGTAGGCTGTAGGCAAGAGTATAAACAAAAAAAAATGTTAAATATAGGGAAAAAGGTGTGCTTTTTTTAAATGACACATGCAGATCTCAGAAACCACACAAGCTGCCATCACAAAAATGTCCACACTTTAAGACCTTGCCTCCGAGACAACACTTAAAAAATTTCAACTAATTTCGTCAAAGAGAGTCAAAGATATCAATGTGCAAAATGTGAGGTTCAACATTAAACAGGCTACTCAATCCTAACTATAGGGGCGCTATCGTGCCGCTATAATTCTTCCACCACCCTTATGCCAGACACACTCCTCCCACCTCCCCTAACCCAACCATACTCTATTTTACAAGTAGTACCCCCACTCAACCCCCCCTCTGGCCTATGCCACCCCTCCTTCCCACCAGCACCCAACTCTAATAAAGAAACAGTGCCCCGGTGCATGCGACTGTGTCATAAATTACTGGAACACTGAACAGTGTAGACAGACACTCTGTACTAAGGAACTGTTTTCTCGATAACAACATCACAGCAGAAGATCTTGTCTAGATGCTTGTGGGTGGAAGAGGATGGCAGGGGCCAGAGGGTTATTGGGTAGATGGGCTACATGTAAAATACTGTCTGGTCGGGCAGAAGGAAGAGGGTGTTTGGTGCATTGGTAGGAGAAGGATATATATATATATATGTGATGTAATGCTATGTGCAGGGAGAGGGAAGAGAGTGGTACCGGGGGGATGGGAGGAGATTACAAAATTTAAAAATTCTGGGAGGTGGGAGTGAGTGTAATTAAACCACAGTGGGAGTGGGGAAGGTTTTTATGTAATTTAAAGACTGCAATTCATTTATTTTTCACTGTGCAAATTAGCAATTTAAAAACTGCAATTTATTTATTTTTCGTTGTGTGAATCAGCAATTCACATAGTTTCACCATGCAAATTTGGGCAGTTTGCCAGGTGAATAAATAAGAGAACTGTGATCATCATTGAAGTGAATTTTGCAAAAATTCACATTTCTAGTCATGAAGCAGGGAATGGAAGAACAAGGAGGTTGCAGGAAATAGACAGGGAGGGATGAAGGTGTATGGGAGAAGAAAGTGAGAAAAATAGGGGGCTTGCATTGGTTGGTTACATTGGAAACTTGATATATTATGCAAGTTACTATTTAGGAAACAGTGCCTTAAATTCTGCTGAATATCACTCTGTACAATATGAGAAATGATGGTATTGAATGCATACAGGGAAATCCTTGTGCATTAAGTAACTGCCATGCCAATAAAAATATTTATACATGTCTGAATGTGACAAATACTAATTCAATGTTTCTGACTCTTGATTTCTTATTCAAGGCTATGGCCTGAGATTCAGTGGGACAATGAGTGACACTAGTCACACACTCCTCTCCAGGGATATTTAAGGGTGCATGCTTAGCCACCTTCAGAATAAAAATGCAGCACACTGTAATAGATCTGTAGGTACCAAATAGGATGCTAGGATGCATAGGGAGGGGAATAAACAGCAGAAGCCTGGAAGTGATCCTCCTGTTGTACTGCTCACTGGAGTGACCACATCTGGAATACTGTGCAAGGTACTGGAGTTTACACCCAAGGAAAGACTGTGACAAGGTATAAACAGCACAGTGCAGAGCAACCAAGATGGTCCTCAGACTAGCAGGCAAGACATATGATGAGAGGTGGCAGGACTTGAACATGTACTCCCTTGAAAAAAGGAAGGATAGGGGAGACAAGATCAAAATATACAAGTACCTGCATGGGATAAATAAAGTCGATGCCAAGGTGCTTTATCCTTGACCTAAAATATACAGTAGTGAACAGGAGAAACTCACTGAAAGGTGAAGGGGAAGATTCAAAAGGGACATCCACAGGTACTTTTTTATTGATAGTAAAGAACAAGTTGAACAAGTTGCTGGAGATAGTGGTTCAGGCCAAATCAGTGAGCAGCTTTAAACAAAGATGCGACTGGCATATGGGATTGTTAGAACAAAGCTGGCAGAAATAAAGTGGGGATGGCCACTAAGGCCAGTACAGAAAAGTAAGAAAGGGTGGGCAGACAGGATCGGTCTATGGACCTTTCTCTGCCTAAATTGTTTATGTATCTAGATAGCATTTTTTACTGCAATTCTGCTGCTGGAGTTGCTTCTATCCTGCTGCTGGGGCTCCCTACACCCATCTGCTTCTCTCAGTGCTTCTGCTGTGTCTGGCAGTTTTACTCTTTGGGTTCTGGGGGCCTTCTAATTTGTATTTGCTGCCTTCAGCAACTGGCTTGGGTCAGTGTTATTTTTCCTTTATTTATACTAGTACCTTTAGCAGTAGCTGCACTGCTGTGCTTCGTTTCTTTCACACTTATTGAGTATTGTGTTTTGCTTTTAGAGTACTTACCAGCCTTATTCAGTTTAAACTTTTCCATCCAGGACATTCCTCACGCTGGTCCCTGGTTCTGTTTCAACATACTGAAAGCTCAACTGTAATGAATTATCCTCTTTCTTTCTTTCTTTCTTTCTTTCTTTCTTTCTTTCTTTCTTTCTTTCTTTCTACATAAATCATAACATAATTATGTTCATGTACAAAATTTGACAATAATTGAATACCAGGTTATTTATTAGTGAGCTTTAAATTCAGAAAAAGTCAAGGCTAGTTTATGATCACCTTCTGGAATCTGATTTCTTCCAAGAAAATGCAATCTTTAAGTGGGCAGATCCCACCTTTTCACAATGGAACAATTTGCATTCGCATTTAAGACAGCAAGAGGGTAAAGTCATAAAAAGCAAGATTGGCAAATGGTTAATTAGCCAAGCATGGGTTAATTATGTTTGTTATTCCAGTTGGGATACTGGTTAATGTAGACATCTATGTACTGTAAAAGTTTTTTTTTTTAATATTGCACATATGTGATGTACTCTGTAAAATATATGCTTTGAAGCTCTTTTATTTTAATATTTTATTTTCACTTTGTGTTTTAATATTTAATTTTCGCTTTGTATTTTCTCTTTTGTAACAAATGAATTCAATTGTATTTACTGTAATAAGGATCTCATTGAAAATGAGCATTGCTCAACTACGTTTCCTATTCATACGAAACATGAATACAATTTTACCGTACCATGCCATTTATTTTCAACTTAAATACAAATATAAGAAATGGAAAAGTAATACATTTTACATAAAAGGGTTCCTGCAATTAGCCACAACTTTAAGTTGTGAAACAGTAAACATATAAGTATAATCACACATAAGAATAGAATGGTATAAATTTCTCTTAAATGTAAATGGGTCAGATAAGATAATAACATATCTGTCCTGAAATTTATAATATAATTACCTTTTCAGAGGGAAAAGAAAAACATGCTGGTTCTTCCAGCTGCATTTTTAAAAGCTTAGTGTACTACTCATGGTAAATTCCACTGTAGACAAGGAAAAAGGGGCTCTGTTATTTTCCTAAAAAGGACAAACAGGAGGACAAAGTTTTTTCAAATAAATCAACTTTCCCATTTAGAATAAGGGCTAATCTTTGATTATTGTTTCACTCATTTTATTGTCCAACTCCTTCCATGAAGGAGGGGTGGAAGATATCCAGTGATGGGTCTATTTAAACTCTCTTGCATGGAAGATTTTGGTAACACATTAAATAACTGAAAGAACAATAAACACATTTTTCAACTTATCAGGAGTTTTAGAGTCTTCCTCCACCCAGCTTCCTTTGCTATTAGCACAACAGAGAAAACACTCCTCTGGACTATTATTTCTTTATGGCCAAACCTTTTAGGCCAGATGAGCATCCAGGACCCACCTCTCTTGCAGAACACATCTAGATAAATCCCAGACTGGATTCCCTACATTGATCATATGGATTCTTTGGCCTGTCTGCTAACGATTCTCTTATTTTTTATTGTACTCCTTCAGATCCAGTCTTTCAGATTTGGGTCCTTCTGAGCATTTACTCAAGATGCAATGGCCATACACTGTGACCTAACTTGGTCATGCAGCTATGTGATCTACACCATTCCATGCTTTGGGCCTGAATCACAATGCTACTAAACATGCTCACCAGTCTGCACAGGCAGTTCTCCTGTCCTCTTCTATGGGCTGAACACTTGTACTATTGCTACCAACTCGCCATACCTACAGTTCCTACTTTATCTACTACTCTATGTTCTATCGGGCAAATACCCCAATTCCTACCTGCTGCAGCTAAATGTTTCCTGGGACATACTGCAGGACAATGTCAAATGCCCAGACTCTCAAAGTCAGGGCTGCAGTCATTAAGGGCCAGGCTCCAATGTCATAATCTTCTGAGACTGGGCCACTTGAGGACCCGACTCCAATGTTATACAACACCTTGCCCCTCAAGGGCTTAGCTCATTTTATGCATCAATGAGTCTTGTACACAGAGAAAACTTTCAGGGCTGCCACTTCTGAAGCAACTGCTCCAAATGTCTTCTTATGTTCAGGATATTTTATAATTCTGATTTTCCTTCAGCATTCAGTTGTCACTTACATGCACATCTCAAGGGTAGATCCTCCACAGCAGTGATTCTTTTGGTTGCAGGGCCCTACCCTACAGCACCTTAGGGAGGACAGATGTCTCAGTGAGACTGAAAGAGAGAGATGTAAGGATTCATCCTAGTTGTTCAATGGTGTCTGGCAAGGTCAATAGCATTCTTAGGGATAACAGAATCATTAGTACCTTCAATCTGGAGTTAGCATTTTTGATAATATAATTACATCAAAGTTGTAAGTAAGTAACTTTATTATTGTAGGATGAATCATTGAGCATTGCATTTCAAACAGCATCTACTGCCATTCAAACATTATGCATGTTGCATCAAAAGTACAATATTAGGCTAGCCTGTCTGCACACCAGTAGGGCTCTTGCTCATGATGCAGGCAAGCTGGGTTTGGGAATGAGCCTGGGGCATTGGAGGCTGGCAGGGAAGATGACGATCAAGCATCCCAGCAAACACCCTGGAGAGGGGGGGACACTGCCATCACTTCAGTACTGCCATCTGAGTGACCATAGGTGGCTGTGCAGTCAGGGCGCTGCGTGGGAGATGGAGAATGCTGACCGGGGACCAGCATTATGTCAGCATACTCCAGAGGGGATGGGACCATGACACAAAAATGGAAAAAAAAAGAGTGCAGCACTTTAAGAACAAAATAAATGACTATTTTATGCCAGGAGGGATGATGACACAAGGCCTTGGATCCCTAGAGGTTTCTTCTACAAGGGTTTTCTTTCATGTTCCTCCATGCCAAAGGTCAGAATATAAATATTTATACAAACAGTGTTATACTTTAATCAGAGAAGTTTCTCCATAAAGTCACATGAGCATGGATTGGATGGGGGACTCCTTCATACTACTCAGCTTCATCAGCCATTCCCACCTCTTACAGGAAGTCATGCCTCAGCCAGGAAAGTTTCAGTCTTGCCTTCTGCTCTGATCTTTTGTGTTTCTTTCCTAAGGTACCTTTAGCCTAGAGAAAGCTTGTTCATGTGGCACCTCTAGAGACAGAACCCTCCTTAAGTGGATTCATGGGTCTTCCTGATACCCCAAAATGATGGTAGACCCAATCCTGGACAGAGATCACCAAAAAAGCCACAATTATGTTGCATAAGCATTCAAACAAACTTCTGTTGTACAAAGATCTTCAAGAACAAATAACAGAATAATATACTATGTTGCTCCAGTACCACTTCATGTACCCATACTTAGTTGCTCACTGACCCAGTGAATTGCAAGGTTATGACCTGTTGTTCAGTGTGGCAGTGAGTGATACTTGCCATGCCCCACAGGGCTATTAAAAGGGTGCATGCTAAAACTTCCTTTGTAAAATAATTTTCTTTTCTCCTACTTTCCTCCATATCTCCTCTAGTAGCTCACCTCTCTCTTTATGAGCTCCTTCCTGAAGGTACCTTATCCTAAAGGAATCTAGTTCCTGCAGCACCTCTAGCGGTGGAACCCTTCTCAAAGGTTCTTGTGCCTTCCTGGTACCCCAAAAGGGTGATAGCCCCAATTCATGACAAACCGCACATACGGTCACACCTAAGTTGCATAACCATTGAAACAAATTATTGTCATAAAAATATCTTCAGTTACAAATATCCAATTAGAATAATAAGCAGTAGTATGTTGTACAAGCACCATTCCTTCTAGCCATACTCAGTTGATCACTAGCCCAGCAAATTAATATAAAAAAGGACAAGAATGCATAGAGAAATTGTACAGTGCTTTTACGAATGATTTATGCAGGTTATAACACAATACCAGTAAGGAAAGCACTGAACTCTATAAACCTCCCCACCGTCTGAGTATTGGCTTCTGTGTGAATTCTTCAAATGTTTTCATAGAGGTATGGGATGTAGGAGAAAACACAGATAACAGCATTCTAAAGCTCTCCTATAACACCATCATCATAATGAATAATTGAAAATGGTTTGCTAAATGTGATCTTGCTTATATGCATACTGTGAACAGGGACAATATGCAGATTATTGACCTACAGTACTGATAGATAGATAGATAGATAGATAGATAGATAGATAGATAGATAGATAGATAGATAGATAGATAAAATAGTAGATTCAGTGTTTCGTTTGTTTGATGTAGACAAGAATCAGAAATGTTTAGAAGTTTGTATTTCTCCTTTCACTCTCAGATTAGAAAACAGTGTCTCCGGAGATGCCAGAAAAAATGGTACATGTGTTTAAATCTATAAAAGAATGGCACTGATTATAAACATCTGCTGACACCCAAATAACAAAGTCTGAGTACAAAAATGTTTCATTTTCAGATCTGCGATAAAGAATGGCACTACTATGTCATCAATGTGGAGTTTCCTGTGGTAACCTTGTATGTGGATGGAGTGACCTATGAGCCATACTTAGTGACAGATGATTGGCCAATTCATCCATCCCATATTGACATGCAGCTAACAGTTGGGGCTTGCTGGCAAGGTAATAACATTTCCTTCCCGTTTTCTTAAAATTGTATATGTGATTCAGTGTGCAATATACTGTACATGTTTTAATTCCTTTGTCTTATTTTTTCTTGAAGTAATATATGTCTCTTTCATCAATTCTTAAACACATTTTACCACTCAATGTATCATACCAAATTATTGACGAGGCAGTTTGGTGAGGTAATTTGCTTTTAAAATAGCAGTGCAAGCTGCAGTAAAAATCTTGATCTGTAACTTTCTGTTCTGTTTCAGATTGCCTCTGATATCCTGTCTTGTAGAATACCCTTTTACCCCATTTTGAGTCTGCTTTAGCACATTTTTTCACATTTTAAACAATACAAGTGTACTTTTTAATGTAGTTATCTCCATGTTTTCATTATTATTCTCAGCTATTTTTTACACTAATTATTCCATTATGTCAGCAAGTAGTCTCTGTTGCATGCTAGTTTAGCTTAGTCACAAGAAACGTAATGTTAAACAGTGGGTGTTCAAATGCAGCTAAGAATACTAATGAAAACCTGGGGATAGCCACTTTAACAGGAGTGCTTCTTTTATTATTTAAAATGTAACACAAAGTGATAAAGCATACTCAAATTGAGGAAATAGGGCATCTTATAGGACAGGAGATAAGACAGTCTTAAATTGAATTAAAATGTCGAGGCCAGCAATTTTCACTGTTAACACATTGACTGCTAACTGTAGAGTGAAGGGGCATGATTGCAATTTTTTTAACTTAGAAACATAGAATTTAATGGCAGATAAGGACCGCTTGGCCCACCCAGTCTGCCCATTTCCCTACCTGATGGATAAGTTGCATATCCTAGTTAACCAACAGCCTACTTCTTCCTACCCCCACCCCCTAAAATTGCCTTATGACTGTCCCATGCATGCTTGAATTCCACCACTGTTTTTGACTCCACAACCTCCTCTGGAAGGCCGTTCCATACATCCACAACCCTATCTGTGAAAAAATACTTCCTTAAATTACCTCTGAGCCGCCCCCTTCTATCTTCAAATTGTGCCCCCTTGTTCTTGCACACCTCTTTTTTTGAAAGATGCTACCCTCTTGGACTTTGTTGATTCCCTTGAGGTACTTGAAAGTTTCTATCATGTCCCCCCTCTCCCTCCTTTCCTCGAGGCTATACATATTAAGCTCCTTAAGTCTCTTTTCATATGTCTTCCGGTGCAGACCCTGCACCATTTTAGTTGCCCTCCTCTGGACAGCTTCCATCCTGTCTATGTCTTTGCAGAGATTGGGTCTCCAGAACTGCACGCAGTACTCCAGATGTGGTCTCACCAGCTGTCTGTATAGAGGGATAATAACTTTTTTTTCTACTGGTGATGCCTCTCCCTATGCATCCCAGTATTCCCCAACCCTCCTTGCTGCCCTCTCACATTGCTTGCCCACCTTTAGGTCATCTGATATGACTACCCCCAGGTCCCTTTCCATTTTTGTTGTTGTTAGTATCTCACCCCCATTGTGTACTCTTCCCCTGGGTTTTTGTTTCCCAGGTGCATTACCTTGCACTTCTTAGCATTGAATCTAAGCTGCCATACATTTGACCATTCCTTTAACCTTGCCAAGTCCCTTCTCATCCTTTCCACCCCACCTTGTGCATCAACTCTGTTGCAGATCTTTGTGTCATCTGCAAAGAGACATACTTTTCCTTCCAGTCCCTCTGCAATGTCGCTTATAAAGACATTGGAGAGGACCGGTCCTAATACTGAACCCTGCAGTACCCCACTACTAACCCCCTTTTTCAGAGTGGACTCCATTTACTATTACTCTCTGTGTCCTATTCTCCAGCCAATTCTTTACCCAGGCTGTCATCTTGGGACCCACTCCCAGGCTGGCTAACTTGTATATTAATCTTTTGTGTGGGACTGTGTCAAATGCCTTTCTAAAGTCTAGGTAGGCCATGTCCACAGCCCCTCCCTGATCAACTACTTTGGTCACCCAGTCAAAGAAATCTATCAGATTTGTCTGGCATGACCTTCCCGCTGTGAATCCATGCTGCCTTGGGTCCTGTGCCCCTCTGGCCTCTAGATACTCAACAATTCTTTCCTTCAGAAGTGATTCCATCATTTTCCCTACCACTGAGGTTAAACTAACAGGTCTGTAGTTTCCTGCTTCTGCCTTGCTCCCACTTTTGTGAAGGGAATCATCCCTCCTCCAGTCCTCAGGTACCACCCCATCCTCCCATGATTTGTTAAAGAGGGTAGTCAGTGGTGTCACTAGTTCTACCCTTAGTTCTTTTAGAATTCTGGGATGAATCATCAGGCCCCATTGCTTTGTCCATCTTCAGTTTTAAGAGTTCTTTCAGAACCCTTTCTTCTGTAAATGGGCTGGTATCAACTTCTGTATCCAGAGTGTTTCTACTGTTTGTTTTAGGTACCTCCCCTCTTCCTTTGTAAATACTGAGCAAAAATATTTGTTTAGTATCTCTGCCTTTTCACAGTCACCTCTGCCCACTCTCCTCCCTTTTATTAAGCCTCACTATCCCTCCCTTGGTCTTCCTTCGCTCCCTGATGTACCTATAAAAGGTTTTATCCCCCTTCTTAACTGATTTGGCTATCTTTTCCTCGGTTTGGGCCTTTGCTGTTCTGACTGCCTTTCAGCTTCCTTTTGCTTTAACTGATACAGTTCTCTGTCCTGTTCCTTCTGTGATTCCTTATACTTCCTGAATGCTTTCTTTTTCTCTTGAACCTTCACTGCCACTTCCTTTGAGAACCATAGTGGTTTCTTACCTTGTTTCATTTTGTTTATTTGCTTTACACAAAGGCTTGTTACCTCTGTGATGGCAGTTTTTATTATTCCCTATTGTTCTTCCACCCCTCCTTCCTGCCCATTTGCTAGTGCATTCCTAAGACACTCACCCATTTTGACAAAGTCAGCCCTCCTAAAATCCAGTACCTTTGTCTTTGTATGGCTTGACTCTATTTCTGTGTTTATTGTGAACCATACTGTTCGATGGTCGCTAGTTCCCAGATGGCTACCCACTTCTACATCTGTGATCCTCTCTTCATCTCCATTTGAGAGAACCAGATCTAAGATTACTCCCTCTCGAGTGGGCTCCAATACTAGTTGTCTAAGGCATGCCCCCTGTATGGCATCTAGAATAACCCCACTCTTAGAAGTGGCTGCTGCAACTGCACTCCAGTTAACATCTGGCATATTCAGATCACCCATCAGCAATATCTCCCCTTTATCTGCCATTCTAAGTATACTTTCTATCATTTCCTTGTCCATTTCCTCCCCCTGAGAGGGGGGTCTGTATACAACCCCTGTGCGGATTGTGGTGCCATTGCTTGCCTCCAAATTGACCCACAGTGCTTCTTCTCCTCCCTGTTTACCCTTTTGTTCTGTTGCTTTGATTTCTTCTCTTATGTAGAGAGCTACTCCTCCTCCCTTTTACCCTCCCTGTCCCTCCTATAGATAGTGTATCCTGGTATGTTTACGTCCCAGTCATGGTTCTGTGTGTACCATGTTTCTGTGACTGCCACGATATCCAGATCTTCCTCTTCCATCAAGGCCACTAATTCAGGAAGCTTGTTACCCAGACTATGGGCATTGGTACTCATTGCTCTCCATTTTTTGATGGCTTTACCTTCTGTAGCGGCATCCCCCACTGACCTTTCTACCTTGGTCTTTTTCTCATTTAGTACCCTGTTTTGTAGGGGGAGGCTGGGATTTTCCTGCTGCTTATCAGTGCCTCCCCCCTTGACTAGTTTAAAGGCTTGCCAATGAAGCATTTAAACTGATTGCCCAAAAGACATGTTCCCTTCCTGGACAGATACAGACCATCCTGCCAGTATAGGCTGGTGTCCCTCCAGGTGGAACCCCAGTCCCCAATGAAGCCAAACCCCTGTGCTCCACACCATTTTTTCAACCATTTGTTAAACTGCATGGTGCAAAGTACCCTCGTCTCACCCATGCCACTGACAGGCAGTACCTCTGAGAAGGATACTGTGTGTGCTACTTGTCTTAAGCCCCTCCCCAACTCTACAAAGTCCTTCTGCACTGCTCTAATCTCATGATGAGCTAAGTCATTTGTCCCTAGGTGGACAATGACGTCCAGCTCAGACTCCCGTGCAACTGTTCTCGTGATCCTAAGGATGCGCCTCCTGTCCCTCCAAGCCATGGCACCGGGCAGGCACCTTACTTCAGTTTTCCCTGCTCCCCCAGTTCTATTCCCCTAATAATTGAGTCCCCCACCAGGAGCTGCTTTTTCCTGTGGTGCCCTCTGCCTCCTTCCTGAGGGCCTTCCTTGTGACAGTTGTCTGCACCCTCCTTAGTCTCCTCTGCGGGTGTATCCATAGGGGAGCTATGCTCCCCCAGAATGGTGTATGGATTGTGATGTGGAACAACTGACTGGGTGTGCCTCTGTTCCACCATCCTCATCCTCCCTGAGCCCACTGTGGTCCAACTGCTGTGCTTTCTTTGCAACCTCTGAGGAAGTGGTGGTGGCTCTGGTGCTCCCTGGATGGGGGAGGTTCCTTACCTACTTCCTAAAACTTATGTTTTATGTCCTCACACACCAGTCCCCCTGCCTCCATGACTTGGGACCACCAGCACCTCCTGATTCCCCCAACCACCCAACCATGGTCACCTACCTCCATGGAGCCCTGGCTTCACCCCAGGCAGGGTCAGGGCAGTGGTATCCCCTATACATTGTGCTACATCAGGCAGAGCTTGTGTTGGTGAGGTAGGGGACCCAGATCTACTGGGGACTGTCTCTGTCATAGAGGTGTTGGAGTCATGGTATTTTGTCTCATTATGTTCCTCTAGCAACATCACACACAGGACATCAAGACAAGTGTGTGCACACTGTGTGTGCATCTGCACACTGATAATGTGATGTTCCTCCCTCCCCAACATCCATCTCCAAGCATATTGTCATCTGTGTGCACCCAAGTGGCAATGTTGTGACAGAGCATGGAACCGTCCTTACTTGGGAGGGGAGAGCATCCTCTGGGATGTTCTATCCATCTCCCTCTAATGACCCCAGGCCCATTCCCAAACCCAGGTTGCTGGCATTGCAAGTGGTAGCGCTACTGCTGTACTGATGGTCCAGCTTATGATTGAAATTTTTAAGTATCTGAGGGATATAAATATGGTGGATAATGAGCAACTGCTTAGGCTTAGTGAGGTGTTTTTTTGCAAGGGGCCACACACCTAAACTGATAGGGGAAATTGTAAGAAAGACATGAGGAGAACTGTCTTTATGGAGAGGGTGGTGGAAAAGTGGACCAGAGATGTTAGTCAATGCTAAGGTGTTTGCTAGTTTCATGACAGGATGAGATAGGCACATGGGACTGCTGAAAATGACTAGCAGAAGGGATGGTACAAATGGGGTAATGGGATTGGCCATGTAGAACCACAGGATAAGGTCTCTGTGTAAGGACCTGTCAGTGCTAGACTGCTGGGGACTTAGGTAGGAACCAAACAGACTTGAGGGGGCTATGAGCCTTTTTCTGTTCACAAATGTTTCTGTTTCAGTGTAGTTTCTATGTAAAGAGCACTGCTGCACTGAGCTAAACTATAAATCCTAAACTCTTTTGTAGGTAATCTGGATCCCTTACTTCTCAACATCCAAATATTCTTCAAAATGTTAGCGTTTTCTAGGTTCAGTTGGAAAACTCCATTGCCCACATGAGAGGCATGGTATTATTTTTGTCTATTAAATCAAACCCTGTAGTTATAAGATAAACTTAAATTAAAAAAAATATGATTCTAACATGCCATAGTAATGTGTCCTCTACAGGTGAAAACTAGAATGTATAATTCATTTCTAATTGGTGACTGGGAAAGGTGCCCTGAGCCAAGGCTGATTTCCAGCTGCATCCTGGGGGGAAGGTTGAATAAGAGGAAACAAATATGTACAATTTATTAAAAGAAGTGCAGTGATACTAAAGTATAATGAAAACAAATTGGTGCAGTTTATTAAAGTCAGTACAGTGATAATAAAGTATAATTTTAACAAAAGCATGCAAAAATACAAAAATGATGTGGAAATACTAAAATACATAGTAAAAATCAGCAAATATGTATAGCACTATTATGACTGATCAGCAAAACACTGGTATTTCAAAGTCAAGCATACAGGTTGCTGGGGGCAGGTGGAAGTGGGGGCAAAAAGGTCCTTTAGGAGGTATGTAAGAGAGAGAGGTGAGAGAAGGACAGGTGAATGGGTACAGAGAAAGTATTTTAGATGGAGGGAAGACATACAGAGAAGGCAGTTTGGCCCATGGAAGACTGGAAACAAGGAGTGGAGAAGGAGTGAGAGGCACAGGAGTGAAGCAATTAGGTGGTGGGAAGAAGAGGGGAAGACAAGCGGTAGGAAGGAAGGGAGGAATGTCAGTATTTGGGTAGAAAGGAAATGGAATGTGAGAAGCACGGGGAATCTAAAAAAGGAGAAAGGCACCAATAGATTACAGTAATGGTGGTAGAAGTCAGAGGAGTTTGTTGCAAATCAAGAGCAGGAATGGAGAGCTCCCAGGGAGGCTCTGGGGGTACTGAGATCAACCTTTCCAGCTAGATGTCTTGGCCATCATTTGAGTGGGGATTCAGGGCACCTTCTGTGGCTTCATGCTGCCCGAGCTGAGTGCTTTTCGCATACTTGTTTGTTGTCTTTCCCTTGGAAGCATGGTAATGCAGTGACATATTGACGTGCACTACAGCAACCAATCCCTGCATACACAGAGGCTGCCAGGTGCGCTGACTCCTGGCCACCACCAGCCATCAGACTATTGCCTGGTGCTACTTCCACCCACCCAGGAGGAGGTGAGCAGGCCATCAGACATGCAGACCTACTCTCCTCCACCAACACTCCAGTACTCCAGGCTTGTTCCCAAAGCAGGTTCATCAGCACCACAAGCAGTAGCACTACAGCTATGTCAGCGGGCCAGCTTCACATGGAGGTACTTGAAGAAAATGAACTCAACATGAGGTGCACCATTGAGAGTAGAGATGACGGGGTGGACAGGAACCTAGATAGCTTCTGCCTAGTGCCATAGGCTATAGAAAGTTTCTTTTGGTTTTCAGTATAAGCTGGTTTAACCAGAAGCAGTGCCAGACATCATCAAAGTCACGCTGAAGCAATGGGACAAGCTGCATGACCAGTTCATCAGTGGTGAAGAGGGTGGCATCATTTGCATCAATATGAGTGATTGCATCGACATAGGTGGATGGAAGATCATTTAGGAAGATGGAAAAGAGAATGGAACCCAGGATTAAACCCAGGGGAACACCTGAGCGATGGGGAGGTGGGAATAAGATGTCACCTATTTGAACTGACTGTTGTTGGTCAGTGAGGTAAGAGTGGAACCAGTCAACTGCTGGATTAAAGAGCCCAGCTCCCATCAACTTATCCAGTAGAATGATGTGTGCCACTGTATCGATGGTCTTTGCAAGCTCAGTGAAAATCTTGGCTGTAATGCGTCCTTCATAGAGCTACTGATGCATAACAAAAATATTTGCTTTTATACACATTTCAGCTTAAATTTTATATACAGTATACACTGTAATTATCTTCCCTTATTAAGAACATTTACATGAAGATTGCAGTGGGCACACTAGGATGCATGCCCTAGTAAAAAAGACAGTGCCCAACTGATGCATCATGTGGTGCAGAGCAACAGTATATCAGTGCCATTGCTGCCAGCTGTTGTTCCTCACCTGTGTCTTGGTAACCAATAGAGGCTGGAGATGCCACTAGAAAATTGGAACTTTATACTTTGAGCTTTGTGTGGACCCATGGCTTATCTGTATCTGAAATCCTAGTCTTGTGCTTAAAAAATAGTAATGACTTCAACAGCAACAAAGTGTACTGTCATAAATAAGGGTTTATGAATAGGGCCAGGCCAGTCATGGGATTTGGCTTGCTAGGTCAGTTTTGAGCTATCCTAGGTTAATCCTGAATTGGCCCAATTGGGACTGAAATAAAATAAAGGTTTTAGGGAGCCTCATGGTAATAAAAACAGTCCACTTATTTCTTCCTGTAATAGCAAAATGCAAAAAGAAGAAAATATCCCCTGCCACTTCTAAACTTAGTACAGGGTTCGGTGTTGGGGTGGGGAGTGGCATGTAGGCAGGTTCCCATTTTTATAGGCAAGATAACAGCTATGTTGTAGTTAACTGGAATGCTCACCTCACATTTTATAGTCAAGATAACAGTTATGCTGTTGTTAACTGAAACACTTGCCCTAACACAATGACAGTGCAAAACAATTCAAAATGATCCACCCCATATCACATTGGGGTGCAGATTAAAATAACGCAACTTGTGTTTACTTGTTTCTACAGCCTTTCCATTCTATAAATTACTAACATACTATTTGCCAGCAGATTAGGCCTTATGGTCTATCGAGTCTACTCGAACCTTAGATCCTTAGTTGGGTGCCGAGACCCTCCCATCCCTTGTGCTCCAGAAACCCGTATCATCCATCCCCACCCCTCTGGGACAGGCCATCTTCTGATACATCCACTTTCTGTGTCTGTCCCACCCTCTCTTGAAGCCCTCCACTGTGGATCTCTGAACCAGCTCACCAGGCAGTGCATTCCAAGGGTCCACCACCCTCTCAGTGAAAAACTTCTTCCTCTTTTCCCCCCTCACCCTTCCACCTTCCAACTTCAAACCATGCCCTCTGGCGATAGCTCCCTGCTTTAGTCTAAATTACTGTAGAAAGAAAGCAAAAGATACCAAACTATGTGTTTTTTTTATTTCTTCCTTTATGTTAACATTTCTCTTGCAGTACGTGTCAACATGAATTTGTATACCAGACTTTTTATACTCTGCTTCCTAGACACTGAAATGTTTATTGAGCTTTCTTATTGTTGCTATCCCAGAGTAATTTCATCAAGAATTTTCATAGGTTTCCAGCAAGAATCCATGCCCTCTGCTACCTCCTCATGATTGGCTAAGCTAGGGCAAGGAGGCTGTCAATCATCTCTGCACCCAAACATCATTAAATACTGTTCTTAGAGAATAAACATGGAGCTCTTAATCCTTTAACATTAGAAAAATTATTTCATGCCATTTTTTTTATTGAAACCTACTGCAGCCCATTTCACTAACTTCCTACAGTTCCAGATGGCCCAAACCTGTAGCCCGACCAAATTTTCAACCCTAATTAAGAAAAGTTTTTCCAATGCAAGCTATGGCCCAGCAGTTACATTGAGCTGTAGCAGCTCATTTATTTATTTAGTTACTTAGTTATTTTATTTACTTGAAAACTGGTTACTGGGTAAGGCACAGTGAGCCAAGGCTTGTTTCCAAGTGCAACCCAAGGGACAGGAGCAAAGGATAAAAAGCATACATAGCATTAACATATTTGTCATTACAAAAGTACAAAGTCAGAGCAAATAAAGGCAACAGAACATGCAAGATGAGCAAACAAGTCATAAACAGGCAGTTGAACATTACAGCAAGTGTATGAGGGGCTGTTAAGGGGGGACAGGAGCAGAAGGGGAGAGAAGAAAACGGAGCAGAGGGGGAGAGAAGGAGTCTCAGCTGATATCTGAGGGAGGCTGGGGTGGTACTAAAGCAGAAGGAACAGAGTAGAAGATTCCAAAATGAGGGGAGATGATAGGTGAATGCTGATTGGCCAGGCAAGGTACAGGAACGTGGTAAAGCAAAGGTGCTATGGTCCCTGGACAGGAGGGAGCAGGAAGCAGAGAGAACAGTGGTGAGGATTGATGAGAGGTAGGAAGGAAGGGATCCAAACCAGAATTTAGCTATAAAGGAGGCACAGTGCATGTGGCAACAGAGGGGTAGCGGGAGAATGGATAGCGATGTGTAAAGTGAGCAGTGATAGGTTCAAGGGGGTGAGTTGATTACAAAGCAACAGAAGTAGTTACAGTGGTATCTAGTCTGGCCAAGGATGTGGAGGGGGCAGAACCATAGACCACATCTACATAGTCAAAAGACTGGAAGCACCATTTTGGTAACAAGCTCTCGGCAAATCTGAAAGGAAAGACAGTCTTTATTTAAGTACAAGGCACCAAGTTTAGGTCAGGGCTTGACGTGGATGTCATTGATGTGGGCAGTGAAGTCAAGCTTGCTATCAAGACGTATACCAAGGTACTTGAAAGAGGGAACCACTTCAACTGCAGAACCATCCAAGGTGAAAAAGATGGGCACAAATGGGAGTTTGGCAAGTTTTTGGCTGGAGCCAAAGGTCATGGACACCATTTTCTTTGTGTTGACCTGAAGCTGGTTTGACTGGAATCATTGTAAGATGTTGCTGAAGTTTTGCTGTTGCAGACTTTCCACATCTGAGGTGGAGGGACCCAAAGTGTAGATACAGTAACTGTGTCATCTGCATACATGTGATTATGCAAGTTGACACAGGTTGAAGGGAGATCATTGAGGAAGATTGAGAAGAGTATGGGGCCCAGGATGGAAGCCTGTGGGACCCTCACCTGGATGGGAAGAGGAGGTGACAGGGCACTACCAACCTGAACTGACTGTAGGCAGCCAATGAGGCAAGAATGGCAGCAGTCAACAGCAGGAGCTGAGAGGCCAGCACAGCCCAGCTTGTATCAGAGAAGATGGTGAAAGTCAAAGGCTTTAGCCAGCTTGATGAAGATGACTGCCATGATGTGGCCTTCATCCATCCCTGAGAGGATATGATCAGTTACACACACCAGAGAGAAGACATTGGAGTGATCCTTCCTGAAGCCAGACTGGAATGGGTCAAGGAAATTGGAAAGTCCTTTGCAGACAAGCTTCTCTTGAAGTTTGGCAAGAGAGGGAAAGTGGGAGACAGGCTCATTTCCAGATGCGGCCTTGGAGAGGGTGAAGGAGCAGTAGGGCACAGTACAATGGGATATTCATAAAACAGGCATACCAATTGGTATAAAGTATTGTACAGTACAAAGCAAGGAGAGGAAAATAAATTACATTGTTGAGCAATGACAAGATTTTCAAGGTGCAAAGAAGCCACGAATAGGGAGTGATGTAGGACCGTTACACTAGACAAGAACAGTATAACATAAAGGAACAAGTAAACAACAGATGCATCAACTTGTTTAATATATTGTACAGTCCAGGACAAGGAATGAATAAATACATGCAAGCATTAAATAATGCCAGGTTTTACAAGTCACAAAGACACATAACTAAGGAGCAACACTGGGTCCAAATAAGGCAAACTGGGCACAGCAGAATGCACAAAATGCCTTAGGGACAAAAAAAGAGAGAAATATGAGAGGCTAAAGAAGTGTGAGAATACCAAACCAGCCTGCCAGTTGGGCTGAGAGGAGAGGAGATTAACAGTAAATTGAGGTGAGAGGACCATACTGAGGGAAGAAAAGAACAGGTGGGTAGAAGTAAATAGGAAGATAGGTGCAGCAAAAGTAGGGCTTAGTAAGCAATGATTTAAGCAGGGTTGATCTAAGGATGAGGCACCCTGTAGGAAAATAATGCTTGACCACTGGAATGTCTATATTAAGGGGTAAATAAGGAATGGATCTTCCATGTATTATAGATCAAGGGAGTGCTTTGAATCAATATGAGCACTTATTTCCCCTGTGTGTGAGACACTCTTATTCTGTACAGGGTGTCTCATATGCTGGTGCCCTGTAATTTGCCTTGGCCAGGGGAAAGCTTTTTTACATTTTTAATATATTATTAATTGACATTAATCAATAATTTATTTAATACTGTGGTACAGTCCACTATTACAGTTGCAAGAGTAATGTCACTTACATTCTTGGGGTATAAAGACTGCTCATCTTCTGTTTGTAGTTCTCATATCCTGAGAATGCAAGTTAGACCACTCTTGCAACCATAGGAGTGGTCTTGATGCCATTATTAACATAGAGACCACCAGCAGGAGCAGATAAAATCCAAAAGATCAAAAATCCAGTTTTCCTCTTAATGTCGAGATCAATAAAAAAAAAATCAGTATAGTAGAAAAGAAAGAAATACAGAAAATACAGTATATAGTGCAACTGTCATTAAACAAAGTGCCCTTAATAAGATAGTTTCAGAGTACTAAAAAAGTTGCAGTCGGGACCACAAAAAATGTAATTATTTCCTTAATATGCAGGTGTTTCCATATTAAATATAGACTAATCAGTATAAAATATTATTCTTTCTAGAATTTTACAGCAGTATCAGTAGCTGTTTTACAGTGTTTTATGCATTAAGAGTTCAAAATATAACCGTAACATATGGATAAGCCTCAATAATACTATACTAAGTTATATAAAAATTTCCAAGTAGTACATCACTACTCTCAATAATACTATCCTGAAAAGTGATAATTCTATCATTTTTGCTGATAATACTACAGTTCAAAGGTCATCTTCAACTGTAATATTATCAATGGATCCATATCCGTCGGACTGCTGCTGTGCTACGCATTTTGTTGCATTCGTTTATTCCTTTTATTTCGTTATTTTTGTTTCATTTATATTTGTTAATGTTATTAAGTTTATTTTTTATCGGCACATTCATTTTAAATAGACTCAAAAAGGTTTTCGATTTTGGACCAGGCGACTTTTGAACTCCGGTTCCAGATTACTATCCGGTTCGTTGAAGTCTGGTCATCGGAAAGTCAGTGGAAAGCTATCAATTATTGGGGCTTTTTGTGGAGCATTCTGTGGAGCATTTGACGTGTATGACTGATTGAAATTTGGGATCGGGTAAAGTTGCGGAGTGTTGGGGTTTATTCTTGTTTTGGCCCCTTCCTTTTTCTGCCTGCTGTGACTTCTATTGACGCCAGAGCTGTTTGTGGTTGTTACTTCCTGGCTCAGATTCTGACACTGCAAGTTACTGTGTGGCTTTTGCCGATGTTTAAACTGGGTACCTAGCTGCATCTCACTAGAGTGGTGGATCTCCTACACTCGTTTTCCCATAGTGTGATCTTTTTGGGATTACTCGAGGTTTTCTTGGATTTGTAAGAATTGGGAGCCATTACGAGCAAGTTGGGAGCTAGTTCTAAGCATCTGGGAGCAAGTTTTATTTCTGTGGAGTTCACACGTTTGGAAATATTGTGCTAAGAAACTGTTTTTCTTCGTTCCTGCTTACCTGGTGTTCCGGCTCATTTATCCAGGCCCTCTGGCACTACTGAGGCATTAGTTGGTTGGTGACTTACGCAGGGGTTGGGATTGGGGCCTGCTGGGGAGCCGGCCCTTTGTCCTATTCCCCTAGACCCTGAGTGGAATCAGTCGAAGGGCTGATCCGGCCCGGAGTCGTAGTGGTGGGTCACCACTATAGCCCGGTATTGCCCCTGGGATAATTGGCTGAACTACGTGGTTGGAATATGCTTTTCCCTTGAAATCTTACTGAATTGGAATCCTTACACTGGGAACTGTGTCTGGATATCCTGGTTGTCGGAATGTATTAAGGATGTGGGACCAGTATTATCCGACTTTTTGAAGTGTAAAGAAGTGTAAAGATGCGGCTAGAAGAAGATTACACAAGATAAGTGACTGTGGATATAGCTACTGTTTTCTTGAGCCTTTTGTTATTAATTTTTGGTGGTCTATTGGGCTCTGGTGGTCCTGGGCTAGGGTCTCACACAGTGGGGGGGAGTGGGATTGATAGAAGGCCAGTCCTTTCTTCTCTCCTCTATACTCCTGGGGTGGTTGGCTGAAGGGTCTTCCCCTCCGGAGTAGTAACAGTGGGTCTCTAATCCTTTCGGACTGGCTGGTTCCTGTGATCTGTTGATTGTTTTAATTTTGTTTTCATTTAAGTGCTGATGAATATTGATTTATTGTACTGCTTGTATTTTATTTTTAGGATTTGTGATGTTTAGTTATTTTGAGCGAAAAATTTAAGCAGTGAGAGTGCTTGTTTTCATCTTATTTTCCACCCTTTCGGTCCGGTGAGAGAGTTCTGGTGGGTGGTTTTTACATTTTTTTCCCCAGCAAATATTTATTGTATTTTATTTTAGTTGTCACAGTTGTATTATTATTTTCTGTCACTTGGCCGTGAGAGGGCTGTGGGACATAAAGTAATTCTTTTGATTGTTTTATTGTTATATTATAATATTGTTTTATTCAGTTTTATGGTGGATGGTAGTGTTCTTTTTTTTTGCAAATAACTTTATTTTATTATAGTGATAAGGTACAAATGCAACATAGACAAAAACATAACAATATAATAGAAAACCAAAATAAAATACTCCCAAAATCCCTTACCCACCACCCCCCTGGCAGCCATCCAAAATACTTAATATAACGAAACTATAATTACACTACATCAAATACAATTAAAACATTAGCTAGCGTCTTGAAATATATGGGAGAAAGGAATTTCTGGAATCATTATGTCTCTGAGATAAATTAGAGAGGAAAAGGAAATACAGATACAATACACTAGGTTAAAGAGATGGGAGGATGAAAGGTTAAAGGGATAAAAGGATGAGAAAAATATAAAAGAGGGCGGGTAGTAGTATGGGAAATAAGAGGAAGAATGTAAAGAGGGGTATTTCGCTAACTAGTAACCGTACCTGTCTTTCAGGGACTGGAAAAAACTACCCCAACACTTTTGAAATTTACCCGATGCCTTAAGAAAATTTAACACTGACCTCTCTGCATTTAATGCTTTCAGAAATTCATCCCACCATTCTTTAAACTATGGGATCCAATCGTCCCACCAATGATGAAGAATTAATAGCTTGGTAACTGAGGCTACCATAGCCATTTGGCATTTTTGAATTCTAGAAGTAATTTGGGCGTACATCCCAAATACACAAACATCCACATTAAAAAAGGCTGATAAATCACAGTATGGGTCCAACCAATGTTTGACCGACTGCCACAGCTTAGCTATTTTAGGGCAGGACCAAATTTTATGAAAGGTGGTAGCTAAGGGGGTCACCACAATCCTTGCAAACCGGGGAAGGCAGTTTATTTAGCCGGGAGAGTTCCAATCTTGATAAAATATACTTATATATTTTAGAAACTGTGTTTCCAGATATTGCGAACTCACTCAACTTCCTCCATAATTTCCCTGCCTCTTCAGAGACTTTACCTTTCCGCAGGAAAAACCGGATGCTTCTTCGTATTTGAAAAAGTCGCAAAAGGTTTTGAGGTTCCACCCCAAATTTTTCGATCAAAGCAAGGGAGGAAGAAATTGTATTATCCAAAATGAGGTCCGAAATACGAGGTTTGGGGGGAGAGTCAATCACAAACCTTTTAGTAGGCTGGTTACCAACTAGGAGGTTAGGATTTCTCAAAAGGGGTTGAGATGAGTCGTTTAAATAAGGAATATGTAATCTTAGATAAAGTTGGTGTAAAGCCTTAATATCCCAACCTAATGGGGTATTTCTAACAAGAGTAGGGACCTTGGACCATGGAATATATAAGAAAGATTCCAAATCGAGATTAACCCCTTGGGAAATCGCATGGTCAAAAGCAAGTCCATGGGAGGAGACTTCTGCTTCTCGGACCCATAGAGCTGACCTCGCTGCATGAATAGCTAAATAATAAGTATAAAAATCCGGGATCTGGAGGCCCCCTAATTTCTGTTGGAAAATTAGTTTAGAATAAGCCCTACGAGGAGGTTTACCTTTCCACAAGAATTCTGAACAGTATTTGTAAAGTGGGCCAAAGAAAGATCTGGAGAGGTAGATGTTTAGGTTAGAGAGAGGGTAGAAAATCTTGGGTAAAACCATCATTTTAATTGTATTAACCCTACCTGAAAAGGTCAAAGGAAGCTTCGACCACCTCTCCAAGTCTTCCTTAATATTTTTAAATAAAGGCTTAAAATTTAGGTTAGCCATTCTCTCGAGATCCCTCGAGATCTGAATACCCAAATAGGCTAAAGATTTTGTCTGCCACTGCAAACCTAAAGAAAGACACCAACTTTTCTGAAGGTAGGGAGATAGTGAGTAAACCATTGTTTTGCTCTTATTTAATTTATACCCGGAGAATTCATTAAAGCACGAGATTAAATCAAGTAAATGAGGGAGCGATGTTGTAGTATTTCGAACATGCAACAATAAATCATCAGCAAATGCTGATAACTTAAACTCCAAATCTCCTATACGAATCCCTTGGATTAGGTGGTTCATTTTAATGGCCCTTATTAAAGGTTCTATATACAAATTGAATAGATATGGTGACAGGGGGCAGCCCTGACACGTACCCCACAGTAGGGGAAAAGCAGCTGAGATTAAATTGTTGCATTGAATTCTGGCGGTCGGGCATGAGTACAGAATCCGAATATAATGAATAAATTCTTCTGGAATACCAAATTTAGCCAATATTGTAAACATAAAGGCCCATTCTACCCTATCGAATGCTTTTTCTGCGTCTAACGATACCAAGGATGCTTCCATATCCGGGTTTGCAGACGCAGAAATTAAATAAAACAATTTCCTGAAGTGGTCAGCCGAAGAATGGCCTGCCACAAATCCAGCCTGTTCAGGACTCAACAACCCGATCCACGAGGATTTTAACCTATTAGCTAGGATTTTAGCATAAATCTTTACATCTATGTTTAATAAGGAAATTGGCCTGTAGTTGCCCACCAAATCCGCAGATTTATCAGGTTTAGGTAGCAAAATTATCCTAGCTTCAAAAAGAGTCTTGTCTCTTACCCTTGTTCATACTAAAATGCGTAAGTTGATACAAAGTGGTATCAAACTCTCCTTAAATGTTTTAAAGAAAGGTGTGTGAACTATCTGGGCCGGGTGCTTTATCCAACTTTAGTGAGTCGATGGCTTTTGCTATTTCCTCGCTTGAAAGAAGCTACCAACATCTGCTTAAATTCCTCAGACATCTGAGGAAAGGAGATTTTAGTTAAGAATTCTCGCATTTTAGTTTCACTCTGTAAAGAAAGCGATTGACTCGAGTATAAATTTTTGTAAAAGTTGGAAAAAATATCCAATATATTCTCAGAGTCTGTAATCAACTTGTCTGCATCCGGATGCCTTAAGGCTGCCACCCATTTTGCAGCTGCTCTCTGTTTTAACTGCCACGCCAATAAATTTCCAGCTTTGCTACCTTGACCTATATATGCAGCTTTTAGTTTAGAAGCTGAATTATCCACTCTTTCACTTAAAGTATTCACATACCATACCCTTAGACTGGTCAGCTCTTGCTCCTGTTCCTTCGATCTAGAATTTTCTCTAATCGCTTCTAGAGTACTGATTTTCTTTAAACAATTAGCTAATAACTGTTTGTTTTTCACTTTACGCACTGATGCAATCCATATCAGTTCTCCCCTCCAAGTAATTTTCAGGGCAGCCCAGGCTTGGTCTATTGCATTGATAGACCCCCAGTTATCCGTAATTGAATTGGTCATAAACTCTTGAAAACGAGCTAGTATCTGGGTGTCTTTTAATAAAGCGTTGTTTAAAGACCATGAATAGGACCTAGGTGGGGTGAACAAGGGAGAACATCGGATTTTAATGGGAGAGTGATCCAAAATTACCCGAGTCAGAATTAAAACCTCCTCAACTAAAGGCAAACATTGCTGGCTAACCAAAAAATAATCAATTCGTGAGTAGGATTTATGGACCGGGGAAAAAAAGGTAAAATCTCTAATGGTGGGGTTATACAATCTCGAAGAATCTATTAGGCCGGATGATGATGTGAACTCTAACAGGGTCCTCTGAGCCGGGGAGGGATGTAATGCTCTGTGCCAAGAGCGATCCAAACAATTAGACTGGACCAGATTCCAATCCCCCCCCAGAATGACAGGAATATCTTTAAAGGGGGCTAAAATTGTGGCCAGTTGCATAAAAAAGGAGGGAGTATCCACGTTGGGGCCATATACTGATCCCAGAACTAAACTAGCCCCTCCTAATTTACCTAGAACTATAATGTATCTGCCTTTCGGGTCAGAGATTATCTCAGACGAGATAAAGGGAACCCCTCTCGCCACCAAAATAGCTACCCCCCGACTGCACGAAGAAAACCCGGCGCCAAATACCTGACTCACCCATTTTTTCCTGAAGTGGTGGAGCCGATCGGGGAGTACATGGGTTTCTTGAAGAAATACTATGGATGGATCAAATTGGGCCAAATGGTTTAATATAATATATTTTTTCCGATTATCTCTTCCCCCTTTGATGTTCCAAGAAAAAATGTTCAAATTACTAGCCAGACGGAGACCTTAACCTATTCATCAAAAAGGTATGGATAGCTGCCCCCCCTCCCAACAATAAACTACAAAAACTGTTAAACCAACATCCTAATCCCCCCTTCCCCGTAAAAATATTCCCCCTCTTAGAGCCACCCTTAGATGACCCCTGGCCCGAAGCCAACTCCAACTGCTGTGGTCCATGGTACGCCATAGAGGTGGGGCACCCCTCTAAAAAACAAAATGCCACTGAATCCGTGGATACTAACCTGCAAACCCTTCCATCCCCCACTGGGGGGAACCCCCTAACCATATAGTAAACTAAATCTATTACTATGAATCTTTTACTAAAAGGAAAGAACTCTAACATTTAATTTAATGCTTAAGTATCAAATATCAAATATAGGACTAGCCCAGTAATTAAACATAGCCCCACTATAAGCCTACAACCAATAAGTAAAGGAAACAAGGAGGTGAAATCGTGAGAAAGTTGAACGTATTACCCTATCTACATATAACCTCTCTTGTCCCTAGTAACATCGAGGGCCAGATAACATGAAAAATATTATTAAATTAAGGTTGGTCCTAGAAAAAAGACTCTCTAATTAACAATCCAGGGATGGTAATCAAAGGCTAAATAAGAAGGCAACCATGCCCTGTATTCACTTCTTAGTTCTCCCAGCCCATTAAGTTTCTGAAACAAGCTAATTACTTCCTGTTCACCTAGCCAAAAACGTAAACTAAATCGTAATGCAGTGAAAATCTTGCTAACCTAAAAATCCCAACACTATTTGGTACCTCTTGCCTTTCCAACAATACTGAGCTCGTGAAGTCAAAGCACAGATAGATAATCTGGGAGCTGCAGGCAAGGGACTTAGTGAAATAAAATAGTCTAAGAACTCCCTCTTGTGGCTCTTATTAATACATTACGCCGAATGAGAACTTTTAAAGGCTTTGAAAAGAAATGCAATAGACTGAAAATCGCTTCTTTACATCCCCAAACTACCAAATATAGATTATTAAAACAACAGGACAAGAAGAAAGAAAATTAGTTCATGGGGGAGAATACACTTTAACGAATCATGAATGTTGATGTAGTAAGTCTTTAGTATGATAAGCTACACAAATTTGTCAATTCAAACTCTTAAGTCTCGAGTAGACAGTAAGATCAGGAGTCCTCATCCTTTAGGGAACAGATCTGGCAGATAAATCGAAAGTACTTTTAAGGTCTCTTCAACAGAATCGAAATGCTTAATCCCATCCTTCAGGATAATCTCTAATTTAGCTGGATAAAGCATACGATGCCGGAATACCAGCGGCCCAGAGCTTTGCAGTAATAGGCCGAAAGCTTGCTCGAGCCTGCCGCACCTTCCAGGTCAAATCAGGAACTAGCCGAAGTCTTTTGCCTTCCCACAGAATAACTGAAAGTTTTCTTGCCTCTTTTAGAATAAACTCTCGGTCCAAATAATTTAACAATTTGAAGATCACGGGTCTTGGAGGTTCCGACGAGGGAGGTTTAGTTCTGAGGGCCCGATGGCCCCCTCTCAATAACATACTCAGGCCCGTTAGGCGAAGGCCCCACTGATTTCTTTAAAAACTTCTGTAGGAAGAGGACAGTGTTGGGGCCCTCCTCACCCTCAGGGAGCCCCAGCAGGACCAAATTGTTGCGCCTGCTTCTCCCCTCAAGGTCATCTAGGCGGTCCTCAAATTTGGCTATGGCCCTTTTGCAATCGACAATAGCAGGGCCAGTTTTTTCCTGTTTCCTTTCCAAGGAAGAGATCCTGGCTTCAGCGTCCATCACCCTACGGGCTAATTGTGTCAGAGCCGGTTTAAAGTCTGCCACCTCGTCTATCAATTTAAACAGCGCCTCCTTAATAGTCGAGAGATCGCTGTCGATTTTGGCCGGCGTTAGATCTTCCTGGGTAGTTGTCGTCGATGAGCTCCGTGAGGCCGCTTGGCTTCTAATTCTTGATCCGAGCCCTCCATCCTTCGTCGGAAGCTGGGAACCGAAATAAACTGACGGCTGCAGTCTCGGTCCTTTCAGTAAGGGCGCTGGCTGGATAAAACTTTAAAAGTTTTAATTTATTTGGAGATTCTCTTGCAGGGAGGGGAGACCCAAAAAACTACTGCTACTCCTCTTGGCGCATCACGTGACCATTCCGGATGGTAGTGTTCTTTATTTGTTGTTTATTTGTTTTATTCGGTTTTAATTTTGATGAGCAGCCTGATGTGCTTGCCAGTTCCACCAGTTGTCCGTTACTCGGCCTCTGCTCTCCGCACCCTCCGCCCCTTTTTCTCTCCCCCCTTACCAACTCAGGTTTATCAGCGTTGCTGGGCTTTGGGGATTGTGCGAAGGGGGAGGGAGAGGTGAGGGGGCATTGAAGGTTGTGGACAGCGGAGTGAACGTTGCTTTCCCATTGGGGTGGTTAGGCCTCGAAGATGCCCTGGGGTGAAATGGGTTCTGGATCGTGGTAACCCCATTCTGGTTCCCATACCCAAGGGCACCTCTTCTTTTAGAGGGCAAGTGGTTGGGACAATTCGTCACCCTCGTCCAACTCGGGCGCTGTTGCGCAATGCCAGATCTGTCTGCAATAAGACTGCTCTTATTGCGGACTTCGTTACTAGGGCAGATCTGGCTTGCATTACCGAGACCTTGTTGGATGGGAATGCGGCCCCAGTTTTAGAGGCCGCTGTTCCCACTGGGTTCTCGGTTATACATCGCCCGAGACTGGATCACGGGGGGGGGTGGTGGTCTATTTTAAGACCGAACTGGGCCTAACTGAAGTTCCAGTTGAGGAGGCCAGATCATTTGAGTGTACTGTGGTAGCTGGGGTGGGGTGCAGGATTGCTCTTATCTACCGTCCACCCGGGGATGAGAAGCTTTTCCTGCAGGAAATAGTAGATTTTGCCACCAACATGGCCTTGGAATCGCCCAGATTGATGGTGCTGGACAATTTCAATGCTTGGGTCGACGACAAATCTTTGCTTTTTGGTCAACATTTCCTCCAGGTGATGACATCTCTTGGCTTCACTCAGGTTGTTTCCACAGCTACTCACAAGGGAGGTCACTCTCTTGATCTGGTCTTCCTCCTGGGGATCGAGGCATCCGACTTGGTGGTGGAACCAGTCGGTTGGTCTGACCATTACTCAGTTGGATTCAATTTTGTGGCCCCCCTGGGTAGGGGTAGGTCAGCCCCTGTGGAGTTGGTCAAGTACCGCCCATTGCAGGATGTTGTCCCTGAAGACCTGATGGCGGTTATTGACCTCTCATTGTGTGACGAATTGTGCTCTGATCCTGAGCGGCTGGTGGTGGCCTATAATGGGGCCATCTCAGCTGCTCTCGACCAGATTGCACCAACCCGTGTTCACCCCCTTCCATGCTGTCCCATTACCCCTTGGTTTGATGGGGCATTGAGAGGGTTGTGGAGGTTGGGGCGTAGGTTGGAGCGTCGCTGGAGGAAGACTGCCTCGGACGACGACCATCTTATTTTGCTAGAGCATTATAAGCTCTATCAAACAGAAATTTCCCGTAAGAATGTAGAATTCCTGTCCAGGGAAATTTCTGTTGCTCGGAATCAACCGGCTCAGCTCTTCAGAACTGTTGACAGACTGTGCAACCCAGCCTGTCGGCAGGTCCGTCAAGTTTTTACGCAGATTGACTGCGAGGAGATCGCTCGATTCTTTACGAATAAGGTGGAAGACATTCGGAGGCACTGTCCCCAACCTCACTCCAAGGTTGTTGCAGTTGATCAGTGTGCTGTCACAGAGCCCGGAGTTTCCTGGAGTTCCTTTAATCTTCTGGACCTCGTGGACACTATGAGGATTGTCTTTGAGATGCGCCCAACTTGTTGTAGTTTGGCTCTGGGTCCCACTTCCTTGATTATAGGATGTAGTGAACTTATTGGTCCAGTCCTTGCTCAGATTATTTGGTGTTCTTTGGAGATGGGAGTTTTCCCTAGCTCTCTGAAAGAAGGGGTGGTGACTCCCCTTCTGAAGAAAGCTTCCTTAGACCCGAATGACCTAGCCAACTACTGTCCGATCTCTAACCTCCCTTTTGTGGGGAAGGTTATTGAAAAAGTTGTGGCGGCTCAACTTGATAACCTTATGACTATCCATAGTTTATACGAGCCTCTCCAGTCAGGTTTTCATAAGAGGCATAGCACCAAGACTGCTCTGGTTCGGGTGCTCAATGATCTCCTGATGGCGAGAGGTTGGAGACACTGCTCAATTTTGGTTCTCCTTGATCTATCATCAGCTTTTGATACTGTGGATCATGGGGTCCTGCTCGAACATCTGAGGTCCATCTTCGGGCTTTCAGGTGTTGTCCTCAGATGGTTTTCATCTTACCTCCTGGGGAGAACTCAGAGAGTGGTTTCCGGTTTACATTCATCCGGGGCTTTCTCTCTATCTTGTGGGTATCTTGTGGGGTACCTCAGGGTTCGGTGCTTTCCCCCATGTTATTCGCAGTATATATGCTACCCCTCGGAAACATTGTAAGATGGTATGAGCTGAAGTTTCATTGCTATGCCGATGATACCCAGCTCTACCTGTCTTTTGCACCTGACCAGGTTAGTGCTATCTCGGTGCTGAATAATTGCCTCATTGATATCCAAGACTGGATGAATACCGGTGGTTTAAAGTTGAACCCGGGAAAGACTGAGGTTATGGTGGTGGACCCCGGTCGCAGGGTTGAGGGTCTAGGGATAGGGTCCCCCTCTGGATTAGTTCTTGGGGTAGACCAGATCCATACCTTTGAACGGGTGCGTAACCTGGGTGTGGAGCTTGACACTAGCTTGACCCTTCATTATCAGGTGTCTGCAGTAGTCAAGACTTCATTTTTTCATCTTAGAAACATCTCCAGGATTAGGCACCTGGTTCCACCAGGCGATTTGCCGGTTTTGGTCCACTCCTTTGTGACATCTCATCTTGATTACTGTAACTCCCTGTACCTAGGGCTTGCTGGGGTTGATATCCGCTGCTTGCAGCTAGTGCAGAATGCTGCAGCATGTTTGTTGACTGGGGTGTCTAGAAGGTCCCATATTACCCCTGTGCTGCGCACTCTGCACTGGCTGCCAATACAGTGGTGGATCACCTTTAAAGTGGGTCTTCTGACATACAAAGCCCTACATGGGTTAGGTCCTGACTACCTGAAAGAGCTTCTGGTGCCTTACACCCCCTCTGAGACAGCTTCGCTCAGCTGACGAGGGCTTTCTGGAGATTCCGAGGGTGAATTTGAAGTCTTCTGGAGCCCATGCTTTTGGTTTTGCGGCTCCCACCCTCTGGAATTCTCTGCCCCATCAGCTCCGAGAAAGTACAATGGTGGATAGTTTTAAGAAGGCTTTAAAGTCATTTTTATGGAATCAGACATTTCCTGCTGTATCTTAATTGCTTATTTTAAATATTTTATTGGTAGTATTGTTAGTGTATGCATGGTTATGTTGAATGTTATGATGCTTTGTACAGCGCCTTGAAATATTTGAAAGGCGCTTAATCAAATAAATTTTATTATTATTATATATTATGAAAAATAACAGAAAGATGCTTGTTTTACAAGCAGTAATACCATTGAGAGGTTTTAGGACCTCCCGAGCCTTGCTCTTGAGGTTCCATGTCCCCAAAACCTCTCGATGGTATTACTGCCTTGTAATACACACTTATCTATCTATTATTCCATTTATAATAACTGGTGTGCCCCTATATCAACCAAAATCTGGTTGCTGTAAAATGCTGTAATAACTGGGTATGATGTCACACCCAGTTAATACTGTGTTTCAGTGGGGAGTTTATGCACTACTTCGGGGGCTGGATTTTCAAAAGTATTAGACCGCCTCAAGCCTCGGTGCACCAATAATACAGCGCATGGGGCTTGTGACAGTCTAATAGGATTTTCCATCCTGTGTGGCAAATGCTGCAAGTTAGACCAATTTTTCCTGGTCTAACTTGTGGCAGTCCTAGGGTCCGTTATTATGGAGCCTGCACAAGATATTTGGCGCAAGCTGTCGGAATCTGTGGAAACTGTCAGAACTGTGCCCAAGATTGTAAAAATGGGTGCAATTATGGCAAAAGGATTAATGCATCCCAGAATCTAGGTGCCAGGGTACAGGACAGGATGCAAGCCCTGCATCAGGTTTCAAAAATACCACCAAGGAGTTTAAGCACTATGTGGTATTTTTCATAGCAACACTTTCCTGTAGATCATGAGGACAAATGATGGAGAAAATAAAAAAGAACATAACACATGAAAATAAAGAAACAGAATGAATATTTTTTCACAACCTCAGATTTACTTGGTACTATTTTCTTTTGCTTAGTTTAAGCATTTTTCATGCTAGTTCAGCAGTCCAAACCTCCGCGATAGTATTAGCTGTCAGCATGAATCTGTCTCGTGTTCAAGAGTTTAGAGAGCAGCTTGATCATTTCCCTGCAACTGCAGTAAGACACATTTTAATGTTATTTCACTCTTATTGTATGCTATTTAGTGAAAAAAAAATACTGTGGGAGTTCTGTATTTAAACACAATTTATTTGTTGGTTTCAATAGAAAGAATGATTTCATCCAAACATGCACATGACTATTTAAACCTAAAATTGGTCATTATAGAAAATAATGCTCAGACATGTGTGTTTTATGTGATTTTGTCACATCCTCAGTGTGTGATGACCTCATAAACCTTGAATGTGTAAAAAAAACCTCATAACACAAGCATGTCTGAGAATTATGTCATGCCAGCAGACAATTTTATTTAACATCTTTTATTTTATTTATTTTAAATTCATCGGAATACAACCTTTGAGTCATAGACTCTTTTGTAGAGGCTCCTCATCACAGATTACAGAGAGGACAACAATTGTAACAGATACAGAGTTGAACAGCAACACACAAACTTCCAAGTATACACAGGTAAAATAACTGTACAAGAGTTGATGATACAGACCAAGTGGCCCTAGTTATACAGTCGGACAAGATAGTCATCACGATTGAGGTACAAAGTTGATAATACAGGCCAAAGGCCCAAGTTATACAGTTATATAAATTGTAGAGGTTATACTGTTATTCAAGTTATACAGTTGGTTGTATCAACACAGGGAACTTATATAAGTGAGAAGCAGGCCTAAAATAAAAGTGGGCCTTTGTTGTACAGCAAGACACAAATGAGGGGTAGCACAGGGCAAGAGCCCAGAGTCAGGAGTGTATGATAAAGTGAGGACTCCAAAATAGTCAGGAGTCTCAAAATAACAGAGATCAAGGGCAGTAAAGGTCAGTAGCAGTCGCAGGCTGATTGTTCTAGTAGATAGATCTTGAGGGCAGACTTGAAAGAGCCAATGGTGGGTATATGCGAGAGGGCCAGGGGGAGCTGATTGAGCCACAGGGGAGCTCGATATAAAAAGGCCCTTTGGCACTGAGAGGTTCTACAGTGTGGGGCAGTATAGAATTGTCTTGAGGTGCTTCTGGAGACTCAGGCAGGAAGGGGTGAATGATACCTGGGTATCAAGGCCAGGGGGGTGGTTTTGAGGAATATTTTCTTTGCAAGGATGCAGGTAGAGTATTTAAGTCTGGCTTCCAGATTTAACCAGCTTGAAGACTTATATAAAGTGCAGGTGTGAGTCAATCTGTCGTGCTCTGTGATCAGGCTACAAGCCTTGTTCAGGGTATATTTAACATGGGCAAGGGATGTCGGGTCAGCCGACCCATAGATCACCAGGCTGTAGTTAACCAGAGAGAGAACAAATGAGGATGCTGCCAGATGAAGAGACTCATGGGAGAGGAAGTGTTTGTGCCAATATAGCAAACCAGTTCTAGTACTGAGTGTGGACAGAAGACTTTGGATGTGGTTATGAAAGGAGAGGTGTGCATCAAGGGTAATCCCCAGATACTTGAAAGAGGTGACTTGCTCAGTGGGGACATTGACGTTATTACAGATGATGAGGGAGAGGCTATTATGTCACTTTTGGAGGTAGGCAAAGACCATGGATTTGGTTTTACTGCAGTTGAGAATTAGTTTATGGGCAATGAGCCATGATTCTATGGTGTGGAAATGATCCTGGAGTACAGTTTGGAGTGCTGAGGGGTTGGGATGACTGTCAAAGATGATGGTGTCATCCACATAGAGGAGCATTTTGCCCAAGCAGGACTGGGGGATGGGGTTAAAGAACAGGCTAAAAAGTAGGGAGCCAAGTATGGATACCTGGGGCACTCTGGAGTGGACAGGGCAGCCAGAGAAGAGGGTGGAGCCTATCCTAACTTGGTCGGAATGGTCGGTTAGATAGTTGGCCACCCAGGACACTACCTCTGAGGCAGTGCCCACAGACAGGAGGGTGTTAAGCAGTAGCATGATTAACCATGTTGTACGCTGTGGTATGATCTATGTAGACAGATCCTACCAATTTTCCACTGCCAAGGGTTTGGTGAATGTAGGATGTATTCTCAAGGAGTGCAGTGGTGGTGCTGTGACCACAGTGGAAACCATGTTGGACAGGAGAGATACGGTTATATTTGGAGAGATATTCAGTAAGCCGATCAGAGACAATTTGTTCTAGTGCTTTTGAGATGGGGGGCAGGATGGACATGGAGAGATAACTATTGGGAGCACAGCAGTCACCACCTTTGAGCAGTGGTGTGATAACTGCACATTTCCAAACCAATGGGAATTGCCTCAAGCAGAGGGACAAGTTAAAGATTTTTGTAATGGAGAGAGGACTTTGTCCAGAATGAGTCTTATGATTTTTAGATCGAGTGTGTCCCCACTATGCTTTGACTTGTAGATGAAGCTGGAGGTATATTTTCATGCCACGCTGGGGGAGATGGTTCAGAGATGGAAAGGGGGGGAGGAATCAGATGCTATCATTGCAGGGTCTGTGGATGGGGGGTCAAAGAAATTTGGGGGCAATACCCTGCTAAGGTCAGAGAAAGTAGAGTTAAGGGTATTTGCTATGGTTAGTGGGTCCTGGACAGATTCACCTTCAATGTTAAGCTGGGGGGACAGTAGTGGAACCACGTTCCCAGTGATTTCCTTAATATTGCACCAGAAGCCATGACCAGAGCTCCAGGTAGCTGAGAGAACTTGGCAATAGTGAGTTGCTTTGGCTTGGTGTGTAGCCCATGTACATCTGTTTCTGGCTTCAAGGCAGAGTTGCCTATCACAGGGATGATTGGAGTTGAGAGCCTTCAGCCAGAGATTAACTCGGTGGTGCATCATATCAAGAAAGGCTGGGGAGACCCAGGGGTTGTGTAGGGTTTTCATAAATTGCTTTTTCAGGTGGGCAAAAATGTTGCAGATATGGTTGAAGGCAGTAATAAAATATGATAGCACAGTATCAACATTAGTAGCACTGAAAATGGGGGACCAGTCACAGGCTAGGAGGAAAGCCTTGAGTTTGGGTAAAGAGCCTCTTTTTAAATGCCTGAGGTAGATAAAGGTGGATGGGGAGGGTGGGGACTTGTTTGACCAATGACAGGTAATGAGGGAGTGGTAGCTAAGAGAGTCTGGAAGGACAGCAACCTGGGAGACGTGTTTTGGTTGGTTAGTGAAGAAGAGGTCAGTAATCCCTTCCACCATCTTAGTATTACATTATGCTGTGTGTTTGCCATGGCCCCTCCACTGGGATATGTATACACTGTATATACTGTAAATATTAGCTTAACTTTCCTATAACCCATTTTATCATGTGAATTTTACTGTACATCACTGTGTTTATAAATGTTTTTTCCCCCCTGTATGTATAACTGTTTATATAAGTGTATTGATGTAACTGTTGAACCTTGACCTTATCAGGTCCATCTTGTAAATGAGCCTTGCTCAATGATGCTCACCTGAATAAATAAAGATTTGATTGATTGATTGATTGATTGATAGGGTGGAGGTACCTGTTTTATTGTTTAGCCGGGTAGGGGATTGGACCAACTGTACAAGGTCCAAGGTGATGACTGAATCCTTAAAAGCAGTGAAAGGGTGAGCAAGCCAATTGATGCTGAAGTCACCAGTGAGGATGGTTTCCATATTGTTCAGAAGAGATGATAGGGTGGCAAGGATTTCATCAAAGGCCAGGTTTTTGGTTCCGCGGGGGGATATAGGAGACTATAAAGTTTATATATTTCCCCTGGGTACCCAGCAATATTTTGACAGCTAGTGCCTGAGCACCATGGGTGAGGGGCGGGAGTGAGAGAGGTATGGCTTGCAGTTTTTTTATATAAATAGCACAGCCCCCACCTCTTTTTCCATGCCCGTCATCTCTGAGGATGTAGTAACCTTTTATGGACATGGCAGCATCTGAGCTGTTCTTAGAGAGCCACGTTTCTGACAGTGCCACAATATAGGGAGAATGTTGGGCAATCCAGGCCTGGAGGGGGGTAATTTTTTTAGGAGGCTATGGATATCGATTATGGTGAAGATCAGTCCATTATGCTTCTTTTTATGGGGGGGATGCCAGAGGGCTGGGGTTAGGGTGGACGTTTCCAGATAGGAGGAGGAGTAGGAGGGTGTGGTGCAGTAGGGACAGATAAAGGAGTCTGGAGGAATGGGAAGTCTGGTGGCATGTGCATTGGGTGAACAGTAGTTGTAGGACCAGGGACAGAGAGAATTGAGAAGGATATGAAATGGAGGGGGGTGATGGGGTGTGGACTGGGGGTCAGGGCAGTCAACACAGGGGCTGGTTGTCAGCGCCAAGTGTGAAGGATAGACATGGGCATTTAAGGAGGCAGAGATATGGGCTGACTTGGTTGGAGTAAGGGGGCGTGGTTGGAGGGTAGCAGGAAGGCTAACAGCAAGCAAGAGAAGACACAGCATATCACCCATAGGAGAGAAAATGGTGATATCATTATACGGTGGGAAAGTAGAGAGGTAATATAGGGCTGATACTGTGGTGCAGCGGAAAAGTGACAACTTTGGGAGCAGGAGGTACAAGGTTTTAATCCCAGGCAGGGTGGCACCAGAGAAGTGCAAGCAAAGACCAGGATATAGCAGGACAGAGAGGGAAAAGGGAGGTATATCAAGGTTGAGTGGCAAGGGATACATGGAGAAAATAGGGTAGCAACAGTGACTCCTAGTGGCCAGTAAATATAACCTGCAGAGGGGAAAATGAGCTGATAGACAACAGCTCCTCTGGTGATCACATGACTATGTCACATGATCGATGACATATAAATGAAGGGATGACCCTGGGTGGGAGGGTGGCTGGTGTGGGCAGGGAGTTAACGCAAAGCGTCGATGTGTAAACACCCTCTAGGGTGTTCAGAGCAGCTTGGGGAATCCAATTACCTTTAGGTTGGCCACTTGCAGTCCACTCCATGGAGCTCATGTGCTGAGCAGCACACTAAGTGGGGGTTCATGTGGGCCTGTAACACTGGTGGGAGTCTGCACGCTGTGGCTGTTGTGGAGGAGTGCCAGGAGCAGGACTCGCTATATGCCATCATCATCATACTAGCACATCTTACCAGAATTTCTTGTGCTTCCCTTGGTTGGCATATTGCCCTCGGGTTGTTCTCTGTTTTCTACAGGAGGAACGCCATTCAGTGATGGCTGGATTGTCAGAAGCAAGGGGGGCCCTTCAGGAAGGCCTGAAGCCAGAGGTCAGATTTTTACACCTGTAATCGGAGACTGAGGTGGGAGGTCTAACTCAACTCGATTCGACAATAGAAACTATGCCTTGACTCTGCGGACTGTCAGTACACCTGTGTCTTTGATGCACTGTATCCAGTGGTTCTGTATGGTAAACGGTGAAGGAAGAAGGTGAACGGAATGGAGTCTGGTGCAAGGAGTTCGGGACACTATCTGGATATAATTGAGATTACTTAATGTTGTTTAAAAATTTAATAGCCTCTCTGTGTTAAACCAACTAGGATAGCAGTGAGATGGAGTCATGGGCTGTGATCAGCTGCTTGTTTACATGTTTACTACTGGTTGACTCTGCTAAATGAATCCGTTGAGTATGCTAAAAACAGCTGACATTTTTTTTGCTATGATTCTGACTACTTGCACTAGGATAGTGTGCTTTGTGCTTATCTTCTGACTTTACTAATGTATGCCCTGATTCTTTAAAATAGGTTGTTTGATATCTAGAGGAGTAATCTGTGTTTACTCTTTTTAAAATTTATTTGTTTCATTTTGTTTTATTTTTTTGCGCCACTCGCATTAGCTGATACAGGATAGGGGAATAAAGTCATGTCTGTAGGCTGCTATAAAATGCATGAGTGGTGGGTGAGGTGAATCAGATATGCCAGCTGTTTCTCAGAGTCAGTCGGGTGTCTGTCGCTCCACTTTAGTTCTATTTGGCCGTGCTATCTGTTTTATTTCACTGCAAAGCTTAGTGTGGTGATTTACATCTTGCTGCTTATCCTCGTGTATGTATTTTCTAGTTTGGCTACTTGTGGCAGAATGAAGCAATGAAATAGTGTGTTTTAAGTGGTTTCTTTCCCTTATTTTACAGCGTTGAAGTGGTGCTGAATCAGAAGCCTTCTTTTTGCAAAATTATTTTGGCTTGTTTTTTGTCTTAGGATTTTTATTCTGTGAACATGTGTTGGACAATGTTGACTAAGTAAGTTTTATTATATTATATTTACCATATTATTTAGTGCACTGTCTTATCTGAGCTTTTTTTGATCATTTTCTGTGGAGAGATTAAATGTGTTTTTAGATTGATGGATCTGTGGTGTAAGCAATCTTAAGATATAGTGGAATATAGAAGGTAAAATCTCCTATTACTGTATTTTTACAGAGTGGCTAGTATTTCCACATGACCTTCAGCTGGCTCCAGAGATAATATTAGATGCGAAGGTGATAAAGGAGGATCCAAGCTGAATTCTATTTTAGATATCCAGTGTGTAAAGAGAGAAACAGAAGAGACAAATAGAAAAGTGGAACTCGAACAACTCTGATACCAGCAAACTTTACAACAGCGGCTGACCATCTGCATTTCTTTATATAGTTCTGCCTAGTGTTTCCTATATTTTGTTATTTTTTTATTTATAAAAGGCCAAAACATAGCACTATATATCCCAAGGCATTGGTTAGTGCAGTGTATAATGATCTCTGGGAAATTAGAGTATTTTTAATGATACCTAATATTATGCAACCTAGATAATTAAGAACATATAGTCACAAGATTGCTAAAGGAAAAGGTAAAAAAGGTGTTGCTGGGATGAAAAGGTCCCCCTGCACTCAGAAAATAACACATCATCTCTGCCCAAATCAGAATCAAATTGAATTAAGGAGTAATAAGAAAATTAACAAAGTTTTTGATCCTAAAATGACATCATCGCATGTAAAAACAAATGATACGAATATGCAGAGCTTGAAGAGAACCCGTCATTTGTTAGAGGAAATCAGAAAACTAGAAGAGAATATACAGATACATGCTGTAGAAAGTGAGTCTAGAAATCTAATAGATAGCACAGGACCAGAATTTCATATATCAAATCTTAGTCCGCCTAACAAGCAAATAGAGAAGACCTCTTATAGAAATAATATTTTATCCCCCCATTCCATGTCTAGAAATAGTGTCTTAGTCTCTGAGGCACAAAATGGTGAATTGGAAATAGGAAATAAACTAATCAGAGCTGGTTGTTCCTCAAATTTGTGTCAAAATGTTATCAGAGATTGTCTGGATCTGAAACAAGGAAAGGATATCCAGTTCTCCAACGAGGTTACTGGGACTGCAAATCAGATTGATTTGCAGGTTAACCAACATCAAAGTGTTAATGGTTCATTCCTTCAACAATTTGATTCTTTTTTGACTCCTTATATAACACCACAGATTAGAAATAATCAAATGATTAATAATCCTGATTTATTTGAGATGCAGAGGTCAAATTCAAATTTTGGGGTAAGGTGTATGCCTCAAATTTTGAAAGTAAAGTGTTTGCAAGGGGGATTCCATATTACTTAAATTAAGCAAATTAAAAATAAATCTTGTTTGTAATGTTCAGTTGTTAGAACTTTTTTGTTCTTTCATTGAATCCCTTGTAGCCAATCCTCCCTGCGGGGGGGTTGTCAGAAGGAATAGAATGTAATGATTTAATAGTGGATGATGGTGGGTCCATGATGATGAAAGAGTGTAGTGTAAAAGGAGAAAACAAAGGTTCCATGTTAAATAGTAGAAACAATGTAACATATAGTAATCCAGCTATGAAGTGTAAGGTAAACAAATAAAAAGAAAAACAAAGACAGATAATCAATGTGAAATAGAGAAAAAGAAGAAAAAATCTATCCAAGTAATAACTGAGGAAATTGCCAATAAAGAGATGAGAGAAATACACCTTTTGATTAGAGAGATGAATCAAAGGAAGTTCATGTTAAAGCAAAATACAAGGGATGATAATATTATTGGGTCAAAGAATGATGATGGATATGTTCAAAATAAAAAGGGAAAAAAGGAAGGGGAATACAACTACAAATATAAAGGGCAAAGAAGTAATAAAGCCATCAAAACAGCAATTACAAAGTAAAGATAACATACTGAAGGATAATGAAAAAGGGAAAAAGGTTTTTAATAACATCCAGGGCTCATTTATAATTAATGATATAGAGAAAGAGAAGTTAATCCTAGCAAGAGAATTGTTGCCAACAATTTATATAAAAGGAGTGCCAAAACAAAACAATGAAAATTGATATATGGTGAAGTTACATGTAGCTACTTTTAACCTTATTAAAGGGGTACTGGGAAACAAAATTAACTGGCAGGATATCAGTTCAGTGTATAGGTATCAAGTCAGACCTTATAAAGGTTGGTTATGTGCAGTCTTAAGAAACCCAGATAAGCGAAGGTGTATCTTAAGGAGAAAGATAACTTCTCTGACCTTGGAGTATCCCTTGATACGATGATTAGAATAACAAAGAGTTTTACAAATGATCCAATGGGAGAGCCGTTAGCAATAAAAACAGCTAATGATAAGGGAATCACAGTTTCAGTAAAACAACCCAGAATTACAACATTCCTGAAACCTATTGAGATAACACATAAGCTGGAAGGGGAGGTGGTAGAGAATATTATGAGAAGAGGTAGGAAACAACTAGGGTTGTGAATTAACATCTGTAGTCTTGGAATCTGAGGAGATTCTTGGGGTTGAGTGTGAAGATGATAGTTTATCAGTGGAGGATGAAGAGGGGGAGTTCAACAGTACAATAAGTGTGAGAGATAGTTCCCTGGTAACCCTTAGAGACAACAAACTGACAGATGGAAGATAATAAATGTATAGATATAGTGTCTTGGAATGTTGCTGGTTTCAGAGAAAAAAATGGAGGATAAAGCCTGTCTAGAGTGGATCTCGAACCCCACAATATTACTTCTCCAAGAAACATGGATGGGTAAATGAGATGAAATTTGACTGAAAGGGTATATAATTTGGGCTTCCCCTGCTCATAAAACCTCTAAGTATGGCAGCTCTAAGGGAGGGTTAACTATATGCATCGATGTATCCCTTGATTTTGTGAACCCTGAAGTTAGTATGTATAATGAATTGTACATGTATGTAGTTATAATAGGACATGTACAATGCGTCTGCCCTATTTAATATATATATATATATATATATATATATATATATATATATATATATATTCCCCTGCAATTAAAGTAAAAGATATGACTGTTATTCTTGATTGTATTGGACAGGATATAGAATGTTTAAAATCTAGATTCCTGGGTATATCCATACTTCTGTTTGGGGACCTTAATGCACATATAGGCAGTGGTATCAAAGATTATTCTTTGGAATGGGGAATTGATTAACTTTGAATATCCCTATACGCCAATTAAAAAATGGGTCTGTAAGTTTAAAAGGCAAGTCACTATTATGGTTTTTGGATAAATTTAACCTGAGAGTCTTGAATGGAAGGACAAGGGGAGATTGGATGGGGAAGTGTCTTTCCCCACAGTTAAGGGAGGTAGTGTCCTGGATGTGGGTATCGTTGAAGCAATAGATTACTCTAGGGTGAATCATTTTAATATTAATAAACTATGGGACAGCGATCATTTCCCTGTGATTTGTTCCATGAGCCTAAGTATCAATCAAAAAGTGAAAAATCAAAAGGTAGAGAAGGAGACCAATCAAAATATTTGCATTAAATTTGAAAAAAAAAATTGTATGGAATGAATACACAAAGGAAATTATTGATGAGCTAATCCAGAATCAGAATCTGGTAAACCATCCTGTTGATAAAATGAACATGATGGATGCAATTTCAAAAATAAAGTATTTTGAAATTTATATGCAACAGATAATTCAGGCCCTGAGCTCAAAGAATAGAAGAACAAAAAAGCCTAATATTGGATTTACTTATCCATGGTTTGATCGAGACTGTCTATATTTAAGAAATTAAATTAAAAGGTTAGGAAAAGTAAGGGTTAGAAATACTTCCACGGTTATATTTAAGGCAAAAAATCTAAAAGCAGAATATCAAAATATGATATATGAAAAGAAAAAGAATTATAACTTGCTACTATGGGGTAACTTACAAGAGGCAATTCTGAATAAGGATAGTCAAATGTTTTGGTCATTAGTGACTTTTGGATGCTGCAAGAATAACATCCAGTATAATCTAATGGCTTTGATAACAGAAAACCAATGGATATGCCACTTTAGCAAAATCTATGATAGTAATTACAAATTCATATATTTTAGTTATGAAAATGATTATATAGAGGACCTGGGGTCACTTACTTTCTCCCCAATGGAAGTAAAAGAAGCTATACAAGCTCAGAGGAGAAATAAAGCTCCTGGGGTAGACAGGATTCCAGCTGAAGTCTGTCTTCATAATATTGACTATTGGGTAAAGGTTCTGATGCCATTATTTCTGGCAATTGGCCAAACTTTTGTTCTTACGTCAGATTGGAATCAAGGGGTGATTATTCTCCTTTTTAAGAAAAGCTCAAAGCACGACCCTGCATGCTATAGACCAATAACTTTGCTCTCAGTTGCCCTAAAGATTTATACCTGTTTGCTACTGCAAAGATTATTAGCCTAGGTAGAAGAAAATAATCTGATTTCTAAATATCAATGTGGCTTTAGGAAAAAGTTTAACACATTAGATTTGATCTTTACACTAAACTATGTGCTTGAACTATATGTGGTTAGGAAAAAAAGTACTCTTTATGTCTATTTCATAGACATAAATGCTGCCTTTGATTCCGTGGATAGGAATAAATTATGGGAGATACTGGCAGCCTTAAATATCGATAAACAATTGTTGATGATGTTGCAGTGGCTACATTATAATAAGACTGCTGTTGTATGCTATTCTACAGATGGTGCACTCTCGAGAGAAATAAAAGTGGGTAAGGGGTGAAACAGAGTTGCCTGTTAGCCCCCTTACTGTTCAATTTATATATGGAAACTGTAATAAAAGACATTAAAAAGATAGATACATTCACTGCATCAATAAATAAGGAAAAACTCCAAGTATTATTATATGCTGACAATGCTATAGTTATTTCACAAATGCCCTTGGGCTTAAAGCAAGGAATAGCAAGCCCTTATGGATTCATTTATCAAATTAAATCTAGAAATGAATGTGGACAAAACGAAGATAATATCATTTGGTAAGAAAAGATCAGTAAAAAAGTTATGAGAAATTAATAATCAAAGAATAGAAGAGTAAAGACATTTAGATATATTGGAGTTATATTTGAAAATAATTTGATATGGAATGCTCATATGTCTGAGATAAAAAATAAATCATATAGTTCAATGGCTGCTGTAAATGCCTTTGCAAACAGATTTGCAAATAATTCCTTTGCGGCTCTTAAAAGGACCTTCAAAGCTAAAACCATTAGCCAAACTTTGTATGGCTGTGAAGTATGGGGACTGTTGTCTGCTGATGCAAAAATAGAACTTATCCAGAATGTTTTTTTAAGAAATACGCTGGAGCTCCCACAGGATTGTCCATCAGCATTTATAAGACTGTAAGCAGGCATGTGTTGATTGAGTGCAAGTATTAAAATCAGAGCCCTCAATTATTAGGAAAATATGGTAACGATGTCTGCTGACAGATTGCCAAATCTATGCTGGGTTGATTTTCTGGCTAAATTACAAGGGGGATCAATTAGGAATGTATGGTTCCAAATACCGAAAACAGTAATAAAAAATATTGGCCTGGAAGATCTTTGGTCTAATAAAGCCATTTTAAATACGAACCTGTTTGTAAAGGAAGCTATTCAACGAATTTCTAATATCTTGGTGCAAACTGATCTTGCAAGAGTACATGATATAGACATATATGATCTTTATTCTAGTATAAAATTAAATGGGGAGATGGAAGCCTATTTAACTCAATGTGAAAATAAGAGACACAGAAATAGTTTATGTAACATGAGGCTTGAAAGTTTGGGTGAATTTACAATATAATAAATGCTGGGGGCAGTTTAGTAATAAAAAGAGTTGTACATGTAACAGTGGAAATATAGAAAATTTGTCTCATAAATTATTAGAATGCGATGATCTGAAAGTTGAAAGAGGGAAATGGATCACACCATTGATTAATATAGATAATTTAAAATGTTTGGATAATTGTTTGAAGTGTTTGTTAGTTTTGAAAAATATTAAGATGACGTATGGTATGGCAAAGTTTGTTAATAAGATGAAACATGAACACTGGGTTCATGGTGTTTATTTATGCAATGAAATGTTTATTGTAAACTGTGTAATCTGCATTTATTATGTGGATTTTCTTGAATTGATGTAACAAAACTGTGTTTTTTGTACATCTTTTACAACAATAAACTTTGATTTTGATGTGGGCCTGTATAGTAGGGAGAGAAGAGACAAAGGAGATGAAGCAGGTTTCTGGGTACTGGCAGGAAGGCCAGAGGTCCTACTGTGCATGCACAACAGTCAGGAGAATGGGGGGGGGGATGAACTCTCCAGCCCATGATAGAAACAGCAGGAAAAGCAACTGAAAACCTCACAAATCACAGATAAAATGCAGATTCAAGTTGGTAATGCTGCTAGATAGAGTTTCCGACTGCACTATATGACTAAATATGCTAAATATGCAGCACAACAGAGACACTAAGCATTATAGGCACACAATTAAAGTAACTTGCAAAAACAGCCTAGATTACAGCAGTGCAGCCCAATAATTGCTGCTAGATAACTGCTCGCTTAAATTGTATATACTGTACTATTTGAAACTTCTTTCTTGTTACCCTACCTCCCCCAGGCCGCATCTGGAAAGAGTGGTTCTCCACTCAGCATGCCTGCCTGCCTGGTTAAACTCTTAAATAAATAAATAAATAAATAAATGAGCACTAGTAGAAACAATCAGTCCTTGTTGGTGTACACCCACTTGGGTGTTCAGAGCAGCTGAGGGAGTCCAATTACCTTTAGGTTGGCCACTTGCAGTCCACTCCACGGAGCTCAGGAGCTTGGCAGTACACTAAGTGGGGGTTCCCGTGGGCCTTTAGGTCAGCCTTTTACCTTTTTGATACAACACAATATGCAGGGAGAATGCCAACTGATAAAAAAGAAGAATTTCCCTTCTCCTAGTTTGGTTCTGTATTTTGTCATATGTTTCAATGTACTGTATGGCTGTGTATAGGATTTTACAGATTGGCTTAAAAAAGTAACTTTTTTGAAGGTTTTTGTCTTCTATACATAAAGAGGATTGTAAGCTTTTGCACATATGCAATCCCCTAATCTTAGAGTTTACATTTTGTGTCAGAGAGCTCATTATTTTTACTGATGATATGGAAAATTGCTACATTATAACATGCCAGTTGAATCAAATTTTAAAATGCACTGATGAACAGATCATCTCAAAATGCAAGGGAGGGGGACCTCAGGGGCTTGGAAGGGTGCCACAGCAATTTTGTAGTCATACTGGCCAGGTCACATCTAGCACTAGATGAGCAGGGACTTGTCTGAATGGAACCAGGAGAGCAAGATCAAAGGTAAAACAGCACAGAAGAAGCAATAAGATATAAGTGGCTATGTTCATGAAAATGGCATACCAAAGTGTGACATGAAGGTCTCATTTTTAAAATCAAAATATATCAAATTTTAAATGTATTTTGAGATATCATGATTGAACCAATAAAAAGTGCCCATGTGTTAAACTTAATGGTTGCCATGAACAAGACAGCTCACCATGGTGTATGTACAGCAGACACCATGGTATATGTACATGGACACTGTGGTACATGTACGCGGACACCGTGGTGTATGTATGTGGACACTAAGTGGTTGTGATGCATGTACATGGACACCAATAAGCTGCTGGAATTGAAAACCAAATGTTACTAATAAGCAAATTTATACATTTCAGTGTGTTTTGAGATAAAATGATCAAACTGATTAAAAGTGAACATGTGGTAAGGTAACTGTCTCAAAGGATGCCTGGTAACAAGAATGCTCATTGCGGTGTATGTACATTGGACACCAAACATTTGTGATGCATGTACAAAGGAAGCAAAATAGTTCCTATACGATTATAAAAATTTACTAATAATCAAATTCATAAAATGGCATGGCAAACATTGCAAAAATTGTAATAGTTACTATGTACAAAAACAACTTTAAGCAATAAATCCAAGTACATAAAAAACTCAAGCTATATGAAATACTTTAAGCAAGAAATCTAAATACGTGAAAAACTAAGTAATAAATCTAAGGGAAAAACTTTAAACAATAACTCTAACTACAGAAGAACAGTAAGCAATACATTTACATCCTTTATCCCTTTAATATCCAAGTAATATCAATACTGTCCATGTTATGCCCAAGGTAGCTTGCGATCCTTAATTCCACTTTTGTTTCAGTTTTTCATATTTCTCTTGGATTGTCTGTGCTTCTTCAGGTGTCAGTTTAAAGGGTGGTTTTCCACACATGTTCAGTGGCCCATGGAAAACTCAACATCTCCATATGTTGTCACGGTTGTCATATCTGGGCCATGTGAATGCTGCACCCCCATGCTGATGCAGAAAGCTAAATTCCACTGTCTGTTCAGTAACCAATTTCACTTGTCCAATGTAAAAACAGTTTGAATAATAAACTGCATAGAAGTGCTCTATGTTTATATCCAGTCTTTGGACTTTTTTCTGTTGTGTGCCACAGGTGGAGCCTGTGGCAGATTGAATAATGTTGACTAGCATGGGGGTGGGCTCTGTGCTGACAGGGGCACTGTCAGAAAGTACATTGTCCGGCATGTTCCGTACATTGGCATCCATGTTATTTGCAATACTGACTGGTGTGGGGGTGGGCTCTGTGCTGACAGGGACACTGTCAGAAAATACATTCTTCTGTACATTTGCATCCATGCTATTTTCTGGCATGTTGACGGAAGTTGTTCTGTGGCATGGGTGCTATCAATTTGTACAGCTGGAGTTGATGGCACCACATTGTCGTCCCACTTTCTATTAACAGCAGGGGATTCCCTCAGCATCTTTTCCATCCATGGACCCACAGGGCTGGCATTTTCACATACTCCTTCATCAATTCTGCAAGCAATGCAGAAACAGCTGTAATCCCTGACTACAGCAACACCATTTGCGACTGACCTGACACTCTGTATTTTGCATGTCCCCTGTACAGTTTTAAGAATGGGTCCTTCTGGCCTGGGTATCTCATCAGCCATCCAAAAGAATGTTCTTAAGGAATGTTTGCATCCATCATCAACAGGCTGCATTGTTAGGTTTTTTTGCAGTACTTGAAGAGTTTTTTCACCAAGGATATGACTGCTGGCCTTGATGTCACTGCTTTTATTGCCATTGATTTGATGACCCCACTCTCACCATCAGAGGGCCTTTTCCATGGTGGGATACAAAAAAGGCACATTCAATGGGGAAGCCATATTTTGTGTGTGCTTGTGAAATGCCATAAAAGGCAGACTTTGATTTATATTGCCTACTACAGCCATCTGTGAACTGTACCATCTTAGTGATGCTTATGGCCTGAACTGTTTGAAGGTGAGTGTTTGCCAGTTTGATGAAATGACACACAACATTATGGTCATGCTTCAGGTCACTTGAAATGAAAACCAAGGGTTCCCTGACAGTGTTCTCTCAGTGTTTGCATCAGTAGTAGGAAACCACTGAGTGTACAGTGGCCTGCTTGTGATGCCAGTGACATGATTGCACTTCATCTTGATATTTGCAGGCATAATTTTCAGCAAAGTCCAAAACCATTAGGACCCATCCCTCAGGCATATTTTTGGACAATGTTAAGAACTGGTGTTGCTGCCATGATGCCACGTGCAGGTGACGACCCAGAAATGTGAAGTCTTCCTTCATGATTTCTACAAAATTAGAAAGTCCTGCTTTCTTTGTTTTCGGTGCTTTATGGGACTTGGTTTGCCCATTGTTTAGTGTCACTTTTACAGTCTCCCACTGCTGCCACCTCACTGTTTTCTCTCCATGCCATTTCAGGAGGTCTGCAAATCTGTCCACAAGTGCATTGGTGCTACAATTGTCACAAGTTTTTTCAACACATTCTTTTCCTTAAAATCTTTTTCCTGGTGCCCTTCTGCACATAATTGCCACCATTTCATAAATATTTGGTACTCGACAGTCCAGTGTGAGATGTGTATCGGCAACACGGTTCAATGAATGATGCTTTAATTCTGCATTGGCACGGTATTCGCAGAGGCACTGCTCCAGCTTCTGTTCCCTTGCAAGTTTTATGTGCTGTGGTCACAGAGAATTAAACTTACTTCTTCCAATTGATACTTCTGGATGTTCCATGCAGAACTCTGCATGCAGTACAGATAGGGGTGTTGACAGGAATGACTTTATTTTGCCTGTTCATTTGGAGAATGCTTTCTTGTGAGGCAGTGGTGTGGCTACCCCTTTGTAGAAGTCCTTCACTTGCTGGACAGTTTCACCAAGCAATACAGATTTGTGTGTGACTTTTTTAATGCTCCTGTTTCAACTGATGCCCAAGGTATTGCTTGCAGTTCATAGCAAATGATATTTTTTTCATAATTGACAACAAACTTACTAATGCTCAGCTTAATTGTCTTCCCTCTGTTTTTTTTGGTGCATTTTAGAGTGCTCAGTTTCTCCTTCATCACTTCCACAAATTTCTCCTGTAGGTTTGTACGGCAAATGAGGTTCTATTTTGCCAACTGCCAATGCTGCCTTCTTGGCTGGTGATGCAGAATGGACAAGGTGGGCAACTGTGGCAGCAAAGCGGGGTGAGGATCATGGTAACCCTACACATGCCCTTTGCACTGCTTTCCTAATAGCATTTGCTGAATGGGGATCAGTTGTGACAGGGTTGCAACTCTGCTGTGGCTTCATTGCTGGTGTCTCTGTGGGAGTGCTGGTGGTGATGGCATTCTTAGCCATTTCTGCTGCACATCTTGCATTGTACTTTTCATGCCTTTTCTCATTTAACCGTTGTCTTTTCTGTGCCATCATTGCCGCATGCTGCTCTTTTTTCTGCTGCCTCCATTTTTCATGCACTTGCTTCTTTTTTTCTTCCTCAGCTCTGGTGGTTCTTTTGGCTGGCTCTGGTGACTGAACACTTTCCAAGGCCTTCTTTTACTTAAGTTTCAGTCAGTACTGCCTAAGGTGCTCCTTCTCTTTCTCTCGATGGATAGCACACTGCACTTCATTCATGTTCTCCCTGTAGGCCTTTGCATGGGAAAGGAATTTCAGTTTTTATTCTTCATAATGACTGGTGTCATCCTTCATCTTCTCTCTATAAAGGCGTGGTCTTTCTTTTATGCAGAGGGCTTGAAATTACTGCAGCTTTCAGCAGTGTGTTTGCAGACACACGTGGTCTCCTTTGGTTGTTCATGACTTAAAATAAAAGAAAGTTGAAGACAATCAGTTTTCAAATCCGAGGAAACAGCAGAACATGAGTATTCCATGTGCACTAAGTAATATTGCAGCAAATAAGAAGGTTGCTGAAAAGGTTTCACACACAGTGGGATGAGCTGAAGAAAAGAGGCAAGATGGCGTACTAATGGAGCTACGCATTCCACTGGATACAGTGTACCTGGGAGGCTGCACATGCTATACAATATGATGGACTGCACCAAAAAGGTCTCACACAGTATACAGGATGATGAACTGAGGAAAAGAGGCAAGACAGTGTACTGATGGAGCTGTGCATTCCACTGGATATGGTGTACCTGAGAGGCTGCACATGCTACACTATACGACGGACAGAGCTGAAAAGGTTTCATATGGTACAGTGTGACAAACTGAAGGAAAAAGGACAAAGTCTGCATGGTGCACAGAATGGCCAAGTGTCTCTGAGCAAATGCACCTGGACAAACATTGACAAGGCCATGACTTTTCAGGGGTTTTTTTGTCCTGGTGTGAGTGTCCAGCTACAGTCGGACATAATGCTGGCAAGCAACATTTAAAAATAAACATTTCTGCAAGAAAACAAGAGGCAAACAGTACAATTTACCCCACACACACACACACACACACACACAAGGCAAGGCTGCATGGTGCACAAGATGGCCAAGTATCTATGACCAAACACACCGGAACAAAAAGTGGCAGGCCCATATTTTTTTCTTTTTAAATTAACACAAAATTGAGCTGCTACATTTGCCCAGGTGTACTTGGCCATCAAAATAAACATTTTATTAACAAAACAACCATGGCAAGCAGTTAAGTCCCCTCCCCCCCAAAACCAAGGCTACATGGTGTACAAGATGGCAGAGTGAGTAACATTTCTGCAACAAAACAACCATGGCAAACAGTGCATCTCCTACCCTCCCAACAAGCCAAGGCCACATGGTGCCCAAGATGGCCAAGTGTCTCTGAGCAAACACACCTGGACAAGAACCAGAATTTGCAAGCTGTACATTTAAATGAATTTGCCCAGGTGTGCTTCACCAGCCATGGTCGCACATCATGCTGGCAAGAAACATGAAAAGAAACATATAAACAACAAAACAAAGGCAAGCAGTACAATTGAGCCCCACTCCCACTCCACAAGTCAAGGCAACATGATGCACAAGATGGCCGAGTGTCTCTGAGGAAACACACCTAGAGAAAGGGCTGGATTTCCCTAGATTTGTTTTTGTTTGGTCCCCCAGGTGTGCATGCCCATCGACGGTCGGTCATGATGCTGGCAAGCAACATCTAGAAATCAGCATTTCCAATAAAACAAGGGCAAGCATACAATCCAGCCCCCCACCCAACAAGCCAAGGTGGCATGGTGCCCAAGATGGCCAAGCGTCTTTGAGAAAACACACATAGACAAAGAACCAGAATTTGTAGTCTGTGCATTTAAATTAATTTACCCAGGTGTGCATGCCCAGCCATGGTCAGACATTATGCTGGCAAGAAACATGAAAATAAACATTTAAACAACAAAACAGAGGCAAGCAGCATGATCCAATCCCACCCTCACCCCACAAGCCAAGGCCGCATGGCACACAAGATGGCCGAGCGTCTCTGTGCAAACACACCTTGAAAAAGGGCCAGATTTTCCTAAATTTTTTTATTTTTGGTTTGGTCCCCCAGGTGTGTCTGCCCGATGATGGTCGGTCATCATGCTGGCAGATAACTTCCAAAACTCCACATTTCCTACAAAACAAGGGCAAGCAGTACAATCCACCCCCCGCCCCACAAGCCAAGGCACATGGTGCCAAAAATGGCCGAGCATCTCTGAGCAAACACACCTGGACAAAGAACCAGAATTTGCAGGCTGTGGTTTTAAATTAATTTGACCAGGTGTGCTTGCACAGCTATGCTCGGACATCATGCTGGCAAATAACATCCAAAAATCAACATTTGTAGCACAGAGGGTAGAGAATTAATCCACTTTAAAGTCAGGTACATAATTTTTCCCCTATAAATAAGTACTGCTCAGGTGTGCTTTGTCAGCCTCAGAGTAGCACATAAACATATATTGCATTTTAGCTCATACATACACAAATTGGACCCTCTGTGCTGCAATTCTGAGTGATACACAAAAATGAGTGGCATATGTACAGAGACACCAATACATTCTGTGGCATATGTACAGAAACACCACTGCAGACTGTGGCATATGTACAAAGACACAAAGAAGCTCGGTGTCTCTTCACATATATTTTTTAATAATTGCCCACAAACACCATCAATTTACAGCCTCACTCACCAATGCAGGTAAAAACAGAACTAGGAATAAAAGGCTCAATCATCTGGGTGGTCAGGTTTGCTCTTTGTTTGCTTGAGAACTGATGAAAAATGCTGAAAACGCATGGCATTTATATGCACAGTTGATCTGTAATGTTATTAGTGTGGTCACAGTTAAGGACACTAGGAAGTTTCGAGGCACTGTTGCCAAAGCAAGAAGAGCTCCAGATGGCAAAACAGCAGCTTATAAGCTACTTTAGCCACAATATCCGGGATTCAGGCAGCTACCGAAAGTCAGTTCCCAGCTCCAGACAGTGGCGCATGTACGTTTGGAAACGTAGATGCCACGGTCTGTCTGGGTCAAAGGTCACTGGTTGCAACATGGGAGTTGGGCTCACAGATGCCCAAAGCATCAAATTCAATGGAGAGAGTCAGGATGAATGGAAAAGGATTTTTAAATAAATGGAAAAAGACCACTCTGCACTGTATATTTTAAAACTATGCTGCCTGCTGAAATGGGCATGGAAGTGTATGAATGCCACAGTGTTTTCTGTGCTCCTCATTTCACAGTTAATGCAAACTACCAAGCTCACAAAAAAAAGAAATAAAAACATAAGACCACAGTTTAATTTCAGAATTAATTTTATTAGGGAATAAGTGATTAAATGGATGTGCAACAGTGGCAAAGCTGACATGGTCTTCCATGTCACACTGCAACACAGAAAAAAACCTCAGTGTTTAGGGTACTGTACTAAATTAAAAAAAACTGTGCTTGTGCTAGGAATTTTATTTTATCTTTTCTATCCCTACACAGGATCACCTACAAAACAATATAAAAACTCCAGCTAAAATGATATTTTTCCAGCTATTATACACAATTGAAATTTATTACTGCCTCGGTACACCATTTTCTTGAACATAGCCAAGTGCATTGTGCACATATTTATTTAGAATTTTCTTTTTCTACTATGCTTTTTGTCACAGCCAGCATCAGGACATCTGCCCTTGTCATGGCCCCCACTGCCTCCAGCTCCCAAATGAGCCGTGCTCTTCCCTTGCCACTTGGCTTACCCCCTCAGGGCGGGGTCGCAGCACTTGCCTGCCAAGGTGTTGCGGACATCGGTTCAGGTCAGAAGAGCCGGTCTGGATGCCCACGGAAGGTGGCGAGCAGGATGTCATAGAAGCGCTGGCTGGAGATTTTTGCATCCATGAAAGGATGTTGTTTTTTCCTCAGGGGCGGGGATGTGCAATGATGTCCCACGTCTGCACTGCCCCGCCCTTCTGGACATCCAGACATCGTTTGCAGCGAATCCCCCAGCCTCCCTGAGGGGTCCGTAGTGCACCGGGCATTTGTTCCCCCTCCCCCTGGAGATGGAGAGCAGTCCAAGGGATGCTCCATCCATCTCCCCCCGCCTGGCCCTCCGGCAACCCAGGTCTGTTCCTGAACCCGGGTCACTGGCATCGCATATGGAAATCCAACTGCTGCGCTGATGGGCTGGCTATATTTATTTATGATTTAAGCACCAGCATAGTTAGAGGGCTACACCCAGCACTCTGTGGTGCTTTGCCACATCATCATAGGAGGGGTCAATGGCATCAGGGCCTGTGATTGGGTTGGGGGAGTGGAAGAGGGGGAGATTTGTTAAATCCTGACAGAGGGAGACCACCCTGAGACAGTGATTGGGGAGGTTATATGCTTCTTTTTCTTTTGCTGGAGAGATGTGCATAATCCTACCAATTACAGAAGATACGATAAGTGGGTGCCAGTGAACTAAAAGGTAGTAATTTTATTGACTGAAGCTGGGAGTGGCATTAGGGCTCATATGCCCCTGTCTTAATAAAATGGAATTACCAATGAGGTTGTTCACATGTATTCTTGTTTTAGCATTTTTTATTGAAACTGCACCTGCCACAGCTATCTCTGAGCGTGTCCTCCACTATAAAGGTGAACATTAGCTCAACCTCAAAGCCAAACTTTCATAAAAATGGCTTTCAAAATGTTATCAGCCAAATAAACACATTATGGGCTATCTCACCAGCATCGGTGTTCATCAATGTAATTATACTGACTAGTTTCAAATACTTGTGCAAATTCAAAAGCAGTTCTATGCAGGGGTGCTCACTCTCATCTCTTTTGCTCTCAATCTTGAATCCTGTCTGAACCGACAAGGATTGAAAAGAAAATAGAAAGTATATTTAAAAAGATGAAAAGATACAAATGCTCTTTACTGATGATTTTCTAATCTGCATTCAAAACCCTGACAAGTCAAACACTGTTTTACTAGAATTCATTTAATGTTATTTTGTTAATTAGATAAAGCACACTGAAACATATATTCCTTTTTCAGATGTGGCATGGATGAATCAACATGCAGTACAATAAGGAAATTCACAATATATTCAACAATTATGTACAAGAGATTCCATGTAAAACAATCGCACAGGGACAATCCTAATATAATAATAATAAATTTTAATTATATGGCGCCTTATCCAAGACCAAGGCACCTAACAATTTAAAACAGAGTCAAGCAATAATACATTATCAATCAAACAACAGTAAAATATCCATCAGAAAGGAAGATCAGTCAATTAAATGCCTGGTGCCACAAAAAGGTTTTTAAAGCTTGTTTAAATCCTTCCACAGTTGTGCACTCCCTTAACCATAACGTAACAGTAATAGTTTTTGACTGCATCACCAAAATGTTTAACATTATTAACTATTTTGAGAAGGTCAGGGATAGAATTCCAGGCCTTAGGGGCATAATAATCAAACAAACTTTGACCTGTACGTGTGTGCATTAATGATATCTGTAATAATAAATCATTAGTAGAGGACCAAGAGTTAAAACTACTGTTTTAAACTTGAAACTGGTCAGCTAATCAATTAGTTGTTACAGCTATTATTCAGGATACACAGTCAGCTGGGTATGTGAAAGGGAATCCCATAATCCAAATAACATCTGGAACCAAGTATACTACTGGATTCTGTTTGCTCACTTGGTTAAATACAGTATTTTACGGAAAAATAAACACTGTTTTCCCAACTATAACAAAACCTTCAATTCAAATGCAAAGCAAAAGGGATACAGTAACTTGGTACAGTACCTTAATTATGAAGGATGTAAAAGATTGCCAAGCACAAATCTGAAACATCTCAGTGAGAAGGTAGGAAGCAAAGACAGTAGTCATTTTAGTCCAGTTGAAGATGAAGGGAAAAATAACAGATATGTTGCAGCTGATACCTTTTACTGGGCTAACAAAATTATTTTTGAGACTATTGTAACTATAGGGTGTTATATCCTCATCATCATATCAGTGGAGACAGAACTAAATATCATGACAGCTATACATGTTGGATGTTGATTCAAATGAGACACAGAGTAGCCTGTTTAAACATTAAAGTGCTTCAGTCATTTCAGATCTGTACAAAAGAGGCTGGAGGCTGCAGAGTACCACTGTTGTTGTCAAAGAAAGAGGCATTGCATGTCCTCTGCAGCACAGGGAGACAGCCACCAGGATTAAAATAATAGTATTCATGTCTGGTAAGTGGTGGGAATTAAGGTGATTGCAGGGTTGCAGGCTGTGAGGCAAACAAAAAAATGTATTTTTCTTTTTCGTTTACCGATTTTCCTTCGGTAGTGTGCTGGAAAACCAGCATCTTTATGAAAGAGACATATTCATGTGCTGTGGCTAACATAGTTTGAAATCCCATGAACAGAGCTTTCAAACAAAGTATTAGGCTCATCTGCAGCTGTAGGCAGTCTGTAGATATGGATAATTGAGTTGGTTCAATATTAAAACTATACTGCAGCCATTTTTAGAAGATTGTGATGTCATCAAGCAGCAAGCTGTGCTTGGCTCAATGTAGATGCCACTGGCCTCCTGGACACAAGCATCAGGCATCCTTGTAACCCACTGGGCTACCTACCGCCATCTGTGGTTCACCTCCTGCACGCCTGGACACCACTCTGCACTTCTCTCAGTGCCAAGAAGCCTACTGCCACTGGCCTCCTGGACACAAGCATTAGGCATCCTTGTAGCCCACTGAGCAACTACTGCCATCTGTGGTTCACCTCCTGCACACCTGGACACCATGCTGCACCTCTCTTGGTGCCAAGAAGCCTGCTGCCACTGGCCTCCTGGACACAAGCATCAGGTACGGCCTATACACAGCCCCGACCTGCACAGCTGCTGTTTCTGCAGCGGAATTTTTCAAAAATCAGCGCCTTTCCCTGGAAAAGTCCTCATTGGTTGCTCCTGAGCAGAAGCATCCTGACTGACTGCCCGACGGACTGGCATTTTGCTCTCCCAATACTGGACTCAGCTATTAGATATTCAGCTAGTGAATTAATTTGGTCTGCCTTCATTCAAACAATCTGGAACTGGCAAAGAAGTATATTTGTTTTTATTCTCCCTCCTATAGCTCAGCTGAATCCCTGCACTTACGGGGATCCTGTCTCCCTGCTAGCACCGATTTTCAGCTTCAGTGTGCCAAGTTGTTCCATACAGCTTCCACCCTGCAGAGTTTTCCCTGTGTCACTGTTTAGAGCCATTTTTTGTACTGTATTTAACTTGGTATCTCTGTTGCTGTGTCTAAGATTATTAGAGTACAGGATTTACAGGACTTTAGAATTTCAGGACTTTTTTTTGCTGAAAGTCTCCATAGCCAGCTGATCTGTTTTATTTGAATCCAGTGCAACTATCAATTTAATTTCTCCCTTTGTTCCAACTCCCCCTGACTGTGACCCCCTTGTTTTATAAATCTGAGTTACAGAGTTGGTACCTACCTGTCTGCTTCCTGCCCTCTGATTTGACCCTGTTTTAATAAACTGAAGCTCTTTGTCTGTGTTCTTTTGTATTCACTCCCACCACTTCAGAGTGCTATTTAATCCCTGTGCTGTCCCCCTTTTAACAGGCATCCTTTTAACTTACTGGGCTACCCACCGCCATCTGCGGTTCACCTCCTGCACACCTGGACACCACTCTGCACCTCCCTTGGTGCCAAGAAGTCTGCTGCCACTAGCCTTCTGGACACAAGCATCAGGTGCGGCCTCTACACAGCCCCAGCCTGCACAGCTGCTGCTTCTGCTGCAGAATTTTTCACCCACCCCTCCCCTCCCAGGCCACTTTTAAATATTCTTACGCTCCTTCCTCCCCCCCCCACCCTGTCCTGCCCCCATTGGCTTCCAGTAGTAGAATTCAGGAGCTTAAAGCTATCTAAATACAGAACTCTCAGAAATATGTCACTCACTGCTGCTAGCTCTCTCTAAACACAGAACTCTCATCTGCTTATGGACTTCCATATGGTGCTTAGCCACTCAGAATTGTTGTATGGGTGGGACTCCTGGGTGGTCAGTCGTGTGCCTAATTAACCTGCCGGATATGTATAGCTAGGAGCCACACCTCTGCCCCAGTAAATATACTTCTGCTATTTAACCATATTCACAGTCTGATAGATGTTTACTGCAGCTAGTATTCTTGTTGGTGTATTCAGTGCTGTATAATCTTTATCCTGAGTTGGTTTCAGGCTTGAGCCTAGCTTATTCTACCCCAAGTGGGCCTGGCTGAGTATATTTTTTACAACCACTGTTGACTAGTTGACTGCAATTAATCATGGTGGGAATCGACTGCAATCTACCGAATAATTTCTGCCTGTCTATCCATCATGTCTCAGCAACTTTAGTCAGGAAATGTCTCTATTAGCGTGTTACTGTGTTGTGCTCACTAGCTATCTCTACTAGCCTCACCTCCAGTGAGGCTTACTACCATGGAACCTGGTAATCCTTCCAGTAGCTGGTGGTGTGCTCCTACATAAGGGAGGATTGTCTACTGACCCTTGTTGTTGGGGCATCTGTAGGCTAGACCTCCACAAATTGGGTGCTCCTCTGGGGCCCACTTGGATAGCTTAGGTGGTCTGGTGGGCAAGCACTGCTTGGTTCTCTCCTCAGGGCCTTCCTAGTGTTTGACAAAATAGCCCCCCTAGCTTCTGTTAAGCCTTGACCTCTCTACCTGACCTGTACATAATATCTTCTCCCTTCAGTGCCCTGGTTAGTTCCAGGGACAGGTCCTTTTTCACATGGGGGTCCCTAATCTCCTCAGGGATAGTGCTAAGACCTCCCCATTTATCAGTGCCTTCTCACTGCCTTATGCGTCCCTCTACTTATTGCTGATTGCTTCCCTCCCTGGGGGGCCCCTAGATTACACTTGAACAGCATGAGGAGCATGACTTCACCTTCTCCAATCTAATAGCCTGTGACATACAGCCCCTCTGGCCTATCTGGTGTCTTGACCTCAGGTGCTTCCTGTATCCTGCCATAGTGGTCAGACGTCCTGCTCACAACCTTTCAGCTGGAGACTCCTCCTGGTGATACTAGCCCTCGCTGGGGACATTGAGCTTAACCTAGTCCTACTTATCAAGCCTCCTCATTTCCTGTGGAATGACTGTCAGGCAAGGGGATGAAAACAGCTCACCTTAACATCTGCAGCCTCCTGCCCAGTGTGTCTGAACTCTCTGCCTGGGTCACTCACTACAAGCCTGACATCTTTGGTATTACTGAGACTTGGCTGAAACCTTCCACCACTGACTTGGCCTGCTTGCTTCCTGGCTTTGATCTCATTAGGCAAGATCAGCCTGGGAAAAAGTGTGGGGATGGTATCTTGGTCTATTACAAGAGTCATCTAAACCAGTCTGTTGTATCCCACCAACAGCACTTACTGTCTTCTTTTGAGCTGCTTCACACAGTCCTATTACTTGGGAACACTAGGAAGCTGCACATCATCTGTACATACAATCCCCCCAAGGGTGGTCTGTCGGGGTTATCCTACCTCCTTGATACCATTGGTGCTAAGACTAGGGATAATGAACTAATGATCTTGGGAGATCTTAATTTAAACTGGCTTGGAGGAAACATCAAGCTGTATGAACCTCTGCTTGCTGGTCTCTCCTTGTCTCAACTTATTCAGGAGCCCTCTAGGTGGTCTACCACTGGCAGTACTAACTCCCTCCTGGACTGGGTGCTGTCCAACAGACCTGAGAGGATCAGCTCCTCTGGTACCCTTCCTGACTCTATCTCTGACCACACCCCTGTGTACTGCGTATAGAAGATCTCCTCCTAGAAAATTCCTCAAAAAATCATCTAAATAAGAGATTTCTCCAGGTTTGACCTGGGGTCCTTCCATGAGGATCTGAGGCTTACAGACTGGTCTGCAGTGCTAAATGCTCAGGAATCTTCCACTGCTGTTAGTCATTTTCTCAGCGTCTTCGGGGCACTGCAGGACAAACATGCCCCTCTTATCAGGTGGAGGGTAAGGGGTCTGCCACTAAGTGGCTGCATGGGAGCCTCCTAGCCCTCATGAGGGCTAGAGACAAGTGCTGGGTCAACTTCAAGGTCATGATGGACCAGGCCATATTTTAGCAATATAGGAGGCTCAGGAATTAATAAAAAAAAGCAATCAGGGTTGCCAAACATGAATACTGCAAAACTGCCTTACTAAACTCAGCTAAGGACCCTAGGAATTTCTGGAGGAAAATTAAAATATAGTAAGTGTTTCCTCCAACTGTGGGGTCTCTGACATGCTCATAGAAGGATCTAATTGTAACAATCCACTAACCATTGCCAATGCATTCAACTCCCACTTCTCAGATCTGTCTGCCTTCAACTCCCTATTCTCCACTGGTGAAAGTAATAGTTGTGTCCCGGCCTCTGCCCTACAGTCAGCCCCTAACTCCCATCTGTTACTCTACTTTAGGGCTGTGACAGCACAGGAGATGCAGAAACTTTTCTCTGGTCTCTCCCCTCACTCTAGCGCTGGCCAAGATATCATGGAACCTAAGTTTCTCCATTTTGGTGCCTCTTATATTGCCTCCCCAGCAGCCCATATCTTCAACATGTCCCTAGCTTCCGGAGTTATCCCTGACCTCTGGAAGGTGGTGTGGATTGTCCCTGTTCTCAAACAGGGCAACCCAAAGATCCTCGACAACTACCGACCGATAGCCATCTTGTTGGCTATCAGTAAACTTCTGAAGAAAGTTGTGGCTGGGCAGCTCACGGAGTATATTCAGGCCCATGAGCTACTGTCTCCCATGCAGCATGGCTTTCACAAAGGGTACAGTATGTCCTCCACACTTGTCAGTCTCTCCTCTGGGATCAGGACAGCTATGGACCAGGGTAAGCTCTCAGGCACCATCTTCATTGACCTATTTAAGGCCTTCAACCTAGATGACCATGTCTTACTTTGTTCTCAACTTTGGTCCCTTGGTCTGTCCTCACCTGTCCTAAGATGGTTCACTAATTACCTCCAGGGCAGACAGCAACTTATTAAATTCAGTAAGGTCCTCTCGGCCACCACTCCTGTGACCTCTGGTGTCTGCCAGGGTTCAGTCCAAGGGCCCCTTCTCTTCTCTATCTTTGTCAATAATCTGCCCTCTACTTCTTTCAACTGTAGCTCTATCCTATATGTGGATGACCTGGTTATCCTCACCCATTCCCGTGACATTGGGGTTATCAACCACCAACTGAGTGAGGATTTCAAGAATATCCGGTCCTGGATAATGACCCACAAGTTGGTTCTCAACCTTAAAAAAACTCAGGCCATGCTTTTTGGGTCCCTGGCCAAGATAAAGGCCTCACCTGTCCCATTGAGTATTACTGGTATTGATGGTATTCCTGTCCTAATCACTGACTCCATCAAATACCTTGGGGTGACACTTGACCACTAGCTTGACCTTGGGCATCATATCCAAAATGTATGCAGAGCTGTCAACTGCAACCTGGGTCCAGCCTACAGAGCAAAGAACAATCTTACTTCTGCTGCTTGCCTTGCACTGGCCAGAGGTGTGTTTCTCCCTTTTCTCTTCTATGGACTCATCCTGTATGCATGCACCTCCAAAGTTCACCTGTCTAGGTGGAACATAACCTATAATAACATTTTCCACTTTGCACTTGCTGCCTCTCGCCTCACCCACCACTGTGACCTGTAAAACAAACTTGACTGGCTCTCCCCACCCAACCACATTAATTTTGTCTTGGGCAGCTTCACAGGCAAGGTTCTCAGAACTGACCCCCCCAGGACTGACTGAGCTCCTCAAACCGGCTGCCTCTTCTTCTTACTCCCTTAGGTAATTGGGCCCTGCTGTTCTTAAAGTTCCTGCCACTCGAACGCAAAATGGGGACAGGGATTTTGTTTTATGTGCCAGCAGAGTATGGCACTCTATTTCTGCCCAGGTCCACTCCCCCCCCCTCCCACTCATGCCTTTGGAGCTCCCTGTGGAATTGCTTGAAGCTCTCCTCTGCATGTGATTGTCCTAAACTGCCATAACTAACCTTGGTCCCCTGCACTGGACTTACATGTCCTTCTTTTGATACCCTTGTGCAGGTTCTGCTGATGCATCCTGCCTGCTTGGGTTCTGCTCTGTATATAATGTATTTACTCTCTGTTTCAGGTGATGCTTTGACTGCGCTCTTCATAACCTTGGTGACTCTATGTATATGTTTTGTTCCTTTTCTAATTGTGTGTACTGACTGCTTGTGTTATGCTCATCTGGTTCTACCTGATTCTGTGTAATGCCTAACTTGTATCATGTTGTCCTCTGTATGAACTTGTATTTCATTGTACTCTCCCTTGTCATACCTGAAAATAGGCAAATGTCTTGTTTAGTGTACTTACCTGGTCAACAAATGCTGAATAAATAAAATAAATAAGATAGGCACAGCTTGTTCCTCAACGACACCACAGCATTTTAAAAATGGTTCCATATAATTTTAATAGTAAACAGACTCAGTCATTTATATCTCTGGAGCACTTCCAATTACAGGTGAGCCCAATACCTCATTTGAAAGAGGTTTTCATGGGTTTTCAAACTATGGCAGCTACTGGGTGTGAATCTGTCCCTTTAATTTAATTAATTAATTTAGTTTAACCAGGAGTAGCACACTAAGCTGAATGCTTTTTTACAGGAGTGACCTGGGAGCACAGGGAAGTTAAGTGACTTGCTCAGGGTCACACAGTATGCAAGTGGAAGCTGTAGGATTCCAACCCAGGTCTGGTCTGCTGGATGTCACCAGATTTGCAGCTCAGAGCCTTAAACTATTACGCTATACTGCCTCCCCTTTAAATTCCCCTATTTTAGTACCAATCAGCTAAATATTTTTTAGTTCCACTATCCATGTGTGTTTTCATCTTTGTGGGTGATTGGGAATCTGAGGAGGTTTATTTTATTCCTGTTTTGGGGTTTTGTCCAGTTTCACCAGGATAGCTGCTACCTTCACACTTCATAAACGGTATCATATACAGCACATTGCTGGAAAAGCAGCAGTATGCATTTTGGATTTTAAATGTTTTTCTAATGTGAGTATCCACTTGGATATATATGTGTGCATAACCTTCAGAAAGGTGTTTTGAATGGTGTTGTGCCTTTCTTGCCTTGCTGGAGCTCTGTATGGAATTTACTTCATATAAGTTGCTGCTTTACATCTGGTGTCTGGTGGAAAGCAAGTACAGCAGTAGTGGAGTGGGAAATATATTGTTGAGCATCTCATCTTTGGTGGCTGTACATCTTTTAGATTTTTTGCAGTTTTTCCAGTTACTACCAGAGGTGTACATTTAGATGTTGTTTTTAGTTTATACTATAATAGTTCTTTGGAATCAAGGGCAGAACAGGCAGAAACGTTAAACAAGTACTTCTGCTCAGTATTTACTAAAGAGAAAGAGGGAGCTATTCCCAAAGGGGGGGTGAGAGAGTGGGCATCCTTCAGGGGGGAGGTGACAGATGGGGAAATCTGGGTGGGCAGGGTACTGGAGCATTTGAGGGCACTGAGGGTGGACAAGGTGCCTGGGCCAGATGGTATACACCCTAGGGTGCTAAAGGAGCTGGCAGAAGTCCTGGCAGAACTCTTGTCAGACCTGTTCAATGCCTTCCTGAACTCAGAGAGTGTACCTCAGGAATGGAGGATGGCGCACGTGGTACCCCTCCACAAGAACGGCCCCAAGGATGAGCCAGAAAACTACAGACCAGTGAGCCTCACATCCATCAAGGGAAAGCTGATGGAGACAGTCCTGAAGGAGAGGCTGGTTTCCCTCCTAGAGGCTAATGGGCTGCAGGATGGCAGACAGCATGGGTTTGTCTCAGGCAGATCCTGTCAGACCAACATGGTGGAGTATTATGACTGGGTATCCAGGCAATTAGGCAAGAGCCATGCAGTGGATGTCCTGTGCCTGGACTTCAGTAAGGCCTTTGATTCGGTGCCACATGGGGGGCTAGGAAATAAGCTGGCAGTATAACCCAGAGGTTAGAGTAATGAGCCATGAATGAGCTCGGTACATCCAGCAGACCAGAATTGGGTTTGATTCTCACAACCTCCACTTGCATACTGTGTGACTCTGAGCAAGTCACTTAACTTCCCAGTGCTCCTAGGTCACCACTAAAACAGGCACTTGTGCCTAGTGGGCCTTACCCAGTTACCAAAGACTAAAATAAAATAAAAATAAAAAAGCTGGAAGGCACAGGGGTGGGGGCAAAGATGATGGGAAAGGTAGTGAACTGGCTGCAAGGGAGACAGCAGAGGGTGGTGGTGCAAGGGGAGCTCTTATCTCTCAGGGTGATGACAAGCAGGGTGCCACAAGGCTCTGTACTGGGATCGGTGTTGTTTGGGATCTTCATAACAGTCATCTCAATAGACATCAAGAGCAAGATCAGTCTGTTTGCAGATGACACCAAGATGGGAGCAGTATTGGATGACTTAGGAGGGTGGCAGGGGTTGCAAGATGATCTGCCAAAATTGGAGGCCTGGTCAGACACTTGGCAGCTGGGGTTCAATGCCAAGAAATATAGTTGCTACATTTTGGTGCAAAAACACAAGGAGGAGCAAACAGTTAGGGGGGAATTCAACTAGCCAAGACAGAGGAGAAGGATCTGGGGGTGATCATAATGGGAGCAATGAACAACTCAGCACAGTGTAGAAAGGCAGCTGCAAAGGCCAACAGGATGCTGGGTTGTATTGCCAGAGGCATATCCTCCAGGAGGAGGAGGTGATCCTGCCACTATATAAGTCACTGGTTAGACCACACCTAGAGTACTGCATACAGTTCTGGTGACCATACCTGAAGAAGGATATTAGGTTGCTGGAGGTGGTGCAGTGCAGGGCAACAACAAAAAAAAATAATCCAGGATCTAGGGGACCTACCCTATGACAGCAGGCTGAGAGAGTTGAACATGTACTTCCTGGAGAAAAGGAGGGATAGGTGGACATGATTGAAACCTTCAAGTACAAGAAGGTAATAAATAAGATGGGCACGGAAGGGCTTTTCAAATTAAGGAGGGGGAGGGACACTCACAGGCATGATCTAAGATTGGAAGGGGGGAAGGTTCAGGAGGGAAATGAGGAGGCACTTTTTAATGTGACAAGGTACCTTTGTAAATGAGCCTATGGCTCAAAGGTTTTCCAAACTGCTGTTTAAATAAAATAAAAAAAATAAAAAATAATGGAGATGGTGGTGTCTGGGTGAAGCGCATTGCTAAAGGAAGTGGTATCCTGTAGAACAGTAGGCTGCTTTAAAAGTGGATGAGACAGGGTAAGGGGGAGGGTCAATCAGTCAATCAATCAAAATTATTTTGCCAGGCAGAACATCATTGAGACAAGCTTATTTACAAGATGGACCTGGGGAACCTGGGTCACTGGAGGAGGGAGGTAGGAAGGGGCAGCTGCAGTATAAGTGCTGCTAGCTGCATTTTTTATGATTTAACAAGTTTTATTAGTTTAAGCACCAGTCAGAGTACATTAGATAGTACATAAACACAACAAGGTAATGGGCGCTAAATACATACCTCAAATTAAAACCCAATCCCTACCCCCCTCCCTGACTACACACTATTAAATACCTTCAGTATGTCTCACCTAGAATATAACTAATCATTATTATGGTTTCCAGACTATCAGTAGGGTCTCTAGGCTGCACCAGAGAGACAAATAAGCTTCTAATCTATTCTGCATAGATGCAATGTGTCTTTCCAATTGTAATGCCTGGCCAATTTCTTTGTACCACTCCATTATATTAGGGGACTTATCTTCTATTCAATGTCTCATAATTATCAGTTTAGCTATCGCAGAGATAAGTATCATATGTGCTTTCCTAACTTTGGGGATATCACCTGCGAAATAATTTATTAAACAGACTTCAGGGGTAAATAAGGTCTTCAAGCCAAGGATAGGATCTAAAGCATTATTAACGGATTGCCAGAAGGTCTGCACATAGGGGCACAACCATATCATATGATAAAGGGAGCCAGTGTCACCCTTGCATTTGCTGCATGTTGAAGTATTTAATGTCCCATACCTGAAGAGCTTAGCTGGTGTAAGATAGATATTCTGCATAATGTTAAAATGAACTAATCTGATTTTGTCTTGCTTTATGAATTTGTACATTGATAACCAGAGTTTCCTCCATAGAACAGGGTCCTCTGGGACTCCTAGCTTTCTTGTCCAATAAAAACAAACTCCTGATGGTAATCTGCTGTCCCATGCCTGGAGAGTTTTGTACATATTAGAAACTGAATGTGATTGGGAGGCTACCTTAAGGAGCGTAGTTAGTTCTTTTCCCTCTGGGTCCATTAGCGGAAACCGGGAGAAAAAGGATGCAAGGGCCTTACTAACTTGGATATATTTAAAGGCTTCTTTATCTAATGCCTCATTGGATTTCCGGAATTGATCAAAAGAGAGTGGCTTTACGTTCGACCATATGTCTGAAGCTTTGCATTGGCTTAGCCGAGGCCAGAAATTGAGGGATATTGGCACATTATTAATCTTAAAATGACGGTTGCCAATGACTGGTTGATCTATAGACTGATACCACTTCGCTGCTAAGTATTTTTGGGCCTGATGAGAGGCCTTCAAAGACCAACCCATGGGATTATTCCTAATTGACTTAGGAATATGAGATGGTGAGGCATATAAAAGCGCCCCCAACGAGCAATTCGCTTGGGAGGCTAAGTATTTTTCTATAGAGAGCCACAAGGGGAGATATTCTGAATTCCCACTCTCCTTACTCCAAAAGGCCAGCTTGCTCATATGTTGTGCTATATAATATAGGCAGAAAGAGGGGGCAGCAAGGCCTCCTCTGTGTTTCGGGGCTGTCAACTTGAGATAGGATCTGCGAATACCTTTCTTCTTCCATAAGAAAGTATTTACTATTCTTTGTAATTTAAGGAACCATGCTTTTGGCAGGTAAATACCCAGCATACCCAATGGGTATAGCATCCTTGGTAGGATATTCATTTTAATTGTACTTAGCCTACCCCATAAAGAAAAAGGAAGCAATCGCCATCTTTCCATATCCTGGGCTATTGTTTTGACTAGGCTATCAAGGTTGTCTCTTATTATAGTACCAAGATCTCTAAAAATCTTGATTCCTAGGTATACTATGTGCTTTGCCTCCCAAGAGAGGCCGAGGGAGGAGAGATCTGCCTTATTTACTCTACTATTTAAAGGCAAAATCTTAGTTTTAGCCTGAGTCAGTTTATAAAATGAAATTTTAGCATATTCCTCTATCTCGCTTAAGATAGCTGGGACTGAAAGGCCTGGCCTCTCCACATGTAATAATATGTCATCTGCATACGTCGAGATGGAATATCTTACAGTACCTATTTGGATCCCTTTAATATTGATATTCCCTGCCAATCTAAGGATCAGAGGCTCCAAATATATGTTAAACAGCAGAGGGGACAATGGACATCCCTGGCTTGTGCCCAGAGCTAGGTTGAAAGAGGGGGGAAATAAGCCATTGCACTTGACTCTAGCCGTGGGGGAGGAGTATAGGAGTTGTATCCATCTTAGAAACTCTTTGGGTAGTCCAATTGAGGTTAGGGTAGCAAACAGAAAGTCCCAAGAGACTCTGTCAAACGCCTTTTTGGCATCCAGGGAGACCAGCACCATTGGCGTGCTGGAGTCCCTGGCAACGGAAAGGAGATGTAACAATTTTCTCATATGATATTGAGATGATCTTCCCATCATGAATCCGACTTGTTCATGGCTTATGAGAGTATCCATAAGTTTTGAGAGTCTGTTTGCTAACACTTTGGCTAAAATTTTAATATCAATGTTCAATAAAGATATAGGGCGGTAACTACTAAAACTTAGTGGATCTTTCTCTGGTTTTAAAATTAGGGATATTACAACCTCTTGAAAACTTGGGTCTGATATCTCATTATCATACCAATAATTGTAAACATTTTTTAATACCGGTATTATTATAGATTGGCAGGCCTTATAGAAGTTACTTGGTAATCCATGCAGCCCGGGTGATTTATCTGGGGGTAGCTTCTGAACTGCCTGCTGAATTTCTGCTAGGGATATTGGGGCACCTAAGAGGGCCGCTTCTGCAGCTGTAATCTTAGGCAGACTTACAGAGCTAAGATAAGAGTTTACTCCTTCGTTAGTGGGACGCAGGGCTGGGTCTACTGTGTAAAGATCTTGAAAGTAAGATCCGAACAATTTCGCAATTTCCTGAGGGTCAATGTACACCTGACCATTCTGCCCTGTATGAATTCCTGCAATAAATTGTGAAGCCTCCACTTGGCGGATACGCATAGCAAGTAACTTACTTGCCCTTCCCCCCATCTCTAGGTATTTAAATTTGGTTCTTCGTAGGGCCAACTCTGCTTTTTGAGATACCAGTCCTGTGTACTGGGCTTGTAGTTGATGAAGCCTAGTCCACATCTCTACTGGTGAGGAATGGGATAAACTGTGTTCCAGGCTTTTAATCGATACAAGGAGATCCTCCATCTGTGCCCTCTGATGCCTAACTCTGTTGGAAGCCATTTTTATGAATTCCCCCCTTAAAGAGCATTTTAAAGCTGCCCAAATGAAGTCATATTTAGTCACTGATCCTTGATTGCTACTAAGGAAAGAAGTAATGAAATCCACAATGTGTTCTAAAGAGGTTTTGTCTCGCAGTAATTGGCTATTCAACCACCATTGTGGAGATCTCTTGCCTCCTGCACTTAGCCGATATTCCATGCTGACTGGTGCATGATCAGACAAAACTCTAGCTGATATTTCTGCCTGGGAAACTCCGGGCAATGCAAAAGAGCTTATGAGTAGGTAGTCAATTCGAGAATATGTTCTATGCGCTGTAGAAAAGAAGGTATATTGCCTTTCTGAGGGGTTAAGAACTCTCCATACATCTACTAGCGCAACACTGCTTATAAGCTCTTTTATTGCCCTTTGTGCTGGAGACAAGCCCCGTCTCACACGGTCAGATCTATCTAAATCTGTTTGGAGCACTAAATTCCAATCTCCTCCCAATATGGTACATTTTGGCAGATTGGTCGACACAATATTAAGTAAGTTTACAAAAAAGGATGGGGAATCGCTATTAGGGCCATAAATTGAGCCCAAAAGGACCGGACAGGATTCCAGCGAGCCATGAATTATTATATATCAGCCTTCTGGGTCCCAAATTTCCTGAGTCATTTTAAAGGGGATATTCCTCACTAATAATATGGCTACCCCTCTTTTATTCGTGGTTACCCCGATCCAAAAACTTGCCCAACCCATGACTTCCTAAAAAGGATTAGGTCCTCCCTCTTCAAATGTGTTTCTTGCAAGAAAACTATTTGTGCTCCCAACTGCTGCAAATGCTTCAGGATTATTTGCATTTTGACCCTATCTTTGGCTCCTTTGATATTCCAACTTACAAAATGGTAACGATTACCCATGTTCTACTATGGCAGTTTGGGAACGTAAATGGATGGGCGAGCAGTTAGAGCCTTCAGGGAATACAGTCCCTTTTTTTTGGCTAACTACCATTTGGTTAGCACAGTACAGCCCTAGTTGAAAGAACCAAGATATACTTAGGCATACCTTGGACCCCCACATATTGATAGTGTGTAGTCTTAACCCCACCCCACAGAGTAATACTATATAGTTATTAACCTTATAACTCGTAATACCCAACTTAAAAAATATCCCCAGTTCAGATTTACTGCACTCCAAAGTCTCATATGCCACATGATTTATACTTAAGCATAACCCAGCCTAACAGTTTGTTCCCTGAAGCCCCCCCTCCCTAAACGTGTCCCTCTGTATATGTAGCTGAGAAAGTATAATACCTTAATACACAACAGTTCTATGTCTAACAGTATCCGATCTATACCTTGTAAACTCTAAACTTATCCATATTAAATACTAACATTTGACAACCTTAGAACTTTAACATACGCATCACTATTCCTTTTAAAGGGCTTATTATTAACACAGTGACAACTTAATTGAGGGCTATATCTGGATCGGCACATGCAGGTCATCAGTTAAATCCTATAATAAACATAATGAAGATAGCCCCTTAAAACATAACCTTTGAAAGAGAGCTAGGAGGGGAGGAGAGGAAGGGAGGAGTCCTTAGTATTCCCCTGCCTTGGCAATACATAACGCCCAAAACCCAAAACACACTTATGCCCTTCTTGAAAGCATATTTTCGATGGTACATAAACAGCCCCCTGGGTTTGAACCTATTGCAAATCAAATTCAAAATTAAAGGCGCTGAGTGTAAATAAATTCATTGCCTCTATGAGGTTTCTTATGTCCACACAAATAACTATATTAAGCATCGAAATCATTCTCGGGAGCCATTCCGACATCTATATAGCTCTCGCTATTAAAAGACGGCCACTCCTGAGCGTATACACGACCATGCATCAGTCCGTGTCATAACATTGTCCAGCTTAATTAACCAGTTCTGCAATATGGAAGGGAGAAATTAAAATAGGAACAAAAGTCTCTAAATATCCTCAGCCGAGACCATCTAGCTGGCAATTCCTCTCTCGTGTAGACATACCTCTTGCATTTCCCTCTGAGTCAAAGGATTTCTACATAACCAGAGCTCCCCCATTGCTCAAACACAGTTCCAAGCTATCCGATGCACTCTCCCAAGAGGCCCATTAATTCAAACAGCACTTCGCATCATTGCCTTGCTTGTTTAATTATTAATTTCATTCACAATGAAACACTCTAATAAACTGTTCAGGTACTTGCTTTCAGTAACTGTCACGACTGCTGGTCAGATCATCAACTGAAAAGGAGCCTTTGCTGTGTATCCAGAGATTGTGCCGCCAGTCTCACTTGTACAGTTCTGGATAAATTTCCTTCAGCCCTCTCAATGCTTGCGCCGGGGAGTCATAGGATAACCATTTTTCCTCATGCCTGACCATTAGAATAGCAGGGTATTTAACCCTGAATGCCTTAGCTGCAGCCACTAACTTAGAGACCAGCGGGTGAAGTTCTTGCCATCGCATTCGCACAGAATGTGGGAGATCCTGCGTAATACGGATTTTTCTGCCCTCCCATGTTACCTCATTTATTTCTTTAAATTTAGACAATATATGCTGTTTGTCCAAGAAATTTAAGAGTTTAAATATTATTGGTCTGGGTGGCTGGCCAGAGGTTGGTGGAGGACGCAGAGCTCGATGGGCTCTTTCGATTATATATTCTCCTCTGTGCAGTGGTGGCCCGGCTATTTTAAAGCAGAGCTTTTGTAGAAATAGTATAGCTGTGTTCCCTTCTTCTCTGTCCGGAATCCCGATAACAATTAAGTTGTTTCTCCTGCTGCGTCCCTCCAGGTCCTCCAATTTCTCTTCTAATTTCTTTATTCTTCGTGTGACATTCACATTCTCCAGATCATTTTTATCTTGTTTCTTCTATAGGGAGGCTATTCGAATTTTGGAGTCTCCGACTTTCCTTGTTAGGGAAACAACTGAGGTTTGGATTCTTTGAAGATCCTCTGATATGGTAACGATCGCTGTTTGTAGCGGTTGCATGACTTCTAGGAATTTCTCCTCTGAGAGGGCTGCTGCTACTTCGGGCATTTCCGGTAGGGTAGCGGCTTGTTGTTTAGGCCGTTTCGCGGCCTTGCCCTTTTCTGGAGTAAGCGGTGGAGAGTGCCTTGGTGGCGCTTTTTTCATTTAAACATCCATTTTGAACTTCAGCTAGAGTTTCCAAAGTAGGTAGGCTCACTATCTGTACAGTAATTAAGATGATTGAGCTTATAATTATAAATATTTGCCAGAAAATCTGTGAGTATAGAACAGAGCTCCGGGGAACTGCTGCTTCAGCTTAGGCTGCCATCACGTGACCCCCTGCTGCTAGCTGCATAATCGAGCAGACCTGATAGATCATAAGGCCTTTATCTGCTGGAAATTTCATTATGTTCCATATGCATGGAGAGTATGGACTGGATTCTCCAATTTACAGTGTTTAATTTGTATCCCTTCAGTTTGAAGGATTTTTTGAGTATACTCAGGTGTCTGTCCCTGTCTTCTTGATTTGCATCAGATAGCCTTCCACTGTACTGTAGGTCTTTGGTGTGTGAAGGATAAAAACTTGAGCTGTGAAGGTACTGCATCTCTCTGTAGGTTTCCTATATAAACATGTTGGCAATTTTTGCATTTGTTAGTGTGACTGTGATATCTAGGAAGTGGAAACATTCTGTAGAGAAGTTTACATGACATTGTATTGAAGGACAGGCCTTACTGAAGTCATCACAAATATATTCTTAGTTCTTCCTCTCCTGTTGTCCATGTTATAAAACTATTGTCAATGTATCTGTAATATTGTAAATGTTTTTGGTGTTCTGAATGGAGGAATGTTTCTTTACGTTCTGGTATGAAGAGATGTGCCTCCAGAGGCACCATCCTCATGCTCGTAGCTATCCCCATATTTTGTGGATAGATCGCGGTGTTCAAACTGAGGTAATTACACACTAGGTTGTTTTAAATAAGCTTAATGATCAGTTTTTGGTGGTAGCTGGCTGTCTGTGGGTGCTTTTTTGTAAATATTCATGGCATGTCACTGTGCCATCTTTGTGATGAATGTTGATGTAGAAGGGTTCAACAACAATGGTGACTAAAATGGTATTGTGGTAACTGATATTTTACAGTTTGTTTAGAATGTCTGTTGTGTCCTTAATGAAGCTGTTTGTGCTTTGTACTAAGGGTTTCAGTATGCCCCCTATTGATCCACAAAATTCCTGATAATGTGCCAGAAGGTAAGAGAAAAACTTGACATTTGTACCAACTTACCTTAGTTTGTTGAGTTGGAACCATAGATTTCAGGCATAAATGAGAGGCTATAAGTTGTGTGTTGATACGTCCCTCAGAGCCACTCATTGTCATAAACGAGTGGTTTCAGGTGTGTTTGTTGGGTGAGGAAACAGCAAAGCAAAGCTGAACTGTTGTTTTGCCCAATAGACACTGGTAAAATCAGACCTAAACTTCAACAAGTAGCTCCAAGGAATGAACTAATACATTATTGATCAAGGCAGTGCTGCCATTCAAAAAAAATCAAAACAAAATTGCCCTGAATGTGCTGATTTACTGGGCAACTGGATATGATACACTCTTCAGTAAATAAGAGAGTCACATGCACAGGTTAATAGAGTGTTGTGAATAGTCAGCAATACTCTCACAGCCTATATTATCAACGAGTCCTACACCAAGGAATTTGGAAAACTGCTTACATCCTTTCTATTGAATGGCAGAAAAGCAATAATATCTTTAAAGAAGCCAGTTCTAATGTACATGTAGCTGCCCTGTGGGCTACTCTGCCTTAAAGACTCCCTTGCTGCTTGAACATCAAAGGTGTTCACGACCACCAATGGAGCCAACACTGCTATATCAGTGACTGAATCAGAAATTGCCCAATCAATGTGCAGACTAGAAAAGACATGAGCTTTTACCTCTAAAGTACTGATTCAGGGGTGGAATTCTATGAGTATTATGCTTCATGTGCATGTCTGTGTGAAGTCATGAAACTTTACTATGCACAGCACTTTGAGTAGTTTCCCAGTTTCTTGTAGGGCCCCCCTTGCATTGTTCCTGCTGGGTGAATTGCCAACTTTGCTTTGCAAAACCATACATAATTGCACCTTATTGTCAGAAGTCATTGGTAAAGTGCCACTACTCGTAGTTTTGCTGTTTGAAGTAGCCCTTTCTAAAAAAACCTACATAAACTTCTCTTTATAAAAAAACAGCTTTAAACTAATAATCCAAGTAGTTCTGCCCCATCACCCAAGCCCTGTCAGTTTAGTCCCACACGCTACCACCCTCTAGCACCCTACCTCCCTCCTCCCCACCCAAAAAATTCCTGCAAGTTTAATTTACACGGTTTCATTATATGATACAAGCGGAAAGTGTCAGCCTTAAGTTATTCTTTCTCCCATCCACATGGCATATCATGATAACTCTCACCCACCCACCCCTTCTGAGAGAAAACAAGTCAACATAGTCCCCAATCAACCCATCCTCTAGCACTGAACCTGCCTCCTCTCTCAAACCCCTGATAGTAAAAAAATATGTAAAAGAAAACAGAGAACCATCCAGGGTGGGGCAGTCGGGCTTACTGCACAGTGTCCTGCAACACAATTAATGAATAATGATGTCCTCACCTGTAGTAATACCTGCTTGACTGACAATAACACAAGTGTTAAGAACTATACAAAGAGATCCTAAGGGATTGCACTTGATAAACTTAAACATACACCATTGGAAACATATTAAATTATACATAAATAAAACTGTGAAGAAACTACATAGTGTACTTACAGATAAACACAAGGCTAACCTAATGAAATGCCAAGAATTATGAAAGAATCAGATTTAAAATAAAATATCAAATGAAGACTGGACAGGAATGCATAAGACATTATAGATATCTAGTCCTAATTAAAACTGGACCCAAAATTGTTTTAGAATATGGAGGGTAACAACGTATTTGTCTGTACAAAATGCAAAAAGCAGAATGCTGACTTCTTGCATATCATAACACAGAGTATCATATTCCTAACCCGTCTTGCAACCCTATCACTTCCTGCAACCTAACACTTTCTGTCACCACTCCTATATCACCCCCTTGCTGAGTACCTTATCACAATACCTCCCATCAGTCTCTCTCTCTATGTATCATTGTCTAGAAATGTGTCAGTCCGTATACTGTTAAGCTACTTCCTGATGTATGTACCCTGTTGTATTACTTATTGTTCCCACTCCACTTCCCCCAGGACGTACTGTGAGACAAGCTTTTGTTGGTCAGTGTAACCTTCCTGGTGAAACATGCCAATAAATAAATATTGCCCAGTAATCATTCTGGAGCAGAAATTTTATTAAGCTACATTGGATAGCCACATTCCTGCTTAAGAAAACCCTAGTTTATGCATGTTGGGTATCACATCTGATAATAATCTTTCCATTCCCTTAAAAAATATATGAACAGCATCCACCAAGGCAAAAAAGTAATTCTTCCACATTAGGAGAGTGAAGAGCCTCCAGTGTATGCAAAATGGGTCAACAGAAGAGAGTGTAATACTCTACAGATGTTCTATTACCACTAAGAATCTCACTGCCACTGTGATTCCTGGGGTCAAAACAGTTCTTCTAATGCCTGCAAATCCTCCCCACCCACTCCACACTGCTGCTCTGGAAGAAGTCAGCACCAAGCCCTGCAGAGTTTCTCCAGTCACTCCCCCAGCTCCATGACATGGCTAGAGGACTCTTCCAGCTGAAGCCATGCCTCCAAGTCATCTCTATCACTAATCTGCAGATAAGCCTTCTATCCATCTGTAGCGCACCACTCCTTAAAACCAGACTTCCTAAGTGTCCCTTTACTTTGCATCCTCTGTGCAAAAGGCCACAGTGCACAGGGCATCAATGATTAGGAGTTTGCCAGGAGTCATTCATGAGTCAGTCATCAGCTGGTCATGCTGCCCTCCCATTGAGTTAATTGATCCTCCCTCCTCAAGCCTCTTTTTGGATAGCCCTGCATTGGCATGTCTCGTGCTACTCTACCTACGTCTACTCAGCTGTGTTTTTTCCCCTATGTGTGTACTTTATTTGATACTGTGCCTGCTGCCTCTCTCTGGACTGCTCTTATTTTAATTTGCTTATCTGGTCAATCTCATAGTCCAACTTTAACAATGTCTATAGTTCCTGTATTCTAGCTACACCTTGTCTGGGTATACCCTAATTTTTAGTGTGGAGTGCTTAATTTTGTGTATCACTGTCCAGGTCAATTGTTTATGTCAGCTACTGGCTGTCACCTAGTGGTACCTATTTAAGTAAAATCAATCCTGTTTGATTGATGCACCCTGTCTGGATATTCCCTATTTTCAGTGCTTGTACTACAGTTTTAAATGAGCCATTGCCCTGTTCAGCCTGTTCATTTTGTCTAGTTAGCCTGCATTTTCTAGCCAGATGCTACATTGCTGGTGTGCTATTTAGCCTCTGTTACTAGCTTTGTTGATTAAATTTATTTCCTCTGTCTGAGAATAATGCATCCAGCCTCCTTGCTCTGACTTCTCCTTTTTCCTCTTCTACTCCTGTCCCCACTCTCTCCCTCCCCTCTTCGCCCACCATTCTCCCTTCCACCTCTCTTTCTATTCTGGTCTCCTTTCCTTCCATCCCAAAACTTTGAGTTCCTCCACCCTACTGCCCTTTCCTTTTTATCTCCCTCCATTTCTTCCCCTGTCCTATGGGGGCACAAGTCCCAGTTCATCCTCCTGCTCCTTCTAGCTGGTGATGTTGAAATTAACCCAAGCCCCTCTCTCCCTGCTCCTTTCCTTTCCTCTATTTTCAAAGGCCTTGGCATTTTCCATATTAACACTAGCAGCCTTCTCCCTTAAATTGATCTTCTCAATGTCTGGATCTCTACGTACTTTCCCAATCTCCTCTGCATTTCATAACCTTGGCTTGCCTCTAGAACACCTGAGTCTAGCTTAGCACCCCCTGCCTACCACTTCTTCATGCAGGACCATGGCAAATGGGGTGGTGGTGTTGTCTTCTATGTCTGCCAGAACCTGTCCTGCTCTGTAGATCTTAGAGAGTCACTACCCTTCTCCCATGAGTTTCTTCTTGTTAAGCTTTCCTTTCCTTCCACCTTATCTATCTTCATGTGGGTCTTCTATGCCTCCCCTAAAATCTCTCACTTCTCTGGTTAACTTCTCTTTGCTCTTGCCTCCCACTCCTCTTCCTGTGAACTCATCCTCCTCAGGGAGTTCAACATCGACTGGCTCTCCCCAGCTTCCAGGATGACCTCTCACAGGACTGAGCCCCTAAATCTCACCCAACTTATTACTGAACTCACCCAGCTCAATCCTCACTCTTCTAACCACACCCTTCTTGACTGGGTTCTTTCTGCCTCACCCCGACTGTATTGTTGCAGCTGGTATTCTGCTGGATGCCTTCAAAAGACAACTGTATGTCTTTCTGTGTTAGGAAAGTTTGGATCCCTCAGTCCTTCCCCAAATACATTTAGTCTAGATCCCTTCAGTCTTAACATTAGCACCCTTCTAAATGATCTTGCTGCAACTGACTGAACCTCCATCCTCTCCACCTTTGACATTGATGTGGCCCTCTCTTTCTATTCCATACCATATTTACTCACATCTGGGAGAAACATGCCCACCTCAGAAATTGCAGAGTTAAAGGATCCCACCACCCCTTTATCACATTTGACCTCACTTGTCTGATGCAGCTCCTGTGATGAAGCTTGGGCCTGCTTCAAATTATCGTGTTCCCTGCCTGACTTTCTGGCCTACAGGAATCTCAGAAATTTCTGCATGAAGGCTGTATGTACTGCTAAATCATTCAATCTTAAAGCCATCCCCTAGAATAACCATAACTCCTCAGCAAAACTCTGGAAGGTTATTCCATCTCTTTTTGACCCCCCTGCCCAGTCTTCATTCGCAGTTTGCATGGTAAATGGTTCACCTGTTTCAGACCATCCTTCTGTTGCTGCTCACTTTAATAACTTGTTTACTACTTATGCCCATCCCTATATCCACCTCCCTTCCCCGTACCTCTGCCCTAACCTCTCTTCCATCTTCCACTCTGCCCCACCCATTCTAGGGATTTCACTTCGCCCTGTAACTCCTCAGGAAACTTTTGCTCACATGCCTTTCCAGTATAAAAAATTAAAAAAAAGTAAACTGATACTCTGCTTGCCCTTGGCCAGGCTCCCTCCCCGTCTTCACCAACCTGGGTGGCACTCCTCTTGAAGTTGTTATCTCCTATAAGTACCTTGGAGTGTGGCTAGATAGCAGGCTTGCCTTCTCTGCCCACTTTGATGCCATCCACTCCAAGCTCCACCCCAAACCTGGTGCTATGTACTGCAACAAGGACTGCATTTCTCCCCTGGTCCACTGAGAACTGGTAACCAAAATTGTTCTCCCAGTGTTCGACTATGCAGATGTGGTCTACCACACTGCCACCTTCTCTTCCCTCACCAAACTGGACCCCTCTGCAATGCCTTTGGTCATTTTGCTACTAAAGCCCCCTCTTGAGCTCACTACTGCTCCCCTTACTCCTCCCTATCCATCCCCCCTTCCCCTCATGTTGCCAGTCCCACTGTGCATCCTTCATCTCCAAATATTGATTCAGGTCCCTTCCTCCATACCTCTCTTCACTTCTCTCTCCCATCCCCTATGTCTCCTACTCTCATGGCTCCAGTGACTCTCACACCTTCTTCCTTCCCTACCCATAATCCTTACCTGGGCAGTCTGCTTTCTTATACCACCTTCCCTTCCTCAGGAACTTGCACCCTTCTGCTCTCCATCTCTCCCCATCACCCCTCTTCTATAGACACCAGCTAAAGCTTCTCACTGCCCCGCCTTGCTCCTGTCAGTCCTCCACCTGACCCTTTTCTGCTAGGCCCTGCCATATACCTATATGCATTGTACTCACCTGAATACTTTTGCTGCTAAAACTAGACTCTTTCCAATAGCTATTGCAGTTTCATTTTGCTACCTGCACTGTCTACTTTATTTGCACATACATGCTGCTCAGTGTTCTACTGTATGGTTCTATAACTGTTATTAGTGTTTACAGTACTAGGCACTTTACTTTGTACCTTTATTATTGTAGCCATATTTGTTGTAATACCGTAATCCTCTTTGCCTTTCCTCTGGGATGCACCTGGAAATGAGCCTTGGCTCAGTGTGCCTTTCCCAGTTACCAATTTTCAAATAAATATATAAGGGGAAAATACATTATTTAAAGACATTTGGAACACAGCTATTGATAAGTTATCCAGATAGAAATACATATGGGCCAAACAGTATGGATACTGTTTGCATCAAGATGTTCATTTGAAACAGGATACCCACACTTGCAGTAAATGTATAAGCCATTATCTTTAGTAGTCTGTCTTTGTGTGTCTCAGTATATAAATGTTCTGTATGTTGGCAAAGGCCTTGTCACATGTTACAAGATAGATTTTGACTTATGTTTGATAATATTACACATTATCGTGTTAAAGTCGTTTATTGTTAATGTTCTTCAAATCTTAATTATTTGCAACTAAAAGTAGGTGAATTACGTGATGAAAGTAATTTACTCAATCCTGTTATTCTTGTATATTATATCTGTGGAAAGCAATACATGTTTGATTCAGGAAAAAAGGCTTTCAGAACATGTTGGGTCATATCCTCACCCCTAGCCACTCTCCCAATCCATAGGCATGGCCTAAATACCAAGAGATTACATTGAAAAATATCTTTAATTCCCTATCCTCCCACATACACACATATCAAGACATCAAACAACAGAGACACATGTACACACACCTCTCCTAAATCTTCATAATTTATTTTAAAGTAAAACACATAGATATATCTTTCAATACAAACAAGCAAAACATCCTAAAGTTACATGGACTGTACTAAACACTTTAAAACCAACAATTGAAATACAGCTTTTCAAACATGTTAATTCAAATATAGACAAAAAAAGCAAAATCTATTAAAACTACAAGAATGAGAACCAAATGTATTTGCATTTATTTATTTAGTTGTTTATTCATTTATTATGTTATGGAAGACCAAGTCTACCAAGTTACATACAACAGCAGAACAAGTTACATTCAACAGCAGGCCAATACAATAAATAACAGACCCCTACAATAAGAAGCAGGTATAACAAGAATTATCATTTTATAAAGAGTAGTGAGTTAACAACAGATTTTCACAATTGCAGGTGGCATCAACAAGGGGTGCAGACTAATGCAACTGGCATACATGGCCCAAGTACAAATGCAGTGTAGATTCTGGAAGAGGTGGGCACTGACTTGGGCCTTAAAAAGGGTGAAGTGGGGAAGAGTGGTTATGACTGTGGGCAGAGAATTCCAGACTTTGACTGCTCTAGTTGAAAAGGAGCATTGGCCAAGAGTAGTTCTAAAGTTCTGGAGGAGTTTTTGATCCACTATTGATGTTTGCTCATGATCAGTGTGAAGAGGTTGCAGACATCCAGTGGCATTTGACCAAGAAGTGACCTTTTGCATAGAAGGGTCCTTTGAGGTTAATTTGGAAGTGGAAGGGAAGTCAGTTGTTGGAAAAGTATACTGTAGGTCACAGTGGTGGGAATCTGGTCTCATGTTGAGAATAAATCTGCAGGCTCAGTTGAATGCTACTGAGATTGTTTTCAGTATGATGCTATTGGCTGCAGAGTAGATGACTGCATCATAGTCAATCCCCAAGATGATGAGGCTGGATACTAGGAGTTTTTTACTTCAGGGGTGAGGCTGTGTTTGTTTCTGTATAGCAAGCCAAGGTATTGGTGGATATGTATGACCAAGGAGTCAGCATGAGATGTGAAGGATAGGGTTGCATCAGGTTGTTGCCCATGTACTTGAAGATTTGGACTTGTTCAATGGGGTTCCGAGCTGACATTGTGATGTGCAGTTCGGGGTCACCTTTAATGCTCCCAAACAGAAGAGATTTGGTTTTCTTGGCAATAAGAACCAGACTATTAGATGTAAACCAGTTGCAGATCTTGCCGAAGTCAGATTGTAAGTTGCAGTTCTGTGTCTCCATATTACGGTGTGAGGCGAAGATAACCGTGTCATTGGCATGCAGTTGTGTTTTGGAGTGGACACAAATTTTTGGGACCTTGTTGATGAACATACTAAATAGCAGGGGGGCTGAGGACTTGAGCCTTGTTATAGTGCAGTGGTTAGAGGTTGCAAGCTGGAGAATACCTCTTCACATCTAGCCTTTTGTGATCTGTGGGCTAAGTAGTCAATAACCACACTGTGGCTTCATCTGATTTTCCTAACTCCCAGAGCTCTATGATTAGGAGGTTATGACTAACTAGATCATGATTAACTAAGTCAAAGTCCTTGGAGAGGTCAAGAAAAGTTGTGTTAACATAATCACCTTTGTCTTGAACCTTGTAGAGTGCTTCAGATGGCTCAATTAAGGTAGTTGTCTTGCTGTGCAGCTTTCCAAAACCGTGTTGTTCAGCAGTGAGGAGGCTGTGATCCATGACGTAGCACACCAGTTGGTTGCTGGCAATATTTTCTAAGGCCTTGGAGAGTGGGGAGACAATAGAGATTGGCCTCTAGTTAGAGACCATCATGCTGTCACTGGATTTAAGGACTAGACTGGGACTACTGTACATTGCATTTCCAGATGTTGGGAAGGGAGACAAATTGAAAGAAAAGGTTAAATTTTTTTTGAATAGGTGGGGCCAGTTCCTCAATGTCCATTTTTAATATCTTCATGTCCAAGGAGTTGGGTCCAATTCTTATTTTGGTTGTTGAGCTTAGCATGTATTTTTTAACTGTTTGGTGCTCACCCACTTAAAATAGAATTTGGGCCTATTTGTGCTGGAGGAGATTGGGAGACTAAAGGTGACAGGTGTGGTAGGCTGGGTACCAGTGGGCAGGTCTTTGCCCATGTTCATGAAGAGTGAGTTAAATCCTCATGATGGTTTGAGGCTCAGTGGTGTTCACTCTGTTGACATTAAGGACGTTGGAAACAAAGTGGCCTTTCCATCCTAGAACGTCATTGATAGATTCCCATAGACTTCTAGGATTGTTAGTAGATTAAAGGATTTTAGTTTTGCAGATTCACTTTTGTATTTACAAATGGCAGATTTACTTTGGGTTCTTAGCTCTTTGTACTGCTATAGAGCCTGATGAGAGCCCGATTTTTTGTACGAGGCCCACAATTTGTCCCACCCACTGATTAGTGTCTCTTCAAACTCACTTCTTTCTTAATGGAGCAAAGTGGTCACATCCAGTTTGGAATGTCTGTGAGAATAAGTCAAAGGCAAAGCTGATGTTAGGAATGCAGCCCAGGTATTGCCAATCAATGTCATGAAGGTAGTTTTGAGGATCAGTGAGTCTCCCTCTCTTTAGGCAGTAGGTGTAGATGAATTTTGGAAGAGGTCTCAGTTTTCTGGTGGACCTGGATCAGTAGCTAGGAGAATGATCACTAGATCTGGTAGTACCTCTACATGAGGGAGCCTTTCAGGGTGGGAGGCCTGGATCCAGTCCATGAGTGTTTCTGTTGATTTTTTGTAGTTGACACAAGTAATGGACTTGACCATCTTGTTGAAGTAGAGGTCAGCCAGTTTGTTTTTATACCACCTGGCATGTGTGAGAGTCAGTTGATGTTAAGATTGTGAAGGATGAGCTTTTGGGTGATGACAGATGTGTTTGGTTCCTCTACCCAGGGGTTCCACCAGACTGAGTGAGCAGGTAGCCAGAAGGTTGGCTGCCTCCTCTAATCCTCTTCAGGTGGTGCTGCGCAATGCCAGGTTGATTAGGAACAAGACTGGCATTTTTGCGACTTGATTTCCTCTGTCAACCTGGCTTGCATCATGGAAACCTGGCTGGGTGACAATGCTGGTCCTGTTTTAGAGGCTGCCATTTCCACCGGGTACTCCATGGAACACAGCCCCAGGAAGGATCTTGGGGGGGGGAGTGGCCATCATTTTTAGAGCCAGCCTGGGCTTCTCAGTGCACCCAGTTGGTAATACCAGGTCTTTTGAGTGTGTTGCCGTTCATGGAAGTCCAGGAGCAGGTTGCAGGATTCTCCTCATTTACCACCCTCCAGGGTCGGGAGGAGAATTCCTGCAGGAGGTAGTGGACTTCGTCATCGACTGGGTGTTGAAGTCTCCCAGGTGTTTAATCCTGGGGGATTTCAATGTGTGGGTCGACTATGAATACTCTCAATTTTGTTCGCCCTCCTCCAGTTGATGTCTTCACTGGGCCTGGCACAAGCAGTTGCTTCTATGACCCATCAGCATGGCCACACACCTGATCTGGTCTTCCATCTGGGTCTTGGGGTTGATAACCTCAGGAGTGATTGGGTCTTCTGGTCCGATCATTGCACCATGGAGTTCACGTTTGGGGTCCCCCTGATGGTTCTTCCCCTGTGGAGATGGTCAGCTACTGCCCTTTAAGGGGCTTGCACCCAGAAGAACTTTTGGCACTGGCTGACCTATCTAGAGTTGAGGCAGCCTGTGTGATTGGCACCAGTGAGGCGGTGGCCACCTAAAATAAGGTGGCGGCTGATGCACTGGATGCCATCACACTGTTTCATATATGATCCAGATCCTCTCACGTGAGATCCCTCTGGTTTGATGGGGATCTCAAGGTGCTGAAGATCAAGGGTCGGAAGTTGGAGCACAACTGGTGGAAGACCTGGCTGGAGGTCGACAGACTGGTACTGCGTGCTCACTATGGTGAATATCAGGAGGCAATCTCCTGTAAAAAGGCAGAATTCCTATCCATGAAGATTGCAGCAGGGAGGAACAGACCTTTTCAGCTTTTTCAGACTGTGCATAGGCTTCTCCATCCTGCCTGTCTACAGCTAAAGAAGACTTTTTCATCCACCTTGTGTGAAGAGGTTGCTCTGTTCTTCTCTGACAAAGTGTCATCTCTCTAGTCAGGAATTCTGTTAGGGAGGCTTATGCCTCGCAGTGGTTGGACTAGTAGGAGCAGAGGCACTCTGCCTGTCTGGGAGGAGTTTAGGCCAGGGGGGTGTCTGAGGTGACTGAGATGATCTTAGAGTTAAAGCACACATTCTGTGAACTGGACCCAGCCCCAATGCATTTCTTAATGGGATGCACTGAGGCTGTTGGCCCAGTGTTCGCCGGGATCACCAGGTGCTCGATGGTGGAGGGGGTATTCCCAGTGGCATTGAAAGAAGCTTTAGTGAGACCCCTTCTTAAGAAGTCTTCTCTCAACCCAGACGTCCTGGCAAATTACCATCCAATCTCCAACCTGCCTTTCTTGAGCAAGGTTGTGGAGAAATTAGTGGCACAACTGCTCGAGGATTGCCTCATGTCCTTCGACATCTATGATCCATTTCAGTTGGGTTTTCGGGCCAGGCATAGTACAGAAACAGCTCTAGCTAGAGTGCATAATGATCTACTCAGGGCCAGAGATAGAGGAGACAGGTCAGTTCTTGTGCTCCTTGATCTCTCATAAGCATTTGACAGCGTGGAACATGTCATGCTTCTTGATCGGCTCTGTGAGTTCTGTGGACTCGCCGGGGTTGTCATCAGATGGATTGAGTCCTATTTCTCTGATAGGGTACAATGGGTGGTGATGGGGAATTTCTCCTCCTCCTCAATGCCCCTATCGTGGAGTTCCACAGGGCTCGATCTTGTCGCCGATGCTGTTCGCAGTGTACATGCTACCCCTGGGAGAGATCATTCAACAATGCAGCATGGCGTTTCACTGCTATGCAGATGACACCCAGCTGTGTTCATCATTTGCACCCGGACCATCTGATGCTGTTGACATGCTGAACACCTGTCTGGCTAAAATCAAGGACTGGATAGCTTCCAGCTGGCTGAGACTAAACCCAGATAAGACAGAGGTGCTAGTGATCAAGCCAGGTCACGGGCGTGATGGGTTGCAACCTGGAGCGAACACAGGTCTTTTCCTTGGGTCTTTTCCATTGGTTGCTTCCTCAAGGGTGCAAAATCTAGGTGTGATCCTAGATAGCAGGCTGACCTTTGAAGATCAAGTGTTATCTGTGGTCAAGAGTGGTTTATACCACTTGCGGAACATCACCAGGATCAAGCCCCTCATTCAGCCTGAGGATCTGCCAACTTTGGTACATGCCTTTGTTACCTCTAGGCTTGACTAGTGTAATACTCTTTACTTCGGGATCACAGGAGAGACCCTCCACAGGCTGCGTCTGGTGCAGAATACAGCAGCCCGGTTGCTGATGGGTCTGTCTAGATCTTGTTATGTGACCCCGGTTCTGGGTGCTCTGTACTAGCTGTCAGGTGGAGGGTCCTTTTCAAGGTGGGCATGCTCACCTATAAGGCCCTGTACAGGAGGGGCCTCCTGGATGTTCCCAGGGTTCAGCTTAAGACATCTGGTGATCGAGCTTTCAGTGTCTGTGCCGACCCTGTGGAACACGTTTCCAACTGCAGTCCAGGAGGCCCCTTCAATTGGTGTTTTCAAACAGAAGTTAAAGGCACACCTCTTCAGTCTGACCTATATAGAATAATCAAGATTATCAGATAAATTTATTATTGGAATTTTGATTTTATTTAGTAGTTATTTATTGAATTTTTATTAATTACTTTAGCTGTAATTCTTTGTCAGGCACCCAGAGCATCCGGGATTGGGTGCCATAAAAATAAAATTTGCCTTGCCTTGCCTTTCATGTCATCTGTTCAGGCAACTGATATGACCAAGAAGGAGTCTAGACCACAGTCAACCATGTTAGTGTGAATATAGATGAAAGCCACAGTTAGGTTCTTGCTTTCATTTCCAAGTCCAGTGTTGGCTGCTAAGAACTTGCAGGATGGGTCAGTGTCCTTGGTAGTGAGCAGTGAGGCCTGTATGTGGCCTTTGATGTACCGAATACATCTTCCACCCTGCTTACCTGCAGGATCATGTCTAAAGTGGGTGTAAGAGGGAAGTGCTGCCTTATTGTCTAAAATCCTCATAGTCATCCAGGTTTTTTGTTACTGCTACCACTTCAGGGTCATTGGACAGGATTAAGGCTTCAGATTCTGAGAACTTGGGAATCAGGCTGCAGATGTTGATATGTAGGCAGTCAATAAATCATCTGTAGGTGCTTTATAAGGGTGGAGTGGTGTTAGAAGGCACTGGGCCAGGGTTAGGTTGAATAGTGCCCAATAACAGTAGGATGTAGAAGGTAACATTTTGCACAGCTGCCAGGGAGTACATGGCATTCAGTTTCCTCTGTTTCTTGCTGGGGGCTTTCTTTTGGTTAGGCCTTATGCCATTGATAATATCCTTCAGCTTAGAAACTCTTGAGTATGGGGCCATAGAGATAATGTCCCATGGTTGCCATTATGGGGAGTTTGGTTACTTGCCCAGAAGAGGAGGTTGGCCAGTGACAGCTAAAAGCTGAGGATGTACGTTACCTAGTGACTGATGAAGACATATAGCTATAGGTCTCCCATAGCTGTGGGGGGGGGGGCAGAGATGGGGATGTGTAATAGGAAAATACATAGAGAGAAATAAGAGGCCTAGAGGGATGATATTTCAGCAGTTGCAGTGACTTATGGCTAACCCCATAAAAAACTCCCAGCCAGTATTTTTAAACACATTAAGAGTGACATGAGTTCATCTTTTGACAACTATGAATGAGTATTTTGAAGAAGAAATTAGCGCACCAAATAAAGCATATATTAGTAGCTGCAGACCCACACTGTGTTCTTTGCCAAATAAATACTGGCTAATCATTGCTAAAAAACTCAAACACCTGTCGTCAATTGATTATCCTGCCATTAATCGATGTATCCATTTCAAATCATCAAACTAAAGAAAAAAATGAAATAACATTATGCCAGTTTTACTACCCAAATGTATCTCATACAATGAAAATAGAAATGTGTATTATACAGTAGTTAAAAAAAATGATATCTGATGAGATAATAAACCCCTCACTCTTTGGGTTTGTGGCTGATTATTTTATCAGACCATCCCCCTCAATGGAAGTGTTTTTTTGTACACCTTACTTTCCCATCATTCATAGATCTCATCATACGTAGATACGTAAGAGGTGATGGCAGAAAAAGACTTGGGGCCTGTTTTTCAAAAGTTGACACAGTGCTTACGTCAAGCCTTGCATCAATCCCATAGTCTGGTGCAGCTGTTCCAAACTCCTTTGACACAACTATGCCCACTTTTAGTACATCGGGCACAGTTGTGACAGTGTCCACACTTTACAGCAGCCTGCACCAAACAGTTTGTGCAAGCCCCATAAAAAGGATCCCCTGAATGGCTTAAGTTTGACCGGGGGTGGGGGGAGCTGGTCTAACTTGCAGTATTTGGAGCACACGAATGAAAATCCCAATCAGCGCTGAGACAATGATGAAAGCCCCCTGCACCATATGATTGGCATACCAGAGGCTTGCAGAATTTTCATGGTTTTTGAAATTTGGGCTTTGAAGTCCATCCACTCTTCCCTAAACTTATTAGTTGTAGATCCTTTAGCCCACCTTTCGAGGAAGCAGTATAGCGCAGTGGGTTAAGGCTTTGAGCTGTATATCTGGATACCTGGATTTGAATCCCACAGCCACCTAGGTGCATATCGTGTGATCCTGAGCAAGTCACTTAACTTCCTTGTGTTCCCAGGTTGCATCTGGAAACAAGCTTCAGCTCAGTGTGCTACTCCTGGTTAAACAATGTTCCCTTTTACAGATCTAATTTACTGCCCTCTCCATGTCCCCTTTCACAGCCACCACACTCCTGAATCTGTCTTATTTTACCCTTAAACCAGTCACAGTCCTTTCCTCCTTTCCTCCCTTCAGTAGCCTATTTGAGTGACCCACCACCCTCTCTGTGAAGAAGAACATCCTAACATCCTTCTTACACCTTCCAGCCCAGTCTTACATAGAAACATAGAAGATGACGGCAGATAGGGACCGCAAGGCCCATCCAGTCTACCCATTTCTTTTCTACCTTATGAATGTGCCATCGGCCTTTGCTCTGTCAATGGTCTATCTATTCATACTCATCTGTATTGCTCCCTTATGTCTATCCCATGCCTGTTTGAATCCCAGCACTGTATTCCTATCCACCACTTCCTGAGGTAGGCCGTTCTATGCATCCACCACCCTTTCTGTGAAAAAGAACTTCCTCACATTCCCCCTTAATCGGCCTCCCTCTAATCTCATGCTGCGTCCTCTTGTCCTGTTAATTTTCTTATATTGAAACATGTTAAACTCTTTCACCTTGTTAATGCCCTTAAGGTGTTTGAATGTTTCAATCATATCACCTCTCTCCCTCCTTTGCTCTAGGGTATACATATTGAGCTCCGTTAATCTGTCCTCATATGTTTTATAATGCAGTCCCTGCAACATTTTAGTTGCCCTTCTCTGGGCTGCCTCAATTTGGTTAATGTTCTTGTGAAGGTGCGGCCTCCTGTACTGCATGCAGTACTCCAGATGGGGCCTAACCAGTGTCTTGTAAAGAGAGAGTATTACCTCCCTTTTCCGACTTGTGATACCCCTACTAATACACCCCAACATCCCCCTAGCTGTACCTACTGCTTTAGTGGTCTGCTTGAATGATTTCAGGTCATCAGTGATAATGATGCCCAAGTCATTTTCTTCCATTGTGACTGCCAGCAACTCCCCTCCCAGCCTATAGGTGGCGTCAGGATTTCTTTTCCTTATGTGCATGATCTTGCACTTCTTTGCATTAAACCTCAGTTGCCATTCTTCATACCATTTTGCTAGTTTATCCAGATCTCTTCTCATTCTGCCCATCCCATCTGGATCATCTAATCTGTTGCAGATCTTGGTGTCATCTGCAAACAGACAAACCTTACCCTCCAGTCCAACTGCAATGTCACTAATGAAGATATTGAAGAGGACTGGCCCCAGGACTGATCCCTGAGGTACCCCACTTGTGACTTGCATCTCTTCTGACTGTATACCATATTGCTGTCGGATAGAAGGGCCACCTGCTGGTACACCCTCAGGAATTTTTCTTGGTGGTGTGTTACTTCCGACCTCTGAATGGGTGCGTAACCTAGGGGTTATCTTGGATGACAAGCTGACACTACAGTCACAGGTGTCAGCAGTCATCAAGACTTCCTTTTACCATCTTAGGAATATCGCTGGAGTGAAATGCCTTGTTCCGTCTGACATGTTACCTACATTGGTCCATGCCTTTGTGTCCTCACATTTGGACTACTGCAACTCCCTGTATTTTGGGATTTCTGGGGTTGAAATCTGCCACCTTCAGCTAGTGCAGAATGCGGCAGCCCAGGTTTTGACTGGGACAAGTAGGTCCTGTCATATTACCCCGGTGCTGCGCGATCTGCACTGGCTTCCTTCTCGGTGGCGAATACCTGTAAAGTCTGTTTACTGACTTTCAAAGCCCTACATGATTAGGGTCCGACCTATCTGAAAGACCTTCTGGCTCTTTACTGCCCAGGCCAATTGCTACGCTTGGCCAAGGAGGGGTTGTTAGAGATTCCAAGAGTGAGTCTAAAATCATCTGGTTGTAGAGTTTTTTCCTTTGCTGCTCCCACTTTTTGGAATTCTCTGCCTCGCCAGTTACGGGAGTGCACCTCCATGGAGGAATTTAAGAGGGGCCTAAAAACTTATTATTATCAAATTGCTTTTTCAGAATTTTGACTATGTTTTAGTGGCTGATTAGACTGTAGTTTTACCTGTGTTTTATATTAAATTATAATGCTTGATTTGTATTACCTGTTTGTACAGCTCCTTGAAAATTGAAAGGAGCTTTAAAAATCAAATTTATATTATTATAGTATTACCACCATTCTTTGTTTTCTGCCCGTCACCCAGTTTGTCACCTAGTTGACCAACTTCTGACTCACCCCGAGCCTACCCAGCTTATTAATCAATCTTCTATGTGGAACAGTATCGAAAACCTTGCTGGAGTCAAGGTAGGTGACATCAACTGCTCCCCCTTGGTCCACCACTCTGGTTACCCAGTCAAAGAAATCTATGAGATTAGTTTGACAGGACCTTCCTTTTGTAAACCCATGCTGTCTTGGATCCTGTACTCCTATTGATTCCAGGTGTTGCACTATCCTTTCCTTAAGGAGTGCCTCCATAATCTTGCCCACTACTGAGGTAAGACTGACTGTTCTGTAGTTCCCTGCCTTCTCCCTGCTACCACTCTTATGGAGCAGGATCACATGAGCCCTTCTCAAGTCTTCTGGAACTTCTCCTGTGCTCAGATACTCACTAAACAGTTCTGATAATGGTTCTTCTAGTTCCACCCTTTGCTCCTTTAGTACCCTGGGATGTATGCCATCAGGTCCCATTGCCTTGTCCACCCTGAGCTTATTGAGCTCTTGTAGGACCCTTTCTTTTGTGAAGAGACTAGTGTGCACCTCCCTGCTCCCTGTGTCCATGGTGCTGAGCTGTGGACCCTGCCCTACCTTCTCTTCAGTAAATACTGAGCAGAAGTATATATTTAGGATAGATGCTTTTACATGGTCCTCCTCCTCCTCACATGCCCCCTTATCCCCTTTGATCTTAGCAATACCCCCTCTGGACTTTCTCCTTTCACTAATGTATCTATAGAAAGTCTTGTCACCTTCTTTTATTGTTTGTGCTAGTGTTTCCTTGGTTTGGGCCTTTTCCTGCATTACTGCCTTCCCTGCTTCCCTTAGGGAAGTTTGGTATGCCTCCCTATCGTCATCCTGCTGCGTTCCTTATATTTCCTGAAGGCCAGACTTTTGGCTCTGACCTTTTCTGCTACTGTTTTTGAGAACCAAAGTGGTTTCCTTCTTCTTTTGCACTTCCTTTTCTCTCTAACACCATGGGATGTTGCTTCAAGTATTGCATTCTTAATGCATGCCCACTTTGCCTGTACCCACTCACCTCGCCTGTATTTCTTTTTGCCAGGGCTAGCTTAACTCTGTTGACCATCTTATCAAAGTCAGCCCCTCTGAAGTCCCAACTTTTTGCCTTGGAATGGTATGATTTAGTTCTAGTGGCCAAATTGAACCATACCATGTGATGGTCACTGGCCCCCAGGTGACCTTCAACCTGGAGATCGGTGATCCTTTCCCTGTTAGTCTGTACTAGATCTAGGATAGCTCTGTCTCTTGTGGGTTGTTGTACCAGTTGCTTTAGGCCCTCTCTCTGCAGGGAATCCACCATGTGTCTAGTTCTGGCAGCTGTTCCTGCTGGTATTGATCAACCTGTATCTGGCATGTTGAAGTCTCCCATTATCAGAACCTCCAGCTAGCTATCATGTTTTGTATATCTTCTAATAGTAATGCATCTGTGTCCTCCCCTGGTCTCGAGGTCTGTAGACAACTCCAGTTCATATGGCTGTCCCATTTCCTGTTTCCGGGGTGACCCACGGTTCTTCAGGCTCCTTATGTGTATTCCAAATTTCTGTAGTTTTGATATTTTCATTGACATAAAGGGTCACTCCACCCCCCTCTTTTGCACCTCGATCTCTTCTGAACAGTACATAGCCAAGTACCGAAGTCTCCCAAGTGTGGTTACTGGTAAACCATGACTTGCTAATGGCTACTATGTCCAGTTTAGCCTCTGTCATTATTGCCTACAGGTCTGGGATCTTGTTTCCTAGACTGCGAGCATTTGTGTACATGATTTTCCATTGGCCAGATTTTGGTGTTAGTTGTTGGGTGAGGTCTGGCATTTCCCCTGTGTGTCGTATAGGAAGCCAGACCTTTTTTCTTACCTGATGATGCAAATGAACTACAAACATGCTGAACTCCTGTTTAACCACTAGCTGAGAGGGTAGGGGTGTTCTTCCCATTCGACATATGGAGTGCTGCACCCCTTTCCCCATTTGCTAGTTTAAATATTCTGCAAAGACATCAAACTTCTGCCCCAATGCACTGACTCCCTCCTTAGTCAGATGCAGTCCCTCAAATTTAAAGAACTTTCGCTCCCAAAACTGTTGCAAGTTCCCTACAAATTTGTGTCCTTTTTCCTGACACCAACCCTTGAGCCACATGTTTAACTCCCCTATCTCCCCTTCTCTGACCTTCCGTCCATCTGCCCCCCCTCTCCCAGACTGGCAGGATCTCAGAGAAGGAGATGCCAGATGAAATGGATAATAATTTGTCACCCAGCCAGGTCAAGTGTTCCTTGGTCTCCACAACTGACCAGCTGGTGAGATCATTAGTCCCTATGTGAACCAGGATGTCAATGTTTTCTCCTGCTTCCTGAACAATTTTAGCAGTGTGGTCAGTGTCTCTCCACGCTGATGTACCTGGAAGGCATCTGGTCATTACCCCTGGCTGGAGATACGTATCCACTCCCCGAATCATGGAGTCTCCTATGATCAGAAGTGTTTTGGATTTCCTTTTTGATTTTTTTGTTTTGGTTCTTGTTTTGGGTGAGTTTTGTTTTGCTAGCTCCTGTGCTGCAGTGTCCTGCTCTGCTCTGCAGTGTCCTCTGCCCCTTTGTTTGATTTCGGAGATAGAGGCAGATACCCATTTGTAGTTTTTATATGGTTTGTGGAGATGATATGTTGGAGAGCACCCAGTGATGGGGCACCTGATTTGCCCCTCCTAACCTCCTGCCAACCTCCCAGACCAAATACCCTTTGCGGTCAAGGTGCTTCTGTTGGATGTTGGAGAAATGGTGGGTAGTTATTATAATATATTTCCTCTTCAGTCACATCCCTTTGCTACTGAGTTTCTCTGCATATTGAACTTTTCCAGCCTATTCAGTTTATGGCATATCCTTCAGAAATTCATACATGATCAACTTAATGCTGCATCATTAGTGATTTGATCCTATAGTACAATGTACTCCAAGTGTAAGCCACTGCTGTTTACTGTCCATATACAACAACATTACAAGAGTGTGTTCTTCCAATGTACTGTCAGCTCTTGGCTGTTAAAGATAAAATATATTTTACCCCATGATGAGTCCTCTAAATAGGTCAAGAAAAAAGTTGATTGGCAGTAACCTAGCAGAGTTTGATAGTGTTTGCTCTGGCTTAATAATGGGGCAAAAGGGAAAGTGTATTAGTCCAAATAGTGAGTAGCACTTTAAAAAAAAAAGAAGAACATTTTGAAGAATATAAGACATCTGTAGGTCTCAAGTACAGTAAATGGTGAGTGCACTTTTAAAATAATATTTCAGTTCTTGCAAATCTAAATGCATTATACTAACAGTAAATATTTTTTTTAATTAAGATTAAGATGTTCATTTTACTATTAGAGCTCAGTAAATAACTTTTATTTCTTCTAATAGTCAAACACAGAGCATGACTATCATTAAAAATACCACCAAAAGCTTAATCTGAATCAATGTTAGTTGGCATTCATCCGTATCCCCCTCCTCTGGGTCAAGCCTGAAAATAGGCAGAATTTATCTAGTGCACTTACCCGGTCAACAAAAACTAAATAAATAAATATATATACCTCTCCCCAACTCTTGAAATTTTGGAGCTACAGTACTATTACATTAACACTGGTATTGCTGCCCACTTAGTAGAAATGTAGTTCATTGTGTATTTATAGAAGTTTGTTGCCAAGATTTCAGTGTAGAAACTAAAGTACAGTATGTGCAAGAAAATAATGGCAGCACATTTATAGCAAAAATTATATTTAATATTTTTGCTGTTGAACTGTGTTTATTTTCTACTGTTCGCTAAACTGGATGTGGCATTTCATGTTTTATGAACAACAAGCCATTTAACAATAATAAAGCCGAAGGAAAACGAGCACACTGATAATGCAAACGTAAAGGCAAAGCTCTATTCAGCAAAAGAATCCTGTTTCCTGGTCTGTGCTGGGATAATTTCATGGGTGACACACCTATATGGATCAATAAAGAAAGCCAATGTACGTTTTGCAATTAGCTGTAGCGTGATAACCGAAGAACACTGCTTTTTGAGACAGGCCATCACTCCTCTCTGTTAGACAAATACACATGAACTTTAACTGCAAAAAAGAGAGCTCAAGTATTATTATTGTAGTTCACTCAAGAGGAAGATCTGATTTGCACATTCATACCTGTGAAAGAAAAATACTGATCCCCTTTTACTAATTAGATATTCTCTTTTTTATATGGGTTTCATTCAAGACTTTGTTAAAAAATAAGAATTTCCTTTTATTCTGGGGTTTCACTACAGTGAGGCTGTCAGATTATAAGTGTGAGGTGGTCAATGTCTGAAGGCAGTGTCAGGCAGGTAGATGGTAAATGGTTTTGGGTGTGTGCAGCCATGCAGTCAGTTCTCAGAGCAGTGCATGTTCAGTAAAAACATTCAGCCCTAGTTTTATTGTCATAATGAAGATACCTAGAAAATAATGTATGGGCAGCAATACACAACAAGACTATGTTTCCATTGCACAATGAGAAGATATCATAGACCTCAAGAGCGAAGCTCGAGAGTTCTCTATGATGCCATCATCCCTCAAGATGGAAACATCAGCCTTGTTATGTATGGTTTCCTGTACATTACTTTGTATAGTATATGTTTACTTTAATTAATGTGCCTTCTGTCCAACTCTGTGTTAAACTGTGGTCAAAAACATAGAAAACAGCAAACGATAGAATAATATTAAAAACATTTAATGTGATTTAAGTATAGTAATAGCTATATGAACTGACAACATTTCTAGTAGTTAGTCTTTTAACAAAACAGTTCACTTGGTGTGCTTTCAGCACTGCTGACATGTTATTTATGAAGAATCCATAGTGTAGGTCAGCATGATGAATCTTAACCCTTAGGCTGCAGGAAGATCTAGAACGCATAGGTTTTTAGGACAAGATATCTTGTTGGTGGCAGCCTAAGGGTTAATAGACACAAGATCCTATGCTGTTGTACCACATGCGTCACATTGCTACTGTGGTACAACAGAATTGTGATACCACTACTGTGATACAGCAGCACTTGGAAGCGAATTGATCCCCATACACAACATTGAGCCATATACGATACATTATTAGTATCATACATGTCCAAATATAAACAAGTAAAATGACTGTTTGTGTGTCATCCCCTCTCTTCCAGTCTTACTACTATTGAATCTTTTTTGGTATGTTTCTTTCCTGTACAGAAAGTAATACTTGATGTGATTAACGGTATAGTTATGGGGAGTGCATTTTCTCTTTTTTGGTGTAAAGATTCACAAATGCATATGTGAACAATGTAATAGAAAACTGTTTATATGCTGTCTTTATCTTTAAAGTCTAGCACCATCTAGTGTAAAAAGAAATAAAAGATACATCTCATATTCCATCATATATCTGCTTATGTATTAAGCAAAGGGTCCCTGATGTTTTATTAATAAATGCACTAAACTCATAATCAGATGGTTGCAAGTTTTAATCTCAACCTGGACAACTTTGCCATCCAGTTTAATGTAGTAGGTAAATGAGAATGCTAGACCTCAGGCTAAACAGGGCCTCATTTTAAGCAAATCAGCTTTGATTAATTGAAATAGCCACAATTAAAAAAAATATTTTAAAGCACTACCTGTAAGCTTATAGAAACACAATTTGAACACATTAAAATTACTAAACAACTTAATTCAGATTAATTGAAATACCCACAATAAATAATTTTAAAGCACCAATCAAAGATTCATACAAACACAATTTTAACATGTAAGAATTACTGATCAACTTGATTCAGGCTAATTGAAATGCCAACAATAAATAATATTTTAAAGCACAAGTAATACGCTCATAGAAATAAGTTATGCACATTAGAATTCCCAAAAAACTCAACTCATATTAACTGAAATATCCACAATAAATAATCAAGTACTAATTAAGGGCTCACAGAAATATAATTTGAGATTATAAGAGGTATTGAAAAAAGAAGAGCTAAATAACCAAAATTTGTATAAGAAACGTTGGACTACAAACCAGCAAATATACAGTCTATAACTCGGCAAGTGGCATGCCCAGCTCTGGAAACAGAAGACTGGAAGGTCTTGGGCTCCAGCCTAACATGGGTATTTGGAGTTATACCCTTGACTGACACTAGTGTAGTACAAGGTGGGTACTGCACTGCTGAGGTGCCATTCATCAGATAAGATGATAAACTGAAGTCTTTTTTGTCCATCTCTGGTCACTGGGTGAAAGTCAAACATCCCATGGCACTTACTGAAGAAGAGTAGGATCTGTTTGGTATCCTGTGAAAAGGGCAACTGAAAATGAGTGGCTCAGATAAGAGTGACTCAGTTTCAGCACCCATTATGTGAGCTACCCTGAAAGGGTAGCAAGGCGAGAACAGCAGGGCAAACAGAAGAGGATGGATGATTGGGAAGGTATGTGGGAGGTAGTGCAGCATGAGGCTGCTGAGCTGGCCTTTTGGTGTGGTGGTGAGGGTGGCTGGCTACAGTGGGGAGGGTGCAGGGTTTGGGGCTGGGAAGGGATACAGTTTGTGGTGTTTTATGTGCTGGAGGAATTTTATTTTTTTACAAGTTTCTCCCCCTCCCTGACATGCACCCCCTCCAGTAGTTGAGAATCCATTGTAAGGTTGGTTTGGAGAGCAAAGCCCCCGTCACAAGGGGGGGTGGTAAATATATTTGTTTTTGACAGTGTTGCCTCCCTGGGAGGGTACATTGCCATTTTGGTTTTTGGGTGATGTACACTCGCTATAAGGGCGATCTCTATTTGGTAATCACCATTATGACATATAACTGACATTTTTAGAAATGAAATATCAACAAAACATAGATATAATAGCAGTGTCATGTACAAATAATATATAACAAAAAACAGTGTCAAATGAAAACGAAAAGCAACATAATTCAAATAAGAACTACAACTCCCAGCCTAAAAGAAATGAAGAAAAGAAAATAAAAAATAACCATGCATAGATAATGAGTACAGTCTCCGCTGTCTATTGGTCCTCAAGTCAGCCATTCAAACCTTTATATACATTAATAAAAAGATCTCAGATTGGAGAACTCAGTATTCTTAATCCCTCACCATAGATGACTCATTCTGGATCTGTTCCAACAAAACTGTCAGTGGGATGCATTTCTTTCTGGAAAACAAACTGGTACCTTGTCTGCCAGATGCACCGCTTAATACGAGCAAACAGCAGTAGTAGTGTACTATGTGCCTTTTTATTCCAGGCTCCACTAGTATCATCCAAAATAAATATTTTATAAGTTACAGTTTTCATTTCAGGAAATGAATAGATGATTGCTAATAATGGCTAGAATGTCCTAATATACATACAGGTGAAGAAGAGGTACTCCATGTCTTCACTGGCCTGGCATCAATCTTGTCTCAGACAGTCTCACTCTTCCACACTGTTATGTTTGGCATTGTCATTGACTTTTCACCTGCCTTGGTCATATGCTCAGCCACAGCACGCTGCACATCTTTGGAGGAACTCTTCCATCAAGTTCACTGCTTTGTAAGTGTATTTGGGGTCACACCAGGCAATGCATCAAAAGCAGGGTCAACAAAGAAATATTTTGCAATGGCATGTTTATATAATAGCTTCCCAGGGTTGCCCCTCAGCATTTTAACTTTTAGATGCCAGCATTTCAGTTTCTGAAGACAACATGATATGGGGTGCCTTGAGAAAGAAGGGACCTGTAACATTCCATAGTTTACCCTGTTCCCAAACTTTTAACAGAAGACCACTAACCGCCTGAAAAAGAGTCAAGTCTGGACTCAGATTCCCAAGAATTATTGGGTGAATGTTAACAAATAAAAAGACACTAGTGAAAAAACACAGGATTGGTCATGTGTACTCCCTCATCATCCTTTACCTCTGTATAAGCATCTCCTCTCTTAATGGGGTTTGATCTACTTCCCACAATAAACAAAACAAAATACTGTATAGTTTAGTTTCCATACTAGTTGGTGGGAAGGAAGAAGCTAGTGTACAAAATAAAGAAATCAGGTAGGTTTCAGCCATATACACTCTTTTACACTTAGACATGTGCCAACTGCACCATTTTGACACTTGAGCAGCTGTTGTTTTTAACCATAAATCCTGGTTATGAGTAGGGTTGGCAGTTTTCGATTTTTATTTTTATATAATTTCAATGGAAAATATCAACTTTTATTTTTAAACCTTTTTTCCAAGTTTTATCGATTTAAACGTTACCAGTTGCACGAAATTATGGGTTTTTAAGCATTTATTTCGATTTGTATCAATTTAATTTTCACTGTTGCAGTTAATGACAGCAAATGCTGAGGATTTACAAACTGATGAAAGCACAAATTGTTATCTTCACATGTCAAAATAGCAAAAGAACTTACTTTTTCTATACGTAAATTTAGATTATTATCGCTGGAAATATTTTTTCATCTATTTGTGTGTGTGCAGTGAAATCAACATTTATCTACATTTACCTATTTAAATCTAATACTGCCAAGCCTAGTTATGAGCTGCTTAATCCAAGGCACCAAACTATTGCCCCAGAATCTGAATGGGACCAAGAGTAACGGCTAAACTGCCAGTAAAAAAAGATGAAAAAACACTGTCTCTCCCCCGTAGGTCCACAATAGTCGGTCAATCTGATCTTCTCATATCGGTAACCTAAAATGTGGAATGCCCTACCATCCAAAATGCCTCCTCACTCACAATCCTTTCTTCACTCCGACACAATTGTACCTCCCAAGTCTGCACCTGCCCCTAATTTCTGTCCCTTATTTCTCACCTCCTCTATTCTTGGGAACCCTTCTGTAGCAGCTCAACTGCTTAGAATTGCTTATTTTACATAAGTTGTGGCTAACAATCGTGACAGGGTGCCTTGCCATAACATGTCACTTGTATCCATTGGATACGCTACTTCTCTGTCCCATATTGTGATGATTCGCTTACTACAGTGTGAAACTCATCTTTCTTGCTGCATGATTAATCCCCCCATTGCTGTACCTTGTAACTGTTGTGTACTATTATTCTAATGATGTATCTGTGCAGTTGTGCTGCAAATGTACTGTGCAAATGCTGTATCAATTGTTGTTGTTGAATTGTATTCCCCCTTACTCCCCCCCCCCCCAGGACACATCTGGAAACAAATGATGTTGCTCAGTATGCCTTTCTGGTGAAACTTTAAAATACATAAAAATAAAGCAGTGGACATCTGTGAGCTTGGAATCCAATATCAGTCCTGAGCTTTTACAAATGTTCAGCTTGGAGCCTGACACTGTGAAAAAAGCTTTAAGCTGTACTAAGGCTCTAAGCACAGAGGCCTTATCCTCACTAATAAACAGATGTCTGCATAAGCCAGTGATTCATGTAGCACCTCCCCTAGCATTGTCTGTATCCCATGTATAGTAGGGTATTGAGGAATAATGCAAAGTACAGAGTTCAAGACAAGTAAATACAGGACTGGGCTCAGAGGGCAACCCTATCTTACCCCAGCTCTTCAGGCATATTCATGCCCCTTTATACAATTTACTGTTGGTAAAACACGCCATACATCATACAAAAATGCAAAAATGACATCCATGAAACAAACTGCTGAGGATACCATATACAGTACATAACACTTCAACTATAAAGTCATGATTTGCTCTGTCAAAGGTCTTTTTCTGGTCCAAGGCCTGGAAGATGCCCTCAGACTTATTGTGTTTCCCTTTATCATCAGCTCTTTAATCAAAATGAAATTTTTTTGTATTTACCTACCTGGTAACACACAAGTTTAAGCAGGAAGGATAAAAGTGGATGCTGCTTCTCTCAGTCTTTTCCCCAGGGTTTTTTAGAACAATGCTAAGATCAGCATTTAATTGTCTAAGGAGTCTCAAACTGCGAAAATCTCTCTTATTTCTCTTTCTGCAAAAGAACCCAAATGTCCTGCAGGAACATGATCCTGGCGGTGCTGTTCATCAGTGTTTCATTAAACAAATCCGTTATATGTCCTACTAATTCTTGCTGAAAAATTTTATAAAATTCATTAGGAATCCCATTACTTCTTGGAGCAGTTTTGGTGTTTAAAGACTTAAACACCTCCTACCTATTAATGGTTGCCTCCATTTTCTACTTAATAGGTTCTAAAAAGTCTGAAAGTTGAAGAGAGTTCAAAAGAGGGGTACAGGCTCCTTATTTCAGTACATTACTCCTGAAAGTCTTAAAACATACCTATCCACAGTTTCAGAAATCCCTAAAGGGGTACTGCACTCATTCCCAAATTCATCCTTTAACTGAGCAACACTTCTTTTTTCCACCCTACTTTTATAATCCTCAAATGGATTGGTATGTGCCCTTTGCCCTTGTGTCCCAAACCTTTGCTCTTGCAAGACAGATGACATCCTCTGATATTGACGATATCTCATTTCCTGTTTTACTGTTTTAATCTGTGTGGAGTAGCTATGAGTTGTTTATTTTGCTAACGTTAACAGCCTCTGCAATAGGTTTCCTAAGTGGAGATATTTAAAGTACTCAGTACCCTTTTTCTTCCCAGAAAAAGAAACACATGTAGACCGAACTTCAGATTTTATATATTTCTACCATTGTGTCAAGGTGTCATACATATCCATTGTAGTATGTTTGGCAATAAGTAACTGTCTCAGTTGTTGTGTTTTTTTCTAATAGCTTATTTCATATTGGGAGTCCCATCATCTATACACAATCTAAATATACCCTCAGACTGAGGTGACATGAGGTATACAGTGCCTTTAATCATGTCCACTAAAAATAGACTTTAAACTCATAACCCATTCCTCCTATTTTGTAGTTCCTGCCTGATGGAGAGTAGACGACATACATTAATCCTTCATAGAAAAACTTTAAAAAATAATTACAAACACCCTTAAATTGTAGGTATTTACAGGTACCTTCCATATTATACTTAATTATTTCTAGGAAGTGTCTATCATGAGGCTGAGCCATCCTTGAACCTCGGTGCAATTAACTTTTTCCATCTTTGTTAATTTTTTTTTTGCTACTATCATTGATATATTAATAAAATGTGCCACATCTGAATTAATACTTTTATAACTACTGGATTGTAACCACAGTAAAATTCCACCTGAATCATGTGAGAAATCAATTTCCAGTGTCTTACCAATTGTATCATGATTTTTTCCAAGAAGGTAACTAAAAGGCAGTATGGCGCAGTGGTTTAAGGCTCTGAGCTGCAAATCTGGTGGCATCCAGCAGACTAGACCTGGGTTTGAATCCCACAGCTTCCACTTGCATACTGTGTGACCCTGAGCAAGTCACTTAACTTCCCTGTGCTCCTGTAAAAAAGTTTTCAGCTTAGTGTCCTGGTTAAACAACTAAATAAATAAAATTTAAACAGTCTACAAATATATATGCTTTAAGGTTCTGGAGCTGACCAAACATCTAGGACAATGTTCAGAAATGATTGCACTAAATTTATATAATCCTGAAGGGGTCTAACAGATTTTATGTAGTAGATTAAACTGTATCCATTTAAATCTGATAGATTTCGATACCATACATGGATATGACATTGCTGCCAACCATTTTTCTGGTTTTATATCAACACCCAATTCTCTCTCCCAAGACTCCTTCAGTCCAACAGCTGGCCATTGCATACTAGCACACAGTACGAGAAGATATCAATGTTTTTAAAAAACTCCACTAAAATCTGGAATGAACTGAATGCAATTTTGAGTTTAAAAATCTAAGATCTCAGAATATATGTTAATTTATAACAGTGTCTTTTTACAATAGCTCAGTTCAAACTCCATCTAGAAAATTTGGCATTCTAAAGGAATACAGAGTTTAGGTGATTTAGTTAGTAGTAGAAGCATGTTAAGTTTTGAGAAATAAAAAAAAATAAATCTAAACAATAATGCATAAATGCTTTATTTACAAATTGAGGAATATATTAGAAAACACAGGAGTTTAAAAGAAGAAATATCATTTACTCCTCTGGAGGAGTGTTTTCTGCACACAGAAAACGCTAAACAAATAATTGGGAAATCCACATTGTGATTAAAGAGAAACAACAAGCACTCCTTGGATTGAAAGAGTCTTGGGAGAGAGGTGGGTGTTGAGATTAAATCAGAAAACTGGATGCCAGCAATGTCATATCCACATATTGTATCCAAATCTATTAGATTGAAATAGATACAGTTTAATCTGCTGCACAGAGTTAACAGTTTCCCTTAGGTCTACAGCACTTATTAGTCCCCACTATCTCCAGGTGAAACCCATTCCACTCCATACCCAGCCAGCCTGCTGTAAAGGTATCTCAACTGATCATTCTGAACTGGGCTGTGTCTGGTGCCCAGCTTTTCCAGAAGTCCACATTGGCATTTGAGTTGTAACTGAGCTTTTCCAAGTATAGGCACTAGGATGGATCAGCAAAGAAGAGATATTTTTGAACTTTATCTGGACAGCTGCACCTTGCTTCCACCATTATAGCTGTTCTCCCTGGTGGCTGTCAGACATTGCCATGTCAGCATCATCCTCCATCTAATAATCTCTCACCAGCAGTGCCCTTCGTTCTGAGGAAGCCTTGACAGTCTGTGAAGGTACATTAGCTTTCCCCACATCAGCATTCTTGTCCTTTTCTAGACTACTTGGGTTAAATTTTCAAAGGCTGACACAGGGCTTACATCAAGCCTTGCATAGAAACCATTTCTTTTTGTGCAGCTGTGCCAAACTCCTTTGCCACAACTGCACCCGATGTTATATTGTCGGGCACAGTTGCGACAATTTTCTCAGTTTACAGCAGCTTGCACCAAATAACATATATCTTCAATCTAAAGCCGTTATGGCTTATAATGCAGATGTAATGTTTGAGCCACAGCTTATGATCGAGGGCAGCTATTGTTAGAGGGTGGCTTTTAATAGATTGTCTGATTTATCACAATTGTTATTGATCTATGAAAGCCGTACCCTGTACATATTTCCTCTCTTGCTCGCTCTCTCTCTCTCTCTCTCTCTCTCTCTCTTCATAGCTGGCGGCAGCAACAGCAGCAAAAGTAAGCTCATACGAGCATGCTGTAAATTCACCACTTCTGACCGCTGAAGTGTCACTCTCCCCCTGTGAGAACTCTACAGATCCAACAAGGAAGAAATGAATGTTTAACAGGGACTGAAGGGAGTGAAGGCTTTAGCATAACTGAGGAGTGCGTGGAGTATCAAAAGACACCACAGTGGCAGCAACCATGTGGAGCTGCAGGAATAATGGGGGGTAGTATGTACAACAACAGATCACAGAGGGAGTGGGTAAGCCTGAACTCATTAAAGATTGAAGGTACAGAAACTAATATACCTAATACAAAAAGCAGCAACTGTGAGAATAAATAGAAAAAACTGCTGGAGTGCCAGAAAACTTACTACAAGGGGATAACCTATATATATATATATATATATATCAGAGAATTTATCATGATACTAGAGGTTCCAAACCCATAGTGGGATATCTCAGGTCCCAAATCTTGATCAACCAAAGTCAAACTGAATACTGACAAAATAGGCAAGGCAAGGCAAGACAATGCACATTTTATTTAAAAAATGCCCATTCCGGAGGCTCTGGGTGCCGAACAATCAAAAGATCAATATTATACACAATAGAATATAATATATAACAATATCTCAAACAAAACAAAAAGCATCTACAAAACAAACAAAATGTATATAAACATTAATTTAAACAATGACAACAAATATTGAAAAAGCAAGAGCTGACCTAAACAGAGATTATAAAAAGAAGCAGGGACTATACAGTTCAGTCTGGGAAGACCTGATTATACAAGAAGGCCTTGAGGTGGGCCTTAAATACCTCCACAGAAGGGGTCTCCCTAACAGCTGGAGTAAGCAAATTTCACAGGATGGGAGCGGTGACACTAAATGCTCTGTCGCCTGCTGTTCTTAACCTCGTCCTGGCAATTGGAAGAAGGCCCCTAGAGGAGGAGTGGAGGGAGCGGGTCGAGACAGCAGGAATGAGAAGATCCTTCAGGTAACCAGGACCCAGGCCATGTAGGGTCTTACAGAGTAAACCCACCTTAAAGAGGACCCTCCACCTAAAAGGCAGCCAGTGCAGTTGATCCAACACCGGGGTGATGTAACAATACTTAGACTGTCCTGTAAGCAGCCTTGCTGCCACATTCTGCACAAGTTGCAGTCGGCATAGGGTACCCCCAGAGGCCCCGAGATAGAGAGCATTACAGTAATCCATTCTGGATGTCACAAAGGCATGTACCAAGGTGGGGAGGTCCTGCAATGGTACTAGGGGCTTTATCCTGGCAGTATTCCTCAGATGATAAAATCTAGTAAGGACAGTGGAAGACACCTGAAACTCCAGTGTCAATCCACTGTCCAGAATAACACCCAGATCCCACACCCTAGAGGAGGCCTTCAATGGTACAGAGCAGAGAAAAAGTCCTGTCTCTGCACCAGAGGCCAACCTATCATGCACTCTGTTCGACTCCACCACCAGTACCTCTGTCTTATCGGGGTTCAGTCGTAACCAGCTGGAGGCCATCCAGTCACTGATTTCCGTGAGACAGCTATTAAGCACTTCCACTGCGTGAGATGTTCCGGGGCAAAGGAAAGATACAGCTGGCTATTATTGGCATAGCAATGAAAGTCCAGACTGTGCTTCTTAATGATCTGTCCCAGGGGGCAGCATATATACGTAGAACAACATCAGTGACAAGACCAAACCCTGGGGAACCTCGCTTAACAGGTGGCCAGGGGAGGAGGAGGAGGAGAAATTTCTCATCACTACCCTATGCCTCCTGTTAGATAGAAAAGACTCAAACCAGCAGATGATCATGCCAGCAAGTCCGCAGAATTCCCTTAGGTGGTCAGTCAGCACTCGATGGTCAACCGTATCAAATGCTGAAGAGAGATCAAGGAGAACAAGAATTGTCCCTTCCCCTCGAACTCTAGCCCTGAGAAGGTCATTATGCACCCGAACCAGTGCAATTTCTGTGCAGCAAGAATTAATAAAGAAACAAATGACACAGGGATTTAGAGATACTACATATCTTTGATCTAAAGTGGTCTATGTTCGAAGTTGGCTTTTACTAAACCTTTGGTTGTGAATGTGTGGCTTTAGATTGAGGGCAGCTAGTGATCAAGGGAGGCTTTATGTCGAAGGTATATGGTATTTGGTGCAAGCCCTGTAAAAAGGGTCCCTCAAATGTTGCACGTTAGAGCAGGGAAAATCTGGACTAATTTGCGGCATTTGACACTCAGCATTGAAAATCCAAATCACCGGCCGGGAGAATGTCACAAACCCTGTGTGCCAAACAATCAGTGCACCAGGGGCTTGCAGCATTCTTGCTGCTTTAAAAATCATATCCCTTGTATCAACCGTCTCCATTCAGTCAGAGTAACAGAATCAGGCTTCTCCTTTGGGATTCCAACTTGCACAACCTCCTATGCAGACTGCATTTTCTGTGTGAGGAATCACTCATCTGCTTCAGCTAGAAGTCACAGCAAATGCGCTTGTTTCTCTCTATAAACCAGTTCTAAGATGTCCACCACCTTCACAGGTATTGTTCCAGATATAGAGTGCAGGCCAGCAGATATATCAGTGTCCAACATAGCAGGACTTCTAGCAGAACTACAGGTAGCATATTCATTTCACGCCTCGTTCATTGTTATTGGGTTAGTAGCCTCCTCAGTCCTCTAGGTGGGGAAGAAAGCAGTCTCCTCCATCTGGATCATCATGTTGCTGTCCTCTCCGACCTCCAGCCCTCTAGCAGGAAACCAGCAGCACCCCCTACTGAAGAGAAGGGTAGTTTCTCCAGTGTCGTGACCAACATTCCCCAATCAATAAAACAGGTCTATGTTACTGACCCCTAGGACACACCTATAAACATGCTGTCACAGTTAAATTTACTGTTCCTGGTCAAAAATTACAAATACTGAAAATGAATAAATATACAGTGGCAGCCATGGATATGTCCTTGTATATCTAGATACAGTATACCTGGATATATCACAAGAAATACCAATTACTTCTATCAGATTCCTTGTGATATATCTAGGATGTATCTCTGAGTACCCTGTACAGCTTTTTATCCTGATGCATATGTAGGCAAAACATGGACAAGTCAGTTGTTTTGATATTACTCATGTCAGCTTGTATTCCTGTTGGAGTGCAAGTGAGAAATCAATCGATACACTCACTACACTGAACTCTGAAAAATACTGGCTTTACAATAGGCTACAGTAGAAACCAGAATGTTTATTTTGCAAAAACCTCTTACAAAAAACAAAAACAAAAAAACAGCTGAGTACCCAGGCAAACAGTCTGATGCTTTGCAATGTTTTGTTGTTTCTATTAAGTGGTAGCGTACTACCAAATGTCAGGGGCGTTTGCCTCATTACTTAGCAGTTTTTTATTTGGCAATGTTTTTTGCAAACAAAAAGCAGAGCTTTCTAAATATTATGAAGCAAGTCTGGTGTGCTGTGTGTGCTGATTACTTTCTCACTTTCTGATACTGCTGGTTTCTTCAGTTTACTCAGGGGCTTTACTTTTTAACGTGCTGTCCATTCTCATTAGTTGATTCCTGTTTAAGTACCTTCTTGTGTTGGCAGAGTTTGCCTGTGCCTACTTTTAGCATATGCAAAGCATGCTTGCACATAAGTCCCACATCTCTCTGGTGCCTTAATGTACTACTGTTGCCTAGTTATGTATTTGAGATTGTGCCCTTTGGGGTAGCTCTTTAAGATGCAGCTTCACATTTTCATGGAAGTCCAGTGACAGCAAGAAGTGTCATAGCAAAAGGTTCCAAAAAATAAACAAGGCAAATAGCCAGACACATACTGTGTGCAAGTAGGTTTGGGCCTAGTCAGTAGTAAGATAGAAGACCTTCAATGAACAACAAGGGCTGGAGTTTCAGCCATTCTGGGACTACGCCCAACTCCACAGCCACCAGTGTGGTACAAAATCTCTGTACTTGCAGATATTCCGATTTTCAGCCCATACTCCACATAGGTGGCAGGTGCAGCTGCAGAGGATGTTACACCTGGTCCAACCGGCCATTACATTCTGGCACAGCTGCACCACAAAATGGCCACAAGCTACTGTAAATCATGGAGCTGGCCATAACATGGCTCCATATTTGAAAATTCGGTGCATGCGGGAAAAACTGAAGTTCCACAAGTGAAGATGCACTTAGATCACTTTTTTCCAACAGCCTTACTAATTCCTGGATGTTCTGAAAATCCTGCCCTAGGTGTAGCCAAAGGTGGTGTTGGTAGTTTTGCAGATGGTACTGTCCCCTTGCTTAAAGGTAACCATACTAAAGCCCCAGCATAGTGTTTGGGGGGCACTGTGCTGTTGGAGGTGCCAGCTCTCAGATAAGACATAAAACTGAGTTCCTGTCTGTTTGTTCTGGTGGTTGTTCAGGTAGATATTAGACATCCTGTGACACTTCTTGAAAAGAGTAACTGGATTTGCCGGGTGCCCAGGTCAAGTTTCCCCCATTTGCTAAAAAACACCAGTAGCTTAACCTGATTCAGTATCAATCAGTTCACTTCTGTACCCCTCCTCCCCCTCCCTAGGAATGAAGCTAAAAACAGGAAGTATTTCCTATCTCCCCTTTCTTGGTTATCTATCAATCGATCAATCAGTCAATCAAGTCAATAAATTGTAGCAGCACTAATTAAATATAGAGAAAAACAAGCATAGTATTGAAGTCTGTGTAATAATGCTTGCGAGGCTTCCTCTGGATCAGGAACAGTTTTATTTTAAAGTCATTGTGGTAGAACTTACAGTGATTGGGATGTTTATGATATTCAATGTGGACTAAACAGGAAAAGGCACGTCATTTTTGGCCTTTGACCCTTGGTTCTTAACTAAAATACATTGTACACAAAAGAAAACTGCTGAAGTGAAGTCGTAGAAAAGCAAAACCAAAAATGAATAAAGACATAAATCGTATAACAAAATGCATTGTCATGTGGGATACATGGGTTGTCATGGGTGAATCAATTATTAAATAAAATAAAAAATGCCACGGCATCAGCAGCCCTAACCATGTGCAGTGAGGCTAGCGATAACAAATTGCTCATGCTGACAGAAACCCTGTTGAACTGTGAAGAAAACACTACATGCTCTTTTCGGCAAAGTTTAAAAAAAGAATCTAGTCTCCAGAAGTGAATTGTTCTCAACTGCTTCACTGGACAATGCTTGGGCAGTTGAAGCCAGGACGACAGCACAGCTTCCCTCATCTCAAAAAAGGAAAAAAAAATATGTTAGTACTATTTGAGAAGTGCTAAAGGAATATTCTAAAGCTAATCTAGTAATCCAGATACTGGATAGGGTCAAATAAAATCCCATAGCCCTTTATAATGGGCTATTACAAGGAACACATGGAAGCATTGTTTTTTGCCAGTGTTTGTTTTCTGCAAGCCAGCTTACAAAATGGAACTTGGCGGCTGTAGTTGGGTCAGGTAAGGGAGTATGAACTGTTAGTGCAAGAAACTGAAAAGACAAGCATTGCAGCTTACAACTTCAGCGACCCTGGGTTCCAGAATAAATCCAAATTATCACTGAACAGTCAGGGGGGAGGACAATAGAGCATCCCAGAGGGCGCTGAGGCAAGATGGACATCTAGTGATACTAGACATCTTGGGTATGATGGTGGTATATACTGAGGAAATGGAAGAAGGAATGGCAGCCTATTATAGGGCCATCAGTGCGGCCTTTGACCTTGTAGTGCTAGTCCATGTACATCCATTGGTTTCATGCCTTGGCTCACCATGGTTTGACGGTGAGCTAAGGGCGATGATAGCGACGATACAGAGGTTGGAGCAGCGTTGGAGGAGATCTGGGGCCCAGGAGGACAAACTGGCTTTGAATACTCACTACAGTGATATCAAGTTGCAATCTCTTGAAAGGGGGCAGAATTTCTCTCCATGGAGTTTGCCCTTGGGAGGAACCGACCAGCTCAGCTTTTTTTTAGGCTGTGGACAGGCTTTTGCATCTGGCTTGTCCGAAGCCCATGAAGGCTGTTTTATCCACTAAATGCAAGGAGTTTGCTTGGTTCTTCTCGGACAGTGTCCTCTGTCTGGGCTGAGATCTCTCCGGCTGATCAGTTAGTGCCCAGGAGTGTTCAATCTGGGAGTCACACATCAGTGGTCATGGGGAGAGTTTCGGTCAGTAACAATTGAGGAGGTTGTAAAGGTGATCTTAGAACTGCAACCAATGTATCAAGAGCTGGACCCAATACCAACGTGACTCTTGGTGAGTTGTGTTGGGCAGCTAGGCCCTGTGTTCACCATGGGATTATTTGGTGTTCCTTGCCAGAGGGGATCTTCCAATCAGCACTCTGTACAGAACAGACAGTTGGTAAGACCACATCTGAAGTACTGTGTACAGTTCTGGAGATTCCATCTCCGCAAAGACATTGACAGGGTGGATGCTGTCCAGAGGAGGGCAACCAAAATGATGCAGGATCTGCATCAGAAGGCATATGAAGAAAGACTAAAGGAACTAAAGATCTATAGCCTCAAGGAAAGGGGGGAGACGGGGGACATGATAGAAACTTTCAAATACCTCAAGGGAATCAACAAAGTCCAAGAGGGTAGCATCTTTCAGAAAAAGATATGTGCAAAAACAAGGGGATACAATTTGAAGATAGAGTGGGGATGGCTCAGAGGTAATGTGAGGAAGTATTTCTTCACAGAGAGGGTTGTGGATACATGGAACAGCCTTACTGAGGAGGTTGTAGAGCCAAAAACAGTGGGAGAATTCAAGAATGCATGGGACAGACATAAGGCAATTCTAGTGGGGGGTAGGAGAAAGTAGGATGTTGGTTAACTAGGATCTGCAGCTTATCCGTTAGGTAGGGAAATGGGCAGACTAGGTGGCCAAGTGGTCCTTATCTGCCATCAAATTCTATGCTTCTATGTAAAAAGTGCACTGGCAAAACCCCTTCTGAAAAAGCCAATGTTGTACTCGGATGTCCTGGTGAACTACCGGCCAATCTCTAACCTGCCTTCCTTAGGCAAGGTTATTGAGAAGGACTTTCTTTTTTTTTAATTACTATTTTCTAGCCCCCATGAGCACGTCATCATCAGGAGTGTCAATGAGGCTGGTCCCCACCTCTGCCACATTACCTGACTCGGGTCGACCCCCATGGAGCCTCTGCTCTACCCCCCCCCCCGGGCAGGGACGAGGTGGGGCGGGCTACATCCCATACAATCTGGTTTTGTCAGGGACCACGGAGTCAGGCAGGTGGGGACAATGAGAGGACTACCTCTAAGTTCCATCTCCCCGGAGCCTGTGGGGCATTTTCCCTGTTTGTGGGGGAGTGGCACGCACCCAGATGCCAAGACATCACCACCAACGTCACCACTCCCCATCCCTCGAAGTCAGTTCAATGCTTACTGTGCCCTCAGCTTCCTCCAGGGACCACTCAAATGCCAAACCATGATCCCACTCCCTCCCAAGAGAGGAGAGCTGTCCTCCGGATGCTCGATCCTCTCTCTCCCCCCTGCCGACGCCCGATGGACCGGGCTCATTCCTGAACCCAGGTCACAGGCTTGGCGCGAGGTGTGGCGTCCAGCCCCTCAACCCTCAGCACCACCGGGCCGGCTGAGAAGGTTGTTTTGTTGCATCGGGCAACACACTTGGCAACCTGTGACATTAATGAGCCTCTCCAGTTGGGATTTAGGTCAAAGTTCAGCATTGAGACTGCTTTGGTCAGGGTGTGTACTAACTTGCTCAGGGCAAGGGATAGAGGAGAGCAGTCAATTCATGTTCTTCTTGATTTGTCCTCAGCGTAGGGCACCATTGATTATAGACTTCTGTTTGATCGAATCAGGGAGTACGTGGTACTCACCAACAAAGTGATTAGCTGTTTTGACTCCTACCTCAGGGGCAGGTCACAGAGGGTTGTGATGGTTAGTTTTTCATCATGCCCTATTGACTTGTACTGTGGTGTACCCCAAGGGTCGGTCCTTTCACCCATGTTGTTTTTGGTGTATATACTACCCCTGGGTGGGATCATTAGGCAATGTTGAGTTGGGTTTTACAGTATGCTGACCACACGTCGACACCATCACAGTGAAGACCATCACAGTGACAGAATTCACCTGAAAACGTTGGGTTGCTGTGATGGTCCAAGCTAAAACAGGTGGTTCATCCCCCGGTGTTACGCCCCCTGCCTGAGACAACTCTGACTCAGAGTTGTATATTTAGAGACCAGGGGTGTGGGGGGTGAAGCCCCCAACATGGGTGGTTCAGGGGGACAGCCCCCAAAGAAAACATGCTGACATCCCTGACAGTGCAATGTCGACACTTGGAATTGTGGCTGTCGCTGTCGGGGGTGTCAGTAAAGTACATGTCGACTCGCGATAGGTAAACCGAGTTTCACTGCTATGCAGATGATACTCAGCTCTGTCATTTTGACTTCAGGTTCATGGAATGGTGGATGTGCTGATCCAGTATTTGGCTGAGATCCAGGACTGGATGTCATTGAGTTGGCTGAGACTCAACCTGGACAAAACTGAAGTACTAGTGAGTAAGCTGAGTAGGGGGGAAATGGCAGCATCTGAGAGGCAAATGGGGATATACCTCTGTACCTCCAGGCTTGGTGCTGCTGAAAAGGTGAAGAATCTGGGTGTCATCATGGACAAAGGGCTGACATTTAAGGCTCATTTGTCAGCAGTTGTCTGATTTTGCTTCTACCATCTGAGGAACATTAGCTAAATTTGTTCCCTTATCCCCACCCTGAGGATTTGCCCCTTCTAGTATATGCTTTGGTACATGGAGCCAGTATAGCGTAGTGGTTAAGGGCACTGAACTGGAAATCTGGAGACCTGGGTTTGAATCCCACCAGTTCCCACTTGCATGCTGTGTGACCCGGAGCAAGTCACTTAACTTCCTTGTGCTCCCAAGTCACACCTGGAAACAAGTTCTGGCTTAGTGTGCCTTTCCTGGAGAAACAATTCCCCCTTTCCATTTCCTTTAGTGACTTCATGACTCAATCACTGTGATGTCCTCTACCTTGGGAACAGTGGCAGTATGCTATGGCACATGCTGCTGCTGCAGAATGCAGCAGTGAGGTTGTTGACCAGCCTTCCGAAGATGAATGATATTACTCCGGCATTGCTGGAACTGCACTGGCTGCCAATCAAATGGCATATCTCCTATAAGGTTGGATTACTAACCTATAAGGCCCTACACAGTCTGCGTATGGGCTACCTATACAAGCTCCTTCATCATTACCTGCCTGCGTGCCCCCTCTGCTCCACTGAGGAGGGTCTTCTGATTGTTCCCAGGGCCAGACTCAAAATGTCGGGGGATAGGTCCTTTGAAGTAGCTGGGCCAGCATTATGGAACTTACTTCTGAGTCCTGAGGGAGGCCCCCTCAGTGGAAGTCTTTAAAAAGGGGTTAAAGACACATCTATTCTCAGGCTTTTAGTGTATGAAGTATGTTATTTATGAAGAAACTTATTTATTGTAGTGCAATCCTTCTGTTGGTTAATTTATTTTGGGATCATGGTTGTAATTTAGAATTTTTATTGTTTTTGTTTTATAATTATGTAACTGTGTTTTTTTTTAATGTCTGTGCTGTTTCCTCCTTTGTTCTGGTGCCCTGGGCCTACAGGGAAGGGTGCTATAAATAAATAAAGCTACTACTCCTCCTCTTCTGGGGAGTGATGTAGGTGTTGTTACTTGACTGTGACATGGTTGGCCACAGGTGGTAGGGCAGCAACCATGGGCTGCTTAGAGGAGGTGGAGGATGCATGATGTGCACTCTACTGCAAGTACACTTGGCATGCTTGCAGAGAAACAAGAACAAAAACTCCTGGTGCATGACAGAATTACTACAGGCATTCTTGGGCCCCACCAGTACTGACAACCCACCTCCCACTTGGAAAAGACTTCCTGCAGAGGAAGCCATGATGGATTGGTGAGGGTAAGTATCAGAAATGGAGATGGATGGGGTTGGGTGCTGGTCAGGCAGAGATAGTCAGCACTGGAGACAAGAGTTAGGAAACAATATACTGTATAAATAGAGGGAGGATACACTGCCCAGACATGGATACATCGACATGATGTGAGAGCTGAGAGTGCTGAAGACAGCAGTGTTCCAGCCAGTATTTTGCTGGAGTAAATGTTGCACTAAGGCAGGGGACATCTTTGTTAACATCACCCATGCACTGCCCTCTAGCATGTGATTTTACACTATATGTCCAGAAGCACCATTAATCATATGCCTCCTAGGGACATTTTTGATACCTCCACCCTCTGAGTAAAAACTGCTTAGCAGCAGTACAGTGAGTGGTAGTTTTGGCTACAGAGGTCATGGGGATGGGAGAATGAGAATCCTAATTCCTTCTGTGATTGGTGGTGATGGCGGGAGCCACTATAGCATGACTTTCTGAGTGGATTGAGGTGAATCAGTGCCACACAGAACAGATGTCCTGAATCATTGCTTTCTTATAGCATGCCCTATGCATATCCTAAGGTAGACAATCAAATACTGTAGTGGGACAAGTCTATTAATTTAAATCACATAACCAAGACAAGCACCAAATGTGGAAATATGTTTAAGCATGTGACTGGATAACTGTAATAACAATTAAGAATTAGAACATGGCTAGAGAGTGGGACATCCTTAGTTACTCTAACCCTAGGGGGTCATGAAGAATGAGGTAAAGCCAAGTACCCTATGCCCCAAGGATTAGATAGGTGAAGATAACCAAATCCCTAGAGTGCCTTAATGCTAGCGTTAAACTGAACTGTTTTATATTCTTTTAAACAAATGTTTTCAGTTTAAATTCTAACTGTATTATTGTACATAAATGTTTTCAGCATTTAAAAACTGCTAACATTAAATGTTTAAAACCAGTATGTTTTGAGCAGTCACATTTAACTTAAGTACATTCTGGGCTCAATTTTTAAAGAGCCCTGTGATCACCACAATTTGTGGTGATTGTGGAAGAGTAAAATTCCCCCCCCCAACATTTATTTGTTTCATGAGTTCCCTTATAGGAATGATAATGATCCTCCAATGTACATCTGTTTATGTGTCCATGTCTTTAGTGAATTAAATGTGTGTTCGTTGGGCTGGCCACCCATTTTGTTATAACTGTATGTTCGTCCCCTGTCTGTTACTGTGAATCTTTCCCTTCTGTACATTGAGATTTCATTGTCATCTCCGTAATAAAGGAAACATAGCGGTAAGCTACTAACATTAGGATTAAAATAATATTTTGCCACATTGAGAATTAAAGCCCTTTTATTTTAAAAGATTAGTTTGCAGAAACATTTTTTGTCTTTCCCTATACTTATAGAACTGGGCTTCAGTATTTTATATTAGTACTTGTAAGCAGTATCCCTATTTTGTTTTCCCCTTCCTTTCTTTTGGTGCTAGTTGTAGAAAGACATAAACCCTAATAAAATGTAAACTGAAGAGGGCATTAAACAAGTTTAATGAAGTCCAGTTATTAGGGTTTTAAACCCTGTTAAAGAGCCTATGCTTTAAACCCTTTACAGTTCCCTTTTAATTGTATGCCAAGTTAAAAGTGGAATATAGGCAATACATTTAATTCATATATTCCCTGGAGTTGTTTCTCCTTGCGCGCTTGAGAAATCATTGCTTTCTTTTGAATTTGTAGGCAAAACCTTCACGTTAAAACAAGCAGCTTGAATGTAAATTGGGTTAAAATCACCCCTGCATACCTGAAGATTGAAATTTAGGAGCTATAACCTTCATAGAGACAGCTTGAAGAAACAAGGAAGTTTGTAGGGAGAAGCTGGTGTACTGTGGTGTTCATCTGCCTCCCTATGCATTCAACAAGCTCCATAGGGACTGGCCGGCCTTTCTGTAGCTAGTTTTATGGGCTGGCTTAAAGGGGCAGTACCTGTTTTTGCTGCTTAAGCTCTAAAATCATTAAAAGGAACTGTTTATTGTTAAGCAACTCTAGAAAAAGCTTTTATACATTAATGAAAAGATTGTAATGTTGTAAATAAAATGAAACATGCTGTATTTAAAAGATTTTTGAACCAGAAGAGACTTAAGGGGAAGAGTTGGGCAAGCACATGACTTATGAATTGTATAAAAATGCTGTGCTCCCAACTCAAGTCAGTCAGTTGGTTCTGAGAAGTCAGACCTGGAAGTGCTGTTTGTAAGCCTCCAATGGAACTAGTGTCTGCTAGTTCTTAAAGCTGTTATTTTTTTTTTGTTATTTGCTTCTGTTATTTTGTCGCTTTGAGTTTGAGAGATGAATGGAGTGACTTGGTGGAGGTGCCCTGTGACTTGGCACTCAGCCAAATGAGTCAGGTGGGGTGGAATGGCCAGACCAGCATGACCTGGCTCCAGTGGACAGCAGTCCTGGCACCTGCACCACAGGACCCACAGTCCCCGATATTGTAGTCAGGCATCCATTGGTCTTCACAAGGGGGCCTCTGTACCTGCAGAATGTCACGGATCCTGGAGCATGTCCTTGACCACCAAATGTACCCTGCAACCTGCACACACTGCTGCCTGCCACTTTTTGGGGACTGTGACTCCTGTGGGGCAGGTGTCAATGGTGCTGGCAACCAGGATCTGGGCCATGCTTGTCCAGCCACACACCCTCAATCCAGCCTTTTTGACTGTGTGCCAGCTTACAGGGCACCTCCGCCAGGTACCTACACATGTCCCTTCCAATGCTGTCATGCTCCCCTCATCCTCTGTGGCACCACCAGGCCTCCGTTGGCCCCTGAGCCCCACCTTCCGGGCCCCCCCCAATCACCATTCTGCTAGACAGTGGTGCAGGTCCCTTAGACCACCTGCTGGATGGTCTACAGTAAGCCCTACTTGCTACCACAGTTGAGCTTCTGGAATGCTAAAAAAGGGGATTGTGCAGCCCCAACATGGTGCAAGTCTCCTTGAGACCGGGTGCAAGGGCACTTATGCCACAAGGGTGGTGCAGGGTGATTTTAGCACACAGCATCCCGATTTCAAGACAGTCTACATTTGAAAATCAGAATTCCGACAAACTAAGTTGCAAGGTGCCACTTGCATCTCATCCGCTTGGCAGAAGCACCTTGTATCATAGATATTCTTTTGGAAATTGAGTGCTCTGTGTTTTTTGCCTTATCCCATTATATGTCTGTTAGATGTTACTTTTTTAGTAAGCACCTATTAAACTATATGTTCTGAAAACATCTAGACTGTCCCTAACCAAACTCACTATTGCTGTGTTTCAAACATTACAGTCTGTTGTTATGTCTTATTTATTTAGTTGTTTTAACCAGGTATAGCACACTAAGCTGAAAGCTTTTTTACAGGAGCAACCTGGGAGCACAAGGAGGTTAAGTGACTTGCTTAGGGTCACACAGTATGCAAGTGGAAGCTGTGGGATTCAAACCCAGGTCTGGTCTGCTGGATGTCACCAAATTTGCAGCTCAGCGCCTTAGACCACTGCGCTATACTGCCTCGTAAGGCCTCGTAATGTCAGGCACTGTGATGTCATAATAAGGATGCCATGAAGTCAAAACAGAGGCAGTGAGGTATAGTGGTTACAACACAGGCTTGGGAACCAGTAGACTGGAGTCTCAAACTCTGCTAGAGCCAAATTATTCCCACTGTAACCTTATAAAAGTTACTTAAAGAGCCAGCAGTGCCAAAAAATAGCAAGCAGGAATTTTTAATAATTATTTTTATACTTTTATTCATTTTAGAAAAAATTGCAAAATACACATACCATTCAAAGAACATGGTATAGTCAAAATTCCACATAGACTAAAGTCTAACAATATACAGGATTATATGCATCCCTTGAATATATACTTTCTACATGGAGGGCTACCAAAAATGTGTATAATCTAACACAGAACATGCAGTCGACTATAGCTAAGGAACTGTAGCCCAAGAACGCATGACAGGGAAACATATTAACTGAGAACTCCTCCAATGTCCTTAAAAGCCTCCTGTACCTGTAAAAGTGGGTATTAGGTGCTATGATCTTTCCAACGTGTGTATTAATACCACTTTGGTTTTATAGTAACCTATGAACTATCCCTCAGCCCCTCAGAATGTCTGAATAACCCTCTCAATGTTTATCAAAGATGCAGTTATACCTTATATAGTTAAACAAGAAAACAAAGTTAACAAGCTGCATAGTCATTCAGTGATAGATGCTATTCACTGTTTGCATGGTTGTGGCATTTTATTTGAAAAAGGTGGCTTTCAAAGTAAAGAAGTAAAGTTCTTATACCTTCAGCAGTCTGATAGAAGGTCATAAGCCACCATTAAGTCTCTTATTGCAAATATAAGAAACTCTGGCCAAAGCCGATAGGGCTGCAGCTGAGATCTTACCAAAGTTAGGAGCCTATGTGTACACATTTGAATGCAGTTTCATAACTTTGATGTGTTGTAATATTTTTGCCACAGATTGACAACATTGCCTTCTTATGATCCCACCTCATGTATGAAGTGCAGAGAAAATTTTCATCTCCTGTCTGAAAGGTGATTTCACACAGGGACTGTGAAATCACCTTTCAGGATGCAAAAATACATTTTGGGCAGGATTTGAAAAATGACAGCTTTCACATTCATGAGGTGCTATAAAGAAATGGCTTTGTTATAAATTTGGGTTACAAGCCTGCATTTGCCAAATGCAACATAGGCTCATAAATTTGTTGTTTTTAAACATTTTTACACCAAGTTTTCTACATAGCCTTGTTATGACCCTGCCTCATGAAGAAGGGCAGCAAAAACATTTTAAATCCTGGTCTAAAGGTGATTTTGTGGTCGGAATGCAAAAACACATTTTAGGCAGTAGATGAACAGTGTGATCGCCCCCCCATCCCCCGGACTGCCCCCTGACTGCAGTAGGGGTTTCCCTGAAGCTGCACCACACACCATGGGTCAAGAGGGCTGGAAAAGCCTGCCCTCCCCTGGACCGAACAGCATGATCGCCCTCCACCCCCCAGACTGCCCCCGGACTGCAGTAGGTAGGAATTTGAGAAAGGAGCATCGCAAGGCTCTTGTTGAAAGGTGTGTTGAGTTGTTCTGCTTTGGTGCCAAACCACTTTCAAATATGGACTTGTAACAAAAGAATCAAGTTCGCGCCTTAAGAGTCAGCGCAGCACTACAGTTAGTTTTTTCTCAAGCATATTCTGTAATTTAACTACAGTTTCCCTGCTGCAAACAAGTCTCCTTAAGAGTCTTGTAGTTACCAAGTGAAATATCTGTTGCAAATGTTTCCTTAAGGAGTTTAATTTAATTACTGAAACCCCGACTGCACACAAGTTTCCTTATAGTTTGAATTTGCCAGTGTAAGCTCTGTTGCAAACAAGTTTCCTAAGGAGTTTAATTTAATTACTGAAACCCCAACTGCACACAAGTGTCCTTACAGTTTGAATTTGCCAGTGTAAGCTCTGTTGCAAACAAGTTTCCTAAGGAGTTTAATTTAATTACTGAAACTCTGACTGCACACAAGTTTCCTTACAGTTTGAATTTGCCAGTGTATGCTCCGTTGCAAACCAGTCTCTTTAAGGAGTTTAATTTAATTAATTTAACTAGTGAAATCCCTGCTGCATGTAGACTCGCTCAGCGATATTTCAGTAAGGCCTTTTGTCCTTACCTGGCCCCGCCTCTAAATCCACTGCTTAAAATCTCTCCCCTCTCTCCTTACCTAGGGGTTTCGCTGAAGCTGCACCGCACACCGCGAGTCGAGAGGACTGGAAGAGCCGGCCCTCCCCTGGACCGAACAGCGTGATCGCGCCCCACCCCCCGGACTGCAGTAGGTAGGAATTCAAGAAAGGAGCAGCGCAAGGCTCCTGTTGAAAGGTGTGTTGTTCTGCCCTGCCGCCCCCACCACCACCCTTGGTTGACTCTGTAATTTATATACGTGTCACGTGTGGTGCAGAACCAATCCGCCTACTTTTTCACCTGCAGGTTATATTCACTGAACACTAGGGGGATCCTGCCTGCCAAAACTTATCTCCCTTCCCTAATCCCATGCACCAATATATCTCTAGTAGTATTCTGTATAGTTACTTTACTGCTCACGATCCTGTCCCCCCCATGAAGAATCTCTCCAGCACCACTGTAAGTGCACATTTGCCAGAATCTCAGCTTCCTCGGGCACATCCCCCCACTGCTAATAGCCCTCCCATCTGTTTTCCGCTCACCACTAACACACCTCACACTCTGGATCACCCCACCACCCCCAACACCCACCACTGACGCCCACCCCCCTGCCCCCTGTACACAGTGGAAGGTGGTCCCTCTCTGTCCTAGCCATACCTGCCCTTAATTCCCTACCCATCCCCTGCACTGCCCCCCAGATCCTTGCATCTGCCCAAGCAGCTCTGCCACAACAGCCGCATTCCCTTTCTCCATCTCATCACCTTACTCCTCATGTTCTCTGGGAATGTCCACCCTAACCCTGGACCGGGACCCGCTACCCCCCCATCGCCCCCTACTGGACACGGCCTCTGCATTGCCTCTACGAATATCTGCAGTCTCCCAAGAAAGACTGCTGCACTCCAGTGTTGGGTCTCCCAACACATGCCCAACATTCTTGCCATAGTGGAGACCTGGCTCTCCCAATCAACTCCAGACTTTGCTGTCTCCTTCCCCGGCTTCACCCTTTTTAGAGAAGATCGTGTGGGTAAGTGTGGTGGAGGGTGTGCAGTCTACCTGCGTGACTCCCTCCTGGGACACACACTACCTACCCCCAAGCTCGACCATGGGGCCCAAGCCATCACCCTAAAATCGCCCATAACCCGGCCAGGTGCCCTCTGTACCTCACAACCACCTACATACCCCCACAGGCACAAAGGCTAGCTATCCGCTCTCTCACTGACTATCTCTCTACCCTGCCACACAAGGCTGAACAGCTCATCCTAGGAGACCTCAGCATAAACTGGCTTAGCTCCACTACAACACACATTAAGGACAACTACACAGCCCTTGTCCTCTCTCAATTAGTCTCTCAGCCCACCAGATTTAACCAATCAAGTGGGACCAGCTCCCTCCTAGATATAGTTCTCTCTAACCAGCCACACAAAATCAAGTCTGTTAACGTCCTAGCCAACTCCCTTAGCAACCACTCACCAATTCTCTGCTTCTGGTCCTCCCCCATGCTCAATCCTGCATACAAAACCACTTCCCGTCGCCACTTCACCCCGGGGGCCTTAATAAGCTAAAGCAGTACCTTGCCCAGCTTGACTGGTCCCCGATTTCCCTCGCAGTGGATATAGATACTGCTCTAGCCTCCCTCACCAGTGCCTTCTGCAAGGCCTGTGACATCTTTGCCCCTGTCACCAACACCCGCTCCAAAAAACATAATGCTGCCTGGATTTCCCCTTCACTGATCCAGCAACTGAAGCAGCGGGATAACCTGTGGCACATTGCTGTTGAGTCTGGCAGGGCAGCTGACAGGCAAGCCTATAACACCACTCACAACCAATGCACCTGGGCCATAAGACAAGCCAAGGCCAGTTACTATCAATCTGCCTTGACCTCATCCTGGGGCTCTGCCCGGGCTTTCTGGGATAACATAAAGGAGCTTAATGGGAAGACCCGCTCTCCCCACCTTCTCAAATGGTCATTAACAGCACAATTAACACCGACCTACCACGTGTTGCTGACTGCCTCAACTCAACATTTTCTGACCTAAGTGCAGTCCTTCCTGCCCACTTCTTTGACCCTATCTATGCTTTCAACCACCCAGCTATTCCCTGACCCCCATTTCTCTTCAAGACCATCTCGCCCCATGACACCAAGCCAATCCTCCTAAAAGCCCCTCTCCTCCTACAACCCAAGCTGTGACCCCCCTGACGCCAGGATACTCCATCTAACACTTGATGTCATGTTAGCCCCCCTCACTGACCTTCTTAACTGATCACTATGCCTCGGCCAATTCCCGAGTGCATGGAAACTGGCTGAAATTACCCCATCCATAAAAATGGAGACCGCACATTACCAAACAATTACAAACCTATCTCCATCCTCCCCCACTCGCTAAAGCCCTGGAGAAAATAGTATCCACCCAACTCGTGGATTACCTATCCAAGCACAACATACTATGCTCAGAGTAGCATGGCTTCCGCCCTGGTCACAGCACCACTACAGCCCCATTGGAGTTCTCCCACCAAATACACTCTGCACTTGATGCTGGGGAGATCACCGGGGGCAGTGTTCATTGACCTATCCAAGGCCCTTGACATGGTGTGTCACCCACTAATGCCTGACTCCCTCCGTCAGCTGGGCTTCTCATCTGGCCCTCTGGCCTGGTTCACCAGCTACCTCCGGGATAGATCCCAACGGGTCAAATTAAATGGTATCCTATCAACTGCCCTATCTGTATGCTCTGGGGTTCCTCAAGGCTCAATCCTGGGCCCCACATTGTTCAGTCTCTTTTTAAACACCCTCCCCAGCTCCTGCACAGGCAAAATGCTTCTATACGCCGATGACACAGTCCTCGTCACCTCAGACCCCGACCCACTCACACTCCAGAGCTCCCTGCAACTCACCTTCAGCCAAGCTGAAAAGTGGTTCCTCAACCATCGTCTGGTTCTGAACCTCAAGAAGACGAAATCTATGATTTTTGCATACTGCCAAAGTAACTCCAGAAATGCTCCCCTTCGCATCGTTCCCAACACCCTCCACCCCGTTGAACAGATATCAACATACAAATACCTGGGTATCACCTTCGACTCAGCTTTCTCCTTCCATGCCCATCTTAACTCTTTGTCCACTGCCATGAATGCACGGATTGGACTCCTCTACCGCCACAAAGACTGCCTCCCTGAGTTTGTCATACGTCTGGCTATCACTTCCTCCATCCTGTCTTTGGTTGATTATGGACTTCCTACCTATGCAGCTGCTGACCCCACTGCCCTCACCAAAGTCCAGACCTCTTTCAACAAAGCCTGCAGGCACCTGACCGGTGCCCCCAGCAGAACTCACATGTGCCAGCTCTACTCCACCTCTAACATACTCACGTTTGAAGAACACCTGCAATACCATACCTGTATACTAGAAAAAAAGGCTCTTCTTGGGTTCTGCCCCCAGAAGTCACTACACCCCTTCAACGGGCCTCCCACCCGGTCATCACCCACAATGCTACCAAAGCCACCTTCCAAGTGCCTAGAGCTAGGACCTCGCTCGCCCAAAGGTCTTTTCACCACAGAACACCCTTTTGGTATAACTCCTTCCCCATGCACATTACAAACATCCCCAAAATTGGCCCCTTCAAAATCACCCTACGCAAACACCTCACTGACAATCGGAGCTGTAAATGCCCATTATAGGGCTTTCCGAGAGTGTCGTTCTGGACCAATCTGTCTCTTATGGTATTACGTATGTGCTAGCTCTCTTACAATAGCTTGTTGTAGTCTGTACACCACGAACTGTAACCTGTGTGCTCCACTGGGACACTAAATAGCTTAGTTTTGTATGCTCTTCTGTATCTCACCTATTTACACACTGAAATACCTTGCTTTATATGCTCTTTTGTATCTCACCTGTATTGTTCCCCACTGTCTTGCTTCACGAATATGTTGTCTCCCTTCCCTGTGACGAGGTGCCTTTGTAAATGAGACTTTGACTCAAAGGTTTGTAAATCTGACTTGTGAATTAAATAAAAAAAATTAAAAAATAAATGACAGCTGTCACATTCATGAGGTGCTGTAAAAAATGGATATGTCAAAATTGTGGGGTTAAAATATTTAATATTACCAAACTTACGTGCCTGCATTACAAAATGCAACATAGTCTCGTAACTTTGTTTTTTTTCAAATATTTTTACACCAAATTTGTAACATAGCCTTCTTATGACCCTGCCTCATGAATAAGGGCAGAGAAAATGTTCAATTTCTGTCTGAAAGGTGATTTTGGGCAAGGACCATAATATCACCTTTTAGGACAGATTTGTCTAATGGCAGTGCAATTTCTCAAGAGGTGGGGTCCCAAAAAACGCATGTTGAAAATTTGGGGCAAAAATATGCAAAAATGCCCAAGTTATGCCATTAAGTTCAAAACGCCATTGAAATACAGTACATTGAACTGCATACCTGTTTCTTCTGTTCATGGTCCAGCTTTGAAGAGGGAAGATGTGTCTGCAGTCCAGAGAGGATTATGATGTTGGACCCCTGATGGGTAAGTAAGGGCTTGGGAGATGCAAGGTGGTGGGTGCTGAGTGGGAGGGCAGGGTGGGTGGCAGTTACATCTGCAAAAGACATTGATGGATGGTTTTCTTTTTACAGGGTTAACAAAAAACACAGAGGACTCCTCATCGTGATACTGGGGTATTGGGCATGTAAAATGTCACTGTTATGTTTTATAGGGGGGTATGGGGTGGGTGAGTGGTGAGAGGGAGGATAAAAATATGTATTAAAAAAGAAAGAAAGAACCACACATGCACGATAGAGAGGGTGCTGAAAAAACCAAAAAGACTGAGGATTCCTCATCAGGACACTGGGGAATTGGGCACCCCACTGTCACTGTTATGTTTCTGGGGGGAGTTTGGAGTGGTGGGTACTGAAAGGGAGGATCGGGTGGGATGGAGAAAAAACATATGTATATAAAAAAAGAAAAGCCAGACTTCTCCATGGATTTTTCTTCAAGGAAGTCATGGCGGAACATGGTACAATCCGCCATGTCTAAGATGGACGCCAAACTCTGCTGAGCATGGGAAAGTAGTCGCACATATGTAATAGAGTTCGTTGGTCATATTGGATATGGTGGACTGTGCTGTGTTCTGCTGAGAGCCCCTTGAAGAAAAATAGTGCTGTGTGACTGCAAATGAAGTGAGTGGAGTGCTTGACAGACCACAGAGAAGACTGTGAAGGAACTCCCAATTGCTCTTCTGTCAGTATCCAGAGAGTCCTACCTTCTTTTTTGATTGCAGGAGGTCTGCAGGACTACGCCTACTGCAGTCCTAAAAAGGGAGACACACTTACCATGCTGCAGCACATAGACAGCACTAAATTGTCTATGTTTTCAACAAGAAATAGAAAAAGTTAATCCATGGAAAACAAAACCAATGCAGTGGTTGCTACAGAAGAAATCATCTGCAGTTAATGTGTGGTTAGGTGAAAAGTGTTATTCCAGATCAGGTCCAGACTCTTCCTCCTCTCACTCTTGCTGGTCACTTGTAGTCTGCCTGGATTCTGTCATCTTCATCACCCATTTCCCTACATCACCAGGATCAGCAAAAATGTAACTATTGCTGTCCCAAATTACCCATAATTTAACAGGGAATTAAATGGAGAGGCATATATTCAAGTCCCTCAAGACCCTATCAAATCATTTTTGCATTGTCGGGTGGCATAGCATATGTCTGGGAACAAAAATACCATGGCTTCCTTAACAAAGAGTGGTCCACGTTGTTTAGCTAAGTTCAGAATTAAATCCTGCTTCTTCACACTGTCCACTGCCATTATGAGAACACTGGACAGATCCTCCAGTTGCTTTCCCCCCAATTTTAGCAAGTTTTTAAAACTAAAGTGGTTCTTTATTGCTTTTTTTCTTTCTGAAGTGTTTTTTTCCTTTTTATATGTGCTCATTAGAGAGTTTCCTACCTAATAATATTGGGTGTAATGTGAAAGGCAGTGCTTTACCTGGAAGCAGAGATATGTTTTTTTTTTCCTCCTACTACATCATCAGCATGTGACCTCACCTATTGTTGCATCACAAATCCTGCTATCTGATTGGTAACATGTGCCACGAGTTACCAGTCAAGCAGTGGGAGATTGGTTCTTTTGGTTACTAGTGATGTCATAGTCAGTGAGGTTCATGCTGATGATGTATAGGGAGGAATAGAACTGAGTATGTCAGTGTCCTGGTGGCGTGCTATTCCACACATCACATCTGGTACTCTCAGGTAAAAAAATCTTCGAATTAGCAAAACTAAAAAGAAAAAAATACTTTGGATATAAGAAGTGATAGCTGACTACTTCTGAAATGTACTACTAATTCCAGTCAGTAAACTGACTCTTTAACCTCCCAGTGCTCAAGTTCACACAGCTGCAGAAATGGGTAAAAGCTGGACCCCACTGGAAAAGAAATGTTGCATATTAGCTGAGCTATCCTTCATATAAAGAATAACGAATGGGCACCCATACACAACAAGCCTGTGTTTTTATCGAGGGGCTGAGATACCAGTCTATGGATCTTGAGAGCAAAGCTCAAGAGGCCCATGCTGTTATGTCAACCCTAGGATGGAAACACAAGATGAGCTGTGTATGGTCACCCATATTTCTTATAGTGTATGTTTCTTTTTAAGTGGCTGACATGTCTTTTTTTTTAACCCCAGTTACGATAAGGCTGAGGTACAGTGAGCAGAGAAAATGAAACCAAGCAGTGGGAGTCAACGCGAGGGACTAGCAGCTGCAGTAAATGATAAAACATGCACAATAAGGTTGTTAGAACATGCACAAAAACTTTAAAATGTGCACAGCATAGAGAATACTGGATGGGCTGCCATGCACAACCAGTGTGTTCTGCCACAGAAGGGTTCTGATTCCCTCCGACCTCGAGAGCAAAGCTCAAGAGGTCCATGGGAATCAGAACCCCAAGGTGGCAGGACACACTGGTTATGCATAAAGTTGCTCATCCTGTATTTTTTATAGTATATAGCATTATGTAACATCTGTGCATTGTTTTTTTCCTCTTTCACAGTGAAACTGACGTGTACAGTCTCTATAGGTTCTGGAATGCTGTTCTACCACAGAAGGGTACAATCATATTCCATGACATTTGAACTGTGGTACAACAGCATTCTGAAAAGGATGGATTTCTATATATAACAATGCCCTACTATACACTATAAGGTATTTGAGCTGCTTGAATTCTGTGCACAGTAAGCCCAAAACATACATGACAAGTAAATTGTAAAATGAATCAAATAAAACTGTGTAACGGAAACTTTTTTGGCAGACTTTAGGGAAAGATAGGGGAAATGTACTGTGACATCAGGGAAAAACTGGAGATTTTTTTTATTTATATCTTATTGCATTTAACAACTGTAATACAGGCTGATTAATCCAGAGCATCTCCCATTGTACACAAAATACATGATAGGAGTTGATCAGCTATATATTGTATTACCACAAAGGAAGGGAAGCAAATCATTGCAGGCTATAAATGTACAGCTATGGTGATTATCACCAAGAACAAGAACTGTTCCTGAAAAAGTGAGATTACTAAGTAGAGGTGTTACTGCCGTATTATGGGATTATTGTTCTCTACTTCAATATGCTTAAGGAGAAATAATTTGACTGTGAAAGATCTAAGAGCCCCATCTGTCACACCGTAATGCAAACAGATGGCAACCTATTAATAACAGCTCTAAACATTCATAAATGGTTATATTTACAACAGTTTTAATAATGATTTAACCACAGGCATTGCAAGGGTTTCTATTTACTGTATGCATGGAATTAAAGAAATAAAAGGAAGAAAACAACAGTTCATGAACCGTTGTGCTGGAAGGCTGCATAAGTTTGACTAAGTTCATATTCACTGCAGATACGCTGCTACTGAATATCCCAACTACTTTTTTGTATTCCACAATACCATGCAGGCACTATGCAGCTTCTCAGCAGCAGCAGCAGGAATAAAACAGTCCATATCACTGAAAGCTGGAAAAGAAGAGCTCTTCTGAGAGATTAAGCATATGCGAATGCGATTTTAAAGAGTTCACCACTCAAAACACAATTTCAATGAGACAACAGATCTCAAAGATTTAACTAACAGCTGGGTAACAAGTATTAAATTATAATCATCATAAACATGAAAAACACTGCTTGTATACTTAGTAATAAAGTCAGTGGCTATAATGTCTTTTTTTTCCAAGCGTCTTCTCGCAGCTCAGTCACCCCCCCCAGACCACACTTCTAATAGATACCATGCCTCTCAGTTTTCCTCATAGTCTGAAGCATTGTCCACCAACCTGGATCCAAACTCCTTACTAATGCATATTACCAGTTTGCCTGCAGTTTAGGTATCAGTGTGGATGATGGTCTTCCCATTATAACAAATTTTAATTCTGGCTGGTCGCATCAACACATGCTGGATCCCCAACCCCTACAGATGATACCTCACACCATCAAAGGATTTTCATCTCAACCTGATGCCATACCTGAGGTCCAGGAAGATCCTGATCTAGTACCCCTGATATGTCATGTTGTTAGCAAGGATAGCCATCACAATCCATGCCAGGAGGTCCTCAACCATGGAGCGGCAGGGAGGTAGGAGATAGCGAGATAAGCCAACTGAAGTTATCGTGTCCATATTTAGATGTTCCTCAAGCCATCTCTCCATAAAGGTTGTGATGTTCCCCTCATCCTTTGGTCCAACTGGCCGGTCTTACATCCTGATATTGGCAGCTATTGCATAGTTCTCTAAGTGCTCTAGTCAGTGTCTGAGCACTGTGTTCTTTATTTTTCTACCAATTCAGCCACAGTTGTGAAGACCTACGTTGCTGTATCAATAACAGCCTTAGCCTCCTCTTTTCTGCCCAGACACCTTGACATCCAGTATTGTCATTTTCCTTATCAGGGATTCTATTTTAATGCTCATGATCTCTATGGCCTTAAGGAGGGTGACTTTTATAGGATGGGATGTATCAGCAGTTGAAGTTGTCACCTCTGTATTCCCTGCAGCTGCAATGTTTTCAGGTGGGTTCCTTCCTTCTTGGAACCTCCTCTAATGTTCTGAGCCACACTCTTGATTTTATATCAAAATGCTTCTCCTGAGGCAAGCAATCTGTTTCTGGATGAATTTTGGCTGTTTGGTGATAGAAAATCTCAGTTTTATGCTGTTTTCTTTGAGTTGAGGCTTAGAGTTCACTCACATGGATCTGAGCTGTTCAGCAGCTGGCCATGCACCCTCAGACAGAAGACGTTTTACAGATGTGTTCAACAGTAAATTGTAAAAGCCTAATGGAGTGCTGTAGGATTATAAAATGATACACCAAAGTGATTACTTGCTGATTTACATAACCCTTTAGAATACAAGTCAGCCAATCATAATGTTTCATTTCCAGACATTGTTTATATTCACTGCAAAAACTAAGTTAATTCACAAGTTAGGGTTTATTATTAAAGCGACAAAAGTAATGAAATGTAATGTAAGGGTTTTTTGAACCATAACTCTTTCCATCCCCCTCCACCACCCCAATGAACCCTACAAAATTGAATGCCAAAACACAACTCAGGTTCCGTACATATGTTTTAAGTTTACAATAAGATATAATGCGGAACTATTTGTGGTGATTTTCTGCACGCTCAGGGGTAGAGTAATACATGAAGCCACAGGCCGAGTGTCTTCATCCCCTAGATGTATGGTAAAATCAACACAACCAATGTCTGAAAGTGTTTTGTTGCTCTTATCAAGTGGTGCTCTAGGTTAATTAAAAAAAGTTTAAATAAAATTTGAAAAATATAGAAAAATACTTTTTTTAATTATGCTGAAATCATATGTGCACAAATCAGTGCTTCTGGGGGTGCTGGTACATTTTGCATTCATTTAACTGCATCAATAACAGTTTTCCTTGACCTTGCTGTGTACCCCCACCCCCAGCATACACAGAGGTATTGGTTCTTTTTAATAGCATTGTTCAGAAGTCAAGTGCATATATTGAGTTTCCAGAGGGAGCCGGAGTGAAAAAGGGCACAAAGAGTACCTGAACAGGTGTTCTGGTGGAGCAGGAGCTCAATGTCATGATTTTCTAAAACATCATGAACTTGTGATGTCAAGAACTCCATATGCAAAATTAACAAATTCGTATGTGGTGGTGGGTGAAGTTCAGGTGAAGTGAACTCCACCAGCAAAGTTCCAGGTGAATTTGCAGGTGAAATTTCTCAAGGAATATATCAGTTTGAGAAGTACTTCATGAAGGCAAAGTCAGTGACTTTGCTCGAACTTCACCAGTGAAGTAATACATTGCTTCATCTCAAGCTAGCACATCTCATGTGGATATAACAGTGCAGTTTTGATTTCTTTGGGCGAGAAAACAATGAAACAGAGCACAGCACTTCTAGCACACAAAGGACTTGAGAAGAAATTCTTATCACCATAACAGATACAGGAACTGTGCAAGCAAACATATTGTAATATATGGATAGCTCCAATAATAGTATTGAAAGTTAAGCAAAAAAATTTCTCATAATACAAACATAATACAAAAGAAATCCAGCGACAGTATTATGAGTTCCTGTAATACTATCATTTGTTGTTCATTGATAGTATTATGAGATCTTGTAATTCTATTTATGAATTTCTTAAGACAGTACTACAAGATTTCAGCTTCCCGCATGCAGTGTGCATACTCTCCACAGCTGCCTATGAGACATCTTTACTGTAACCATTGGGTGCAATAAAAGCTAGCCACAGTATAGCTCACAAGAAACATAATCATTGCCAGAGAAACCCCCTCTAATCCATCAAGTCCCTCCTGCCCCACTGCTTCCTTGTTGGGAAGGGGGGAGTGAAGACTTTGTGCTCTCTGGGAGGTTAGGCTGGTGCTCAGTGAGAGCTGAAAGTAGAAAAAATATGCAGTTCTGCTCCAGCCACAGAAGAAACTGTGTCAGTCTGTTTCTTGAAAGCCTAACTGTTGTGGTGTGGGGAAGACGTTGGAGAGGGAGAACAAGAGCAGAGGAAGGGCAGACTGTAAAATATGGAAAGTCATGCTAACGAATGCCCGTAGCCTAGGAAATAAGGTTCCAGACCTGGAAGCCTTGTTGGCAGATGCAGACCTTGACATAGCAGCAATAACAGAGATGTGGTACTCTGCTAATCATGGCTGGGAAGTAAGTGTTCCAGGCTGTGCACTGTTCAGGAGGGACAGGGAGGGTAAAAAGGGTGGGGGAGTGGCCCTGTACATCAGAGATGGTATTAAGGCTACAGAAATTCAGGGAAGACAGGGGGAGGCAGAGGTAATGTGGGTCACCCTGGAGCCAGGGAATGGAACAGCAATACACACATATGGGGTGATCTACAGACCTCTGACACAGAGGGAGGAAATAGACAGGGAACTAGTGGAGAACATGCATGACATGGTACCTAAAGGCAAAATCTTGCTAAGGGGGGATTTCAATATGCCGGATGTGGATGGGGCCACCCAGGTGGCTGCTTCAGCCAGAAGCATAGCCATCCTAGAATCCCTGCAGGGGGCTGGACTCAGGCAGCTGGTGCATGAGTCAACCAGGGACAAGTCGATTCTGGACCTGGTATGGACCAGTGGGAACAGAGTCAAAGTAATACAGGTGGAAGGGCAGCAGGGGTCCAGTGACCACTACAGGGTGTTGTTCAGCATGGAGACATGGACTGAATTAAGCCACACAAGGGCAAGAATATTAGATTTTAGGAGGGCAGATTTCACTGAAATGGGTAGATGCGTACAAGCAGTCCTGGGGAACGGAGGGTAATAGAGGGGGTAGAGGAACAATGGGAGAAACTGAAAGGAGCCATAGTGGAGATAACAAATCAATGCATTAGGACAGTGGTCAAAGGGAAAAGAAGGAAACCACTATGGTTCTCTAAAGAGGTGGGGGACAAAGTCAGGGCTAAAAGGCTGAGTTTCAGGAAATATGAGGAGAGCCAAAGGGAGAAGGACAGGGAGGTGTATCTTGAATGTTCAAGCGAATCAGGGAAGGCTGTTAGTAGGGCGAAGGCACAGACAGAAGAGGGTTTAGCACAGTCTGTAAACAAAGGGGATAAGCATTTTATAGGTACATCAGTGAAAGAAGAAAACCGGGGGATTATGAGGCTCAAAGGGGAGAAGGGAGAGTGTAATGAGGGGGATCTGGACAAGACAGAAATACTGAACAAATACTTCTGCTCAGTATTCACGAAGGAGGGGGAGGGTCAAGGACCACAGTTGGGTGCAGAGGCAATGGTGGGGGGGGGGAGTGGACACCAGTCCATTCACAGTGAAGAGAGTTCTGGAAGAACTCACAAAGCTGAAGGTAGATAAGGCCACGGGGTCAGACGGCATCCACCCAAGGATATTAAGGGTGCTGTGAAGGGAACTAGCAGTGCCTCTGGTGGCCCTGTTCACAGAGTCACTCAACACGGGTGTGGTTTCAGAGGACTGGAGTAGGGCACATATAGTTCCATTGCACACAAGTGGCAGTAGGGAGTACGCGGGGAACTACTTGCCAGTTGGCGTCACCTCAGTGGTGGGAAAGATCATGGAGACACTGCTGAAAGAAAGGATCAATCAATTTTTATTTAAAAATAGCCCCTTTCTTAAAATCAAGGTGCTGATACAACACGATAATTAAAAATACATCAATACAGATACACAGCAGATTAAAACAATAAATATCACGGTGGCTTTAAAAATCAGAAATGGCTAGGTTAAATAGGAAGGTTTTAAAAGCAGCTTTAAAACTTTCGACAGTCAAGTAATCTCACACCCGCAAGGTACAGAATTCCACAGTGTCAGGGCCATAAAACTAAATGACCTGGCCCCAGATGTCTTTAAATGGACCCTGGGAATCTCTAGAAATCCCTCATCAGTGGATCAGAGAGAGTAGGAAGGACAGTAGGGATGAAGGCGATTTTGCAGGTAACTAGGTCCCTGGTCATGTAGGACCTTATAAGTCAGCAAACTGACCTTGAAGGTGATCCGCTACTGTACTGGCAGCCAGTGCAGTCCGTGAAGCACAGGCATTATATGACTGGTCCTAGAGGCACCTGTCAGTAGCATGGCTGCCGCATTCTGCACTAGCTGTAAGCGGCAGATATCAACCCCTGGTAGCCCTAGGTAAAGGGCGTTGCAGTAGTCAAGGCAGGTAACAAAGGCATGGACCAAAGTTGGAAGATCATCAGAAGGAATCAGGTGCTTCACCCGGTCGATATTCCTCTGATGGTAAAAAGAGGTTTTGATGGCTGCTGACACCTGAGATTTAAGGGTCAGACAACCATCAAAAATAATGCCCAGGTTCTGCACCCAGTCTGAGGTAGTCAGCTGAACACCTCCAAGCCATAATCCTGAAGGTAATCCCACCAACAAACCCACCTCCCGACAACCTGGGTCCGTGACCAACACCTCAATTTTTTACGGGTATAACCACAGCCAGCTCACACTCATCCAGTCCTGGATCTCAGTGAGGCAGTTGTTAAAGACCGAAACAGCATCATCCTGACCAGGCACAAAGGACATGTACAGCTGAGTATCATCTGCATAGCAGTGAAAACTCAAGCTGTACCACCTAATAATCACTTCTAACGGCAGCATATACACCGCAAACAACATGGGCACCAAAATGGAACCCTGTGGCACCCTGCAGGATAGGGGGAGTGGTGCTGAGGAAAAAATCCCAGAAACCACTCTTTGGGTCCTATCCTCAAGGAATGATCGAAACCATCCGAGGACCATACCAGACAGTCCACAGATGAACTGTAGGCATTCCAGCAGCACACCATGGTCCACAGTGTCAAATGCTGCAGAGAGATCTAGAAGGCCCAAGATGGAACTGGTCTTTTGATCTCTTGCTATTAGGAGGTCATTTAGTACCCGGGCAAGGGCTGTCTTGGTTCTATGTTTCTTCCTGAATCTGGACTGGAGAGAATCATAGACATTGTAGCTGGTCAAATGATCATCCAATTGCGATGCAACCACCTTCTCAATAACTTTACCCACAAAGAGCAGGTTAGAGACAGGCCTGTAGTTTGCCAGACAGTCCAGGATAGTGGCACATCTGGAATCCAGTGGTGCTCAGGATCTGAGGCAACATGGATTCACAGCAGGAAGGTCATGTCAAATGAATCTAATATATTTTTTTTGATTGGGTGACTAGGGAAGTAAATCAGGGAGGAGTGGTAGACAACTACCTAGATTTCAGCAAAGCCTTTGACACCGCCCCACATAGAAGGCTGAGTAACAAGATGGGTAGTCTGGGCATGGGACACAAGGTGGTGAACTGGGCTAGGAACTGGTTAACAGACAGGAGACATAGTGTGGTGGTAAATGGGGTACAATCTCGGGAGAGGGGTGACCGGCAGGGTACCACAGGGATCAGTACTAGGACCAGTCCTGTTCAATGTTTGCATTGGTGACATTACAGAGGGGCTAGAAGGAAAGGTCTGCCTGTTTGCAGATGACACCAAGATCTGCAGCAGGGTGGATACTCCAGAAGAGGTGCAGAAAATGAAGAGGAACCTTGAGAAGCTTGAAAGATGGTCAGAGATGTGGCAACTGAGGTTCAATGCGAAGAAGTGCAAAATAATGCACCTGGGAAAAGGGAACCCTGGGGACAGCTACAGGATGGGAAGGGGGAGTTAGCTGTCACCAAAGATGAAAGGGACCTAGTGGTTATCATCTCTGATGACCTTAAGGGATCAAAGCAGTGCACAAAGGTGGCAGGGAGGGCCAGTGGCATGCTGGGGTGCATAGGCAGGGGTATCACTAGCAGGAGGTGGGAGGCGGTGATGTGATTGTATAAAACATTGGTAAGACCTCATCTGGAGTACTGCATGCAGTTCTGGAGGTCACACCTGTGCAAAGACATAGATATGGTGGAGACTATCCAGAGAAGGGTAACAAAGATGGTGCAGGACTTGTACCACAAAACATATGAGGAGAGTCTATGGGACCTCAATATGTACTCACTGGAGGAGAGGAGAGAGTGGGGGCACATGACTGAAACTTTCAAGTACCTCAAGGGCATAAACATGGTGCAGGTGGGGGACCTTTTCCAATGTAGAAAAAGTACTAGAACAAGGGGGCACAACATGAAGTTGGAAGGGGGTACATTAAGAGGTAATGTGAGGAAGTTTTTCTACACAGAAAGGGTAGTCAATACTTGGAATGGTCCGCTACAGGAGGTAGTGGGGGCAAGCACAGTGGAGTGGTTTAAGCATGCCTGGGACAGGCACAAGGGAAGCTTGAGAGGGGAGGGAGTGACGAAAAGCCATTGATCACATAGGGTCAGTGGCCACATACAATGTTTAGGGTCTACAGGCAGACTGGATGGGCCTAGCGGTCCTTATCTGCCAACAATTTCTATGTTTCTATTAAAAAAAAAATGCCTTAAAAGCAGCACTTAAAAGACCGTGGATGTTATCGGGTTTTACAAATGTGATCAATATGGACATTATTGTAACTCCATTCTGTGCTGCAAATGAGAGGGTGAGAGAAAACTCCTTACATCATAAATTGATAAGTGGTTTAGGTCTGCTGGCTGCATTTCCAGACATGAGCACAGAGGTAAGTTCCTGTCTGAATCCATATATTACAAAAAAAACACAAAAAAATAAGTGACTGTATATCAGTCTGCTATAATCCCATCTCGAGGTTCTGGTGACATATTGGAACTACTTTAGATTCACTCTTGAGGTTCACATGTCACCATAATCTCTCAATGGTATTATAGTCTCATAATACTCAGTCCTCAATTTATTATTTTATTTATAAATCATGCTGAAGATTTCTGCTTTTAACAAATGGAAAATTAGTTTAAAATCAAAATATTTTAGTTTGTTGAAAACTAGAGAAAACCCCTTGTGAGAAATAGACTATGCCAAATGAACTTAGGACTTCAGAATTTTGGAACTTTTAAGTATGTGACACCCTCTTGTGGTTAAAAGAGTACCTGGAAGGTTTAGAAATAAACAATCCTGATTAGCTAAGGATGGTGTAATGGCTTAAAATGCTAATTAAAACTAGAAAAGTGGTGTCCTTGGATAGGGTATACATGTGCATCTTCTTAAGCATTCAAAATCATTAACAATACTAACACACTTTTGAGTTGTGTATAACGACCAATTAAATATGTATTTCAGTTTTCTTATGTATTTATATCATCTGTATTTGACATCATGCACTTAATAATTAAAAAATACTAATAACCTTTCAAATGAATCTTAATGCTTTATTACTATTGACACCCTCATTATATTGTCCTTATTAAATTAATATTAACATATTTATTATATCAGGACATTTTAAACTGTGCTTTTTCTAACTATTGATATATTTGCAATTGTTAATATGTTACTTAGTACTATAGTAACATAGCACTCCATAAACGTCCTTGCTTTTAACTGTGAAAACTTTGGAAGATAAGAATCATTTGAGAAAATGTGCTGATCTCATTGACGTATTTATGAAGAAATGTAAGTAGAGAAGACGCTTTTACTCAAAGGAAGCATTGTCTATATCAATTACTCAACTCAGAAGGTCTGCTTAATGTAAACAGGCTATGACTCTCTTGTTTACCAATCAGTGCTGTGCTGCTGCTGCTAAGCATCTCAAACCCCATTAATGAAAACAAACAGTAACATCCTGACAATTAAAAATGGCAAAATATCTAAGAGGGTTTCTGTGTTGAAATGTGTTACTATGTTAAGGTAAAAACAAGAGATTTAACAGTATGTATGGCAAAACCTTTTATTCCCCTATCAAACAACATTCGTCAATGCCAAATTTTGTCTCGCTGGCATTGGCTTTGGTAGTGGCAGAGGTAGAGATGCATAATAGGAATGGCAGTGAAATGTTGAAGTAATGCCAACCCCACCGTCACCCTGTAGAGAGTGACAGGCATTGGGGTGTTTACGAGCGTGCATGCAAACTGCGCAATGCACACTTGGAAAACACTCATTTTATGGACTTTTGTCACCAAATTTTCAACATATGCATTTTAGGACCTCTGCCAATGAACAGTGTCAGTGTCACTGTCATTTTCATAATGTGTCTCAAACACGGATTTCCCACAGCGACCACGTTATTCTGTGCCGGAACTACAAAAATACATTTTGGCCAGGATGTGAAAAATGACAGCTATACTGTTCATAAGGAGGTGCAGAACAATGGCAATGTTGAAAATCTGGAGTGAAAATATTATAAATTGGTGAACTTACGAGCATGCGTGCAAATTGCACAACACATGCTTGTAACACAGTCATTTTATGGAGTATCATCACCAAATTTTCAACATAGGCATTTTAGGACCTCTGCTCATGAATGGTGTCACTGTCATTTTCGTAATCTGTCCCGAAAATTGATTTCCCACAGCGACCGCGCTATTCTATTCCGGAAGTGCGAAAACAATTTCAGCCAGGATGTGAAAAATGATAGCTGTACTGTTCATAAGGAGGTGTGTAAAAATGCCAATGTTAAAAATCTGGCATGAAAATATTGCAAATTCGAGAAGTTATGAGCGTGCATAAGAACTGCGCAACACACGCTGGTAAAACAGTCATTTTTTGGATTTTTTCCACCAAACTTGCAACATAGGCTTTTTGAGAGCCCGCCTCATGAACACTGGCACTGTCATTTCGTTAATCGGTCCCAAAAGGTGATTCCGCGCAGTGACTGCAAAATCACCTTTCTGGGTAAAATAATGCCATGACAGTGACAGAATTCACCAGAAGGGGTCCCAAAAACCCCATGTTGAAAATTTGGTGCCAAAATTCCCAAAAATGCCCGAGATATGCATCAAAGTTGAAAAAAACCCTATTCATTCCATTATATAGCTTATTGGCATTTACTCAGTTTGTGGTCGGCTTTGAAGAGTGCAGACGTGTTTCCGGTCCACCGAAGATCATTGTGCCTGACTCCGGAGGTAAGTATGGGGTGAGGGGGTGTGTGGGGATGCAGTAGGTGGGTGCGCGGGTTGGGGGGGAGAGACCGCCAGAGACCATTTTTTGGTTTACAGGGTTTTAAAAAAAAAGACGTCAAGCAGACTTTCCATTTTTCAGGTGGGATTTGACACACTGGGGTGGGCTCCAGCATGCTACCTCAGTGTTTGTGGGTGGAGGTGCTTTAGCCAACAGGGGATTGGGCACCCCGTCGGCCATAACAAATGGGGGAGTGCATGATGCCGAGGGGATTGGGCACCCCCCCTCAGCAATCAGCAAAAGGGGGGAACATTATGCTGATGGGGAGTGGGCTCCCCCGTCGGCATTGTGACAGGCAGCAGCAGTGGCAGTCACTGCCGCCATGTTGTCTGCACTGAGGGAGGCGTGTAATGGTCACGCTGCATGACAGATTCACTCTCATTGCAGCGAACCTTTACTTTGTTGTGATGGCCAGATTAGGCATGCACGAGGTCAGTGCCTCCTGCTGCCTGATTGGGGAATGAGGGACGCACCTTCTGATGTGTGCCCTGCATTCGCCAACAGTGACCATGCCTCCAAATCTGCTACTACCGTAATATGTTGGTTGATAGCATGAGCCAACATAAAATGACTCACAAGGTTCCAAAGCACTATAGTTCTTCATTCATAGAGCATCTGAAGAAGAAATCTATGTGAGTTCTAAAGCTTGTATAGCTAGTTTTTGTTGGGCACAAAAACAAATTTCCTCAAACTGTGTAACGTCAACTCTAATCCTGGTTTTGTCAAATATGAAATACATTTCATTTTTTTAATTAAATTAAATGGGAGTAGGACTATTTACCTAATAAAGGCTGTTCAAAATAATGGCTTCTGTTATGCCATATTACTGAAAGTTTAAATAATAAACACATAAGCCATTTTAGCAACATTTTGTAACTTGGTGTAAATTTGAGTCAAATGATTTTGCCCAGTACCCTGTCAAGGCAAAGCTGTTTCTCTTGTTCAAAACGCTTAACACTCGAGATTTATTAGTTTTCATCAAAACATTTACAGTTAGTAACAAAATTCAGTTACATAAAACTCCTCCATATTTGAATTTCAGGACCATCTTGTTTATTACTGATGACATTTTTATTAAAGCAGGATTTGTTGCCTTAGACTTCCATATGTTCACATTGCTTTTCCTGCCATGATGTCACAGTTCTATGCTCATGACATCAAAACACATTTCCATGGAAATTATTCTTATGTAACAAGCTGAGAATTATGACTACTGGGCAGGAAAAATAGCTGAAATAGATTACCTTTAATGGGGCAATTTTATTTACTAATTTTTACATTTTAGTTAGCCATGATAGCCCAGTTAAGATACAGCATATTTTTTTCTAGTAGGATCCTGCTTCTACCCATTTCACAGCTGGGTGGACTGGGGCACTTAGATGTTATGTGACATGACTGAGGTCACAGAGCGAGTAATTGGTTCTGGTGAGGTTTGAACTTGTGATCTTCTGGTTCCCAAACCAGTGGTCTATCCTCTAAATCACATCTTTTAGTAATAAAGAAGAGAATGCTTATAAATTATACATTTTAAGAAATGTTCTGAGATTTGAGTTCTGACCATGCAGAGTGCCATTTATTTTTTTGCAGAAAACTGAAAAAATACTGTTTATATGCACTCTAAAATGATAAAAATAGAAATCGTGAAATTATGCTTTGACCCCATAAAGTCTTTCTTAAGATGAAAAATGTAAAGTCTGTAGACTAGCAAAAACTTCAAGAGGACCTGAACAAGCTGAGGGATTGGTTGGACTCCTGGAGTCTCTAATTCCATGTGCAACACTTGGGCTGGAAGAAACATACTCAGGACCTACGGTACACACTGTTTTACTTCTCTTGCTCCTGTGAAAGAAAAGGCCCTGGAGGTCATACTAGACAAGGTGCTGGAGCATGATAAACAGGGCACAGCTATTGTCAAGTGGGCCAGCAGAAGGTGTGGATGCATTAAAAGGCGGGTGACCAGCAGAGCAGGGAAAGCAATCCTGTCATTGTGCAAGATCCTGGTTAGGCCCCACCTGGAATACTGCATGCAGTTCTGGGTTCATCAATACAAAAAGGATATTAAGGCAATCAAGAGCATACAGCACACAGCCCTTCTAAACTTCCTCCCCTCTAACCTCCCCCCCCCATCCTCCCATATCCAGCACTCAACCTCTCTATGCCCACCCTTCCTTCTCCTTTTCTGCTGTCTCTCTCAAGGAAACACTAACGGCCCTTCTCTCTCTTAATCCTTCTAAAGGATCATCACTGGATGACCTTGACCCTAAACTCCTCTACCTTTCTGCTATATCTTACCCTCTCTCCTTAATCCTAAATCTCTCCTTCTTGTCCTCATCTGTCTCTTCATCCTGGAAACATGCGGTGGTCCTCCCTCTCCCAAAGGGTGGTGTCCCCTCCTCCCCTGCACTTTTTTGTCCAATCGTCCTTCTCCCTGCCCTTGCTAAGCTCCAAGAACACCTGGTCCTCTCTCAACTACCCTCCTTCCTCAATAACTCTTCCTTTTTCACCCCATTCCAATCTGGCTTTCAGAAGAACCACTCTACTACCACCTCCCTACTCAGGTGCACTGACTCCATCCTCACCGGGATGGATAATGGCCTCATTTACCTCTGCCATCTTTGTCAGCCTCACCAAGGCTTTCGATACAGTCTTCCATGCCCTACTTCTTGACTCCCTTATGCTGCTGGGTTGTCTATTTCTGCCCAAAACTGGTTTAGAGCTTACCTATCAGGCAGAACACAGTCAAGATCCAGGATACAATCCCCCCCCAGTTCCACAAGAGTCCCATGGGGCTCAGTGCTTGGGCCCATTCACTTCTCCATCTTTCTAAATGACTTCCCATCAGTGTGCTCCCTCCCTCCTCCTCTATCCATATGTATGCCAATGACACCATCCTGTTCTCCTCTGGCAAATGCCTCGCCAGTGTAGCAACCACCCTTCAGCATGTCTTCTACCAGGTTCAGTTATAGTTTGCCTCACATCAGCTATTCCTAAATGCCAAAAAGACTGTCTCCATGACCTTTGGCACTAGGCATAGACTTTCTAGGCTTCACCCTTTACCTTCTTTCCATACCCTTCATGAGACAATCCTAGAGGATACCTCCTCATTCAGATACCTTAGGGTTTGGTTGGACCAACATCTCAACTTCTCAGGCCACAATGACGCTAGCCTGAAAAAAACTGCTCTGCAAGCTTGGTGCCTTATTCAGAAACTGTAGTTGCATCCCTCCTATGACATGATGTGAATTAGTCCAGAAGGTAGGGAGTCCATAGGGGAGGCAGTATAGCACAGTAGTTTAAGCCTCTGAGCTGCAAATCTGGAGACCTGGGTTTGAATCCCACAGCCCTCACTTGTACACTGTGTGATCCTGAGCAAGTCACTTAACTTTCCTGTGCTCCCAGGTCACACCTGCAAACAAGCTTTCAGCTTAGTATATTACTCCTGGTTAAACAATTGCAAAAGGAAAAAAAAGATGATCCTCCCCATTTTCGACTACTGTGATGTAGTCTACAGTGTTGCTTCCTAATCCTCCCTAACCAGACTGGACACTCTCTTTAACTCCATCTCTCATTTTGCCCTCGATGCTCCATCATGCACTCATCACTGTGACCTCTTCCATGCCCTGTCCCTTCCCCCACTTGCCAACAGGCACCTCACGCATTGTGCCAAACTCGCTTCTAAATTTTGGTTAGGAGTACTCCTCTCCTACCTCTCATGCTCACTCTCCCCCCCCCCACTCCCTCAGATCCTCTGACACTCGCACTTTGTTGATCCCCCATCGAACCACTCTCATCGGTCAGTCAGGCTTCACCCATCATTTTCTGCAAATCTAGAACTCCCTCCACCCCCAAATACAGCACTCCTCCTACTCCCTTGCCTCTGCCTTACATAACTTTCTCTCATCTAACTGCTTCTGCTTTAACTCTCTTATACCTCTACTCCTCTTCATGACTCACATCCCCTATTAAACCTTCCTGCCCCAAGCCTGATTTTTAGCATGCTCTCCTTTCCCTTCATTGCTTACCCCCTCACTCCTACCCCTAACCGTCTTCCATTACCAACTTGCCCCTGCTTAATTTTGACCTCTGGCAGGGTTCTCAGCATTCTGGAGGGGTCTAGCACTGGGCAAGTCTCCTCCTTCCCCTCTCCTCCCCCTCTCTCCTTTCTACCCAACTTGTCCACACCTAAATCTGCCCTCTGTTGGGATTCTTAGCACCCTGGTGATATCTACTCTCAGGTAAGTTTCTTCCCTCCCTTCTTTTTTCCCTTTCCTCTCCTATCCCCCCATTCCATCTGTTCAACTTGTCCTCACCTAATTCCATCCCCTGGCAGGATTCTCTGCATCCTGAAAGGGTCCAGCACTGGGAAATTACTCTGCCTTTACTTCCCCTCCCCCTCTATCCTTTCTACCCAACTAGTTCTCACCTGATTCTGCACTCTGGCAGGGTTCTTAGCATCCTGGAGTGGCCTAGACTTAGGCAAGCTTCTTCTTTCCCTACTCTTCCCTCCTTTCCCCTTCATCCTTTATTTTCTCTCTTCCCAACTTGTCCTCACCTAGTTCTTCCCCCTGGCAGGGTTCTCAGCATCCTGGACAGGTTCAGCACCAGGAAATGCCTCTTCCTTCCCTCCCCTTTCCCCTGCATCCTTTCTGCCTAACTTGTCCTCACCTAACTCTGCTCTCTTCCAGAGTTTTCAGCATTCTGAAGAGGCCTAGTCTTAGGCAAGTTTCACCCACCCCTCCTCCTCCTTCCCTTTACCATCCCCACTACAATCTCTACCCAACTTGTCCTTGCCTACTCCTCCCCCTTATTCTAAGTCCTTGCCTCAGTCAATGACTGGCAGTGATCTCCTCACTCTGAAGGGGCCAGTTCCAGGCGATCATCCTTCCCTCACCCGCCCTTACCTCACCTCTCCTACCCCTCTCACCTCTGCACTTAAACAAAGGAATTAGTTCACTTGAGCTAATAACTTGCACTTTTTGTTCTGTCTGAGGTGCTCCCAGATTGCACTAGCCCTGTGTTAACTTGCCCCTCACAACTGATTTTTTGCTCACTTTGCTCGGGTAAAGTTCCCTCCATCTTTATCCTCTCCTTCCCCCAGCTGGTTTCCCCTGCCTACCCCTCTACCCTCCTTGATGTCCCCTCACTGCTCCTCATTCATTCAATAATTACTAAATAATCTGTCTCTTAACTGTGCTCCATTCCTGCAAGGAGTTGGCTCCAAGGCTAAATCAAATTTCTGTACTATGTTCCTCAGATATGCCACTTGTAATTAAATACATATTCTATTTAACTGTATGTTATGTCACAAATGTGATTGTATGAGTATGTATGATATTTTTTTAACTGTATGTCTTGTTACAAATGTGATTGAATATTTAATTTCTCGAATAAGTTAAATGTTAAACTGTATGCCTAATTCTTCATCCAATCATACCCCCCCCCCAGGTCGTACCGGGAGATGAGCAACTTGTTGTTCAGTGTGACTTCCTGGTGAAACATTTCAATAAATAAATAAAATAAACAGCAACTAAAGTGATTCGGGGTATGGAAGAAAAATCTTTAAGAAGAGTCTTATGGCTCTTTAACATATTCATGCTGGAGAAAAGGAGGCCAAGAGGGGATGTAGTCAAAGTCCCCTGCATACAAAAGTTTATTGTCAAGATTGACTAGACAGAGATGTTTGATTAGGTGTTCTCCAGCAGGACACAGGGTTATGCATCGAAGTTCTGAGGTGGTAAATTCAGAGGTAACGTGATGACGCAGTTCTTCTCCTGGGGTGGTGAACCTATGGAACAGCATACCAGCAAAGACAGTGAACATGAATACAGTATAGGCCTTTAAGGTAAGCCAGAACACATGTCTGGTTACCCAATGAAACACTGGATACCCTGGCCAGTAGAGTGGCTAGGGAACTATTTGAAATAGAACGTATTTATTTTATTTATTTAGTTTGTGTTCACCAGGTAGGCACACTTGATAATACAATGCCTATTTTCAGGCATGACCCAGGAGAAGTACAACATCAAATATATGCACAGCATACTTTCTGATTCCTGCTTATGAAGCATGGAGCAGACATAATGAACCAAGAGTCCCTCAAGGCCTGAGAAATTTTCCAGTTTCCAACAAATATTTATCAGCTAGCATAAGTACAACTCAGGTAAACAGACTTACCTATTAATCTGAATTTCATGAGTGGGTCATTAAGAGATGGGAGTTAGGGGCAGGATTACTGTATTTGCTTAAAGGAGTACTACAGTCAAAATTTACAAAAAAAAACATACTGCAGTGTTTTGATTTGAGTGTTTAGTCTTGGTGTGTCCTTCACTTTGCCTTCTATCAGAAGTTTATTCTAAATGTGCCTAATAGTTTTATGGCCTATGGGGATCTCCATGTTAGGATAGTTTATTGCTCTTCATCGTCCTACAATGCCTCCTGTCTCATATGAGAGAAATGTATCCCAGACCAATGAGTCAGTGAGGGAAAGTACTGCAGCAGTAATTTGAAGATAGAAGCCTGATGTTCTGGCCTCAACTAAATAACTCTAATTCAGTATTTTTGTTTTCTGTATGTTTGTCTAGGTCTAGCTAGCAGGAGTAAATGTTTTGCTTTTAAAGCTTTAAATTTTATCAAACTACACCTAGCCATAAAAAGCATGCAAATCTCCCTAGGTTCTCAGTGCTATAATTAGTAAAGACTCCAGCTGTTTTCTTACATAATTCCCACTTAATTAGACCTCAGGTGATTGCTGAGCTGTAAATGTAGCCTTCAGTGCCTACTGGATAATGAAAGTGACTTAAAATCACAGCTGTGCTGCTTTAAAACTGATTGTAAACCAGTACTTGCTGAATCTATGATCCCGGATGCATCACTGTCACATGAGACAGAAGGCATTGTAGGAAAAGGAAGAGCAGTAAACCATGCAAAGATGGAAATCCCCAGAGGTCATAAAACTCGTAAACAAGTTGATAAAAACTCCAAATAGCAAACAAAGTGAAGGACACACTAGGACTAAACACACAAATCAAAATTACTCTTCACAATGCAAGTTTTTGCAAATTTTGACTGTAGTATTCCTTTAAGCAGCAATGGCAACCAAAACAGTATTTCACACCTGGCCGAAGCCAAGACTGGATGGGGATAAAAATAACATTTGGGGATGAGGAATTTCACTGGCTAGTAGAGCCAGGACTGTGCTGTGCCCTAGACAGTATGCAACTAAATACTTGCTTCTGGTGCTAGGACCGGTTGCAGCAGCAGGGATAGCTAGTCCCTAAATGTTAACATAAAGTAGAGGCAGCAGCCTCACATATTAACAGCCTCCTATCTAGAAAAAAAAACACTCCAAGTTTTGGGTATTAGATTTGATGGCGCATTTGAATTTGAAAAGCAAAAGGTGAAAAGAACCACCATATGAATTACTTCAAACTTGCAGGTTAAAGTGCATGTGTTATACTGCCAACAGCAAACACTCTATCACGGGCCAGGGGTACCTTGAAGTGCTTTTGTTTCCAGCTAGAAGGCTGGTAACATGTGCAGCTGCTGCTTGTACTCTATGCAGGGCCCTAACTGGCTCTCAGTTTTGAAAAACAGAATCTCTGAATATTCCCAAATATTTTGATTTTGACTCAGAGTATCCTGTGTGCTGTTATTTGGTATAGTCAGCATGTAGAACTGGCTTCATGCACACACTAACATCATGGCCAAACTGTTATTTCTAATTTTTTTTTTTTATCTTCAATGTGCATTTATGATAACCCTCGTAGTCCATTTGTAGCCCACATGCTGAGTCAGCACCCATTTTTTTATCCAATTAATACTATGAAATGCATTATCAAAACCACAGTCTGAGTCACAGCAAGGAACTTATGATGCTTCTCCTAATGTTTGCAATTAGTTCCTTTTTTCTCTGACTATCCAGTGATAGCCATATCCCCTTAAGAGTTAACCACCACAGCTGTGTGTGTTTGTCATTATGATGTGCTTAATAGTTAGAGGTTAAGATCAGTGTGCTGCAAATGCTAATGGATCAGAAAGATTTAATGTATGAAGAAATGATTCATGAATTGCTCTTGAGTAAAAAACAAAACAAACAAAAAAAAACACTAGTCACTCAAGTAAGGTTTGAATATTTTTTCTTGAAAATTCTTCACTGGTTACACTTTGTTACAGCATAACTCTAATGCTAAACTTGAAAAAATGCAAGACCAGGATCAGCCTGTGTATAATATTATCTGCAGTTTATGACAATCTCAGATGACTAATTTTTGCAAGCAGTTTTTCCCAACAAGAAAATAAATGTCAAACCTTTTTCCCTATATGTGTTTTACTGCTAAATATGAATACTTTATGTTTAAAAGAATGTTTTCACTTTTGTACGTCTGATGAAAGTCAATTGCAGTCATTTTTATTTAGGTGGTGAAGTTGTGAAGCCACGGTTTGCTCAATACTTCCGTGGCAGTCTTGCTGGTCTGACGATTCACCCTGGGAAGATTGAGAGCCAGAAAGTGATTTCCTGCCTACAGGCCTGCAAGGAGGGCCTGGATATTAATTCTCTGGAGAGTCTGGGCAAAGGAATAAAGGTGAGAGATGAACTGACATCATTATTGATAAAATATTACTGTGCTGATTTATGTATTGGTGCACATAAAGTACACTGCAGATGGCAAGATTCTGTTCCCAGAAGCACTGTGATTTCCCATTAGTACAATAAAAAGAAAGGCTTTATGATAGATAAACTGTAACTTTCAAGGGACATTTCACGTTCTGTTTGTAGGAAAAACATATATTTGAGTAGTAAGGAAACATAGGCTATTTGCTACTACTTAAAGTACATGGTTTGAACCATATACTACACAGAAACCTGATGATGAAGGATTGAAAGATTTTAGCTCTGCATCAAAATGTGATTTTCCCCAATCCTGTTTAAAGGGTAGACTGGCCCTGCTTGGGGTAACATTTGATCCCTGAAAAATTCATGGAGCGAGAACCGGAGGAACTGAACTCAATGCAGGCAGCAGGACTTTAGTGAAGATTCTGGCTTCATCATTTTTTTTTCTTATTTAGTTAAAGAGCTAGTGGAATCAAAACAGGCAAACAGGAAAATGATACAGATTTTAAGAAGTAGTCAGCTGTAATGTTTTATGTCCGAAGTATTTTTTTTTCCTTTTGCCCATTAGAAAGTTTTCTATGTGATAATATTGTGCTGTAAGTGTGGAATAGCTCTTAGTCTGGCAGCTGACATATCTATCTCTCTTGCCCCTAGTACATCATCTACATTTGATGTTACTGACAGTGACATCACAGTTAACTTACCTGGCAGCTACTGAGTGGCTCTTCCTAAGCAGCAGAGATGTCACAGCCAGTGAGGTCACAATGCTGATGATGTGGTAGGAGTAATAGAGATAGATATGTCAGCTGCTAAGCAGATTGCTGTCCCAGACATCACACATACTAACAGCAGGTAAACAGTTTTCTATTTAACCAAAGACAAAAGAAAAATTACCTCAGATATAAAAGGTAATGGTAGACTGCTTTTAAAAATTAATATTTATTTTAGGCAGTACACCAGCTCTTTAGAACCAGGAAAACAAATCATGGCTGATTTATAACAGTGGGATCCTGGAAGACAGTAATTGTGATTTGTTGGCATCCATGGCACTCCAGTCATTACCTCATGGGTTGTAGCCCACCTGATAGGCTAGTGATGCACATGACCCAGATCAAATTTCTAGCATATCCAGGTCCCAGGAACCCCTGCTCTCCAGTTTCGAGTCGTGCATCTGATCAGGTAGGAAGCACACCAGGGATCCCTGTCTACTCCTACCAGGTAAGATCCTGTATGGGATATATCTATATAAACCAATTATCAACCTCACAGGCATGTATGCAGTTACAGTAAAAAAAAAACCCTCCTGGGAATTAACTGGGAGGAATATATGGATAGCTCAGCCCAGTGTTAGCTAGCCTTGTTTGCACCACAAATGCTGTTAATCAGTACACTAGCAGGCTTCTGCTTTCCTTCCTAGGGTACTGAGTTCTGTAATACATAAGTGAAAATGCCTTTCTTTACCTCAGTCATACAAAGTTGAAAATGTATATCTCTATCCCAGCAGAAGATATAAAAGGTACCTGTTTATTTTTTGTGCTAAGGGCAACAAGTTTTGGGTGTCTGCCCTCATGTAACGCTATCTACATGGATTAGGCTCCTTAGCTTGGGGAGGGGGGCCGTGCTGGCTCCGCTTTACACTGGCGCTCACTATTCCAGCTTCTCCCTTCCTCCTTGTTTCCTTCCTCCTGTCATCCCGCGGCCTCCTCTCCTCGCAGAGTTTTTTCAGCCTCCCAGACCGCTGGTTGGTCGGCGGTTTACCCGACCACGCGTCGACCGCGTGGCTTCCTGCACCAGGGTTCCTGAAGGAGTAGGAGAGTCGGCCGCTCGCATCGGAGCTCTCCGTACCGCCAGCTCTCGGCAGTCTAACCTGCCCATCGCACTCTCCGCTGCCACTGGAAGCAGTTTTCTACCCCTTCGATCCCTCCTAGGAAGGTTGAGGAGGAGCCGTCCCAGTCGCCACGCTATGTCGCCGCCATGGCGGAGGCGGCATAGCTGAGTGGTTTTAAGCTCGAGCCGGATTCTGGAGTCCAGGTTTCGAACTGACCAGAGGGGCCTCAGAGGATCCCGCCCCATCCACTCAGTCGCGACGCCTCACGCCGCGCCTTCTAGTAGGTCGCTGGCCGGGCCTTCACCCCAGGCTTCCCCTCAACCAGAACTGCTCTGGTGGTTGGCGCTCTCTCGGCTAGGCCGCCACTCTGAGCGGGGAGCAATGCCATGGTGTTCTTCTCACGCGACCTGGCTACAGCGGGGGTTCCCACGCCGCAGAAAGGAAGAGAAAAATCTTATTGTGTAGGCACACCAGCCTGTGTTCCCTCGCGCCACGGGAGAAACACCAATGGCAAGGGGGCACCAGTGCCGTCAGGGACTCGTTTTCTTCAGGGAGACCTCGGCCTCCTGCAGACCCTCAGCCTAAATTGGTAGGGGGGCCGATTTGCCGTCTCTTCTGGCCGCTCATTCCCAGTAATGGGAAGTATCAGAACCTTCTAGCCAGGGGCATTGAGGACCCCCCAAAAAAAAAAAAAAAAAGCCTGCAGGTTAGAGGATCAGGGTGCGATCGAGCCCATTACTCAGGTGCTCCAGCCCTGACCTCGAGGCTCACCACCCTCTCTCGGCAAGGAGGCAGTAGCGCAGTGGTCTAGGCTCTAGCTGTTAAGCTGGTGACATCCAGCAGCCCAGACCTGATGCTGAACCCCACTGCTTCCACTTGCATACTGTGTGACCCTGGGATCAGGGTGCGATCGAGCTCATCACATCAGGTGTTTTCTGAGCAAGTCACTTAAACTCTTTACGTAGCGGGGTGGTTATCTGGGCCATCAGCGGATGTTTGGGGGTTCCTCCGCCATAGGGTCCCTCCCACAGCATCCTCCGCGGGACCCCCGCAACAGGTCTACCCACTCCGCCTCCCCCTTTCTCTCTATCTTGTCTTCTACCTCTCGGTCCCTCCCACAGCGACCGAGAAGGTAGTCTCTCTCCGGTCGTCCCACTGCTCCCTCCCATAGCGAGCCCTGGTTTCGAACCGTGGACCAAAACCATCTCTCACCTTGTCTGGGTTGCGGGGCCTCTCATAGCTCCCCCACAACCTGCATTCAGTTTCTCTCCCCACACAACAGATCTATCGATTTTTTTTTTTTTTTCCGAGCCTTCCCTTCTTCTTCTTCTCTCTCTTGTCCCCTACCACTCCGGTCCCTCCCACAGCGACCCGAGAAGGTAGTCTCTCTCCCGGTTGTCCCACGGCTCCCTCCCATAGCGAGCCCTGGTGTCGAACCTGTGGAACCATAACCTTCCCTCTCCCTTTTGTCCTGGTTGGGGCTCCTCGCTTAGCTCCTCCACAACCTGTATTCAGTCTTTGTCAGTATATATAAAAAAAATAAAAATAAAAGGAGAGAATTTGAGGGACAAGGTATTGCCTGGCTCTTACTCATTCGGCCTGCCTCCGTCAGACCACACCTCCGAACCGGAACCAGACAGGTCGGGGACAGCCAGAAGAGTCTCCACCCTGAGGATTCTGTCCTACATGTCCCTTACGTCTCGAGAGTACGAGGACATGGAAGTAGTCTGCCACTTCGCCTCAACCCAGGGCCCTTGAAGAGGCTAAGGCCTCTGCACTCTACCAAGAAATCGGACAGGTCGCCCGGGCCCGGGGATAACCAGACGCCCGGCGAGGGCACTTCCAGTTGGCCCTAGGCAGCAGCTCCTAGAAAGGACGGTGCTACTCATGCGGTTCTTAGCACCCAAGGACGCCTATAAGGATGACTGAAGATTACTCGGGGGGGGGGGTCCTTGTCTCCACTCTCAACGACACTGCAGCTAGGCAGCCACCAGCTGACCCTTCGGCTCCAGCGAACCCGCTAACCCTAGGTCCCTCAGGAACTAGTCCCTTGTACCCAGGGAGGCGGAACTGCGGGGACATGCCTAATACAGCCGAATTTTCCTGGCCGTCTTGGCGGTAGTCACCACGTGTCCACTTGCCAGGGCCACTGCCACCCCCCCAGCACTATAGCCAAACCAGGGATGCGCCTCACGTCAGCAGACTCTGCTCCCGAGTCAGAGGATCCGACCCCACATACCATTCCCGCAGGACCCTCAGCTCCCCTCCCCGGAGTCCGGGGGTTTCCAATCCCGAGGACGAGGTAGAACTACAGGGGGTAGCAGTGGCTACTCTCTCGCAACATCTTAGGTCAATCCAAACGCCGGCAGTTCAGGCATATGACTTGATGTCAAGGAGGAGTCCCACAGGGTGCGAACCCGCCTCCTCCTCTCGGCTCGGATAAGTGGGTTCAAGTCACGGTACCAAGGATACCCCATAAACCGCTCAGCACCTAGTTTTTTCCCAAGGTTACCCCCTGAACTAGGAGGAGGCCCTCCTACTGTTTTTATTACGGAACAGACTCTTGGGCGCTCTCACCCTCGCCCTGATACCAAGAAGTCGGAGGGGGGCCCCTGACCTATCTAGGGCCCGTAGCTACCTATGCCACCACGTGGCGTAGCACCCTGTCAATGACGGCCACCAGGCACATCATACGAGGCATTTGGTAGGCCTTCCTACCACCGATAGACTACATGGCCGCTCTCCCCCATATCGGGAGGCAGTATAGTGCAGTGGTCAAAAGCTCTGACCTGCAAGAGTGGTGTCCTGGGTTTGAATCCCACAGCCTCCATGTGTGTACTGTGTGTCCCTGAGCAAATTACTTAACTTTCTATCATACTACGGTTACTCTAACAACTCCTGCGACTTCAATGGCCTTACACTTCATTAGCACTCAAGTCCACGGCTGGATGGAAAACAGAGAAGAAAGCTCCCCCACTCGCCACAGGTCAAGGCAACACTACAATTCTACCCAGGAGGGACACAAGAACTAAAACCCGAGAGCCAACAGCAGGATTCGTAGGGCTCCAGGCCTCAGGGGTTAGAGCACTGATCAGGTCAACCAGGGGTCGCGAGTTCAATCACACAGGGCCTGTCATGGCCATGGAATGAAGGCCCACCCTAAGCCAGGCGGCCCATACACCCTCTCCAAATCAAGGGGCAACACCAAGCAAATTCACAACAAGCCAGGGCACCGTGCCCCCTCGCAGTGAGGTTTGGCCTGGGCAGGATGGACGGTGGAGACCAACTTGATATGGGGACTCCCTCAGGAGACACCGCTCCAACTGCCATTGTAGCAGATGTGACACTCCGTGGTGGGACAGCTTGCCGGGAGACACAACACCACAGGGCCGGTGACCACCAGCAGGGTCGGACTCTCCATCCGATTGGAGGCGAAAACCGTATCGCTCGCCATAACACCTACAAAAATTGTATTCACCTGGTTAGGTGGTTGTGTCGGCTCCAGGCCCACGCTCGACCCGTCCTAGCCCAGTTGACAATTGAGCTATGGCCACACAGCAAACTAGGGGGGACACGACTCCAGCTGCCTAGGAATGGCTCACCTGACAAAGGGGATCAGGTCAGTGGTCACTATTCCTCCGCCTCCACCGACTCCTCCGCCCCAACCAGGCACGGGAGTCATGGCACCCAGCCACTAGTGACACCATACCGGCCACGCAGGCCATGACTCGCAGCGGCCAGGCAGAAGGTCACTGTCAGCTTCAGGATCCCTCCCGAACAGGCATACTTTCTCAGGGGTCAGGGCTTCACCAACACCACGGACCCTGAAGCTCACGGCCCGGCTCCAGGGAGGAGGGGTCCGGGAGGCAGCAGGTTTATGATGACGTCATCAACACCCACCCCATTCGGACGGTCTCGCCCCCCCGCATAGGGGAGTCATGGTCCAGTCCCAGCGGTGGTAACCGGAGCAGGGCATAGTCCTCGAGCAGGCCGACAGGGCTAACTTCATATTGTTCCAACAACTGGGAGTACCTGGAACAAGGCAAGGCCCTCGAGCAGGCCGACAGGGCTAACACCCTTCTGCTCCACCAACTGGGAGTAGACGAGACTAGCATCCTCCGTCCTCAGGGTGCAGCCACCAGTTGTAGGGGAGGCTACAGGCCTCATCAGAGACCTCCGATCGGGACGCGACTGGCAACGGATCCATGGGTTTTCCTCTGGTCCTAGAGTCTCTTGACTGGGCTCCTCGCCAGAGACTTCTCTAGTGTAGTGGTCATCACGCTTACCTCACACGCGAAGGCCTGGGTTCAGGCCCCCAGTGTAACCGATTTGGAACCCCACGTGGAACGGACCGGTCGGGGTCTTCCTCAAGACTGGATCTGGGGGCAATCGGCTCAGCTAGGAGTGCTGGGGGGCTTGGGGCCCTACCCGGAGCGGAAACTGGTCGGTGCTCATCCCATCAGGGGTCCGCCGGACATCAGTTCCAGTCTACCAGCCAGGGCATTCCCCGGTTGTCACAGAGGGCAACCAATCGAACTAACCACTGCACGGAAGGGCCCCAACAGGGCCCCACTGTGGCCCCACATTACCTGTACGTTGGTCCGGCCCCCCTCTGGACTCTGACCGGAACCCGAGTCTTCCACAAGACAGAGAGTCTGCCGCCACCTCGCAGGTCAGCGGCAGAGCAGAACCGCCTCCAAGGCCCATTGGGAGATGACTAAGGAGAATCACCCAGAATGACATGCCTGCTAGCCGATTGACTTCAACCCCCACAGGGGTTCAGGCTCATCCCTCCAGAGCGATCGCCACGCTTGGTGGGAACGAGCTAATGCGGCCTAGGGGGACCTAGGTAGGGCAGTCACGCGGAGTCCTTTCTTCCACTCCACCAGGCATCTATTACTCTATTACTGGTCCAGTCACGGGCCAGAGGGCCCACTTGCTGCCCAGACCCCACAGTGACACCTCAGCCCTTCACTCTAGACCACTCGTTCCCACCCTTGGTTCTTACTGCTTCTTATCTCCCATGAGGGATCGACTGAGTGCTGGATGCCAACCAATCACAATGGGTGTTTACTCACCTGGTAAAGGTGATTGTGTTGGTTGGCATCCATGGCACTCCAAGGCCCTCCCATCCAAGTGCTCAGAGTGACTGGGACTGATCAAGGGGGATCTCCCCCATGGTAGACCCAATAGGGGACTAAGTGCAAGTTGTCTTGCTCTAGCACTAATTACCAGTTGGGCCTCCGGACTGAGACTAGTCCGTACAGACTAGAGGAATAAGAGTTCAGCCAGCCCGTCGGTACCCTTCCGCAGCCCGCATTCTACTTTGCTCTTTGATCCTCTCTTTCTTTAATTTTTCAGGTGATTGTGCCTGCACGGTATGTTCTTCTTTTACACTAACTAACCTTGATTTCAGCTATGGAAGATTCGAACTGGAGAGCAGGGTTTCTGGGACCTGGATATGCTAGAAATTTGATCTGGGTCATGTGCATCACTAGCCTATCAGGTGGGCTACAACCCATGAGGTAATGACTGGAGTGCCATGGATGCCAACCAACACGATCACCTTTACCAGGTGAGTAAACACCCATTGTGTACATGCGCAATATATAGCATACAAGAATATGATATAGCAGGCAGCCTGGCAAAAGTGAAATTACTATTGTTATTTCAAAATAACTAAACAACCTTTAAACAATTAATGGTAGCAGGGCTACAAAACATGCAGTACTTCTAAAGAATGTAATTTTGTGACAGCAACAAGAAAGTGAGCTGGCAAGAAACTCCAGAACAGCAAATATCACAAAGAAAGACTCACTTTACTTTGCAAGCCTTTGGGTTAGCATAAGGAGCACCAGACAGCAGGGTGTTGGTTGTGCTCAGTGTACCATGGTTATGGCCCAGTTGAAATGTTCATGAACTATTCATCAACTTTCATGTATTATGAATGAACTCTAAATGTCACCCCTGTGTTTATGAATGTTCATGAATATAAAGCTTCACAGAGGTCCATGAAAGTTCATGAAACTGCTCTATGTAACCTTTATGGACAAAGTCCATCAATATTGTGGTGACCAGAAATATCCTGCTTTTATAATATTGTTGAATTCATCAGGAAACCCTATTTAGTCCTAGTCTGAAAAGATTGTTGCCCACTGTACAAATCAGAGGTAGACCTGTTCAGCCCTTAGTTGTTTTATCCACTGCCTTAGTAATTAACCATGACAATTGAATTCTTTTAGCAAACTCAGCATTTTCTAATGAATAGCTTTTCTTACCATGCATTTTAGTATAAATAAATTTCCATGTTGAACATATATTTTCCCCTCTTCAATGGAAAACATTCTGATTGTGTGATGCTTTTTAAGTCACACAGTGGGAAATAGTGCATTCTGATATGCTAATGAGATGTCGATCTTGGTCCTAGCTCATCGTGGTCCTTTACAGGTTCCACAACTTCATGAAATCTGTGTTGATAAACAGATTGTGAACATCAAAAACTACGTCAGCTTTACCACTTAAACAAATGCTTGACATTTGATGCTAGGCTAAGTATTGCAAGCCATAATTTGCTTTCCTTATTAGACTATGGCTGCATGGTTGTTGATGTAGCACCTAAAGTCAATCTCGATGCTAAAAAAGCTCTATACCATAAAATTTCAAAGTTTATTGATCAGAGTAGAAATGGGGTACATCACTGCTCAATTCTAGAAGGTTTAGAATGGCCTACTTTCGAAATGAAATCGAAGCTGGCTCTGACAAACTTCAGTTTCAAACTGTTAGATAAGCAACAACCTGTGCATGCCTGCTTCAATCAGTTGCACCAAATTTCAATTCAAGATCAATACAAATCTTTGCTTGTCGATTCCATGTATGTCTGCAAGCATGGGCCCAACATTGTATAGTTTCTGGGCCACCTCTATGTGGAATACTATTCCTCTACCAATCAGAGCACTGACTACGTTTGCCTCATTTTCTAAAGAACTGAAAAAATCATATCTTAACACTGAATGACTACATGTGTTCTGTCTGAATCCCATAGTATTTTTTAATTACCTCCTTATCTATGTGCTGAGGATTCTTATTCTTTTTGGTTAATGTACTATGTATACCTATACCTGAACCCTGTTCTGTTGTACAACCATGTCTTAACTATGCATTGTATTATTTGTTCATATAGTAACTTATATGTATACATACTGCACTGTTGTATGTTGTACTTTTGCACACTGGGTCATACCAGTAAAACATGCCTTTGGCGCCAGTGTATTTTACCTGGTCAACAAAATAAAAATAAACAAACAAACATGAACTTGGTTCATGATCTGAGTTAAAGAACAGTTTGAGAAACTTGACTGATGTTCATGAATAACTTATGAATATTCATTATATTTCATGAGTTGATTAACTTCATTTCACCTGGGAGGTGTTGGAGTCATGGGGTGAACTAAGTGATTTCAGTCACTCTTAACCATGGCATGTTGAGCATAACCCACAAACACTAAAATGTGCCATTGCATGAATAACATGGGGATTGCTGTTTACAACTACAAGGTAAGAACACGTGACAAAATGGAAAAAAAGCAAGACTACTGTGTGAAACACGAACATGAAACTGTTTTCCTGTTGTTGGTGTTGAGGGGTCTTGAAACAGTGGCAGAGGTGAAGTGCATTAAATTGTACTTTAGTTAGGAGTTCTAAACTGTCAAGGAACCTCCATGAAAGCATATGATTATGCTGGAATAAACAACGGTTCTTGAACACTCAGGCAGCAGGATTTTTGGAACCAGTTTTATTTATTTTTTTATTTGTCTTACCAAGAAAAAGCTCCATTTATGAAAACAGTTGATAACTGAATCAATTAGAGAGTGAGTTCCACAAACCATTACTCAATTATTCATCCAGTGTTCTAGTCAGTACTTACGAGCTTTATCACCTGTATACAAACATTAGTCCATGCATTGCAGTCACTTTCTCTCTTCCAAGGAAGATCAGCTAAGGAAGCAATGTAAAGTACAGTACCTGGGTATCAGTGAGATGGTTTAAAACAAAGTGAATCATCAGCCTATTATATACCTTACCCAGTTTTGATAATAATAACCAAAGCCAAAGCGTAGATAAAATCTGCATAATCCATCATTGGAAAATGAGTGGCTAAACAATGAGATTCAGCATCAGTGAATTAATATCATTATGCAGAGAAAACCAACCTTAGCTTCCCGCTTACTTACTAGTTTCTTCACATGTACCTGTCATGAGACAGCAGGATGGCCAGCCTGGTGGTCTTGAGGGTTGAGGCGCTGGATGCCACACCTCACACCACGCCAGTGACCCAGGTTTTAGAGTGAGCTTGGTACATCAGGGGTCAGCAGGGGAGGAGTTGATTGAGTGTCTGGAGGACTGCTCCCCTCTCCTCTCCTGGGGGTAGGTTCTGGGGGTTCCCCTCCTGGTGGCAGCTCCTGGCAGTGGCTGGGGGGGATGTTTCACCCAGAGAGGGGACAGCCAATGGAGGCTGGTGTCAGCAGGTGCCTGCAAGAGGGGGAAGAAGTGTCCCATCCATGCACTGGCACCATTGCACATCTGCACCAGGGGGAGGAACAAAGCAAAAATTGCCCTATCCCTGGTAGGCGAAGGTGGGTCCAGGGGTGGCACACCCACACCCAATGCCAGGACCCCTGTGCCTGTTTCCAGTGCCCTGCTAAGTCTGACCACTCCATCAGATTACAGATAAAGTGCCAGTAGGAGTCGGTGGTCCCACCACCGAGGGCTCAGAGCAGGGGGGTTGGGTGGTCCAGGTGATGGTGGGGGGGGGACACCGGAGTGGCAATGAAGGAATTCAGGCAGGCGGGAAAGTGGAACCGAACATCCACACTGGAGACAGTCCGAGCGATGGTGAGTAGGAGTATAACAAGAGCTGGAAAAAAAAGAGCAGGATACATCCATAAGTCAATATATTTATAACTATCATCTAAATCCAGATAGCTGTCCCCAAAATAATAAGGGTACTGTCTGCAAACTCATCGAAAAATGATTAAATAAGAAAGCTTAGTTCACATTTCATGTTTGCAACCCCCTCCACTCAGTTTACCAACCTTACTGTGCCTGAAGGAAGTGAGCATGGCCCAAGGTACTCCTGTGTCTAGGGGTATCTTTGTTGGAACTTTAGCTCTCCAGGAACTCCCTGTAAACAATCACCATGTAGACTGGTTCACCCTTCTTCTTACTAAAGTATCTGCTGAGCCAGCTTTACACTGATGTTAAATGACCACTCGGACACCAATATTTGTCTTTGACTCTCTTTACTGATGCTTGGTGGTACATAAGCACAACATTTAATTCATTCTCGTCATACTAACCCAAATCAGTTTGGCTTCTACACAATTAATACATTATTCCCATGAGTATTCCATGATTTCCATAGTGTAGCCATGGTCTGACCTTTATCCTCTTTTCCTGGGCCGTCTTGGTCCCTGTATTATTCCTGGGCATAGCCAAACAAGTTGCATGATTTCCTGGTCCTGTCATAGCCATTGCACTGGAATCTCAGTTCCCATGTTAGACTGGTTAATTTACTTATGATCTGCAAATAATGGCTGCAATTCACAAATGCCTACGTGCCACACAAGGGCAGTGTGTAGGCATTCCCATGACCAAATGCCACACGATGCTGCCCTGCACACCACTGGCAGCATTCACCAGCAGGCACATTAGTGCCCATCACAATGGATCCCTGGCTGGCTATGAGCAGCTATGCCAGGGGTGGGACTAGGGCATGCCAGTAGAGCGCCCTGTGGCAGTACCCATTCACAACATGTCATTCAGGGCTGCAGTCTGTCCACAGGGGGGACACAAGAGTAGCCATTGTGTCCCCCTCTCAGTGCTGCCACTGGCCTTGGTAAAGCAATGCTGGCCCCTCCTCCATACCCTCCCAACCCCATGGACCGGGGGGGCTGAGGCGGCCACCCAGGCACTCGCCCAGTGTCCCTTCTCCATCACTATGTGCAGCTCCCAGAATCTCTGCACCACACGGTGCCAGGGATCCACTAGAGGGCTGAGTTCAGGCATCCCATTGGCTGCCTGCCCATGTCCGCTGATCTGACCCTGTGTGCTAGCGCACAAAGGGGAGGGTCCATGGATGGGAGGTGTGTCATGGCCAGCAATGGTGAATGCCAGCCACTGTTCACCTGTCCCCGGGTGCAAAGCTGCGCTGGTGGGTAACCCACCCCTTAGTGAATCACAGCCATTATGTGAATCAAATCAGCACATTGAAACAAAGTATCTAGAATGTACAGGTAACTAGATATAGTCCAGAGTTCAGTTTCTCTCATTACTCCTACCTAGCTATTGGCAGGAACTTCCACTACTTGCTGCCCTCATTCCAGTGCTGACACTGGCCAATGATCTGCTTCTGCTGTGGCCCCTCATAGCCTACCCTCCTGGGGGACTCCCACTCATGTGACCCTAAATACTAGGATGATACCTCTGATTAAGGAACCCTCCCAATATTCTTGGAGTCATTCCACTACCTAACCCTGGAGACACTCCTTAATGATCCAGCTAACAGCTCTGGTCTTCCGCTTCATTTCTGTTTTGTGACTGCATTTCTTGGTAGCTCAGGCCCTCTGTACTTGCCCCAGCCATACTCCCTGAGTCCTCTTCTTGGGCATCCTACACTGGCTCTCAGGTCATAAGGCAGTATCTCATGAGGGCATGCCATCTGGGATGCCCCCCCCCATGAGAAACTTCTTCACTGTCCTCCTAAGGGCCACTGGTTCAACTCCATACTCTGGTGATATTCTCAGGGCCAGGATATCTGATGCTTGTGTTAGATTTCTGGCCATGTCAGACACTGGAATTATTATGCTGCCCCTATCTATATTTTGAGGTCTGGGACTTAATGCCACCATTGGCTTGAGGGTGACAAAGCCTCTGATCCTACGTGGGAGCCCATTACAGAAACTGCATATTCCTGGCTCACACAGTGTGAGAATCAGCGTCTTTGACAAGTTGCCTCCTAGTCCACCCTTGTAAAAATATGCCGGAGCCCTGTATATCCAGCTGTAAAGCAGTTATACCCCTGAGATTCCCTTCAGCCAGCATATGGCCTATGGAACTTCACTGGTTCCTTGCCTTTCAGCAAAGCTCCTGGGACATGATGCCCTTCATGCTGCTCTGACCTGCTGAGCCCTCAGTTCTACTCATCTTTCTTCCTGCCAAAGAACTGTTCTTGGGCCATGCAGGCCCCTTTTATATGCCCATGCTCCTCCTCCTGCCCTACCATGCCTTATGTGCAGGCACCATTGCCAGTATGGGCACAGCTAGTAATAACCACAGCCCCCTTTCTTCTGGGAAAGGGGCTGTTATGTTTTGTTAACAACAAGAGTTTTAAGCCCACATATAGTATGTCCTCTCCGTGTAGCTGTTAAAACTCTAGTCCTGGTGTCACTGATTGTATTGACAGGGATTTCTGCATTTTATGAAAAGATTGGTTGAAGTTCTGTATGCTGTTTATATAAGCTATGGAGTACCCCCTCCTAACAAACCCCAGGGCTGGAATTTTCAAAAGCATAGATGCAGGTACATCTTTGAGATATGCTAGTATCCCTCTTACACCCTTTATATCCAGTGCTTGCTTGGATGCAGCAGACACAAAGTATTCAAAACCATATCTGACTGCAACAGGATCTAGTTTACAGTCGCATGCATCCAATCTTGGATGCATTTGTCATTCTAAGTCATCCAGATCATCAAATAAATGGTCAGGAGTAGTGACTGAAATAAACAGATGTACCATAGGATTGGGAGGGAGAAAAAATGCTGATCATGTCCCATGTCTGCCAGAATGTTCCCAACTCCCCGTAAGTGCCCTCACTGCAGTCAGCAATCTGGCCCTGAATGGCAATAGGCACCAAATGAGGCAACCTCCCCCTCCCAACATTGGAGAAACATGTCCATTTCCATTTGTCAGCAGGAGGTGACTGCTGGCTTAGGGGCAGGTCAAAAAGGAGAAAGACACATCCCACTCCTCTCCATTCTCCTGTGGATGGGATGGAGCAACTATGGTTTCTGAGACCTTAACATAGCAGACAAGATTTTGTGGTAAAATCTTGTCCTTAAAATTTTGCTGGCTATGTTTCAGGCTCTCAGCACTTGCAAGGGCAAGAGGATGCTGGCTTGCTGTTAAGTTAATTTTTGGTGGGCCATTCCCCCAACCCCAGTATCTCTGACTCACTCTGCTCACCAAACTGCCACCATACAACTACTCTGCTACTATTACTACTAAAACTGCTGCTAAATTCTGACAGTGAAGTGCCAAACATGTTGATATAAGCCACATGGGTCAGAGTCATATTTATATCTGACCTATAAGTTGGAATCTAGAGATTGCCCAATGTGAGAATTTAGTATATTGTGCCCACCAATCTTATCTGGATGCAACAGGCCAACACAGACATGTTGGTAATTGCCTGGGAAGATCAGTGGACATAGGGTATTAAACATCCTGCCCCAATACATCCACATCTGTGACTGGTGAGGAATGTCTGAGGCTTTTGTTCAGGATAAATTCTGCTGGCTATGGGTTTTGGCAAGTAGCATTTGTGGGAAACTCAAAACATATCCAGTTCTGCCCCTTCAGATGAGGGCACTGTAGTGTTAAACAAAAAGTGCCCTGATGAGAAGGCAATTCCAACTTCTTTGAACATAACAATCAATGAACCCCTTTATATCTTCAAATGTAAATTGGGCAAGTTGATACAGGGGGTGAATTCACAAAAAGTCTATTTAAAGCAGCATTATTCATTAGTCAGCAAAAATAGAATGTAATCATACAAGTTTTTAGAACTGATATATTTCTGATATAATTACATTCATCATCTGTGTACTATTATTTCTCTCATTGTTAAACAGCATTTATAACTAATATAACTAATGACTCAAGTCAATAAAGATTATTGTGACTAGCAATTTTTGTAAAAATCCCTTCCGTTGTGGTTAGTTTTTGACTTTACAAGTTTTGCTCCATTAAACCCTACTATCCAAGAGTTCAGGATTGAACTGTTTTAAGGATGGCAGTGATACTGCAGCTTTGGGGCCCAGGGCTATGGCTCTATAGTACCACCATATATGAGAAGTAATGTGTGAGAGGTCTCTATCCCCTCCATGCCTCAGACCCTGCTTTCCTACTGACTAGGGACTGACTGATTCATCCTGTTGCGCAGTGTTTGAAAGTGACATTAGACAGGGGAGCGCTGGATAAGATTGGATCTGGATTATCTCTAGAGTTTGATACAGTACCTCTCTGTCAACCCAGTCCCCCTCTGGAGCACATAGTCTTACACATGTGCCACATTGTGTAGCAGAAGAGTCAGAAATTACAGCCTCTGCATGCATAGTGCTTTTTCCAGAAAGGCAGTCTCAGCATGGGTTTGTGTCTTGGTACGTTCTGGCACCAAAGGAGAGGCAGTATATGCTAGAGGTTAGAGTAATGTGCTGTGAATGAACTTGGTACATCCAGCAGTCCTGGATTGGATTCCAAAACCCTCTACTTACATACTGTGTGACCCTGAGCAAGTCACATAACCTCCCCAGTACTCCCAGGTCACCCCTGAAAACTGGCTTTGTGCCCAGTGGGGCTTACATGGCTACCAAAGAATAAAACAAAATGTACAGGAATGGCACCCCATGCTGGACTTGCAGATCCTTAACAACTGCATCTGCATTCCCAAATGTTTCATGGTCTGTCTGAACCAGATTTTATTTTTATTTGAAAATTGGTAACAGGGAAAGGCACACTGAGCCAAAGGTCATTTCCAGGTGTGACCTGAGGAAGAAGAACTAAGGAAATAAACATTACAAGCAGTTGAGGATACAAATCAGTAATGGTATATACAGTCAAAACACAGGAGCAGAAAGCAACAAATGTATTAAAAAAATAAAAAGTGCCATGCTGTGCACTGAGCTCCTGGAGAAATCCAAGCAAGTCCACTTCTCACTCTTGTTCCACTGACTCTGTGACTGATTGGCAGAGCATGAGGGAGAGGCGGAAACACTTAGCCAACTCTGAGATAGTGGAGTGCAGAATGGGTTTGTTTATATATATATATATTTAGGTATGTATACATATATATATAGCTGAAAAAGTTAAAACATGAAATTATTAGACATCAGAAAAAATTTTCTGGTTCTGTGAAAAAGACAATCGGGGTTAACCTTTCCGAGTTAAGGGTTTTCCAATTTTTAGGAGCTCTCCTTTATGTCACAGCACAGTGTTACACCTGCTAAAAAAGGCAAACTGGATTCCTTGGTATGAAGGAAATGAACTCTGTTCCCATAGTCTTACATTATATTCCTTAATATGTTCATAATTGCTTTAGGGCTCAGGTTGAAATAATAAAGAAACAAGTATTTGTCAGTGCCGAATGTTGTCTTGCTGGCATTGGCATTGGTAGTGCAGGAGTTAGAGAGTTGCACAATAGGAATGGCATTGTAGTATTGAACTGATGCCAATCCCACCCCCACCCTGCAGAGACTGACAGGCATTGGGGTGTGCCTTTGGGTTATCGGCCATAACATTCATGCCATTTCACCTCACCCTACCCTGCAGACCCCGACAAGTGTTGTGGTGTGCCTTGGGGTCTTCGGGCCTAACACTTACCCCATTCCATAACGAAATTCACTGAGATGGGTGCAGTATAGGAGAATGGGGTGAAATTTGGCGCTGAAGAGTCCAAGGTACACCTCGATTCCTGTCACTGGCTGCCGGGTGGGGGTGGAATGGCATGAGCATTACAGCCAACAATCCCAAGTCACATCCCTGACGCCTGTCAGTCTCTACAGGGTGGGGTGTTACGGTTGGAAACCCTAATGCCCCAGGCATTTGTTGGTATTTTCACTACAAGTTTTCAACATGGATGTTTTATGATCCCACCCCATGAACACTGGCACTGTCAGTTTGTTAGCCGAAAGATGATTTTGCACAGCGACTGTGCCATTTGGCACCACAGATGCAAAAACACATTTCAGACAGGATGTGAAAAATGACAGCTATACTGTTCATGAGAAGGTGTGAAAAAATGGCAATGTTGAAAATCTGGAGTGAAAATATGAAAAATTGGTGAAGTCACAAGTGTGCATTGAAACTGTGCAACACATGCTCATAAGGCAATTATTTTGGGAATTTTTTTAACCAAATTTTCAACATAGGCATTTTGGGACCTCCGTTCATGAACAGTGGCATTATGATTTTGTTATTTGTCCCGCAAGTTGATTTCCCACAGAGACCATGCCAGATGTGTGAAAGCACATTCCAGGCAGGAAGTGAACAATGACAGCTATATTATTCATAAGGAGGTGTGAAAATATGGCAATGTTGAAAATCTGGAGTGAAAATATTAAAAATTGTCGAATTTAAGAGCGTGTGTGGAAACTGTGCAATGCACGCATGTAATGCAGTCATTTTTTGGAATTTTTCACCAAATTTGCAACATAGGCTTTTTGGGACCCCACCTCATGAACAGTAGCACTGTCGTTTTGTTACTCGATCCTGAAATGTGATTACACGCAGTGATCACGAAATCGCCTTTCGTGTCTGAATAATGAGATGACAGTGCATGTTTTCATCAAGTGGGGTCCCAAGATCCCCATGTTGAAAATGTGGAGCAAAAATTCAAATAAATGACTGAAATATCCACCTGTTGAACCCCCACTGATGCCATTATACCGCTTACTGGCATTTCTTCACTTTGCAGTTCAGCTTTGAAGAGTCCAGACGTGTTCCCGCTCCATTGAAGAACAGCACCGGACCTATGGAGGTAAGTATGAGGTGAGGGTGTGTGGGAGGGGCATGCACAGAGGGTGGGTGTGGACTGGGGAGGGGGTGCCGAACAACGGACCATTTCTTTTTCCAGTACAAAAATAACAGACACTGCACCATAGGATGGTTTTCGTTCTTTACAGGTGAAATAAAACAAATGTTGGGCACACTGGGGTGGGTTCCCAGTGTGCCTCATGAATTTTGGGGGGTGATGTTGGCCACACTTTGGTGGGCTCCCAGTATGCCACACAATGGGGTGGGGCAGGGGGAGGAACATGCCGACGCGGTCAGCTTTCTGTGAGTGGGGGCACACTGGGGTGGGCTCCCAGTGTGCCACACAATGTGGGGGAGGGTTGCAGACATGCTGACATGGGGATTGCACCCCTGATGTTGGCCTTCTTTGGGGATTGTGTGACAGTGGCGGGGGCACCACCATGTTTATTGAAATGTTTCACCAGGAAAGGCACATACGGAAGGCATGTCATCTGTACCACTGCATGACGAGCTTGTCTTTGATTGCAGTGGCACATTTCTTACAACCTGTGTCCATGTTACATAATTCTTGCATCAGCACTAGCATGCTGGCTAATTGGGGCATGAGGGATGCACATACTAAAGCATGCCCTGCATTCGCCAACACTGACACACCTCTGCATTTCTCCTACTACCACAAGATGTTGCTTGCACCTGATCAGCTTTTGACATCCCACTGAGACATTGTAGAAGCCTTTAGAGGATTCTACCAACAGCTGTACACCCCTCCTACCCCTTTTAACCAGGCACAATTTGAATCCTTCCTCCAGGATACCCAGCTTCCCAAACTGACGGAATCTGAGCAAGCAACTTTAAAAGCTCCTTTGACCCTTCTAGAAATTTCCAATGCCGTACATGCCCTTACTGCAGATAAGGCCCCCGGTCTGGATGGTTTTACCACAAATTTTTATAAGGCACTAAAGGGACAGATATCTCCCATCTTCTTAAACACATATGATTACGTTCTCAAAAAAGGAATATCTGACCCGTCACTAACTGCTGCCTCCATTGTGGTTATTCCCAGACTGGACCGAAATCCTTTGTTGCTCACCAATTACAGACCAATTTCACTCATTAATGTGGATTTAAAGATTCTTTCCAAAGTACTTACAGGGAGACTTGGCCATATTTGGGACTCATTAATCAGTCAGGAGCAGGTGGGGTTTGTCAGGGGACGACTCTCGTCTGGTCATCTTCAGAAAATGTCATATCTGTTCTCGGCATCCAGGGATCTTTCTATCCCTGCTGCATTTGTATCCCTGGATGCCAAGAAAGCTTTTGACATAGTTTCTTGGGATTACTTGTTCTCTCTCCTACCCAAATTCGGCATTCCTGGTGAATTTATACAATGGATTAAAGTTTTATATTCCTCCCAAACTGCACAGGTTCTGTGTAACGGTATGTTATCCCAGCCTTTTTCCCTATTTCAGGGCACCAGACAAGGATGCTTCCTATCTCCCTTTCTATTTAACTTATTTCTGGAGCCTCTAATCAGGAAGATTAACTCTTCCCTCAGGTTTCTGGTATCTCAATTTATCACACAGAATATAAACTCTCCATTTATGCGGATGATATTCTCCTTCACCTCTCCTCACCAGCTATCTCACTCCATACAGCATTACAGATCATCTCTCAATTTGGTATTATATCTAACTATAAACCTAATGTTACCAAAACTGAAATGATGTCCCTTAATAACAAAATCTTTAAAGCTGACATCGATCACCTAGGCTTAGTCTGGAGGAAAGATAAACTTAAATATTTGGGCATTTTTCTCAGCACCTCCCCTAGTAAGTTTAAATACTATAACTTGGATGCTATTATTTCTCATATCAAAGTAGATCTGGAATGCTGGTCACTTTTGCCTTTTTCATTATGGGGCAGACTAAATATTATCAAGATGAATATTATCAAGATGAATATCGTACCCCAGTTATTGTATCTCTTACAGATGTATAATTGGTCACTTCCACAGTGTTGGTTTACTCAGGTCCACAGACTTCTCGTTGCCTTTTTATGGCGAGGTAAGTTGGCCCCTAGGGCGCTTTCTAAATTAATGAGGACTAAACAGGATGGTGGCCTGCAGATTCCTAATTTATATATGTATTACCTAGCCCTACATCTTAATGAGATTTCTCACTGGATACATCCACTGGAAGTGGAACATTATACTCCACAATGGGTTGATATAGAATACTCTCTTTGTTCACTGTTCAGAATAGACCCTAAAGCACTCCCTTTTATACCAAGGAAGAAGATACCTTGCCTTCTGCAGGATACTCCTTCAGGGTCGTCCTTACAGACTCATTCACAGCTTTTCTTCCCTTCTGAACATTTACCATAGTAAAGATACCCTTCAGCCTCTTACAGGAAATCCTAATCTTTGTACAGCAGGGCAAACGCTGTCCAGGCACTTTTGGCCTGACATTGGGGTAGAAACAATCCAAGATCTAACTTTGAACGGTAAGTTGCTCCTCTTCCAGTCAGCATGAGCGCTGTTTCACTGACCTTTCTCTTCCTGCTTTAAATATTTCCAGATCACTCATATGCTTACACAATTTTTTGGCACAGGACCATGGCAAAGCTCTCTTCGTTCTGTGATAGTACCTTTAATCTCTTCCATCTCTACTTCTCATCTGGTATCATATTATTACCACTCCCTACAAACACTTCTGGCTGCCAGTGTGGGCCCCAGAATATATGGTTGGGACCAGACCCCCCCTCCTCCCGCCACATCTCCCAGGAACTGGTATCTTATCTGGAGACATTTATATCAATTTATCAGATGGAATCAATATCATCTTATGCAATTTCACATCATTCATAATCTTTACTATACCCCAGTGCAGTTACATAGGATAGGTCATCTTCCTAATGATTTATGCTCCAGATGTAGACAGGAACCTGGCTCCTTGTACCATATCCTTTGGACTTGTCCGAAGATCACTCCCTTTTGGAACTCAATATGTACTTTCTTGGATCCCCTGCTGGGGCTTTCAGATGCATTTCTGCCTGAAATATGCATAGTGGGGGATTTTTCTGGGTCCCTTATTGGCAACTAGAGAGCTCATATGGCTCTGATATCAGCACACTCAAAGAAGGTTATCTTGCGGCATTGGTTAGACAAAGATACCCCCCATTTTCTTGAGTGGAATAAGGAAATCCTATTCACCTTACAGGCCAAATGCCTAGTGGCCAACATTTCTGGAAGCTGAGCCAGATATGAGAAGATCTGGGAACCACTGCATACCTTGTTGACTATATAAGGACCAGGTCCCTCTTTTCTCCTTTATTCTTGTAATTTTTATGTTACATACAATATTTTTACATACTTACAGGTGTGAGCCCAACTATCTGGGTTGGAACCTGTTAGTGGACGGATATACCCTCAGTGGCTGGGGAAGGGGAGGGATGAGGGGAGGATTGGGTGGGGTTGATAATCATAAAATTACTCTCAGTATTCACTCAGTTTACAGAGTCGTTACTCACTAGTGCATTTTCTAGTTGTTTATTTGTTCTTATTCTGTGTCTTTCGAATTACCAGGTCTAACTACCAGACACTGTTAAGATTACTATTGTACTTGCTGTCTGATTCTAATTCATTCATGAATGAAGCATACTAAATAAGAAAAAAAGATGCTGCTTGCAGAAGCACAAGACAACATAAAAACAGTGACTAAAATGATATCATTGTAGATTTTTGGCTCAAACAGCAGAAGAGTTGGAGACAAATGTTCTAAAGCATAACCCTTAGTAAGCATGAACTGTTTAACTTTATTATGGTACTAATATCTAATACAATAAAAATAAAAGCATATATTTTGCATAGCATAATACACTGGAGGGTGAACATAATTATTTACAATAGAAGGGACAGAAAGGAAACAAATGTAATGGTAGTGGGCAGCTGTGTATATAGTAGTAGAACAGAAAATGATAGAAATTGAGGACATAAGAACTGTAGGAGGGTGGGTATAGAATCCTTATGGCTATAAAATGGAAAGAAGTAATAAAATAAGCCCATTGTGGGTGTCTGTTACAGATCACCATGTCAAAAAAGAAGCAAGATGGGGATATGCTGGCTGAGACCAAAAGGCCATGTAGAAAGGGAAAGTAAGTTCTAATGGGGATTTTAGTGTGTGAGTTGTCTTTCTTTTTCTGACTGGGAGGATGGGAAAAATGAAAACCAGAACAAGGCCAAAAATGTTATATAGAGGGGAAAAAATAATGAAATCAATTTAAAAAAGAAAGTTACATGGCAGATCAGGACCTGCTGTACAGTACTAAGAAAACCAATGTGAACCAATGCCTTAACTTTCTATCCCTTCTGTGTTTCTGTGATTCTGCTCAACCTATTTGTGACCCATTAGGTTTGAGCTTTATGAACTTGAACACACAGGTTTGGATCCCATCACTGGTATTTTGTTAAGAGGGCTTCCCGTGGCCCCTTGTCCAGTGCTTCAGATGTTATTACTCTTGAGCTACCCATGCAGTTGTGCTCCCTAGATTTTCTGAATATTTTCATATTTCTGTGTATCTATCTCACAGGCAGTTCCTCTGCTTTCAGATAGGAGGAACACTTTATCAGATCTGGGCAATGCCAGTTGGTCTGTTCTTGGCCCAATGGGTATGCATGTAATGCCTGTCAGATGTGGCAGCATTTCTGTAGTATGGGGGGGTTAAGGTGTTGCCTTACAGTACCTTGATGACTGGCACATTACTGAGAGATTGGTGCAGGAGGTGGAAAAGTCCAGGGACCTGATAGTGCAGACATTCCAGCAGAAGAGGTTCCTCCTCAACCTAGGAAACTTTGAACTGGCTCACACACTGGTGCTCATTAGTGTGGAACTGGATTCTCTGCAAGTCAGAGCTTACCTTCCAGCACACAGAGCTCAGTATATTTTCTGCTTTTCTGTGCCCAACTGTGGATTTCCTCCAACTCTTGGATTACATGGCATTGACCTTTTATGAAAGATGACTCCCTCATTGGTTGGGGTGGGGCAGGGGGGATCTCCAGAAATACTAGGCACATGGTATCTATTTGCCCAGTAAGTCTTAAATACATATTAATCTTCTGGAGATTAAAGTGGTTCACCCGGGTAGAGTTTACTCCACTGGTGCAGGATCAGGTTGTCCAAGTCAACATGGAGAGTATGACCATCATGTTTTCCCGAATGGGAAGAACACCCCTCCCCCCTCAGCTAGTGGTCAAACAGGGATTCAGCATGTTTGCAGTTCATTTGCATCACCAGGTAAGAAAAAAGGTTTGTCTCCCCATACGACACACAGGAGTAATGCCAAACCTCACCCAACAACTAACACACCAAAATCTGGCCAATGGAAAATCATGTACACAAATGCTCACAGCCTGGGAAATAAGATCGCAGACCTGCAGGCAATAATGTCAGAGGCTAAACTGGACATAGTAGCAATTAGTGAGACGTGGTTTATCAGTAACCACACTTGGGAGACTTCAGTACCTGGCTATGTATTGTTCAGAAGAGACCGAGTGCAAAAGGGAGGGAGGTGGCCTGCATGTCAATGAAAATATCAAAGCTACAGAAATTCAGAATACACATAAGGAGCCAGAAGAACTGTGGGTCACCCTGGAAACAGGAAATGGGACAGCCATAAGAACTGGGGTTGTCTACAGGCCCCCAGACCAGGGGGAGGACATAGACACATTACTGTTAGAAGACATACAAAACATGACAGCTAAAGGGGAGGTTCTGATAATGTGAGACTTCAACATGCCGGATACAGATTGGTCAATACCAGCAGGAACATCTGCCAGAACTAGACACATAGTGGATTCCCTGCAGGGGGAGGGCCTCAAACAACTGGTACAGCAACCCACAAGAGACAGGGCTATCCTAGATCTAGTTGTAACCCTTAGATGGCGCTATCCCAGGGGCTACTACCCCTGCCTGATTTGCCACTAACAGGTTGAGGGGCCTGGATCCAATGGCGGGTGCCTCCACCCAGAGGTCAGGGTTTGCAATAGTTAAACTAACTTGGTCACAGCCCTCTGGGACACTGCAACCCCCCTTTCTTCCCACTAGTGGCCCACACAATATATCAGAATTACCTTCACAGTATACCCTTACCCCCAGGTCTGGTTCCGGCACTGGGACCTCCTGTGAAATGAGATACAGTGCAACAATCACAGTACAGTACTTTAACATAGACAAATACCTCAGGCAGTATAACTTTGCTGAAACAAGCAGCTCTGATTTATTTAGGGGGGATATAACAAGGACAGGGGGAAATCAGGTTAATTAGCTTATCACTCTAATAATCTACCTATGGCTCTGTGCACAGGCCTATCCCTATCAGTTACTGTCCCTGGGTACCCAAGCCCTAGTGGCTAGTCCAAACCGTGGCAGCTGGTAGGCCCTTTCACACAGAGAAAGGAGAATTAAACAGTCAGCAGTACAGTAATTCCATTTGGATTTAATGTGGCAATTCAACAGGGAGCGACCCTGAATTAGTACTCACGACCTCCAAATAAGATAGGGTCCTTCAATGTCAGCAGGGCTCACTTGAGTGCAAAAACCTCTTCACACATCCATATAAAAGAAAGCACTATACCAGGCAGGCTGCATCTGTATCCCGATCGCAATTACTGCACAATACCGGAGAACACACAGCAGATTCAGTTCCTGACAGACCGAGTGCAATTTTCAGTAATTCCTCCAGTCTTCTACAGGGTGAGCCTGGTTTCTACTCTTCAGAGATCCTTTGATTCTTTTCACAGGACGGATTCAGTCCTAACAAGCTGTTACACAAGCTGCAGACGGAACTCTGGGCCTTACACGTTTTTGACTAAAACTGCACACTGAAAAACACAGGGCTCCTTCCTTCTTCACTGCCAAAGCTCAACTGAAACTCCAACCGACAAAACCGGCACTTCCTTTGAGTTCCTCCCAGTTCTTGACTGGATTGGCTGTCACTCACAATAGACTGCTGCTGTTGGTCCAAAAGGCACTGAAGTCTAAACTACATCTCCCAGAGTCACTGCCCATACAATCCTCTTGTGGCTGGCTCAGATTATGAGTCCAAGTTCTGATTCGTCCAAGGCACCATTTTAGAGCTAGCTTACCACACTGATTGGTCCAGTTCAGCAGTTCAAAACTAGAATGGGGAACTAGCAGACACAGTTCTGACTGCAAAGAAAGCAGGTTAGACAAACTGTAATTTCATTATTACTCTAAATAATTTCTGGCAAACAGTTACATCTTTCAGATAGGTTCCTTTGCACTCCTAGTGACTGCAAAAATGAAGTGAATTGGCAGCAGCTCGAGTGGTACTCAGAGAAGCACACAGTCCCCCATACAAACTAATTATGTCTGCAAGCAGACAGCTCTTAAAGAGACAGTACCAGAGGCTCTAAAACACTCACTGATAAATGGCTTAAATGCCAAACACCATTCAGGCTTGGAGCATTCAAGCAAGCTCCTGGAAGTCTTTTGGGAACCCCCATTTGCAGGGGGGTTACATAGTACTGACTAACAAGGAAAGAATCACAGATCTCCAGATAGAAGGTCACCTGGGGGCCAGTGACCATCACATGGTATGGTTCAATTTGGCTACTACATCTAAATCATTCCATTCCAAGGCAAAAATATGGGACTTCAGAGGAGCTGACTTTGATAAGATGGCCAACAGAGTTAAGCTAGCCCTGGCAAAAAGAAACACAGGTGAGGGGGTACAGGCAAAGTGGGCAAGCATTAAGGATGCAATACTTGAAGCAACATCCCATTGTGTTAGACAGAAAAGGAAGTGCAAAGAAGAAGGAAACCACTTTGGTTCTCAAATACAGTAGCAGAAAAGGTCAGAGCCAAAAGGCTGGCCTTCAGAAAATATAAGGAACACAGCGGATGAAGATAGGGAGGCATACCAAACTGCCCTAAGGGAAGCAGGGAAGGCAGTAAGGCAGGCAAAGTCCCAAACTGAGGAAACACTAGCACAAACAGTAAAAGATGACAAGACTTTCTATAGATACATTAGTGAAATGAGAAAGTCCAGAGGGTATTACTAAGCTTAATGGAGAAAGGAGCATGTGAGGAGGAGGACCCTGTAAAGGCATCTATCCTAAATAGATACTTTTGCTCAGTATTTACTGAAGAGAAGGTAGGGCAGGGCCCACAGCTCAGCATCATGGACACAGGGGAGGGAGGTGAGCACTACTCCCTTCACAAAAGAAAGGGTCCTACAAGAGCTCAATAAGCTCAGGGTGGATAAGGCAATGGGACCTGATGGCATACATCCCAGGGTACTTAAGGAGCTAAAGGTGGAACTAGCAGAGCCATTAGCAGAACTGTTTAGTGAGTCTTTGAGCACAGGAGAGGTCCCAGAAGACTGGAGAAGGGCTTGTGTGATCCCACTGCACAAGAGTGGTAGCAGGGAGGAGGTGGGGAACTACAGACCAGTCAGTCTTACCTCAGTAGTGGGCAAGATTATGGAGACACTCCTTAAGGAAAGGATAGTGCAACACCTGGAATCCATAGGGACACAGGATCTAAGACAGCATGGGTTTACAAAAGGAAGGTCTTGTCAAACTAATCTCATAGAGTTCTTGGACTGGGTAACCAGAGTGGTGGACCAAGGGAGAGCAGTTGATGTTGCCTACCTTGACTTCAGCAAAGCTTTTGACACTGTTCCACATAGAAGATTGATAAATAAGCTGGGTAGGCTCGGGGGGGGGGTCAGAAGTTGGTCAGTTGTGGAGACCAAGGAACACCTGACTAGGCTGGGTAACAAACTATCATCTATTTCATCTGGCATCTCCTTCTCTGAGATCCTGCCAGTCTGGAAGAGGGGAGCAGATGGACGGAAGGTCAGAGAAGGGGAGATAGGGGAGCTAAACAAGTGGCTCAGGACTGGTGCCAGAAAAAGGTGCAATTTGGGGAACTGGCTGGCAACAGTTCTGGGAGCGAAAGTTCTTTAAATTTGATGGACTGCATCTGACTAAAGAGGAGTCAGTGCATTGGGGCAGAAGTTTGACGTCCTTTGCAGAATATTTAAACTAGCAAATGGGGAGAGGGTGCAGCACCCATACGTCGAATGGGAAGAACACCCCTCCCCTCAGCTAGTGGTCAAACAGGAATTCAGCATGTTTGCTGCTCATTTGCATCACCAGGTAAGAAAAAGGTTTGTCTCCCCACACAACGCACAGGGGTAATGCCAAACCTCACCCAACAACTAACACACCAAAATCTGGCCAATGGAAAATCATGTACACAAATGCTCACAGCCTGGGAAATAAGATCCCAGACCTGCAGGCAATAATGTCAGAGGCTAAACTGGACATAGTAGCAATTAGTGAGACGTGGTTTACCAGTAACCACACTTGGGAGACTTCAGTACCTGGCTATGTATTGTTCAGAAGAGACCGAGGTGCAAAAGGGGAGGAGTGGCCCTGTATGTTAATGAAAATATCAAAGCTACAGAAATTCAGAATACACATAAGGAGCCAGAAGAACTGTGGGTCACCCTGGAAACAGGAAATGGGACAGCCATAAGAACTGGGGTTGTCTACAGGCCCCAGACCAGAGGAGGGACATAGACACATTACTGTTAGAAGATATACAAAACATGACAGCTAAAGGGAGGTTCTGATAATGGGAGACTTCAACATGCCAGATACAGATTGGTCAATACCAGCAGGAACATCTGCCAGAACTAGACTCATAGTGGATTCCCTGCAGGGGAAGGCCTCAAACAACTGGTACAGCAACCACAAGAGACAGGGCTATCCTAGATCTAGTACTGACTAACAAAGAAGGGATCACAGATCTCCAGGTAGAAGGTCACCTGGGGCCAGTGACCATCACATGGTATGGTTCAATTTGGCTACTACATCTAAATCATCCCATTCCAAGGCAAAATATGGGACTTCAGAGGAGCTGACTTTGATAAGATGGGCCAACAGAGTTGGCCAGCCCTGGCAAAAGAAACACAGGTGAGGGGTACAGGCAAAGTGGGCAAGCATTAAGGATGCAATACTTGAAGCAACATCCCATTGTGTTAGACAGAAAGGAAGTGCAAAGAAGAAGGAAACCACTTTGGTTCTCAAATACAGTAGCAGAAAAGGTCAGAGCCAAAAGGCTGGCCTTCAGGAAATATAAGGGAACACAGCGGGATGAAGATAGGGAGGCATACCAAACTGCCCTAAGGGAAGCAGGGAAGGCAGTAAGGCAGGCAAAGTCCCAAACCGAGGAAACACTAGCACGAACAGTAAAAGAAGGTGACAAGACTTTCTATAGATACATTAGTGAAAGGAGAAAATCCAGAGGGGGTATTGCTAAGCTTAATGGAGAAAAGGAGCATGTGAGGAGGAGGACCCTGTAAAGGCATCTATCCTAAATAGATACTTTTGCTCAGTATTTACTGAAGAGAAGGTAGGGCAGGGCCCACATCTCAGCATCATGGACACAGGGGAAGGGAGGTGAGCACTACTCCCTTCACAAAAGAAAGGGTCGTACAAGAGCTTGCTAAGCTCAGGGTGGATAAGGCAATGGGACCTGATGGCATACATCCCAGGGTACTTAAGGAGCTAAAGGAGGAACTAGCAGAGCCATTAGCAGAATTGTTTAGTGAGTCTCTGGGCACAGGAGAGGTCCCAGAAGACTGGAGAAGGGCTCATGTGATCCTGCCCACAAGAGTGGTAGCAGGAGGAGGCAGGGAACTACAGACCGGTCAGTCTTACCTCAGTAGTGGGCAAGATTATGGAGGCACCCTTAAGGAAAGGATAGTGCAACACCTGGAATCCATAGGGGCACAGGATCCAAGACAGCATGGGTTTACAAAGGAAGGTCCTGTCAAACTAATCTCATAGATTTCTTTGACTGGGTAACCAGAGTGGTGGACCAAGGGGAGCAGTTGATGTCACCTACCTTGACTTCAGCAAAGCTTTTGACACTGTTCCACATAGAAGATTGATAAATAAGCTGGGTAGGCTGGGGTGGGTCAGAAGTTGGTCAACTGGGTGGCAAACTGGTTGGCGACGAGAAAACAGAGAGTGGTGGTAAATGGTATACAGTCAGAAGAGATGCAAGTCACAAGTGGGGTACCTCAGGATCAGTCCTGGGGCCAGTCCTCTTCAACATCTTCATTATTGACCTTGCAGATGGACTAGAGGGTAAGGCTTGTCTGTTTGCAGATGACACCAAGATCTGCAACAGAGTAGATGATCCAGATGGGGTGGGCAGAATGAGAAGAGATCTGGATAAACTAGCAGAATGGTCAGAAGAGTGGCAACTGGGATTAATGCAAAGAAGTGCAAAATCATGCATATAGGGAAGAGAAACCCTGAAGCCACCTATAGGCTGGGAGGGAGTTGCTAGTCACAAAGGAAGAAAGAGACTTGGGCATCATCATCACTGATGACCTGAAATCATCAAGCAGACCTGTAAAGCAGTAGGTAAGGCTAGGGGGTGTTAGGGTGTATAGTAGGGTATCACAAGTCGTAAGAGGGAGATAATAATCCTCTGTACAAGACACTGGTTAGGCCCCATCTGGAGTACTGCAGAGTATTGAGGCCACACCTTCACAAGGACATTAATCCAAATTGAGGCAGTCCAGAGAAGGGCAACCAAAATGGTGCAGGGACTGCATCAGAAGACATATGAGGACAGATTAACAGAGCTCAATATGTATACCTTGAGCAAAGGAGGAGAGAGGTGATATGATCGAGGCATTCAAATACCTTAAGGGCATAAACAAGGTGAAAGAGTCTAACATGTTTAAATATAAGAAAATAGCAGGACAAGAGGACACAACATGAGATTAGAGGAGGCCGATTAAGGGGAATGTGAGGAAATTCTTTTCACAGAAAGGGTGGTGGATGCATGGAATGGCTTACCACAAGAAGTGTGGCTATGAATACAGTGCAGGGCTTCAAACAGGCATGGGATATGCATAAGGGAGCAATACAAATGACTATGAATAGATAGGCCACTGACAGAGCAAAGGCCGATGGCACATTTATAAGGTAGAAAAAGAAATGGGCAGACTGGATGGGCCTTGCGGTCCCTATCTGCCGTCAACTTCTATGTTTCTATGTTTCTATGTAACTGGGTGGCAAACTGGTTGACGGGCAGAAAACAGAGAGTGGTGGTAAATGGTATACAGTCAGAAGAGATGCAAGTCACAAGTGGGGTACCTCAGGGATCAGTCCTGGGGCCAGTCCTCTTCAACATCTTCATTAGTGACCTTGCAGATGGACTAGAGGGGAAGGCTTGTCTGTTTGCAGATGACACCAAGATCTGCAACAGAGTAGATGATCCAGATGGGGTGAGCAGAATGAGAAGAGATCTGGATAAACTAGCAAAATGATCAGAAGAGTGGCAACTGGGATTTAATGCAAAGAAGTGCAAAATCATGCATATAGGGAAGAGAAACCCTGAAGCCACCTATAGGCTGGGAGGGGAGTTGCTAGCAGTCACAAAGGAAGAAAGAGACTTGAGCATCATCATCACTGATGACCTGAAATCATCCAAGCAGACCTCTGAAGCAGTAGGCAAGGCTAGGGGGGTGTTAGGGTGTATTAGTAGGGTATCACAAGTCGTAGAGGGAGGTAATAACCTCTTACAAGACACTGGTTAGCTCCCCATCTGGAGTACTCATGTGCAGTATTGAGGCCACACCTTCACAAGGACATTAACCAAATTGAGGCAGTCCAGAGAAGGGCAACCAAATGGTGCAGGGACTGCATCAGAAGACATATGAGGACAGATTAACAGAGCTCAATATGTATACCCTTGAGCAAAGGAGAGAGAGAGTGATATGATAGAGGCATTCAAACACCTTAAGGGCATTAACAAGGTGAAAGAGTCTAACATGTTTAAATATAAGAAAAATAGCAGGACAAGAGGACACAGCATGAGATTAGAGGGGGCTGATTAAGGGGGAATGTGAGGAAATTCTTTTTCACAGAAAGGGTGGTGGATGCATGGAATGGCTTACCACAAGAAGTGGTGGCTATGAATACAGTGCAGGGCTTCAAACAGGCATGGGATAGGCATAAGGGAGCAATACAAATGACTATGAATAGATAGGCCACTGACAGAGCAAAGACCGTTGGCACATTTGTAAGGTAGAAAAAGAAATGGGCAGACTGGATGGGCCTTGCGGTCCTTATCTGCCGTCAACTTCTATGTTTCTATGTTTCTATGTTTCCCTGATAAGCAATCAGGCACTCATTTATTTTGGCTTCACCAGGAAACTCTACAGTTATTGTAATTAGCATATCTGCCACTGTACTGATGGTCTGGCCTCCCCAGAAATTTTTATTGTGGTAACTTATTCGTGGATCTGTTATCTTGCTGGAAAAACAGAAAGTTGAGGCTGTTTTATGGCAACCTCCTGAGTAGGGGCTTTTGCTAAAAGATACATTTCCTTATCTGTGGATGGAGGCATTACGTATGCCTTTCTTCCATTCTACCTGATTCACCAAGTTCTTCTCAAGGTTCAGGGGGACCATATGGTCTTAATACTAATAGTTTCGGACAGACTTACTCATTTCTGTTATCAGGACCTTTTCAATCTCTGTAGCAGACTGCCTTGGTTGCTTCCACTTTAATAAGATTTCCTGTCAAGGAACAAAGGCATGGCACTGCACCCAGACATGAAGTCCCTGCACCTACCAGCCTGGTTCTTGAGTAGCTAGAGTATCAGGTCTCAGAGATATTCAGAAAGGTCATGTGATTGCTAAAAACCTCTTGGAAGGATTTGACTTACAAGATTTGTGGCTTCAAGTGAAATGCTTTCCCCTGCTGGTGCCAGGAATGCCCTTTGTCACCTCTTTCCTGCTCTATGAAACACATTCTGGATTATCTATGGTCCCTAATTCAGTCTAGACTGTGAGCTATATCTCTCAAAGTGCATCTGCCAGTCATTTCAGCATACTGTGTGAATGAGGGTATTTCAACTGTGACACATGAAAAAGTGGTATCCAAGGGCTTTATACCATCTGTTCTTTCCTGGGTGAACGTTCACTGCAGTGGCACCCTACAGTGATGGGCTTTAGGTTCCAGATATTCTTTGTGGAGTCCATATGTTTGGTCATTCACAAGGTCGTCCTAAACCTCATGTGTAATTCCTGTCCAAGGCTGTTTCTGAATTTTGTTTGAACCAGTTCTTGGTCCTATCTGTGTTTTCCCAACACCATTTGACTCCAGTGCTGAATGTGCTCTCCATTCCTTGTATGCATGCAGAGCTTTGCTGTTTCATGAGCACAGCATAATTTTACTGTAGCATTTAATGGCTGTTCATGACATATGCTGAAGCTGCTCAAGGGAAAACAGCCTAGCAGATAATTGCTAAGTGAATTACATCCTCCATCACCCTCTGTTACACATAGATTGGCAAGGAGCTGCCCATGGGTCTCCATGCTCACTCTACCAGACATGTTGCTGCATCTGTTGCTCCCTGCAGGGCTGGTATCAGGTCTTTTGTGCACATGTTCATTTCCCATTACAGCATCAATTTGCAGAACCATACTGATGCTTCTTTATGGACCTCAGTCTTCCAGATTCTTCTTACCCAAAACAGGGGTGCATTCCTATCTCCCTTCTACCAGAGGACTGTTGAGAGTTTGCCATAGTGTGGATAGTGAACTGAATACAAGACGTCAGCAGAGATTACTTGCTTGTAACTCTTGTTCTATTGCTGGTATTCAGTTAAAATCCACACAACACACTGACCTCCTCTGGCCATGCTTGCACTTTGGGATCAGTTTACAAAATCAAGATCTGACAGAAGAAAGGTGTAAACTAGAGGACATGAAATTAGGTGTTAGAATGAGTCAGTTTTGAGTTGGTTTTTGAAACCTGAGCATGCTCAGCAAAACTGTTGCAGTGTGAATGTAAACTAAATACCAGCATTAAAACTACAGTTAAGTGTAAATAGCCTCTTCTTATATAGCATGTTTCATATGCACTGTACCCCAAAGCACTTTTGAATGTATGCACAGATGGCAGTAGCTATTTGACACATACAGAAAGAGAGAGAGAGAGAGGATGTTAGGAATAGGGAGATCTCCGGGGATATCCTGTAGTTCTGCCTTCTACCCTCTGGCTACACTGCCGGTGATAATGAAGTAGTGACTGTTTTTCCTTTCCCAAGTCAGGTTGTTCACTTCACTGATGTATCTATTTTGCTATTCATTCCTCACTGAGAAGTACCAGTGATAGCATATGGCATAATGTGCATTAAACTGTCATACTAATAAGTTGCTTTTGCATGTCTCAGTGAGTAGCATATATGTTGCTGGTTCGAGCACACCTTACAAAAGCTGTTGTCTAAGAAATGCAACTTACTTTGCAATGCATTGCATTGTGACAGAAATGCAGATGCATTCCAACTGAGTTACAAAATAATTTCATACTTGCAGTTCCATTTTACAAAACAATGCTAAGCTAACTCATTGGTGTGACATCTTAATTCCAGCTTGGTAAAGGCTAAGGTGCTGTCTGCTGCCACAAAAACCTTACCTGCTGGGCACAGCCTTCAGAGTTCAAGAAAAGGTGTAAACCCATAGTAGCAGTCAGATTCTAGTTCTTAATCTCCAGCCAGGAGGACAGGCATAGCCAGGGCAGTTTGACTCATTGGTAGTACTCTTGTCTTTAAGCTATATAAGTCATGGTTTTAAGTTCCATACCAGGTAATTGAAATTATGCCCTTTGCTGACATAGTAGTAGTACTAATGGTGTGCTGCTTTGTTGTACATGTTGGCTTTGCATTTTAACCCAGCTTCCATTCTGTCCATTTCTGAGAGTTGTCCAGGTGGAAGCAAATTAAGCAATAATGCACGAGAGGGTGTGTGTTGTGCTGGGATAACGTCACGCCTGGGGTGATTAGGCACGAGGCCGAAGGCCGACTAATCATCCCAGAAGTGATGGTATCCAGCACAACACACACCCTGGAGTGCATTATTGCTATTATACAATGGCTCGTTTGTAAAAAGTAAGAAAAAATGATGGAAAACTACATTTAAAGCAGATTTTTCTGTCATTTTTGGCATGAGTAGGGTTACTTCAAGGAAAAGTAGTGCCGATTTAGCCAGCAGGTGGAGCTAATGTGTTTTTTGGGCAGTTGTGAAGTCCCTATAGGAGGGGTTCAACCTTTGTGCTACTCTTTGTTAATATGACCTATTGCCAAGGAGGCCCCCCCCCAGCATGGTGGTGTGGATCTCTGTAATCAAAGGAAAGGAGGTAGGGAGATCATTTGTTTTGCTTGTTTAAAATATTTAGAAGCGGGAAAAAAAAGTTGAGCCAGTAGTGGCTACATTAATGGGTCTGTGTGAACACTCGCTTCGCTGTCATGTTGTTGTACAAGCGAGTTGTTCTGGCTGTTTGTTCCGCACAGGTTTCGTAGGGACAGCTGTGAGAACTTGCTGAGGAGTGGAAAAAATTTGTTTTAGCTGCCACACTGTTCTATGTGTTTTACCGAACCGCTTGTGTCACAAGGCCTACTGTGTTTCGCCGGGAAACGAGTGAGAAGTGTTGAGGGCGATCGCAGTAATGGCAGGTTACTTTTTGTTTTAAATGTGTCTGAAAATGCAAAGCTACGTAGGAAGGCTATAGTGTGGTAATGTTACTGTGGACAGTTTCAATTTATGGTGGGTGTGTTGGATTTCTAGTGGCTGTTGGAAGGAGTGATTTAAAAAACAAAAAACGAGCAAGTACTGGCAAAAGCCACAGCAGCCATGCCAAGTGTGGGCAACTTGGACATGGGCTGTGGCATGATTCTTATTACATTTGATACGGTCTGTTGTGTGCTGGAACTAGACCCGTGATGTTGTACTGGGATAACATCACGGGTCCAGTCTCAGACTGACCAATCAGAGCACAAGATTTTTTCTTGCCATTGTATAATGATACTTTACCACTTTTTGTGAAAAATGGTAGATTTCCCCAAAATCTGGCAAACATGCATCTCTCAGATATACAGGTTCTACAGTTACTGGTGACTGTATGAGGATGTGGCTGAGTTCTTAATTGCTGCTGAATAAAAGGTCTATATATAGGCCATAAAGGGCTTAGGAAGGTTAGAGTACTAACCATGTGACTTTCATCAGCCCCCACCAATGCACACACTTACCTTCTATGAAGGAAATGAATGGACATCTCCAGAGGCACATTGTGCCCCTTCCACACTGAAAATGTGACTACAGAAATTCCCATTCATTTCCTAATCAAAGATGGTCATGCTTCACACAACACTTAGAGAAATAATTATATGAAATGTTTTCATGCTGCACATATAAAACTACCCATGTGATACGCATGCTGCAAGCATGATTTAAATGTTAAATTGGAACTGATTGAATGCATGTGGAATATGTGCAGCAAGCAAGTATGGAAAGCATGCTTTTTATGTCAAATTGGAATGGACTGCATCCATGTGGCATGCATGTAAAAAGCAAGTGGTCACTGAAAACTGCACACATAAAAGTCGAGTGATTTGCTCAGGATCACACCATATACAAGTGGGGGTTGATGAGATTCAAACCCAGGTCTTCAAGTCTCCTGGTTTGCAATTCAGTGCCTTTAACCACTAAGCTATATTGACTGCACACATATGACTCGCTTGTACACAAGGGGGGATGGAAAGGATGAGAAGGGACTTGGCAAGACTGAAGGAATGGTTAGAAGTATGGCAGCTTAGATTCAATGCAAAGAAGTGCAAAGTAATACACCTTGGAAACAAAAACCCAGGGGAAGAGCACACAATGGGGGGTAGTAATAACATCATATCAGATGACCTGAAGGTTAGCAAACAATGTGAGAAGGCAACAGGGATGGCTGAGGGGATACTGGGATGTATAGGAAGAGGCATCATCAGTAGAAAACAGGAAGTTGTTATCCCTCTGTACAGACAGTTGGTGAGACCCCATCTGGAGAACTGTGTGCAGTTCTGGAGACCCCATCTATGCAAGGACATAGACAGGATGGAAGCAGTCCAGAGGAGGGCAACTAAAATGGTGCAGGGTCTGCAACAGAAGCCATATGAAGAGAGACTAAAGGAGCTTAATATGTATACCATTGAGGAAAGGAGGGAGGGGAGGACATGATAGAAACTTTTAAGTACCTCAAGGGAATCAACAAAGTCCAAGAGGGTAGCATCTTTCAGAAAAATAGATGTGCAAGAACAAGGGGACACAATTTGAAGATAGAGGGGGGATGACTCAGGGGCAATGTGAGGAAGTATTTTTTCACAGAGAGGGTGGTGGAAGCATGGAATGGCCTTCCTGAGGAGGTTGTGGGGTCAGAGACAGTGGGGGAATCCAATAATGCATGGGACAGACATAAGGCAATTCTTGTCGGGGTAGGAAGAAGTAGGCTGTTGGTGAAATAGGATCTGCAGCTTATCCAAAAGGTAGGGAAATGGGCAGAGTAGGTGGGCCAAGTGGTCCTTATCTGCTGTCAAAGTCTATGCTTCTATGTACTTTAATACAAATCTGCATATAGTACATCTGCATGCATGCGGCATGCTAATAGCCACCAATATACTTTTTAGTTTTCTTGTCCCACCTCATCTCATCTGCACAGCTGAACTGTAGCACACATACCAATGGAAACACATGTGATTCTTCCCACCAATACACACACTTACCTACAAAACTACTTAATTACTTCTGTCTGGCCTGTACTCCTACTATTTTCTCTCCATAGTTTTGAAAGCTTCCACATAAACAGACTTTAAGGGGCAAACAGAAAAGTAGCAATAACTCAACACCCCACCCACATTGCCAGTCCCCCCCCCCATGCACACACACTGTAGCTGGTGAGGCCATGCTGCTACAAACAACCCACCAAGTATAGATATGAATCAAGAGTCTTTTACCTGAGTACTAGGGAGCCAGAGGCTGGAGTCTTTATGAGATGATGTCCATGGGTCAGAGTGCTGGGGCGTGCCTTCTTAAAATGAATGAAGTTATTTTTATTACTATTTTATACATTATGATCGTGAGTTGGAGAATAATGAAGGCCACTTTTCTATGATCAAGACCCTTGTTAATCGAGCAGTAGCCTTCATTAATCTCCAGCTCTCCATAAATAATGTACAAACTAGTAATAAAAAAATACCCCATTCATTTCAGTGGTGCATGCCCCTGCAGTCTCCCTTCCCCATGTCATAATGTGCCTGAGCATGGGAATGTGGAGTCAGCTTCACGGGGGTGGGGCATAAGCCTGACTATAGTGGGGCTCCAATAGTCTGTGCATACCATACCACCCAACTATCCCTGAATGCAAGGGGCAGTCCTCATTTTACCCCTGAAAACTGCTCTGCACCTCATCCATCAATTATAGAAAACATGCTGCTCACACAGAGGATGTCCTGTAAATTTAGACTTTGTGGCAGGGGCACCATTTCAGATTTCAGCATGGGGGATCCAACAACCAGTGGAGGCCAGGTGCAAGTTAGCCCCTAGGTGGCAAGCTCTAGAATGTCTGGAGTGTCTCTAAAAGGTAACACTTATTTGTTGTGACTGAAAAGTGATATGAAAATCAGGAAAAATTAAAATGTATAATATTCATCTGTCTTTTCATATAGGTTGCACCTCCTTTGCTCCCCAGCTGCCACCCTCTGACCAACCCCCCCAGCCCCATCACCCTGGTATCACCATGACTTACTTGACAGAGATCTGACCAGTCACTGGATGTGGAGCCTGTGGAGGGTCAGTTGTCATCTACAGCCAGTGGAGATTTCCACTGTTTTTTCTCCCTTCCCAGTTGCTGGGGTGCAGATGCCAGACGTGCATATGTGGAGGCACATCCACATCCACGGAAGTCCTGCAGCATCCTCCCTTCATTGATGCCCAGCAGACCCACACTACCCTCAGGTTCCACCCATGGGCAGTCATTCTGTGGGAGTGCCAGTCCTTCCTCCCTCCCCGGGAGAGGAGAGTTGTCCTTTCAGAAGCTTGATCCTCTCCCTCTCCAGCCGACCCCTGGCAGCCCGCTCGCACCAGAAACACATGTCGCCAGCAAGGCAGATGGTAAGGCACAGATGCCTCAGCCCTCCATGCCACTGGGCTAGCTTTTAAGATTCATCTGTCTATACCTTAGAGCAGTGCATCAGATATGGGCTTAAACCCACCCAGTTAATAACCATTTTTTTCCTGGCTGAAGTTCTGAACCCCCCCCAAAAAAAACTTTGTCCTGATTTCTCTCCCTGACTCCATTCCATTCAATACCCATCTCGTATGGGTCATGAAGCCACCCAAAGGCACAGAAATGTGAAAAAAACATCAGTATTTCAGTCTTTCCTCCTTCCCCAATTCCCTGTAAAAAATATATATTTACTTGTCCTTACCCAGCCATCTGGCCAGAACCTACAGCCTGGCCCAGTGTGCCACCAGCCCAGTTTTCAGTCCGCTCCTCCAATGTCTGCCCGAAGCTGGATGCTAGAACTGACCATCCCAGGTCCCCAACGTGGTCTGTGACCAAGTTTCCTCACCAACTAAACCCACCCAATATGTGTTGCTTGTTTCTTGCTTGGCTACAGCTGTGGCTGCCGCTGCACTGCACTGATAAAGGCCTATGAAGGCTGCCCACACCACTGTCACCACTGCTGCTAGGCCTAGTTTGCTGCCGCAGAGAGCCCGTGCTGCTTTTTTTTGTGAGGTGAGCCTAGTAGAGTACGTAGGTAGCTAAGTCTTGAGTTAGCTTCTAGCTCACCCTCTGTCCCTTCAGCCACCAGGGGAGATGGAGACTCAGTAAGAGTAGACCAACAAAAATATGCCGCCACAACACTGGTATTGAGAGTTCAGTTCTCACTGACCCCTCCAAGCTGTAGTGTGCAGCTTGTCTACTCTGTGGCAGGAAAGACAGTGTTGCACTTGCAAGACTCATGCACTCTTTCTTGGCTGGAGATCATCCACATCACATCTAATTGTGCCACCACTAATAGGTGGAAAGAATGGACAACACAATACAGATACAGTCGAGTCAGGGGTGCACCTGTAACATGAGTGCACACAGGCCGGGGGAGCACTTATTGTGCAAAAGATTAAATCCAAATTTCATGCCATTATTGCCACACCATAAGATCAACCTAGGCACAAATGTGGAGGGGGGACGGCCCCCTCTGCCCTACCTAAATGACACCCTGCTTTATGGTAGAAATTACTTCTCAGGTGCTAATATCGGTACAAGTAAATACAATGGTTTCCACTGTGTTCTAAGGTACTGTATCTCCATGTTTCAGGATGTATCCTGATCATTGTGAGGGTTAGTGTTCCTCATTGTCCCTCATTTTGAGTGTCCATGTCCCTCATTTCAGTGACAAAATATGAGGTATGGTGCATGCTTCCAAGACCCTACTCGGCTCAAAGAGTGCTAAGTATGGCCATAGTGTATATGCTCCATACAGAATGACAAAGGGAAAGTGAGTGAGCCAAAACAGTCATGGAGAAACACATCTGTAGCATTAAATATGCATAAGGAGATTTGCATGGGCGAAAACAAAAAGGCCAGGCTTCACAACACAGAGGCCCCTCTTCGTACATCTGGAATGGGAGATTTTGGCTGACTATATTCTGGACCTTTAATGCAGTAAGCAAACAATACTTTACAAATTAATGTCAATTTAATGACAAAAATCAAAAGCCATTAAACAACTTGTAAAACAATCAGAATTAATGAGGTTACCTAATTTTAATGGGAAATCAATGAAAAACGTATTTTAATGGCTCTAGCTGGCAGCAGTAGTATGAGAAATAGAAACTGATGTGTTTTTTTATCAAATTTGCACCAGCTTAGTTGCTACACACATGGAAAATGTGCAGCATGTGAACCTGATGTGATTTTTAGAAGTTGTTCGAACCAGCTTAACTGCTGCACAGATGTCAAGCTTGCAGCATGCAAACCTGATTTGCTTTTTAGACCTGGTTCACTTTGTGTATGTGAACTGCATGCAGATATTGCACAGTTAAGCATGTGGCATGCATTCTGCATGTACACAGCACACATATTTCTGTAAGGGAGATTTGCTAGACATATCACTCCAGTGTTTTATTCTGATGATCTCTATGATACAGGCACTGGCTTGATAATATCTAGCTCACTGGTATCTAAAGCCCTTTGAGATAATTTGTGTATGAATGGTACACCATAAAATCCCATTCTAGCTAATCCTGTTCTGTTCTATTCTTTTCCAAATGGTTGCCTCAAAAGTCAATACTACCGCATGGTTGCCCACTAAGATATGATGAAGAGTAGAGGTTGACTAGGTCCAGCATGCTTTCCTCCATCATGCAAGGGTTAAGAGTTTGAGTCTGGAATTACTAGGTGGCAGTTTAAGGCACTGTTGAGATGTTAAAAGGCCATCACCGTTCACATGGTGATAAACATTTCTTCCCTTTCAAAGAAAATGGATATTAGTAGAGTAATACTGTATAAACAGAAGATAATGTATTCAAGACCACTAGACCTATTTGTCCTAAGTCTCTGTTAGGCCTAGTAAAGGCAGAACACAAAACAAAAGGGGCAATAAACTATGCTGTATTTTTTCATATCTGTTTCTTGTTTGCTGTTTCCTGTACCCTGTACCAATGCAGTTCCTTTCTTTCAGTATTTGGTTTTCCAGTGGATCTTCAAAATGGTTCATCAGAACGCAGTAATTCTTGCACAAGGGAAGAAACAAAGAAAGGGAAAAGTGGATAGTGATCAGTGTATATGCCAGAAGCCTTGGAAACAAATTGGGGAACCTGCAGGCATTGGATATGGACAGCCAAATAATCCTAGTTGTAATGGAAATATGGGATACACCCAAACATAAATGGGAACCTTCAGTCTCAGATTATGCTCCCTTTCTGAGAAATAGAAAAATGAAGAGGGGGTTGTGTTACGCATAAGGGAAGGTATAAGGACAGTGGAAAATAATTTAATCAGGGGCATGGAGGGTGGAATCTCTGTGGGTACAGCAGAGGGTGGTGGGGAGAACATCAGGTTGGGGGTTACCTACAGACTCTCAAGCCACACTTATGCAGGAGACAGGTTTTTGGGAGGGGAAGTTAGCAAGATTGTCAAGATGAGGGAATATGGCCCTGATAGGACACCTAAACTTGGCTGACAATGGACTGGGATATACCCGGGACAAAGAGTGTATGGTGCCAGGATTAGTATGTGCCTTTCAGGACTGCTTCCTGTTATATAATGTTAGGTAACACACTAGAGATGGGGCCTCCTTTGACCTAAGGAAGTATGATTTGGGTCCCCTCCCCCAGGGACAAATGATCACAGCATCTTGTAATTTCACATAATCCTAGGGGCTCAGCATTCCGGGACCAAAATGCTAGTGCCAGACTTTAACAGGGTGGATTTTGGGAGTGTACAGTGATTACTGCCAGTAATGCTCAAGGGAGTAGAGTAACTGGATGAGGTGGAAGCAAAATTTGAATCTATTAAGAGTGCAGTATTGGAGGTTTCCACATGAAAATGGTGAGGAAAGGCAAAATGCATAGGAAACCTATATGGTTCTCCATTTTATGCAAGGGTGGCTGTAGGGCTAAGAGGGCAGCCTTCAAAAAGTACAAAAGAGATCAGACAGAAAAAGGTAGGGAAATGTGCCAGAACTGCCTAAGGGCAGTGAGAGCAATGATAAAAAAGACCAAACCTGAGGCAGAGTTCTGGGTAGTAGAGGGGGTAAAGAACAATGATAAGGCCTTCTTTAGGTACACAGTATGACAGAAAAGAAGAAGACTGAAAGGGGCACAGAAAGGCTGCAAAAAGGAGATGTGTGAGTGGTTAAGGAAGAAGCAAAGGTGAACCTACACAGGCAAAATTTAAAAATGGGTTTTATTTAACTCTTAAAATTAATTAGCATTTTGCTCATAAAAGTTCTAAAACATTGTGAAAATGCATAGCACTTGCTTCACTGTGTTTAACAAACATAACACTTCTAGAAAAGCTATGTAAATGCTTTCTGTACAGTTAGTATTGTCCCAAGAAGAAAACTGCTAATCAACTATTTAAAACTCTGTAGAAAATGTACAACTTACAGGGGACAAGATACTTAAAGGGTTGTGTGTGTTGAAGGTAAACAAGGCACCATGGTCAGACTTGACAACAGGGTACTGGGAGTACTTGGGGCACTGGTACAGCCATTGGCAGATCTGTTTAACTGGTCGCTGGTGACAGAGGAGGTCCCAGAAGACTGAAGAGTGTCAAAAATAGTCCTTTACAAGAAAGGGGACAAGGAAGACCCAGAAAACTACAGGCTGGACAGTCTGACATCTATTAAAAGGAAGCTGCTCATTTTTACCACAATGGAACAGATAGTGGAAATCCTTGAAACTAATGACTTACCATACATAAATAAAGGCAGAATGACTTTGTTATGGGAGGTTGTGTTAGATGGACTTCATTGATTTCTTTAACTCAATGTCTCAGACAGTGGACAAGTGTAGGCTATGGACATCCTCTACTTGGATTTGAGCAAGGCCTTTGTCTCACTGCCACACAGGCAACTTGTGAAAAAGCTGAGGGTCCTGGGATTGGGGAGCACTTATAGAATTGGGTAGGCAACTACTGATGTAGAGGGCACAGAGGGTGTGGACAAGTGGGATACACTCAGGAAAGTGACGAGTGAGGTGCCACAGGGATTGTCCCTGAACAGAACTCTTTAATATATTCATCTGCAAAACAGGAGAGGGCATACAGGGAAATATTAGCATATTTGTTGATGATACAAAACTATGTTGCAGGCTGGACATGGAGGAGGGGATTCCAGGATGAAAAGGGACATGCAGTGGCTGTAAATATGGTCTAATGTCTGGTAGCTCAAATTCAATGCAAATAAATGCAAGGCTATGTATTTTGGCAAAAACAACCCCAAAACTGAGTGCTGGACAGAAAGTGTCTGAGTGGTTCAAACTGTGGAGAAAAAGCTCCAACCTCACCTACCCTCAATCCCCCCCAACCCACTCCCCCTTCCCTTGCCTTACTCATAGCTCAAGTCTTTGTGCTGGTTATTACATGTCTGTAAGTCAATGACTATATATTTGTAACTAAAAATGATGACTGCTGCACACGCTGACATGGAACCTTTGTAAAAGAGCCTCGGCTCAAAGGTATTGTAATCCTAGATTGAAATAAATAAAAAATAAATGAAGGCACCTTGGGGTAATCATTAATAAAAATTTCAAGATATCAGCCCAGTGCAGTAATGCATATGCTAAGGCCATGGGAATGCTGAGCATCATTGGCAGGGTCTTCTCCCACAGGAGGCAGGAGGTGTTCCTGCCCATCTACAGATCCGTGGTGAGTGTATACTTCATGAAGTTTTGTTTTCTTCATCTTAAAAGAGACAATCATTACCTGGAAACACTGCAGAGGAGAGCCACCAAAATTATATGTGGTATGCAGAACCAGTAAAGGCCCTATGAACCCCATTAACCTACCTGTTCAATCATTCGATAGAGGAGGGATGTATCCCAGAAGGTTGGAAGTCGGCCAGAATCGTCCCCATTTTTAAGGGGGGTGATCCTGGCCAACTGTCCAACTATAGACCTATACTATATTACCTCTGATTAGTAAGGTGTTGGAGAAACTGTTGGCAAGACAGTTGATGGAGTATTTGGAAAGAGAAAAACTGATGGATCCATATCAGTCAGGTTTTCGGAGGTCTCATGGCACTGTGATGGCTGTGTCAGAGGTCCTGGATGAGATCGGCAGGGCAATTGATGTCCAATGTTATACTGGTTCAATTCTTGTCTACCTCTCCAGGGCTTTCAACACGGTTGATCATCAGAATTTGCTTATGAGACTGTCTGAGGTAGGGATGAGCTGTTCAGTTTTGGATTGATTTATCGCCTATCTTTCTGACAGATGGCAGGTAACAGCTGTAAATCGAATTGTGTCAGTTATGCAGGTGGTGCAGAGAGGAGTGCCCCAAGGATCAGTTATGGGTCCTTTATTATTCTTAGTATATTTGAAAGATCTTGGGCATTATATGGGGACCTCTCGTTACCACCTGTATGCCGATGACACCATTTTATGCTGTTCGGATGAATCAGTTTCAGTAATACAGCGTACACTGCAGAAAAGTTTTAACAATATGGAAAAGTACTTTGTCAACTCTAAGTTAAAACTTAATTCCTCAAAAACTAAATGCATGTTGTTTGGGTCTTCTATGAAAAGGAAAGATGACTTGACTTTGGAAATTATGGATAATAGAGGGAAGGGGTTAGAGTTAGTTAATCAATATAAATATTTGGGATTTTGGTTAGATAATTATGGGTCAGGAAATTTGCATGTAGATAATTTGATCTCCCAGGTTAATAAGTGGGTGGGTTTCCTGTTTAGGAACAAAAACTGCTTAGATTTTGTGACGTTGGACCTGATAGTTAAGATGCAGATTTTCCCTTTAATCGATTATGGGGACGTATTATACGACAGAGCCACTAGGTATTGAATAACAAAGTTAGATGTTCTAGTTAATCATCTTGCCAGACTGATTCTCAGGTGTCCAAAACTTACTCACCGTTGTGAATTGTATGAAAGATTGGGTTAGTTATCATTAAGTAGGAGAAGAATGATACATAAACAGCTGTTTTCTTATAAATGTGGGCTGGGTTCCATCCCTATATATCTAAAAAATAGATTTTCTTTTAGAAGTGTTGAATTGACATTGAGAAATCAAGTTGTTACGGATATGGTTGTCCCCTTGTAAAATCAAAATGTTCCCAATATTTATTCAGTAATTATATTCCGATATGTTGGAATAACCTTCCTCATGAATATAAGCAAAAGATTGGTAAGCCCTTATCAACATCCCATCTAAGAAGACACCTGATATCTATACAGGAACCTTGTAATTGTTATTGATGTTCTTTTTTTCTATGTTTTTGTATTGATGATTGTTTTTTGATTGTATTTATTATGTTGAGTGTTGAAGTGTATTTTGTATTTTTTGTAAAGGTTACCATTGCGAGTGAGTTTTTTACTCAATTGGTTTTTACCTTGAATAAACAAACAAGCAAACAAGGAAAGGCTTTGCAAGTTGATTTCTTTTTCTTGCTGGAGGCCAGAAAAGAAAGGGTGGATATGATAGAAACATTCATATACCACAGCAGGATCAGCAGGGTGGACAGTTAATTATTGTTCAAATGCAGTGAAGGGTCCTACACTAAGGGGCATAGCTACAATTTGCCCAGGAGTAAGTTCAGAAGAGATGTGAGAAAATAGTTCTTCATGGAGAGGAGGGTGGATATGTGAAATAGCTTGAAAAGGAAGTTGTCAGGGCACAGTGCAGTCATTCAAGGTGGGTGGGATGTGTATAAGGGGTATCTAGCAGTAGAAGCAAAGGGGAGGGGTTAAAGCCATTAAAGAGTCTGAGTTGGTACTAGGGGGCTCAGATTAAGCCCACCCAATGATAGTCTGCAGTGGAAGTAGGTAGGACCAGAGAAGATTGGATGAACCTTTGGTCTTTTTGTGTCTGTAATTGTTATTATGTTAAGGAAGCATCATCTGTAATCTTAATGGTCTTCAATACAAAATATGTAATTTTCATCAGGGTGTGCAGATTTAGAAATCCTTCCTAATTCAAACCTAGTTGGTATAAACTTTTGCTTTGTAAAAAAAATATAGATGGACTATGTTCAAACACACTGGCATTTTCCTGATTTGTTTTCCTATAGACGTTGCTTTTGACTTACCAAGGTATTGTAGATTGACAATGATTGTCCTTTTTATTCCACTGCACCCACACATTTTTGTTGAAAAATATGGCTGCTGTCCAGTAAATAAAGAATCTTATGGAAAAGATTCATGAAGGTTTTTTGATATATGTAAGATTGGTCATGTCTTTCACTTTTTATTAGGTACCTTAAGCACATTATGTACAATTCATCTTTCATGTATTTCTTTCCCCTAGTTTCACTTTAATCCTGCTCAGTCACTTCTTGTCATGGAAGGAGATGACTTGGAAAACATGAATCAAGCTCAACAGCAGGTTTCATACATCAACTCCAGACAGTTTCCTACACCAGGCATCCGGCGCCTTAAAATCTCAACCAAAGCCCAGTAAGTCATAGTCAAACCTGAAGTTACTCAGCTGGTAGTCTTAATGTACAGTACTATTTGCATGATAATACTTACAAGTTCCACTCTGAAGCTTTAGGAAGAATTACCCATTATATCTACCAAAAGAAAGTTTTAACAATGCTGAGAGAAATCTGTGCAGCTTCATCTTTAATATAGGAGAAACATCAGAGGGAAACATTTGTCTGCTTGCAGATGACACCAAGATCTATGGCAGGGTAGACTGTGAAGAAGGAATCTGGGATTCAAAGAAGGCCCTAGAGAGGCTTGAAAAGTGTTCCAAGATCTGGCAGCTGAACCTCAGTACCAAAAAGTGCAACTTTATGTGCATGGGAGCAGAAATGCAAGTGTGCCAAACAGGTTGGGTGGTGACTGTTACTGTGACTAAGGAGGGAAGGAATCTGGGATGGAAATTTCAAATAACCTCAAAACATTAGCACAATGTAATGAAGCAATTGGGAAGGAAAACAGAATGCTGAGATGCATTGGTAGAGGGTTAAGCCCTTGGAAAAGGAGGTCATATTGTCCCTGTACAGGACCGCAGTGCAGTCACAACTGGAGCACTGTGTGCAATTTCAGAACCTCATCTAAAAAAAGACATTGACATTCTTGTGTCAGTGCAGAGAAGGGTGACCGAGATGATTCAATTCAACAAGGTAGTACATATGAGCAGAGACTGGAGTGCTTCAACATGTACTCATTGGAGACCAGAAGGGAGGGGGGTGACGTGACTGAAAATTCAAATGCATGCAGAGAATTAACAAGGTCGACTCAAATGAGTTGTTCACAACCAGTGGAAACATTAATACCAGGAGTAACAGCAAGAAACTGGTGGGGTGGGTAATTTTAGGAAATATTGCTTCACAGAGAGAATGGTGGATGGGTGAAACAAACTGGTCAGTGCTTAAATGGTAGAGGGCTTCAAGAGAGAGTGGGAAACACAGACGGATCTCACCATGGGAATGGGGAGGTCAGGGTGAGGGTGGGAGTGAGAGGATGGTCATGTATTTCCTTATGGGGCATGTATCTCCTCATTTGGTGGATGGAAGAGACTAAGACCTTCTGCAGGCAGTTTTCTATGTTTCTACATTTCAATCAACTAAACAGCTAGTAATTCTCTGCAGCTGGTAGAACATACAGTACAGTCATGCTCTCTCCAATGCTCCCCTATTACGAAGCCACACTCCAGGGTTAGAGCTCAGAGCTTTGAACCAAGAACCTTTTTACTGCCTCAGACCTCTGATGTGGGATCTGAGAAGTGACGTCTCCTTTTCTGTGATGATCCGCAGAAATTCGAAGAGTGGTAGTTGCCCTGCCATATCTACTTATCTTACAGACAATTGTAAAGTACTGCATTTAGGCTGTCTATTTATTTGCTGGTACACTGATAGGGCACCAGCACACTGTAGCTGCTGCCACCTACAAGACTTGGGTTATAGCATCCAGGCGAAATGCACTAAACATTTGAGCACCACCCACCATCAGAATAACACAAAGGGAGTCATGAAGAGTCAGATCAAAACATTCTTGTTCACAATGGTGCCAAGTCCTCTTACTAGTAGAAAGGGGACACTAGTGGGATCCAGCAAAACCTTGGTATTATCATGATCAAGAGTCAAGTAAAGCACTAGATCAGCTGAAAAAAGCACAGTACAATTATTTATAAACTGCATTTTTTTCATTTGAGAGATAATGTGTAAGTTGCATATATGTTTCCACAATGAAAGCAGATGGATATAAAAGGAAATGAAAGTCTAAAAAAAAATCCTGTTGTTCACTATGGGAAAACAGCTCTTTGCAAGTTATTAGCATAGAGCAAAATTACAGATTATACATAGCCCAACACATTTACAACTCATAGAACCATAGAAGGGTACGAGTCAGAAGCCAGAGACCATTTGGATGCAACCAAACTCTACCCTAAAAAGGCATATTTTCTATTTCCCATATATTCTACTAGTAGAAGAACAAAACACAGGGAGTTTTCCAATATGCAGAGACAGAGAGAGAGAGAGAGAGTGTGTGTGTGTGTGTATGATTTTATATCTTGGTTCCTTGCTAATTGACTGCAACAAACAGGTTACTTCTAGTGTAAATATGTCAGTAGCTCAGCAGGTAGCACACTTGCCTCTGAGGCCGGGAGATCAGAAGGCTGTGGGTTCTATCCCCACACCAGACACTTGGGTTAATATCCCAATATTGACACTGCAGTGCAGCATGAGGGGGGTGCTGCACTCCTGAGGTGCCATCTTTTGGATGAGATGTTAAACCGAGGTCCCATCTGCCTGTACTGGTGGTAGTTCAGGTGGACGTTAAAGATCCCATGGCACTTCTTGAAAACAGTAGGGGAAATTTTTATTATGAATCAAAAACAGAATACAGTAAAAAAAGACATAAACAGTGAATAGCCAATAAGCATCCAAAAAAACCCCAACATAAATCAAAACATCGTACATTTCATTTTTTCAGAAAAAGAAATAGAAGAAAAAGTAACATATTATCCTACCCATCCAATACCATGCCATAAAGGTTTACCTACTTCGGCCCCTAAAGTTCAGAATTTGTATTCATAAAGAATATCTAATTCTTCCTGTATGAGAAAAAATACATCTTGCATCTGTATCATTTTATTTTGAAGTACTCTTAAACACCTAGCTTGCCATATATGCCATTTAATACAAGCTAACAGCACAAAACTGTACTCCTGTGCCATTTATTCCACATTGTTGGAATCTGTCCTAAAACTAGGATATTATAAGACATATGGCAAAATAATGGTTCTCCCCACCAGTGTGCCAATGCAGGCCAAAAATTCAGTGTAAAATTACATTCAAAAAATAAATGTCGTATAGTTTCAACTTCCCCTGGCATGTCAGCTTTTGACAGTACCTTTCAATCAACTGTTTATGCTTATGATTGTCTTTTACATTAAGCTTTTGATGAGCGCAAAGCCAACTCATGTCCCTCATTTTATTAGGGATTCTAGGTTCTATAATGCTTGCCAATAACGAGTCAGTATTGATATCTTCAGAAACCTGAAACAGGGGTTCTTCAAAGTAACAAGAAGATATAACTTAAGAATAAAAAGATTTCCTCTCTTGAGAAATGAACCAGCTAAGTTCTACTTTCCACATTCTAATATATTTCAAAGTGTGTCTTACATAAATGGGAAGTTGCTTTTCTGAGGAATTCCACTTACCCCTTCCCCATGCTATTAAAAAGGGTTGACCCCACAGAGTCATACACATGCGTCCCATCACATCAGCATCTAGCAACATGGGCCTAATTGAACTATAAAAGAAATTACTAAAGAAGTAATCCATTGGATTTATCATACCAAGTCCATCTGACTTCCAGGGTCTATACGTGTGTGCCCTCTTCACAGGGTTCAGACGACTGCCCCAAAGAAGCTGAAAGAAAAGACTCATAATTTTCGCATGCATATTATATGGCAAAGGAAAAATGCATGAGATGTACAAAAAAAAGAGGTGCTATATACGATTTCAGAAGGAACGCCCGTTTCTTCCTTGTCATCTTCCAGGACTGCCATTTTTTTACTTTTTTGATATGCTATATCATAAACCAAGTCTCAATTTGATTGTATGGCCTCCTGAGAACCATAATAAATACCAAGCAGTTTCAAGGTACCAGTGACTACGGGGATAATAAAAGCGTCTATCTGTAATGCCTGACCCAAAACCAATACACTACTTTTATCAGTATTAATCCTAATGCCTGTACTATTCTGCAAGGTTTACAGGGTTGTAAGGATTTTCTTACCAGAATCTAAATCCGCTACAGAAAACACACAGTCATCTGCATAAGCCAAAACTTTCTGAAAAGTATAACCTTCCAAAGTGACAATGGCCGAGATACTAGCATCAGCTTCAATTAATCTTAACAAAGGATCCAAAGCAAAGACAAACCACATAGGACTCAAAGGGCATCCCAGTCGAACCCCAACCTAGAAAGGTACAGGGAAGCCGAAATGACCATTAATCAAAGGCGTAACCTGTGCTGACTTATATAATATTTGTAGCAAATCTAGAAACAGAGCAGGAATGCCATAATGATGCAATACTGCCCATATGTGATCATGGTGTATTGCATCAAATGCTTTCTCCTGATCCATTGACAGAAGATAATCAGATAATTTATTTTGTAATCCTTGATCTGTAAGTTCCCTAAGGTATATAAGATTATGAGTGATGTTTCTACCAGGGCCAGCACACATTTGTGTGGAAATTAGTAATTTATTAGCAACTTTAGAGGGACGTTGTGATAAAAATATTAGTCACAATTTTATAATCAGAAGTCAATAAACTCAATGGTCTCCAGTTTTGCAATGTTGTTGGATCACCCTTTTTGTATAACAAAATCATAATTCCATTATACATACTAGATGTTGGCCTCTTTTCTGACCAAATGGCTTGATACACCAAATGTAACCATGGTAGTATCACATCTGTGTATGATTTGTAAAATTTATTAGGAATGCCATCAATACCTGGCTTTGTACGTACTGATAATTTACTGATAGCTTGTGTAATTTCTCCTACAGTAATAGGAGTCATCAATTCCTAAGTTTCTGATGACAACAGTGGAGGAATAAGTACTTGTCTTAAAAAAGGGTGTGAAAAATCAGAGAAAAGGTTTTTGAAATGTATTCTTCACATAATTCTGTACTACCTGCCGTAAACCCCTAACGTCTTATGTGAGCGTCCCATCTGCATCCTTTATAGCAGAGATACAAAATGTAGGCGGTTCCTCCGTAGAAAAGTCATGAGGATTTACTTGTTCTCATGTGCCAGAAACCACATATTTCTGTTGATATCTGTATATTGTTTCCCTTTTTTTAAGGAAAACAATCATTTTATTTTTAATTACCAGAAATTGTTGGCACACAGCACCGGGTGAGGAGGTTGGCAGAGCCAAAAGTTTTAAATACTGAGCCCTGTATCATAAATATGTTAAATAGGAATTCCTGGACTTAGTCTTAGAGAATTGTATAAATAAAAATGTCAAATCACGTTTAGTGTCTTTCCACCAATCTAGTGGACTATCATATAGAAAACATACAGCAGAGCATGCCAAAAAAAAAGGAGTGAATTTGGGAATGAATATTATCATCTTGTAATAAGGATACATTCAACTTCCAGTAGGCACGTCCCTTCTGGAGTTTTTGGTAAGGGCCAATCAATAACTTAAGGATCGTGTGGACTGTAGTCTCTAAAAGCAGCACCTTAGCTCCGGAGCAAGTAACCCTTTCAAACAGAAACCAAAAATCTATACAAGACGATAGGGTTCCTTTATAAAAAGTATGCACTGGGGTTAATTTTAACATATCATATATATCGAGTAGATGATTACTTTTTAATATATTCAATAGAGAATTGGTATCACAGTATATCTTCTGTGATTTTCTTCCCCAGTCTCTGGCAGCGAGACCACAATTAAAGTCACCTCCCCACAATACAAGCTTAGATGTGTGTAAGTATGGAGAAATGTGATGAAAGAGAGCCAACCTTTCTGCCTTCAACTGTGTAGCATATACATTAATAAGATGGTATACACAATGAGAAATAACCACATCCATTAGCATAGCTCTACCAGGAAAAATATCCAAAACCTGTAACACTTGAGCAGTAATATTAGAGAACAAAATACTCAGTCCATCACAAACATCCTCGCCCAGTGACCAGAAAGAAGCGCCCCACCTCCAATCTTTTTCTGCATCCCTTAAATCTCTTAATGAGTGTAATCTGTTGTCCTGTAAAAGGATAACAGTACCAGTATTTCCACTCAGGCTAACAAAAGTAATTTGTCTCCTTCTTTTACATTTAATTCTGTTAACATTAACAGTAAGAAAGGAAATATATTTTGCCATAAAGAAAGAATAGCATATTTAGAGAAAGAAGCTGCTAAATAACATTATAAACAGCTTTACTTTCTTTTTTTCCATTTTTTTGGTTTGGGCTTATCCCTATTTCCCACATCTGGGGAGGGTTCTGCGTGTGAGGAAGTAACTGAAGATATATCAGAGTCCATACCTTCCTCATCACCCTCCTGGTCTAGTAAAGGGGCAAAGCATTCTGGACTATAACTAAATCAGGTTCATTAGGTAAACGTGTGTTATATGAACCAGATTTAGTGGATTTTCATTGAGTAACCCTTTGGAAAGGAACCTCTGACTACACTCCCAGGGGTGGCATGCAAGTGGCCTCCATACCTTCCGAAGTTGCACAGGACTGGTGTGAAATCTTGTCTTTTGGTTTGTTATCCGGATCAGGGGTTGTTAAATCTTCCTAGGAGATAGAAATTGGGTAAGTGCCCGCTCTATCTATATTAGGGTTGTGGGGTACTGGTATGGATGTGTCCATCTCATCTTGGGTCTTCTCCCTTCCTTCTTCGGTGGAAGCCAGGGAAGTATTGGACTGTATGTGAGTGTCAGATGTAGCCGAACAAGATTGCAGGAGCAAATCTTGCAGTTTCTGTTTTTTTTTCTGAGCATTGGCCACATAGACATCTTGTTCAGCACGGAGAGCAGGATCAGTTTGGTTATGTGAGACCCAAGAGCATGATCGAAATGTATGCCCTTGTTCATCACAAAGGTTACATCTCATAGGCCTTCTACAATGTGCCCCTACATGACCCAAATCCCCACAGAGACCACATTTTTGTTGATCACACACATTACTTAAATGTCCTAAAGCTCCACATTTACAACAAGCTCTCAGCTGACCTGGATAAAATAGCACTCCCCTATCCTGACCCCCCAAAAAACAGTTTGGTAAATGCTTAGTTAAGCCATTCTCAAAATGTAAATCTATCTGATAACGCCACTGCCCTGTCCAAAGATGTTCATCATCCAGTATGGGTTCAGGCAGACCTTTTACAGAACAATGCTGTTCCAACCAGTAGGTAATGTCAGCAACATTAACTCCCTTATTACGAAATAATATTGTGATTTTTTTTTTAAACTGGTTTTGTTAGGGGGATAGCCAAAAAAGGTTTCCATAAAGGAGTGTTTTTAAGTGCTTGATATTGTTTCCAAAACCGTTCTAGTCCAGCAGGGTGCTTAAAGCTCACATCAAAGGTGGAATCCCCAGGCATATGTACTAAAGCATAGATTTCATATGCGTAAAACCTCATGCTACTTTTTAACACCTCATGTCCTACAAAATGTCTGTTGGGAATGTCCTCCACAGGTCCCCTAAATTTTACCCGAACTGCATTTCTCCTGGCAGCAGGTTCATTTAATAGTTCAAATGTAGCAGGAAACAATTGTTAATTCACTTTATCATGCCATACTCATGCCATACATCATGCCATTATCACAGTCAGTGGCTCAGTAGGTAGCACACTCGCCTCTGAGGCCGGGAGATCAGAGGGCTGTGGGTTCAGTTCCCACATCTGGCACTTGGGTTAATATCCCAGTACTGACACTGTAGTGCAGCATGAGAGGGGTGCTGCACTTCTGAGGTGCCGTCTTTCAGATGAGACATTAAACCGAGGTCCCATCTGCCTGGGTTGGTGGTAGTTCAGGTGGATGTTAAAAATCCCATGGCACTTATCGAAAAGAGTAGGGGAATTTCCCCGGTGTCCTGGCCAAATTTCCCTCATTCACTAAAAATACCACCAACAGATTAATCTGATTCAAGGTCAGTTGGCATTCATCTGTATCCCCCTCCCCGGGTCATGCCTGAAAATAGGCAAGATTTGTCTAGTGCACTTACCTGGTCAACACAAACTAAATAAATAAAAAATAAAAATACTGTAGAGGTTGTACATTGAGCATCAACTGAGGGGGAAGAGCCTATAGTAGTGGGTAACTGTTGTTCAATTTGGGATTGCTGAGCCACAGAAGGGGGGAATCACAATATGTGGTGTTCTCTCACCCTCAAGCCTTTTAATATCTTGCAACAGAAAATCTTGGCTGGAGCGAGGAGATTTCTGAACCTTCTTCATAGGGGAAAGCTGTCCTGTCATTATGAGGGGCTCTGTAATAGGAGAAGGTTGTACCCGTTCCCCCATACTAGACATATTTGCTTCCCATTGTTTACCATCTGGGGATTTTACCCATCCTGCAGCTTCTAAAGCTGTTGTAAACCCATGTGGCAGGGGCATCTTTCTCCCTGATCGAGAAATCCAGTTCATTTAAGGATAGAGTAGGAGAGGGAGCAGTTGAAACTAGTGAAGGGGAGTTCCGCCCTTTGTAATCATGACCAGGGCCACTGGAAAATTGTGGAAAAGGTTACCCAAAATTGTGGAGCTTTTCGCAAAAATTGCGGGGGTTCTACTATAGACTCTGAGTGCTTTACAATAAATCTTTCAATGTTTTCTGCAGCATATATTAGTCAGTATAAATTGCTAAATGAATACACTGACACTTGAATATGTTTAAAACATAAAGAAAAGTTTATGTTCCTAACAAGAATACTAAACTGATAAGCTATCATAAGCGTTGCCTATCTTCCAAAATTTAAAAGCATCTGCCTCATACAGTGCTAAATAGAGTCTATAAAGTGAGCCACAGCAAATAAATATTAAATAAAGCCAGAAGAAATATATTGTTTTGTTTCTGGCTATAGAATAATGAAGCCTAATCAACAGCTGTTTACAGTGCTCTGCCGGCTATTCACCCACTTTGGTACAAGAAAAAATAATCAGACAGAGTGGTGAATAATTGAGTTTTAGTAAAATGTTGTTAAAGTGTTTAATGGTCATAATTTGTACTGTAGGTACTGTACACTATTTTTGAAATCACATATTTAAACATTAAATCTGGGGGTAATTTGGGGCTGGCAGTATAATCTAGAGGTAAGAGTAACAAACTGTGAATGAGCTGACAACATCTAGCAGACCTGGGTTTGATTCCCACAACCTCCACTTGCATACCATGTGATTCTGAGCAAGTCACTTAACCTCCTCAGTGCTCCTGGGTTGAACCCTGAAAACAGGCACTTGTGCCTAGTGGGCCTTACGTGGTTACCAAAAAATGTAAAAAAAAAAAAAAATATTTTACTGCATCATACAGTAGTCAGGGTACCCTGTAATTTACCTTTGTTTTACTCTGGCTGCAATGATTTTGTTTAGTTAAAGATAAATGTTCAGATACATTTTGTGTTTTATAAGCTTGTTTTTAGACTTCAGTCAGGTTTTTTAATGTAGTCTTTGCATGTGAGCATCTAGGGGGTAGTTGCTAAGAGTAAGATCACTGTTACCAACTAGTTTATTCAAGTTTAAAATCATCAGGGTCATCCAAAAATCCTCAGCTGTTTGAATCAAAACTAGTCTGAATGAAAGTATGTTCACAAGGAATAACTTGCCCTGCCACTTATGAAAAGGCTTCATAGTTAGCACCCCATTGAAGTGAATGGGATCATTTGCACATTTTCTCCCATCTTTTGTTTCAGTGTGTGTGTTAGCAAAAAGTTTTCTGATAGACTGCTTCAACACAAAACAAATGTTAAGTGTTTAAGTGTACTTATGCTTGACCAGTGGATTTTGAAACCAAACAAGACAAAGATTCAAAAGAAATCAGTGTCACATAAAACCCTTGCTCTATCTTGCACTGCATTGTTTCAGCCAAACCCAAGTCTGCATGCAAAATTGTCAATATATTGAGATATGTTATTAAAAACGTTAATACTTTTTACACAGTTCAATATAAAAACTCAAAAATTGCAAGAAATTGCGGAACATGTCAGTTTTTGCAGAGAATGGTGAAAATTGCGGATTCAGCAAAAAAATTGCTGGCGCAATTTTCCAGTGGCCCTGATCATGACCTTGGACCATAGAGCCCCCAGCATTACCCCTCGTTACTTTAGGTGTTAGACCTATGGTAAAGCACCCCACGTTTGGGCCTTTGAGCAGTTTTGTAGGTTCTTGCATATTAAAAATAATTTCAGTCATTCCAGTATTGGGTAACAATGGCTGTGTTACAAAATCGGAGGAAATGGATGACTCACCGAACTCCAACTGAATTTTGGAGGAGGAACAAGAGGATGAAGCAGGGAAAGTCACAGTCACAGAATCATCTCCCAATGGCGTCTCTGCAGCTGAGTCCAGTACAGCAGGAAGCTGCACCATTTCCTGTTCCTGTGTACTAGGAACATCGTCCTGTTGTTGCTGTAATTCTTGAAGCAAATGGTTCTTGGCACACAGAAACTGCTTCTCCATATCGTCTAACTGCAGTTGAATCGCTGCAGCATCGCAAACTGGACCTTCTACACTTGACTCCAAAGAAATATCACAGTGAGCATTATTTCCAGGCAAAATATCATCTGCCATTGTAGCTTTCGATTCCACATTCCTGTCCAATTCCATAGCGATCACTCCATCCGATAGAAGCTGAGGAGGTGATCAACACCTCAGCCTCCCACACGTCCTCTCTCTCCGATGTCCACCAGCACACTGGCTTCTCTCTACGAGATAGCAGCGCCATCTAACGAAAAGAGTAGGGGAAGTTTCCCCCGGTGTCCTGGCCAAATTTCCCCTATTCACTAAAAATACCACCAACAGCTTAATTTAGTTTAAGGTCAGTTAGCATTCATCTCTATTCCCGTCCCCTGGGTTGTGCTTGAAAAGAGGCAGAATTTGCCTAGTGCACTTACCAGGTCAACAAAACCTAAATAAATAAATAAATGACTGGAGTTTAATGACATCATATTACCTCAAGAGTGAAGCACAAAAGTTGTATGATGTCATCAAAATCCTGAGATAGGATCTCAGGTTTGTTGTACTTTTAGCTATCCTTCTTCTATTTTTTTACAGTATTCAATTTCTCTTTGTTTATATTAAATAAAAGAATAGCATTGCAGCACTTAACTGCCTAATAACCCAGTCAGTTGCTGTCCAAATACATTTGTTATTAAACAATCTGTCTGCTATTCATTGATCCCAACCCAAGACACAAAGCATTCAGTTCCTTTTTTTTTTAAATTGAAAGAACCACCCTGTACCTATCTGCTCGATATCCCCACACACCCATTGCCCCCAGATAATCCCCCCCCAAAATTATTGTGATTGTTTTTTCCTGCAATGACTCTTCCCTGTTTCCTACTTGATGTGCATGTAAGTGTTGTCATTATGTAAACTGGCAATACTCACTTGAGCATCAAGTAGAAAAACAGTGAGGAATCACTGGTGGACAGGTTTAACAATGTAAGTAAAAAATAACCATAGTAACGGTTTCAGGGCTCATTGGGTGCCGCTGGTGGGTGGGATACTGAGCTCATGGGAATGTGGGTTCTTTTAAATTTTACAAAAACAGCTGAATAGTTTATGCCATATTGGAGGAGAGGATCACTGAGGAGTGATCAGGTTGTTTATAACAAATTTATTTGGGCAGTGGTTGGGTAGGTTTGAAGCAGCAGGATACAGGGTGTTTTTTTATATGAAAAAAGGACAGTTTTTAAGGCTTAGGTGGAGGCCTCACATTCAGATGTTGCTGTATCATAAATGTGATATCAGAATGATGGTACAATAACATGCTGATGTCACATTGATGTGACACTAGCATTTCTGAAGGGACTGAAATCCATATGTGCTTTTATTATTATCATTTTTTGACTGGGAAAGACACACTGAGCCAAAGTTCATTTTCTTTTTTTTTTTTTTATTCTCATATTTATTCCTCCTCTCCACCCCTCAGCTCTGGTCTCCTCAGGATACACCAAGGAGTCATCCCTCTGTGGTCTGCCCTGCCTGGACAATCCTCCATCGCCCATGTAGCCTCAGTTTACCCCCCAAGTCGGGGATGAGGTGGGCCTCTAACACCCTGAGCAGTCAGTAGCGTCGGTAGGGAGGGTGCCAGGTGGGTGGCCGCAGATCGGTGCTCCATCTCCACTGGAGCTGAAGGGTGTTTTTTTCCTTGTTTTCTTGGGGAGTGGCTGGTGCCCTGATGTCAAGGCATGTTACCGACATCAGCCACTCCCCCTTTCCTTCTTCTGCATCGTCAGCACTTGCTGCAACTCCGGCCTCTGCCAGAGGGCAACCGAGCACCGACTCAGGATCCCTGTCCCTCCTGGGAGAGGAGAGCTGTCCTCCGAATGCTCAATCCTCTCCCTCCCCTGCCAACCCTCAGCAATCTGGGCTTGTTCCTGAACCCAGGTCACCGGCATGGTGCGAGGTGTGGTGTCCAGCACCTCAACCCTCAGCGCCACTGGGCCGGCATCAAAGTTAATTTTTAAGTGCATCTGAGGAGCACTGGAGGTTAAAAGACTTGCTCAGGGTCACACAGTATGCAAACCAAACTTGTGGGAGTGAAACTCAGGTTTGTTTGTCTCCAGGTTCACAGCTTAGTGCTGTAACTTAAAGGCTATACTGTATCTGTAAAACAAATTTGTAAGAGGGTATCTTGTCCTTTTTGTCATATCTGCAATTTACCCTAGTTTTACAATAAGTGATGTTAAGGGAGAACAACTCAAATAATAAAAAAACATCTGTGAGGGCCCCCCCACCATGCAATTTTGACATGTTTGCATTGCCTGATAATTCGCCATGACTGATAAAATGGTAAGAGAGAATCTAGGAACCTTTTTGATTAAAAGCCATCACCTAGCCATGATTCAAACACTACTGATGTATGGTTAGGTATCAGATCTCATTTTTAATTTCACCCCAAATTCATCCTGGTATTTACACTCTAAAAACAGATCATTACACTGCTCTGTTCATCGATTGAGTACCTTTGCACAGAACTGAAACTTTTATAGCTGAGTCGTAGCTCTTTTATCAGCATCCCAACCAGAGCCCCCCATTTCTCTCTCTCTCTCTTTCTTAACTAAAGCATTTGCATAGAGCTAACCTCGCAGTAGCTGGGTTTTACAATCAGCAGCAGACAATAATGGGAATTCATCACATTTATTTATTTAATTTTGTTCACTGGGTAGGCTCACTGGGCCCAAGAGGTCCCTTCTTTAGAGGCAACCTGGAATTAGTTACAGAGAAATGTTTGAGTACAGGACATTTCAAATATATGACAGTTTTAGGTAAAAACCACAATACATACAATCACAATACATAGCAGATGAAAATACAGCAATACAATGCAGATTCTTAAGAGCTTTGAGGTACAATCACAGTACATTGCAGACAAAATGCAGCAATACAATGAGTAGACTCCTATCAGGGGGCAGACCTAGACTTTTTATGGGACAAAAAGATCTTTTATTGTAGCACATTTGTGTAGTCTATACATTGTCACCTTCCCATGTAGAGTGTAGGTACCTGTAGCCAAGGGTATAGGACATAGGGGATAACTTACTCAGATTAGGATAGTCTACTAAGTGTCAGGGAGTCACAGATTGTCCTTGACATCTGCATTACCTGTGTTCCCTATGCAGCTCTTGGAGTCCTTTTTTAAAGGAGGTTAGAGAGCTTGCATTTTGCAGCTGGTCCAGGAGTTTGTTCCAGTGGGTAGAAGCAGCATGGGTGAAGGACTTATGCTGTTCATATCCTAGGGACCTCCAGTAGCTTCCGAGATGAGGTGCAGATCAGCCTTCCTGGGCGTTTAGGGACCAGTATCCCATTTAGGCCAATTGGGTGTGGGCTGTTTATTATTTTGTAGGTGGTGCACAACAGAGGGAATGGTGCCTTTGGGTAAGGGACGGCCAGTTTAAGGAGTCAAGCACATCACAGTGGTGTCATCTCAGGGGTGATATGGTAGCAAATCTTACAATTTTGTTATAAAGAATTTGCATCCTGCCCCGCTCCTTACCGGATAGGGCCTGGACAATGGGAGCTGCATAGGTTAGATTGGGCAGGAGGATACTGTTTGCAATTGCAACCCTAGTCTTAGGGATAAGTTGCAAATTCAGTCTGCATAGCAGCCCAAGCTTCTGGTGTATAGTTCAGGTGACCTGGTCCATCTGGTATGTCAATATTAGGCCTTGGTCAAGGACAAGGCTCAGGTACCTGAAAGAGCTCGCCACTTCCAATGGCGTCCCTGAGAATGAGACAAGGGGGAGAAGAATGGATCTGTCAGAGCCTAGTGTCCTAGGTCCATAGACCATGACTTTTTTTTTTTTTGTCATTTCTGTTAAAGGGAACTATTTAGTGCATTTTGTTCCTTGCAGTTAAAATTACATTCTTGATTGCACCCAATCAGCATTTCTGTATATATTATTAAACTACAAGCTCACAATGCCCTTGTAAAAGTGAAATAGGGCACTTCAGTCTATGTGTTATAGGATTTTCCTGCATTTCTCAGGGCCATAGAGTCATATGCCTCTGAAACATGCATCAGTATCCTATAAACCAGGCACATCCTGTTGTAGCTTATTTCTTTCTTGACACATGCCTTCTGTCTCATTAGCATAGGCGATATGGTACTCACTGCTCAGCATGGTATCAGGGATCACAGTTTGGATCGAATTACCCCTCCCATGAAGTGTCAGAGCAGCACAAAATCCTGGGGCATTGATTTGTTGTATGTAGCCCAGTACCCTTCAAATAAGCTTTCAAGTTTACCGTTCCATCTGAAGGACTGATTGTTTTTCTGCTTTCAATCTCAGTATGGCGTTCCTTTCTGTAATAAAATAGTAATAATACTGTTTAGCAAAACATTTTTAAAAAGTCACTTTAACATGTAACAGAGATGAAGCCTCCTTGTGTCCTCGGGACGCAGTGGTACTATGCAAGGAAGGTGGTCTGGGTTTGGGGTTTCTAGCTATAGTGGGTCTGGATAAATATAAATATGATGAGGTGCCTCCTCCTGGGGTAGTCCATGGGGAATTGACCTATTGGCAGAGCCAGTTTCCCTCCATTCAGTACCCATGGTAACACTTATAACTCTAAAGACGATTACACAGCAACAAGCAAGCAATAATACCTGACAGGGTGGGTGGTATTGGGCAATACTGGACCACCCAGGGGTGTGATGAGGCCCAACACTGCAGGCGGAGGGCCTTATAGCCCCTGGAAGGTCCGGTATTGCCCATTCCGCCCACCCTGGAGGGTATTATTACATTTAGAAAGTGGGCTAACTGTGTCATTTTTACAGGATTGCAAAAAAAGTAAAGTAATTCACTAAACTTGACTACAATTCAAGTTTTTTCTCCTTCACTGGCAAAGTAGTCCCTCTGCTACTGGCATTGGTAGTAGAGGGCAGTGCAATGTCTGGTACTGTGCTGTCTCACTTCACCCCCCCAAAACAGTCTGTCCCCTTCTGTCTTTTTCATTTTTTTTCTGTAACCCCATTGATGCAGTTTATTTTTTTATATTCAAAGTGCCAATGGAAGCGAGACCGGAATTCAGGACCGCAGAAAACGTTTTTCAGGTTGTGTAGTGACACGCGGTCTCTCTCTCTCTCTCTCTATTCACCCCCCCTGCCATGTGTCTGTCCCCTTCTGTCTTTCTTTTACCCCATCAATGCAACTCATTTATTTATTTTCAAAGTACCAATGAAAGCAAGTGGGAAATGCAGGACCGCGCGAAAGTTAACGGATTTCTAGTTGTGTAGTGACGCACGGTCCCTGTCTCCTGCTCCAAGTTGTCATTCTTATCTTTAAAGTTGCTCTCTGTCCCTCCTGCTGGAGTGTGCTCTATTTTATGAAAACATGTATTTTTTTATGTTATCTGGCAGCTGAATGATGTAGCGTGCATGGCAGAGTGAGCACTGCCTGGGACGATGCACTGCACTGGATAGAGGAGACACAGAAAGAGCAGGTGGAAATCCAGCAGTGTAGAGAACAGTGCGGGAGAAGCCTGATGGGGCAGTTGGGTGGTGAGTGAGGTATTCTGTGTGTTATTCTTTTACTGAAGTGGTCAGCAGTTTGGGGGGGCTGTCAAATAGCAGCTGGCACACCACGCGATGGGCTTGTTCTAACGACATGTAAGACTGGCTGCGAGTAGTGTGGAGCACATGACGTGCTAGCGCTAGTGATTTAAAAGGATTTTTTTTTCTTTATTAGAGTAGACAATGAGACTAGTGTATTTGAGGAATCCTGCTGGGAGTGGAGCACTTCTCTGATTTGGGATGTGCTGGCTGTGGCACTGAATTAGGGACCCATGGGGATGCCAGTGTCACTCGCTAAGTGAAATTAAAAAAATGGCACCGATTTCAACTTGAATAGGGTGGTTTTGCCCAATGAGCAATCAGGGTGGGCACAAGGATAGCATAGGTGGTGATGTGACCAGGTGACTGGCAATTTTTATTTACTTGGCATCTATTGAAAGTTAATGTACCCTCCTGGCTGGTGTGCTAGTCAATCAGAACCCAGTAAATAAAAAGCCCATTTTCTAACGTGACAAAAGAACATATTTATATTTATACACAAAGATGGGGAGAAAAGGACAAGGGAACAAACAGAAAAATTGCAATTCTGGCGATCTTATATGCTATACAATCACAATGCTACCTTGCCCTTTACTACACTATGATGTAGTCGCTCAAAGAAGGTGCACCCATCTTAACCCCCCAAAGGCCATATGGTGGGAGCCACACAAACTGAGGATGAGTCTGGATCAATATCAGAAGATCTCAAAGCTGTCATTGTCATAACGGTTTCTTCTGTATTTCCTTAGGTTAACAGCATAGGGGTCTCTGTTTGTAATCCAGCAAGGCAAACAATAGAAACCCCATACAGTTTAATAAAGGTTCACCCCCCCAGGCAAATCCCATTTTCTCAGTCCAACCTGAAGCTCAGAGGCCCCACCCACTAACTAACTATCTAGGTCCTGCAGTGGCAGGCCCAAAAGCTTAATTCTTAAGTTAGTTTTTTGTTGACCTTACTCAGTTTGTTGTGACTCCTCTGAGCAGGGGTTATGATTTCTGTCAAGAAGAATTAGCCATCTTCACTCCTTTCAGCTGTCTCATTAGGGGCCCCAACTATTCTGCCTCCACTGCCACCCCTTACAGCTTCCCTCCCCTGCAGTGGTACAAACACCCATGCCAGGCTATGGCCCCAGGTGGAAACATTCATTGCAGCCCCGGTTGACAGTGGAGTACATACAGACACAGTCCCACTGCTGTTCCTCTTCTGGTGTTCCTTTTGAGCCAATACCAGGAAAAGTCTTCAGATGAAAGTTCTATAATAAGCTATATCCCTCAAGGGGAAAGTTAGGCTTTTCTCCACCTTTCCAACTCTCTTCTCCATCAGACTATAAATCAGTCAGTGCACAACATTAGAACACCAGACCCATGGAACACTGACAGTCGCGACTCTGCAAATCCCACCTTTGTTCACTTTCAAACTAAAGCAAGTGGCACAGTGCCTCAAAATTGGTACCGTGAACCCTTGTATAGTTGAGCCTTCCTCAGCATTGATTGGTCATGAGGTTTGTGGGCAGAAGGATACAACATTCTAGACATTCACTTGCAGCCAGAGTTCTGCACAAGTGCAGTGCCAAGACTGGACAGTTTACAGGCAAACTGTTCCTCACCCCTGATCTCACATGTCTGGAAACATGGTGGGTAAAAGGTCTATCAGACATGCAAGGTGCCATATTTTTTACAGTTAACCCCATCCCCATCCTTACCAACTGAAGCTGTGTAGTTACATAGAAACATAGAAAGACACAGGAACAAAAATGACCCAGGTCTTTCCCGTCTGCCCTGGAACCCTACCTATAAGCCACAATCTAACTGTTGACACCAAACTTAAACTGATGGACCAGAGTACAGCTCATCATTGTGCCACCCAGATCTCCTCCATATCCCTCCTGTCATTGCTCCTGAGTAAAATGTACACTGATGAGTACAAGTGTTTCTCAATTCATTCTGTACATTAGTTAAACAAAGGCGCAATAATAAGTAGACAATGCCCTTCGAGGGGGTAGTTTTCATGGGGTCCCCAGTGTTTTTTTTTTTTATGATTTGTGAAGGATGGGGTTGTATCTATTTTTACTTCTGGACTTGCTCCTGGACCTTCCATTCCTTCAGTCCATCAATGAGAGATATCCTGTTACTGTCCTGACACACTTGCTGCTGCCCCATGATTCATCACCAGACACTCTCAAGATCACCAATGCTCACTGAAGTCTAGCTTGATCCTACTGGGGGGGGTGGCTTTCTGGATGGTGACCAGGAAGATATGGAATAGGCTGCTGTGGGACAGGGTGATGGAGTAGAATAGAGCTGATGAATGCAAGGGCTAGTGGCATGGAAGGTATCACAGGGGGCATCATCCAGTGTGCCAAATAGATTCTATTGTACTTTTCTCTTCCAACCCATCTCCCTTAATGCAAGCAGGCTTGCAATAGCCTGCAGGCACACCTTACAATACATGGTCATCTATGCTGCCTAGGCTGTTTACACTATGCCTAACAGCAGGATTTTCTGCACAACATTGCTGCATAGTGCTCCCTCCTTAGGAGAGGTGTGACCAAAGAATACTCTGGCTCCTCTCTGAGTTCTTCTGCTCATGACATCCTGCACACAGAGTGCAAACCTGAGTCGCCAACAAGCACAGTAATCCCCCAAAAGTGCTGTTCTCCTTTAATAAGTTTACCTAAGCATGTTAGACAAAACTGATAGGCTGTAATCAAACAAACCAGAACTGATGGTTCTATCAGAGTGCATCTGACTAGTGATTCCCTATTGGCTTAAAGTTAGTTAGTAGCCTACATTTAGATCACAGCAAATTGGACTGCACTCTGACACTGACAGCCTGGAACAGATACTTTACTTACTGAAGATACAAACCATGGTAAGTTGGCCAGAATTTTGCTAACACATTAAGTAATCATCTTGCCTGTGAAAAAGAAACCTGACTTAAATATGATACTCTAAGGGCATCTGTTATATTCTGATTGAGTACAGTTGAGTTGATTACATGCACTCCTGTAGTGGCCTCATCAGTAAGTGCTGATTAAACAATGCTGGTATTTTTTAAATTGGCAGATTATAAAAATGATAACATCTCAAAACATTTATGATATAATTGAATCTGAACAGTAAGTGTGGCATGGTGATGAGCCTAAAATAATGAACCCATCACTCAGTGCAACAGCCTATTCTTACAATAATTCTATTCTATTACACATGTACAGTTCTGCTTAATTTGGCCATTGGTGTAATTATAATGGTTATCAGTATAATAACTAGGCTTGTTTTCTCCAGTTAGTGAATTGCCTGTCTTACAGGCATGGTCATCATTATGTTCATCTGTTAATTACACTCCAGTTGTACACAGTGGCATCTCCTGATTTTCTTTTTTCTTTTTCTGCAGTATACAGGGTAATTTTAAGGCTATACACAAAGTAAAAATTATATTTCCCTTTACATTTGTGTAATCAGGTTGCACAAAAAATGATAAGGATGATCTTAATTAATTATCATGTTTTGTATGGTTATAAAACAGATCCATAGCAACAGTGCATCACATATTTTCATATCTGAATTAGACAGCTGAGATAGCATTTAAATACAGCCGTCTCCAAGTTTCAGCTCAGTTTTTTTAAGATCATGTAGTAACTGGGCTACTGATTTTCAAAATATTTTGATTAAATGAGAAAACTGTTAGCCAAATGATATACGTAATTGGGTATTTGTGGAAGCAGATATTTGGCAATTTGAACAATGAGAGTTGTTATCCAAGTGCAAAAAATGCATGAAAAAAGAAATGTGGCCAATGGTTGCTTACACACCGCACCATAGTGCAAAATCTATGATCTTAATGCTTTTTTTAATATATTTGAAGTTTTATTGTTTATAACATATGCGCGCACCTCAGCAGAAAGGCAGCATCACCGGCCAAATATACGGCCACCACCTGACCTCTCTCCTCCATCTCCGGCCGCCCCTGTGGATCTCCTCCTCGGATCACTTCCCAGGGTTCTGCATCTGAAGCGGTGCACCTCAGCCGAAAGGTGGCATCACTGGCCAAATTCACGGCCGCCGCCCAACCTCTCTCCTCCATCTCCAGACGCTTCTGTGTGGATCTCCTCCTCGGATCACTTCCCGAGGTCCTGCACCTGAGCGGTACACATCAGCTGAAAGGCAGCATCACCGGCTGAATCCACGGCCACCGCCCGACCTCTTTCCTCCATCTCCAGCTGCCTCTGTGGATCTCCTCCTCGGATCACTTCCAGGTATTGCTGCCAGCAGGTCCAATGGAGCCGACATTCCCAATTGGCGCGGTTAACTTTTTGGTGAACCCTGATTGGACGGCCTCCTATCAGTGTCACCACCAATTGGAGCACCTTTTGAATTGACTTTTCCATAGGACTTTGGGCACCTCAGCCTGATCTGGCTACTGCTATTTGAGCAGTATTTTTTTCACCCCCCCCCAGGCCTCCATTAAATATGCTCTTGCTCCTCCCACTTCAGTTCTCTACCACTCCTCTCCTCTGTGCTCCTGCCCATCGAAACCCACCAAAAGCAGGCACTGCTCTTAAAGCCAAATGGTACCCTACCTCGCTGGGTACACCACCTACCGATCGTACACTCACACAGGGGGGCTCTGCACCCATAATCAAACTCGCATAGTGTACCCACACCATCCAGTAATGCCAGTCACTATAAAGCCAGCAATGCCACCATGCGTAGTCTGGCTGTAATATCTCTCATGGCCCTCCTACTACTTCCTACTGTCTTGCCATATGCCTGCAGTAAAACATCACGGGGGCCACTTCCTATATATAGGGATGGGATCCCTAACACCACAACAGGGACTGGTATCCCAATGAACACATCTCCCCTGTTGTGAGGACCTCTGGGTCTGCAATCTTCTGACCACCACTACCCTATCCTGCCACCCACTTCACTAACTAGCCTCTTTACCTACAACACAAATATCTCACCCCAGTCCCAACGCCTGTCACCCCGCACATTCAAGCAACTTAAACTCCTTGCGATCCGAGTAGCCTGGTTACTTTTAATGCTCTCAGGCAATATTCATCCTAACCCTGGCCCTGGTTACACTGCCTCAGGGCAATTCAGGAAAAGTAGTTTGATCACCATAGCATCCCTCAACATATGCAGTTTACTGCCAAAACTTGACCTTCTGCAAGCCTGGGTAGTGCAACACAATCCTGACATTTTGGCCTTAGCTGAAACATGGCTTACTCCCAGAACCAAGAACAGCCAAGTCCAGCTCCATGGGTACACCCCCTTCTGCCATGATTGGCTAGGCAAAAGGGGTGGTGGCTGTATAATCTATATAAAAGACTACCTGCAGGGGGTTGCTCTTCCACATCTAAGTACAGGAAAAAACATTCAGATACTCTCCGTGCACCTAACCCTTGGCTCCCAGGGCAAGGTCCTCACTCTAGTCTCAGCTACTTACCTCCTCAGGAAGTAATTGAGGGTTTTAGGGTGCTGCATGAGCATCTAGCAGACATTCGCTCTAGCACCGAAGTCATAGTGCTGGAGGATTTCAACATCAATTGGTTGTCTCAGGACTCTGCCACGTATAAGGATGCAGTCTGCTCAATCAATTTCCTCCAGCTCATGGAACAACCCACCGGTACAAACTACAGGACAGGTACCAGTACCTTGTTGGACTGGGTATTAACTAACCAGCCTGAGTGTATCACCGGGCTAAAAGTGCTCCCAGACTCCCTAAGTAACCATTCACCCATCATCCTTGCCTGGTCCAATAAGGCCAATAAACCGCCCGCAAAGTTGATAACGTCCCACATATAAAAAAGGGCATGTTAGGGCTCCTTAAGCAATACCTCCTGCAACTGAGCTGGGCACCTATCGACGTTAACACAGCACTGAGAAAATTCATAGCTAGTTTCAATTCTGCTTGTGATATATTTGCTCCCTTAACCAAAAGGAAAATCAGTGGCTCACATAAAACGTGGATAACCCCTCACCTCCTTGCCCTGATTAGCTCCAGAGACTGCCTATGGCATAAGTACAAACATGTTTTCTCTGGCCAGGATCTGCAAAACTACAAGGCAGTGCAGAATAAACGCACCGTGGCAATCTGCCAGGCTAAAGCTAACTTCCACAGATGTGAGCTTAACTCCTCCTGTGGGGACAACCACCGTTCCTGGGATAACATTAATGCAGTCATTGGGAAAAGTGATACCTCTGCACCCACACTGCTGAGCCACATTGGATCTCTTATACAAGACCCTAGGTCCATCGCAGACATCTTCAACAAAGCCTTCACTGACCTCAGTACCGTGCTCCCTCCCAGTTTCCAAGACCAAGTCAGCTCCAACCAGCCCAGCCCCCATAGTTCCCCCACAACACACCAAGCCCCCTTTCTACCTCAGAGTCCTATCGAAAGGAGAGGTAAAAATATCTCATCAAAGTCCTTGGGAAATCCAGGCACAGCTCCGAGGGTCTCGACCTAAAAGTAATCTCTCTTACCCTTGATGAACTGCTAACCCCACTGACCTGTATCATAAATCTATCTCTCACCACAGGTACCTTACCAAACCTCTGGAAAGCTGCAATAGTAACCCCTGTCCATAAAGCAGGCAGTAAGTTGGACCATGCCAACTACTGCTCAATTTCAATCCTACCTCCTATCTCAAAAGCCCTTGAGCATATAGTCTACTATCAGCTGGTGGAACACCTCAATAAATTCCAACTACAATGCCAGCAGCAGCATGGCTTCCATCAACACCACAGCAGTACCACTGTGCTTCTCAAGTTCACGGGTTACATTCATAGTGCCTTCGACTAGGGGCACTTGGTGAGAGCAACCTTTATCGACCTCATCAAGGCCTTTGATACGGTCAACCACGACCTCCTGGCCCAATTAGGGGTAATTGGTCTCTCCTATGACTCACTGTGCTGGTTCCAGAGCTACCTCTCTGGACGTGTTCAGCAGGTAAAAACAGGGAATGTACTCTCTGACCCCCTACAAGTGTCCCTTGAAGTCCCCCAAGGATCTATCCTTGGCCCCCTCCTCTTTAGCCTCTTTCTAAACAACCTACCACTAGCCTGTCAACAAAAAATCCTTCTCTACGCTGACGATGCAGTGATCTACTCCAGTCATTCTGACCCTATCATACTGGAGCAGTGTCTTCAACAGAACTTCTACAATGTTAAAGCCTGGTTTAACAAAGCTAAACTCCTAGTCAACCACAAAAAGATGGAGACCATGCTCTTTGCCCCAGCGCACAGCTGCCACAGGGTCGCAACCCTTAACATACAGAATTTACATAAGATCACCATTGAAATGGTCCCCAATTTCAAATACCTGGGCCTCACCCTTGACAGCTCCCTCTCAAATGCTGTACACATCGACCAGGTGGCCACTGCAGCTAACAGGAAGCTTGGCCTGCTATATAAGTACCATAGCTGCCTCTCTACCAAAGTCCTCCAGCTCTTCACAACCAGCTTGGTCTTCTCAACCATTGATTATGGCTATGCCATGTACAGTGCAGCCTCTGACAGCACTCTGAGGTGACTCACCTCCACACTCAACGAAGTCTGCAGACTCTCTCTGGGTGCCCCTCGCCTGGCCCATACCTGCCACCTCTTCCAGCAGACCGGTTAGCTAAATCTGTTTGATAGTGCCCGCTATCAAACCTGTCTCCTTGCCAAAAAAGCAACCCTGGGCCTACTGCCTCCAGGGTCCAGCTCTCTCTTACACCAGGTAGCACCAACTAGGACTACAAGGACATCCAACAAGATCTCCATCAAGATCCCCTATTGTCGCACCACCCAAGGTCAGTGCTCCTTCGAATACCGGGCCCCACTATGGCTTTCCTCACTCCCAACAGAACTAGCCACACTTAGCAAAATCAGCTCGCTCAAATCTGCACTTAGATCCCACTTTTCCTCACAAGGGAAATGTACCTGTCCTACCTGACCAACCCACCTGCTTAAAACCCCAACTACCCCACCAATTTGCACTTTGCTAGCACCCAATTGCCATACTCTCCTCTCTTCCTCCTCCCCACCCCTTTCCCTGAACCTTGCCCAGTCACGGACCCTACCTCTTTTCTCCAGGGCTCCATGCCCTCACCATGCTCACAACCCCTGTCCTTCCCTCCCCTTCCCGTTTCTGATAAGGTGACCCCTAACCCATGGTTACTGCAGGCTGAACACCCCCTCTTCCCCACCTCACTCTTCAACCCCCCAACCTCCTCTTCCCCCGACTCTCCCATGCTATTGCTCCTGCTGTTCTGTCATTGCCTGTCTGCTAAGGCTCTATCCCTATCCCATGTTCTTTAATAGTTATTTTACCATTAATTGTTTAGTTCTTTGTTACCTTGGGTTTACTATTGTACATTCGCCTTATTTTCCTGACGCGCAGTCTTTGTAAATGAGCTTGTAGCTCAAAGGTTGTAATCTGAGAATTCAATAAACAAATTAAAAAAAAAACATATTACACAGGAAACAGAAAAAGTGCATTTTCAATCACATTGAAGTACATTACATTCTTCATATAGAATACTTTCTAAAGATGCATAGTACATTGTCAGTGTCAGTGGCTCAGCAGGTAGCACACTCGCCTCTGAGGCCGGGAGATCAGAGGGCTGTGGGTTCAGTTCCCACATCTGGCACTTGGGTTAATATCCCAGTACTGACACTGTAGTGCAGCATGAGAGGGGTGCTGCACTTCTGAGGTGCCGTCTTTCGGATGAGACGCAAACCGAGGTCCCATCTGCCTGGATTGGTCGTAGTTCAGGTGGATGTTAAAGATCCCATGGTACTTATCAAGAGTAGGGAATTTCCGGTGTCCTGGCCAAATTTCCTCATTCACTAAAAAATACCACCAACAGCTTAATCTGGTTCAAGGTCAGTTGGCATTCATCTGTATCCCCCTCCCCCGGGTCGTGCCTGAAAATAGGCAGGATTTGCCTAGTGCACTTACCCGGTCAACAAAAACTAAATAAAAAAATAAATAAAAAACATACCTTTCTGAGACTCGGCAGAGAATAATGGGAAGGAATAGATAAGTACTTACATACTCAGATCCCCAAGGAAACTGAAGCATGCTGAATACTTACTTAAGTATTGAACTAGGGTTAAACTTTAATCTAATTTGGCAATCCTAAAAGGGAAATACCATAAGCACATCAGATAGGAAACTTCCGATATCTGTTCAACCAGTCTATCCAACCACCTTTAACATTTTAATAGATCAATAATGTCTATCCCATGCAAGTATTTAATTTACTACATTATAGGACTATAGAAAAGAGAGGAGAAGCATTGATAGTGAGTAGAAGAAGGTGTAATGGGTAGGGGCTTGTGAATGCATTCATGAAAGTAGGTTACTTTAATAGATTCAATAAGAATTATTTGCTGAGGCCAAGTATAAACCAAAATGAGGGTTTTGGCTCTTACAGAACAAGTCATGGTAGTTATCTAGTTGATAAAGGACTCATTTGTGCCATTTAATTTCAAAAGAGAGAATACAGATTTGTAGTCTTGCTGATATCCTCTCTAGGGTATATAATTCAAGGGTGAGTTCTCACCAGTTGTCTCATGTAGGGACTTTTTCAGTGCACCAAAGCCTGGTGATGGCTTTTTTGGCTGCTAAAATGAACAAATTGATCAGTTTATAGGAGTTTTAATTTAGCATGTTAGCGTCCGGGGGAATAGAGGTCAATATCAGAGCAGAGGTCATTATTCTAGGACAGTCAAATGTGGCCTCAAGTTCTTTTATTACTTCTTGCCAGTAAGGTTGGAATGTTGGACAGGTCCAGAGGATGTGCACCTGGTCCACCTGTTGATGTCCACATTTACACCAAGAGTGTCCAGCTAGTGGCATAAATCTGGCAATGACCGCTGGTGTGTGAAAGTATCTAAGGTGGCACATCCAGGAATACTCCCTCCAGTAAGTGGTGGAGGTTACTTTACATGAAGGAAGGGCATATTTGTGATAGGTTTCAATTGAAAAGTTGGTGTCCAATTCAGAATTCCATTTATAGAGGACAGATACAGTGGAGTCTGCAATGCCTTATATAATAAGCTTATAAGGTTTTCCTGGGTATGTCCTTGTAAATAGGACTGGAGGAGATGAACTAGTTGGGAGGGTTTTTCAATTATATGCGCTAGGGCCTTCTCTCTGGGCTGAAGATATGAGTATAGCTGCAGATATTTATGGAATTCAGAATTTGGAAGACAAGAAGAAGCTTGGAGGGTTACAAAGGGTAGTATCCCCTTTGGACCGAGTAGTTGGAATAGGTGCTTAATACCGTATCTATGCCATCTCAGCAGAGCACCGTCAAATCTATTGGAAGAGAAATCTGTGTCATATGCCATGGCTTATAGATAGTCTATCTGCAAAGGTGAGATACCGTTTCTGGGTGAGTGCCCACTGGGGAAATGTTTCCACTATGTATTGGTAAAATTTATTGTAAGGGGTGTAAGCTGGTGGATTGCTGAATAAGTAAGACGTAAGATCTTGGGTATCATTTAAAGTTTGCTCGATATGCTTCCAGTGTGAATGGTAAGATGGCATGAGCCAATGGCAGACACTTCTCAAATGGGCGCTTAAGCTTATCTGTCTAGGTTGGAAAGGTTTACATCCCCTTTGTTTGGGAGTTGCAGAATGGAATATCTAATTTGAGGCGGCTTGCCCTGCCAGATACAACATGAGATAAGCATATCCCAAGCTTGAAAATATAGTTTACTCGGCTTGAAGGGGAGAGTCTGAAGGAAATACAACATTTGGGGTAGAATATTCTGATGCACCACCTCTATACAGTTAAATAACGTTATTGTAAGACGGGACCAGTGAGAAAAATCATTGGTCAATTGCTGGGTTAGGGGCTCATGGATTATTAGTTCTAAATGAGTAAGATTTTTAGTGAGTTTCACTCCTAGGTAGCGAATAACAGTCTTGTACCACTTGAATTGGAAGTTACTTTTAATCTCTGGGGACAGGGAGTAGTGAAAGAGGAGCACCTTTGTCTTCTGATCATTTAATCTATAGCCAGATAATTTGCCAAAGTTAAGGAGAAGCTTCCAAATCTCTGGTATGGATTCCTCCAGGGAGGTTAAAGTCAGTAGGATATTGTCTATGAATAATTAAATATTATACTGTCTGCCTCCTATGGGTATTCCTTCGATTGTGGGACTGTGTCTGATTGCTGCTACTAATGGTTCTAGGGACAGTGCAAAGAGAAGTGGGTACAATGGGCAGCCCTGTCAGGTGCCCCTAGTTAAGGGAAATGCCTCAGAAAGAGAGCCATATAGCTTTAAGTAGGCCTGTGAAGAATCATATATGGTTTGAAGGTTTTGTATAAATTTGTCTGGTAGCCCAAACTGTGTCAATGTGGCTCATGGGTACTGTATGGCCGGACCACTCTGTAAAACATTTTTTCTGCATCAGGGCTCAACAGCGCCAGGGGAATTTGCTGTGTGATCATATGATCAAATTAGAATTAAATTATGCATGACATCATCATGGGCCTATCACCATCTAACAAATCCAACTTGGTCGGGGTCTATGAGATATGGTAGAATTTCAAGCCTTTGCACCATAATGGACATTTAAAGCTTGTAATCATAACAGAGCATTGAAACAGGGTAATAAGAGGCAGGATGTCAGAGGTCCTTCTGGAGCCTTAGGCTTGCCAAGATGACTGCGTATTTCCATGAGGGAGGGGGAGGTTCAACTTTTTGAACTTTATGAAAAGCAGAAGGGGGAACAAGGTTTCTTAAAACGCTTTATAGAACTCAACTGGATAACCGTACGGGTCAGGGGCTTTTTGTGTTTTAGAGTCACGTAGCACCGCTTCCATTTCAGAGACTGTTACAGGAGTGAGGAAGCCTTGTGCTTGTTCCACTGACAACCTAGGCAGAGAAAGGTTCTTGAGATACCTCTCTATTAAGCCAGGTGAGGCCGGGGTATCTGCTATGTATAGTTGGTGATAGTATTTGGCCAGAGCCATTCGACTCTCCATAGGATGGTGTAACAGGTGACCTGTATCTGGATCAGACATTTGAAATACCCAGACCTGGGCTTGAGATGCCTAAGCCTATGAGCCAGATTTCTTGCTCCCCTAGGGCCTCCCTCATAGCGAATGTGCTTCAAGTATAATAACCATTGCTAAATATTTTGATCTTGCAATTGTTAGAGTTTCTGTTTAGTTAGTTTTATTTGAGAAGTTATGGAGTGGCTCCCCTGGTGTAGAATGCTCTGAAGGGTGTGAAGCATGTCTTGCTACTCCTGCAGCTGGGCTTCCCTCTCACTCTTTTTCAAGGTTGAATAGGATATAATCACACCTCTGAAAACTACTTTGATATTATCCATAGGATGGTGGGGGTGATGGAGGGGTTATTACTTTCATCTCTTATTCTCGAGATGGACTCCTTGTCTAGCTGTTTAAATTCTGAGACCCTTAGATAGATAAGATTCAGCCTCCAACGGGAGGACCAGGAGGGTCTCCCAAGGCAGAATTTAGCATAGAAGGTGAGTCAGGTGTTCCATTACTAGATGGTGGCATAAAGATCTCCTGGCCTCCATGAAAAGTAGGGACAAGGCCTGGATCTCTGCTAAGAAGTTGCAGTGACTGGAAGACTGGGTTAGATACAGAACCTTGAGGAATTCCTGCAAAAAAGACATACAGAAAGCAAAACAGACCTACTGCAATAAACTTCTTCAATCCCCCACTGAGGATGCCTGTGGTTTCTGGAACCACATCAAACATTTTATGGGCCAATTGCGCAAGCCATCCATAGCTGAAATGACATTAGAGGGTGCCAACCGCAACAACTTAATACTGACCTCTCCACCTATATGAATAACTCAGGCTGAACCCCTACTAGCTCCCAACTCTCAAACAGGTCCTCCCACTTTCACCTTAGATAGTCTTTTCTGAGGAGACAATGCATCTCCTTAAAGCCATCTCATCCAATAGATCTGCCAGACCTGATGGATACTGCACAGATTCACTAGATCTGCAGCCCCTGCTTTCACTGTCCCTGTCTCCAGGATAGTCAGCCTATCCATCATAACCCAAATTGTGCTGACTGTCTGGATAATTGCTCGTGTGGTTCCTGTGCACAAAAAAGGAGACACAAAAACCTTAAACAACTACCGTCCTATAGCCATTCTCCCTATTCTCTCTAAAATACTTGAGAAGGTCGTGGCCCCCAGGTCACTGAGTACCTACACCTCAACAACCTCATATCCCCTGCTTAGCATGGTTTTTGAGCAGGGCATAGTACAACAACCACTCTTATTCAACTAACAAATGACATCCAAACTGTAATGGACAAGGGCTTGCTTATGGATGCCATTTTCATAGATCTCACAAAAGCCTTTGATCTGGTTAATCATCCTCCCCTGCTATCCAAACTACCCTCCCTGGGATTCTTTCAGTCTGCTACTTCATGGTTTAATAGCTACCTATCAGGCAGAAAGCAATTTGTTCAAACTGAGACTGTAACCTCTGATCTTGCCTCCATTAACCTCAAAGTTCCCCAGGGATCTATACTTGGCCCCATCCTTTTCTCTCTCTTTATTAACAACCCGTCGTCTATGCCCTGCTCCTCTTCCATGATCCTATACGCTGACAACATGGTGCTCTACTCAAGTGCCAAATACCTGCTTTCTATAAATGTCAGTCTTCAAACTGACTTTGATGGTCTACACGGTTGTTTACTACAAAATAAGTTGATGCTTAACACCAAAAAAGCCATGGCTGTGCTCTTTTGCTCTCCCCCCAGACTCAAATCCTGCACCTCTGCCCTCTCTATCCATGGTTCTGATAGCTCCCAGTTGGTGACAGTCTTCTCTTTCAAGTATTTTGGTGTAACTCTCGACCCATCTCTTAATTTTAACAGTCACATAGTGGCCACCTGTAATGCGGTAAACACCAAACTGGGGCTGGCTTATAAAATCAGATCCTCCCTCCCTCCCTCAATGATGCTGTCAGACTGGCTATCGCACAAGACTACCCCTGACCCTTCCTGACCTATGGCTCTCTAGCCTATCTCAATGCTAGCAAAGGGGCTTCCTAAAATGGAACAGTTGCTACAACAATATATGTAGATTTGCTCTCTCAGCACCCAGATTGACCCATCGCTGCTATCTTTATTCTCAACTTGGCTGGCTCTCCCTCATCTTACTGCCTCTTTGCTGCTGGCTGTCTGATTGACAACATAGTCACAACTGGAGCTCCTGAGTGCCTCATGGCTTTGTTAGTCTTCCTGACCCAGCTTATCCCCTCAGAATAATCCTCTCTCAAAATTCCCAGAAGCTCTACGAAAATGGGGGAACTCTCCTTAGCCGTTTCTGCTCCTAAAATCTGAAACTTCCTCCCTCGCCATGTCAAACTTGCTGTTTCCCACCAGGTTTTCAAAAAGGGTCTTCGATCCTATCTAATTGACAATGATATCTGCTCTTGCCCTGCCACTCCTAAGTCTCTCTCCTAGCTGCCTCACTGGTCCCTTTTCGGCATGTACCCTCACCAGCACCTGTTACACTCTGCTGTGTACTAGCTCCTTACCTGTATTGACTGCACATGCTTCTATTGTTTTTCTGCCTTATCGACCCCCTCAGGGTCCTCTACACTGGCTTGTTCCAACCTGCTCATGTCACTGCACTTGTGGATCCCCTAAGTATTACAGAATGTTTTGCTTGCATTGTGTCATATTGCATTTCATTTAATGTAACCTGTTTCTGTTCTTTATGCCTTGTCATCAGTTTGTATACTTATTGCTTTGTCATCAAAACCTTGTTGTAATATGCCAAGTGTTTATTCCTGTTTGTACATTTATGTACCACTGTTATGTTATGTAACTCTCCTGGGTCATGCCTGAATATAGGCAACACTCTTGTCTAGTGCACCTACATGGTTAACAAAAACTAAAATAAATAAATAAATAAAATATACAGGGGAATGGTCAGGCAAAAAAGATGCACCATGGTGGAGATCTGAGGCTGAGTCCAAGTTTTCTGCCATGGTAAACATGTAGTCCAGGCGGGATGACGTGCTTGTCCGAAAGGCATAGTGGGTGTATTCCCTTCCTGCTGGGAAGAAATGTCTCTAAATATCTACAAACCCCAGGTGGGCAAAAGTATATCGAAGATACTTCTGTAGGGGCAAGACCCAATGAAGGACTGGCCTGGACATATCTAAGGAAGGGGAGATCATAACATTCAGGTCCCCACCCATAATTAGTTGACCTTGCAGGACTGGTAGATGTTTGTTAAAACCTTCTGAGCAATGGTTTTCATAGAGCCCGGAGGGAAATATAAAGAAACCAATGTGACAGGGGAGTGATATAATTGGCCAGTTGCTATGACAAATCGTGCCTCTGGGTCAATAACATGGTCTTGTAGGCTAAATGTAAGACCTCTGGGGATTAGGATCACTACCTTCCAACTCCAGTCAGAGGTATGAGGCAAGGAAATAACTGCTCGATATCCTAGAGAGGTAAACTTGACATTTTCTGATTCAAGAAGGTGTGTTTCCTGAAGGAATACAACATCAGTCCTATCCCTCTTCAGTTGTCGCAGTAAGCAGTATCTCTTGATCAGGTTATGGATCCTATTAATATTAAATGAAATGACTATGGGTGATCTATCCATAGGGGTGATTTAGGTTAAGGGTAAGTCTGAATCAAGTTGAGACTATCCATCACATTTGTTGGGCTAAATCAAGGAGCCCGGAGGGAGAAAGAGGGTAGAGAGAGAGCAGAAAGGATGCAAAAAGCACAGATCTTACTAGAATTATTCCTAGTGTAAACAGCAATAGCATCTTGTACAACAAGAAATAAGCCAACAGTAAAACTATAATAAATAACAATACTAACATAACTTTGATGCCAACAGGGCAAACCAAACAAAAAATAGAAAAAAGTCTTCTGCAAAGAGCCGTACCACCACCGTTGCGGAGAGTCTTTGTTTCGTGGGTGGGGGGAAGGTTCCTCACCCAGTCTTCCAAGGGAGGGAAGAGAGTAAGTGTCTCTCCTATGTGGGAGTTGATCAATGCTTCCTTTGCGGGAAGTTCATGGAAAACCATGGGCCCTAGTAGCCACTAATTGCTACTAAGGAGGGAAGAGTAAAAGGTAAATTCAAGTAGACCCATCCTCCAATTATCATGAAGTCCAAGGGGAAGAACAGTGACAGTAAGAGAATCTGAGAGGGTCACTTCAACCCTCCCCATCCTTTCTGTGCATGTTAAAATAGTAACAGGGTGGGAGTCATAAGATTTCCCTGAGGCCAATGCATTTTGGTAAAGTCATTAACGGGACACATAATCTGTAGTAACAGCATTTCCAGGTAGGTCAGGTGGTACTGGGCTGGAGGTGTGGGTGCTTCAAAAGAACCATCTGTAGTCTCCAGCCAGTCCTCTGTGACATGGGAGGGTCCAATAGGTGTGGGGGAACCTAGTTCCCCAACTGCTTAAGGTTAGTCATGGTGTTGGGGAAGTCAGTGGATGTGATAAATAACCTTAGCATACTTCTCATAACTTAAGCCTCTTCATTAAGGGAAGAGCAATAGTACAGGGGACCCTTTGTTTTTATAACTTGACACATGATGTCACTACACTTTAGTTGGTGTATGCTAATTATGCTGTAATAATAGACAAGTGGTGTTACCCAATTATAGATGTAACCTGGACGCTGTGTTCCAACGGGCTACTATCCCTGCCTGGGTGGCCACAACCATGTTGTGGGGCTGGGTTCCTATTTTAGATTTTGAACTGATTCTTTCCTGTTACAGAAAATACAATGTAAATGCAGCTGGCAATACAGCAAGGAAGGAGCCAAATAAACTAAGTACTTACAGCGCATCAATAAGTTTTGGCTTCTCATTCACCACCAAACATGTAGACATATGCTTTAATCCATTTAAGAATATTTTAATGTTCAAAATCCAGCAGAGTAACATGGGACACCCATTACAATTGTGAGGGGTGTCCCATATTACTCTGCCAGATTTTAAACAACACTTTCCATTCTCTGTCTCTTTTCCTTCTAGAAAACCTATTGTTGGCCAATCTGCTCTTTCTTACCACTTTCCAAAATGTTGGGCCTCCCTTCACCTTCCTATTCGTTCTGCCTCTTCTCCTTCATCCCTAAAGTCTCTTCTTTCTGACTTTTGTCATCCTACCTGCAACTGCTTGTGACCCTACCTCTTTTTCTCCATTCTCTAGTCTTGCCCTCTTCTTACTGTTCTGCTGTTTTTCTATTCTGTATATATTAGAGTATGTGTTATTTTCTAGATGCCTTTGTTTACTATTCTGCCTATAATATTTATGATTCTGCTTGTAAAACGATATTATTGTATTTTATCTTGTTATTTTTTTATTATTAGCTATCTCCTACTCCCGCTTCCACAGGACACATCTAGAAATGAGCTATTTTCAGCTCAGTATGTATGTCCCGGTTAAACTTTCAGCTCAATGTATACTTCCTGGTTAAACTTTTAATTAAATAAACAAATAAGTAACATATGTTCAGTGTTCAGTGGGGCTGGATTCCTTAGCTTAGTCAATCCTTAGAATCAAAGGAAGAAATACCTGTTACCCAGGTAAAAGAGGCATTGGGAGTCATTCCAGAGTCAATTGGCTGAATGCTTTCAAAAGTTCCTTGACATCTTGTCGCATGGAGAGTCCATGTTGCTTTCTTGTTCTTTTCTCTGCTACCATGTCCCAGGTGGTTTCTTTAAGGAGCTGTTCTTCTGGGATGATCATTGATCTTCTAGGCAGTGGCACCGAGATACCCTTGGAGCTAAGGACTTGGGTTGCATCTTCCGGTGTTTCAAAACTGTGTGGCCCATCAGGGAACATGACAAGCTGAACTGGATAAGACATCTGAAACTTGAGTTGCTGTACTCTAAGCACTTGTAGGATTGGAGCATGGGCCATGCAATGAGCTGCAATCAGTGGCAAATAGTCATTGTCAAAAAAGATCCGTGTATTTTTGTATTGTATGGTCTTAAGACACCAGGAGCAAAGTAGAACCTGTTATTTGAAAGCATAACTCAGGAATTTGATCACAATAGACTTTTGTTCCTGGGTTTGTGACTTGGGGGTGAGCGTCGTGCGCATGTTCAATGTCCAGGAGGAAATCAGAATCAGGTTGAAGCAGTTCCCTGTGCAATCTATCTACAATTGCTCCCATGTCCTGAACTACTTCTTCTTCTTCTGTGATGCCATATATTTGGATATTATGCTGACATGAATGATTTTCCAGGTCATCACATTTTTCAGTAAGTTCTTTATGTTCATTCAGTAGATGCATGACGACTCTCTATAGCCTGTCCATGTGAGTGTCAAGCAGCATTTGGTGGGTTTCAAGGTTTGTTACTTTCTGATTTACTTTTGCAATTTCTGCAGTCAGTTCCATTCTAAATGTGTGCACCTTGAAGTGAAAATCCTTCAGTTCTGCCAAGATAATCAAATTGCTGGGTTGGTCGGGAGTAGATGGGATGTCTGCTATGGCCTGGTCTGTAGCTGGAGCTTGCAGCTTGACAAGTGCAGATCCAAGGGCATCTGGTGCTGGTATCGCTGGAGTTTCCTCTTTATGGCTGCCTATCTGTAAAAAGCCTCCTCTCTTGCACATTTGATTTTGTTTATTTTTGGTTGATGAAGTTTAGGAGCTGTTAGGAAGGAGATTGTCAGAGCTCGGTAATTAAGGCTGCATCCTCTTAGATTACATTACCGGAAGTCCTCATCTTAATGCTTAACTAGACTGAGAAGATCCAACATTTAAAACTCAAGTAGGATCAATTTGTTTGCACACCTGTGCAAACCTGGTGGTATAATGTAGTTACACAGTACTGTGGTGATGGAAGGGACACAGGGTCCATCTTGTCTACCACTCCTGCTGCACAGTAGTAGAGTATGGATACACATTCTGACTTGTCAGTCAGTATGCTACCCTTACTCATGCTGTGTACCCCTCAAAGCTGTTCTCCCTCAATAATCTGTCTAGTCCTGCTCTGAAAGCCAGAACAGTGCATGCTTTGACACCTTCACCGGGTAGGCTATTCTGTGTAGTTAAACACAGCTTCACCCTCCATAACATCATAGAAGCATGGCAGCTGCTGGCAGAAAAAGACCCCTTGGCCTATTGAGTCAGCCCTGTCACATCTATTTAATGTGGAATGTGAGACCCCTGGTGTTTTTTCTTACTCCTTCTGTCCCCTGTCCCTTTTGATAGGTCTTTACCAAGCTCATGCATCTGTCTGACCCATGTTAAAATCCCCCCACTGATTTCACACAGGCTACCTCTTTTGGTAGTTTAGTCCATCCTTTCACCACCCTTCATGTGAAAAATACTTTCTGCTATCCCTCTTAAATCTCCCTCCACTAGCTTCATAGAGCTATTCTCGGTGCTTGTGTTCCCACTCAGTTTGAACCATTCTCTGCCATGCACCTGGTTTACGTCATGCGGGAATTTGTCTGCATCATATTCCCTCTCTCACTTCTTACCTCCAGTGTGTACATGTTCAGGTCCTTCAGTCTTTCCTCATAAGTCCTTTTCTTCTGCCCCTGGATCATTTTGGTTACTTTGCTCTGTACTGCTTCCACTTTATCCCTGTCCTTCTTCAAATGCTGTCTCCAAAATTGCACATAGTTTTCCATGTGAGAACGTAAACCAGTGACATATACTGGGGTAGAAGTACCTCTCTTATCTGGCTGCTGATCCCGCTTCCTCTGCACCCCAGCATCCTATATGCCCTTCCTACTGCCCTATTATATTGTGTTGTTGTCTTCAGACTGACCAGAATTATTACCCTAAGTCCCTTTCCTCTGTTGTGCTTTCCAATGCTACCTCCCCATTCTGCATCTAGTTTTTAGATTTTTTTTACCCTCATGCGCATTGTCTTGCACTTCTATTCATTCAATTTTAACTGTTATACTTTTGACTACTTCTTTAATCTGTCCAGGTCTTCTTGCATACGACTGACCCATCCTCCCAATCCACCCAGAATCAGATCTCAGTATCATCTGCGAAGAGGCATATCTTGCCCTCTATCCCTACCCTGATGTCACAGATTAATATGTCAAACAGGACAAGTTCCAATATTATCTATGTGGCACACCATTAGTGGACCCCCTGTTGGGAGGTCTAAACCTCACTTTCAGATTCTTGATGATATTGGGAATGCAAGTAATCACAGACACGTTGCACTAGAGTAATAAACAAGTTTATTACTACCAAGGGATAAATCACAGTTGTCCTAAGCAGTTCTTACCAATATGAACCGGAAGTCACTGCTAAGCGTTCCCTACACCTCGAGGTTTCTCTGTGTCTCTTGGGGTCTCTCGGGTCTCCGAGGTGTAAGGCTTTGTGCATTACATTATATACCTAGGATAATTACTATGGTTACCAAAAGATAGAAACATTTCTAGTTACAGAGATGAGCCCTATTGGCTAAATTAGAGGTGGCTCCACGGTCCAAGATAACATTATACAATTCTGTAAAGTCATCAGTTTGAGAACAAAAGAGTTCTTATACAGAGTCTTACATAACTCAGTGTAGTGGTACAAATCACCAAAAGATGGCAATGCCGTCTTACATATTATAATTACTCCAAGGACACAGGTGTCTTGGCATCTTACAAGTAAGAAATGCACAGAAAATACATGGCAGAATCCTCTGGACTCCACATTGCCTCGCTGAATATACGCAGCCTGCCAAAGAAATCTGCAGTGCTTCAATGTTGGGCAACCCTTCACCAAACAGACATCATTGCCCTAGTGGAGACCTGGCTCTCCAAATCTACTCCCGATGCCTTTGTCTCACTCCCCGGATACACCCTACATCGGGAAGACTGGGTAGGAAAGCGTGGGGGTGGTTGTGCATTCTACATCACCAACATTATTATTGGTCACGTGCTCCCACCCCCCCAAACTCACAAACGGAGCACACGCCCTCACTCTAAAAATCACCTGACCCCTCCAGGGCCCCACTATACCTCACAGTCGCCTACATAACCCCTAAGAACCAAAAGACTGCCATCACATCCCTCACAGAATACCTCTCTACCCTACCACACAATGCAGAACGGACACTAGTAGGGGACCTCAATGTCAACTGGCTTGGCCCCTCTGCAGCACCAACTAAGGACTCATTCTCAGCCATTGACATGGTCCAATTAGTTACCCAACCCACTAGACTCCACATATCTACTGGTACCCGCACCCTCCTGGACATCCTTATCTCTAAACACCACTACAAAATCCAGGATATACAAGTACTTCCCGACTTCTTAAGTGACCACTCACCCATCCTATTCCAGTGGACCTCCTCCACACCCAAACCCATAGCCCAAACAACCTTCAGAAGGCGACTCCACCCAGGAGGGTTAAAAAATTTAAACAGCTGCTCACCCAGATAGATTGGTCCCCTATTAATACAGCCCCCAGCATCGACACTGAACTCACCCTGTTTACACAGGCCTTCACCAAGGCCTGTGACCTGTATGCTCCACTCACCAAACTCTGCACCAAAAGGCAACATGCCCCATGGATAACCCCCTCCCTACTCAAAATGTTGAGAGACAGGGACAATCTCTGGCACAAAGCCATAGAAACGGGCAGGTTGGTGGACAGACATTCCTATAATGCCACTCGCAATAAATGCACTCGAGCCATCCGTAAGGCCAAAGCAGACCACTATCAATCCACTCTCACAACCACGTGGGGGTCTGCAAAGAACATCAAAGAACTCAATTGGAAATCTCGCTCCCCACCTCCTTCCCAGCTCACCATAAATGGCACTGCCTCCACAGTCACACTCACCATAGCAAACTGTCTAAACACCACCTTCTCAGATCTCAGCACTGTTCTCCCTAGTGGTTTCTTTGACCCTGTGCCCCAATCCCCACCTCCAACCCTGCAGCATCCCTGTTTCCTCCTGCGCACAATATCTCCCCACGAAGCTCATCCTTACCTACAAAAAGCGCTAAACAGCAATAACCCTATAAATGATCCCCTAGATGCCAGGCTCCTTCGACTAGTCCTCGACGTGGTCCTAGTCCCCCTAACAGACCTGCTCAACAAATCCCTATGCCTAGGGCAATTCCCTAGTGCCTGGAAAACAGCTGTCATTACCCCTATCCATAAAAGTGGTGACAAAGCCTCCCCTAATAACTATGACCCATCTCCATCCCCCCAAAGTGCTAGAAAAAGTGGTGGCTGCCCAACTTACTGAATAGCTAGCCAAGTATAACATCCTATGCCCAGAGCAACATGGCTTCTGTTCAGGCCATAGCACCACCACAGCCCTCCTAGAATTCACCAACTTCCTGCACTCCTCCCTAGACGCCGGGTAACATTGCAGGAGCTGTGTTCATAGACCTATCCAAGGCCTTCGACACAGTCTGCCACCCTCTCCTTCTCAACTCACTCCACCAACTTGGTTTCTCCACAGGTCCCCTGGCCTGGTGCTCCAGTTACCTTTCCACCCAGTCCCAATGCGTCAAAGTTAACGGAACTCTATCCGACACACTACCCGTCTGCTCCGGGGTGCCCCAGAGCTCTATCCTTGGACCACTTCTTTTCTCCCTCTACCTAAACTCCTTACCAAAGGCCTGCTCCACAAAAATCTTACTATATGCAGATGATGCAGTGCTCTTCACCTCGCATCATAAACCCACACCCCTGCAGGACTCCCTCCAACTTGCCTTCTCCCAGGCCAAAACCTGGTTTAAGGACCATAGACTGGTCCTCAACCTAAAAAAGACGAAGTCAATGATCTTTTTCTCACCACCAAAACAGAGCTAAGAATGCACTGCTCAGCATCCTCCCCAGCACCCAGCACCCCCTTGAGCAGGTATCCAACTACAAATATCTTGGACTTACCCTCGACTTGGCCCTTACCTTCCATGACCACACAAACACCCTTGCTGCTGCAACAAACAACCGGATTGGACTCCTTTACCGACACAGGGACTGCCTTCCCCGATGCCCTTAGGCTTGCCATCACCTCATCGATACTGTCCTTTGTGGACTATGGGCTCCCTGTATATGGTGCAGCAAATAACACCACACTCCAGATAATCCAGGCCACACTAAACAAGGCCTGCAGGCTCCATACAGGTGCACCCAGGCTCACTCACACCTGCTCGCTGTATACCTCTGCCAATATTCTCAACCTTGATTAAAGGCTCCACTACCAGACCTGCTTATTCTCCAAGAAAATACTGCTCGGACTCTTCCCCCCTGGGGTCACCACCTCTCTTCAGTCTTCAACCCCCACTATCTCCACCCGCAATTCAGAGAAAGCTCCTCTGGTTGTGCCCAGGGTAAAAACTTCCCTTGCCCAGAGATCTTTCCACCATAGGGCACCCACATGGTTTAATGCACTCCCAAGCACCATTACTAGTGCACCCAAGATTGCCCATTTCAAAACCACTCTTCGCAACCACCTCTTCAATATCTGCCCCTGCAACTGCTTCTAATTCTTTCACTCTCTTACGCACTCTGATCCAATATTCTCTGACAAAGTCCATTATGGATTGCAACCTCCATCTTTAACACCAAACCCATGATTAGGTCTGACTACTATGTTTAGATGCCTTCTCAAGCTTTTAATGCCTCACTGCTGTTATGTTGTAAATATCATCATCCAAAGGTTATAAATAATGTCAGAAAATGCCTACTTCCTAATCTTGTAAATACTGTCGGTGACAAATGTCTGTAACACATGCTTAATGTAACCACTGTTATACCATGTATCTCATGTTTAATGTAATTGTTGTTATACCTACTCTATGTTTCCATCTGTCTTACATGTGACGAGGTACCTTTGCAAATGAGCCTCTGGCTCAAAGGTTGAAAACCGATATATCAAATAAATAAAATAAAAAATATATGTATATTAGCAAGCAAAGTGTATTACAACAATATGCATTCATATCCTGACATCTACTCTTGTACGGTAGATGCCCTTAGCCCTAAATGTTAATATGACATATACCTAAATGCTAGCTGTCTACGATGTACCTCTGAGGGTACCAATTAGGGTGCAGGGACCTCGTGTAACACCCCTGACCCCCTGAGAATTCCCCATTTATAACCACCCTTTGGATCTGACTCTTAACCATTTTCCCACTCATGTTGTGACTTCCCCCCAACCCAGGTCATTCATCTTGTTTAGCAACTGTCTCAGTGGGATAGTGTGGAAGGCTTTACTCCAATCAAGATCCAGTAGTGTATGCCTACCACCTGCCCCTTTTCCACTACGTTCATACCTAATTGAAAAAATCAGTCAGATTTGTCTGAAATGACCAACTCGCTCCCCCTAAACCCGTGGTGCCTTTTGTCCGGAAGACTGTTAACCACCAGGAAACATATCAGCCTTTCCCTTATTATGATCTGTAACAGCTTTCTCACTATAGACATTAGATAAACATGCATGTAGTTCCCTGTTTCATCCCTTCTTCAGCTCTTGTGCAGGGGAACTATATTTGTTGTCCTCCAGTCCCTGGGTAAAATCTCTGTCTCCAGTAAATTGTTGAAGAGCTCTTCCAGGGACTATACTAAGACCTTCCCCATCTATGTCTGGACAAAATATAACTTCTGCAGGTGAACTGCAACTACAATTTACATTTCAGTTTTTCCATCTGGTTTTAAAAGTACTAGTCCACATTACACAAAATTTGGGATGTGTAAAGTCCCCAACTTGTGCCAAGTTTCAGCTACCTACCTGTAAAGAGGGTTGAGTTATAAGCCACAACACATTCAGGAATTTTAAAAATAACTTTCCTAAGCATGTACACGGAACAGTTTTAAGCCCCTGTAACTTTAAAACTAAGCAACGTGACTTCCAGTCACCGTGCTGTGAACAGCCAGCCCTCTGACCATGAACCTAGCTATAAACCTCTAAAATAATTTCAAAATGATAAATTCCTGCTCCAGCATAGCTGCTGAGGTTTGGAACAAACACGCCATGTTCATGCAGGGCTCTCTCACCCTCCGAGTCTGAAGGTGGAGACATATACAGCATTGGGGGATCAGACAGTGAAGGCTCACAGCCATCTTGAGCCACTAGGCAGAACCACAAAGGAGTGACTTCTACAAGTATTGCCACCTTACAACACCAAATGGACATCATGATTAATGAACTTCAGAGCTTCAGAAAGGAAATGAAGCTCACTATGACAGCACTGTGAACTGGCATAGATAAAACTGAACATAGACTGACCAGCCTGGATGACCAGCTTACCCGATAAGATGGCTGACTTGACACCACGGAACAAGCGGTCCTTCAGCTACATTCTTCCTTTCAAAAGCTACAGGATCAGGTGAATGATGTAGAGTGTTAAGCCACATGAAATAATCTCCATATCTATAACTTGCCAGAGGGGACTTGGGGACAAGCCATCATGGCTTTCCTCTCCACCTTCCTCTGCTCCATCCTACTGATACCACCGGAGTTCACACTGGAGTTAGAGCGGGTTCACTGTGCCTTCAGGCCCTGACACCAGACACTGCTTTGTCATCCTTCATTTTCTTCGGTACCCCGAGAAGGAAAAAATACTGCACCTAGCCTGGCAATAAAAGATTGTCTTCTACAAAGATAACAGGATTTACTGGGATTTATATAGATGATGACTATTCTATCACTGCTATGGTAAGAAGATGAGCCTGTATCCCAGTGATGAAGGCACTGAGAAGTGGGGAGCTCCGCCTCCATATCCTGTACCCAGCAAAATTATTTATTTTCTGGATGGCACCATGTCTTCTGACTCAGTCGACAAGGTGGTTCAACAGTTCACTAAGCAAGGCATACCTATGCCCCTACAGCCACAATGGCCACAGTGTGAACCTTCAGTTGATTCTAAACTGCCTGAGCAAGTCTGGAGCAAAGCACAAAAACAACATGAAAGCTCTCAGAAAACAAAAATCTGCAGATGCTTTTCAGAAGACTATACAACACTGGAAATCCACCACAAACAATAAAGATCCTGCAGCTGCCACTCACGATCCTGCTGTCTGACCACCAGACAAGTGATTTGGATGAGTTCAGGGGATCCCTTATTAGACTCCCCTCCTCTCTCTCCACTCTGGGTTCCTGTATAACTTCCCCACCTTTTCCCTACCCTGATGCCAAGCTCCTCCTTTGTTTAAATAGCTAGGCACTTGCCTATAATATAGCCTCAGTTTGCTTTACTGGCTTTCTGAGAGGGTGGCTCCTGGCAGTCCTGAGAGGACACCTAAAATAGATGTAGCATCTTCTGTGCTGGAGATGAGTTCTCTGACATTGCTGTGTAGCACACCAAAGCTGAGCAAAGCTGTGGATTAATTTTCTTTCAGGCCTGCTCACACAAGCCATTGCATTTTCCTCCCAGGTTCACGTGCAAGGTAGTTATGCCACAGTGACACATGCACCCTCTAAGCCTTTCTAAATATACTATGGTGGCTGTGGTTGAGAGGAACTCTTCTGACTAACTGCTAAACATTTCTGACGCTTGTGTCTCTGCATGGTGCTTCCCTAACCACAAATAATCACATACCCTTGACTATTTACCTCTGTCTGGCAATTGGGGGGAGGAGTTGTGTGTGGGGGTTGGGGAGTGGGAACTCATTGAAAATGGGGATGGGAATGGGAGAGATCATGATCTCTGGGGCCCAGGGTGGATACCTGGTTTAAATACCAGTTCCATATTCCTGCAGTGGAAGCAACTGTCTGCATCATGGTGGGGTATGTGGATAATCTACTCTGAATGAGGCTGGATCCTTATTGGACTGTCCTAGTCTACACCTACAAGTCTCAGGGTGGAACATGCTCAGGGAAGACACAGGGGCACCTATTTTCAAAGTATTCTCAGACAGAGCAGTGCTGTCTTTCCATAACACTTTCCCCTTCCCTACAGCCCTAGCCATTTGGCTAGAGGCCCCTCCCTAGGATGCCCAACCTCCAGACAGACCTTGACCGGTCGACAGGACCCACCTCTGGGTCCCAGCCTTGGAAGCCATAGTTAGTAGCCCAGTTGGTTATGCCATGTTTATCTTTAATCTGTTTAGCATTCATGTCCTATTTCTTTGTGCCACTTGCCCATAGCGATGTTTGGGACACCTTTCTGAGATGGAGCAGTTGCTCTCTGTCCATATTCCTAGATTACTCCCCTTTCTCTGAACCCCTGTTAAAAGGTCTATAGTTATTTTTGGTATTAGTGGCTTGAATGGTGGATTGGGGGCAGCTGGGAGGGCAGTGTGATCCCCCAGAGATGTTCTTTCCCCTTACCCTTCCCTTTATCACAAATACTTTCAGAAGTTTATCCAAAAGATTGGGTGGCTAGATGTCTGGAGAGTGTTACTTTACAAACAAGCATTTGTCAATGCCGAATGTTTGCTTACTGGCATTGGCAGTGGTAGTGTAGAAGTTACAGAGCTGCGTAATAGGAATGGCAGTGAAGTATTGAACTGAAGCCAGCCCCACCACCACCCTGCAGAGAGTGACAGGCATAGGGTGTGCATTTGGGTCGTCAGCATATAACGCCACGCCATTTCACCACACCCCACTCTGCAGAGACTGACAAGTGTCACATGTTCCTTGGGGGTTTGGCTCTTATGCGCACCCATTTCATTAGGAAATACGGTGAGATGGGTGCAATATAGAGAATGGGTGAAGTTTGGGGTAAGAGTCCAAGGCATACCTCGATGCCTCTCAGTGACTGCAGGTGTGGAATGGTATGAAGTATCACAGGCAAGAATCCCAAGTCACACCCTGATTCCTGTCATTCTCTATAGGGTTGGGTGATTTAGTTGAAAAGCCTAATACCTCAGGCATTCGTTGGTATTTTAACTCCAAATTTTCAACATGTTTGTTTTGTGACCCCACCTCATGAACAGGGGAATATCAGGTTGGTAGCAGCTGCTTATGCACAGTGACTACGAGTTTAGCACCACAGGTGCAAAATATTCTAACAGGCTGTAAAAAATGACAGCTGTATTCTGTCATGGGGAGGTGTAAAATGGCTATGTTGCAAAATGTAGTAAAATATTTAAAAAATGGTGAAGTCAATGAAGACATAGAAACTGTGCAACGCACACCCGTTATATAAGTAGGTTGGGGATATTTTATAACAGATTGTCAACTCAGGCATTTTGGTGCCTCCGATCATGAACAGTGTCACTGTGATTTTCTTTATCTGTGCCGAACAATGATTTCCGACAGCGACCAAGCATCTCTGCACTGAAAGTGTGAAAACACACTTCGGCCATGTTGTGAAAAATGGCAGCTGTACTGTTCATAAGGAAGTGTTGAAAAATGCCACTAGTGAAAATCTGGACTGAAAATATTACAAAGTCATGAACAAATGAGGATGCGTGGAAACTGCACAATGCTCACTCGTAACACAGTCATTTTATGGACTTTTGTCACCAAGTTTTCAACATAGCCATTTTAAGACCTCTGCTCATGAACAGTGTAAGTGTGATTTAAACATTGCTTTCACACACCAACAGCACCATTGTGCGCTACATGTGCGATAACACATTTTGGGTGACATATGAAAAACTGCAGCTGTACTGTTCGTAAGGAAGTTTAACAAAATGGACATGTTGAAAATCTAGAGTGAAAATATTAATTTGGAAACTTACTAGCATGCATAGGAACTGTACAACGATGCTCAGAAAAGTCATTTCTAGGCATTTTTCCACCAATTTTTCAACATAGCCATTTAAGACCTCTGCTCATGAACAGTGTCACTGTGGTTTTGTTAATGTGTCCCATACATTGAGCTTGCATACCACTGCGCCATTGTGCGCTACATGGCGGAAACACGTCTTTGGGCAGGATGTGAAAATGACAGCTGTACTGCTCATAAGGAGTGTGGAAAATGGCAATGTTGGAAATCTGGAGGAAATATTGAAAATTCGCAAACACTCGACTGCGTGGAAACTGTGCAATGCACACTCAAAACAGTCATTTTGGAATTCTGTCACCAAATTTCAACATTGCCATTTTAAGATCTCTGCTCATGAACAGTGACACTGTGATTTCCTTAATGTGTCCCATACACTGAGTTCGGCATGACTGTGCCATTGTGCATACATGGGCAGAAACACGTCTTGGGGAGATGTGAAAAATGACAGCTATACTACTCATAAGAAAGTGGAAAATGGCAATGTTGAAAATCTGGAGGGAAATATTGAAAATTAAGAACCTATGAGCGCATGAGGAATTGGCGAACGACGCCAGAAAACAGTCATTTTTAGGATTTTTCACCAAATTTTCAACATAGCCATTTCAAGACCTCTGCTCATGAACAGTGTCACTGTGATTTTCTTAATTTGTCCCGTACATTGATTTTGCACACCGACTGCGCCATTCTGCGCTACAAGGGTGGAAACACATTTTGGGTGAGATGTGAAAAATGACAGCTGTACTACTCATAAGACTGTGTCATGAAATGGCAATGTTGAAAATCTGGAGTGAAAATATTGAAATTTCGTGAACTTACGAGCCTGCGTAGGAGCTGCACAACGAACGCTCGTCAAACAGTCATTTTTTGGAATTTTGGCACCAAATTTTCAACATGGGGTTTTGGGCCCCTTCTCATGGATGATGTCACTGTCATGGTGATATTCAGTCCAAGGGTGATTTCTCAAGTAGTCACTGCACAGTCACTGCGCGAAATCACCCTTCGAGCCTGAATAACACCATGACAGTGACATCATTCATGAGAAGGGTCCCAAAACCCCATGTTGAAAATTTGGTGCAAAAATTCCCAAAAATGCCTGAGATATGCAATAAAGTTGAAACCCTCCTATCTAGCCCATTATACAGCTTACCGGCATTTCCTCAGTTCGCGGTCGGCTTTGAAGTGTGCAGACGTGTTCCCGGTCCACCGAAGATCGTCGCGCCGGAGTCCGGAGGTAAGTATGGGGTGAGGGTGTGGGGAGGCTGGGTGCGCAGTGGGTGGGTGCGGGATGTGGAGGGGGCTGGAGACGACAGTGTTCGCTTTACTGGGAAAAAAGACGTCGCGGATCGCTTGCCACACTGGGGTGGGCTCCCAGCATGGTACAACGACTTTGGGGGTGTTCAGCCGACGGGGATGGGCAATCCTGCCGCAAAAAATACTATTGGTATCGCTTGCCATGCTGGGGTGGGCTCTCAGCGGCACAAGGACCTTGGGGCGTTAGCGATGGGGATTGGCACCTGCCGGCAACATTATCTATTGCCATGCTGGGGTGGGCCCAGCGTGGCACCAAATACTGAAGGGGCGGGGAGACGATGCAGCGCAGCCGGCGGGGATTGGCACCCGTCGGCTATACGCTATGCGCGGGGGCACGCACGCTCGCGGGGTTGGGAGCTGCGCGTGAGCAGCTTCTATCGCTGCTCACCTGCCGCAGCTCCCCTTTCAATCAGAGTGTTACTGCATTTTGGAGCATGTCAGACAGCTCCAAAATGCGTTATTTACAGGGCCGTCCTGCCAGGACACTGCCTGAATTGGAGGAGGAGGTGACACACCTCCGAAATCTCCGATGAAGGCACTATGTTTCTTGCACATGCGTGCAAGCAAACATAAAAATGGAATTTCAGGATGCCTCCACACTTACTAGTGTATTAGTGTATTATATTATATGTTGGGTTACCCACTAACACCACAACACAAACAAACTAATTAAAGGATGGGTAAACTCCACTGCATTTTTTTCATTATTTATTACAGATGGTATCTTCACACAACATATTTTGGGCAACAGTTTCGTGGTACATTCCACTTCATCAGGCCCCTCTGTGTTGCTAGTATAAAAACAGCTAGAGAAATAAATGTAAATATTCTCAAATGTTTAAAGCATTTAGAATCAATTATTATTAGCTGAATACTTTCACACAAAAGGAGAAATAAGCTGAGCTATCAAAATATAAAACACCTTAATTACTATCTTTTTAAACTGTTTCAAACTTGTCCCCACTTTGTAATTATCCAAATATGAATTCTAGATGGTAGACAAAATATTACAGTGAGAGTAAGCACGGAAAAATCAGAACTAGCTAAACTGGTATCATTAAAATGAATACCTGGTTTATAATGGCTCCAATGCACCAATAATCTTCCTGACTTAATATAGACGGAGTGCTATTGTGATGGCCTGTTCATACAAAAAAAGGAAAAAATGTAAAAATATTCCAAATATTCCCAATACTACTTTATTTATAAATTGTTTTTGGTTGAAAATTAATATCAAACTTCGGCTAAAGATAAAAAATATATGTTCACTTCTATTAAGATTTAATTGGCAAAATAACGCTGCTTGCCTTTTAAGTATTACTTTTATATTCAAGTGCTATATGCCTTCAGTTATTCTGAAATGCACTCGCTTCCCGTTTGGGTGCAGGTTGCTTAAAAGCAAAAAAAGAATCATATATTAGGTATCCACAAGTAAAAAAGGGGGGAATTAGCAGGATAAACAGTAAAGAAAATCCATTTTTACCTCAGTTCAGCGTGTAATGTCCTCCTCACTTTTGGGGGAGGAATACTTGCTAACTTCTGTGTTTAAATACCGCGGTGGTGGGGGGAGTTTTGTGATGTCTGTTAAAATGTCACTGCACTGGCTCCTATGCAAATCCATGTGTGCTCTGGTACACAAAGAGGTGGATCGTGAAGGTACGCATGGCGTGACTGGGAAAGAAATGGAAAACGGAGCCAAAACACGGCAACAATCCACACAACCAGGGGTTCTCCCCCCCCACCTATGGAATACAAATTCCTAAATCTTTTAAACAAAATAAATACAAAAACAACTGTTATCACCAAATGGCTAGTCATGATTATTTCCATGCTTATGTACCTCACAACATATATTAAAGAGCTATCTACATCTATTGTAAGTGACTTATATTGGTTTATAATGTCCACAAAATATACTCATTTAACATGAAAACATCCTATAATTGAGGTCCAACCTATATTGTAAGTGTCCTTATACTCCAAATAACATAGAATTACCTTGTGGGTTCTAATCCCACCAATACATTTATATTTATAAGCATAAAATTCTATATTCACTCGTTATTCTTATTAAATGTAGGGGTTCAACCCCCAAATATTTGAATTATATCACATACATGAGTTCAATTCATCCTTGTGTAAATTTATACATAATATGTTTTGTGGGTTCTAATCCCACTATGACATAATGAAATCTCTGACTGTTGTAAAGAAGAAGTCAGGGGGTGAAGAGCAAGGACAGGCAAGAGAACATTGTTAGCATGATAATGAAATCACCATAAATTAAATAAACTTAATATTAATTAAAAAAATAAACTCCAATCTGTTGCCCAAAATATGTTGTGTGAAGATACCATCTGTAATAAATAACTAAAATAATGCAGTGGAGTTTACCCATCCTTTAATTATATTGTTGGAGAGCATTACATCCCAGGACCAATTCATATTCCTTCTATTCTCATGTATATTGGACATACTCCCAAACAGATCAAGTTTACACCCAGATAGAGTCTCTCTGTCTTGTTTCTTCCTGCACAATGGGCAACATCTATATCTCTGATCATGCCCATCTCAGTTGCCAATGGAACTATGATCCCTAGCATAGGGAGACTAGGTTGCGACTAGGCCCATATTACCACAGATCTCCCAACTTCCAATCTTTCTTACAGGAGAGGATAGAAGAGTTCCTCAATAACAATCCCACTAATGATACCACTGATACAATCAGATGGATGCTTTGAAGGTGGTCCTCCAGGGACTCATTTTACAGTACACAACTGCAGATAAGAAAAAAATGACAGGCAAGACAAATGCAGTTAGAATATACCCTACCTTTCTTACAACAAGACCACCAACAGGGTGACCACTCTGCTCTGCAGCAATTGCAACAGGTGACGGCAGACCTAGATGCGCCATGCCTCCAAACAACAGAAAACTAATTGATGTTCCTCAGACATAAGTATTATGAGGTAGGCGCATGGGTGTCCGAGTTGGTGGCATACCAGCTGCGAAGACAGAGGAGGCTATCAACCATCACCTCCCACTTCACCCAGTTACCGGAGTCAGGCATCACAAATTCTGAGATATAGCAGAAGCCTTCTTTATGTATTACCAGGCCCGGTATATCCCCGAGAGGGAGGCCTCCCCAGACATGTTGGAGACCTTTATTAATTCCCTGTCGCTACTGACTCTCAAGTTTGAACAGGGCAGCAGCCTCATATCCCCCATCTCTGCTTAGGAGCTAGATGCAGCAATCTGGAAAGCAAAAAAAGAAAGAAGGTCCAAGGTCCCGATGGATACAGGGTGGAATTTTACAGGTTTCCTAATGAACTTGTGCTGCAGCCTCTCCTAATGGCTTTTAATGAGACCCTATCAGATGTCACCCTTCCCATGATCTGGTCTCAAACACTAATCTCTGTCATTCTACAGCCAGATAAAATTCCCCCCATTGCTCTTCCTATCAACCAGTCTCAGTATTAAAACACTGATTATCATTTTTTTATGGCCATTCTAGCCAAGAGACTTGATAAATTATTCCCCAGCCTCATAGGCAGAGACCAGACAAGTTTTGTAAACTCCAAAACCACAACTGATAATATTCGCAGAACCCTACATTTGTTATACCAAATGCCAAAGTCCCCCTCCCCCTTTCTGTTGCTCAACTTAGATGCCAAGAAGGTTTGACCAGATGTCCTGGCTGTTACTGTATGCAATGCTGAGATGGTTGGGGCTCAAATCACTTTCATTCAGCTTCTTCAGAGAATTTATAATTCTCCTTGTGCCTGCATCAATGTGAATGGGCATCATTCAAAAGACTTTGCCCTGAAATGGGGTACATGGTAAGGCTTCCCCCTATCACCCCTCTTATTTGTGGCCTACACTGAGCCCCTTTTGTGGACCATTAGGGAGGCAACACAATTCCTTAGCATGCAGGTCTCGGGAGAGGAACATTGTATCACACAGTATGTGGATGATTTCCTCCTTTATTTGTCCAACCTCGAGGAGGCCCTTCCCCAGTGTTTTCTCTGCTACAGGTTTTTGGAGAGGTCTCCAGCTACTAGGTAAATACCAGGAAGATGCAAACCTTCAGTTTCTACTACACCCCAACTATATCTACCAGGCAACGTTTCCCATTCAGTTGGGAACATAAGAGGTTAGAATACATAACATATCTGAAATAAGGGAGAATCCATTTAATATAAAGGCACTATCAAACCCGATAAATAAATTAGATACAATTGTGGGGAGGACAGAAGATGGACCCCAAAAACGTCACAGGGCCGAAAAAAATGGAAAGGGAGCATGGGCGCACAAGCTGGAGAACAAAATCCCAGACCTAATGGCATTAATGGAAGACACAGACCTGGACATAGTAGCTATTACAGAAACATGGAACAATGACTGGGATATAGCCATACCAGGGTACACACTTTTTAGGAAGGATAGGGAAGAGAAAAGGGGGGGTGCTATGTATGTGAAGGACAGGATTAAAGCAACAGAGGCTCAAGAGTCACAAGAAGGGGCAAAGGCAATCTGGGTCACCCAGGAGGTGGGAAAAAGGACAGTCATTTTCACTTGAGTGATTTACAGGCCTCCAGCACAGGGAGAGGAATCAGATGGAGCTCTTGTGGAAACCATTCACAAAATGGCAGCAAAAGGGGAAATGCTACTAATGAGTAACTTCAGCCTGCCTGAGGTAGATTGGAGAACTCAGACTGTGAGTACAGCAAGGGGCAGGGACTTCATGACTGCCCTGAATGGGGCAAACGCAAGACAGCTCATAGCAGAACCAACCCACGAGGAGACTATACTGGATTTGGTTCTGACCAATGGGGACAGGATCACATATGTGGAGGTGGGCAGTCCCCTTGATACCAGCAACCACAGGGCAGTGTGGTTTAAGGTAACCACAGTGGAGGAGGCAAGCCATACAAGGATAAAGGTCCTAGATTTCAGAAAGGCTAACTTAAGGAGATGGGTAGAAATCTCAAAAGAGCCCTAGCAGCAGAAGGTACAGGGAGATATGGGGAAAATGGGTCTAGACTCAAGCGAGTCATAACAGGTCACTGTGTCAAAATGCATAGCAAGAGTAAAAAACTAAAAGGCCATTATGGTTCTCGAAGGTAGTAGCCGAGAAAATAAGGGAAAAGAAAAGAAAAGAGCCTTCAGATGATACAAGGAAACACAAAAGGATGAGGACAGAGAACAATAACTGGAGAAGCAGAGGGAATCTGGGAAAATAATTAGAAGGGCTAAAGCACAGACAGAGGAAGGTATAACCCAGGCTATTAAGAAAAGTGACAAGACCTTCTTCAGATACATTAGCGAGAGGAAAAAGACCAGAAATGGGATTGTAAGGCTGAAGAAGGAAGGAGGAGAAAGGGTGGAGGATAACATAGAAAAGGCTGAGATACTGAACAAGTACTTTTGCTCTGTATTCACCAGGGAAGGGCAGGGTGAGGGACTGAGACTCAGTAAGAGAGGTATTCAGGAGATGGAGGTAGACACTAGCCCATGCATGGTGGAAAGAGTCCTAGAAGAACTTAGGAAAATATCTATTCACTGGAGGAAAGAAGGGAGAGGGGAGATATGATAGAGACTTTCAAGTACCTTAGGGGAATAAACAGGCTACAGGTGGATAGCATATTTCAGAGAAAACTCTGCACAAGAACAAGGGGGCATGATATGAGGCTGAAGGGTGGAAGGCTCAGGGATAATGTTAGGAAGTACTTTTTCATTGAAAGGGTGGTGATCCGAGAAACAGCCTTCCAGCAGAAGTGGTGGGGTCAAAAACAATACAGGGGTTAAAGAGTGCATGGGATAGATATAAGGGTACCCTGGAGATGTGCAGAGCAGGAGATCCGCGGATCAAATACCTGTAGGATCTGGGCCTGCAGCAGTGAGTAGGGAAATGGGCAGACTAGATGGGCTGCATGGTCCTTATCTGCCGACAGATACTATGTTTCTATGTAATACCTGGGAATATACTCTATTTCTCCCACTCCATTAAGAGTGCCTATCAGGATAACTGCTTACCTTTCTCCCAGCAACTGACACGGGACCTAACCGGATGGAGCACTTTACCACTCAGCCTGTCTAGGAGGGTGGAAGTGGTGGGGATAGTGACCCTCCATAGAACCCCCTATTTAGTTCAAAATATACCCTTGCATATCTCCCTCTGGCAATGTGGCATCTCTGGAATAGAGAAATTTCCAGATTTGTAAGGACTGGGCAGAGGCCAAGGATGAAACTACAAGTCATGTTTCTCCCGAAACAGTCCAGAGGTCTGACTCTCATGAACTTAAGGTTGTTCTATAGGGCAGCACAGATCCACTTTATGTTATACAGGCACCTGGGTGCCTTTCTCACTGCCTTGTTAGAACTAGAAAGAGAATTTCTTTCAAATGCTGATTATGTCAGAAATGTCTATCACCACGCCTCTGTTAGTGGCCATTGGTGTGACAGGAACCCCTGGTCACACCAACAGCTGCCGATTTAGCAGACCATCAGGAGCATCTCACCCCTTTTCTGGAACTGCTATGCCTCATTCCATTATTAGAGTGTTCCCCCTGTGCTGGCAGACCAAGGTTATCTTACGTGGGAGATGTACTTCCTGTAGTACGTCTTGCAAATGATCTCTGACTTGGGGTTCAGATCCTTTACTGAACTGCAAACCAGCTTTGGGTTCCACCAGCAGGAATTCTTTATGTACTTGCAGATCCATCACTATTTTTAATCTCTGCCCTCAAGAGCCCGCTTCCCCATTTCCTACCTAGCCATAATTAACTATTTTCTTTCTTTATTCAGACTGGATCCCATTTCACACATGATTTCACATGTAATTTGGGTTCTCCTGGCTTCAGTGGGGGAAGACCACTATGCCAATTGCACAGAGATGGGAGAAGGAAACTGGAATTCCCATAATGCCAGAGATGTGGAACAGAACATGCCTGGCATCATGCAAGGTTACAAGCTCACAACAGTGGAGGGAATGCAGCTGGAAGCAACTCATCTGCTATTTCAGCACCCCAATCATTATGATCCATTATTCCCCTACATACTTCACATCCTGCTGGAGTAGTTGTAGATAACTATGAGTCTCCAATACACATATAATGTGGGCATGCCTGGCCCTCTGTCCCTCCTTTGTGGAGCTGCAGCAGGAGCTCTCAGAGATCTATGACAGTCCTATCCAGTTAAAGGTGGTCATTTTCCTATTCCTTCAATTGCTGAGGGGACATGAAGATTTGAACTTCTGATACTTACTTAGCAACTTACTTACTGTGGCCAAAACATTAATTACACATCTCTGGCTAACATACCACCTCCAAATATTCTTACCTGATGCAAACTTGTCAGCCAAATGTATACCATGGAGAGAATTATGTTCTCACTAAATGGCCACAAGGAGGGCTTCTCCTTGAGATGGAATTCCTGCTTATATGCCATGAGTAAGGGTCCCTCCCTAGTTACATAAAGATTTTTCCTGACAATCCCCTTGGACTAGTGGTCTTCCTATCTTTCCTTTACATCTACTGGTTAAAAATGTTAGTGGTTAGAAAGCTGGTTGTGGCCCCCTCCCTTTCCAAAATGCTGTGCCCAATGCTGTACACCTTGATACCTGCAGGCTTCATTCTGCTACAGGGACCCTCAGACAGTTCTGATTAGATTACCTTAATGCTTTGTGGATACTTCTCGATCTGTGCCAGAGAAGAAGGGATCCATTTTACCTGCCAGTCAGTACTCTGGTTGGGGCCTTGTAATAATACTGTGATGTCTGTACACAAAACCAAAACTGTCCTAATGTAACAAAACTGCATTAATTGTAGATCACTGAAAAGTTGAATAAAAATGATATATAAACAAAAAAAAAAAACGAACAAAATATACTAACATACTAAATTGCCAGCAGATAAGGCCCATTGATCTATCGAGTCTGCTCGAGTAGCAGCCCTTACAGTGAATTCTCAGCGGCTGCCCTCCCCCAATGTGTCCTCTTGCTGCCTTATTATCATGACCCTCTTCCCCAACCCATATTTTACCTCTGTGTCTGTCCCACCCTCTCTTAAATCCTTCCACCCTCCCCATCCCCACCAATTCAGATGACAGCAAGTTCCAAGGCATCACCATTCTTTCTGTGAAAAAGTGCCACCTCACCTCCCCTTTTCCTGCCAGTCTCAGACAGTGTTCCCTTGTGGCTCCTTCTTCCCTCAGCTGGAATAGCTCATCAGAGCTAACCCGCGTTAATCTCCTTCAAATATTGAAAAACCTCTATCATATCCCCCTATTCCTCCTCTCCTCCAAGGAGTACATGTCCAACTCCCTTAGCCTCTCCTCGCAGGGAAGGTCACTCAGGCCGTGAATAATCTTTGATGCCCTCCTCTGTACTCTCTCTCAAGAAGGGCCACATCCCGTTTCAAGTACAGGCACCAAAACTGCATGCAGTTCTCCAGGTGTGGCCCAACCATGCAGCTGTACAGGGGCATTATGACCTCTCTTCTCCTAGATGTTATCCCTCTGGCTATGCACCCAAGTATCCTATTTGCTTTCACAGTTGCCTTCCTACACTGCTCAGAATTATTCATTTTGGCATTTATTGTCACCCCAAAATCATTTTCTTCCCTGGAGACCATCAGCTTCACCCCTCCAAGACTATAGTCAAGCCCTGGGTTCCTGGACCCCGAGTGGAGTAAGCGGCACTTCCTGGCATTGTAACTCAGCTGTCAAGTGTCCAACCACCTTTCAAGTATCTCCAAGTCTTCCTGCAGTGTCCTGCTCCTCTGCTCATTGTCTGCCACTGCCTCCAGCTTGGTATGATCCGTGAATAGACTCAGTCTATTCCTAACTCGTACCCCAATATCTGAGATGAACACGTTAAACAGGACCGGACCCAACACCGACCCTTGGAGGACCCCACTTAAGACCCTTCTTGAAGACAAGAGCTTACCCCCAACCACCACCATCTGAAATCTATCCTTTAACCAATTCCCAATCCACCCCTGTATCTTCCCCCAACCCCCGACTCCTCAGCTTGTCCAGCAGTCTATAGTGCAGCAAGGAGTCGAAAGCTTTACTGAAGTTCAGGTACAGGATGTCCACTGGTTTCCCTTGGTTACGAGACAGTCACAGAATTCAACCAGGTTTGTCTGACATGATCTTCACTGGATGAACCCATGCTGGCATTTATCCTGGTGACCATGGGCCTCCAGGAACTCCACTATCCTTTCCTGTAGGATGGACTCCAGCAGCTTCCCCACCACTGACATCAGGCTAACTGGCCTGTAGTTTTCAGGCTCCTCCCTCAGACCACCCTTATGTAGAGGCACTAAATGAGTCTCTCTCCAGTCCCAGGGTACCCAACCTGTTTGGAGGGAGGAGTTGAATAAGTCTGTCAGTGGTGCAGCCAGGACATCCACGAGTTCTCTCAATATCCTGGGGTGAATCCCTTCTGGACCTGGGGCCTTATCCCACCATCAGCTAGTTAGCTAGTGAGTTAGTTAGTTAGATGTTTGTTGATCAACCAAGACATAACAAATCATCTAGGTTTTTACAATCAGTAAAAAACAATTTCTGATTAAAACACATGTACGTCAGTAGTCAAGAATTATCATGTATTTACAGTAAGTTACATTAGATAACAGAATTTTTGTCTGTGCACAATACAAAAGAAAGAAAAGGTAAATAAACAGATAAATGAAGAGAATGTCCTCTTAAAATAGGGGCTTAATTAGGATAAATTCTTATGTATTAGTTTTTTCCTTTTTATCAATGATGCAAAAAAATGTAATAATTAGTTCTGCTTCCTTTATTATAAAAGGGTGCCAAAGAATAAATAGAGCATGATTTTGATAGGATGAGAAGTGTTACAGGGGAAACTAGAAAGGGTAAGAATTGCTAATTTGTTTTATTATAACATTCCAAAATTTTCCCTAAGAATTGTGTGCAAAGATCCAGATATAAAGAACATATGGTAACTAGATGTAATAAAGATTCTGGTACATTTTAATTACATGGACACATCAAAACTTTAGGTATAATATTATCCCCAAAATTTTTATTAAAATGTGAGTATTTAGAATTGATCAGGCCAAACCTTGCTCATGTTAGAGCTTTCCTTTTAGATGGTTCTAAAGGGAATAGGAAATAATTTTCCTGGCCATGGTCTATTTTATTTGTCCTAAACTAAGGTGTATATTTTTGGGCCCTAATTAGTTCCATAACCATATCCTGTGACTTAAGAAATAGCCTTTTTTTAATGAGTATCTTGTATTGTAAGGAAATCATAATTGTTTTCGGAGAGTCTGTCCATATATGCGTGAGATTAATCAATTCAAGAATCTGATGTATATTTGACAACCATTTAAATCTTAAATCCATTTGAGACCATTTTATTTTCTCCTTTAAACATAACAAAAGCAAGGTATTATGACTATTATTTATAATTTTCAGCCAATAAGAAAGGCATCTATATTAGTTGACTGCATATATTGATATCCTCCCAAGTTCTGCCCTGACCATTGCTGAAGCTGTGGAAAGGGGAACCATAAGTAAGGATTTATAAAAATAAAGGAGTGGTGATTTGAGATTAACTTTATAATCAAAAGGTATGACTTCCGCCCCATAGATCAATAATGGATTAATTTTCACCTCAGCTGTTATTAAAGCTGATCTTATGTCAAGACCCCCAAGCTTAAAATGAAACTTTAGAAGTGCTTTAGCACTTATTTTTGATTTACTAATTTGATTTATCCCCACTCAGGGACTTCAGTGCCATTCTCAGGTTCTCCAAGGGTATCTCCCCATTGTTGAATGCCGCCCCTACCCCCAGCTCCCTACCACAATCCCCTGTGGAGTCAGTTCCCCCTCTTCATCCATAAAGACCAAGCAGAAGTACTCATTGAGTACTTCCATTTGCTCCACTGCTTCCTTGGCCAACCCCATCCCATTTTTTAACCTATCAATCTGCCTCCTCTTCATCTTCCTCCCCTCCCTGATGTATCTGATAAAACTCTTTTTTCCCCCTTTGATCCCCTGCACCAACTGCAGCTACTTGTCCACCTTGGCTGCTCTCACCACCCTCCCTGCCTGTCTGGAGATCCTCTGGTACTGCTCCCTGTCTGCCTCCCTACCAGACTGTTTGAGTCTTCATAATGCCAGTTTTTTCTCTGTCACCACCTCCTGTACCTCCCTAGTCCATCAGCTTGGCTTTTTAGCCCTAGCATTCTTGTGGACTACCCTGGTGCAGACTTTCATTGCCTCCAAAAGACCCCTCTTTATGAATTCCTACTTGCTCTCTGTGGTCCTACCCGGCCAGATCACACCTAGATGCCTCTCCAGGACTGACATCATGCCCTTGAAATCAGTCCTTTGAAATCCACCACCACTGTCTTGGTGTAATTTCCAGTCCTGCCCATGTCTAGGGTGAACAAGATTGTGGCGTGGTCACTCCCTGCCAAAGGGTCTTCCACAACCAAATCCCTAACCATGTCCCTATCTGTCAGCACCAAGTCCAAGATGCATCCGTCTCTTGTGGGTGCCTCCACTAGTTGGGAAAGGAATGCTATCACCAACTTTAATAGGTTTATAGCCAATAAAAAATAAGACTGAGTGTGTCAACTTTCTTAGCCCTTGTTTAGCTGATATCCAAGTTATACACAGCCAAAAACTGCAAAATAACATCAGTAATTAAGGTCAAATGTCATGACATTTTGTGAACACTGAGGAATTGTGTGATAAGTTTGTGAAAGTCATATCCATACATTTTGTCCAACTATGTACTTGAACAGCCATAGAGGAGAAAGGAAAAGGCTGGGTACAGTGATAATAAGGCAGTATTCATAAGGGGCTCCATAGTAAAAGTACAGTGCTGTCCAGGGTCATGTATCAATCTGTATCTTAAGTGAAGAACCATTAAGCATAGTCAGGACCATTACTTTTCACTTGTCTCTCTTCTTGCAATTTGCTATCTATCCACTAGAGCTTACAGACTAAATGATCTGTGGAGGCACACACTTGCACAGCATTATTTCTGTACAATGCCACCTACTGACTTTCTAACAACCCTGCAGACAACAAATATATAACTTTAACATTTGAAACAGTGGTACCACATAACACCAAGCATTACAGCTAGCTGCAACTGAATGCATTGTGACAGAAGTATCTGGATATCTTTAGTCATGATGGAACAGGATGCTGGGCACCGCTGTGCAGCAGGAGTGTTGGACGGGCATTGCAGAACTAAGATGCTAGAGCAGGTAAGGGGATCTGACTGCCTGCAAGTCAAGTGCATGTGATCCACAGCCAGGCTAAGATGGACTGCAATTCTGCCAAGAGGGAAGGAGGGGTATGGTCATGTCAATGGAAAAGAAAATCAGAAGTATTTACATTACAGGATAAGGGAGGCAGCTAATGCAGGGGTCACCAGTGGCAGGAGTTACATACATGGATTCACCAAGGGAAGGGCAGCAGAGCTGAATAGCAAAAGAATAGTAGTCCCAAAATTGGAGCAAAAAAGCATACTGGGACAATTCTCCCTGAGAAGTAGATCATATGGGACTGTCACCTTGCAAAACTGAGTGCACTTAAAAATTTAGGAAAAAAAGGCACTCACAGAGACCTGGTGGGAAAGAACATGACTGGGGCAACAAGAAATATAAATTCTGGTTGGTTCAAAGTGATTGGTCATATTGGAAAAAGTGTAGGTGGATTTCTATAGAAGGGAGGGTGTCTGAAAAACAAGGAGGAAATCAATGTGACAAACAGGTGCACTGCATCCATCTGGTCAAACTCAGAGAACAAAGCAGGGTGGGGTGACAAAATAGACACCTAGAAAGGAACTACAGGAGTGCTAACAGTTTAGCACAGCTAAATGGATTCAGTGGTGTTACGTTCTTTGGGAAAGTTAAATTCCACAAGTGGAATCATAGTAACATTACCTATTAAGCATCTAGGAATGTTTAACCTAATTTTAAAAGTAATTTGTGAAATATACACTGTACTACCAGTTCAACACTTTATTAGATTCAAGGACCTATTGACATTGGGTATGTATGTATGTAACATTTTGGTCTCATATGTGCAAAAGCAGTGGAGCTACAAATATCCAAATTTTGATAAAATTTTTACAAAAATTCACAAATAATTAAATAGTGAAATTATAAACCCCATGTAACATAAAATTTATTTAACCAACTCCATCCCCATATATCAGTTTCTAAGACCATTCCAAGAAAGTTATGCATGAAAAATGTATTTATTTATTTAGTTTTTGTTGACCGGGTAAGTGCATTAGGCAGATTCTGCCTATTTTCAGGCAAGACCCGGGGGACGGGGATACAGATGAATGCCACCTGACCTTGAACCAGATTAAGCTGTTTGTGGTATTTTTAGTGAATGGGGGAAATTTGGCCAGGCCACTGGGGAAATTCCCCTGCTCTTGGCCAGTAGGGAGACTGCTGGTCGGCGAGTCAGTCATTCTGACTCAGGATGGAGAAGGAGAAGGATGCTCTGCCGAGCGCAGGATCGGCTGCTGTTCTACGATCTGAGGTTCTAGACTCAGAAGTTTTTTTTGATGCTCCTACTTCGGATGTGGTACCTGAATTTACTGCAGTTACTTCTGATAATGATGCCGTTTTGCCTGCCTTGCCTTTGGATATCGTGGAAGCTGCTCCCGTTTCAACTACACAATTTGATGCTACTTACGATCTGCCAACTTTGCAACAACAACTGCATGATGAAGAAACTTATTTTCGATCTCGCCAAACGGCATTGAGAGCTGCTATTGCGGCTGTGGAAGATCGTCCTGAGTGTGAGCAACCTATGGAGAGTGATATGCAGAGTTCTACTTTGGAGGCTGATTTGCTGCTTGCCTCACAAAGTTCTAAGCAGCAGACGGCAGATGGTCTGGATCAGAAGCAATCAATGTGTGTGGTCGCAGCTACGGAGGCTTGCTTCTTTGTTTCAGGTACTGGGCAAATGCCCTTGTTTGTTTTTGAAGGGAATCTGTTTTCGGGCTCTGCTACTCCATTCACTAGTTCTACGACTTCAAGTCAAGATGGTCACAGTAATGTGGAGGTTCCCCCAGTTGTGCAACAAAAAAATCCTATTGATTCGACTGTGTGGTCAGTGAATGCTGCGTTGCAAGCAGCAGGGTGGGAAAAATCTAACACTGGTGCGTGGGTTTCTGGCCCTTCTCCCATCTCAGTGTCCCCTCATAAAACTATTGAGCTGTCTCAAGACTGTTCCCCTAAGGTTTCTAATCATGCCACGGATTGGGGTTCTGTAATGGATGCGGTTTCTCCTTTACGAGTACCTGACGGCTTGGAACTCACCCAGAACCCAGTTTTGCCTCTTTTCCAGGACTGTCCTGCAAAGCAGTGTGGGCCTGCTCCTTTACTAACACCTACTGAACATCTTTCCACTGGACATACAGAAACTGTAAAAACTTTTGCATCTTTGTTTAGAGCTCCTGTCTTTTCTGCTAAATGACATAACGCTATTAGGCTTCTTTATAAAGGGGGTTTGGATGTTTTTCCTGACTGAAAGCATGTAGCCAGGTCTCTGTTTTAACTCTAATGGGTTCTATGTTTTTTACTCCACCTGAAATATATGCATTGATCCATGTTTCTGGAGAGCCTGTGTTTGACGTTAGTTTTAGACATGGTAGTGGGTTACAAAAATTTTGGTCTCAATATCTGCTTTTGAAAACTTCTGCATTATGGGTTCCCTTTGAGGTTGTGCTTCTCACTAAACCAGCATCCCGCATGATCACTGTTTTGTTCCATAATGAAGGGGTGTGCGTTACAGATCTCTTATTTTGGTTAAAACAGAGGTGTACGGTTCAGGACAATCCTGAGCCCATTTTTGATGAAAACCACATTTGGAATGGGGGTTGGAAAGTGCAGGTTGTTTTGAAAACATCTGATTCAGGTTTAATCCATTTGCCAAACAGTTTTTTTGGGGGGAGAGATAGAGGGGTTTTATTTTATGCGGGCCAGCCAAAGGCCTGTTATCGTTGTGGAACTACAGGCCACCTTAGTAGTATGTGTGACCGCCTTAGATGTACAACCTGCACTGAATTTGGCCATAGCGCTGCTACTTGTCGGAATGATCAGGCGTATAACTTATGAGATGTAAAAGGCCATACTTACCATTCTTGTCCCTCTGCTGCTTGCTCTCAGGGTGAACAAGCTGATTGGGATGAACAACAAGTGTCCATTGCCCTAGCTCAAAGGGCTCAGACCCAGCATTCTACCCCAAAACCTAGTGGTGACTTTCTGAAACCTCCTACGATTGTTCCTACTACAGTAGAGGGTTCCTTACACCCTTCTGACAGTCCACCTCCCGGGCCTAGTGATCTACTGGTTACCCCTATGGTCACTCAGCAGGCGGTTTCTGTTTCTGGATCAAGCGACCCTATTAGGGATGAGGTTGAATTCCCTCCCCCTGTGCCTTCCATGGCTGTTTCCCATACTCCCTTGACACCTATACCTAAGGCTTCCAGACGAAGACAACATTGGGTTCAACCAATGGCTAAAATGCCTAAAACATCTGATGTCTCTGTTAAAAATAGATTTTCTGCCCTGCCCATTGAAGGGGATATTTCGGGGAATGACTCTGAAGGGTCCTCTGTACTTTCCTCTGTTTTGGATTTAGGGTCTGAAATGGAAGATCGCTTTTCTGATGTGGTCCCTCCTCTGTCTGGGAAGCGCACTGGAAAAATTAAACATACTCGGACCGCCAGAGCTTCTTCTAAGAAGCCTCTTTGAATTTGGGTTCTGCCTTTGTTTGTTTTTCCCTTTCCCTTATGTCTCTGATGCCATCTTTATCAATGTACTCCATTAATGTAAATAGTATTAAGTGTATTCGGAAAAAGCAGGCTGTATTTTCTTGTTTACAATCTTTTTCTGATGGTATATTTTTTTTACAGGATACCAGGTTGCATGTTATTTCTGAATTAAAACAAGCTATTTCCTTTTGGAATACAGGCCCCACTTTTTGGTCTCTTGGTGAAGACACTTGCTCTGGGCTAGCCATCCTGTTCCATAATTTAGATGTCCATTTAATAAAACTAATCGACCTTATCCCTGGTCGAGCTTTAATTTTAGACATCAGGATATCTAGTACATTGTTCCGTTTTATTAATGTATATGCGGGTCAAACAAAGGTGGCCCGTATTGAACTTTTTCAAGCTATTCAGCCTTTTTTGCATTCTGCTCATCATATTGTTTTGGGGGGGGATTTCAACTGTGGCCTTAAGATTTGGGATAGAGGGAAACAGACAACAACCACAAAAATATTTTGTGATATGACATTTATCTACTCTGATTCGAAATGCGAACTTAAGGGATGCCTATTTTGAGAAGGTGGGTAAAGCAGACCCCACTTTTTTAGATCTACCTCTGCAACTAGGATAGATTACTTTTTTATTTCCCCTCTGTTACAAATTGCATTGGCAAAAACCCTCCTGGCGGAATTTTATGATCATAAAATTCTTTTTTTGTTATTAGGTAATTCCTGTGCTTTTTCTTTTGGTCCGGGTTACTGGAAATTAAATTCCCTGTTATTGGCTAAAACAATTGTCCAACAGGTTACTTGAAGTACTTTATTCAAGCCAGAAAATCAGTTTTTGTTATGTATACAGACCCCTTGGTGGGAAGATACGGTACAGGATTTAATGGCTTTTCTGAAATCCTATGGTAAATTGATTCGGGATGACGATTACAGGATTTATCTTAACAATAGGTTGCATCTTCAAAAACTTATATCCTTGGCCTCTGTGGTAAAACATGATTTTCCGGCTCAAATTCAAACAATTAAGCTTCAAATGGTTCAATATCATCTATTACAGGAACAACATTTAAAATACCAGCAATTATATTGTACACAAGGAAAAAAAGGTTTCGTCTGCCCATATGAGGGATATATTGCCCGAAATGTGAACCGAACTATGGATGGTTTATTTGATGCCCAGGGTAATTTCTGTACAGATACTAGTCGACTGCTTAATATTGTTTCTTATTTTACATCCCAGACTTTTATTTCACGGTCAATTGATCCTGATGCTTTAACAAATTTTTTTGACTCAGTCCCTATTACTCAACTTCCGGACCAATTATTATCCCCTTTAATAGTTGATATTTTGCCTTCTGAAGTTGAACAAGCTGTTATGGCATTGAAGATTAATAAGGCCCCCGTTGGTGATGGTTTAACCAGTGAATTATATAAATTCATTGTTCCATATATTTGGTGGAAGTTGGCAGCCGTTTTTTTGGCAATTCTTATGTCTGGAGCCCCCTCCTTGCGCATGACTTGTGGTATTCTGATTCATCTTTTTAAACAAAAAGGTGATAAAAGATGTATTCAGAATTGGAGACCGATTTCTCTTCTTAACACGGATTTCAAGATCTTAGCTAAAATTCTACATACTCGTCTTCTATTTGTTGCAACCCACCTTTTATCTCCAGTCCAAACTTGTTCTTTACCTGGCAGGAATATTTCGGACCATCTCCTTTATTAAGAGGAGCTTTTGAACATAGTTTTGGTCTAGAGCAGCTGGTTTGGTGTTTCTCTGGATCAAAAACAAGCTTTTGATTCTGTTAGTCATACCTTTTTGTGGGCTGTTTTGCGAAGATATGGTTTGCCTCTGCAATTCATACAATGGGTAAAATGTCTTTATAATACAGCAACGGTTACTCCTGTTATTAGGGGTTGGAAGGGACCTATGTTGTCTGTTACGCGGGGGGGTTCATCAGGGGTGCCCTCTCAGTCCTCTTTTATATGCCTTTTGTATAGATCCCTTGCTTAAACTCTTGAATACTTCAGCCTTTTTAAAACCGATTACTGTGGCTTCTACTCCTTTGCCATATAAGGTCTTAGCTTACGCTGACAATTTGTGCATTTTAGTTAAAGATGAAGTTTCTGTTCAGTATGCCCTTGATATTTGTTTCACATATAATTCTTATTCAGGTACTGGTTTGAATCTTGAGAAATATAAGGGTTTACAGCTTGGTTCTGTTGTTTCACCGAATTTGACAATTTCTGGTATTGATTTTTCAGCTGCCCATTTGACTATTTTGGGGATAATTTTTGGTCCCGGGGATATGTGTACTCTGAACTAGGACCCTTGTATTTCTCGAGGTAAACAGTTAATTGCAAATTGGAATCAGTGGAAATTTGGTAAAAGAAAACGTGTCTATTTGATTAATACTTTTCTTATTCCAATATTCCTGTATGTGAGTTATATTTTCCTTCCCCCTAGTCAATTGCTAGCTACTATTTATAGTATTTTTTTTCAAGCTGTTTGGGGGAGCCGGCTGAATCCGATAAAAAGGAATGTTCTGTATTTACCGGCTGATCAAGGGGGTTTGGGGATGGTTAATCTGATCTAATTTTTTTATTCTATTTTCTTTTATGCTAACTTTCATCCTTTTTTAATTTTTTCTGATAAACATTGGGTTTCCATGTTGGATTCAAATTGTGGTCAATGGTCAAGGCATTGGAGACAGGGGCATTTAGGGTTTTTTTATAGATCTTTGAATATCCCATCTTATATTAGAGACTCTTTTATATATATTAAGCGCTGGAAATTGACTAGCCCTCTTTTTTTATCAAAACATCGTAAAGGGCTTTATAATTGGGTTATACAGATGCATTTTACTGAAACAGAAACTTTCCTCCGTTGTCCTCTCCCTTACAGAACTACACTTTTAAGTTTATTAAACATCCCTAGAATCCCAGAGAAATTTCAAGATTTTCACTGCCTAAACTGCCATGATAGGATAAATATTAAGGCAAACCAAAAACATAAACAATTGACTGAGCGGGTGTGTGTCAGGCCTGGACGCTTGCAACAGTTAGAAACCACGGCCACCTTTTTTTGACCTGTGGGTATATTGTTCCCTTTTGGTCTTTTTTGGCTTCTATATGGAAGGCTCCATGGTTTAATTCTATTTCTATGGAGGCTTTGATGTGGGGTGACTATAGAGGAGCACAGGATTGGCATAGAGATACTTTGACTAAACTTCTGTTGGTCATTAAATGGCACATCTGGAATAGCAGATGTTTATTTTCTTCGCAACAAAAATTTGTTTCTCATGCTGACCTTCTTGGTAAAATTAATAAGGATTTGAAATTCCAATATGGAGAAGATTCAAAGGTTTTACTTTCTAAGACGTTACAGGCTGTGTGTGGAGAAACATGCCTTGGATAACAGATTCAGATGTTCCCATCACTTAAATGGGAGTTTTGGGGCCTAGTATTTTTTTGCTCTATATTTCTCTTGTGGCAACTAAATGTTTTTTTTTTCTTCTCCTTTTTATGATTGTGTTTTTTTCTTTTCTCACTTATTTTTTTTTCTCTGTTGGCTGTATTTGTATGCCTTGGGTTTGTAAATTTTGTATTCTTTATTTTGTTCTCACATTATTACTGCATTGTCATTTTGTATGATCTTTTTCTTCAATAAACTCCCCTACTCTTTTAGAGAAGTGCCATGGGATCTTTAACATCCACCTGAACTACCACCAGAACAGGCAGATGGGACTTTGGTTTAAAGTCTCATCCCAAAGACAGCACCTCAGGAGTGCAGCACCCCCCCATGCTGCACTACCATGTCAGTATTGGGATATTAATCCAAGTGCCTGGTGTGGGGATAGGACCCACAGCCTTCTGAGCTCCCGGACTCAGAGGTGAGTGTGCTACCTGCTGAACCACTGACACTGACAATGTTAGGTATCTACCTCTAAAGGTGGCTGACTTGTAAGCATAGAAATAGTTTCAGAAAATTCTGCAAAAGAACATTTGCCACACCTTGAGCACCTATAAGTTCAAAATCACTCATCCAAACGTCACGAGAATTGTATGTCTTTAGGGTCCCTTACAAAAGGTAATCATGCCACATTACAGATCTCTAGATGCAAACACTGCTGAGTTGTGACCAAATAAATCATTTTTAAAATGTTTACAAAATTCTGTAAAATTTCATGAAATTCGTGGCATTTCATGAAAATTCCACAAAAGCAGAATTTGCTAACTTCACCCAGCCCTAGTCCTGCCCTAGTCCTATCTCCTTTAGAACATGGAGATGCAGCCATTGCTGGCCCATTGACTTACCCAGTCATTGCAAGTAAGCCCTACAGTACCCTTTTCATCAATAGTGACATTGACACCCTCCCCCTTTGCCCTGATGGCCTCTTTTCCAGTACAGTGAACACTGAACAGAAATATTTTTGCAGGATGTCTGTCTTTCCATTATCCTCTTCCCACCCATCTTCCTTATTCAGTCTAATTATTCCCTCCTTAGTTCTGTTCTTCTTTCATATGTAACAAAAGAAGGTCTTGTCTCCATTCTTCATGCCCTGTATCGTCAGCTCTGCAGCAGCCTTAGCCTTCCTCACTGACCTGCTGGCCTCTTCCATCCTGTTTTGAAACTGTACCCTATCCTCCTCAGCTTGGCCGTTCTTCATTTTTTTAAATGACGTTTGATTTGCCATCACTGCTGCCCCTCCTCTCTTGAGACCCATAATTATTTCTTGCCCATCTTATTCTTCCTATTTCCCTGACACAGAGATTTGTGACTACTGCTATCCCATTTTTAATTACTTACCACATCTCTTTCTTCCCCTCTATAGCTCTTACCCTTTCTAGTTTCCCCTGTAACACCTCTCATCCTATCAAAATCAGCCCTCTTAAAATCCATGACTTTTGTTACTAATAATTTCTCTCATGCTTCAAGATTGATGTCAAACCATCTTGTCTGGTGGTCATTGGCTACTAGTGATTCTAGCACTATAACATCCCCTACTGTATACTTTCTCTGTTATTATGGACTAATTTGAGGATGGCTGCCTTCCTTTTAGGCTCCTACACCCTCTATACTAGGAATGTTGCTGAAAAAACTACCCTCTGTAGACTTCTTGCACTTGATGCTCCAATTCACCTCAGGATGTTAAAGTCCCCACTAGCAGCACCTCCTCGTGCCTTTCTTCACTTCTAATATTATCCTCCAGCTCTCTGCATGCTTCCTTCTTTTGAGATGGTGGCCTATATACCACCACAATCCTTATATTACTCCCACCTTCTGTCACTATCTGCACCCATATTGTCTCTGTGTACTCTCCTTTCCCCATATCCTTGATCTCCAAAGCTTTTATACTACTGCTTATATACAATGTTCCCCCTCCATCTCCCTTCCATCTCTGTCCCTCCTGAATACTGAGTGCCCTGGTATGGTCATGTCACAGTTGTGGTACTCGGTAGTCCACATCTCCGGGATAACCACCAGATCCAAGTGGGCTTCTGCCACTACTGCCTCCAGATCACTGATCTTGTTCACCAATCTTCTGGTGTTCATGCTCATAGACATCCAGCTTGCTTGCCTCCTCCCTTGGCCCTAACCCCTTCCCTTCTTTTCTCCCCTGACCTCTTCTACAGGGTTCTATGTGATAATGGTGATCACAGAATAACAATCACCATTAGGGCAACTGGACATTGCCAAAAATAAATTTTGGTGATGCACACTCAAGGCGAAAGAGAAGAGGGTGCCTGAGATTTGTGGTAGTTTCTTTAATACAGGGGGCTGTGCCCACAGCACCCCCTACTAAAACATTCTCAACTCCAGGGGGGTGCATGTCGGGGGTCCCAATACTTAAAAAAATAAAAAGTTGCTTGTCAGCAAAAAACACACTGCGTCATGCCAGACCCAAACCCTGTACACTGTACCTCCCAACTGACCACCCTCCCCCACCACACTAGTGGATCAGCTCAGCAGCTGCCTGCCACACCCCCTCCCACATACTTTCTCCCCTTTCTCTCCTCTCCACGTGTGTATACGTGTGTACATCTTGTTGCCCTACCACGTCCACCTAGGTAACCGGTCGCTACCCTACCAGGTAGCCCTGAACACAGGACTACAAAAGAACACCATGCTGCAGAGCAAGGGTGGGGTGCAGGTGAGGGCTGCATGCCCTAAAACATTTAAGCCAAAACAAAATTCACCAGCACTTCAGAGCCAGGAGGTTACTCAATCCTCCAGTGAAGCTACTTAAAAATTATACCACAATTCTGTTTTGCAGGTGAAAAAAATTACAGGTTTATTCCTTAGGTATTGCAAGAGGTCTTGAGTACAGACACAACAGTCAAAAAAAAAAAGGCAAAAAAAAAAACCTGCTGTGTCTGTTCTCAAGAGCTCTTGCAATACTTATGGAATGAACCTCTCATTTTTGCACCTGCAAACGGGACTGTGTATAATTTTTAAGTACCTTCACTGGAGGATTGAGAAACCTCCTGGCTCTGGAGTGCTGGTGAACTTTGTTTTGGTTGGCAACCCAAACACAGTCGCCATGACTGAGTCATCCTTTTAGAAAGCACTCAATTGTGGTCAATGTGTTCACTGGATACCCTTCTACAGCCTTGGCTCTGCATCACTCTTCCTCCATCCTTCCTGGATCCTGTGAAGCCCCTCTCCTGCAACATGTCCCATCTTCCCCCTGCCTCAACACTCATTATGCCCTATTATTCCTTCTGTATCATCTTGCACTAGGGGAGCCAAACCAACCTTCCCTCAGTTGAGAAGGAGTACCTTTCGACATCTCATCTGCCTCTCATTCTGCTAGTTTACAGGTGTCTAAATGCACACTTTAAACCTGCTCCCTAACATCCTGGTACCCTCCTCAGAGGGCTAAAAGCAACCCTCTTGAATGGCCTTCTACCCTTCGAAGACTGGCCCAGATCTCCCATGTACCCCATCCCTACTCCCTCCACCACTCCTTCAATTATGTCTTGAAGTGAGCAATCAGCCCTCCTTCACCCCTAACCCAAACTGGCAGGTCCTCAGAAAAAGTCAGTGAGGCTACTGCCTCCTTGAGCCTCCCACCAGCTTTCTAAACCTGTAGTTAACCTCCTTGGGGGTCTGCAATACAGGTCACTAATCCCCAGTTGGACAATGACATCAAGCTCATCCCCCTTCCCACTGCCACAGCAATTCTTTATACCCTGTTTGCATCATTCCCAGTTGAAGCCCCCAGAAGACACCTAACCCTCCTGTACCTCTTCTCCCTCTGCCCCACCACCTCTTTTAGCCCCCTTAAGATGGAGGCCCCATAATAGATACCTTTCTATCTCTTGCCTTCCCATTGGACTCTGACTGCATGTTAGGTGCCCTCTTAGGGACAGACCAAGTCATCTGACTGACTACAGGTTTCAGACATCTGCACAACAAGTATAAAACAGCACACAAAGCTCAGAGACAAAAAGTGTATTTAAAAAGATTTAATTTGTGCAAAAAGTATAAAGTGCATGTTAAGCAACTTATATGGCAGCAGAGCTAGTATTGATCTGACTACCCATCGTAATGTTTCACCTCACAATATGAGGCTTCAACAGGGGGTGGTAGAGGGCAGTCTTAGAGCTCCTTAGAAAGTAAATACTGTACAACCTCATGAAATCACATATCCCTTACAGAAATAATTATAAGAAATGTTTTCATGCTGCACACATAAAACTACCCATGTAATATGTATTCTGCAAGCATGATTTAAATGTTAAATTGGAACTGATTGCATGCATGTGGCATATGTGCAGCAGCCAAGTGTGGAAAGCATGCTTTTTATGTTAAATTGGAACAGACTGCATGCATGTGGCATGTGTGCAAAAAGCGAGTGTTCACTGATATCTGCACACATAAAAGTTAAGTGACTTGCTCAGGATCACACCATACACAAGTGGGGGCTGATGAGATTAAACCCCAGGTCTTCATGTCTCCAAGTCTCCTGGTTTGCAGTTCAGTGCTTTTAACCACTAAGCTATACTGTCTGCACACATATGGCTCACCTGTACTTCAATACAAATCTGCATACATCTGCACATATGCAGCATGCTTATAGCCACTGTTATACTTTTTAGTTTTCTTGTCCCCCCTCATCTCAGCTGCATAGCTGAAGTGTAGCACACATACAGTACCAATGGAAACACATGTGGTTCTTCCAACCCCCAATACACACAAAACTACTAAATTACTTCTGTCTGGCCTGTACTCCTGCTGTTTTCTATCCATAGTTTTGAATGCTTCCATGCAAACAGATTTTAAGGGGCAAACACAAAAGTAGCAATAACTCGATACCCACTCACCCACATATCCAGTCCCCCCCCCATGCACACACACTGTAGAGGGTGCAGCCAGGCTGTTATAGACAACCCACCAAGTATAGATATAAGTCGAGAGTCTATTACCTGAGTACTAGGGAGCCAGAGGCAGGAGTCTTGAAGAGATGATGTGTCCATGGGTCAGAGTACTGGGGCATACCCCCTTTGAAATGAATGGAGTTATTTGTTATTACTATTTTATACATTATGATGGTGAGTTGGAGAATAATTAAGGCCACTGTTTTACTAACAAGGCCTTTGTTAGTCGAGTGGTGGCCTTCATTAATCTCCAACTCTCCATCAATAATGTATAAAATAGTAATAAACAAATACTGTACCCCCATTCATTTCAATGGTGCATGCCCCTGCAGTCTCCCTTGCCCTGTGTCACAATGTGCCTGAAAGTGGGGATGTAGAGGTCAGTGTCACTGGGGGGCATAAACCTGACTATAGTGGAGCTCCAATAGTCTGTGCATACAATATCGCTCAACTGTCCCTGAATACAAGGGACAGCCCTAATTTTACCCCTGAAAACTGCTCTGCTTCTCATCCATCCCTCATGGAAAACATGCTGGTCACACAGAAGATGTCTTGTAAATTTAGACTTTATGGCAGGGCACCACTTCAGATTTCAGCAGTGGGCAGCCAACACACAGTGGAGGCCAGGTGCTAGTTAGGCCCTAGATGGCAAGCTCAAGAATCTCTGGAATGGCTCTAAAAGGTCAAATATATTTGTTGTGACTGAAAAGTGATGTGCAAATCAGGAAAAATTCAAATATGTAAGATTCATCTGTCTATAACCCGTAACAGTGCATCAGATTTAGGCTTAAACCCACCCAGTTACTAACCATTTTTTTCCTGGCTGAAGTTCTGACTTCCCCCCAAAAAACTTTGTCCTGATGTCTATCCCCAACTCTATTTCATTCAATACCCATCCAATATGGGTCATGAAGCCACCCAACGGCACAGAAACATGAAAAAGACATCAATATTTCAGTCTTTCCTCCTTCCCCAATCCCCCTGTAAAAAACAATAATTTACTTTTACTTAACTGGCCATCTGGCCAGAACCTGTGGCCTAGCCTAGTGTGCCACCAGCCCAGTTTTCAATCTGCTCCTCCTTCATCCTTCTGCCAGAAGCTGGATGCTATAACCAACCATCCCAGGCCCCTAACATGGTTTGCGACCAAGTCACCTCACCAAACAAACCCACCCAACCTGTGTTGCTTGTTTCTTGCTTGGCTGCTGTTGTACTGCACTAATCAAGACCTACAAAGGCTGCCTATGCCATTGTCACTGTTGCTGCTGCTAGACCAAGCTTGATGCTGAAGGGGGCCTGTGTTGTTTTTTGTTTTTATTTTGTGAGGTGAGCCTAGTAGAGTAAGTAGGTAGCCTAATCTCAAGTTAGCTTCTAGCTCCCCCTCTGCCCCTTCTGCCACCAGGGGAGATGGAGACTCACTAAGAGTAGACCAACAAAAATATGCTGCCACAATGCTGCTATACCGACTCTTCCATGCTGTAGTGTGCAGCTTGTCTACTCTGTGGTGGGAAACACAGTGTCACACTCACATGACTCATGTGCTCTTGCTTGGCTGGAGCTCCTCTACATCACATGTGATGGTGCTGCCACTAATAGGTCGAGAGAGTGGACAACACAATACAGACATAGTCAAGTCAGGAGTGCACCTGCAGTGTGAGTGCACACAGGCCAGGGATACACTTTTTTGTGCAAAAGATTGAATGCAAATTTATTGTCATTATTGCCACACTATAAGAACAACCTAGGCACAAATGCAGAGGGGTGGCATCTGCCCCCTCTGCCCTACCTACTGTAACTGGCACCCTTGCTTTATGGTAGAAACTCCTTCTCAGGTGCTAATATTGGTAGAAGTAAATACAATGGTTTCCATCATGTTTTGAGGTACTGTATTTCCCTGTTTCATGATATGTCCTGATCATCATGAGGGGTAGTGTCCTTCATCATCCCTCATTTTGAGTGTTCATGTCCCTCATTTTAGTGACAAAATGCGAGGTATGGTGCATACTTCTAAGACCCTACTCAGCAAAAAGAGTGCTGAGCTTGGCCATAGTGTATATGCTCCTTACAGAATGGCAAAGGGAAAGTAAGTGAGCCAAAACAGTCATGGAGAAACACATTTGTAGCATTAAATATGCATTAGGGGATTTGCATGGCCGAAAACAAAATGGTCAGGCTTTACAACACAGAGGCCCCTCTTTGCACATCTGGACTGGGTGATGTTGGCTGACTATATCTTAGGCATTTAATGCAGTAAGTAAACAATACTTTACAAATGAATAGCAATTTAATGATAAAAATCAAAATCCATTAAAGAACTTGCAAAAGGATCAGAATTAATTAGTTTACCTAACTTTAATGGGAAATCAATGAAAATGTATTTTAATGGCTCTACTTGCTTCCAGTGATGTAGAAATAGAAATTGATTAATTTTTTTAGATGAGATTTGCACCAGCTTAGTTGCTGCACACATGGCAAGTGTGCAACACGTGAACCTGATGCGATTTTTAAATGATGTTCACACCAGCCTAACTGCTGCACTCATGTCAAGTGTACAACACATGAAGCTGATGTGATTTTTTAGATGTTCACATCAGCTTGCCTGCTGCACACATGCCAAGCTTGCAGCATGGGAAACTGATTTACTTTTTAGACCTGGTTCACTTAGGTTCACTTTGTGTATGTGAACCATATGCAAACATTGCACAATTAAGCATGGGGCATGCATTCTGCATTCTGCATGTAAGCAGCACATTTATATTTCTATAAGGGATAATCACTTAATTTTAAACTGGATAATTAACTTCATTATATTAGCCACATTCAGCAAATACTCATTAGTGCAGAACTTCGCCTAGTAAAGTGAGTAGTGAATTAAAAACAAACTAAGAGATGCAGTTAAGCTGGCAGATGTTCAAAGAACATATAAAGTACATATTTGGGGTACAAATAAGTTGTTTGCATTAACATTTTTAAATTCCAATAACATACTAAAAGTGGTGCACATCTCTTATAGTTGTTCTCTATTTTTTATTTGAAATTTTGATTACTGGGTAGGATTAGGAACAACTGGACCTAGCTTCCTGTTTCAGGCTTGACCCAGGCCAAAAATTGGCATGCATGAATACCGAAACATGCACGGAAACACAAGAAAGAAAAAATAAAACAGTAAAACAATTATAAACAATAAGCAGATATACATGATTACAAAACTGTCTGTACAGTGCAAGCCACTTATAGCGTCCCCTGATATCATGGACAATCGGTTTTCCCCGGATGAAGGTGGTGTGCTAAAACCAGAATGTATAACATGCAATGTTACTGGCACCATCTGAAGTGGACATTAAGGGCCATATGCAATGGACAGGATTAGAAACAGAACAGTAAAAAACAGCCCATCAGTGAGGTGCTAATTGGTTAAATGGTCACTGCAAACACCTGTATAGTGCAAGTTAAAATGATCATATCCTGCCTAGCACCTCATTCATGCATTCTGGCAAGCTGTGAGCTGATCTCTGGTGTTTTTTGAACCATGGCTACAAAATGAGCAGCACTCACTCTGTCACAGAAAGTGGAGATCTTGAAACAGATTGATGAACTGCTGTGTATGAGCATACACCATCTTGCTGCTCAGCTTTCGTACAAAAGATGGAACTGACAGAGCCCAAATCAGAAATTACAACACCTGATGGCATGACAGAAGATGAATTTGTGAATCTATGTCATCTCAGAGACTTAGACCCTGAACCTGATATAGAAGATGATGTGGCACAGGTTATTCAAGCACTCCACCCCATTATGAAAGAAACTGAAGACACAGGGCAAACCCAGGACTCAGAAGCTGCTGATTATATCGCAGAGCCCAACGTTTTATGTTCTGATGTGCAAGAAGCATTGCTGACTCTCCAAAGTGCCATGAAACAAAGAGAAGAAATCACACCAGTGCCACAGAGAAAGCAAATAAAGATCACTACGTTTTTAAAAAGTGAAATGGAAAGCACTGAGCCATAGTACAGGAAAACATAGCAGCACACAGCACTGTCTTTTAATCTTTTAATGTTGTTTAAATAAAAGCTGTTTTAAGTTGCAAAAAGCACCTAAAGCACTAAAGAACACAAAAGCAAAAGCAATAACATACAACCCCTCTCCCCACCGCAGTTGCCAGCTGCTAGCTGTATCACAGTACAGCCCACAGAAACAGAAAACAGCTCCTGTTGCCTATCACAGACTCTGCTTAAAATGGACGAAAAGCTGTTGCACAAATGAATCTGTTTTAAATGGCTTTCACTGTACTATCAAATGTTGATGCAGTTGTTTCTCAAACATCTCATAAAAGCATGACTTACTAAATGAGTTTGGCAACTTATTCCAATAAGTAGAAGCAGTCCTCGAAAATGCATGAGATTCCATCATAGTTTTACAGAAGCGAGTTTGAAAAGATATAGTATATGATCAATGTAAATTGCTATCAGCATAATTTAAAAACCAAATCAGCAAAGGCGTAAGTTTCAGATGAAATAATTGTTTTATAAACACTGCAACCAAAACAAAAAATATTTCATTTGGGCCACTGGGGATAATCAGTCTAAATCAGCATACAGAGTACAATGATGGGTAAGAGCTGGACCAAGAAGAACAAAATGAAACATATTGTTAGTCTTTGCAAAAAATATATTAATACACCTGTTAGGGTTCAAGATAGTGCTACAAAAGTAGGGAAATGTGGTGTTAGAGTTTCAAACCCTAACTCCCTACCCCCACCCCAAGCAACAAAAGAAAAAACATTAAGATTTTGGATCTCCAGAGTCTTGGTGAATCAGTGGTGCTTTCTTCACTGGGATTGTGAACCCTGATGTTTACCCTTTCCCCAAGCCTGTAGCACATCTCCAAGCCAGTGCCTCACAGTGATACAGTCTTCAAAGATAGAGAAGTGTGTCTCACCAGATGCTGCCAAAAGAATCTCTTGTAGCTTTCTTCACACAGCTCCCTGTGGGTTCTGTGTGAAGAAAGAGATCACATCTTAACCTTTTTTGCTTAGGGCAGGGGGTGGGCACTAGGATTAACAACCTCAAGGAAGACCTCACCACTGATTCTCCAAGTCTCTGGAGTCCCCAAACCATAATTTATTTCTCTTTTGCTCCTGGGGGTGGGATGGGAAGTTACTTTGGAAACCCCAGTGCCACGTTTCCCTACTTTTGTGGCATTAACTTGAATGCTAACTGATGCATTAATTCAGTTACTTGCAAAGAATGTCCTTCCTTTTTGAGAAGGTGGAATTATCTTCATTCATGCTGGTCCTCCCGGGACCTGCTTGAACAAATGCAAAAGCCTAGGGCCCTCTGGACCCTGTTGCACCAAGGGAAGTGTCCATCTGCCTACAGAAGTGCAAGGCCATTCTGGGCCCTGCTCTTCCATATGTCAGTGGATATCAAGAATTTGTTGGAGTATCTGGCAGTTGCAGAGGGCCCTACACTTCCATGTGGCTACAGATACAGATACAAAGGGCAAAGAATCCATCTGTCTGCTGATATCCAGGACCCTCTTGCAGCCATCAGTACAGAGGCGCAGGGCCCTATGCCAACAGAAGATTTCTCTTCACTATATGATACTTGAGCCTGGGCAGGTAACCCTGCACCTCCCCTTTCCAGGCTCTTCCCAGGCTGTGAGGTGGTGACACATGACAGTGCCATCCTCCTGCTTCAGACCATCTAACTAGCTCACTGAGCTCTTCACCACCTTCAGCTCCCCAGCATGGGATCACAAAGTACTACCTGCTGGGGTAAAGGCAGGCACTACACACAACATATCTTAATATTTTTTATTTTTACCCCAATTTCAGATAGTAGTTTTATGACTCCCCCTTATGAAGAGGACACATGGCATTTATAGAATACTGGCTGAAGCATCATTTTGTGCTACAAGTGTGAAAACATGTTTTGGCCAGGATTTGAAAAACAACATCTGTCATGTTTATGTGCTGATTTGAAAAAATGGCTATGCTGAAAGTTTGGAGTCAAAATATTGAACATTAGTGAAGCTGTGAGTGAACATTGAAATATTCCAATGTTCACTCATAATTTATTAATTTTACCATAGTTTTCAACTAAATTTTTAATAGTCTTCTGACCCCACCTCAAGAATAACGTAGGTGAAAATTTTCAAATCCTGGCTGAAACATGATTCCATGGAGCAACTGCAAAATCACCTTTCAGCATGGATTTGAAAAGTTTCACTTGTGTTGTTCATGAGAAGGGTCCAAAAAGGCCACGTTGAATGTTTGGTGAAAAAAAAATTGAAAATCACCAACGTTATGAGTGAACATTGACATATTTCAATGTTCACTCATAACTAGGCCATTTTACTATATGTTTACACCAACTTTTCAACATAGCCTTCTTATGAGCCCCACTTATGAACCTTCTAGGTGAAAATTTTCAAATCCCTCCCAAAAGGAGATTTCATGTAACAATAATGAAATCCCCCTTTGGGACACATTTGAAAGTTTTCTCCTACCAGATTCATGAGGTGAGGTCCCAGAAAAGACATTTTAAAATTTGTTGAAAAAATATTGAAAAATGACAAAGTTATGAATGTGAGTTCAAACCCCATTGAAATCCATTACACTGGACTTAATTTCTCAAATCGCAGCCACTGGTTCCAGCAGCAAGACATAACTTCAGTCAGAGAGTGGATCTACATCATGGGATATGTTCAGCTAAGGGTGAGTGGGTGTGTGTGGGGAATATAGGGTCACATATTTTCATGGTCAGGTTTTTTTTTCACTTAATCTTTTTATTGAAGTTTATAATAACAAGAAAGAAGATAATAATGCAGACATAAGATTACATCTCCACGTGAAACTGCATTAGTCACATTGACTACAATAATAAGCGAACAGATTTATAAATTGGGTGCATAGTCTAAAGAGTTCTAGAACATTTAACAATATCTATATAAGCACCGTAGTTAGTAAATAATGTGCTACTAATAATAATTCAGTATATCATTATAATAGAGGAGAATGTAAAAAGGAAGGTTGTGTTAAAAGGAAAGTAAAAACATCAAGAATAAGTAGTAAGGTAATAGGAAAGGAAAAAAGGAAAAAGAAGAGAAAAACAAGAGACATCAGAGAGGTAGGACAAATATAATTGATGTATATAAAGGATTAGTATAACTGTCCATATAGCATTATATTAAGGTCTAAGAACTAACATAAGTGTTGATAAATCTGTGATAATCCCACCAACAACTATTATATATAAAAAGTCGGTCAGAAATGACATAAGTTAATCGGTCCAGTGAAGCATAGTGAGAGAGAAATTTTGGAAAATGTCTGAAAGAGTTGGGATAATAGCAGATTTCCAGTTCATAAGGATAAGATGCTTAACCAAAAGGAAAAGTATATTCAGCCATCTAAAATGGGCTTGCTATAGAGTAACATAGTTAAAGGGGGAGATACTAGGATTGAAAGGGATTTGTTGTCGGATAATTTGTGAGGCAAATTGAAGGACTTTATGCTGAATCTTATTAATAGGCCTGCACGACTATAAAATATGAAATAAATTGCCAAAGGTCAGGTTTGAACTTGAATTATGGGCCTGCTGCATTATTTCTGCTGAAAAGCCAGCCTGTTGTTTCTGTATGTTTAAATGGCTGCATAATTTTTCAATGCTTGTGTAAGATTCAGTGCATCTGGAACTTTGTTTAGGAACAGATGAAATAAGTGGTGCTGAATATACCTAAATAACTACGTCATAAGTAATATCAATCTTGCTCAGTGGAGGTTTATCAAACAATAGTGCACCTTAGCATTTCTTGTTAAAGAACCAATGCGTGTTAAAGTGCAATGAATGAGGGCAGAGTTCAAATCCCATTTTGTAGACTTAGGCAAACACATGTTTATCAAATGTTCCTAGCTGAAATATAAGCAAAATTCAGCTTAGCCGCCTTAATGCCTGATGATGTAAGATGAAAACAGTTTGCTCTGTAAATGTACTCTATAAAATATGGTGATTTCTCAAGAGAAATTGTGGTATTGCTTAGCATCCAACAATGCATCAAGAATTATGGTATTCTGAACATCTCATAGCATCAAGAGATGTGGTATTTCTCAACATCTCATGCAGTCATCATGTCATCTGTAAGCAATGAACTGTTTCTGCTGCAACTCAGCCTCAGGACAGACAAAAACATTCAGAATCCTGTGCCATTTACCATGCCTCAAAATCATGATACAACAAGTCATTCAGGAACAAGACTCCCACCAGCTCCAAACATCTACACCAAACTGGACCACTGAGGTAGACAATGCCAGCAAGCTAGTAAGCATCACTTCACCCCCACACACAAACCAGTAAAAAGAAGTCCGTGACATCATTCAAGCTGGGGTGGGACAAGGCTAAAGCACGATCAAAAGCAACAGGACTAGAAGGAGGCATTAGAAAAAAGGGAAATTAGGTCCTGGGATCTGAGAAGGTCAAAGGAACACATCGGCAGACTGGTTGAACCCTTGGTCTCCTTCCGCCATCTTTTTTTCTATGTTTCTAAGAATAATTTGTCAATGTCTGTAAGTTCATTGCCAAATGAACTCCCTAGTGAATGTCTCATCTTTGGCACAAGACTAAATGGGCTGGGGGTGAGATTTTACCTCAGGGCCTGCAGGTTCATTGAGTGGCTAATGTGTGTTCATGTTGCTAAGAACAATATAAACTGTCATCATCTGGACTGGTTATATGCCAAGCTGAAATTGGGGACTTTTGACTGAGGTTATCAGCTAAAAAAGAACTGTTTCTAGCACCCCCTGGAGGAATGCCAAAACACTATGAGCAATATTATGTTCTTTAAACAAGTGTGCACTGGAACAAATGTATTTGAAAGAGACTATTACTTAATTACTTGCTAATTGCTTATATGTCATCTTTTTTCTTGTCAAGTCTGTTGTTTAGAATAAACCCATTAAATGGTACATTAGGGGTTTCTTGTCATTTGCTTGTCCTGTAAAACTCATTGCACTGTGGGATTTATGTGATGTCCACTACACTGGAACTAAGATTTTCTCTTGGGCCTAATATGAAGTAAATCAGGTTGCCTTCCACACATACAGCTTCCAAGTTTGGGTTTGGGTAACTAAAACTGGGTTATAACACTCACAGGGATGTGGAGTGGTGGGTTCTGAGTGGGAGGGTAAGGGTGAGGTAGGTGAGGGTGTGGGAAGTCAGAACAGTGAGGGACCATTTTCTTCTTTGCAGGTTTATTTAGATAAAAAAAGAAAAAAGATCAATAAGGGACAGTTTTCTTTATTTACAGGGGGACCTAAACAGTAGCTAACACTGGGGACTGGGGACTGGGGACTGGGCACCCCAGTGTAGGAATAATCTTTCATGACACCAGGTGTGGGCACCCCTGTGATGCCACATGTTTGGGGATTTGGTGACCTGGTTGGGGGGGTATAAAGAAGCAGTACTGGGGGTGGGTACCCTGGTCCGCGATATGTAATTTAAAAATAGTTATTGGGAATGGGGCAGGTGATCAAGAGGGGAGGGACACAAAGAAGTGGTTCCAGGGTGGGCATCTCAGTATGCTTAACAGGGCTTTACTACCTGACCAGCTCCACTCTGACTAGGTGCTCAGTGGTGAAAAAGAGAACAGAGGTTCTTTTCTTTAACACTACTTCCCACCTGAGCTTTGCTTCACTTTCCCATCTGGCTCCACTTTCACCAGGAGCTTGTTTGGAACTCAGTGCAGACAATTAAAAACTTAAAAAAATAGACAGACAGATGGATAGACAGATGCAGAGAGAATGAGAGAGAAACTGGCATGGAGATCAAGCTATCCATCGAGAGAGAGAGAGAGAGACAGACACATAGTTCTCGAAGAGGTGGTAGAAAAGGTAAATGCTAAAAGGGTTGCATTCAGAAGATACAAGGAGAAGCAGAGAGAGGAGAAGGATAAGGAGGTGTATCAGGAAGCAGAGGAAAGCAGTAAGGAGCACAAGGGTATAAAATGAAGAGAGAATAGTGCAGGTGGTAACAAAAGGGGACAAAACATTTTTTCAGGTCTGTAAGTGAAAAGAGGAAGGGGGCAACTGTACAGAGGGGGATCAGGAAAAGTCAGACATCTTGAACAAATACTTCTGTTTAGTGTTCACAGAGGAAGGGGGAAGGGGAGGGACCTCAAAAAAGTAACAGGAGCCTTGAAGGGGGGAGGGGGACACTAGTCCTTTTTTGGAGGAGAAAGTCCTGAAAAGACTCACTAACCTGAAAGTGGGCAAAGCAATGAGGCCAGCTGGGGTGCATCCAAGGTTGTTGAGGGAGTTCAAAGAGGTACTGGCTGCACCTCTTGGAGTCCTATTTAACAGATCACTGGAAACCAGAGTGGTTCCAGAGGACTGGAGGAGGGCAGATGTAGTCCCACTTCACAAAAGTGGTAGCAGGGAGGAGACTAGGAATTACAGTCCAGTCAGCCTGATATCAATGGTAAGAAAGTTAATGGAGTCACTGCTGAAAGAAAGTATTATGGGGTATCATGAATCCAATGGGTTGCAAGACATGAGTCAGCTTGGGTTCATGGGTGGACGTTATGTCAAACAAATCTGATAAGATTTCTTTGACTGGGGTGAATGAGGAATTAGATCAGAGTGGAGCAGTGGACATGGCCTACCCAGATTTGTGTGGGTATCTCCTGTTTGTGCATTTCACTTCCAGGCTGGCTGCCTGTTTAACCCACACCAGCTTGCACCAGAGTTTCATGGTCTATCTACTGGAGTTTGTTCACATCAGCCTGATATCAGTAGTGGGAAATTTAATGAAAATACTGCTGAAGGAAAGGACTGTGGAATATCTTGAATCCAATGGGTTGCAAGACCCAAGGCAACATGGATTCACAGGGGGAGGTCATGTCAAATAAATTAATATGATTTCTTTGACTGGGTGACCAAGGAATTAGATCAGGGTGGAACGGTGGATGTGGCCTGCCTAGATTTCAGTAAGACTTTTGATACCGTTCCACATAGGAGACTAGTAAGCAAGCTGAGTAGCTTAGGAGTGGGACAAAATATGGTAAACTGGGTAAGAAATTAGTTACAGGATAGGCAGCAGAGGGTGGTGATAAATAGATTTCACTCCAAGGAAGGGACAGTGACCAGTGGGGTATATCAGGGATCAGTGCTGTGGCAAGCCCTTTCTAATGTCTTTTTAAGTTACATTACAGAGGAGCTGGAAGGGAATGTCTGCTTCTTTGCAGGTGACACCAAAATCTGCAACAGGGTAGACACTCCGGGGGGCTGAAAAGGATGAGTAGAGACCTAAAAAATACAAGGAATGTTCAAGAGTGTGGCAGCTGGGTTTCAGTATGAAAAAGTGCAAAATAATGCACTTATAGAATAGAAACCCAGGGGTGGAATATGAAATGGGCAGAGTAGTATTGATGAGAACCAAACAGGAAAGAGAGCTAGGGGTAATCATATTAGATGACTTAAAGGTGGCCAAGCAGTGTGACAAGGCAGTTGGTAGAGCTTGTGGGATGCTGGGGTATTTAGGAAGGAGTACCACCAACAGAAAGAGGGTGCTGATGTCCCTGTATAGACTACTGATAAGACCCCACAATGAGTACTGTGTCCAGTTCTGGAGACCTCATCTCTAGAAGGACATAGAGTGGAGGGCTGGAAGTGGTCTGGAGGAAGGCAATTGAAATGGTGCAGTGTCTGCATCAACAACCTCCACTTGCATACTGTGTGACTAAGAGCAAGTCACTTAACCACCCAGTGCTCCCAGGTCACCCCTGAAAACAGGCACTTGTGCCTAGTGGGCCTTACCCGGTTACCAAAGACTAAAATATATATAAAAAAAAACCAACCTCTAAAAATAGAGACTAAAGGATGTCAATATGTACACCCCAGAGGTCAGGAGAGGGGGGATATGATATAGACCTTTACCTCACATGGGTAAATAAGGTACAGGAGGGAAGTATTTTTCAGATAAAAAGAGTTCAGGAACAAGGGGACATGATATGAAGCTGGAGGGGGTAGATTCAGGAGAGATGTGAGCAAACAAAAATTTTTATTTCTAAAGCTCCCATTCCCGTGGGCTCTGAGCACTGTATAATATCCGTGCAGGACCAGAGTTATATAGCAGGACCTGGGTTGGCCCGTGAACAATCTGGCTGCAGCATTCTGCACCTGCTGCAGATGATGTAGAGTCCATCCATTCAACCCAAGGTAGAGGGTGTTGCAATAATCGAATATGGATGTTACAAAAGCATGTACTATTGAGGGCAGGTCACTAGGTCAGACAATCAGTTTAATCCAGGTGATATTCCTGAGATGGTAGAACCATTTTGGACAACAGATGACACCTGAGCCTCCAGTGTCAATTAGTTGTCCAGAATAACACCCAACTTCTTCACCTTTTCTGAAACACCTAGAGAAGAAGAATTTTTTACTAGTCCAGTCTCCTCTCCCTCCACCTCAGTTCCTAGCAGGGAGCCATGCTCAGTCATCAGTACTTCCATCTTATCTGGATTGAGCTTCAACCAGTTGAAGGACATCCAGTCCTTATTCTTGGCCAGACAAGAATTCTGAACTGAGACCACACCCTGTGTCCCTGGTGTAAATGACATATACAGTTGTGTTCATTTGCATAGCAGTGAAAATCCACCCTATAATGTCTAATGGTATCCCCAGAGGTAGCATGTACACCATGAATAACATTGGAGATAGAATCAAACCCTAGGGAACTCTGTAGAACAGGGGCATCAGGCAGGAGGAATAATTTCCCATCACCAGCCTTTGCATCCTACCAGTGAGAAAGGACTCAGGCCAGTTGACAACAGATGATCCAGCAAAACCCCATGATCCACAATGTCAGACACTAAGAAGATCGGCCCGGTGGTGCTAAGGGTTGAGACACTAGATGCCATATCTCACACCATGCCGGCGACCTGTGTTTGGGAGTGAGCGTGGGTCACCGGGGGTCAGCTGGGTTGGAGAAGGATGGAGCATCCTTGGACAGCTCTCCTTCTTCAGGGTGGGGGATCTCCCAGTAGTTGGTGTTTGCCTGGCCCCTAGCAGCAGCTGGGGGCTGGCACACTGATGCTGTGCCTACAAGGGGGGTGGCAGAGGAACAGCTGTCGGATATGCTGTGGGTGGACACATGTGCAGTATGTTCCCCAATCGCATTGCATGCTCCACTGCCAAGGAGAGAGAAAAAGTGGAAAAAGAAGGCATCCTGGTTGAGTGGCTTGATGGCCATCCAATGGAACACCAGCTCTGGGGGCATCACCTGAAACTGGATCGGGACAGGGTGGGTGAGTTGGGAGCTCCCCACCACCCTGCTGTGAGGATAAGCCACAGGGGGAGAAGGTGAGGACCCTAAGGGAGTGAGGTGCAGACAGATGGTGGCCGGAGTCCCAAGGGGATGCCAGATAATGGGAGCAAACCAGTTTAGACAGGAGAAAAAGAAAGTTAAAAAAAACACCAAGGAGAGATCAAGTAGAATGAGAATTGACCATTCACCTCTAAATCTCACACTGAGGAGAACATTCTGCACCCTGACTAATGCTGTCTCTGTACTGTACCTGGACAGGAAACCAGACTGGAGTGGCTCATAGATGTCAAAGGCAGTGGCATGTTCCTCGAGCTGAATGGTCACTACTTTCTCAATAATCTTCCCCAAAAAGGGGAGGTTAGAGACAAGTCTATAACTTGTGAGATAATCTGGGTCAAAAGATGGATTCTACAATAAGAGGTTCACCAATGCCTTTTTAAGAGCTCTGGGAAATATCCACTTTAAACAAGAGCACTGGATTATGTCAACAAATAGTGGACCCAGGGACTCCACACATCCCATTAGTGACATGTTGGGCCTGGGTGCAGTTCACAATTTGTAGGTCGCAGCTTTGAGATTATCTCCCTAACCACTTCCACCCCCACAAAGCTAAATTCATACCATACATAAGGATTGTTTCTATTGACCCCAGATCCAACACTGCATGCCCAATGAGACCCCCGCCGGGAAGATACCTGCCCTGATAGAAGACACCTTGTCTGCAAAGAACAGTGAAAACTCATTGGATTCAGCAGCAGGAAATGCTCTCACCAGCTGGAGACAGGAAGGATGGATAAGCCTGTCTACTATCCGAAAGAGCTGAGCTGATTTGTTCTTGGCCGAAGTATTCTCCCTGGACAGGAACTCTGCCTTGTTATGGTAGAGTGCCCTTTGATACGCAGTATAATAAGTTTTCAAAGCCAATCTGTCTCCATCAGTATGGGACCTCTGCCAGTGATGCTCCAACCTCTGAACCATGGTCTTCAGCTACATGAGTTCTCCAGCAAACCAGGAGGACATCAAATGTGAAGGCCTGGCTTATACCCAGACTGGTGCTACAGAATCAAGAGTCATGGTAACAGCCCTATTATAGGCTGCCACCACCTCACTTGGTCCCAGTTCATGAGCATCCAGCACACTCAATAGATACAGCTCTGCCAAAATTCCTTCTGAGGTCACCCCCTTTAAAGGGCTAAAACAGACCATCTCCACAGTGGGAGGACTCTAAGTGGGGGCCCCAAACAAGAACTTCACTGTGCAATGATTCAACCAAATGACTAGATCAGTCTCAAGGTTATTGATCTCGACTCCCAGTGACAATACCAAGTCCAAGATGTAGCCATGAGTATGAGTCACAGAATTATAGACTTATGACAGGTCCAGTGATTCCATAATCTGGAGAAAGTCAGAACCAAATTGTGAGAGTTTGTCATCAACCCAGACGTTGCAGTCACCCAGAATTAACCATCTGGGTGACTACAACTCCCAGCTGGCAACAACAAAAATACCTCTCATGCCCAGTGGGCTGGTAGCCAAGGAGGACCCTGCAGCCTACACCAGGGCCACCTCAAATGACCACACATTCAAATGAGTGAGGAAGTACTTCTTCACAGAAAGTGTGGTGGATTCCTGGAACAGCCTTCCAGCAGAGGTGGGGGGTTAAACATATGTGGGATAGGCATAAGGGTATCTTAATGAAAAGGAAAAGGGGGTGGAGAAAGAGTAAGAGATTAATTAATATCTGTGGAGATACAGAAGGTAGGAAAAAATGGGCAGACTGTGGTGATACAGAAGGTAGGGAAAAATGGGCAGACTGGGTGGGCCAAGTAGTCCTAATCTGCTGTCAGATTCTGTGTTTCTATGATCACTGGCTCAGTGCTGGCACCCAAGCCAGCAGCATCATCACTCCATCTATGGCTGCAGAAATCAACAATGTTCTGCTTTTCTCATACTGAGAATGTGGGTGAATGGTTTCTATCAGTAAACTGGGCACCCAAGATTTTTGGGTGCCCAGAAATAATATTTCCAGGCATATTTTCAAATAACTAGCACCATAATCTAGCTCCATGGGTCCTGTTTACCTAGGTTTAGGTGTTTTTTCATGTTTTTTAGGTAAAAAAAAATGATTGCAGCTGTCACAAATGGTAATTTTTCTCATGACAAGTAAATAATTTCTCATGACAAGTACGTCATGAAAAATAAACCCTCATGATTGGTATTTTTTTTTAATGTTCATATCAGAAGGTTTTCCAAAAAACAAACTAAATCATTGTAACACTGGAACTGTTTCATATTTTTTCAGAAAACCTTTGAAAAGCATTACTTCCACATAGTCCACTCCTGCCCTGAAAGTTTCATAAAAAAAATTCTGTACTATATAGGCTGTGTGTAAGAGCAAACAAATCCATGTTAAGTATAGGTAAAAAACTTCACTTTTCCAAAAATTAGCATTCCCGAGCTCAGAAACTGCAAAAGATGCTGAAACTTGTCACGTCTAGAGACTTTGCCATCCTGACTATGCATGCACACTTTTAGGCTATTCCATCAAACAGCGCCAAAGTTATTAAGGTACAAAGATTGTGCATAACATTGAGCATGCCCTTTACCCTACTACTGCACCCCTATAATACACAACTTTTAGATACTGTAGCTCTTCATGTTCAGATCCCAAAATAATGTGAGACATAATCAAAGCTAGGTAATCATAATCCGATGACAATAGATTCATGTGTTTCAGAGGAAAAGAAATTTTTCTATTTGTAAATTACACACAATTTTTGATTCATATTTCTGCAAACTGACTGATTGTGGCTAGAGGAAGACAATGAAGAAGCTAAAAAAATCCAGCTATTTAATCTGTTGCACTTGTTCTGATATTTTCCACAGTGTTTTAGACCCAAAAAGCATGTTTTCTGTCTTTTTCACATTAAGGACCAAAGAATTCTGACAAACTAGTTAAATACAGCAAGAAAATTATTAGCTTAATGACAAGAAATTCCATCAATATCCTTCAGCCTACAGTAGGTTGATAAAACATTCACATAAAAGAGTGTATCGCCATTTGTGCTGGTGGTGGGAATAGAATTAAGAAAGAGCACAAACATGAGGGGTCCAAGGATGGACCTCTGAAGTACTCCTCTATCAACCACCTGAGATTGAGAAAAAGAAGATCCAACTCCCACAAACTGTGAGTGCCCTGATAAATTTGTAGCCAAGGAGTGACTTCTTAGAAAAAGCCAAAGAGTTTCCATTTTTCAGAGTAATTTATGATTAATAAGGTCAAATGCCTTGCTCGTTCCACAAGCATAGCCCCCATTAAAAGATCAGCTTCCATACCATGGAGGGCTAAGTCCATGAACCTGATCAAGGCAGTTCCTGTCTCATGACCCTTACTGATCCCATGCTGTTGAGGATACAAAAGCTAAAGTTCTTCCAAATAGGAACTAAGTTAACTAGAGACAATCTTCTGTAAAATTTTTCTTATTGGATTTAGGATATATGTATATATATGATTAAAATAATTTAATGCTGGCCCAGTGGCATAGAGGGTTTAGGCACCCTGGCCTTACCTCGACCCACGCCGGCGACCTGGGTTCGGGAATGGACTCAGGTCACTGGGGGTCAGAAGGGGGAGGATAGGATTGAGCATCAATGGACTGCTCTCCTCTCCTATCCTGGGGTGCAATTGGGGATGGCCTCGCTCGGTAGTGGCCCCCAGTGGAGACTGGAGGCACTACACAAGCGGCACGATGGAGGAACTAGAAAACTGGAAACTGCTCCAAAAACTAGCCAGATGATGGCTGCTGGCCCTGGGCACCTCTGAAGACTCCCCAGAAGCTACAAAATGCCTCAGTAGCATGCAGAACTGAAAAATGAATAGTGTGCTGGTCTCCTCCTCCCGGTGCCTTCCCCCTTGGAGGAGGGGGACCCACCCTGTGAAGGGTTACACCAGGCTACCCCATAGAAGGCTGCAGATCTGAGGTAGGTGGCCAAGGGGGAGATAGAAGGGGGAATGTCTGTGGGTCATGGCGGCCCAAAGGAGAGGTAGCTCCAGAGCACGTAGGGGAGCATAAATAGATGACTAAAAAAATAATAATTTAATGAAGAGGCATGGGGTATTTTCAAAACCAGCACCACGTACGCACACTTCAAACAGATGGAAATTCCTGTGTCTTAAAACAAAAATCGGAAATAGTATTCAACAGGTAAAAAATGTGAGATCCAACAATGTTCAACAATCTAACAGTTCAACCGTCGCAACTGTTCTGGTCACAACAGAACAAATACACTTGTATACTTCATTAGCTGAAACCTTCTTAAAGTAGAATTGAGGATGTACAGGGGAAGCAAGTCCATCGAAATCATCAGGATTAATACTGAAATGAGAAATAACACCACTCAAGAAATCAAAGGCCAGAAGATCAGTGCATTTTTTATTTTGAGATTCAGCTGTCTCATTAGGATTAGTTACCACAGAATCTTCAAGTATAAATTTTTATAGCACTTTTCAATTTTGAATAGCTAATACTTTAATATTATGACAGAAACACCTTGAATCAGTCCAGCAGTCATCAATCTGCTTTTTCACAGAATTTAGTCTTAGCTGATCTAATCAAAGTCAGGCATTTCTTATTCTATAACATTCATTCTATGACTGGCTGAGTGACAGCACCCAGAGGGTGGATGTGGGGGGAGAGGTATCTGGCAACCAGTGAGGTCCCACAGGACTCGGTGCTGGGGCTGGTGTTGTTCAATGTCTTCATCAGTGACATTGTGGATGACATTAAGGGCAAAATGTGCCTATTTGTGGACAACACCAAGCTCTGTGGGAGAGTGGACACAGCTGAATGAATATAGTACCTACAGAATGATCTGGAAAAGCTGTGGAGGTGGTCCAGGATCTGGCAGCTTGGCTTCAATGCCAAGAATTGCAATATTTTGCACATTGGAGCCAAGAATCCCAGGATGGATTATTACTTTGGTAAAGTCCAGGTATCTGCATCAGAGGAGGAGAAGGACCTGAGAGTGATGATCACTAGTGACCGGAAGCACTCCAAGCAGTGCAAGAAGGCAGCAACAAGAGCAAACAAGATTCTAGGATGCATAGCTAGGGGGATCAGCAGTAGGAGAGAGGAGGTTACACTACCCTTGTTCAGGTCACTGGTGAGGCCACATCTAGAGTATGGAGTTCAGTACTGTTGCCCACACCTCAAAAAAGACAATAACCTGCTAGAGAATATCCAGAGGAGGGCTGCAAAGATGATAGCAGGTTAGCAGGGAAAGACATAAGAGAAGTGGAGGGCACTGAACATGTACTCCCAGGAGGAGAGGAGAGAGTGAGGGGACATGATTGGAACCTTCAAGTACTTGAAAGGGATAATTATGGTGGATAAGGATGGTCTCTTTAAGCTTTGAGGCAACCATAACACAAGGGGGGCACAGTCTTAAGCTTGGGGGGGGTTAGGAGGGAGGCCAGGAAGCACTTCTTCACAGAGAGGGTAGTGGACACTTAGAATGCACTGCCAGAAGAGGTGGTCTCATTGAAGACAGTGAGCAGTTTTAACAGAGGCTGGGATAGGCATAGGGGGAAGGTGTAGATTATGGGTAGGGAGGATGGGAGGAGTGGGAGCAGGGACAGTAGCTCAAGCTGTAAACCCTGCAATATAAGCAGACTAGATAGACCAAATGGCCTTCTTCTGCTGGCTTCTCACATGTTTGTATGTAAGCAATAGTGCACTACCTGAAGTTTTTTTATATTCCACCCCAAGCTAATTTCCATTTCCTAGCCAGTGCATTATATACCACAGCATCATCCCTAATCGCCCTTACATGCTCCTGCATTTGAGTTCTAAACTCATGGCTGGTGCAGCCAACATCAGTTTTTGGGCACTGGCATCAGACAGCATATACAAAATGTGATGCACTGCATGTCATAAAGAAACTGACTTTCACAGAATTTTCATAATCAGATGCTTTAAACTTCTTCCTTTATACAATGTTAAATCACACTGAACAATTCTGACATTTGAAGAAACTGTTTGGTCTCTTTTTCCACCATACCTCCTTTGATGGGTGAGCTATAGTAGCTCACTGGAGAGATTCACACCCAATAAAAAGTTTCAAAATGGTGGCAGTGTAGTTCCAATATAAGGCAGATTTGGTCAGTTGTGTATTAGGACTGCTGACAGTTACAGGTAAGCCCAATACCTCATTTAGAAGAGTTTTACGTGGACTTTCAAAATATAGTATGAAGGACACTGCTCAGGAATGTTGCCCTTTAAGCTCTCTGTAATCTCTATCAAAAATAGATTGCGCTTTTTTAAGGAGTATTCCAGCGTACCTATTAGGAGCAATATTCTTCCATCTTCTTCTCCTTGATATAACCATGTTATAGGATACAGCTTGTATAAAAGGGACTATATAAAATCAGATTGAATTCCTTTCTTTTCTATTCCTGTCCAGTCCTTTCTGTTGATGTGCCATTGTTAGTCTGACAATACATTTTTAATCAAACAGGAATTTGAATCGCAGTTAAATAAAGATTGGTTTACTAAAAAGTTTTCTAAAAAAAAATTGTTTTATGTACAGATTTTCAGAGAAAAAAAGCATTCCACTATTTTTGTACTAGTGCTTGTCAGTGATTTGCCAGACTCCCACTGCAAGCAAGTGACCTTCCACTGCTGACAATGGAAATCTAGCAGGCAGAATGCTGGTAATGGGAGTTATGCAGGTCACTTAATGGTAACTGAAATCTGGCAGGTCATTGCCTGGCAATAGGAATCTATCAGGTCACTGGCTCGCAGTGGGAATCTGGCAGATCACGGACTGGCATGTAATCTGGCAGGCCATTGTTTGGTAATGAGAGTCTGCAGACCACTGGCTGGCAATGGGATTCTATCAGGTCCCTGATTGGCAGGCCACTGGCTGGCAATGGGAGTCTGTCAGGTCCCTGACTGGCAATTGGAATCTTGACAAGCTTCTGGCATGCACCAGGAATCTAGCAGATGTCTAACTGGCAGTTGGGTTCTGTCAGTGTAATGGCAGGGAACAGGAGTCTTGTAGACCATTGGTTGGCAACTGAAATCTGGTAGGCTTCTGCCTGGCATTGGGCCTAACTAGCAAAGAGAATCTAGTTGGCTGCTTGCTGGCTCCCAATGTTCTTACCTTTCTGTCTGACCTAGTCTCTTTTGCTATTTTTTCCTTGCTTAGCCTACTGTAACCTTTTATCTACTCCTTTGAGGTCTTTCTCTTAACCATTTAACTTCTTATTCTTTTCCCCTTTTCTTTGTCTCCCTCTGCTTGCTGCTGTTAACAGTTTGCAGTACATGTGGATTTCAATAGGCCACTAGTGTTCTGCTGTACCTCTCTATAACCTTTTCACATACTTAGGATTCCAAAAGAACCTGCTCTGTGTCTTGAAACAGTTAAAAAAATGCTATAAAAACAATAGAGCAGATGGTATCCAGTTGACCTACAGTAGTACATTAGCTCAGCTGGTGAGAGCATCTGGACAGCATTCAGGGGTCTGGTACAGTTCTCAACCTGGTCACATTATTTCATTTTTTAAGGAGAACAACATTTAACCTGCAAGCCTTTTGTAGAAGTTGCTTTTCAAATCGCATTCTGTTATTGTCAGTGGTGGAAAGGGTTGGTTACACCACAGTAACTCAGTTCTAATAGTGAAATTCAAAGTCTTGACTCACTTCCAGAAGTAAAATGGGGACACACTGTTCTTGTATAAAATGTACCCCCTAAAGACATATAACTGACAAAATAAAGTGCAAAAATACAAGAGTCATGTGTAATGAAGAAACATGTTCCCAGAGGCCCACTATAGATGTTTGCTCCTACAGGGTGATGGTGGGTTCCCCCAATGAATTTTGTTTCCATTGCCATCACTGGTTATTCTTCCATCTTTACAAACATTTTGATAAATTTAGTGGGTTTTTCTGACTGACTATTTAAAAACTGGATGGTGTAATTTGTCCATATAAGTTTGTTAATGTTAAGTTCTATATAAACTACAGCTGTTTGCACCATTATTTTCAGCAAGTTCCTACATAACAAAGTTGTGACATAGGAAATCACATATAATAAGGCTATAAATTGTGTGTTTCTATGTCATTCAGTCCTCAGCCACCAGTTGTAAACCAGTACTGGAGCAGGCTCAGGTAGACAGAAACTTGAAAAACATTATAACAAATAAAATACACACAGTATATAAATAAAGCTATAATGGTAAGGGATTCAGTTGACAAATATTAACCAGTTGTGCTTCATACTCTTGGCTTATAAATTGCACCAGAACCCCTCAGTGCCATTGCAAACATTTTATGTACACGTAGGCGTACTTTCTTCCTTATTTGCAACTCTTAGGGCCTGATCCACAAAGACATCCTGAATATGCATGTATCTGGGGTGCATGGCTCTGCTCTGTTCCACAACCCCCAGTCCCCCAGGAACTGCTAATAGAATGCTATGTGAAGAAGCTGGGGAAGGGTCCATGGAAAGTATTCTGCCAGTCCACAGGCATCAAATTAGATGTCTGGGCTGACTTAGTAGTGGATCTGTCTCCGTGTGGAGCAGTGGCTGGCAGAATATGTCCTTCCTCTCAGGGCTGCCATGCCCCTGTTGGCAAACTCAAATATTCATGTTTTGCACTGGCCATTGCTGGTACAGCCCCCAGCCCTCAGTGACATCTCAGAAGGCAGAGTGGACGGTCCAGGCCTGGACTGAGTTCAATGGGTGGTTCAGTGGTGGAGCATAGGGGAGCATGTAGGTACAACTACAGTCCCTAAGGGCATGTAGAGTCTACCCCATGTGGCCATTTGCACTGACAAAATCCGTTTGAGGATGGGGTGCATGACCACCCCCTTTCATACTCCTATCCCATCTACCTGTGTAGTTAGGTGCGCAGCTTGGAATCAAGTAACGAGGGGCCTGCATTTGGGGCTGTGGAAGTGTGGAGGTCTCTATGTGTGGAGCAGGACCTCTGATCTCCATAAGCCTGAGCAACCTCCCCCCACTGGGTGCAGAGTGGGTGTATATCTTCCGTGGATCAGGCTCTTAGATTGTTGGCACAATACATTTGTTTTCTAAGAATTACATGGTTGAAAGGAACATACACTACACCACAGAGTTCTCAAATGGTACATACTGTACCACCAGTATATAAAGCAGTAAAACCTAATGAGTTTACTAAAAGACCAGTAAAGACAGAACAAATAACAAAACTGGAAACAGCATTACAAAAAAACTTCTATTACCTGAAAAACAACTTATAGGTTATCAGTACATGTGTCTATTAAAAGAAAAAGAATTTTACTTCTTATGCATGTTAGTTGGCTCATACCACACTAGTGTTTTGTATATAAGAATATTGAGTCCGCCACAAAACACTGACCCAAAATTAAGTCTATTGGTTGAAGCTTGAGCCTGTGAGGCATGGGAAAGCTTCAGGTTTTAAAGTGGATTATATTTGGTACCCTTTATAGTACTCCACAGTCAGAAACCAGTGGGTATTCCTCATCCATCCTATAGGTTGATGCACGATCCAATCAAAATGATGGGGGCGAGGACATACCTTTGTGATCACCAGATCTTCTCCAGTTCACTTCGTGCATCAAGACAGGTTGGTCACATCCTAATGGCGCCCAACAGTTTCTACAATTTTGAACAACTTTGCAGATACATGTTCCTTTTATTTCTAACTATCAAGCAGCCTGGTAGCCAGCAAAGGTCAGCTTAACACTAACTGCATGTAATTATCTGTAAGAAGCATCTATTTCTGCTTCGGGTAATCATACAATTCTAAGGAAATCAGAGTAGCAGAAGCAACTAGGCTACAATACATTATCTGTTTTTCTGTGTAATCATTTTTTCAGTGCTCAGCAGAGAACAGATACCCCCCCTCCCATAGCACATCTTGAGTCCTCAACAGCTGCACACTTGCACAGCTCAGGGCTGGAGTCCCTCCTGAGCAACCACCACCCACAGAGAGCCTCTAACAATCTACCGGAGAGGTCCCTCCAGTAACGACCTCCTCATGTACTACCAAACAACCCAAAAGCTGCATCACACACTCTCGTTTTGGTATTTGCAGGGCCTGGGTCCCTCCCGTAGCGACCCCTGCCCACAGAGAACCCCCTAACAAGTAATTGGAGAGGTCCCTCCAGCAGCGACCCCTCATGTACTAACAAACAACCAAAAGCTGCCTCACAGGGAAAAGTAGGCAGAATGAGAGCCTCCTGTAGTCCCTCACCAGACCACAAGGACCCAAAATACACAAAAGTGGCAGCGAGACCCTACCTGACCCGTGCGACCCGGCTGTAGCGCTGTGCCTCTGCGGGTTGTGAGCAGAAAGTCAGCCATATGAGAACATTCAGTCCCAGGCCCTATGCTGTAAAGCCGCCTTTTTTCGCGCTATTTTGGAACTCTCTGCAGATCCTTTGTCCTAGGGGGCCATAAATCCAAGTACTCCGCCCCCCCCCCCGAAACAGATCCTAGCCATATTCCCATTCGCCTGTCCGGAATGTGGAGCCCCATGATCCTCAGCGGCCCTCGCAATACATGGCACCGTAGAACTAGAGGGGCATGGAAACCCTGCACTACACCGCTGAGTTAAGACCTATCTATTTAAAATGTTTGCCTCTTCGGGATAACTACTGGCCACCATTCTACCTGGGCCACCCTTTTTTTCATCTCCTTAAAACCTAACGTTTCAGGGCTCGGGTTCCTCCTGCAGTGACCCCTGCCCAACCACATCAGCCCACAACCTCAGCAGAGCCCACAGCAGCTGACCATTACTTCCCAGACAGCATCGAGTTGTATTACCTGCCATTTTGTCATTCACAGCACCATGGATTTTCCCCAGGAAAGTACCTGAGCTTCTGCTTCCTCATCGCCGGGCAAGTGAGCTCCATGATCCCCTCCTGTGCAACTATTTTCCTGGGTTGGGGGGGATACTGGGATGCATAGGGAGAGGCATCACCAGTAGAAAACAGGAAGTTATTATCCCTCTGTACAGATAGCTGGTGAGACCCCATCTGGAGTACTGTGTGCAGTTCTGGAGACCCAATCTCCGCAAAGACAGAGACAGGATGGAAGCTGTCCAGAGGAGGGCAGCTAAAATGGTGCAGGGTCTGCACCGGAAGACAAATGAAGAGAGATGAAAGGAGCTTAATATGTATAGCCTCGAGGAAAGGAGGAAGAGGGGGGACATGATAGAAACATTCAAGTACCTCAAGGGAATCAACAAAGTCCAAGAGGGTAGCATCTTTCAAAAAAAGAGGTGTGCAAGAATAAGAGGGCACAATTTGAAGATAGAGGGGTGGTGGCTCAGAGGTAATTTAAGGAAGTATTTTTTCACAGAGAGGGTTGTGGATGCATGGAACGGCCTTCCGGAGGAGGTTGTGGAGTCAAAATCAGTGGTGGAATTCAAGCATGCATGGGACAGTCATAAGGCCATTCTAGGGGTTGGGGGTAGGAAGAAGTAGACTGCTGGTTAACTAGGATCTGCAGCTTATCCAGTAGGTAGGGAAATGGGCAGACTGGGTGGGCCAAGCAGTCCTTATCTGCCGTCAAATTCTATGTTTCTATGTTTTTCCAACTCTCCCAATGCCTTGTGGGCAACAAACCCACCTACTCCCCCAACGAGGCAGCTCGCGGTCTTCTCCCTCAATCAAGTCTGCGAAGACATGATACCCTGAAGCATCCCATGATAGCTGGTATGGAGGAGCATCACAACCACACGGGATTATGGCAACAGCTTTGCTGGATCCACAGCACAACATACAAGGCTCCCAAACCCTGCACTCTACCGCGAGAACCCGCCGCCGTCATCTGGCATGGGTCCCACTATCCAGGCACACAACCGGTACATCATGAGGCTTTGGGCTGTGAAGCGAGGAGATTGTGGTAGTGCAGCACTGAGGTAGGCTGCACAGTGGAGTTGACAAGCTTCCTTTTTTACTGCCATGAGTCAGATAATTCTGCCAAAAAAAAAAAAAAGGGAATTGGCACAGTATGTCATTATACTGACCTACAAATCCGGTGCAGGCACGATAGTACAATGGATTAAGGCCCTGAACTACAGTTCTACAATGCTGGGTTCGTATCCCACAGACACCTAGACACATTCTGTGTGAGCCTGATCAAGCTCTTTTCTTCCCAGTATTCCCAGGTCAGACCTGGGAACAAGCCTAACTTGGAATTATTCATGGCTAAACAGTATCCCTTTCTCATCCACAACCGCAGGGCTTACTTAGTTCTTAGTGGGCTACATATTTTGCTTCTTCGGCTCGTACCCTGTGATAATTCACTGCATCTCAGATGGCTATTCAGCTGCACCTCAGATGAACAGGTTCTGCCCCGAGATATCCTCCCAGGAGGAGTAACCCTGACTCCTGAAGGGGACAACTCACCCCCTTACGAATAACGGGCATCAACCCAGGAAGTTAGCAGGGCCAATGGGATAAACAAGTGACATACTGAAGGACGAGCTCCTGCACTTCAGTCAGGAGATAACCCACACCCACGGGCATCAACCCAGGAAGTTAGCAAGGCCAATGGGACAAACAAGTGACATACTGAAGGCTGCACTTCAATCAGGATATAACCTATACCCTCGACACATGGGGACATCACAAGAGGCAGGACCGCTCACTACGGGTGACCTTCACCATTCAAGACCACTCCAACTTTCACCTCTTCAGCACATCTGACCCCCGGGGCCATTCCGCACTGTAGGTAGGTAAAAAGGTAAAAATTTATTTTTATACAGGTAATACATGTCATTTGGACATAATCCAGTTTACAAGACAGACCTGTCCTTACATGCCCTTCTTCAGCCCCGACACTCAGCGGTGCACTATATAGCCAGACAGCAGACAGGCCCCACTTCAGGATATGATGCGCATGAGGCACCACCATACAGCCCTCCATCAGAGACCATAGTGTAAATCCTTAACATAACCAGGGGGGTTATATGCCCCTGCCACCCCCACACCACCTCCAATATATGAGCCAAGGGTGCGGCATTCCCTTCTTTCATCGCCCCCTTCTCAGACATGTTTTTTCCTCTCACCAGAGTCCGGGACTTGTGTCCACAGCTATCCTAGATGGGTTGAGATGCTCCTGCCACTCTGGAAAAGGGCCACTCACACTATGACATAACTTCTTTAGTGATAATGAAACCCCCTCGGGATGGCAGAGAGCCCCCCATGGTATGCCATCATTAATGACTGCCTGACACCCTGTCCAGCAGTGGCATCCTTCTATCCACATGAGTACGGGGATCCGAGTGACATTCCTAAGGCAACAAGGGGGATCAAGTCATTCCATACCATGACAACCTTGATCTGGTGAAAAGAAGAAGATGAAGAGAGAGAGGAAAAAAAATGGTTCCCCAAAATCACCAACTGCATCCAAGCAAGCAACTTGCAACAGCACCCCACAGGTGCTCCAGGTAGTTGCACTACCATACAACATTAGTGCATGTGCACCTACTAATTCTGCAACATGGCATTTCTAAATTTAGACTGCAGCAGCAGGGTTACAGTGTATTGGACTATACTGTATGGCAAAGGCACACCCTCCAGTAATGGGCCCTGAACCAACAGCATTGCATGTTTGCCCTACAGGGTAGCTCATATGGGCTGTGGTCCCTTCAGTAGCCAATGGCCATAGGAGCCAAACCCAAGGATTCTTGGGCACTCCATCACCACAAAGTTGACATAAGCACCCTCAATAGCCTCAGTGCAGACTGTAACCCAGGAGTATTAGGGAACCTGGTTGCAGATGTTACAATGATCACCAGCAACGAGCAGCAACAAAGATGGCTAGAAGTAGGCATTCCCACTTATGGGGGCATCACGCAATGACACGCAACTGCCAATGACCATTCCACATTTGTGGACCCCAGGGCAATGAAAGTAGACATATGACCAAAGAATCAATACAGCTACTCCACTGGGTAGAGAGATGCCTACAGTCCGTCACAGCCACATCTTTAACTGGGAAGGCCAACACTGAGGCAGATGGGCTGAGCGGAACCAACATCAACCAGGAGGAGGAACAATCAACTGTCAAGCCTTCCAGAACTTTCTATCCAAATGTGCTCCCTTCCAATGGGACCTCATGGCATCTCGCAAATACATGCAATTCACTATCTACCACTCCGGGCCCTTGGACCCAAAGGCAAGGGAGGTAGAGACTCTCTCTCTGTCCCCTGGAATTCTCAAATGAGCTTACGCACTCCTACCCTTTCCAGTACTGCACAAACTACTCCAGGGAGGCAGTATAGCACTGTGGTTTAAGGCTCTTCACTTCAAATCTGGAGATCTAAGTTTGAATCCCACAGCCCCCACACAAATGTGGGATACCTTTAAACAAGGTTCGATGGAGGGGGGCACCAGTGGTACTGGTGGCACCCATTGGACTGAGGAGCCCATAATATCCCCTCATCCAAGCAATGACAGTGGACTAGCCCATGACTCTACCTTACCGACCACACCTTCTGCCACAGGGACCGATTTTTGCATCCAGTCCCATCCAGCCTAAGGCTGGCTGCAGGTCTCTTGAAAGCAACAGACTGATAAGTTAAAGCCGCCACACCTTAAGGGTGATTCAAATGTTACAGTCCAGGGAACATTCAACAAATAAGATTTACCATAGACCTAGACGCCATGCCACACCTCGTACCACGCCGGCGACCCGGGTTCGGGAACGGACTCGGGTCGTCGGGGGTCGGCCGGGGGGAGGGAGGATTGAGCGTCCCAACAGATGCCTCTCCTCCTCGGGGATTCTCAACCTTGAGTATGCCAGGTAGGAGCACGGCGCTCAGGGGTGGGGCTCCGTTACGGAGTCGGGAGGGGACGTTAGGCGCTTGAGGGAGGTGTGGTCAGCACCCTCTAGGATGTCGTCCCTGTGCCGGGCGTCCCGGGGGTGGGGGAAGTGGGGAGAAAAGCGGAAAATGGTAGTCCTCGGTGTCCCTAGATGAAGACTGCCCCATCCAGAGAGTCCACCCAGGACAGACCCCACTGTGCAGGAGAAGGAGAAGGTAATGGCACTCTAGGGGCAGATCCTGAAAGGGGGGCTACGGGGATATGTGCAGTCGGAAGGAGGGGGACACCAGGGACAGGAAGGAGAATAAAGAAATAAAGCAAAAAAAAAAAAGATTTACCATAGACAATGGCAGAGTTTTCCTCATAGGGTGAAGGGAAATGTGCACTTCATCATCATAGGAAGGTCTTCCACAGATTTTAGACTTCTAAATGAAGGGGCAAACAAGTACTGAAGCCCACATCCCTCAGATTCCAAACATCAGCAGTATCTGCCATTAGAGGACAAATGCTAGGAACAGGCCACCTTTGGTTCACACGCAGACTCAGTTAAATTACTCAAGACAGTGTCACTAGCACCCCTAAGGTAAGGTCAAGATACCCTCCGTGGCACCTCAAAACAGTACTAGCTGCCCTACAATCATCCACTCGACAATACGACAACCTGCACTGGTGCACGTTCAAGACAGCATTCCTGGTTGCAAATCTACTCCACTATATGGATTGCAGAGACTTCAGGAACAGTAATGCAGGGTACCGTTCTTTCCACTTCACAGTGATAGCATTGTCCTCTGAACAACACCCTCTTTTTTTCCTCCACATTCCACAGGAAACACAATATCCTTTGGTCTTACATAGCAGGTGATCCCGCAGACACACCTCTGCTCCACCCGCTATACTTCTGTCATCTGCTACGACAACCCCTAAACATAATGAGTGACATCCGTAAAGCAGACTGTTAGTATTACTCACCGGGCCGAGGGTATGGCAGGCAACCCCATAAGATACCTGCGCTACAGGGGTCAGACAGACCATTTACAAGGCCTACTGGGCAGCAGGCCTGATCCCTCCTGAGGAAATCATAGATTGCCCCACCAGGGCAGGGGCAGCATAGGGACAGAGTGTGGGAATGTATCAGTTGTATACATTAGTTCAGCAACAACCTGGTTTTTCATACATACGTTCACCATGCACTATAGGCTAGACATAGCATCACAAGAAAAGGACAACCTTTACAAGGTCAGTGCTGTGAGTCGGTGCTTGACCACACACAACTACTAAACAATCTGCCTCTTCTTTACCCTCCCAAGAGTAATCACTAGTAATTTGCACTGCTACTAAGGTCCCACTGGTTTCTGACTGTGGAGTACTATAAAGGGTACGAAATATAATGGGATTTACTCACCTGGTAAAGATGATTATCTGAGTACCCTTTATAGTACTCCGCAGCCCCACCTGGGACGGCAGATTGCTCCATGGGACAGGTCGACAAAGGCATGCTTACAGAATAGTATCAAGAAGCAACATGGGGGGTGAATCCCAGTCTCTAAATGTTTCATATGAAATGACAGACCATATGTTTTTTAATGTTACAGTATGAGAATAGGCGTATGAATATTACTATACTCAGGGATTATTCCCACAATACAGGACAAACAGTTACAGAGTAACCACTGACTATTTGTCTGTTCTACTCTACCTTACTAGATGGGCTGCCAGGCAATAGCCAGAGTAGATGCCACATAAAGTGAGGCCATCTTAGTGCCCTATAGTGGCTACACTCTTCTCCCTCTCTCTCTCTCTCTCTCTGGTCTGTATTTCTCTATCTTTTACCATGTTTTTAGCTATGGAAGAATCACACTGGAGAAGATCTGAGGATCACAGAGGTATGTCCTCGCCCCCTTCATTTTGATTGGATCGTGCATCAACCTATAGGATGGACAAGGAATACCCACTAGTTTCTGACTGCTGAGTACTATAAAGGGTACTCAGATAATCACCTTTATCAGGTTAGTAAATCCCATTTATTCCCATCTCAAGATGTCCCTGCTGTCAAAACAAGGCTTGTTAACTAGATAGTTTTCCTGTGTGAAGGCAAGTCAAACCAAGTACAATGTAACTAAATGTAATAAGTCTGACTTACAAAGTCTGCCTATATGTATTCAAGTCTGCAACTAGTCAAAGACTAAAGTCAACTTTCACCTTGCCCAGCATCATACTGGTTGTGAGATTTTACCACAAGTCATGGAACAGAAAAGTAGTAGTTTTCTAACTAATAAACAACCTTTTGAATGAAGAATGTTGTAAAGCAGCTGTACAACACCAAGGTAAGGTTACTGGATATGGAACATATGAGGAATGATCCTGCCTGCTCACCTTGTTTTCAACATTGTTTGAACCCAGCAACATGAGAATAATTAGAATTTGTTCATAGTTAATTGGTAATAAGTGTTTCTAGTGTGGATCTGATTAACTCCTTGCCCTTTGGCTTCAGAGTTTGCATATTGCAGAAGCCATTTTTTTGTTATTAACTTCTGGAAACATGTTCAGGTTGAAAATCCTAATTGCAAAAAGCTTTTATGAAAAACTGTTTTTGAACTGTTTGCTACTGTGGGATTGGTGGGAACCAAGACAGTCATATAGAGGAAGCAAATAATTCCTGGGGGGGTGGGGAGGATCAGGCTTCAGAATCTTCTTGCAGGCAACCGTGGAGTGGTATTGCCATTGGATGTGAAGGGCAATGGCCAGCCCTCACTGATGCAGGAAGTGATGCTGTAGTGGTGGCCCTTAGGGTGGTAGACAAGGCTAAAATGTGGAACATCACTCCAAAGGAAAAAAATAATAAATGTTTTGAAAGAACAGCATATGATGCCAAAAACATTTAGGGTTTGATTTTCAAACACAGCACAATTGTTTCTAACTGACGGTACAAAAAAGGTGATCTTGCTTCTTGTCACAAGTACTGCAATACACTCGTCAAAAATGATACCTCCATCAAAATTATAACACATACATCATTTTTTTGCCATAAAGTGGGTGAAGTGTCATAAATGCATTAGAATATTTGAAAATTAGCTGTAAGCATTCTGGTGCATTTACTGGGATGCAGCTATGGCAGTAAAACTGTTGCAAGTGCTGTGGCCATGCTTCTGAAAATCCAGGCCTTATTCTACAAGTAATTTTTAACTGAAATTATTTATTTTTTCTATCTTCAGATGTTTTGGTGAGGATACTTGCATAAGCATCCCAGACGTAGATGCCTATGTTGTGGTGATGGAACCTAACAAGCCCAAAATTACAATAAGTGGAATGAGCCACTTTGCTAGACAAGCCACAGAGTTTGAAAATGCCAAAGGAGTGGTGTTGTTTCCTGATCTCAGAATCATAAGCACAGTCACAAAAATGGAACAACCTATAAACCCTGAGGAACCTGATAAAGGTTTGGGAGTTATTTTATTTTTTGGAATTACTTAGTTTGGAGCTACAGTTTTGTTTTTGGTGCCTTGTGATGGAACTTTGTTCAGTGTGGACCTGTCAGAGCAATATTATACAGATTATATTCTCAGCTGCTCTGGAGATTGCTGGAAAGTGCTGCAGACTCCTGGATAAATTAGTATGTAACACAGTAAAACAGAAATTTCCATCTGGTGTGTCTCACCCACTATCTGAGGAAGACTTCAAATGTATGTGCCACAGTCTGTGGACCCCAATTAGAAACAGAAAAATGTGTCTAATATTTGCCTCATTTGCTATAGTTTTTACTAATTTCCACAATTTCAGTGTCACAAGGATTAAAATGACCACAACAGGAGAAATGCATATGCTAGCCATAACAGTCATAGTGAGAATATTTTTGCCCCTGGATACCTAGAGAAAGAATACTGTAATATTCTCACTATAGATCTGGAGGGAGCAAATATATCATTTATAAGTGTCAGAAAATATACGCACTGGTGTTGCATAAATCTCTCTCTCTCTCTCTCTCTCTGTCTCTACACACACACACACATATATATATATATATATATATATATATATATATATATATATACACACACATATACATATATACATACTGTATCTGGGTTACCCTGGAGATGGGAAATGCAGACACTATTCACACTGCCATGATCTACAGACCTCCAACACAGTGGGAGAATTTAGATGAGGCACTGGTGAAAGCCACTAGCACAATGGCAGTAAAAGGGAAGTTGATGCTGGTGGTGGACTTCTGTCTTCTGGATGTTGATTGGAGCCTCCTAGCCACAGTTTCAGCTAGAAGCAAGGATATCCAGGACACCCTGCAGCGGGCATTACTCAGGTAACTAGTTAAGGAGCCCACTCATTATGGGGCAATACTGGACCTGGTGCTCACTAACAAGGACAGTATTTAAGGCATCATGGAGGGAGGCCACCTGAAAACTAGTGATCTCCATACAGTGTGGTTCAACATAAGGATGGTGGTAGAAGTGAACCATATAAGGATGAGGGTCCTGGACTTCAGGATGGTAGATATCTAAAAAATAGATGAATGACTCAGAGATGACCCAGCAGGTGGGGATGACTTAGGTGAGGTGGAGGATCAGTGGGCTAAGCAAAGGGAAGGCATAGTGAAGGCAACAAACCTCTCCACAAAAGAAGGAATGTACAAAAACAAGTGGAAAAAGAAACCACTGTGGTTCATGAAGGAAGTGCCTAACAGGTACAGGCTAAGTAAAGGCTAAAAAAAGTAGCCTTCAGAGGTATAAAAAGCTACAGAAGGAAGAGGACAGAGAGGTATATCTGGAGAAGCAGGGGGAGGCAGGGAAAGCAGTGAAACATGTAAAAGTAAAAACTGAGGGAAGCATAGCCCAAGATGTTGAAAAGAAGATAAGACATTGTTTAAGTATCCAAATGAAAACAGTTAGACCTGGGGAGGGATTGTGAGGTTCAGAAGGGCAGATGGGGACTATGGAGATGAGGATCAGGAAAACAGCAGATTTCTCACCCCAGGAGTCCTTTTACATCAATAACAACAGCAGTTAGCTGGCTAGGTGCAACTGCCCTGGAGGTATGGCTTTAAGATAATGAGCTTATGGAATTAGCCAATCAGAAAATAGTTGGGGAGTGTGCTATGGGAGAGCAGCCTGAAGCACTTCAGAATTTTTTCCCCACTGGCTGAGCAACATTGGCCCTGAGGTGTCTCTCATCTTTTCTTGTTAAGAGCCTATTCTGCTTTTTCCTGGTAAAGTTTTCTTCAAAAACCTGTTTTTATAGTGTGCTGAGTTTATTTGTTTAGGTTTTTAGTGGTTCCTCTCGATTCCTGGGAACCACTATTTTTGGTCGGTTCCACGGTTCCCCCACCATTCCCTCCGCTTTATTTTTCCTTTATTTTAATTACGTCTAACTGTATTTGACGGTTCCTTTTGTATTTTAATCACGGTTCCCCTTTTCTTGAGGGAACCAACAATTCTGGATGTTTTTCACTACTTTTTACCTCAGTAAACATGGTTCCTTATTGCGAGGGATCCGACTGTTTATCTTCAATTCTGTATTATATTTCAGGATTCTCTGTGGATTGGCATGTCATAGATCCGCAAAACAAAAAAGAAAACTGGACCTACAGGTTTTAAAAATTGTGTCAACAGTCATTGAATTTTTGCAATAGTAGATTCTCATAACATGTGCCTTAAGTGTTTAGGTCCAGATCATACTTGCCCTTTTGCACCAAATTTTGTAAGAAAACTCATCAGCTCCTTTGCTTTGGAGGGGTGCTGATGAAGCATCCAAATCCTAGCCAAGAAAAGGAGGTGCTGGTGAGGTGCCTAAAAATAAAGCTTCCAAAGGAGCTGATGAGGTTCCTTCAAAATCAAAAAGTAATAAAGGCACTGATGAAGTGTCTGGTTTAAAAACGGATCATGCTCAAGTTGCTGATGAAGTGGCTTAAAAGAATGTTTGCAAAGACAAAAATGTTCCTGTTCCTTCTGGGAAAGCCAATAGTGAGACAACAGGCAGAAAAAAGCACACAGAAGAAACTAAACATACACAGCCACAGTCTGGCAGCCAACCTGATTTTTCTCAGGAGTTCCCATCTGTGGAAGATATGGCAAAAGCATGGCAAGTCTTTCAGACCCTACAAAGCATGGGGTCTATGTTTACTGGTGCTTCTACTGGTAAACACTCTTCCACAGTTCTCACTTCAGGAGACTGTGAGGGTGATGTAGAAGAGAGAGGAAAAACATTATTATGATGCACCAGACATACATTCAGAGGGCCTAGAACCTGATGTGTCCCCTGGTCCTCATTTTGGGGCTTCCCCTGCTGACCAGGAGGATTCCTCCTCTATGCTTACATTTATTCAAAATATGCTGGACACTCTGGACCTCCCTACCCAGGAGACCAACCAGGATGATGACGAGGACCAAGATTATAGGGAGATGAAAGGTCTTCCACCCCCTAAGAGATTGGTCTTACCTATTTATAATGGCAGCCTGGATGGGCCTTCCGGTCCTTATCTGCCGTCAACCTCTATGTTTCTGTTTCTTTTAGAAAAAAATACCATGAAATTGCTTCAAACACCCACTTCTCTGGCAGGGGTTGACAAGCTCTGTGACAAAAAATATCAACTGTCTAAAAATGACACTGAGTTCCTGTCTGTACACCTCAGCCATGAGCGTATTGAACAGCAGGTAGCATGTGAGAATGCTGGATTCTCTTTGTCTTCCTTGCCTTCTGACAAGGACTCCAGAAAAATGGATTTTATCACAAAGAAGATGTACACTACAGCTTCTCTGCTTATCAGCCTTTCTTCCTATGTGGCTTTCACAAGTATCAAAAAGCACTGTGGAATTCTGTCCTGGCTATTGCCCAGAATGAGTTGGACGCAATGGTGCAGGACCTGACTGACACTGCAAAAACTGCCCTGGAAGCTACAAAATACCAGTTTCACATGGCAAACAACAACAACGATGCTGCCTCTAGAGCCATGGCCCATGCCATCTCTTTGAGGCAGTTTGTCTGGCTTAGAACTACCCATCTAACTCCAGACACCCAGTCTAAAGCCATGGATTTTCCCGGTGAGCGAAACATGTTGCTTAATTCCAGGACAACAGATTGTATGAAAAAGGTTGATGAGTACAAGGCTTCTTGGCAAAGTTATTCCCCTAAGCCTAAGCATGCTGTCCCACAAAAATCCCACCCTATGGGAAACAGGGGCAGAGGTTATTATCCCAGACCTTATGCTCCCTATCCTCAGCCTGACTACTCTCAGTACAGAGGATTTTATAGAGGGAGAGTCAGAAGGCGCCAAAGAAGAGCCACCTCTGTCCAGCCAGCAGCCTCCCAACCTAAGCCCTGATGTGAGTGGCCAGGTCACCTCCCCTCTGCCAGTATGGGACAGACTCTCCCACTACCTTCATACCTGGTCCCTCATTACCTCAGACAAGTGGGTCTTGGAGACGGTGGAAAAGGGTCTGCCATTATAAGTCAAGCAGATGCCAGACCTCAGGTACCCAGGTGTCAAAGCCCATAACCCCAACACAGGTACCTCTGTTGCAGTTACAAGTAAAAAAAAACTTCTAGCTTTACGAGCAGTGGAGAGGGTCCCTGCCCATGAAAAGGCCAAAGGCCTCTACTCCAGGTATTTCCTGACACAAAAGAAAACTGGGGAGTGGTGACCTATTTTGGATCTCAGATATCTGAACAAACATCTGCTAAAACCAAAATTCAAAATGGTCACTCTGTCACTGGTCATTCAGCCCTTACAGCAGGGAGACTGGCTGGCCTCCATGTACCTAAAGGATGCTTATGTCCACATACCCATAAGGAAGTCTCACAGGAAGTTTCTCAGATTCAGACTTCCTTCAGGTCACTATCAGTTTGCTGCGATTCCCTTTTGCCTGTCCTCTGCTCCAAGAGATTTTACCATGTGCCTAGCAGTGTTAGCAGCACACCTCAGAAAGCTAAGTGTTTCAGTCTACCCCATTTGGACAATTGGCTCATAGTGGCAAAGTCTCCTCAACAGGTCAAGGAGTCCCTTTGCCCTCATAGAGCACACTCTGAAATCTCCCAGCTTCCTGGCAAATCTAAAGAAATCTCACCTGGAGCCCACTCAGTTACTCACTTGCATAGGAGCTCAGCTGGATACCCTGAAAGGATCTGTCTTCCTCCCTCCAGAGAGAATTCAAAGTTTCCTGTCAGTGGCAGATTCTTTCATCCAGGGACAGCCATGACCAGCCAGACATTTTCTCAGGCTTTTGGGACACATGGCATGAATGACTGCAGTAGTCCCAGGGGTCAGGTACAAAGTGTGAGACCTGCAATTCTATCTCAGAGTTCACTGGTCTCAAAGGAGCAATGCCTTATCAGAACTGATACCTGTGACAGAACAGTTTCGTCAGGCCCTGCTTTGGTGGAAGGACCCTGCAAATTTTGCAGTGGGGTTCCCCTTACAGGCTCCTTTTCCCACAAAGGTGATTACCACAGATGCCTCCCTCCTAGGCTGGGGGTCTCATCTAGTCAGTGCCTCTGTAAGTGGTACCTGGACTCCTCAAGAGTTACAGTTGCAAATAAACCTTCTGGAGCTCAGAGCCATTTTCCTGGCACTCAAGGCCTTTGCTCCTGTCATAAAAGGGCAGACTGTACAGATAAGGACAGACAACACCACTGCAATGTTTTATATGAACAAGCAGGATGGTACCAGATCAGGGACGCTCTGTTCAGAGGTTCTAAATATTGGGTCTCTCGCCTATTTCCTGGTGGTCAGCCTTTCAGCTATCCATCTCCCAGGCAAGAACAACACCCTGGCAGATGCTCTCAGCCACATCAGTCAGAGCCAAAGCAAGTGGACTTTGAACAAGCAGGTGCTAGCCACAGTGTTCAGATGGTGGGGCACACCAGAAGTGGATCTGTTTACTTCCCCCTCAACTTCCAGCTTCTTCAGTACTGTTGCAGGCCTCCAGTTCTAGGAACATTTCCACTGGATGCACTGATTCTGGACTGGTCAGGGAGGTTCCTATATGCATTTCCTCCCTTTCCTCTGATACGCAAGGTGTTGCTGATACTCAGACAACAGCCTGCATCTATGGTTCTGGTGGCTCTAGATTGGCCCAGGCAAGCCTGGCACCCTCTCCTTCTCTCGCTGTCCTGTAGCAGGCCCATTCACCTGCCACCAACTCACTCTCTGCTGACCCTTCCCCAGACAGGAGTGAATTATCCAGATGTACACTCTCTTCACCTCAAAGCCTGGCTTTTAAAGAGCTAGAGTTCCCAGCTTCTCAGTACACCGAACAGGTCCTTAAGATCCTGAGAATGGCTAAAAAGCCTAAAACAAAAAAGACTTATGCAGCCAAATGGAAAGGTTTTCCCTCTGGTGCAAGGGCAAAAAGGTCAGTCCTCTTACAGCTTCAGACTCTCAGCTGCTGGATTACCTGGTGCATCTGCAGGCTTCAGGCTTGAAACCCTCCTCTCTCAAGCTACACCTGGCTGCAATTTCGGCCTACCTTTTGGTGGGAAAGAAAAAGTCTGTTTTCTCCGACTCTGTGTTTAAACAGTTTTCAAAGGCCTTTTGCACCTTCGGCCTCTTGTCAGGAAGTCGATTCCTCCTTGGAGCCTGAATCTCTGCTTTGCCAGGCTCATGGAACCACCCTTAGAGCCCATGGCCACTGCTAATCTCAAGTTTGTAACTTGGAAATCTGTTTTCCTAGTGGCCATTATCTCTGCCAGGAGGATCTCAGAGTTATAGGCCCTGTGCCCTGAGCCCAGTTACATCATTCCTCATAGAGACAAAATTGAGCTCAGGATAAATAGGAAGTTCCTGCCTAATGTGGTTTCTGAGTCTCACCTTAACCAGTCTAATACTCCACCTGTTTTCTTTACTGGAAAATCCACTCCTGGTGAGCAAAAGCTCCACAGTCTGGATGTCAAAAGAGCTCTGTTTTACTACCTAGAGCATACTAGGCAGTTCAGAGGCTCTTACACTCAGTTGTTCCTCACCTATGGGGATGTAGGCAAAGGAAAATCAGCTACCAAGATAACTATTTCCCTCTGGTTAGTCTCTTGCATTAGATTCTGCTACAAAAAAGCTGGCCAACAATCTCCTGAAGGGCTAAGAGCCAATTTTACCAGGGGCACTGCAGCCTCTGTGGCAGCTGCAGGAGACATACCCCTTCTGGACATCTGCAAGGCAGCTACCTGGAAATCTATACACACTTTCATCAAACATTATAGTTTGGATGTGCAGTCCAGATCTGATGCCAAATTTGGCAGGGTGGTTCTGCAGAGCCTCTTTCCTAAGTATGTTCTCTGCTCACCTCCTACTTTTGTACTGTTCTTTAATCTGCTATTGTTACTGATGCTAAAGGACTCCTGGGGTGAGAAGAAAAAATTATTCACCATAGTAATCTTCTTTCTTCCAAGGGGTCCTTTAGCATCAGTAAGCTCCCACTCTTCCTCCCCTGTTCACCTTTTAGGAGAAGGGCTCTGATCTCAGTTGTATTACCAAATTTGTCTCTGCATTTAAAATGTTTTTGCTCAGGTTGTTAGTATTTGTTTTTGTAGTTTTGGACATTTGCATGTTTTTGAATACTGTTGGTTCACTTTTGGGGCATGTGCCCATTTACCTTCAAAAAAATTCTGAAGCCCTTCAGGCTGCTGTCCTGCAGCACACTCCTCTGCTCTTTTCTGATTGGCTAATTCCCTAAGTTCATTATCTTAAAACCAAACCTCCAGGGCAGTTTCACCTACTCAGCTAACTGCTATTGTTCCTGATGCTAAAGGACCCTTTGGAAGAAAGAAGATTACTACGGTGAGTAATTTTTTCATCCAGCAAATACTTTTGTACAGTCTTCACAGAGGAAGGGGATGGGCCACAAAAAGGCAACAAAGGCACTGAAGGAGGGGAAGGTAGACCCAAGTCCCTTTACAGAGCAAAGAGTCCTGAAGGAACTTGTAAATCTGAAAGTAGACAAAGCTATGGGACCAGATGGGATACACCCAAAGGTATTGAGGGAACTTGGTGAGGTACTGCTTGCACCTTTGACAGTCACTTTTAACAACTCACTGAAAACAGGTGTGATTTCAGAAGACTGGAGGAGGGCAGACATACCTGTTTCACAAAAGTGGTAGCAGGAAGGAGGCTGGCAAATACAGACCAATCATGACATCAGGGATGGGGAAGCTAAAGGAATCACTACTAAAGGAAAGAATTGTGAAGTATCTTGAATCAAATGGGTTACAAGGCCCAAGGCAGCACAAATTCAAGGATGGAGGTCATGCCAGACAAATCTGAAAGATTTATTTGACTGACTGACTGACTGACCAGGGAAATAGATCAGGGTGTGGCCTACTTAGATTTCAGTAAGATTTTTGACACCATTCCAAACAGGAGGCTCATAAGGAAACTGGGCAGCATAGGGTTGGGTCCAAATGTGGTATACTGAGTAACAAATTGGTTAAAGGACAGAAGAAACAGGGTGGTGGTAAACAGAGTTCACTCCGAGAAAGGGAGGGTGACCAGTGGAGTGCCACAGGACTCAGTACTCAGACCAGTCCTCTTTAATGTCTTTACAAGTGACGTTGCAGATGAGCTGGAAGGGGAAGTTATGCCTCTTTGTGGATGACACCAAAATCTGCAGTAGGGCGGACACTCCAGAGAAGGTGGAAAGAATGTGCAGAGAGCTGAGAAAACAACATAGAAACACAGAATTTGACGGCAGAAAAGGACCGTTTAGCCCATCCTGTCTGCTCATTTCTCCCTACCTACACTATTACTGTAGACTATGTCTGATCTACAGCTCTTTCTCCCTCTCCCTCTCCCCTTACTTTCCAATATAATTCCCTTGTGCTTATCCCATGCATTCTTGAACCCTACTACTGTCTTCACCCCCAGCACCTCTACTGGAAAGCTGTTCCAGGAATCCACCACCCTTTCTGTTAAGTACTTCCTCACGTCTCTCCTGAATCTACCCCCCCTCCAGCTTCATAGCGTGTCCCATTGTTCCTGAACACCTTTTCTTCTGAAAAAATACTTCCTTCCTGTACTTTATTTACCCTGTGAGGTATTTCAAGGTTTCTATCATATCTTCCCTCTCCCTCCTCTGTTCTAGGGTATACATATTGAGGTCCTTTAGTCTCTCCTCATAGGGCTTTTGATGCAGACCCTGCACCATTGTAGTTGCCCTCCTTTGGACTGCCTCCACTCTGTGTCCTTCCAGAGATGTGGCCTCCAGAACTGGACACAGTACTTTAGGTGGGGTCTCGCCAGCGATCTATACAAAGGCAACACCATCTCCCTCCTTTTGCTGGTGATACCCCTCCCTATGCACCCCTGAATCCCTGTAGTCCTCCCTACTGCCTTGTGGCATTGCCTGGCTACCTTTAGGTCATCCAATATGATTACCCCCAGGTCTGTTTACTGCTTGGTGGTCTTCAATACCACTCCACCCCTTTTGTACTCCACCCCTGTGTTTCTGGACCCTAAGTGCATTAGTCTGCACTTTTTTGCAATGAAACCCAGCTGCCATACTCTTGACTACTCCTCTAGTTTTCTACGATCTTTACTTATCCTTTCCAGTCCCATGGAGTGTCCACACTATTGCAGATCTTGGTGTCATCCAGAAAGAGGCAGGCCTTCCCTTCCAGCTCCTCTGCAATTTCACTTATAAAGACATTAAATAGGACCAGTACCAGCACTGATCTCCGAGGCACCCCACTGGTCACCCTCCCTTCCTCAGAGTGAACTCCATTTAACACCACACTCTGTCACCTATCCCCTTACCAATTTCATGTCCAGTTTACCACCTTTTTGCCCACTCCTGCGCTACCCAGCTTGCTTACTAGTCTCTTATGTGGAACGGTGTTGAAAGCCATGCTGAAATCTAGGTAGGCTTTGTCCACCGCTCTACTCTAATCTAAATCCTTTGTTAAAATCTACCAGATTCATTTGACATGACCTTCCCCCATGAAACCATGCTGCCTCAGGTCTTGTAACCCACTGGATGCAAGATATTCCACAATCCTTTCTTTTTTCAATAGTGACTCCATTCACTTTTCCAGCACCTACTGTATGTCAGGTTGACTGGCCTATAATTCCCAGCCTTCTCCCTGCTACCACTGTTGTGAAGTGGGACTACATCTGCCCCCTCCTGTCCTCTGGAATCACTCCAGTTTCTAGTGAGCTGTTAAATAGGACTGTCAGAGGTACAACCAGTACCTCCCCGAGCTCCCTCAATACTTTTGGATTCACCCCATCTGGTCCAACTGCTTTTCCCACCTTCAGATTAGTGAGTCCCTTCTGGACTCTGTCCTCTGAAGAAGGACTGCTGTCCACTTCCCTCCCTCCCTCCAAAGCTTCTGTTGCTTTTTTGTGGCACCTCCCCTTCTCCTTCCTGTGTTAAACTGAAAAACATACTTTTTCAGGATGTCTGCCTTTTTTCTAGTCAACCTCTGCCCAGTCCCCTGCTTCCATTTTGAAATTTACTCTTCCACCCCGGTCTTCCTTTCACTTACATACCTAAAACATATTTTGTCCCCTTTTGTTACCACCTGAGCTATTGTCTTCAGTTTGTACCTTTGTGCTCCTCACTACTTTCCCTGCTGCCCTCTGTTTCTCCTGATACACCTCCCAACCCTCCCACCTCTGCATCTTCTTATACGTTTCAAATGCTACCCTTTTAGTCTTTTCCCTTTCAGTCACCTCTTTTGAGAACTATAGTTGTCTTTTTCCCCTTGTTTTTGCTCACTTGTTTGACGCAGAGGTTTGTTGCCTTTACTAGCTTCCTTTTAGCTTCCTCCACCCCATCCAGGTCATCCCATCTGCCATGTCATCACTGAGGCACTCACCCATATTTATAAAATGTGCCCTTCTGAAATCCAGGACCCTCACACTTGTGTGGTTCAATTCATCAACCATCCTTATATTGAACTCACTGTATGGTGATCACTGGCCTCCATATGGCCTCCCACCTTGACGTCTGCAACACTGTCCGTGACTGTTAGTTAGTACTAGGTCCAGTATTGCCCCATCATGAGTGGGTTCCCTGATTAGTTGCCTGAAGAATGCCCCCTCAGTTAGTTTAGGATGTCCCTGCTTCTAGCTGAAGCTGCTGCTGGGAAGCTTCAATCTATATCCGGCAGGTTGAAGTCCCCCACCAGGAGCACCTCCCCTTTTTCTGCCATCTTTCCAATGGCTTCCACCAGTGCCTTGTCTAATTCTTCTCCCTGTGCTGGACGTCTGTAGATCACTCCACTGCTAACAGTGGCTCTGTTCTCCATCTTCAAGATAACACACAGTACCTCTGCATCCCCCTGTATTCCTTATATCTCTGTTGCTTTTATGCTTTTCCTTACATAAAGCACCATACACGCTCCTTTCCTTTCCATCCTGTCATCCCTGAACAGATTATAGCCTGGAATGGCCATGTTGCAGTTATGGTTTTCAGTACACCATTATTCGGTAATGGCCACAATATCCAGGCCAGCCTCTGCCATGATGGCCTCTAGATTTAGAATTTTATTTCCTAGACTGCTAGAAATTACATACATGGCCTTCCAGATTGTGTTTCTACTCTGCTTGTTACCCCTCTTTTTTTCTTTTTGCCCTCCCTTCTTCCCCTTGTCTTTTTAATACTTCTATTCCTTCCCCATTTGTCTCTACCAGCCTGCTTCCTTTATTAATTTGCATCCTGGGGGATTCCTCTTCCCTCAGTTTCCCCATACTCTGCACTTCAGCTTATGGGGAGGCAGTTTCTGCCTCCCCAATTCCTTCCGCAACCCCCCTTGGCTAGTATAAATGTTCTTTGAAGTAACATTTAAACCATCCACAGAGGACTGCAGTTCCCCTCCTGGATGGATGTAGACCATCACCCCTGTATGGACCCTTATCCTCCAAGATGGGTCCCCAGTCCCCAATGTAGTTGAACCCCTCCCCTCTGCACCATTCCTTCAGTCATTAGTTGAAGCTGATTCATATTGCTATCTCTTGAGAACAGTGGGACTTTCTGGAACTGTGAAGCCACTTCAGTTGGAACACTGAGCCAGTGGGCTTAGTGAGGTCTCGTATGAAAGTTCCTGAGATCATATGAAAGAATAACAGTTCTTTCATATGATCTCATGAAAGATCCCTATGTTTTTGGTAAGGTCTCATGAAATATTTTATGTTCTTTCATGAAATCTCACAAAGGAACAATGGCTCTTTCATATGACCTCATGAAAGAACTGTGAAAAGAAAAATAAGTTTCTCCCTCATCTTTCGCGAGACTCCATTCTTAAGCCAAGAGTCTTCTTTTGTGAGACTTAAACAAGAAGAATTTCAACTCACAAAAGAAGCATTGGGAGCTCTCGCTAAGCCTTCCTCCAAGGATTTTAGGAAAGGCCCAACACCATATTTTGGGGTCTTTTTGTGAAAAACAAACACAAGAATTATGCTAAACGGGCACTGTTAGCTACAGTAGATTATTGTGTTTGTTATTCTCCAGGGCATTGTTTTTACGGGTTTTCAATTTTTGTTTTGAAAAATTAAAAAACAAGATGGCTGCCATACGAAAGGAGAATATCTTTTCATGAAAGAGGAATTTCAGCTAATGAAAGAAGAATCTTCTTTCATGAGCCATAAATTCTTCTTTTGTATAAGACATATACAGTAAATGAAAGACACTACTAAGCATGCTCAGAACTGAAATTTAAATTTCCTACAACTCGGGAACAGATTAAAGGGATACTGTCAGCCCTTCGCTTACTTTTTCTATGGTTATTCCTAAACAAGTCTGCGCTGCCTGCAGCAGTCCCTCTTGTGATGCAATATCAATAGCAGCAATATCTTCCCACATAAAATAGTTACTTTTACTAATTTTCCTGCAAAACAAAACCTCTTGGTCCACTCTTATTTATTGTGTTCAACGCTGAAGAGCAGTCGCATTTCTAAATGGCATTGAAGCACCAGAAGGCTTGTGCACTCATCGCTCTACTTGAGTACAGATAAACACAGTTTTTAATGGTATAAAGAATGCTGAACTTGGGAATGTGTTTGTTGTTTTGAAATGAGTGCTCAGTGTTAGGGGAAATCACAGTCTGAAAGTAGCGCCATATGCGCATGCCCAGTATCACGGCTTGACTGTCAGACCATGATTTCCCTAACTTTGCAAGGTTCTTTCAAAACAACAAACACATTCCTGAGTTCAGCATGTCCTGAGTCATGCTACACAGATCTGATATTTCATACACATTGTAAATCTGTAATTAGAATACATTTTGGGTGCATACCTGTAAAGGTTTATATCCCTTATAACATGTGCCTTACTTGGCACACAGTACTGTATGCCCTCCACAAAGCAGCAACATTATTACAAATTTAAAAGGACTATACACATTGCACAGTTGTGAGTTGCTTTCCCCTTAGACATATACTGAATTTAAAATAGTTAAAGAAAGTTATATGTTTGGTGCATGTATTCTATTTGGCTCTATGATGCCAGTTCGACAACTATGTTGTCGACCAACATCACAGCAACAGAATTATGTTGACCGCAAGTTGCGATTGACATAATTCCAGCAAGAGATCCCGGTCATTTTTTCACTGGGGGGCTTTGCCCCCCCCAGAGCACCCTGCACCCCCCAATCAAATGGATTCCAACTCCGAGTCAGAGTTGATTCGGGGAGGCGGTGCAGGACCTGGAGACAGAGTGCTGGGGTCTCGGGCGGACCATTACAGTGAACTGTCGATGTTGTCGGCATTGATGTGTTCGCTGTAATGGTGTCGCGATATGGTTGGCATACCATTCTATTTTATGCTGGTTTTGTGGCCGAATAAACAAGCCCCCAACACAGCCTCATAGGACAGTGGTAGCTTGGCTTGGGTCACCACTAGAGCTGGGAAAATTTGCCAAAATCTGCTCTATGAAAAAAATCTGTGAATTTTGACAAACTCGTTAACATAAGGATCACAATTTGAATTGCTATTTGCCTAGCGAACCTGCCCAAATTCACATGGTGAATGGCCAATTTATGGGTGAATAGCAATAAGAATTGTGTGCTAAAGCTCCTTCCCAGCACAAAAGCATCCTCCTCCCCCACTCAAAAATGATAAAAAACAATGACACACCTTCATGCCCTCACCCTGGTCAAATGCTACTCAGTGCTTGCATAAGTAATCTCTACCCCCTGCATGCCAAACATACACCATCTGCCTTCCTCCACCTGAGTCCCACACCATTAAGCACAGATCCAGTCCCCCAAAGCCCACCCAACCACTCTGTGGTCCCAGCCACCTCCTCCATCCACCCCAGCACCCACAAATAAACTTGTAATAAAGAAAACGGTCCCCTGGTGCAGAGCATCTGCTCTGTGCAGTGTCTATGAATGAACAAATGGTGACGTCTTTGCTCCTATTAAAACCTGTTTGGTTGAATTTTCAGCCAGTCAGGTTTTACTAGGATCAAAGATATCATTACTCATTCATTCCCACCATTATTGAGATGGACTGACTGGTGGAAGTTAGGCAACTTGCTCCATACCTCCTGATGCTTAACAAAGACAGTGTGGGACTTGGGTGGGGGGAGGCAGGCAGTGTGTGTTTGGTGTGCAGGTGTGGGGAAAGGATTGCTTTTGTAAACACTAAGCTGCATTTCACCAAGGTGGTTGGAGGAGGAAGGGAAGAGGCTGCCACCAAGGGTGGGTGGGAGGGAGTATTATGGTCCTAATTGTTATTGGGTGGTGGATGGGGTGTTTTGTACAGCACAGTGGGCAGAAAGAGCTTTTATTAAGATAAAAAAATCTGCAGATAAAGTCAGGGTGTTTGCCACAGAATTTGTGAATTATGTAGATTCATGCCAACTTCATTGGTGGATTAAATATTTGCAACATCTCTAGTCATCACTATGGTGTAAGAAATCCATTTTTGAGCTGGAGGTCAGTTTGGCAAGTAGGTTTTAAAATGTGTTAGCCATCTCAGTATTTTTAGTGGCCATAAATTTCTATGGCTCAGAAATCACTTCACAGGCAGTTTATCAGTGGGGTTGTAAGTATCAAAATATGTTTGGAAAACCAACTGTTTTTCTAGCCATTGGCTATCTATCTAACTGACTTGTCTCACCCTGGTCACAAGGGTAGGTGAGATGGTGGGGATTAGGGTTGCTATATATCAATTTTCATATGTTGACCCTATATAAGGTACCATTCCATTAATATATGGTGTTGTACTTCTAGACTATCCTTCTGTCGTGCAGGTAGGGGACATAGTAGGGTGGGTGGGATTTAGATAGAAGAACCCTAATAGGACATTTACAGACTTTGTGTGCATTGTGTTTGCTACCCTAATAGTCGATGTCCAGTCTTTGTGCAGTTTGCATTTTGTGCAGCAGTAACACCCTAAGTAACATAAACTTACTTTTTTGCTATAAAATATCCTTATGTTTTATGAAATTTATGTAGTAACTTCATCTACTCATGTCCTTTGAAACCCCGTGAAATGCCAGGACTTCTGTTGAAGGGGACAGTGCAGTCCTTTCATGGACTGTTAGGTACCATAGTCTCCTGCTCCCTTGAGCTATGGGACAATTTGAACCTTCAAACTGAAAGCCAAGTGCCCTGACGTATTTTCTTGTTGTGGTATGTGTTGGATACATTTGAAATATTTATTTTTAGATATCTGACTGACATTAGTTAAAATGTACAGCATTCATGTGACTGACAGTAACCAGAAGCAAGGTTGCTCAGATAATCTGTTTTAAAAAGAGATAATTAGGATAATAGGTGTTTTTAAAGATGTTATGAACAGTCAAACGTGCGACCATACAAAGCTTGCCAGCAGAAATTAAGCCTCTAGACTAGGTCTATCTAGTCTGCTTGAGTGTGCAGTTAACACCCTGCTTTGCAGCTGCCACTCCCCCCTCCTCCACCTTCCCAAATACCCCCCTCTCACCCTGTTCCATCCCCTCTTGAAACTACCCACCGTTCTATAGGATTCCACCTCCTCCAGCAAAGTGTTCCAAACTGCTACTACTCCCTCTGTGAAAAAGTGCTTCCTCATTTCCCTCTTATACCTACCTCCTTCCAGTTTGAGTCTATGCCGTCTTGTGTCCCTCCCCTTCCAGAGCTTGAATATCTCTTCAGTACCAGACTTATTTATTCCCTTTAAGTACTTAAAGATCTCAATCCTATGCCCCTGAGCCCTTCTCTCCTCCAGGGAATACATGTTCAATTCCCTTAATCTCTCCTCACAGGCCATATCCTGTAATCCCTGAATCAACTTTGTCACCCTTCATTGTACCCTTCCAACAATCTCACATCTCTCTTCAGATAAGAGCACCAGAACTGCACACAGTATTCCTGGAGCAGTCTGACTAATGAGTTGTAGAGTGGCAGAATGACATCCCTGCTTCTGGAGGAGATGACCCTCGCTATACAACGCAGCATCCTGTTGACCGTCACTGCCGCCCTCCTGCACTGCTCTGAATTGTTCATATTCACCATTATAACCACCCCCTAGATCCTTTTCCTCTTCAGTGGTACATAACTGCACCTTCCAGTTGGTAAGGGAAAATGATGGAATCATTTCTGAAAGAAAGAATTTTTGGGTACGTAGAGGCCAGTGGGGCACAGGACCCAAGGCAGCATGGATTCACTCTGGGAAGGTCATGTCAGATGGATCTAATAGAGTTCTTTGACTGGGTGACCAAAGTAGTAGACCAGGGAGGGGCTGTGGACATGGTCTACCAAGACTTTCGCAAGGCATTTGACACAGCCCCACACAAAAGATTAATAAACAAATTAGCCAGCTGGGGAGTGGGGAGTGGGTCCTGGGGTAGCAGCCTGGGTAAAAAAATTGGTTGGACAACAGAACACAGAGGATAATAGTAAATGAAGTCCACTCTGAAGAAAGGGGGGTTATTAATGGGGTACCACAGGGTTCAGTACTGGGTCCGGTCCTTTTTAATGTCTTTATAAGTGACATTGCAGAGGGACTGGTAGGAAAGGTATGCCTCTTTGCAGATGACACAAAGATCTGCAACAGGGTTGACACACAAGTGGGGGTGGAAAGAACGAAAATGGACTTGGCAAGGTTGTAGGAATGGTCAAAACTATGGCAGCTTAGATTCAATGCAAAGAAGTGCAAAGTAATGCACCTGGGAAACAAAAACCCAGGGGAAGAGTACACAATGGGGGGTATTAACAAAAACAAAAATGAAAAGGGACCTGGGGGTAGTCATATCAGATGAGCTAAAGATAAGCAAGCAATGTGAGAAGGCAGTAAAGATTGCTTGGGGAATACTGGGATGTATAGGGAGAGGCATCACCAGTAGAAAACAGGAAGTTGTTATTCTTCTGTACAGACAATTGGTGAGACCCCATCTGGAGTACAGTGAGCAGTTCTGGAGTCCCCATCTTCGCAATGACATAGACAGGATGGAGGCAGTCCAGAGGAGGGCAACTAAAATGGTGCAGGGTCTGCAACAGAAGCCATACAAAGAAAGACTAAAGGAGCTTAATATGTATACCCTTGAGGAAAGGAGGGAGAGGGGGGACATGATAGAAAGTTTCAAGTACCTCAAGAGAATCAACAATGTCCAAGAGGGTAGCATCTTTCAGAAAAAGAGATGTGGAAGAACAAGGGGACACAATCTGAAGATAGAGAGGGACAATTCAGGGGCAATGTGAGGAAGTATTTTTTCACAGAGAGGGTGGTGGATGCATGGAATGGTCTTCCTGAGGAGGTTGTGGGGTCAAAAATAGTGGGGGAATTCAAGAATTCATGGGACAGACATAAGGCAATTCTGGTGGGGGTTAGGAAGAAGTAGGCTGTTGGTTAACTAGGATCTGCAGCTTATCCAATAGGTAGGGAAATGGGCAGACTAGGTGGGCCAAGTAGTCCTTATCTGCCATCAAAGTCTATGTTTCTATGTAACCCTTTCTAGGATTCTTTGCACCAAAGTGTAATACTTTGCACTTTTTCACATTAAACCCCAACTGTCATACCTCTGACCACTCTGCCAGCTTAGTTAGATCACCCTGCAACCCCTGCCAACCTTCTAAATCATCCACCACTGCCCCCAACTTGGTGTCATTAGAAAACATACTGATCTTATTCTTGACACCATGAGAAATGTCCGCAATGAAAATCCCAAAAAACACTGGCCCCAACACCGTTCCCTGCAGCACCCCACTCATCACAGCTCTCGGAGATGAGAGTTCCCCCGTCACTACTACTCTCTGCTGTCTGTCCTGCAGCGAATTCACAATTCAATTAACCAGTTTAGTGCCTACCCCCAAATTACTTAGCTTACCAATTACCGCTCAAAATCTGATATCCTAAAAAATACCTCAGAGATGTCTGATCAGATGTAGGATATTGCAGTATCTGACATCCAATATCCTAAAATCTGAACTCTACTCCTTCTGATAATAACATAATTGATACCTGCCACCTCCCCCACACAATTCTATGTCCCCCATCCTTCCACAATACATTACAATCCCCCATCCCTGGATTAGAGCACAAAACCCCACCCAACACATCCATTAGACCCAATCTCCTGCTTTTCCCTCTTCCTTGTAATAATAAATATTGGAAGAGGTGTAGTGATTGATGCAGGCCACGTCTCTAGAGCCTGACCCTCCCAACCGAAATCCTACAATCCCTCACCCTTGCACAATATAGTCAAGACCCCATCCTCAGACTGGAGCAAGAACCCCAACCCAACATACCCTCAAGCCCTCACCTCCTTCCTTCCTTCCTTCCTTCCTTCCTTCCTTTCTTTCCTCCTTATAATGAAATAATAGTTGAAGTGTAGTGACTGACTGCTATGCGTTGTCAGAAGCCTTCATTTGTCCCCCATTTCTCTCTCCCCTGTAGTATCCCTTATGAACACTTTTCAAAGTGCACAAAAAGTAGGAAAACCATCCTACTGCAGATCTTAAAGGAAAACTACACCCTCATATCTTGTAAATTTTATTTTTTTCCATGTCAACAGACAACTCTTTTCATGTAGCTGTTAGAGATGTATGCAATATCATTAGTTTGTTTTATACCTCACACTAGGCCCTGCAACTATCTTGGGGGTCTCCATTTGCTGGCTGTTGAAATCTCATTGTCCGTGAGAGATGCATTAATATGGTTGTAGTTGAACTTGAAGATCATGCAAACAGAGCTGCAGGGTTCAAAACAGTGTGGGGAAAACAGCGAGGTGCAACATTGTAGCGGGGATAAAAAGCGAAGATCACAATGTTGTAATCTTACGCTGCACCCCAACACCAGACACTATAGGGATCACAACAATAAATATACTGTGTAATTTGGGGGGCTATGCCCCCCACAACCGCCCTAAAAAATATAATCAACTCCAAGGGGGGGACACATAACACATTCAGGGAAGGGGGCAATACTGGGATGCCGGTGGAGTTAGGGCACAGCAAAAACAAAGTATGTGCAGACATCAGGAAACTAAAAATTCACCATGTGCAGGGGGTTGGATTCAAACCCCTGACTCTTTCACCTTTGCTGGCTTCCTACAGAGTGGCTCTATCCTCTGAGCCACTGTGCCAGCATACTGATTCTGCCCGCAGTTGGATTCCTCATGCCATCAGCATAAATGAACGAGCCATCAGCGTGCATAAACATAACTACAGATATAGCACTGTCGTGTTCAGCACTATATGTTACCTATAGCTATATTCACTCATAAGCTTTTTCCTGTGTGGTTATTACCTGCTCATATTGTTTAACGGTATTGACTGCATAGGCATTAGCATATGAGAACATGATGTGTAATCACCCTTTAGACCCCACAGTATGTCTGTCTGCTTAATTAAACTTCAAAGAAACAAGTTGCAGGAAGGTGTGAAATGCCACATTTACCTTCAGTTAGCTTTGCAAATTGTCTGAGTTGTAATGCATGATTTTTTCCCTTTAAACTGTATTCAATTTATGTGTCACCAGAGAATTTTTGCAGGGTATTATTCATTCAGCATATCCACATGGTGCAAATGGGTGATGTGATGACATGTTCTCATATGCTAATGCAGCTGTCATGGACAATGGGATTTCAACAACCATAAAATGGGGACCCCCAGGGTAGTCACAGGGGGCTGTCATGAACAGTGAAAATAAACAGCAAACACATATAGCCCCAACAGCCACAGGAAAAGAGTTGTCTGTTACATGGAAACAAATAAAATTTACATGATATGAGGATGTAGTTTTCCTTTAAAAGTATTTGTATTTTTAATGCATTTTGTACAGTTGCAAATACTTTTCAAAGTGCATACAAAGTAGGAACACCATCTATCTGCAAATCTTAAAAATATCCATATTTTGAGTACATTTTGTAAAATTAAGAACACTTTCCAAAGTGCCACACATCTTTAAAATTATTAGTATTTTGAGTACATTTTGTAAAATGATGAACACTTTCCAAAAAGCTCACATGGTAGGAAAACCATCATACTTCTAATCTTTACATATATTTATATTTTGAATACATAGTGTAAAAAAAATGTCAAGTATAACTGTGAGCATTTTTAATTTTAATTAATTATAACTCATTAGTAATTAGTTTATTTAAACAAACTACACAATGAACTTTATAGTACCCCTCCCTACAAACTCTTAACTGTTACCATCTACTTTCAAGCTTTTGAAAAGTAACATTAGCTTAAAGAGCAGCTAACGACCTCAGAAGAACTTTAACAATCATAATAATTAGACACAGTTCAGCTTATTTTTCACATTAGTTCTGTATTCCTCCTCCCCATTATTTACATTACTGATGTAACTTGCATGAAAACAGGATCTTTGCTCCTGAAGAGTTCATCTATTCCTGTTGCTTTCCCCTTGCCTGAAATTATAATGTACTGCTTGTGACGTCACAGTTACTCCCATGGCAACAGATTGTGATGTCAAAATAGAGGATTATGACATGAAGTGGAAAGTAAGGTATAGAGGCAGATGAACTCTGAGGTATAAAGATCATGTAGTTATGCAAATTTCCTCAGTAATAAAAAATGTGTAAGAAAATCTATAGAATATACATGGAATGCAAGCTGAATTGTACCTAAATATTATGTTTTTCAAAGTTTTCTTTGAGGCATTAGCAGCTCTTAAAAGTTTTTATTCATGCAGAACTTTAACATGCAGAAAAAGTCTGTGTAGTTTTGGCTATTTTCTGTGTTTTTTAATGCAGATGTGCAGCCAATTAATTGCAAATAACTTAAAAATGAATCATTGTTTTAATGAAAATCTGAAAAGGACCTAGTCCCATATGATATCTACAAAATCTATAAGTTTCATAGCTCAGCTCTAAGTATCTTTTTAGTTCTTGGAGCACAAAGATTAGCTAGCAAATTGGGCAAAAATACATGACTTCAGTCCTTAATATCTCTAAAAGTAGAAATCTGACCCTCCTGTAATTTAGAAGGTGATGAGACCCCAGGACAGAGAAAGTGTCTATCAAATTTTACAGTCCTAGGGTCTGCAATGGCTAGGATACATCCCTCTGAAATGGCCATTTTAATGAAACACCAATGCAACCTTAATATACAGGTAATACCATGCCCGTATGATATGGATACATACATACAGCAGAGTCAGCTGGGATGCAACACATTACCTTGCAGAGTGTTACTGCAGAGTTCTTCAGCATACTGCAGGGAATAGTGCAATGCAATGGCAATTAAGCCCTTTTATCATGCAATATTTTGTTACATGCCATTTACTGCAAGGTATTGCATAGTATCCAGGATCACTCCACTGTCCATGTGTATACTGGGAGTCAAAGATAAGTACAGTGGTGTGTGGAAGTAGTCAATTCAAATTCAGATTTTTCTGGTTTTACTTAAAGAAAAAAGCTTTTTAGTTGGCTGTGCTGCAGGAAATCATGTGAAAATCTCCTTAGAGATCTCCAGAGATTTTGAAAAATAACTTGCCAAATCAACTGCTGCAGTTGTAGCAGAATATCTGAATACATCACAGCTCTCAGTTGACAGAATAGCCTACAGGTTAGAGTAATGTCTGAATGAGTTTAGTACATCCAGCAGACCTGGGTTTGATTCCCACAACTGCTACTTGCATTATGTGTGACCTGAGCAAGTCGCTTAACATTCCTTGTGCTCCTGCATCACCCCTGAAAAGAGGGCTTGTGCCCAGTGAACCTTATCTTATTATCAAAGAATAACTGTATATATATATATATATATATATATATATATATATATATATTTACACAATTGCAAAAAACTTTGTTAATGCATCAGTTAGGGTTATTAGTAAAGTGACAAAGTGGAGAAATATGGCATTAGGGTTTCCAGCACTAATGCCCCACTACTCTGCAGACACTGACAGGAATCAGGGGGTGCCTTGGGGTCATAGGCCTAATGCGCACCCCATTCCATATGTATATAAGCTGAGATGGGTACAGTATAGGAGAATGGGGTGAGCATTAGGAATGATGACCCAAAGGCACCCCCAATACCTGTCAGTGTCCACAGTGTTAGGGTGGGGCATTAGGTTTGGAAACCCTAACATCATATTTCCCTACTTTTGTCACCTTACTAACAGCACTAACTGATGCATTAATGATGTTTTTTGCAATGAATTTCCTTACTTTTTCAGATAGTCTACTTGTATCCTTATTTGCCTGCAGGAGCGCAGGGCCGAAAGGGTCCTGACACCCATGATCCGTGATTCTCCTTATTTTACTGTGGGAGTGCACACCCACCCCTCCATAGATACATGACCAAATTATTAGCATAGCCATCTATTGCCTCAGCACATGTACATGGTAGACAACATTTTCAAATACCTGCCAAAACATAATTCTGAAAAACTGCAATGCCATTCCATGCCATGGTGCGAAAACACATGTTGGACAGGATTTGAAAAATGACAGCTGTGACATACATGAGGTTGGGTAAAAGGAAGGCTATGTTAGAAATCTGGGGTCAAAATATTTAAAATTTCCATGGGCGTACTAAAATTACTACAAATGATCATAACTTTGGCATTTTTTCATATTTTGATCCCAGATTTTGAACATAGTCTTCTTATGACTCTCCCCATAAACCCCATATGTGAAAATTTTCAAATTCATGTCAAAACACCATTCAGTGCCACAGGTGCAAAAACACAGTTTGGGCAGGATGTGAAAAATGACAACTGTACTGTTCATGAGGTGATGTGAAAAAATGGCTATTTTGAAAATTTGGAGTGAAAATATTAAAAATTAGCAAAGTTACCCACGTGTCTAGAAAGATTTAAACAACCGCACATAACATGACCATTTTTAGGAATTTGTTCACCAGATTGTCAACCTGGGCTTTTTGGTATCCTACCTCATGAGCACTGGCACTGGCATTTCATTAATCAGTCCCAAAAGGTGATTTTATGCAGCGACTACGAAATCCCTTTCTGGGCCCGAGTAAAGAAATGACAGTGACAGTGTTCATGAGGTGGGGGTTCCAAAAAGCCCATGTTGAAAATTTGGTAAAACAAATACCTAAAATAGGCTAAGATATCAACATAAGTTCAAAACACCATTGAAATACATTATACGACACTTACCTTGATTCATCAGTTTGTGGTTCAGCTTTCAAGAGGTCAGACATGTACCAGTGCACAGAAGATGACAGTAGAGGCCCTCTGGTGGTAAGTAAATGGCAAGGGATGGTGTGGGGTGATGGGCGCTTAGTGGGAGGGTTGGGATGGCAGAGGGGAATGGCTGGGATGATGAGGGACTGGTTTCTTTTTTTCAGGTTTAAAAAGTGAAAAAGACATTGGGGGATTATTTTCTTTACCTACGGGTTAACAAACATATTTCAGGACACTGGGAGTGGGATCCCCAGAGTCGCACTGTACTGGGGGGCAGATACATGGTTCAGAACACTGGGAATGGGCTCCCCAGTGTCCCACACTACATGGGGAAGGGGAAGACATGACTCGGGACACTGGGAGTGGGCTCCCCAGTGTTCCACACTACTGGGGGGGTTAATCCATGTCTCCAACATACTGGGAGTGGGCTTCCTAGTGTCCAACACTGCTGGGGGGGAGACACATGGCTTGGGATACTGGGAATGAGCTCCCCAGTGTCCTACACTTCTTCAGGGGGTCATACATATCTAGGGAGACTGGAAGTAGGCTCCCCAGTGTCCCATGCTGATTTGGAGGGGAGAGAAACTTCTACTGCTGACAGAGGGATTGGGCCTTCTGATGTCGGCAAGTTACAGCGTGGTCTTTGGGGCTCCAATAATATGCATATTAGGCCCCAAGGGGATGCTTAATTTGCAAAGATCTGATATATGTGCTAAAATAGGGTGTGCCTTTTTTTGCAAATACCAGATTTGTGCACACATTAATCATCCCCCTTGCATCCAAACATGAATATAATTGATGCATTTGTTAAGAAATGGAAAAGCACTACTATAGTTGTGATTCTCCAGTGGAGCAGAGGACAAGGCACGGGTGTGGTGCATCCAGGAGTCCTAAGTTTGAATCTAGCCTCTCTCTATTTTTTCCCCCTTCATTGTAGGTGAGAAAAAAATATGGGAAGGCTAGTCCCAAACTCCGCACCCTTAGGCAGCTCCATCCTGTGCCTTGTCCTCTGCACTACAAAGCTACAACAGCACAAGAATGCTTTTCCATTACTTAATAAATGTGTCAATCAACTGCACATTTAATTTTGAAAATGCAGTTAATAGAACACAGCGATCCTGTCTCTGTTGACAGAAGATGACACTGCATGACCCCCAGAGGTAGGTATAGGGTAAACAGGGAGTGGTCATTGGTGCTCAGTGGGAGGGTGGGGATGGGGAGGGAGGGGACTGCTGGGATGAGTGACCTTTTTTTCATTACAGGAACAAAACACAAAAGATATCATGGGACAGTTTTCTTATTTACAGCAAACAATAGCAATATTATTTGGGGACTCTAGGAGTGGGCTCTCTAGTGTCCCACACTGTTGGGGGGTGTCCTCCACTGTTGACATGGGGATTGAGCACCCAATGTTGGCAGTCAAATAATGAACAAAAGGGACTGGTGAGGGGCATCTGACACCGGGAGTGGGCATCCCAGTGACAGATTAAATAAATAAATAAGGAGGGTGGGGTTGCCACTAGACGCCAGAGACAGAGGAACATTGGACAGCGATTAGCAGGTGGGTGGTGCCACTAGACACCAGGGAAAGACTGAGGCATACATGACAGTGCAGCTGGCCGCACGAGTTAAAGCTGTGGCTGCATAAGTCAAGAAAATCCCGCTGTTCTCATATAGAGAACACGGCAGATGCAATCCTCTCACTAACTTGGCTGGGATTTTGGGTACCCACAAAACCTGTTTCTTGCCAGTATTTAAAAAAAACATCAGAATGTAGCTAAACGGGTCCATTTAGCTAAGTTCTGCTTTTTGTTTTTATATATAACATTTACTTTTTCAAGTTTACTTAATTTTCTTTCTCTCTAAGGAGAAAACAAGATGGCGGACACAACTGAAGCTCTGCGAAACTATAGCAGTCTCTGTGTGACCCTACATATACGAAATAACACTAGCGCCTGTGAAAACAAGGTAGCTCCTGCGAAAACAAACTAGCCTCTATGTGACCCTACTTTACATGCAAAAATGTTAAAAACCTCCACCAGGGGGGCCTCCCTCAAAGCTCTGGGCAAGGAATTCCAGAGGACTGGCCCTGCAGCCTCAAAAGCCCAGTGCTCCAAAGTCTTTAGCCTCACCCTTGCAACCACCAGGAGGCCCTCCTCGGCAGGGCAGAGAGGGCACACATGTATATGAGGATGCAGGAGTTCTGCCAGGTACCTGGGCTCAGCCCTTGTAAGGTCTTGTAAGTTAATAGTCCCATTTTACAGGAGATATGCCACATTGCTGGCAGCCAATGCAGATCATGCCATGCCAAGGAAATATGGTGTGATCTTGGAAGGCCCATTATTAACTGAGCTGCTGCATTCTGCAGGCACCACAGCGTACCTCAACTGACCCCAAGGTAGAGAGCATTGCAGTAGTCAAGCCTCAAAGTCATAAACACATGAACCACTGTGGTCAGTTTGCCAGGAGGGATAAGGAACTTAATCTGTCTGATGTTCCGTGGGTGGAAAAAGCTATTCCAGACTACTGCATACACTTGAACCTCCATTGCTAGACCCTCATTTAGAATGAATGCCAGATTTTTCACCTTTGAGGCAGCTAAAAGACCAGAAGGACCAAAACAAAGCCTGGTCTTGGTCTTGGCAACAACCTCTTCACCCTACAGCCCATCTCAATGGCTAGGACTTCAGTTTTCTCTGAGTTTAGCCTCAGCCAGATTGATGAAATGCAGTCTTGGATCTTGACCAGGCAAAAATCCAAAAACTTACTTAAATGATCTGTTAGGGAGCCTATGCCTGACACAAATGAACAGCCAGCTGAATCACTGAGAACCTTGTAGATCTTGGGAGGAGCATAGAAGGTAGGAGTTATGAGAAACAGTGGGTACAAGAAATCAAACTCATTCTTACTAGTGCAGTTAGCACTTAGACTGTGCTCTAACACAGAAAGTAATTCCTTATGAAAAGAAGTTGCAGAATCAACATTCCACTTTCAATTGTTACTTTCGATATTCAGCAATTTATTTCACATGGTCCTATGTTGTTCTTTGTTAATGAGAACAATATTGCCCCCTTTGTCTGCTAGTTTAAAAATAACCTCCTCCCATTTCTCCATCTCTTTGAGGGCATTCCATTCACCAGGAGTCAAATTAGACCAGACTTTTATATTTGATTATTTAACAATTGCCCTATTTCACTTTTTATTGCTTTTTCAAATGCAATTATATTATTATTTACTTTGGGTGGGCAAAAACAAGATTTGATTTGGGAATAAAAAGTAATTTTCTCATTTTGGTCTGGTTCCCCCGCTCTTGTCAAGACTCTGACTAGCGTCATGAGTAGTTGTGATAGTCACAGTGTTCCCCTCCTTCATGATTCCCTCATTTTCCATTAGGAGATGTTCCATGGACTAGCATAGAAATAATGAATAGAAAAGTAAAGGTGTTTAATGTACAGAGGAAGAAAACTTCATCCTGAATGTAGCCAGATAGAAACAACACTAAAAAATTAAAAAACGGTGTCAGGTTGGCAAAAAGAAATTTGAGAGTGGCATGACAAAAGGCATTAGATAAAAATAATTGGTTTCAGTTACAGCAGAGGAAAGTTCATTGTTATGAGAGGGAATTAATCACAAGGGCAAGATGACTTGCATCCGAGGGAACTCAAGGAGCTAAAGGATATAATAGCTGGCACTCTGACAATGATTTTCCGTAAGTCACTGGAAAGAGGGGAGGTGCCTGGGGGCATACCTCTCAACTGCTATGAATTCTACATAATGCTATGATTTTCACATTCAAATTTACCCTTGCTCCTCACAAGTTTACCAATGTTCCTCATATTAGAGCTCTTTCTGGACACACAAACTATTAAATCATTGAACTAAGCTGACAGAAATATTCCTTATCACTTACTATATGGGGTCCACTATCTGTAAACATAATATTGTTTAAAATAAGAAAGTATTCCACCTTCTGACCCTTTGCTATGATTTTTGAAGGCCAGTGCTATGATTTTTAATGCTGAGAGGTTGAGAGATATGCCTGGGTGACAGGAGGAGGACAAGTGTGACTCCTCTGTTTAAATAGATGTAACCCAGGTAATGATTCAATAAGCAAGCAAGCCTGACCACAGTTGAAGGAAAACTGCAGGTGATGATTATCAGAGCTCAGATTATGAAACATTTTGACATACTCCAGCAGTTAAAGAAACATTAATATGAGCCCTATAAGGGGTTATAATGCTAAACTAACTACTGTAATTGGGCATTTTTTGAGAAGTAACAAAGGAAATAGATGGGAGTGGCAGGTAATGTAATCTAATTAGATCACTCCTTTACACACTTCCTCGTAAGAAGTTGATTCTGAAGTTGAGGAAATTAGTAACTACAGAAAATTACATAACAGCTGGTTAGGAAATAGTGCCCAGCAGGTGGTGGTGCATAGGAAAATATCAGACTGGAAGGTAATCACCATGCAGGTTCCCTAACAGTCAGTACTGGGATATCTACTAGTCAGTATTTTACTTGATGACCTGAAGACAGGGGTATGAAGTACATTAATTAGATATGCATACGATACAAACATCTTGAGGGTGCAGGACAGTCTAACAGGACTTCAATGTACTAGAGAAATTCTGTAGACACCTATCAAGGACCAGGTTACAGAACATCTAGAAATATTCCATTTGTTAAAAGAGAGTAAACATGGGTTCATCAAGGGGAGATTTTTCCAGCCTGTATTGTTGGGGCTAGATTTTCAGCCAGTTGCAATATGATTAAGCAGCACAGGTGATACTTTCAACAAAACTAATAGACCACAGAAAATGTAGTATATCTTCTTGTCACAAGTGTTGTGTGCTGTGCACTGAAAATAATGCATGCATCAGATACCTCATATCTGACATGTCATTTTTCAGTTTTAAATTGTGCAAAGTATCACAAATGCGTCAGAATGATTGAAAATCACATGCAAACTTCCTGGCACATTATGCTTCTGTGGCAGTGCAACTGCCATAGGTGCTGCATCCATACCTTTAGAAATCCAAGTCTCAGTCTTTTCTGAAGATGTAAAAAAGGAACTAGGTGGGTAAAGGCAGTTAATGTAATATATTAAGATTTCAGGAAAGCATTTCACACACTTCCTCATGAGAGTTTTTTTCTCAATGTAAGGAAATATGAAATTGCTAGAAATATAGGACAATTAATAGAAAGCTGGTTAAGCAATAGGTAGTCACATGTGGAACAACAGCAGATTAATTTTCTTTGCAGATAAACCAAGCTAATGAGGGTTGTGGGTTTACACAGTCTGTAAAAGGACTTAAAGGGACCAGGAGAGGGGGCAAACAAGTGGCAAATGAAGTTCAAAGTGGATAAGTATAAGGTTCATATGGTCCAGAAAATTCAGAATAGTGGCACAGTACTATTTAAATAGGAAACAGAGTTGCAATAGACCATAGAAAAGACCTGGGGTCATCACTGATGAAAAGCTCAGTGTCACTACAAAGTGAAACAGAAGTAAGTAAGGAAAACTCAGTGTTGGGTTTCATTAAAAGGGGAATAACATCCCTTGAAAGTGATATAATTCTGCCCCTTTATAGGCACTGGTAAGGCTGCACTTGGAGTAGTGCATGCAGTTCTGGTCTTTGTGGTATAACAGTTATATTGCAACAATCAAGAGTGGGTAGCAGAGAGCAACTAAAATGATTACGGAATGGAGAGAATCCACTATAAGGAACATTTACAAAAGAAAGGTGTGTAAGAATGAAAACCAAGAGGAGAAGTAATTACACCTTTTACAATTATCAAATGATTGGATAGAGTGAATCAGGAGAACCATTTTAGCTTGCTCTCGGCAGTAGAACAAGATCTCATACCACATGCTTGGGGGAGACAGAGATAGGAACAATGTGAAGATATACTTTTTGACTAGTGGTAAACCCATGGAACAATATCCGAAAGGAAGCAGTACAAGTGGGGAGTTCTGAATCCTTTAAACTCTGACTGTATCAGTTGCTCATGTTAAATAACATTACTATATGTACATTTAATTCACTGAGGAGGGGAACATCAATCTATAATGTTGGGTGCTGCAGCTGCCCAAATGACAGGAGGCAGGTACTCAATGGGCCTTTGGTCTTTTTCTAGCTAGCATTGTGTGTGTAATTTTTTAAAATGTTATTTCAATAATACATCAAAACATCCATTAATATATTTAACAAACATAAGTTTCTTTTTTTTTTTTACTTTCTATGTAACTATGTCTTTGCAAAGAGCGGTAATATAAAATAAAATAAAAACTTGATTCCAACTTTACAGTGCTAAGGTATCAGATACTACTGAAACCTGAAGCTAAATCTGTTTGTAAAATATTGCTGCCCTTGATCTCATGCATCACTAAGCACATACAGACACAGTAGAGCTAGCATTTGCAAGATGTTGCTACATCTCAGTTGGATTATCCTTGATAAATACAGTCTGAACAAAAAGCACAGAATGCCTTTCTTAGATATTGCTACAAGCATTCAAAGAAAGAGCAATACCTTGCAATTGACTAATAATTAAAATTCTGTCTATGAAATGCAAGAGTAAGACCGTGCATAAAGAATAAGATTGTACAGCTGTGTAAATTCTTCAACTGTAAGTTTCTTTAAAAAATCATAAGCTAGTCATAAAGGAATACCATGCCAGTCTGGTGTCAGGACTCTAGTCATTGATCCTGCTACATTCTAGAGAGAGACAAGAGACACTCAGTCCTGCTATGGTACTGTCAGTGGGATCAGCAGTTAGAGTTTCTGAGGGAAGGCCAGCAGTATCCCAACTTCATTGATCCAGTACACTGGAGTCATAATAATCTGCGCTGTCAAGGCACTACTGCGAGGAAGCCTGCAGCAGTGTCACACATTCGCCACCACCAGTGATTCTCATCTATAAATATAAAAACAAAGAATTACATTACTTATGCTGATCAATATTTAAACAAGGATGGGTAATAGACAGAGACATTGTGGAAGGTAAATTGGCAGCTGTAGTACTGCTGCAAACATTTTAAGTCAAGTCAGTAGATGTACAGTATGTAGGGCTTTGGATGCAAAAATTGTGAAGAACTGTACAGAGTCATTTTTGTTAAAGCAATTTTACAAAAATAAATAAAGCAAGAGCTCTCTTTTACCACTAAGCTCTGCTATATTACAATTGTGGGCTAGACAGAATTCTTTAGAGGTACTATTTTTTTTCCCAATGTGGCTTACACCTGTTGTCGATTTTCCTTGAGCATTTGCTAGTAATGGATTATTTTGTGTTTGTCTGTGGTAACTGAATTATCAGTTTGCAATCTCATGAGGTGGACATATTTTACAAGTGACTAAAAATAATTATGCAGAAGTATAACATCTTACATTGTTAAATACATCAGGACAAAAAAATCCCCTAGCTGTTTAAATCATTTGCACTTAAATAGAATCAAGATCAAATTCAGGCGATTTAATTAAATTGCATAATGTAGTTCTGAATTTTGGTGCTCATGTTTGTGGCCCTAATTTGTGATTTATTTGTACTTCAAGGTGTGTTCAAAGAATCAAGTGAGACTAACTTTGTTGATACAGAACAGAAAAATAATAAAATATGGAACACAGACAATGTGGTCTAATGGTTAGAGCACTAGTTTGGAAACCAGTAAGCTACAAGTTCAAACTCTGCTAAAACCAAATAGTCACTGTTTGTCCTTAGACAAGTCCCATAGCCTGTCAGTGTTCCAGCCCACCCAGCTGCAGAAACTGGAAGTAGCATAGCCCTGCTGGAAACAAGATGTTGCATCTCAGCTGAGGTATCCTGAATAAGTAAATTGTATATAAAAATTGTCAGTACCCTGTAAAACAAAAAACAATCAAGTGATAGGTAACAAGGCATTCAGAAGGATATCCAGTTAAAAAGCAAAAGTGCTGGGTGCAAAACTTAAATAATATCTAATATGGCTGAAAGGATAATGGCTGTTATCTGCATTATAGCAAGAATAAACTATGAAGTCCAACTGGTCATATGCAGATATTGTTGTCCTCTGGGGAGGTCAGACAATTTTTCAGTTTTATAACTGTGCTAGACAGAAGGGGCCGGATTTTCAAATGGTGGCACAGGGACTGCATCAAACCCTGCACAACAAACACTTTGAACCTGGTGGTGCACCAAAGGCTTTGGTTGCAAATACATCCGATTTTAGTAAGTCAGACTCAGTTGAGAAAGTTTACCCAATTTGTGGCACCTTGTGCTAGATATTTGGTGCAAGCCTTGTGAAAATGATATTGTGGATTGATGCAAGCTAGGCAAGCAAAAATCTGGTCTAACTTGCACCAATCAGCACACAGGATCAAAAATCCTGATTGCTAGCAGGGTGAATGCTGCAGGTTCCATGTGCTGCATGTGCAGCACGCTTGGGATGTGCAGCATTCACCAGCATTAGAAACTCTAGCCAAGACTGTCAATATGTCCATACAGAAATATCAGAGTGGTGAGCTTATAACCATACGCTAGTGATCACCTTTCAGCAACAGTAGCCAAAATATGGAATTGAAAGTTTTAATCTGTTGTTCTATGGGAGGCTTCTAGACTCCTCGCCCAGCACTACAGAAACCATTTTCAGTCACCCACTCACTGCCTAGTATTTTTCACGTGTGGTCTTACCTCAGTGCTGGCACTCATTTCTGTGCTTTCTCGGCTGCTTCATGTGGTTTCTCTTAGTGTGTCTCCTTGTTCCCATCAGTTTTGCCCCTGTCTGCTGTTTGTTCTTTTCACAGCTGTTTGTGCTCCTCATTCTGCTGTTATTGTCCTTTCTGTTGCTTGCATTTTGCCCTTGCTTTAGCCCACCTCCCATTTTTTGTCTGCTTTTTGTTTTGATCTTGGCTCTGCTTGTGGTGCTTTACTTTACCTTTTTGTGCTGCTGTTTTGCTTTCTCTTTGGTGCTTTGTTTTTGCTGCACCTCCTTTGCCCACCCCCTGTTCTTTTTGTATTTATGTTAGCTGGCCTACTCTGCCTCCTTCCCCCACTGCTTGTCATCCATGACTTGCTACCTCCTGTCTATCCCTGCCTGTTGTTTTTTTCGGGTCTGATTTTTGTTTCCTTCCATTCTCCTCTCCAATTATAGTTAGCAGGTACTTGCTTTCCTCTGCTGCCCAACTATATCCTTCCTCTGAGAGATCCAGTCATGTTGTTCAGTGGCTTGGCAGGGAACTGGGGAAGTTGATGCATGAGGGGAGGATTGTGTTGGTAGAAGGGCTGACAGCTGAGAGTATCGGGGGCACCACAGAGAAGGAACAGAAGGTCAAGGAAGGGGTCGGGGGAGGGGCAAACTAGACAGGAAGACAGCTGATGAAGGGTGGACTCTATTAGTGCCTAGCAAAAGAGGAGCAGCAGTAGGCAGGAGGGAGTAGAAAACACATAGAAATGCAAAAAGAGGTAGGAAACATTTTTGCTGTACTAGCGACCCATGGGGAAGAGGACGCAGGAGGAGATTGCTCAAGGGATAGTACTCATGAATAGGAGTGAGTAAGGGGCGTTACTAGTGGATATAGAGAATGGTGTGGCAGTAGGAGGGATAATACTTGGAGAGGTGAGGAGGGAGAGGGAGTTTGGCAGTCAAACAGGAGGAGGGGGAGGGGTCTCAATTGAAAGGGGCGGGGGGGAAGACACTGTGGCAAATAGTAAAAGCACCACCTTGAGTGGCCCCGGGAATGAGAATCTGGGTGGTGGGGTGGTGATGGGCACAAGAAAAGAGGAGGGGTGGTGTACTGGTGTTGGGAGATGCCATACTCAAGGGGATCAGATGGGGCAGCGAAGGGAAGAGGCACAGTTGGATATGGGTGGAGTCCATACCGGGATTAAAGGCAGACAAGGCAAGGCAGGCAATCCTAAGGTGCGCAAGGAGGGGTAGGAGGAAACCACACATTGTGGTACATATGGGGACAAATTACCTATTGGGGGAATTGGTGGCGGTTACAAGGAAGAGGTTTGAGGAAATGGGAAGGTTGTGCAAGGAGACTAGGGAGTCTGTGGCCTTCTCGGGGGTACTCCCAGTACCCTGCACAAGCACAGTGAGAAAGGAGAGGATTGGGGAGTTGAACATATGGTTGGTAGAATGGTGTTGAACTAAGGGGTACAGGGTTGTGGGTGGCTGGGGCAGTACCTAGGATAGTAACAATCTGTTTGCAAGGGATTGGTTGCACTTGAGTGGGGAGAGGAAGGAGGTGTTAAAGCAAAGACTGGGGAGGTACATTGTGACAAAGGTGGATTTAAACTAGATGGGAGGGTGGGAAGTGGACAGCAGGTAAGCATAGATCTGATAGAGTGGAGTCACAGTCTACCCCTCAGGCTAGCAGGGAAGGACTTGGGGTGGCCAAAAAGGGAGGGAGTAGAAGGGAGGAGATGGACGACGATGATGGGATGGGGCAGGATGGAGGGTGGTTTCGCTGAATGCGAGAAGGTTAGGCAACAAATCAGCTGAGCTACAGACACTCTTGACAGCGTTGAGGGTGGATATTGCAGCTGTCATGGAAATGTAGGCAACTAAACACCGGGACTAGGATCTGGCAATCCCAGGGTATAAATTATACAGAAAGGACCGTAAGGAGGGAAGGGGGCTGGGGTGGCAGTCTATGTGTGGGACGGGATCAAATGCGCAAGGGACGAGGGGGTAGAAAGAAGAACAGAGGCAATCTGATTACAGCTCCTAGACTCAACGATTAGGAAACTGAGGTTTGGGGTGGTATACAGGCCACCGTCCCAGTCTGAGGAGCTTGATAGGGAATTAGTGGGACAAATCAGAAAAGTATGTAGAAAAGGGAAGGTAGTCATCGTGGGGGATTTTAACTTGCTGAGGTCTGACTGGAGCATTCCAGTCACCTCCAGCGCTGGGGAGCAAGTGCTCCTGGGCACGATCCAGGAGGGTCTCCTGACGCAGTTGGTCAGTGTATCTACTAAGCTAAAGATGTGGTATTGTCGAATGGGGAGACAGTAAGGTAAATAATGGTGGAGGACCCACTAGCTGACAGTGATCGCCAAATGGTGTGGTTTAATATCACAATGTGTGGGGAGCCAGAGAAATCAGTAACCTGGGTGGTTAACTTAGGAAGGGGGACTTTGGGAGGATGCAGGAAGTACTGAAAGGGAAACTGGAGTGCACAAGGCAGGAGATGGACGTGGAGCAGAAATGGGATATTATTAAACGGGAGATTACAGAGGCAATGGAAGCCTGCCTCAAGACACAGAGTAAGTTGAACAGTGAGGTAGTGGAGGTGGTGAGGACAAAACGAGAGGCACACAAGAGGTAAAGGAGGGTGGGGAAGGAAGGGGACAAGGAGGAGTATACAAGATGGTCCAGGGAGGTGACCAGAAAAGTGAGAAATGCCAAGGCCCAGAGCAAGCAGGGAATTAACGGGGGAGAAAGACTTTTATCAGATACAGCAGGGAGAAAAGGAAGTGCAAGGAGACAATAGTGAGGATAAAAAAGGATGGGGAGTGGCTAGAAAAGGGGGAGGAACAGGTGGAAGCACTGAATGAATACTTTTACTCAGTGTTCATGGAAGAGAAGGGGGACTGCTCCCACCATGGGCTGAGAGGGTGGGGATGGGGGGAAAGGAGGCGACAGATGGAAGAATTGAGGGAGGTGGAGTCCTAGAGGGACTGAGGGTAGACAAGGCACCAGGGCCAGATGGGATCCACCCCAGGGTGCTGAGGGAGATGGCAGAGGTGTTGGCAGAGCTGCTGGTGGATCTGTACAGCACCTCACTGGAGTCGGGATGTGTGCCACAGGACAGGAGCATGGCACATGTAGTGCCATTACACAAGAGCAGACCAAGGGACGAAATGGGTAATTATCATCTAGTAAGTCTCACCACCATAGTGTGCAAACTCATGGAAATGATACTAAAGGAAAGACTGGTGTCATACCTGGAGGTACCAGGAGGTGAGGTAGCATAGGTTAATTTCAGGGAAGTCTTGTCAAACCAGCCTGATACAGTATTATGACTGGGTGACAGGTGAGCTGGATAAGGGTCATGCGGTGGATGTTCTTTACTTGGACTTCAGCAAGGCCTTCGATTTGGTGCCTCATGGGTGGGTTGGGGGGAAGCTAGCTGGTGTAGGGTAGGGGCAAAAATGACGAACTCAATAACAAGCTGGCTGAGTGGGAGGCTGCAACAGGTGATGGTGGGAGGGGAGCTCTCAACTCCGAAGCCAGTGATGAGCAGGGTGCCACAGGGCTCTGTGCTGGAACCAGTATTACTTGTGCTCTTCATATCAGACATTGCACACAGGGTGGTGAGCAAGGTACGTCTGTTCACAGACGACACCAAAATCAGAGCAGTGGTGGATGGAGGGGAAGGATAGAAGCAGCTGCAGGAGAATCTAAGTAAGTTAGAGGAGTGGTCAGAGATGTGGCAGCTGGGGTTCAATGCAAAGAAGTGTAAGGTCATGCACTTCAGGGCAAAGAACCCAAGGAGAGAATACTGGCTGGGGGCGTTAAGCTGGGGATCACTGAGGAGGAGAAGGACCTAGGGGTAATGGCAACAGGGACCATGAACAACATTGCCCAGTGCAGGACAGAGGCTGCAAAAGCGAACAAAATGCTGGGGTGCATAGCAAAGGGGGTTTCATCCAGGTGAAGAGAAATGATCTTGTCCCTCTACAGGTCACTGGTAAGGCCACATCTGGAGTATTGTTTGTAGTTTTGGAGGCTGTTCCTGAAGTGTGGTATCAGGCTACTGGAAGGTGTGCAGGTGAGGGCAACAAAGATGATACGTGGAATGGAGGGAAGTGACTATGAGAGCAGGCTGGGAGATCTGAATATGTACACCCTGGAGGATAGAAGGGATGGGGGACATGATAGAGACATTCAAGTATCTGAGGGGAATCAATAAGGATGGGGCAGATGGGATCTTTAAGCTGAGAAGGGGGAGGGACACCAGCGGGCATGGGCTAAGAATAGAGGGGGAAGATTTAGGAGGAAAATGAGGAGACACTATTTCACAGGGAGGGTGGTAGCAAAATGGAACACACTACCAGAATGCGTGGTATCATGTAAATCTGTGAACAGCTTTAAAATGACTTAAGACAGGGAACAGGAGAGAGTGAGGGTGGGAGGTGGGGCGGGTGGAATGACAAAAGGGAGGGGGTGGAGCAGCTGCAAATGAGTGGTGCTAGCTGCATACTCAAGCAGACTTAGAACGCGTGGTGTGTTTCTGATAGCATATTCATATGTTCATATGTTCTACAATCTTCTTGCCTTCAGTTGCTGCATTTTTGAATGTATGTTTTTCAGCCTATGTTTACATTCCCTACTGCTCTTGGTTGGTTCCATCTCTTTTTTTGTGTTTTAATTTATAAAAATGCTTCACCAGCAAGGCACATTGAGCAACAGGTTGCTCATCTCCCGGTGCAACCTGGGGGAGAAGGGGTACAATAGGGATGAGACATTTTACATTCAAGTTACAAAGATCAACATAGCATACAATTAATTAAGGCAGTTGTTCCAAACAGTGTTGCATACATATGTAATTTGTGAGAACAATTAATAAGTGCAATGGTAATATGTGAACAAGTGCTATCGTGACATAAGAGATGAAGGAGAGAGAGGATGAGATGACAGATAGTGCAAAGTTGTGTCCCAGAGAGACCCCTTCAGGATGAGAGGAATCCTCCAAGAGGACAGCATCTGGAGAATGGATTAGAGAGAGAGAGAGTGACAATGGGATAAGTGTGATGAACAGCTAGGAGGGGAACTAAAGCCTGACCCAAAAAGGGAACCCATCAGGATGCGCTGAACCCTGCAAGGGGTCAGGGAAGTTCAGGTGAATGTAAACTCTCCTGCAGGTAAGCATTGTAATTATAGAGGGATAGTGAGAGGGAGGGAATGAGAAATAACACCTGGAAGGGGATAAGGCCTGATCCAAGGAACCCTGCAGGATGCTGGGGACCCAGCAAAGGGTCCTGGAAGGCCAAGGATAGGTAGCTGGAGGAAGCCTAGGCACTACTGGACCCAGTCAGAGTGCTGAGAACCCTGCAAGGGGAGTGTGAAGGCTAGGGGAAAAAGGGGGAGAGAGTAGGGAAAGAGAGAAAGATATAAGAACTAGCACCTAGGAAGGGCTAGGGTCAGTAGCGGCAGTAGAGTCGGTAGAGGCATTGGGTAAATTCTGAAGGGGGACAAACTGTAAGGAGCAAGATAAAGGAAATTAAGGCAGGTCATGACAGGAACAGTTAGGTACAAGATAGTTAGACCTGACTTTTATATTTGATTATTTAACAATTGCCTTTTCAAATGAAATGATGTTATTATTTACTTTGGGTGAGCAAAAAAAAAATTGATTTGGGCCTAAAAAGTCATTTTCTCATTTTGGTCTGGTTCCTCTGCTCTTGTCAAGATTCTGACTAGTGTCATAAGTAGTCGTGATAGTCACAGTGTTCCCCTCCTTCATGATCCCCTAATTTTCCATTAGGAGATGTTCCATGGACTAGCATAGAAATAATGAATAGAAAAGTAAAGGCATTTAATGTACACAGGAAGAAAACTTCATCCTGAATATAGCCAGATAGAAACAACAATAACAAATTAAACAAGCATTTGTCAATGCCGAATGTTTGCTTGCTGGCATTGACATTGGTAGTGTAGGAGTTACAGAGCTGCCTAATAGGAATGGCAGTGAAGTATTGAACTGAAGCCAACCCCACCACCACCCTGCAGAGACTGACATGCATTGGGATGTGCCTTTGGGTCGTCAGGCATAATGGCCACGCCATTTCACCACACCCAACCCTGCAGACACCGACAAGTGTCACGGTGTGCCTTGGGGTCTTTGACCCTTATGTACACCCCATTCCATCAGGAATTAGGTGAGATGGGTGCGGTATAGCAGAATGGGGTGAACTTTGGGGCCAAGAGTCAAGGCACACCTAGATGCCTCTCACTGGTTGCAGGGTGTGGAATGGTATGAGCATTACAGGCCAAGAATTCCAGTACACCCTGATGCCTGTCATTCTCTACAGGGTGGGGTGTTATGGTTCGAGAAAACCTAATGCCTCAGGCTTTCATTGGTATTTTCATTCAAAATTTTCAACATGTTTTTTGTGACCCCACCTTATGAACAGTGGCAATATCAGCTTGTGTTGTAAAAGCTGCTTGCACAGCGATCACGTATTTTAGCACCACAGGTACAAAACCACATTCCGAACAGGATGTGAAAAATGACAGCTGTATTGTTCATGGGGAGGTGTAAAAAATGGCAATGTTGAAAATCTGCAGTGAATATATTAAAAAAACTGGTGAAGTCACGAGCGTGCATAGAAATTGTGTAACGCACAACCGTCATCTAATTAGTTTGGGGATTTTTTACAGTAGATTGTCAACACAGGCATTTTGGGACCTCTGATCATGAACAGTATCACTGTGATTTTCTTTATCTGTCCCGAACAATGATTTCCCACAGCGACCACGCATTTCTGTGCTGAAAGTATGAAAACACATTTCGGCCATGTTGTAAAAAATGACAGCTGTACTGTTCATAAGGAAGTGTGGAAAAATGCCACTGGTGAAAATCTGGACTGAAAATATCACAAATTCATGAACTTACGAGTGTGCGTGGAAACTGCGCAATGCTCACTCGTAACAGTCATTTTATGGACTTTTGTCACCAAATTTTCAACATAGCCATTTTAAGACCTCTGCTCATGAACAGTGTCACTGTGATTTTCCTAATCTGTCCCAGACATTGCTTTTGCACACCGACTGCACTATTGTGCGTTACATGTGTGGACACACATTTTGGGCAAGATGTGAAAAATGGCAGCTGTACTGCTCATAAGGAAGTGTAATAAGATGGCAATGCAGAAAATTTTGTGTGCAAATATTAAAAATTCGCAAACTTGCGAGCATGTGTAGGAACTGCACAACGTGCGCACCTAAAACAGTCATTTTGGGGAATTTTTTCACCAAATTTTCAACATAGCCATTTTAAGACCTCTGCTCATGAACAATGTCACTGTGATTTTCTTAATCTGTCCCAAACATTGATTGCTCATACCGACTGCGCCATTGAGCGCTACATGCAGGGCAACACATTTTGGGCAACATGTGAAAAATGGTAGCTGTACTGCTCATAAGGAGGTGTGGTAAAATGGCAATGTTGAAAATCTGGAGTGCAAACATTAAACATTTGCGAACTTATGAGCGTGCGCAGGAACTGTGCAACACGCACTCATAAAACAGTCATTTTTAGGAATTTTTTCACCAAATTTTCAACATAGCCATTTTAACACCTCTGCTCTTGAACAGTGTCACTGTGATTTTCTTAATGTGTCCCATACATTGATTTCGCACACCGACTGCGCCATTGAGCGCTACATGTGCGGAAACATATTTTGGGTGAGATGTGAAAAATGACAGCTGTACTGCTCATAAGGAGGTGTGGTAAAATGGCAATGTGGAGAATTCAGAGTGCAAATATTAAAAATTTGTGAACTTACGAGCATGCGTAGGAACTGCTCAATGCGTGATAGTAAAACAGTAATTTTTAGGAATTTTGTCACCAAATTTGCAACATAGGCTTTTTGAGAGCCCACCTTATGAACACTGGCACTGTCATCTTGTTAATAGGTCCCAAAAGGTGATTTCACACAGTGACTGTGAAATCACCCTTCGGGCCCGATTAACACCATGACAGTGAGAGAATTCATGAGGAGGGGTCCCAAAAACCCCATGTTGAAAATTTGGTGCAAAAATTCCAACAAATGCCTGTGATATGCATTAAAGTTGGAAAAACCCTATTTATTGCATTATACAGCTTACTGGCATTTCCTCAGTTCGCGGTCGGCTTTGAAGAGTGCAGACGTGTTCCCGGTCCACCGAAGATCATCACGCCATGCTCCGGAGGTAAGTATGGGGTGAGGTGGGTGTGTGGGGAGGTAGGGTGCCCAGAGGGTAGGCGCGGGTGGGCAGAGCGACTGACGAGGGAATGTATTTTTCTTTACAGGTTTTTTTTTTTTCAGTTGGACGACGCGGGACATTTGCCATGCTGGGGTGGGCTCCCAGTGTGACAGCTGGAAGGCTGTTTGGGGGGGGTCTGGAGCCAATGGGGGATTAGGCACCCCCATCAGCCATAACCATTTTTGCCATGCTGGGGTGGGTTTCCAGTGTGGCTCCTGGAAAGCTGATGACACGGGACATTTGCCACACTGGGGTGGGCTCCCAGCATGGCAGCTGGAAGGCTTTTGGGGGGGCCTGGAGCCAACTGGGGATTGAGCACCACCATCGGCCACACAGTATGTGCGTGGGGGGGAGCTCATGAGCACGCATTATGCGTGTGTGTGTGGGGGGTGCTCTGCTCACTGAAGTGGAGCTCTTCCTTTCAACTGTATGGCACTGCATTTTCAACTACTGTCATAGACAGCTGCAGCATTGATTGGAGAACTGCGACCGCACCTGCAAACACACTGACTGAATTGGAAGACAGGTGACACACCTCCGAAAACTCAGATGATGGCACTATGCTTCTTGCACATGCGTGCAAGCAAACACAAAAATGATATCAGGCTGGCAAAAAGAAATTTGAGAGTGGCATGACAAAAGGCATAAAATAGAAATAACTGATTTCAGTTATAGCAGAGGAAAGTTCATTGTTATGAGAGTGAATAAATCACAAGGGCAAGATGACTTGCATTCGAGGGAACTCAAAGAGCTAAAGGATGTAATAGCTGGTACTCTGACAATGATTTTCCAGAAGTCACTGGAAACAGGGGAGGTGCCTGGGGGACAGGAGGAGGACAAGTGTGACTCCTCTGTTTAAGTAGCTATAACCCATGTAATGATTCAATAGGCAAGCAAGCCTGACCTCAGTTGAAGGGAAACTACATGTGATGATTATCAGAGCTCAGATTATGAAACATCTTAATATACTCCAGCAGTTAAAGAAGCATTAATATGAGCTCTCTAAGGGGTTATAATGCTAACCTAACTACTGTAATTGGGTACTCGTTGAGAAGTAACAAAGGAAATAGATGGAAGTGGCAGGTAATGTAATCTAATTAGATCACTCCTATACACAGTTCCTCATAAGAAGTTGATTCTGAAGTTGAGGAAATTAGTAACTACAGAAAATTACGTAACAGCTGATTAGGAAATAGTGCCCAGCAGGTGGTGGTCCATAGGAAAATATCAGACTGGAAGGTAATCACCATGCAGGTTCCCTAACAGTCAGTACTGGGATATCTACTAGTCAGTATTTTACTTGATGACCTGAAGACAGGGGTATGAAGTACATTAATTAGATATGCATACGATACAAACATCTTGAGGGTGCAGGACAGTCTAACAGGACTTCAATGTACTAAAGAAATTCTGTAGACACCTATCAAGGACCAGGTTACAGAACATCTAGAAATATTCCATTTGTTAAAAGAGAGTAAACATGGGTTCATCAAGGGGAGATTTTTCCAGCCTGTATTGTTGGGGTTAGATTTTCAGCCAGTTGCAACATGATTCAGCAGCACAGGTGGCACTTTCAACAAGACTAACAGACCACAGAAAATGTGGTGTATCTTCCTGTCACAAGTGTTGTGTGCCATGCACTGAAACCAATGCATGCCTCAGATATCTCATATTTGACATGTCATTTTTGAGTTTTAAATTGTGCAAAGTATCACAAATGTGTCAGAGTGATTGAAAATCACATGCAAACTTACTGGCACATTATGCTTCTGTGGCAGTGCAACTGCCATAGGTGCTGTGTCCATACCTTTAGAAATCCAAGTCTCAGTCTTTTCTGAAGATGTAAAAAAGGAACTAGATGGGTAAAGGCAGTTAGTGTAATATATTTAGATTTCAGGAAAGCATCTGACACAGTTCCTCATGTGTGTTCTTTTCTCAATGTAAGGAAATATGAAATTGCTAGAAATATAGGACAATTAATAGAAAGCTGGTTAAGCAATAGGTAGTCACATGTGGAACAACAGCAGATTAATTTTCTTTGCAGATAAACCAAGCTAATGAGGGTTGTGGGTTTACACAGTCTGTAAAAGGACTTAAAGGGACCAGGAGAGGGGGCAAACAAGTGGCAAATGAAGTTCAAAGTGGATAAGTATAAGGTTCATATGGCCCAGAAAATTCAGAATAGTGGCACAGTACTATTTAAATAGGAAACAGAGTTGCAATAGACCATAGAAAAGACCTGGGATCATCAGTGATGAAAAGCACAGTCTGTCACTGCAAAGTGCAACAGAAGTAAGTAAGGCAAATTCAGTGTTGGGTTTCATTAAAAGGGGAATAACATCCCTTGAAAGTGATATAATTCTGCCCCCTTTATAGGCACTGGTAAGATTGCACTTGGAGTAGTGTGTGCAGTTCTGGTCTCTGTGGCATAACAGTTATTTTGCAACAATCAAGAGTGGGTAGCAGAAAGCAACTAAAATGATTACGGAATGGAGACAATCCACTATAAGGAACATTTACAAAGGAAAGGTGTGTAAGAAAGAAGACCAAGAGGAGATGTAATTACACCTTTTAAAATTATCAAATGATTGGATAGAGTGAATCAGGAGAACCATTTTAGCTTGCTCTCGGCAGTAGAACAAGATCTCATACCACATGTTTGGGGGAGACAGAGATAGGAACAATGTGAAGATATACTGTACTTTTTAACTAGTGGTAAACCAATGGAACAAGATCCCAAAGGAAGCAGTACAAGTGGGGAGTTCTGAATCCTTTAAACTCTGACTGTATCAATTGCTAATGTAAAATAATATTACAATATGTACATTTAATTCACTGAGGAAGAGAACATTAATTTATAATGTTGGGTGCTACAGCTGCCCGAAAGACAGGAGTCAGGTACTCAATGGGCCCTTGATCTTTTTCTAGCTAGCATTTTGTATGTAATTCTTTTAATTGTGTTTGAATAATACAATAAAACATCCATTCATATATTTAACAAACACAAGTATTCATTTTTTTTACTTTCTGTGTAACTATGTCTTTACAAAGAGCGGTAATATAAAATAAAAAAAAAACGTTATTCCAACTTTACAGTGCTTAGGTATCAGATAATACTGAAACCTGAAGCTAAATCTGTTTGTAAAATATTGCTGCCCTTGATCTCATGCATCACTAAGCTCTTACAGACACAGTAGAGCTAGCATTTGCAAGATGTTGCTACATCTCAGTTGGATTATCCTTGATAAATACAGTCTGAACAAAAAGCACAAAATGCCTTTCTTAGATATTGCTACAAGCATTCAAAGAAAGAGCAATACCTTGCTTTTGGCTAACAATTAAAATTCTGTTTATGAAATGCAAGAGTAACACCGTGCATAAAGAATAAAACAATACAGCTGTGCAAATTCTTCAAACTGTAAGTTTCTTTAAAAAATCATAAGCTATTCATAAAGGAATACCATGCCAGTCTGGTGTCAGGACTCTAGTGCATTGATCCTGCTACATTCTAGAGAGAGACAAGAGACACTCAGTCCTGCTACAGTGCTGTCAGTGGGATCAGCAGTTAGAGTTTCTGAGGGAAGGCCAGCAGTATCCCAACTTCATTGATCCAGTACACTGGAGTCATAATAATCTGCGCTGTCAAGGCACTACTGCGAGGAAGCCTGCAGCAGTGTCATCCCTGCGCCACCACCAGTGATTCTCATCTAAAAATATAAAGACGAAGAATTGCATTACTTATGCTGATCAATATTTAAACAAGGATGGGTAATGGATAGAGGCATTGTGAAAGGTAAATGTCAGCTGTAGTACTGCTGCAAAAGTTTGTAAGTCAAGTCAGTAGATGTACAGTATGTATGATGCAAAAATTGTGAAGAACTGTACAGTCATTTTTGTTAAAGCAATTTTACAAAAATAAATGAAGCAAGAGCTCTCTTTTACCACTAAGCTCTGCTATATTACATAGAAACATAGAAGTTGACGGCAGATAAGGACCACAAGGCCCATCCTGTCTGCTCATTTCTTTTTCTACTTTATGAATGTGCCATCGAACTTTGCTCTGTCAATGGCCTATCTATTCATACCCATCTGTATTGCTCACTTATGCCTATCCCATGCCTGTTTGAAGCTCTGCACTGTATTCATATCCAATACTTTCTGAGGTAGGCTATTCCATGCATCCACCACACTTTCTGTGAAAAAGAACTTCCTCACATTACCCCTTAATCGGCCTCCCTCTAATCTCATACTGTGTCCTCTTGTCCTGCTATTTTTCTTATATTGAAACATGTGACACTCTTTCACCTTGTTAATGCTCTTAAGGTGTTTGAACATTTCAATCATATCACATCACCTCTCTCTCTCTCTCCTTTGCTCTAGGGTATACACATTGAGCTTTGTTAATCTGTCCTCATATGTTTTCTGATGCAGTTCCTGCGCCATTTTGGTTGCCCTTCTCTAGACTGCCTCAATTTGGTTAATGTCCTTGTGAAGGTGTGGCCTCCAGTACTGCACACAGTACTCCAGATGGGGCCTAACCAGTGTCTTGTAAAGATCGATTATTACCTCCCTCATATGACTTGTGATACCCCTACTAATACACCCCGACATCCCCCTAGCCTTACCTGCTGCTTTGGTGGTCTGCTTGGATGATTATAAGTCATCTGTGATGATGATGCCCAAGTCTCTTTCTTCCCTTATGACTGCCAGCAATTCCCCTCCCAGCCTATAGGTGGCTTCAGGGTTTCTCTTCCCTATGTGCATGATCTTGCACTTCTTTGCGATGAACCCCAGTTGCCACTCTTCTGACCATTTTGCCAGTTTATTCAGGTCTCTTCTCATTCTGCCCACTCCATCTGGATCATCTACTCTGTTGCAGATTTTGGTGTCCACTGCAAACAGACAAACTTTACCCTCCAGTCCATCTGCAATGTCACTGATGAAGATATTGAAAAGGACTGGCCCCAGGACTGATTCCTGAGGTACCACACTTGTGACTTGCATCTCTTCTGACTGTGTACCATTTACCACCACTCTCTGCTCACAGAATTGTGGGCTAGATAGAATTCTTTAGAGGTGCTATTTTTTTTCCCTACGTGGCTTACACCTGTGGTCGATTATCCTCAAGCATTTTCTAGAAATGGATTATTTTGTGTTTGTCTGGGGTAATTGAATTACCAGTTTACAATCTCATGAGGTAGACATGTTTTACAAGTGACTAAAAAGAATTATGTAGAAGTATAACACCTCACATTGTTAAATACATCAGGACAAAAATATCCCCTAGCTGTTTAAATCATCTGCACTTAAATAAAATCAAGTTCAAATTCAGGTGATTTAATTAAATTGCATAATGTAGTTACGAATTTTGGTGCTAATGTTTGTGGCCCTAATTTGTGATTTATTTGTACTTCAAGCTGTGTTCAAAGAACCAAGTGAGGCTGGCCCATTGGCACAGTGGTTGGATTTCCGCTTGCGACGCCAGCGACCCAGGTTTGGGAGTGAACTCAGGACGCTGGAGGGCCGGCCGGGGGAGAATGGATTGAGTGTCCCACAACAGCTCACTCTCTCCAGGGGGGATGGGGTGCAAGGGCCGATGCCCACCACACTTGTGTGACTCTGGGTGGAGGCTCGGGGACTGCAAGCCCCAACTGGAAGGGGACTGGCAGCCCAGACGCACAGTGGACATTGGCGTGTAACACCTTGACATCAGGGGCTTACACTACATCAGGGGACAAAACAGGAAAAACACCTGCCGGCTCCAGGATGACGGGCTTCCTGAGGCATACCTCCAATTTGCACCTGCTCTCCAGCCACCTCCAAGCCTGATGAAATGAAGGATTATGGGGTTCTGGCCTCACCTTATCCCCACTTTGGAGGTAAGCCGAAGCTACATGGAGGACTGGGAGGTAGGTACTGGTGAGCAGGCGGCAGGAGGATGACCCCTTGGATGTCCTGAAGTGTCAGGGTCAGCAGGCAGTAGGGGGAATAAAGCATAAAAAAAAAAAGAAACAAGAGAGACGAACTCTGTTGATACAGAACAGAAAAATAATAAAATACGGAACACAGACAGTGTGGTCTAATGGTTAGAGTACTAGTTTGGAAACCAGTGGGCCACAAGTTCAAACTCTGCTAAAATCAAATAGTCACTGTTTGACCTTAGGCAAGTCCCATAGCCTCTCAGTGTTCCAGCCCATCCAGCTGCAGAAACTGGAAGTAGCAGAGCCCCATTGGAAATAAGATGTTGCATCTCAACTGAGATATCCTGGATAAGCAAATTGTATATAAAATTTGTCAGTACCCTGTAAAACAAAAGACAATCAAGTGGTAGGTAACAAGGCATACAGAATGATATCCAGTTAAAAAGAAAAAGCGTTGGGGTGCAAAATTTAAATAATATCTAATATGACCAAAAGGATACTGGCTATCTGCATCATAGCATGAATAAGCCGTGAAGTCCAACTGGTCATATGGAGATCTTGTTGTCATCTGGGGAGGTCAGTCAATTTTTCAGTTTTATAACTGTGCTAGACACAGGGGGCCAGATTCTCGAATGGTGGCACAGGGATTGCATCAAACCCTGCACAACAAACACTTTGAACCTGGTGGTGCGCCAAAGGCTTTGGTTGCAAATACATCCGATTTTAATAAGTCGGACTCAGTTGTGACAATTTACCCAATCTGTGGCACCTTGTGCCAGATATTTGGTGCAAGACATGTGAAAAGGATATCATGGATTGATGCAAGCTAGACAAACAAAAATCTGGTCTAACTTGCGCCAATCAGCACACAGGATTGAAAATCCTGATTGCCAGCAGGGTGAATGCCGCAGGTTCAGTGTGCTGCATGTACAACACACTTGGGATGTGCAGCATTCACCAGCATTAGAAACTCCAGCCCAGACTGTCAATATGTCCATATGGAAATATCAGATGGGTGAGCTTTTAACCATACGCTAGTAATCACCTTTCAGCAACAGTACCCAAAATATGGAAATGAAAGTTTTAATCTTTTGTTCTATGGGAGGCTTCTAGACTCCTCGCCCAGCACTACAGAAACCATTTTCATTCGCTCAGTCACTGCCTGGTATTTTTCACTTGTGGTCTTACCTCAGTGCTGGCTCTCATTTCTGTGCTTCTTTGGCTGCTTCATGTGGTTTCTCTTAGTGTGTCTCCTTGTTCCCATCAGTTTTGCCCCGTCTGCTGTTTGTTCCTTGCACAGCTGTTTGTGCTCCTCATTCTGCTGTTATTGTCCTTTCTGGTGCTTGCATTTTTCCCCTTGCTTTAGCCCACCCCCATTTTTTGTCTCCTTTTTGTTTTAATGTTGGCTCTGCTTGTGGTGCTTTACTTTACCTTTCTGTACCTCTGTTTTGCTCTCTCTTTGGTGCTATGTTTTTGCTGCACCTCCTTTGCCCACCTCCTGTTCTTTTTGTATTTGTTATGTTAGCTGGCCTACTCTGCCTCCTTCCCCCACTACTTGTCATCCATGACTTGCTACCGCCTGTCTGTCCGTATCTGGTGTGCTTTTGGGATCTGATTTTTGTTTCCTTGCAGTCTCCTCTCCAATTATAGTTAACAGCTTCTTGCTTTCCTCTGCAGCCTAACTATGTCCTTTCTCTGAGAGATACGGTCATGTTGTTCAGTGGCTTGGCAGGAAGCTGGGGAGGTTGAGGGGTGATGGGAGTGTTGTATTGGTAGAAGGGCTGACATCTGAGTGTATTGTGGGGGGCACCACAGAGAAGGAACAGTAGGTCAAGGGAGGGGTCAGGGAAGGGGGCAAACTAGACAGGAAGCCAGCTGATTAGGGTAGACTCTGTTAGGGCCTAGCAAAAGAGGAGCAACAGTAGGCAGGAGGGAGGAGAAAACACATAGTAATGCAACGAGAGTAGGAAACATGTTTGCTTTAATAGCGATACATGGGGAAGAGGACGCAGGAGGAGATTGCTCAAGGGATAGTACTCACGAAGAGGAGGGAATAAGGGGCATTACTAGTAGAGATAGAGAATGGCATGGAAGGAGGAGGTATAATACTCAGAGAGGTGAGGAGGGAGAGGAAGGTTGGCAGTCAAATAGGAGGAGGGGCGGGGTCTCAATTGAGAGGGGCAGGGGGGAAAACAGTGGGGCAAATAGTATAAGCACCACCTTGAGTGGTCCCAGGAATGAAAACCTGGTTGGGGAGGTGGCGACGGGCACAAGGAAAGAGGAGGGGGGTGTACTGGTGTTGGGGGATGCCATACTCAAGGGGAACAGATGGGGCAGCAAGGGGGAGAGGCACAGTTGGATATGGGTGGAGTCCATACTGGGATTAAAGACAGATAAGGCAGGACAGGCAATCCTAAGATGCTCAAGGAGGGGTAGGAGGAAACCACACATTGTGGTACATGTGGGGACAAATTACCTATTGGGGGAATTGGTGGCGGTTACAAGGAAGAGGTTTGAGGAAATGGGAAGGTTGTGCAAGGAGACTAGGGAGTCTGTGGCCTTTTTGGAGGTACTCCCAGTACCCTGCACAAACACAGTGAGAAAGGAGAGGATTGGGGAGTTGAACATGTAGTTGGTAGAATGGTGTCAAACTAAGGGGTATGGGGTTGTGGTGGCTGGGGCAGTACCTGGGATAATAACAATCTGTTTGCAAGGAATAGGCTGCACCTGAGTGGGGAGGGGAAGGGAGTGTTAAAGCAAAGACTGGGGAGGTATATTGTGACAAAGGTGGATTTAAACTAGATCAGGGGGTGGCAAGTGGATGGCAGGTAGGCACTGATCTGATAGAGTGGAGTCACAGCCTACCCCCAGGCTAGCAGGGAAGGACTCGGGGTGGCAAAAAAGGAAGGGAATAGAAGGGAGGAGATGGAGGGCGATGAGGGGAAGGGGGGAGGATGGAGTGTGGTTTCATTGAATGCAAGAAGCTTAGGCAACAAATCAGCTGAACTACAGACACTCTTGACAGTGTGGAATGTGGATATTGCAGCTGTCATGGAAATGTGGGCAGCCAAGCAATGGGACTGGGATCTGGCAATCCCAGGGTACAAATTATACAGAAAGGACCATAAGGAGGGGAGGGAGGTGGGGTGGCAGTCTATGTGTGGGACGGGATCAAATGCAGCGGACGAGGGGGAGGAAAGGAGAACGCAGGCAATCTGGCTGTAGCTCCTAGATTCATGGGGTAGGAAACTGAGGTTTGGAGTGCTATACAGGACATTGTCCCAATCTGAGGAGCTTGACAGGGAATTAGTGGGACAAATCAGAAAGGTATGTAGAAAAGGGAAGGTGATCATCGTGGGGGATTTCAACTTGCCGGGGGTTGACTGGAGCATTCCAGTCACCTCCAGTGCTAGGGAGAAAATGCTCCTAGACACGATCCAGAAGGGTCTCCTGATGCAGTTGGTCAGTGTACCTACTAGGCTAAAGATCTGGTATTGTTGAATGGGGAAGCAGTAAGGGAAATAAGGGTGGAGGACCCACTAGCTGACAGTGATCACTAAATGGTGTGGTTTAATATCACAGTGTGTGGGGGGCTAGAGAAATCAGTAACCCGGGTGGTAAACTTCAGGAGGAAGACTTTGGGAGGAAGCGGGAAGTACTGAAATACTGAAAGGGAAACTGGAGGGCATAAGGCAGGAGATGGACTTGGAGCAGAAATGGGAGCTTACAGAGGCAATGGAACCATGCACCAAGACACAGAGCAAGAGGAACAGAGCAAGGAAACTATGCTGGTTGAATAGCGAGGTAGTGGAGGTGGTGAGGGCAAAACGAGAGGTGCAGAAGAGGTGTAGGAGGACGCTGAAGGAAGGGGACAAGGAGGAGTATGCAAGATGGTCCAGGGAGGTGACCAGAAAAGTGAGAGAAGCCAAGGCCCAGAGGGAGCTGAGGTTAGCACAGGGAAACAACAGGGGGGAGAAAGACTTTTTCAGGTACATCAGGGAGAAAAGGAAGTGCAAGGAGAAAATAGTAAGGATAAAAAAGGGTGGGGAGTAGCTAGAAATGGGGGAGGAACAGGCAGAAGCACTGAATGAATACTTTTACTCAGTGTTCATGGAAGAAAAGGGGACCGCTAACCATGGGCTGGGAGGGTGGGGATGGGGGGAGAGGAGGCAGCAGACGGAAGAATTAAGGGAGGCAGAGTCCTAGATGGACTTAGGGCACTGAGGGTAGAAAAGACATCAGGGCCAGATGGGATCTACCCCAGAGTGCTGAGGGAGATGGTGGAGGTGTTAGCGGAGCCACTGGTGGATCTGTACAGCACCTCACTGGAGTCAGGATGTGTGCCACAGGACTGGAGGATGGCACATGTAGTGCCGTTACACAAGAGCAGACCAAGGGACGAACCGGGTAATTATCATCTGGTAAGTCTCACCTCCATAGTGTGCAAACTCATGGAAATGAATAATGATGCTAAAGGAAAGACTGGTGTCATACCTGGAGGTACCAGGATGTGAGGCAGCATGAGCTCATTTTGGGGAAGTCTTGTCAAACCAGCCTGATACAATATTATGACTGAGTGACAGGTGAGCTGGATAAGGGTCATGCAGTAAATGTTCTTTACTTGGACTTCAGCAAGGCCTTCAATTTGGTGCCTCATGGGTGGCTTGGGGGGAAGCTAACTGTTGTAGGGTAGAGGCAAAAATGACAAACTGAATTACAAGCTGGCTGAATGGGAGGCTGCAATAGGTGGTGATAGGAGGGGAGCTCTCAACTCTGAAGCCAGTGATGAGCGGGGTGCCACAGGGCTCTGTGCAGGGACCAGTATTATTTGGGCTCTTCATATCAGATATTGCGCACGGTGTGGTGAGCAAGGTAAGTCTGTTCATAGACGACACCAAAATGGGAGCAGTGTTGGATGGAGGGGAGGGATGGAAGCAGCTGCAGGGGAACCTAGGCAAGCTAGAGGAGTGGTCAGTGAGGTGGCAGCTGGGGTTCAAAGCAAAGAAGTGTAAGGTCATGCACTTTGAGGTGAAGAACCCAAGGGGAGAGAATACTGGCTGGGGGGGAAGTTAAGCTGGGGATCACTGAGGAGGAGGAGAAGGACCTAGGGGTAATGGTAACAGGGACCATGAACAACACTGCCCAGTGCAGGAAAGTGGCTGCAAAAGCGAACAAAATGCTGGGATGCATAGCGAAGGGGTTTCATCCTGGCAAAGAGAGGTGATCTTGCCCCTCTACAGGTTGCTGGTAAGGCAGCACTTGGATTATTGTGTGTAGTTTTGGAGGCCATACCTGAAGCGTGGTATCAGGCTACTGGAGGGGGTGCAGATGAGGGCAATGAAAATGATATGTGGAATGGAGGGGAAAGACTATGAGAGCAGGCTGGTAGACCTGAATATGTACACCCTGGAGGATAGAAGGGATGGGGGACATGATAGAGACATTCAAGTATCTGAGGGGAATCGGTAAGGATGGGGCAGACTGGGTCTTTATGCTAAGCAGGCGGAGGGACACCAGGGTGCACAGGCTAAGAATAGAGGGGGAAAGATTTTGGAGGGAAATGAGGAGGCACTATTTCATGGAGATGGTGGTAGCAAAATGGAATGCACTACCAGAATGGGTGGTATCATGTAAATCTGTGAACAGCTTTAAAAGGGCATGGGACAGGGAACAGGGGAGAGTGAGGGTGGGGGAGGTGGGGGCGGCAGTGGGATGACAAAGGGGAGAGGATGGCGCAGCTGCAACAAGGGGTGCTAACTGCACACTCAAGCAGATTTAAATAGAATGGATGGTGTGTTTTTGATGGTATATTCATATGTTCATGTTCTACAACCTTCTTGCCCTCAGTTACTGCACTTTTGAATGTATGTCTTTCAGCCTATGTTTACATTCCCTACTGCTCTTGGTTGGTTCCATCTCTTTTTTGTGTTTTAATTTATTGAAATGCTTCACCAGGAAGGCACACTGAGGAACAGGTTGCTCATCTCCCTTTGTGACCTGGGGAAAAGGGTACAATATGGATGAGACATTTTACATTCAAGTTACAAAGATCAACATAGCATACAATTAATTAAAGCAGTTGTTAGAAACAGTGTTGCATACATATGTAATTTGTGAGAACAATTAATAAGTGCAATGATAATACGTGAACAAGTGCTATTGTGAAATAAGGGATGAAGGAGAGAGAGAGCATGAGATGACAGAGCAAAGTTGTGTCCCAGAGAGACCCCTTCAGGATGAGAGGAACCCTGCAAGAGGACAGGGGACTGGAGTAGGGATTAGAGAGGGGGGAGAGAGAGTGGGATAAGTGTGATTAACACCTAGGAGGGGAACTAAGGCCTAACCCAAAAAGGGAACCCATCAGGATGCGATGAACCCTGCAAGGGGGTAGGGAAGTTCAGGCGATTGTAAACCCTTCTGCAGTTAGGCATTGTAATTGTAGAGGGATAGTGAGAGGGAAGGAGGGCATGAGAATAACACCTGGGAGGGGATGAGGCCTGATCCAGTGAACCCTCCAGGATGATGGGGACTCTGCAAGGGGACCTGAAAGGCCAAGAATAGGTAGATGGGGAAGCCTAGGCACTATAGGACCTCTTCAGGGTGCTAAGAACCCTGCAAGGGGAGTGTGAAGGCTAGGGATAAAGGGGAGAGAGAGTAGGGGAAGAGAGAAAGGTATAAGAACTAGCACCTAGGAGGGACTAGGGTCAGTAGAGGCAGTACAGTCGATAGAGGCATTGGGTAAATTCTGAAGGGGGATGAACTGTAAGGAGCAAGATGAAAGAAATTAAGGCAGGTCATGACAGGAACAGTTAGGTGCAAGATATTTGGAGAGGGCAGTGTTGATGGAATAGGGGGAGGAGGAGTGTCGGATCTGTAGGGAGTTCCATATTTTAGGGAAATAGGGAGAGTATCCAGACTGGACTTTTTTTTTAATCCAGTTCATGCATTCCAACAGTGTCGTTCTTCCTATGGACCACCTATAAGACACTCTGGTGGGTGCTAGATTCAGAGCCCCCTTTTAAGTTCCTAGCAATCCTGGGATAAATGTCATAGTGGTAGTGAAATGGCCTGCAGAACCTCAGTATTGTATCCATGTGCCAAGCCTGTACTTGAAAGTGTAATAAGGCAGTGGGAAAGGCTAGTAGAATGCTGGGGTGCATAGGGTGGGGTATCACCAGCAGAAAGAGGGTGGTAGTGTTACCCCTGTATTAATCGATGGTGAAGCCCCACCTGGAGGGCTTTGTCCAGTTCTGGAGGTCCCATCTCAGGAAAAACATAGATTGGGTGGAGGCAGTACAGAGAAGCGCAACCAAAATGGTGCATGACCAGCATCAGAAGCCCTACAAGGAAAAACTCAATGAATTAAACATGTATTCTTTACAGGAAAGGAGGGAAAGGGGAAACATATTTGAAACATTCAAATACCTCAAAGGCATCAATAAGGTACAGGAAGGTATAATTTTGCACAGAAAGAGATGCTCAAGGACAAGGGGCATAATATGAAGCTGGAAGGGGAGAGACTTAGAGGGAATGTGAGAAAATACTTCTTTATTGAAAGGGTGGTGGAACAGCCTCCCAGCAGAGATGGTGGGCACCAAATTTGTAACAGGATTCAAACATGCATGGGATAGATACAGGGGTACCTTAGTAACAGGGCTTGGGGGGGTAAGGTCAGAGATCAATTAGGGCATACAGTAGCACAGTAGATAGGGACTTTAGAGCAGACTAGTGGACCAAGAGGTCCTTTTCTGCCAACAGCTGCTATGGTTCCATGTTTCTGTGGAATGGGGTCCCATCTCTACAGCATCACTTGGGACACTGTGTGGTCCTCCACCCATAGCAGTTACCTCCTCAGGACAGACTCAACACATGGGACACCATGCAAATGCATCTAATCCTACTTTCAATCCTTACTAGCTGTCAACATATCTAATCTTGAGGGTACCCACTCAGTTAATTCAAACTTGGAGGATATCAGTCCCTTGTAGTCTGTCTCCTGCTCAGCTCTTCAAAGGAAAGCCTCTTTTAAATCTCAGTTCAACTTTAAGGGATGGACAGTTCCCAAACTGATGCTTACACACTGGTTATTGATGGTACCCTTTGTCTTCCTTTCTCAGGAAGCAGGAACATTTTTATTTGTATGTCACTGCATTGAAACTCAGCTTCACCTTTGCTACCAGTACCTACTCCTACTACCACTCCTAGGTCATTTCAGTTTGAGAAGTTTCAAGTTCTTATTCTCCAAGTGGGCACAGCTGTAGCTTGGCTTGATTCCTGAGTGGCATCCTGGAATCCATTCCTTTCAATCAACTACTGCATCAGTGTCTCCAGTTGACTTCCAGGTCTTCCTAGCCATACTCCTGTTCCAAAACTGTCTCTGCTTTCACTCTCCATTTTCCTGGTGTGGTCCTAATAGCCATCATTGCTTGCTGACTCAACCTCCCAAACTGATTTGGCAGCCAACAGCACTCTTTTCATGTGAGTTTTCTAGGCCTTCACAACTTGATCTTGCTACCAGGTATGGGAGCACTTCTATAGTTACCAGCAGTCAATCTCTGCTAAAACCCCTGCTTATGTATCAAAACTTCACTCACAAATGGCTCTAGATATTGGTCATACTGCAGGAACTGTGCTGGACAATGTGTCCTACCTACTCCATATCTGGATCAATTTCTCATTTTACAGGATTGTGTCCTCTCAGTTCATGACTCTCATCCATCTCAAAATTCACATTCATTTTGTACTTCAGCATCTCAAAAAGTATTTTGCACACCAAAGAACTTTCTGGATAAAAAGGATGACACATTGTATTTTCTTCTGACTGAGCAGTTGCATCAACTTCAATGAATCCACTTGTTTTGTGCCAGAATGCACTCTGCTGCTGCTCTGTAGCCACTGCGGGAAAACCCATCTAAGCTGGTCTGAAACTATAAACCTTCCTCTTTCCTAGCCAAAGCCACGAGTAATGTTTTGCCTGCCCTTGACTCCAAGTAATATTCCTCATTTCCAGCCATTGTTATCTTCCCATCTATTTGAAACTGATTCAGTTTCTTCTCTCAGGCCTGGAGGAAGGCTTCTTTATTTTTTTGGGTAATAAATTTCTTCTCTCAGGTCTCAAAGAAGGCTTCAGTATCAGACTTCATTTCATATCATCCACCTCAACTATTTGTCCTACTCCTCAATCTGTTACTACAGATCCAAACATCATAAAACAAACAGTCTCACATTTCTGAACTGGTCTCTTGCTGTTCATCCAAATGATTCTGCCTGAAATGAGAACTGTTATCCTTACTCGGACAACTCAAGTCTGCAATGAGTATTATTCCTCAAAGTAGACGTTTCATATCCTTTCTTGACTTGGTGAATTCAGTCACTGCTCTAGTTCACATTGCCATCATTGCTTCCACTCATTCAGACCTCACTATCTGGTCACACTTTCAGTCAGACTACAATGGCCTATCCCTGTTCTATAAAGATCCTGCTACAGGACTGCAGATTGAGATATTCATCAATGCACCCCATCCTCTGTTTAGTAGCATTTGTGGCCCATCTTAGTCTACTTGTTCATGGCCATCAGAAATCTGAGATAGTGCTAATTTTCAATCCACTTCTTTAATGTTTGAAATGTATCCCTTTGCTGCACCTGCTCTCACCTGAGGTCACCTTTGGGGCAATCAACTTCTCATATTCTGTTCTGATAACCAAGCGCTCGTAGCCATCATTAATAAAGATTGCTCTTCCAACTCCATAATGAACTTCCTGAAAAGAAAACATGAACAACTTTACCATATAATTTAAGAACTGATTGTGTGTACATATCTGGCACTACTAACTTTCTTGCTATTTGCCTCTCCTGTGTTCATTTCCAGGAATTCTGAACTTCCCATCCTCAAGCTGAGGAAGTTAATCTCTTCCTCTATCATTTCAAGAGTTAGAAATGACTTAACCTTTTACCTCAACCTTGCTAACTCAACTATCTGGAATTCATTTACAGAATCTACAAAGGTTGCTTATAGCACTGCATGTAAGATATATTCTGCCTTGTATGCCTTCCAGAACATAAATCCTATGATGCGTCCAGTTCTGCATATCCTTACCTTCACATCATACTGCTGGCAAGCATTTGACCTGTCAGTAACATCATACTGCTGACAATCATGCCGGTCCACAAAAGTGGAGACCGAGTTTGCCTCTCTATTGCCTCATCTCCATTTTACCACATCTCTCCAAAACCCTGGAACATGCAGTGTCTGACCAACTTACTGAGCATTTAGAGAAATACCACCTGCTAAGTACACAGCAGCACAGTTTTTGTAAACATCACTCCATGCAAACAGCCCTGATAGACCACACTATACAGATCTATGAAGCTCTGGATAATGGAAGTGCAGTAGGATCTATATTCATTGACCTCACCAAGGCATTCAACACCGTTAACCACCAACTCCTACTACAGTGTCTCCTCTCCATGAGCCTTTCATCTAGCACTGTTACCTGGTTTGAAAGCTACCTGTCATGTAGAACACAATGTGTGAAGATCCTTAACATTCTCTCTGAGCCTAGGGTGGTCAGTCTTGGAGTCCCCCCAAGGTTCCATACTGTGTCCACTCTTATTTAGTCCATTCATAAACTCACTACCTGTTGCCTGCCCAGCACAAATGGTGCTTTATGCTGATGATGCGGTAATTTCTGCATCTTGCAGGGACATCACTACTATAAGCACTGACCTACAGGCCAGTTTTAAATGGCTAGAATCTTGGTTCTCCCATCATAAACTGTTACTTAACTACAAAAAAAACAAAACAAGTGTATGCTCTTCACAGTGCCACAAAACAGGAAAAAGCATGGGCCCCTACACATAAGTCAAAAAAGGTGAGCTGCTAGAGCAGGTCAGCACCTTCAAATATCTTGGAGTATACTTGATGTCATGCTGTTCTTCACAACACACACTGAACACATTGTCAAAACAGCTAACACCAAACTGGGAGTTCTCAACCAACATAGACACTCTATGCCCCTGGAGGCTCTTAAACTGGTTACATGCAGCTCTGTTTTATCTACCATTGACTATGGTCTAGTGGTCTATGGTGCTGGCTCTGACACTGCCCTGAAGAGGATCATAACCCTACTCAACAAGGCCTGCCGTCTGGTCCTGGGTGCTGACTATCAGATGCATACATGCACCTTGTATTCAGACACCGGTTAGCTTCCTCTCCATCACAGAATCAAATACCAGGCTTGTCTACTTGGGGAAAAAAGCATTGCTTGGCCTTATGCCTGAGTCCACCTCCAGACTATGCAGTTATACCCAACCAACTGTGAACATCAGAAGTGCTACCAAAGGAGTGTTCCTAGTGCCTTTTAAGCATACCACACTCGCACAATGATCCCTCTCCTACAGGTGCTCTAAATGGCTTAATGACCTACTTACTGAACTTCATGGGTCCAGCAAAATCAGCCATTTCAAATCTGGACTCTGCAACCTGCAGGCACGTGAGACCACCTGCAACTGTTAGTCCTTATCAATGCCACCTGAGGGCCTTCCACATTCCCCAGCACCCCATACTGCCCTGAACAGCTCCCCTACCCCTTCTCCCCCCACCTCACCCACCCCCACCTGACAATACCTTCCTGGCTACACCCCAGCTTATATTGTCCTTGTCCTGGATCTGTCTAGACCCTCTAATTCTTCTACATGGCAATTCCTCACTACTGCAAACAAGTGTTTGCTTTGCCATGTACTCTCTAATCGATCTGCCTGTTTCTGCCCAGCTGCACTTAGAAACCTGTGCATTGCACTTAGTAACTTGTATTTTTTTGTTGTGTAGCCACCAGCTGTTTCACTTATGTATGTTTATTGTTGTCTAGTGTCACCCTTGTTCCTCTCTCTGTACAATGTTTTCACTGATGTAACTCGATGGCTCTGTATTGTGTCACCTGACTTGGAACCTTTGTAATCAAGCCTCTGGCTCAAAGGTATTACTCTGAATCTTAAATAAATAAAAAATCATTCAGCCAATCATCCACATTATATGGCTCCAAACAATCAGTCATTTGGCCACATCATATTGCTCACAAGCAATCAACGTGTTGGTCACATTATACTGCTCAAAAGCATTTTATCTGTCTGTCAGCCACTATTGTCAAACAATATATATTCCATAGTCAGTAATGTCCATTCATCTTACTTACACTAGCTTGTACTTATCTAGTCCAGCAGTAAAGCATTCCTTCAAGGCCTTAGAAATCTACTGCACAATGACTGCCCTCAAGGAAGCCTGTAGACCATGCTGTTATATACTGGAGACTAATGGGTCCTTACAAGATGAAGTATTTTGTTCACAAACTGTTCAACACTTTCAAGCAGCTAGATGCTTGGCCTTCTTCAGATTTCTAAAGCCTCCTCGGCTGAATTCAGTCCCACTGTTTACTTGTTATTGCAAGTTTTAGTAAAGTATGGTAGCTTCAGATCACTTCTTTATCAATACCAAAGCAAACTGGAGTAACAGAGAAATCCATATATCATATTGTGCTACAAACTCATCACTGTGTCCTGTGAAAATCTATAATCAGGGCCCCTACTTTTCTGCAGCACAGAGGGACAAAGTTCTGCGGCAAGACTACCATTTGCCGCAGAACTTCAGCGGCGGTGGTTTGTAATTTCTGCGGAAGTTCTGCGGCACTAACAAACTACCACATCACAGTGACAGCTTGTCATCCTGACTTCACTTTCATGGCAGTTTTTATAGCAATCAGGATGGTGGAAAGCACAGCAACACTAGTTCAAAAAATAACAGACTTATAAAAATAATTGTATGCCTAAAAAGCAAAACAAATGTCTCTCCCTTAAGGTCCTAGCCTGTTGAATAAATGACATATGCTGAGGAGATCTTGTGTGATAAATAAGGTATTTCTATATGCATGCTATCTATCCCACTAATGAGGTTTTCACTATCACTTATATATTTATATGCAATCTGTAACATACATACAAATGTGTGTGTGTGTGTGTGTGTTTGTAGTGAGAGAGACAGAGATACTGTATATATGTGTGTGTGTGTGTATATATATATATATATATATATATATTTTTTTTATATATATATATATAAAATTGTGGGGCATGTGTGATTTTGTATATATATATATATATATATATATATATATATATATATATTAATTTCCATGAACTTGCATCCTCATTCATACAGGTTCCATTAGAAATGGAATAGAGGAGTTATTGCAAAACTCATTTTTATGTCAACCTGCTTTCCTGACACACTGCGTAACATCATCAGGCCATGACATGTATGTGAACCGATTGTGAGATAGACCTCCAGACCAGCACAATGTGTCCACCATGTGACAGAACACTGCACCATACCTTCCCAGGCTCCGAGCAATGATGTGTTCCACCAATCTCAGCCGCCCAGCCAGCTCCCAGAGCTAATCTCTGAACCTGAGTTGCCAGCACGGGAAACACAGCATGCTACCCTCTGGCCCAACAGCTGTCCCTGCACACAACATTTCTCCATAACTTTTAGGTGATTCTATCAACCAATGACAATATGTAATCAATAACCCTGGCAAAATGCATACAGTGAAATTATTTATTTAACAGGTCTATTCTTTCAACAGGTCTACACATTATTATATTCCACTTTTCTGGGCATAATTACTTTATTTTTCTTAAAAATGGCAGTTACATTTATTTTACCATTTATTCATTTCAGATGGCATCTCTATACCTTAAAGGCACAAATAGGTTTGTACAAAGTGAGGTATGGACTTAACAGGTCTGTGCTATTGACAAGGTTTTGTTCAAGTCGGCCCTAGTGCAATAATGTAAGACTGAAAACTATATTAGGCTGTAGTGCAGGTTGAGCAAATATCACCATGCCTGATGTGCAGTGCCACCATCTCTGGCAGCGGGAGCTGTGGTAGATAAGTGACTGTTTATTTCTGTTGCAGATTGCAGCCATTTTATTAACTAATGTATGATGTTATAGCAATGATAACATCACATTCTGAACATATAGGGGTTTAGTATATAAAAGAGGGTAAGGAACCAGATTCTATGGAAAACAGAAATATTAATAAAAATCAACAAGAAGAGTACTTATGCACCGAGAAGTTCTGCGTAGACTGTGTTTCATGCGAAATCTCATGCGGCCGCAGAATTCTAGGGGCCTTGTCTATAATCCATTCCAGACCATGGACGGCATCCTGATATACTAACATATTAAAATGCCAGCAGAATAGGCCTAACGGTCTTTCGCATCTGTTCGTTTGGTCAGCCCCCACCCTGGGTGCTCACCTTGCTGCCCCCCTCGCCTTCTCTGGCTTCTCCCTTCCCTGTTCTGGATATTCTCGCTGCATTGGATTTTGCTTCCAGAACCCTTCCCCTGTACCTGTCCCACCCCCTCTTGAATGCCTCCACCATCTCTGCCTCCACCAGCCCCCTAGGCAGCACATTCCATGGCTCCACCACCCTCTCAGTGAAGTAGCACCTCCTCCTTTCTCCCCTAAATCTTCCCCCCTCCAGCTTCCACCCATGCCCTCTAGTGGCCCCTCCTTCTTCCTTCGAAGCACCCTGACTGTTCCTCCCCTATTTACCCCCTTCATGTACCTGAAGACCTCTATCATGTCCCCCCGGTCCCTTCTCTCTTCCAATGTGTACATATTTAGCTCTTCGAGCCTCTCCTCATAGGTCCTGTCCCCAAGCCCCAAATCATTTTGGTTGCCTCCTCTGACCCTCCAGGAGTCTAATGTCCCTCTTTAAGTGTGGCCTCCAAAACTGCACGCAGTACTCGAGGTGCACCTCACCAAGCAGTTATACAGAGGAGTATCACTTCCTACTTCTGAGGTGATCCCCCAGTGATGCATCCTAGCATCCTGTTGGCCTTGGCTGCTGCCTCCTACAAGTCTCCGAGTTGTTCATCTTGACATCCATCACCACCCCCAGCTCCCTCTCAGCCATTGAGACTTGTAGCATTCCCCCCCAGGGTGTACATTTGGCCCGGGTTTCTGGCCCCCAGGCGCAGTACCTTGCATTTCCCTGCATTGAACCTCAGCTTCCACTTTCTAGGCCATCTTTCCAGAGCCTCCAGGTCCCACTGTAGGGCCACCTTCCCCTCCTCCCCATCCATCACCGCCCCCAGTTTTGAGTCATCCGCAAAGAGACTCATCTCACTCCTGATACCTATCCTTATGTCAGAGACGTAGGTGTTGAACAGGAGGGGCCCAAGGACTGATCCCTGTGGGACCCCACTAATGACCCTCCTTGGGGATGAGACTATCCCACCAACTACGACCCTCTGGGTCCAGTTCTGGAGCCAACTGCCTATCCATCTGATCATCTGGTTCCCCACCCCCAATTCTCCCAGATTATCCAACAGGCCCATGTGAGGAACAGAGTCAAATGCCTTGCTGAAGTCTAGAAAGAGGACGTATCATATCATATCATATATCCTCTTCTGACAACTGAAAACGATACATTCACGACTACAGCCTGGTTTGGCTATCATGTCACGCTCTTGCTATCATGCCAGGGCCATGACTTATACCAATTTTTTAGCCATTACTTCAGGATTGAAGCAGCCTCCTCAGTATCCAGAAATAACATTCCCGCTTACATTTTCAAATCATGATTCATTGGACTCTTCATGCTCAAATGCTACATTTGAGAGAAAAATCCTAAGCTCTGCCAAGTTTATCAACAACTAGCCTCATAAATTCTTAAAAGCTTGGAGAAAGGCTAACCCAGTAACCTTGGTTCCCCAGAGGTTTTCTCCACAGTTATTTTTTGTCTTCTCTATGTTATTCGGTCAATTCCATGAATTCAAGGAGGCTGATTCTGTTACTTTCATTTTGGTCTTTTGTCATGTTTAGCTACCTATTTCCTTTAGCTTTGAGCCTTTAGAAACAAGTCAAGCTAAATAATCATCTAAGTTAAGTTTCACAAGCACATGCATGACTGACAGCCACACTAGGGCTGGGTGGACTATTCCATGGAAGATACGGACCCTCTGGATCAAACCCACAATCCACAGACCCAGATAAATACAGGCTTTGCCACAGAAGTCCAGTTCCAGGTCCGTGGAAGTGCCATTTGTGCCATTTTGTGTATTGTTGCCATGGGGATGCTGTCAGCATGCTCACTCTATGTACAGGCAGCTGGCAGCATCCAATCAAGCAACAGAAGGTCACGTGATGCACTCATGGTATATAACTGTGCTGAGTGTGCAACGCAGCCCAGATAAGAGGAGGGCAGTCAGAGGAGCACCTCGCTCACTCACTGCACCAGAGAGCCACCAGAAGAAGTTGCCAAAAGGAAAAAAAAAAACCGAAATGTAAAACAATATACATTTTTGGAGGGAAGGGAAGAGAAACTGGAGAGAGAAAGGAGACTTACTGGGATGGGGGAGAGAAACTGATTGTCGGGGGAGGGTGATGGGTTGGGACTGAAGAAAGAAGGAATCTGGAGGGACAGGGAGATAATGGTGGCCTGGGTGGCCCCCGGGGGGGGAGGCAAAAGGCAGACAGTGTGGCAGTGTGATTATGTACACATGAGCAAGGGCAGACTGGCAAAATCTTTGATTGTGCCATTGCAGAAGATCCAGAGGAGAGATGGAGAGACTAATGGAGGCCCAAGAGAAATTTTACAGTTACAGAAAATCCCAAATTAAAGTTTGTTTTTTTTTCTTTTCTTGGCCTCAGACAGTGTAGCTGTGTGTACATGGGCAAGGGCAGACTGGCAAAATCTTTGACTTGTGCCATTCCAGATCCAGAGGAGAGCAGGAGAGACTACTGGGGGCCCGAGAGAAATTTTAGTTATAGAAAATCCCAAATGAAAGTTCTTTTTTCTTTTCTTGCACTTAGACTGTGTGGCTCTGTACATGAGCAAGAGCAGGCTGGCAAAATCTTTGACGTGTACCATTCCAGATCCAGATGAGAACAGGAGAGACTACTGGGGGCCTAAGAGAAATTATACAGTTACAGAAAATCCCAAATAAATGTTTTTCCTGGCTTCAGTGTGGCTATGTGTACAGGGCAAGGGCAGCAGGCTGGCAAAATAAATCTTTGGCTTGTGCCATCCAGACGGGAGAGAGAGAGAGAGAGAGAGAGAGAGAGACTGCCAGGGGGGGGGCATGAGAAATGTAAAAGTCCCAGAAATCCCAACTAGTTTTGTTACCAGGCTTTTCAGTGTGCCTGCGTGTATATGACAAGGGCAACAGGCTGGCAAAATAAATCTTTGACTTGTGCCATCCAATTACAAATCACAATCACTTTTTAATGTTCATTCACAATTTCTTCCAGAGGAGAGAGAGAGAGAGAGAGAGACTGTGGTGGTGGTGGTGGGGGGGGGGGCGAGAAATGTAACTGTTGCAGAAATCCCAAATACATTTTTTTTCCTGGCTTCAGTGTGGCTTTGTGTACAGAACAAGGGCAGCAGGCTGGCAAAATAAATCTTTGATTTGTGCCATCCAGATGGGAGAGAGAGAGAGAGAGACTGCAGGGGGACCCACGCTAAATTTAACAGTCCCAGAAATCCCAAATACTTTTTTTTTCCTGGCTTCAGTGTGGCTATGTGTACAGGGCAAGGGCAGCAGGCTGGCAAAATAAATCTTTGAATTCTGTCATTCAGTCATGAATCTGAATCACTTGTTAATGTTCATTCATGATTTCATGTATTAAAAAAAAATACTGTTCTTACAAACAACATACAAGTTGATGCACCTGTGCTGCTGGTTATGAGTGGCTCAGGGGATACTCTGATTTTGTGACTCATAGCAGGCTGTTTACACTACAACACAAGTAAAGTACAACTATTGTACACACAAGTGTCATCATCATCATCATCACTCATTATCCATTATTCCTCCTTATTATCATTAGTTTTATAGTATATTGCGTTTCATTACTTATAAGCAATAACCAACCCCCAGTGTGGGACTGTGCTGCATGCAGCTATGCACCAGATGTGTCTGCATCTCCAATTCAAATTCTGAAGCACACTCAACAGTTGCTGAATTTGAAGCTGAAAAAGATGACCAACTATGTAAAATGCTTCATTCTGAGTACTACATTAAAGCAACAATCTTGGACCAATGATACAAGTCAAAGCAATTGTTGAGTGATGATGATGACGACACTTGTTTCGAGATAAACAAGAAATAATTGACTATGTGCGTGCTGTCATGCTGTCATGGAACAGAGTACAACCGCACCACCACATTCAGAATCTTCTTCATGACTCAGCACAGCATCAGGTGGTCCATTCTCTACTGTTGTGGCATTTTCTCCCTCTTCCTCCTCAGCCACTGCAGCTGAATCTTCTTCTTCACCACCAGCCAAGCATAGCACTGTCCCACAGTCACTTGGTTCAGCTTCATGTCACTGGAGTCACTTACAAGATATAATTGTAACAGGGGAGTCACGTGATGCCAGCTCTGTGAGTGCAGCCTGACCCTTCAGCTCCAGCCTCCTGCCATCATAAAATCGTTTTTTTTTCGATTGTCGTGGAGCTAGCGGGTTTACTCGACTTCGTTGGTTTTCATAAGGCTGTCTGATTATTCGTGGTGGTGATTTGGGTGTACATGGAGGTGGAAATGAGGAGAAGCACACCTCGACACACACCGCCAGTTTCACCAGCGAAGGCCCAGCCGAAAAAAGCAAGAGTGACTGCGGAGGGTGAAGGCCCCGAGATTGAAAGCCCTCTTCAGGAAAATGAGCCCTTGACCCTGGCACAATTTCAGGCTGAATTTAAACCTTTCCGTGCGGAGTTGTGCACGGTTACTGCGGAGTTAAAGGCGGTTACCTCGGCATTAGAAGATTTATCTCGGCGCACAGGGCACACCGAAGTGAAAGTCTCCTCACTGGAAAAAAGAATCACCAAACAGGAGCCGGAGATAGTCAATTTGAGGCAGAAACTAGCCAGGATGGAAGCGAAGATCGAAGATTTGGAGGGACGGAGTCGGAGGAACAATTTAGTAATTATAGGCCTCCCGGAGCATGAAGAGGGAGTCGACCCGATCCTTTTTGCTCAGTGTCTGTTTAAAGAGCTGGTAGACCCGACGCCTTTTGGCGACAAGTTTATCATCGAGCGGGCTCATCGGGCGTAGCGTGCGGCTCCAGCATCGGGTGCCCCCCCCCGCGCATCTTCATAGTTCGCTTCTTAAATTATCAGGAGCGTCAATTTGTATTGCTGAAGGCTAAAGAGCTCAGAGAGCTGAAGTGGAAGGGGGTCCCCATCAGGGTGACTCAGGATTTACTGGTGGCAGTGAGGCAGAGGAGGGCGGAATACCACCCGATTGTCTCGAAGTTGATCCCAGCAGGTATACGATTTAAAGTCCTGTACCCGGCGAGATCGCAAGTGTTGGTGGCTGGCCAGTGGTCTACCTTTGAGGATGTATCTGCAGCGAAAAAGGGTTTGGCTACAGCCCTCCTGGAGCTTTTCAAGTAGCCCTTGTGACTCTAAAGGGGTGAGAATTTGCCTGGAGTTGGTTTCCGTTCTCTGATTAGTGTAAAGGGATCGCGACCTCCTGTTTATTAAGGTTCATCGATCCGGTGTTGGTTTGTCTTTTGCCTTCTATTTCTGCCCTGGGATGTAATGAAGCGGTTGCTGAATATGGGACTCTGTTCAAACGGAAGTGCAAGATCCCCCCTGCGATGTGGAGAGACGGGGTTTGAACCCGGGTAAGGTACTTTGGCTGGGTGTACAGATGGCCCTGGGGGTACACGATGCAGCATCATTTGAGCTAGGAGGGGGGCCTATGTGCAGCAGAATGGAGCGAGTTGGGTCTGGGCTTGGTAGCAATACGGGACGTGCCAGACTCTTGCTGCAGTTCGCTTTTGGATATCGGTGGTTCCCTTTCTAAGACGAGAGAGGGGCATCGTTTTTTTTTTTTTTTTTCTCCTTTGGATGCTGGATTTTCTTTGATCTCGTCTGGATGGTCGCTGCCCAGGGGTTGCATTTCATGGGAAGGGAGGGCCTGAAGTGTCCATCTGGAACTGGGGTGATTTATGCTTCTGAGGTGGTTGTCTGAGTGGGACTGAACGATTTAAAGTTGGGGGCTGTTTCAAGATTGGACTTTTGGGACTTGGTGTTACTTGTTTGGATCTCATTGCTGGAACTGGATATCATCATTGTCCTATGTGGAGTCTGCACATGTAATGGAGCCATGGACTATATGGGTTGAAACCCTTGCAGATAAGAATATCTTTTCATTTCCCCTTCCCCCCCCTTTTTTTTTTCCCTCTCCTTTCTTGCTTAGATAGATACTGTGAAATTGTTATAAGATTTTTGGAAGTTATTGAATGTATAATTAGTTGGGTTTCTGCTGTGGGGGTATTATTTGTTAGTTCTGGGGGGGTGAGGGGGTGGGGACTTAATCAAGAAATGGGTCGGGTAATATAAGTATTGGGGCTATGCTCTGTTTGGGTGGCGGAGGAAATATAGGCTACATAAGAGGTTTCTGTTAGAGGGTTTGATAGGTAGTGATGCGTCGGGGAGGCTGGAGGAAAGGTTGGTTAGCGGAGCTATGAATGTCATGGACCAATGTGCTTTGGGAGGGGAGGGTGTGGGTTGTTGGGAGGGTGGGCAATTGGGTGGGATGTTTTTGGGGGTAATAGATACAGAGGTATATAATTGGTATGTTATGGGGTGGATTGGGAGGGTTGGGGGAGGGGGAGAGGGGGTGCTAGAAAGGGGTTAGAGATGATAGGTTCGGGGAGATCTGCTCATCCACAAGTTGGTAGCGAAAAAGTGTTTGATGTAGCCGAGAAGGCAGTTCGATGGAGTTATGAGGAGTATCTGGTGAATGGGTAGTCTGTTCGAGTTTTGTACGTGGAATATTAAGGGAGTCAGGCAAAAAATAAAGAGATATAAAATATTAAAACATTTGCAATTCTTAAAGGGACAGATAATATGTTTACAAGAAACGCATCTGCTTGACAAAGAATTGAACATACTTAGATGTCAGTTTGTCGGTCAGGTATTTGGGGCTGGATCTAGTACAACTGGTAGAGGGGTTGCACTATTATTTCATAGGAGTGTGGCTTTTGTGTGTGAGAAGGAAATAGTAGATCCGCAGGCCGCGATATAATTGTGGTAGGGCTTTTAAACCAAACTAGACTAGTGTTGGGAAGTATTTATGGGCCCAACGCAGATACTCCTGGTTTTTATGGATCTACTAAAACTTTAAGTCGCTTTCATCATCTTCCGATTCTGTTGGGAGGGGATTGAACTCTGCCATCTCTCCAGACCTGGATAAGGATGGTAAGCCAAATATGGTCATCTCCAGCTCAAAGAGCTATTAGGGACTTAGTCGACAATCTGGGATTATGTGACCCGTGGAGGGTCTTGAACCCTTCATGCAGAGAATATACATTTTATCAGAGATCCATAAGTCCAGATCTAGGATAGATTATTTTTGGTGAGTAGAGGGTTATTGTCAGGGCTGGTGAATTGCAATATCATGCCCGGGATTCTCTCTGATCACTCTATGGTTCATTGCTCCCTCAATTTGACCCCTAATACTCCCAGACAGACTATTTGGAAGTTGAATAATCAAATACTTCGTTCCACGGAGACAAGAGAGTATGTTGGACGTCGGATTGAACAGTTTGAAATGGAAAATAGTCATTTAACCATTAGAGGTGATTTATGGTGGTGTACTCTAAAATGCGTGTTAAGAGGGGAGTTTATTAAATTGGCGGTTGTAAGAAAGAAAAAGAGGGAGGAAAGGGTTAGATCTTTGTTGGTTCGAATTAGGGATATAGAGAAGGATCTGTCAAAGAATATGCCAGAAGATACCAGGGAACTGCTGATTAAACTGCGTCACGAATATGAAGGGATTATAGGAGAAAGGGCAGAATATGCGATTCAGAAAACCAAGGCCTTGTATTTGAACCAGGGCGACAAATCAGGTAGGCTCTTAGCTATGAGATTAAGGGTGGAGGCATCTAGAGTAGTCCAGAGTATCACGTCTAGTGTAGATGGGATGGTTAAAACATTACCTACGGATATTGTTAGGGAATTTGAAGAGCACTTTAAGGTTTTATACAGCCCAATGACCCCTAGGCCTAGTAAGAAAGAAGTGGAGGACTTCTTATCTACTTGTAATCTTCCCCAGGTATCAGAGGGTCAGAGGAGAGAGCTTGTATTTCCTATTTCTGAAGAGGAGATTTTGGAGGCAATTCAAACGCTTTCCAATGACAAGGCTCCTGGCCCGGATAGGATCACACCTAATTTTTATAAATGTTTTACGACCTTGCTATGCCCCGGTTTAAAAAGATTATTTCAGAGTATTTTGACCTTGGATACAGTAGATGGTTATTTGTTTGAGGCCTTGATAGTGCTTATTCCGAAATAAGGGAAAGAGCTAGATAAAGTTACAAGTTATAGACCTATTTCCCTGATTAACTATGATATTAAGATTTTGGCGAAGGTTCTAGCTTCTAGGTTGTCCAAGGTCATACCAGCTTAGTGAATCAGGACCAGGTTGGTTTATGAAGAGCAGATTGGCATCGGACCATCTGTGTAAACTGTCTCATGTCTTCTCCGTCTCCAGGGACTGTAAATCTCCATGTGTTTTGATGTCGTGGATGCAGAGAGGCATTTGACAGAGTGGATTGGAAGTTTTATCTATTACTTTGGAGAAATTTGGTTTTCCGACCCAGTTCATTAAATATGTGTTTGCTTTATATAGGGATCCCAAAGCTAAAGTATATTGTAATGGAGTATTCTCTGCAAGTTTTCTCCTTAAATCTGGCACCAGGCAGGGCTGTCCCCTGTCGCCTCTTCTATTCAATTTATATTTGGAGCCTCTTCTCACCAAAGTGAGATTAGACTCTAGGGTTATGGGTATTAGAGTGGGGTCACAAGAGCTCAAAGTTTCAGCGTATGCAGATGACATCTTGTTGCATGTTGCTCAGCCAAGTGACTCTATCAAAGCAGTGCTGGAAATCATTGGTGAATATAGTAGACTGTCTAATTACAGGATTAATGTGGGGAAACCCCAAATTTTTCCGTTGAACATGAGAGCTCATAGGTTGGAAGTGTTGAAATGGGCATGCAATGGACTCAGACACGTTGAAGTACTTGGGTATTTATTTGGCCAGATCTGATCAGAAACTAGTCAATCTTAATCTGAACGCATATTAGGAATATTATAAAGCAGGATTTGCAAAGGTGGAATGGATTACCGATATCTCTCTGGGGTGGATTAGTATAGTTAAAATGAATATTCTGCCTAGGATTTTTATCCACTCAATATGTTGAATGTTTTGTTGCCCTAAAATGGTTTAGAGTTGCATCTCTTAATCTCGGACTTTATCTGGAGGAAAAGGCCCGTAGGCGTATAGTAAGTTGCGGCCCCTAGGGAAAAAGCGGGTTTGAGACTTCCACATTTCGGATTATATTATTGGGCAAGTAATCTGTGCAAATATTTGAAATGGTTGGCTCCCACCACCAAGCTAGAATCTTTGTCCTATGTTCCCTCGTGGGTTAGATTAGAGATAGAAGCGATTAGGGAGGCAGGTATGGATCCGACCGCATTGCTCTATTCCATTCCCAAGAGACTGACCCCTAGGCTGGTTGCTAACCCTATAGTAAAATTTATGCGTATTCATCGGCAGATTTGTAGTAAATTGGGTTACGTGCCGGACAGAGACAAGTATCAACCGGTATGCCAAAATCCGAATTTGAGGATTGGGGGGAAAATGATTCTAGGCAGGTGGATTTCCCAGTTGGAGGGATTGCGAATTGTGGATCTAATGGGGGATAGTCATGTAGCCCCAATTAGGGATATCCTGGCAAAGTACAGAATAGATGTCAAGCAGGTTTTTAAATTGTACCAAGTTACTCATTTATTAACACAGGTGGTGAGTAATCTTCGGGACGGGCGTGTGAAGCAGGAGGTGGTTTGAAGGCGTGAGGCTAGTTATGTGGGAGCACACACGGTTTCTAGAGTATATAAAGCTTCTTGATCTAATTCTTGCGGATATTGATTATAAGCCTAGATATTGGACTAACTGTTTGGGAGAGCAAGAGCGGGACTGGGAAGTTGTCTGGAGGCATATGTATAGGTATGTTAGACAGGATAGGTTGAGGGTGATGCAGTTTCATTTTTTGAATAATCTGTTCTGGACCCCTTCCAAGTTATTTAAGATGGGTAGTAGACCGGACCAGAATTGTTTCCGGTGCCGTCAGGCAGTGGGAGACTTGTATCACATTTTTTGGGAGTGCCCACCGATAAAGCAGTTGTGGATGCAGATTAAGCAAAGGGTAGACCCATTGTTGGGTATTGATCAGTATTTTACTCCGGATGTATGTCTGATAGGGGATTATTCGGGTATTATGATTAGGGAGTGTAGATTTTATATGGCTCTGATTTCTGGCCTCGTTTAAAAGGTAGTTTTGCGATATTGGATGACGGACTCCCCAATTACGTAGCGGAATGACTGCGGAAATGTTGTTTAATTTGAACATGGAAAATTAGGGCGGGAAGGGATAACCGATTCATATATGAAAAGATTTGGGGTCGCTTTCAGGCGCTATATCTTCCCCAGGTATAGCCAGTTGGAGTATAGTTGATTAGGGAGGTAGGTGGGTGAGCAGATCTTCCTTGTAGGCAGGTGGTAGTGAGGGGGGTGGATTAGGTTAGGGGGAAGAGGGTGGTTTTGGGTTTTGTTGTGGGATGGGGGGAGGAAATTAGTGACTTGATTTAATCTCTGTCAATTGTTTTGATTGAACAAAATGTTTTATTTCTTCTTATGTGCTGTATATTTGACACGAACTTTTGTCACAATAAAAATTTTGAATTTCAAAAAAGATATAATTGTAACATCTTCTTCATCTGCCTCTTGTAACACAGCCTCAGCACAGACCATTGTTAAATTGTACCTGGCAGAGTCCCATATCAGCTGGAATGCTGATTCTTTGCAATACTGGAAATCCAAACAAAATATGTGGCCTGCTTTAGTAAACATTACAATGAAGTAATTAAATTGCCCTCCAACTAGCGTCTGTTCAGAATGATTGTTTAATTCAGCTGGTAATGTCATTACTGACACACAATCATGTTTGATGCCAGAAAATGCTGAGCACCTCACATTTCTCAAAGTCAACATTCCTCACTTTAATTTCAAATATGATACCTGAATAAAACATGCACTGACTGTGCTGAGCAGGCCCTATCCACAAAACAGTTTTAAGAATTTGTGACTGTGGTGAAAATCTTTTGTGAATGGGGCCTACTATATGAGGTAGCAACAAGTCAGGTCAGGACGGACTAGGTCAGGACACTGTTACTTGAATAATCACATGAGCAGCACTGAATAGAAAAAAAAATAATATCAGTGGGTTCAGAGTCCAAATACAGCAAAGCAACTGCATTTATTTATTTATTCAGTCTTGGATTACAATACCTTTGAACAGGAGACCGCTCTTTTACAAAGGTTCCACGTCATAAAGGGTGGGTATACATACATTGTGGGTTTAGGAGTATCTAGCTAAGTGAATAAAATATAGACAAACTACATTGTAAATTGGTAACAGAGATGATATTAACACAAGGATAACTCAAGTAAAAGCAGCAGCCTTGATGGCATTGTCAGGTAAAATATGGTAATCAGACATCCAGAAGGAGAGTAGGGGGCACTGAGTTGGGGGGGAGGGCATGATGACTAGTCAGGGGGAGATGGGAGAGGAAAGTGCAAGGTATTGCAGGGCCATGGGGAAACTAGGGGTAGAAGGACAAAGTAGGAATAGTGAGGAGAGGGTAATAACCTGTGGGCAAATAAGACCAGGGTCAGGAGATAGGGGGGTGGGGAGCAATTAAAAAGTGCAGTCACAGGAGCGTTTCTTCAGTAGGTATTGTCTTAGCTTGGTCTTGAAAGGCCCCAACCTCTGCATGGCGTCATGATCAGTGCCGAGGTTATTGAGTCAAAGTGGTGCCCAGTAGGCATATGATCTCTGCCTTTGGGAAGTTCTGCAGTGTGGGACAGTGATAACCTGATGGTCAAAGTTCCTAGTGCAGTGTGGGCCTGTGAATAAACTTAGTATGTTTGTGACTACAGGAGGTTCAAGTCCGAGTATTGTTTTTTAGCTAATAGGCAGGTTTGGTATTGTATCCTGTTTTCAAGTTGCAGCCACCCAGCTTGCTCATAAAGGTAGCATGTGTGCGTTAGTCAGGGGGAACTGGTGAGCAGACTACAGGCTTTGTTGAGAGCTACTGCTATCCTACGTAGTGAGGTGGGAGTGTCTGAGCTGTAAATGACCAATCCATAGTCGATAACAGAGATAACTGAGCTATGGATTGCAGTTTGTAGGGCTCCAGGTGTCAGGTATTTCTTGAGCCTGTGCAGGAGCCCAATTCTTTATGTTGACTGTTTTGGCCACATTCTCAATGTGTTCTGCACAGGAGATGGAGCAGTCAAGCGTAACCTCCAGGTATTTAAATTGCTCCACTTCTCCAAGTGTAACTCCTGCACAGTTAGTGATGTTAAGGGATGTTGCTTTGTGTTTGCTTCTAGCACCGCTAAAAAGCATTACTTTTGTCTTTTCATAGGTCGGAACCATCTTGTGGACTCTGAACCAGTCTTCAGTTTGTTTAAAAGCATGTTGTAGCTGATATTTTAGGGTGTGAGGGTCCTGATGAGAAGTAAAAATAACAGCATCTTCTAGTATCCGTTGGTCACACAATCAAGGTAGGTTGTTTAGGAAGATGCTGAAAAGGAAGGGTCCTAGGATTGCCCTTTGGGGAACCCCACAGCGAAACTTACTTGGTGGTACATGGTATCACTATCTGATCTGGAAGGTAGGGTACTGTTGTCTACTACTACTACTACTACTACTACTTTTGTCACTTTTTGTCTTCATGAGTCACAACTACTACTTATCAATTTTTGTCCTTACTCCAGTCCTTACTACTACTGCTTGTCACTTTTTTGCCCTCACCAACTGATCCTGACTGGACTGTTTTAATTTTCATACAGTACATGGCTTAGCAGATGCCTGAAACCCAGAAACTGAATACTCTTTGTATATTTCCCACACCTCCCATATTTAGATACATACATAGACACATAGATTCTGTTGGCAGATAAGGTCCTTGTGGCCCATCCAGTATGCCCTATCTCTTTCTAATGCTTAAGGTGCCCTAGATGGCTGTGTATATGTCACAGAAAAAAATGCTACTGAATTGAAAATTCATATACTTTCTTTATTGTTTGTGTGTATGCTAGCCTGGTTACATCTCACTTATAGTAACTGGGCTGAGATTATTATATTACTACATTTTATTTTTTATATTTAAATTACTTGGCAGTGGCTGGCAGCAGTTGTGCCACTAGGGAGGATGTAATTGTGTTGTGTTTCATCAGGTCTTCAGGTGGCAGTGGCAAACTTTTTAATGACTGCACTGCACTTGACAGATGCGATGAGTGACTGGCTGCCTGCCTGGGTGGTGGTGATCACTATAGCTTTCATTTTTCTTCTTTAAGGATTCAGCGTGTTGATCAGATTCAATAGAAGTAGTCTTAGTACTAGAAATCATTACCACCTCTTGGACCAGGTACTGTACCATATACCACAGTACACTGGGGCATGCAAAGCAGTTGCATCATTCACATGGGTAGGGTGGGTGGGTTATCTTAGTGCTGCCCATTTGATCATTTATATCCATTTCTTTGGCCTGTTCAGCACTGACTGGAATATCCATCAAAATAATACCCACACAGCACCATTAATAAAAAAAAAATCTTAGCTGCCTGGCAGCGCCTGCAGTGCTTGGTGGTGCTATGATATAGGTATTTGCATCTCTTTCTCTCTCTCTCTCTCTCCCTCTCTCTCTCTCTCTCCCTCTCTCTCTCTCTCTCTCTCTCTCTCTGTCTCTCCCAGCACACTCATGTCATGGACCTGAGCAGGATATGCTACCATTATAGGCCAGCCATGAATGGGCTAGTAGTGAGTGATTGCTGTTTTATTTAACAGTTTTACATATATTTTTATACAAATAATCCATTAAATTATCTCCTTTGGGCCTCTGTGTCAAATGTGACCGACTTTGGCCACTTTTATGCATTTTTTTGAATTTTTTCAAATATTTGTTAATAAATCAGAACCAATCAGAACTTCACCGTTTTCCATTTTTTTGTTAATAAGGATCAGAACTTCACCGCGGTCTCCCAGCTCTAAGCCACACATTACATTGAAAATGTTAACCTTTGGTTCAGTGGGAGGCTACCAGATTCCTCCCCCCAGCACCTCATAAATCCCTAACAGTCATACAATCACTGCCTAGAGATTTTCATGCCATATCCCGCACCCCCCAAATATCTCTGGTGCTCGTCCTCTGGTGTGGCTCTTTTACCTACATACAGTGCAAGCCTGTTATAATGGACGCATCTGCGTGCACAGCTTTTGTCCGTTATATCCAGTGTCCATTATATCCAGAGGAGGTGGAGCCTATGCATTAGTTGTGCCTGTGTGTGTAAGCAGGGGCTGAGAGTGATTAAAACCCTATTATAAAGATTTCATAGGTTAATCAAAATCCTGCCTAGCATATATGTTTCTGTACTTGGTGTGTTTATAGTTATTTAACTGTCAGGGAACATGAGTTTTTTTATGAAGTTTATTGCAGAAAGTAAGAAGAAGACAGTAACTCTAGTGAATGGATGTTGGGGGTCTAGGACAGGAAGAATAAAGGCAATTGTACTGTAAGGGTTTTATTAAAAATAAAATCACTTTCTTTTTACAGTAATCATGTAATGAAAGTTTATATACTATAGCATGTGGAGAATTATTTTGTAAGAAATTTAGTCTCTGTAGCTCCTTCATCTAAATTCTTCATTTCAATTCAATTCAATTCAACTTTATTTTTAAAAGGCGCTTTTCTTAAAACCAAAGCGCCTATACATTTCAAATAATAAATACAGTAAAATTAAAACTACTATAAATCATTAAAAGCTATGCTAAAAAGGTGGGTCTTCAAAGCTCCTTTAAAACTAAAGACGGTCGGGCAATTTCGCACCTGACGAGGTAGAGAATTCCATAGGGTCAGTGCCATAAAACTAAATGATCTTGCACCTGATGTATTCAAATGGACCCTAGGAATCTCCAGCAATCCCTCATCAGTGGATCGGAGGGGGCGAGAGGGACAGTAGGGGCAAAGGAGTTCTTTCAGGTAGGTAGGTCCCAGGTCATGTAGGGCTTTATAGGTCAGCAAACTGACCTTGAAGGTGATTCGGCAAGCCACTGGCAGCCAGTGCAGTCCTCGAAGCACAGGCATTATATGGCTGGATCTAGAAGATCCAGTCAACAGCCTGGCTGCCACATTCTGCACTAGCTGCAGACGGCGAAGTTCAACCCCCGATAGCCCTAGGTATAGGGAGTTACAGTAGTCAAGACGGGAGGTAACGAAGGCGTGGATCAACGTTGGAAGGTCCTCTGGAGGAACCAGGTGCTTCACCCTGGCAATATTCCTCAGATGGAAAAAGGAAGTTTTGACAACCGCTGACACCTGAGATTTAAGCGTCAGATGGTTGTCAATTATTACGCCAAGATTCCGCACCTGATCTGAGGTTGCCAACTGAACTCCCCCAAGCCATAATCCTGAGGGTGAACCATCCGGCAAACCCGCCTCATAGCGGCCTTTATCCACGACCAACACCTCAGTTTTCTCCGGGTTTAACCTCAGCCAACTCCCATTCATCCAGTCTTGAATTTCTGCAATGCAGTTATTAAATACCGACAAAGCAGCATCCTGACCAGGCACAAAAGACATATACAGCTGGGTATCATCCGCATAGCAGTGAAAACCCAGACCGTATCATCTAATAATCGCTCCTAATGGCAGCATATACACCACAAACAACATGGGTGCTAAGATAGAACCCTGCGGTACCCCGCAGGATAGGGAGACTGATGCCGAGGAAAAAATTCCTGACACCACTCTCTGAGTCCTACCCTTGAGGTAAGATCGAAACCATCTGAGGACCATACCAGATAGTCCACAGACAGACCGCAAATGCTCTTACAGCACATCATGGTCAACGGTGTCAAACGCTGCAGAGAGATCAAGAAGTACTAAGATGGATCGAGTCCTACTATCTCTCGCTATTAGGAGGTCATTTAGTACCCGAACCAGCGCTGTCTCGGTACTATGCCTTTTCCTAAATCCAGACTGGAGAGAATCGTAGATATTGTTGTTGGTCAGATGATCTTCCAACTGTAATGCGACCACTTTCTTAATAACTTTACCCACAAAGGGTAAGTTAGAGATTGGCCTGTAATTTGCTAGACAATCTGGCTCTAGAGAGGATTTCTTTAGTAGGGGCTTAACTATAGCCTCTTTTAGGAGATCCGGAAAGATCCCCCTCTCCAAAGACTTCCAGACTATCAAAGCCAGGACTTGGCCGATTTTATCCACACAACCCATTAAAAGGCGTGTGGGGCCAGGGTCCAAATCACAGCTAGTCGGTCGCATCGCTCGAATGATCATCACAACATCATCGATTATGGGAAGACTGAAGTCAGAACAGCTAAACTGGGTGTTCGACATCTCCTGTCAACCACCATCACTCCCATTGGGGAGGGAAAAGTGGATATCCGATCTGATCTTGACAACCTTATCTGCAAAGAAGAGAGCAAGTTCCTCACACCATTCTTGAGATAAGGTTCTTCTGGGCTGCAGACAGACTGGATTGCACAGTCTGTCCACAGTCCGAAAGAGCTGAGCTGGTCTATTCTGTGCAGCCGCTATCTCTCTGGACAGGAATTCTGCCTTCTTATGGGAGATTGCGGATTGATAGACCACATAATGGTCCACCAAACTAAGCCTGTCAACATCAAGATCGGATTTCCGCCAACACCTTTCCAGCCTTCGTCCAACCCTCCTCAGCTCCCTCATGGTCTCATCAAACCAAGGAGACCTGGGGCGAGAGGTGAGAGGACGAATACGAACTGGTGCAATGGAATCCAGGGCCCCTGTCACTGCCTCATTATAAGCATGTACCAGGTCACCTGGATCCAAGCAATCTATCGGTAGGCTTGATAGGTCCAACACCGCCATCAGGTCATCTGGGGAAACAGCCCTCAAGGGGTGGTATCGGACCATCTCCAAAGGGGCTGACCTAACAGGGGTGGCCTCAAAACTGAACCTAATGGTGTGATGGTCAGACCATCCGACCAGTTCCACCACCAGGTCGGATATCCCCATCCCCAAAAGGAACACCAGGTCCAATAAGTGTCCACCAATATGGGTCGAGGAGGAAACAGACTGTGTGAAGCCCAATGATATCATCAATTGGAGGAAGTCATGACCAAATCGAGATAGTGCATCGTCGATCCAAGCATTGAAGTCCCCCAGAACCAACCATCTGGGGGACCCCAATGTTAGGTCGACAATGAAGTCTGCGACTTCCTGCAGGAAAGCATTCTCATCACCTGGTGGACGGTATACAAGAAGTATCCTGCACCCCACACCCTCACCCAAAATACACTCAAAGGATCTGGTGACTCCCATCGGTACCTCCACCAGGCCCAGTTCTGACTTAAAACATATGGCAACACCTCCGCCCCTACGATCCTGCCTCGGGCGGTGTATCACCGAGTACCCAGCTGGAACTGCTGCAGCTAAGACACTACCAGCATTTTCATACAGCCAAGTCTCGGTGATGCATGCCAGATCAGATGACCCAACAAGATCGGCTATAACAGCCGTCTTGTTTTTAATAGACCTGGCATTGCATAACACCGCCCGAGTAGGATAAGCCTCCGATGATGACCGCCCTACCTGCTGACCCTGATCAGAACCCTTGGGTATGGACACAAGACAGGGAGATCCCCTGTCCTGTGCCCATTTCACCCCAGGGCGTCTCCTTGACCCCACTATCCCTATTTGCCCACTCCTTTCCATTCCCCCCCAGGCCCAGCACCAACCCTCCATCTCTTTCTCGCAATCCCCAGAGCCCTACACTTTCTGTAGACTCCCGGAGACAAAGGGGGACAGGAAAAAGGACGGAGGTCCCTGAGCATAGAGGGGGAATAGTACCCGACCATCTTATTATCTTTCCAACACATAAATCACACCAAAATTAATAATAATAAATCCTACTCAACTTATAAAACAAAATTACGAATCCAACACACAAACAAAATCTATTAATAAATTTAGTGCTGACAAATTATTAAAAACATAATATTATCTACCCCACCTACAGTGCTCTCACCACTGCGGGAAGAGGAGCTTACCACCTAAAGCATAAAAAGTTGACCCATCACATTAATACTCATTAATAAATACCCTTATTTTACCCAAAACAAAGTTCAAGATCTTTTACACGTCCACACTTCTGTGCTCTCACCACTCAGTGTGGCGCCAGCATTTATCCGTCTCCTCTCACGAGACCGATAGTTATAAATGAACTTAGATTAAATTTCCTAATAGTCACCCAGTAATTAAAACACTGTAGCTGCAACAAGATAATTCGGGGATACTTCACCAAGTTCAAGTAATCCACGCCAGTCCATATAGATCCAAATATAAACTAAGTATTCAGAAATCACAGTAGCCAGAGTCCTAAAGGCAGCAGACGAACAGACGCCACGAGCAACTCCACCATAGGTTCCAGCTCGACTCCACTGCCACGATGAGGCAGGCATAACCACCTCCGATAGTACCCAGCACACCTAGGAGAAAAGCAAACCCCACCGCCCACTGGAGGCAGGAAAACCAATCCCCTCGTCTAGATCAGGGAGCCAAAACCTCCAATTATGTGGACCAAAATGCAATCAGTCTTACTGCCGTTATTTGCCTTCCACTTCCTTATTCCAGTGGTACCACACACATAGAAGACCGGTAACATCTTTCCTGTAATCCGCCAAAAATTATATCCCCAAATAGAAACTGCAATCTAGTCACTGGGTTCCAAAGAAGGGAAAATCACACCAAACCTCCACCAATATCCTGAAAGAATATCTTCAAGAAATCTTCAAGATATCTTCAAGGAACACTTCAGCAGGTTCACAATTCTCACAACTTCACTTGATTTAATAACTAGCACTCTAGTTCAAGCAGGCGCTTCAATCCTGGGGGCACAAACAATCACCCCCATAACATCGGGACCACAACTGTCACGTACTGATGAAAGTCACCTAACAGTCTTGAAATCAGCCACCGCTGCAGCCGACTCTCACCAGTAATACAAAAAAAAATTATTTAGGCAATCAAATTAGGCAATCAAAGCCAACTCAGTCCCACACATAGAAATCCAAAACGGCCCGCGACCATGCCGATTAATAGCGCCAGTGAAGAAAATTCAATCCTTGTAGATCTCAAATCTCAGCTAAGAGATAGCAGCTCAGACCCAGCGTTACCAAAAATGCGAACCCAAAACGTAAAACGTTTAAAATAAGATATTTTGTAAAATAAGAGAATTTGCCAAATCTCCTCACCAATTATGCACCCCCCAAAAAAATGCACTACAAATACCTATAAAAGCTTCAAAATGTCAGTTTTAAGCAATGTTTCTGTCCATTATAACCAGAGTAAAATGCATTGGATTTGATACATATGGTTTGGGAAATCAGTTTTGTCCACTATAACCAATTGTCTGTTATAACAGTGTCTGTTATAGGTGGAGTGTACTGTATTTCATTTAGCCTTAAGAAACAGCTCCTGGCACCACTACTAAGGGTGGAAATCCAGAGAAAAGAGTCAAGCTAAATAACCATCTCAGGGCTAGATCAGCAAATGGTGCAGAGCCCCTATGTACCTGCATAGTGGCTGCAGACTTTGCCATACATGTGTTCCATGTGGTTCCACTGGATATGTGGATCTAGTAGGGTTTGGCATTTCATATGCCTGTGTGCAGGGCACTGCAGCCAGTCCACAATTCAGGAAGCCCCAATCTGCAGACAGTACCCAACACCCAGAAATATGCAGGCAGGGAGGCTGCTGTAGTAAGAACCTCCATGCTGTACAAGGAGCAAAGGCACAGAGCATGGTGAAAATGGATTGAGCTGCTGTGATCTATAGCAGTCCTGGTCACTGTGGATACATGGACCTCACCTGCCCCCCAGAACAGCACCCAGAACACTCCCTGGTACACCCCCAATACATTCCCTCATCCTCACAGTGGGCATCTACCACAGGCTCCCACCCCTTCAACCAGGGTGTTGCCCATTAGCATTCATGACACAGCTTGTCTGGTACACCAACAGGCATTTACTATCATAACAAATGGTGCAAAAAGTGAATATAACTGCATATAACTAAGTAGCCCCATTGCCTGTAGTCACTCCCTGCAATATCCATTGCAAATGAGTTCCCATTAGGCATGCAGGGTGTGTCCTTTCACCAGGGTGTTACCCCATACCCCAGTGACAATGGTGTCCACTCCTTCAGTTAAGGTATATGTAACATGTGGCCCCATCCAGCCCTCAGTGCCCTGGAGCCAACCTGTATACCCTCTGTAGCAGCTACAGCCTGTTATCCACTTGGTCCTCCTCATGCCAAGTGGTGAAGCTGCTGTTCTCCCTCAGTATCACTGTAATCCATGGGTAGACAGTCATCCATGTCCCAGTCCTGGCCAGGGTTGTACATGGGGGGGGCTCATTCTGTGGCCTGCATGGCTGGCCCCACTGCAGTATTAAGGTCCCGATAGGTGTGGTGGTTCCCTAAAATGACACAGACGGTAGCTTTCAGCATCACAGGTGACATGGCAACTGCAATGTACAGTACAGTGGTTCACCATGCAATACATTGGTGGCAAAAAGAAAACTCACCTGTGTTAGCTCCGCAATCCTACAGTATGTCCCATCCCAGTTGTAGTAGCCATTCCCTTCCAGAGTTATTGTCCAGAGTGTGAATTTGTCTGGTGACACAGGCTTTGCCACCTTTAGGCTGAATATTTTTCATGCCAGGCATTGCACTCATCCACAGAATACAACTTTGCACCGGTCTGCAGGCAAGAAATATGCTGGTACTGGTCTGGCATGACACAGTCATGTCATTGGGATGGCACACCTGGAAGCCATGTCATCAACTGGCTGACTATTGGAGGGCCCTGCCATCATGCAAACTGGTCCTGTGTGTGTATGGGAGTAGCAACACCTGGGCAGGACTGTGCAGCGATATGCCCATGCATGCTGATTGATATGGTACTTCTCCAGTTATACGATGGGGAGCTACAATGCCACAGGAACTGCAGAGGACATCCCTGAATCTACTGTCTAAAGGTGAACATGGTGACACTCACATAGTGCCATTGCAGTGACACATATGTACTGGACATGGACACAATGGGGGGTACCTATATACAGAGATTATATCCTCCCCCTTAAAGCCTTTTTAAAATGTTTTTAAATGTTATTTATCAAGTTATGGATAGTTATCTTAAGCAAAAGAAGGAGTTTCTCTTTTCAGTTTTGGGACTCCTTTTATTATGTTAGCCGTGTGCGCATGCACATCGAACATTTCGTTAGGAGAGTTGCTTTTGAGGGATATGACACTGTCAGGCCATTGTAGAGTGATCTGCACAGGGCTTGTCAGTGTCACTCCAATCATCAGCTATGCTGATCATGATGGTGTTCTGTCTTGCTGGATGGAAACTTTGTGTATTTCAATGGAAAGAGCCAACCCAATCACAGGTCATCTCTTGCCTTTGATCTATGCCACCCAGCAAGAACAGCTGATCTGTCATGATCAGCCTGCTGAGGAATTACACCCTGTAACAAAGAAAACCATCCAGTGATGTTTGTTGTTGGTGCTGCCATAACTGTCCTCCCACCAGACTCCCCTCAGCACCCATTACTCCCCCCCCCCACAAACATAACACTGACACTGGGGGTGCTCACCACCTGAAATAAAGAAAACCATTATATATATATATATATATGCAGTATATACATATACTGTAAAAAAGAAAACCATCCATCGATGTCTGTTTCTGCCACTGCCTTTACTGTCCACCCACCCGACCATTCCACTTAGCACACATATCCCCCCCTCCACACAAACATAACATGAACACTGGAGGTACCCAATCCCCCAGTGCCATCACCTGAAATAAAGAAAACCATCCCTCTTCATTTTTTTAAACCCTGTAAAAAAAAAAAAAAAAACTGTCCATCGATGTCTGTTGCTGCTGTTACTGTCCCCCCACCTGAACTCCCACTCAGCACCCACCCCCTCAACCACCTCAAGCCCTTGCTTACCCACTGGGGGTCCAACACTGTAATCCTCTCTGGACCACAGACATGTCCTCACTCTTCAAAGCTGGACCACAAACTGAGGAAATCAGGTATGCAGTTCAATGTATTTCAATGGGGTTTTGAACTTAGCGGCATAACTTGGTCATTTTTGAATATTTATGCCCCAGATTTTAAACATACGTTTTTTGGGATGTCACCTCATGAACAATGCCAGTAAAGTTAGGCAAATATGTCCTGAAAGATCATTTTGCAGTTGCTGTATGAAATCACATTTCAGTCAGGAATTGAACATTTTCTCCACCCTTGTTCATGAGGTGGTGTCATTAAAAGGCTATGTTGAAAATTTGACGTAAAAATTAAAAAAAAAAACAACGTTATGAGCCTACATTGAAATTTGTAAACACAGGCTCATACCTTTGGTAATTTTAAATATTTTGACCCTAAATTTTCATCATAGCCATTTCTTCACAGCACCTCATGAATGTGACAGCTGTCATTTTTCAAATCCTGGCCAAAATGAGTTTTCATGTCCCAAAAGGTGATTTTGCAGTTGCTGCATGAAATTACCTGTTGGGCAGGAGCTGAACCTTTTCTCTGATCTTGTTTATGATGTAGGGTTATAAGAAGGCTATGTTGAAAATGTGGAGTAAAAATATTAAAAAACATCGTTTTGAGCCTACATTGAAATTTATGAATGCAAGTTCATAACTTTGGTAATTTTTAATATTTTGACCATAGATTTTCAGCATAGCCATTTCTTCACAGCACCTCATGAATGTGACAGCTTTCATTTTTCAAATCCTTGCCAATATGTGTTTTTGCACTTATAGTACAAAATCACCTTTTGGGCAGGATTTGAAAATTTTATCCACTCTTGTTCATGAGGTGGGCTCATAAGAACACTGTGTGGGGTCATAAGAAGGCTGTGTTGAAAATGTGTGATACAAATCTGAGAGAAAATAGAGGATAATGTATGGTCTTTGGTTATTAACCACGCTGTAAACACTTCGAGAGGTTGCCATGACATCATTGTAAACCTCTAGAGTGCAGCTCGAGAGGTTTTCAGATGTCATGGCAACCTCGAGATGTGTTTTCAGTGTAGTTATTAACCAAAGACCATACATTATATTTTATAGTGTATGGGCTACCAAGATTGTGTATTCACAGATCAAATTACTTTACAGAACATTGTTTGTTGAAAGCATTCTGTTTTTTCACAACATTGATTGTAGTAAGCATTCTGTTTTATTATACCATTTATTTATTTTATTTATTTATTTTTTGTTGACCGGGTAAGTGCATTAGACAAATCCTGCCTATTTTTAGGCATGACCCTGGGGAGAGGGATACAGATGAATGCCAACTGACCTTGAACCAGATTAAGCTGTTGGTGGTATTTTTAGTGAATGAAGGAAATTTGGCCATTGCACCGGGGAAATTCCCCTGCTCTTTTCAAGACATGCCATGGATCTTTAACATCCACCTGAACTACCACCAAAACAGGCAGATGGGACCTCATTTAACATCTCATGCGAAAGATGGCACCTCAGGAGTGCAGCACTCCACCCATGCTGCAGTGTCAGTATTGGGATAGTAACCCAAGTGCCTGGTGTGGGGATAGAATCCACAGCCTACTGATCTCCTGGCCTCAGAGGCAAGTGTGCTACCTGCTAAGCCACTGACACTGCAATTAATATGACATACTCAAGAAGGGTTAACAACAGGCTGATGTCATAACAAGGTTGTAATCTGCTTGATTTCAGTTAATAATACGGGCTCCTCATACATTATAACAACATTATGAGTCTATGCTGCAATTTTTCAATGCATGTTCGTAACTGTGGTAATTTTCTATATTTTGACCCCAGCTTTTCAACATAGCCATTTTTTGACAATACCTGATGAATGTGACAGCTGTCATTTCTCAAATCCTACCCAAACTGTGTTTTAACACTTGTAGCACAAAATGACATTTCAGCCATTGTTTTATAAATGACACATGGCACACTCAGGAGTGGTGAGAAAAAGATTATGTTAAAAATTGGAGGTAAAAGTGTGAAAAACCAATTACGTTATGAGGAAACAAGTTGTTCCAACATTTACTCATAACTTTATTTTTTACAGATTTTGGCCCCTAATGTTCAACATATCTCTTGTGTTACCCCACCTCCTGAACATGGCAGTTGTCATTTTTCAAATCCTCTCCAAAACTTGTTTCCACAGTTGCACAGTGAAATCACCTTTTGGATGGGATTTTAAAAATTTCACCTGTCTATATCATAATGTCAGGTCATAAGAAGACTGTAGGACGTTTGGGGCCTGATTTACAAAAGCCCTACATCTGCCACAAGCCCCTGGTGTGCTGAACATATGGTGCAGGGGACCTGCAGCATTCGCTTGGTACCAGTCAGGATTTTTATCCCTGTACATCAAATGCTGAAAGTTAGGTGGTGGACTAGGTTTACTGGCCAAGGCACCTAACTTCACCTGAGCTCTTTTCTTCAAGGTTACTTGAAAGGACAGAGCGAAGAACCTTACCAGAGCAACAATAAGGATTAAGTCTTTTTTTGGCTAGGCAGGTTTACTGTGTGTTATTTTTATTTTTATTTTGTACTCACAAGGGATTGTTACTGTTTGCTAACATTTTATTGCTTTATTTTTCTCGGATTCAAATTGTTCTTGCTGGGTATACATTCTGCTGCATTATTACAGGGTGTGCCTACAGGTGTGTGCTTACAGATTACTGCTGTAATCTTCTGATTCAGATTGTCTTTTGCAAGGTATATCTTCTGTTACTGCTTTATTTTTCTCTGTAGCAAAGTGTTTCTTACAGGGTATATCTTCTGTGAAATTATTACAGGTGCTGCTTTACAGGTTTCACAGTTTTATATGTCATTAGGATAAGCTTTCAGGGCTACTGCATTTGTTGCTGGCTAATTTTTTTGTCTTACCTCCTTGTTTCTTTCATCTGTGTTCTTCTTTTCAGCGGGGAAGGGCCCAGCCACCAACCCCATCCCCAACCACTCACACTATACTCCTTTTATAGGGTAGTACAGTTGTGACATTTCTATGCAAAGCAGGAAGGGTGGTTCAGAGGTATCCACACAGTGACCTCATTTACAGGGGCACTAGTAATTTAACTTGTTATAACAAGTTATACAAAAACAAACAAAACATAAAATCAAACTTTTGCTTTCATTTTCTTCCTTCTAATTACTCTGACCAGGTTATAAACCCAGCAACTTACCTGGAATGGATATCATTAACTGCAGGTACTGTGGAACACTTTTCAGAAGGGCAGTTTTACAGGATTTAGGACACTGTCGTACATGCTGGACCATTGGAGATCTAAGGGCTCAGCACCAGGCAGCATGGGCAGAGATTGCGCGCTTCAAATTGCGTATTCAAGAGGAAATATATTATAAGAACCAGTTGCCATTTCCCCAACATCCAAAAGAAACACCTCGACCACAGAGGGTAGTTGGTCTGAGAGGTTGGCAGGCGGTTAGAAGGGGCAAATCGGGTGCCCCATCACTCAGTGCTTTCCAACATACCACCTCCACAAACCATATAAATACTACAAGTAGGTATCTGCCTCTATTTCCAAAACCAAACAAAGGGGCAGAGGACACTGCAGAGCAGGACACTGTAGCACTGGAGCTGGCACAACAAAACATGCCCAAAACTTGAACCAAAACAAAAAAAAGCAAAAAGGAAATCCAGAAAACTTCTGATCATAGGAGATTCCATGATTCAGGGAGTTAATACGTATCTCCAGCCAGGGGTAAAGGTTAGATGTCTCCCAGGTACATCAGCATGGATAGACATTGACCACATTGCTAAAATTATTCAGGAAGCAGGAGAAAACATTGACATCCTGGTACACATAGGGACTAACGATCTCACCAGCCGGTCAGTTGTGGAGACCAAGGAACACCTGACCAGGCTGGGTGAAAAACTATCACTCATTTTGTCCGGCATCTCCTTCTCTGAGATCCTGCCAGTCTGGGAGAGTGGGACAGATGGACGGAAGGTCACAGAAGGGGAGATAGGGGAGCTAAACATGTGGCTCAAGGGCTGTTGTCAGGAAAAAGGACACAAATTTGTAGGGAACTGGCCACAGTTAGGGAGTGAAAGTTCTTTAAATTTGATGGACTGCATCTGACTAAGGAGGGAGTCACTGCATTGGTGCAGAAGTTTGATGTCTTTGCAGAATATTTAAACTAGCAAATGGGGAGAGGGGAGCAGCACCTGAAATATCAAATGGGAAAAACACCCCTCCCCCCTCAGCTAGTGGTCAAACAGGAGTTCAGCATGTTTGTAGTTCATTTGCATCACCAGGTAAAGAAAAAGGTCCGGCTACCCATACGATGCACAGGGGAAACTCCGGAGCTCGCCCAACAACTAACACACTGAAATCTGACCAATGGAAAATCACGTACACAAATGCTTGCAGTCTGGGAAACAAGATCCCAGACCTGCAGGCAATAATGACAGAGGCTAAACTGGACATAGTAGCCATTAGAGAGACATGGTTTACCAGTAACCACACTTGGGAGACTTCAGTACCTGGCTATGTATTGTTCAGAAGAGACCTAGGTGCAAAAAGGGGGGGGTGGTGGAGTTGCCCTTTATGTCAATGAAAATATCAAAGCTGCAGAAATTCAGAATACACATAAGGAACCAGAAGAACTGTGGGTCACCCTGGAAACAGGATAGTCATATGAACTGGGGTTGTGTACAGGCCTCCAGATGAGGGGGAGGACATAGACATGTTACTGTTAGAAGATATATAAAATATGACAGCTAAAGGGGAAGTTCTGATAATGGGAGACTTCAATATGCCAGATACAGATTGGTCAATACTAGCAGGGACATCTGCCAGAACTAGACACATGGTGGATTCCCTGCAGGGAGAGGGCCTGAAACAACTGGTACAACAACCCACTAGAGACAGGGCTATCCTAGATCTAGTACTGACTAACAGGGAAAGGATCACAGATCTCCAGGTCAAAGGTCACCTGGGGTCCAGTGACCATCATATGGTATGGTTCAATTTGGCCACTAGAACAAAATCATCCCATTCCAAGGCAAAAACATGGGACTTCAGAGGAGCTGACTTTGATAAGATGGCCAACAGAGTTAAGCTAGCCCTGGCAAAAAAGAAATACAGATGAGGGGGTACAGGCAAAGTGAGCAAGCATTAAAGATGTAATACTTGAAGCAACATCCCATTAAGTTAGTGAGAAAAGGAGGTGCACAAGAAGAAGGAAACCACTTTGGTTCTCAAACACAGTAGCAGAAAAGATCAGAGCCAAAAGGCTGGCCTTCAGGAAATATAAGGGAACGCAGCAGGATGAAAATAGGGAGGCATACCAAACTTCCCTAAGGGAAGCTGGGAAGGCAGTAAGGCAGGCAAAGGCCCAAACTGAGGAAACACTAGCACGAACAGTAAAAGAAGGTGACAAGACTTTCTATAGATACATTAGTGAAATGAGAAAGTCCAGAGTGGGTATTGCTAAGATCAAAGGGGGATAAGGAGGAGTGTGAGGAGGAGGACCATGTAAAAGCATCTATCCTATATAGATACTTCTGCTCAGTATTTACTGAAGAGAAGGTAGGGCAGGGCCCACAGCTCTGCACCATGGACACGGGGGGGGGAGGGAGGTATGCACTAGTCCCTTCCCAAAAGAAAGGGTCCTACAAGAGCTCGATAAGCTCAGGGTGGACAAGGCAGCGGGACCTGATGGCATAGATCCCAGGCTATGAAAGGAGCTAAGGGTGGAACTAGCAGAGCCATTATCAGAACTGTTTAGTGAGTCTCTGAGCACAGGAGAGGTTCCAGAAGACTGGAGAAGGGCTCATGTGATCCTGCTCCACAAGAGTGGTAGCAGGGAGGAGGCAGGGAACTACAGACCAGTCAGTCTTACCTCAGTAGTGGGCAAGATTATGGAGATACTCCTTAAGGAAAGGATAGTGCAACACCTGGAATTCATAGGAACACAGGATCCAAGACAGTGAGGGTTTACAAAAGGAAGGTCCTGTCAAACTAATCTCATAGATTTCTTTTGCTGGGTAACCAGAGTGTTGGACCAAGGGGGAGCAGTTGATGTTGCCTACCTTGACTTCAGCAAAGCTTTCGGTACTGTTCCACATAGAAGACTGATTAATAAGCTGGGTAGGCTCGGGGTGGGTCAGACGTTGGTCAACTGGGTGACAAACTGGTTGACGGGCAGAAAACAGAGAGTGGTGGTAAATAGTATACAGTCAGAAGAGATGCAAGTCACAAGTGGGGTACCTTACTCTGGGTAGGGGGGTTGACACCAGTCCATTTACAGAAGAAAGAGTCCTGAAAGAACTCCTAAAACTCAAGGTGGACAAAGCAATGGGGCCTGATGGGATTCACCCCAGAATCCTAAAAGAACTAAGGGAGGACCTAGTGACACCACTGACCACACTTTTTAACAAATCATGGGAGGATGGGGTGGTACCTGAGGACTGGAGGAGGGCAGTTGTGATTCCCCTTCACAAAAGTGGGAGCAAGGGAGAAGCAGGAAACTACAGACCTGTAAGTTTGACCTCAGTGGTAGGGAAAATGATGGAATCACTTCTGAAAGAAAGAATTGTTGAGTACCTAGAGGCCAGCGGGGCACAGGACCCAAAGCAGCATGGATTTGCAGCAGGAAGGTCATGTCAGAGGAATCTAATTGACTTCTTTGACTGGGTGACCAAAGTAATAGACCAGGGAGGGGCTGTGGATGTGGCCTGCCTAGACTTTAGCAAGGCATTTGACACAGTCCCGCACAAAAGGCTAAAAATTAAGTTAGCCAGCCTGGGAGTGGGTTCCAGGGGGGTAGCCTGGGTAGCAAACTGGCTGCACAACAGGACATAGAAGGTAATAGTGAATGGAACACATTCCAAAGAAAGGGGGGTTACTAGTGGAGTACCTCAGGGCTCAGTACTGGGTCCAGTCCTCTTTAACATCTTTATAGGTGATATTGAAGAGGGTCTGGAGGGAAAGGTATGCCTCTTTGTAGATGACACAAAGATCTGTAACAGAGTTGATACACAAGGGGGGGGTAGAAAGGATGAGAAGGGACTTGGCAAGGTTGGAGGAATGGTCAGACATATGGCAACTTAGATTCGACACAAAGAAGCCCAAAGTAATGCACCTGGGAAACAAAAACCGAGGAGAAGAGTACACAATAGCAGGGGAGGTACTAACAACAACAAAAATGGAAAGGGACTTGGGGGTAGTTATATCAGATCACCTAAAGGTGGGTAAGCAATGTGAGAAGTCAGTAAGGAGAGCCAGGGGGATACTGGGATGCATAGGAAGGGGCATCACAAGTAGAAAAAGGGAAATGGTTATCTCTCTGTACAGACAGTTGGTGAGACCCCATCTGGAATACTGTGTGCAGTTTTGGAGACCCCATCTATGCAAGGACATAGACGGGATGGAAGCAGTCCAGAGGAGGGCAACTAAAATGTTGCAGGATCTGCATCAGAAACCATATGAAGAGAGACTGAGAGAGCTTAATATGTACACCCTTGATGAAAGGAGGGACATGGGGACATGATAGAAACTTTGAAGTACCTCAAGGGAATCAACAAAGTCCAGGAGGTAGCATCTTTCAGAAAAGAGATGTGAAAGAACAGGGGCACAATTTAAAGATTGAGGGGGCGGCTCAGGGGTAATGTGAGGAATTTTTTTCATGGAGAGGTGGTGGATGCATGGAACCGCTTCCTGGGGAGGTTGTTGAGTCTAAAACAGTGGGGGGGAATTCAAACATGCATGGGACAGACATAAGGCAATTGTAGTGGGGGGTTGCAGGAAGTAGACTGTTGGTTAACTAGAATCTGCAGCTTATCCAATAGGAAGGGAAATGGACAGACTGGGTGGGCCAAGTGGTCCTTATCTGCCGTCAAAGTCTATGTTTCTATGTTTCTCAGGGATCAGTCTTGGGACCAGTCCTCTTCAATATCTTCATCAGTGACATTGCAGATGGACTGGAGGGTAAGGTTTGTCTGTTTGCAGATAATACCAAGATCTGCAACAGAGTAGATGATCCAGATGGTGTTGGCAGAATGAGAAGAGATCTGATTAAACTAGCAAAATGGTTGGAAGAGTGGCAACTGGGGTTTAACGCAAAGAAGTGCAAGATCATGCACATAGGGAAGAGAAACCCTGAAGCCACCTATAGGCTGGGAGGGGAGTTGCTGGCAGTCACAAGGGAAGAAAGAGACTTGGGCGTCATCATCACCGATGACCTGAAATCATACAAGCAGACCTCTAAAGCAGTAGGTAAGGCTAGAGGGATGTTGGGGTGTATTAGTAGTGTATCACAAGTCAGAAGAGGGAGGTAATAATCCCTGTTTACAAGACACTGGTTAGGCCCCATCTGGAGTACTGCATGCAGTACTGGAGACCATACCTTCACAAGGACATTAACCAAATTGAGGCAGTCCAGAGAAGGGCAACCAAAATGGGGCAGGAACTGCATCAGAAAACATATGAGGACAGATTAACTGAACTCAGTATGTGTACCCTAGAGCAAAGGAGGGAGAGAGGTGATGTGATTGAAACGTTCAAACACCTTAAGGGCATTTACAAGGTGAAGGAGTCTAACATGTTTCAATATAAGAAAAATAGCAGGACAAGAGGACACAGCATGAGATTAGAGGGAGGCTGATTAAGGGGTAATGTGAGGAAGTTCCTTTTCACAGAAAGGGTGGTGGATGCATGAAAGGCCTACCTCAGGAAGTGTTGGATATGAATTCAGTGCAGGGCTTCAAACAGGCATGGGATAGGCATAAGGGAGCAATACAGATGAGTATGAATAGATAGGCCATTGGCAGAGCAAAGGCCTATGGCACATTCATAAGGTAGAAAAAGAAATGGGCAGACTGGATGGGCCTTGCAGTCCTTATTCTGTTGTTAACTTCTATGTTTCTATGTTAGACCAGCTCTCCCCCTCTCTAACTTGTGCCATTTGGGGGACCCTTTCTACAGGACCTGTGCTAAATTTTTGGCTCAAGCTGCTGTAAAGTGTGGAAACTGTTGCAACTGCTCCCATTTTACTAAACTTGGGCACAGTTGCATCAAAGAAGCTGGAGCAGTTGTGCCAAACATCAGGGTTGATGCAGGGCTTGATGCAAGCCTCACAACAACCTTTGAAAATTGGGCCCTCGGGGTCAAAATCTGGGTACCCACTTAAAAGTAGATATTGCCTCTCTGCTGCCCTATCCTGTGTAATTGTAATCCAACAATGTGTGAAAGCAGGACACCACTAAAAATGAAATATTGCATCTCATCTGCTCCATCCTGGGTAAATATATTGTAAAAATGTGTACAAGCAAGGCCCAGTACAGCAGCAATACCAGCAGCGAACATTCGGCATTGTAAATGCTTGTATAGACAGTGATTAACTTCTGTAATTTTTATATCTTGTTCACCCTTCTGTTACGTTCTTCAAGTTGCTCTATTTCTAGATCTGAATCTACCTCATTTAATTCTAGGGTCTTTCTATATTTCGCTGCTGTTTTTTTTCTAAATAGATTTTTATTAACATTTTAAATATACATGCAATGCATTTCAGTATAGCTGAGCAGCATATACAGTACAATGAATAACTGAAAGTGATGCAGAGGTCACCAGCAGTTTACCCAAGATGCAGTTATCCATCCCATCCTCCCCAGTTCAACAGTGGGGCAGTGGCAGTCCTGGCTTAATTAGCCATCTGCTAATACTGGCTATCTTTCTAGGACTCCTGGGACCAATAAAAGGGCTTGCCATGAGAATTTATCTTGCTTGTCCACATGTCCCTCCTCCCTTAACTTATGATAACTCTTACAACCCTCATTCCCCTTACTTTTATAAGGATTTGGGACTAGGGCACAAAAGTTGTAACATAACATACGTAACATATGTAATTCATGCATTTTGTTGTTAGGACCACATGTAATCCTTTGCATTGTATAAAGTATATTCACAGTATCCCACCAATGGTGGAGTTTCAGGTCTGACAACCACCTCCTAGTGATACATTTCTGTACAGCCTCTAGCATAATGCCCAGGAGATACTCACTCTGTCGCCCATTCAGCTGTTTGGGATACTGAAATAATAAATATAGTTCTGAGTTCAGTGGAAGCCTTAACCATAGAACTTTCACAACTACCTCCTCTGGGTTCTAAAAGAAATCTCTGAGGAGGGGGCAAGCCCACATTATCTGTGTGTGTGGGTCACCCTGGCTTCCTCACAGTGTCTCCAGCAAGCTGAGTTAGTGCCTGCCCCATCATAGCTGTGATTACTGGAGTGCAAAAGCACTGAACCACATGTTTGCACCCATATTCCTTTCAGATGTGGGACAAGGTCACCCATGCTGCCTCAAAGCAGCCTCATTCCCAAGTTTTGAGATCTATATTCTGCCCCAGTTCCCCACTCCATTTAACAATTATATACAGTGTGGAATGAGGTTAAGTGCCTTGGATAGCATGATAGAGAATCAAGATGAGATGACTAGTAAATGGGGAGGCAAAGTGTGTAGCTATGGTTGCAACCAGTTGTGGCAGCTTCATGGTATCCCTTACTGCACTATGTTGCGATTCTCTAAAGTGCCAAACTTGTAGGTACTAGAAGAAGGCATTATGTTCCATCCTTTACTGTGTCTGAATTTCTGCAAAGGACTTGATTTTTTGTGTGATGCAAAGCTGTGATAAGTAAACTAAATTTGGTTTCTACACCTTCTGAATGTGGAGTCCTGATAGCCAGTGGAAAATCTTTTAGTTGGGCCAATGGGCAAATTCAGATGAGTGTGGGGGAAAGGTCCATTGAATCCACTACTGCCCTCCACTTCCTGCCCACTGCTGTTATCCAGGGATTCTAGAGTTGAAGATCCATTTTCTGCAGTTGTACCTCACAGAGGTATCCCACTGTGTTCCAATAGGGGAGCAAGTCCTACTCCAAAGCTAGCCACTATGTGCCAGGGCCCTCTATCTGCCACTGAAGCAAGATATGAAATTGTGAGGTTGCATAGTATACCCTCAAGTTGGGAAAAGCTAAGCCTCCCCATGCCTTTGGTAGCATCAAAGTGTGGAAATTGATCCTCAGATGCTTTCTGGCCCAGATAAACTAAGAAATTGCTACCTGCCATTTCTTCAAGTCCTGTTCAGGGATCTGGATTGGGACATTCTGAAAAATAAAGAGGCAGCAGGGAAAGGTCACCACCCAGACCTTATCTATTCTATGCATCAGGCTCAAAGGGACATCTTGCCAGTGCTGCAAGTCGGCCAGTAACTGGGTATAGAAGGATGTGATGTTTGCCTCATATAGCTTCCTCAGACATAATGGGATTTTGATACCCAAGTATGTTAATCTACTGCCCCTTTCATAGACAGCTGTCACATATCTTTCTGTCCTTGTGCGCACACTCAATCCTGTGCAAAGGTGGTGCACCCCATACATCAAGTCTGTCTGAATTCAGTCACCAGTCCTCTTGGCTCAAGCTAAGGCTGACTGCTCAAACTCCAGGTGAAGAGTTGATTCTGTCTTATCAAACTTCACACCACTACTTTCCTTGTATCAGGAAGAAATGTGTTTTCAGATTGCTTACACCAGATTTAAAGTGCCTCTTCAGAATGACAGGTACCCCAGAGATTCACAAACTGCATACAACCAGTCTGTACAGCATGATAAATAACTACTTTATTTACACAATATATTTACTCCTTGGCCAAAACAGAATAAAAGTGCTTACAAAAGAAAACATGGAAAATAAAGTGATTTAAACCATAAAAACGCAAACTTAACTTTCCTATAGCTATGTCAAAACCTACAGATGAAAAGAAATAGTCTCTTGTCTTCGGAAAACTTGAACCCACAGCTGTTGCTCCTCCTTCAGTTTCCAACCAACGAGCCACTGAGCATACCAGGCACTTACCCCCCCTTCTGTTTTAGACACTATGTGACAGGCTCACTTCTTATAGAGCCAACTTTCCCTTTCATTTGGGCCCCTCGAACATAAAAACAAACAAACAAAAAAATATCTTTGAAAAAGAAATATCAAAGCAAACCAAATTCACTTAAACAGTGTCAAGGGTATCCCCTTTCAGACTTACATGAACAGATAAATCTTGTTACTCTCTTCTCATAAACCAGTTCATGAACACCAGGCCCATTTGTCCACATGCATGACTTTTGGAATTTGACCTGAATGACCTCCAGTATTTGGTTACACCCATCTGTTTGCCAGTTAATTGGATTAAATAATAAGTTGCCACCCCAGAGAAGATCTACAAGAGGTAGAACATCCCCATATATGAACAACAGAGGCCTTGATAAACAAACTTTGGAAATGATCAGAGAATCATACTTGAGAATTCCAGTTAGCTAACCATACTAAAGCATTAGTATGCCACAGTTCGGTTCTGTAAATCCCACTTAAAGGGATATGTCTGACACTGGGGCCCTGTGGGGTACCAAAGTATGGGAAGGACTTCTGTCTTGGTGGTGTTTAGATGAAAGTCTGCCAATCTACCAGAAGCAGCTAGCATACACAATATTTCCGGAAGTGTCTTGTCTGGGTCTATCATGTAGGGGAAGATGTCACAATCCTCATTCTTATATCCCTTAACTGTGGCACTTTCCCTAATCATCTGAGCCAGAGGCTCCATATAAAGAGCAAAGAGGAGAGGTGGCAGTCCTGCCATTATCCCCCTCTCCAGTCTGAAGTAAAGTGACCCATGCCCATTTACTTTGACAAACTAGTACTGGGACTGGTCCTTCTTAATGTCTTTCTTTATAAGTGACATTGCAGAGGAACCGGAAGGAAAAGTATGTCTCTTTTCAGATGACACAAAGATCTGCAACAGGGTTGATACACAAGATGGAGTGGAAAGGATGAGAAGGGATTTGGCAAGGTTGGAGGAATAATGAAATGTATGGCAGCTTAGATTCAATGCAAAGAAGTGCAAGGTAATGCACCTGAGAAACGAAAACCCAGGGAAGAGTACACAATGGGGAGGGATGAGATACTGACAACAATAAAAATGGAAAGAGACCTGGGGGTGATTATATCAGATGACCTAAAGGTGGACAAGCAATGTTAGAAGACAGTAAGGAAGGCTGGGGGGATACTGGGATGCATAGAGAGATGCATCAACAGTAGAAAACAGGAAGTTGTTATTCCTAGGTACAGACAGTTGGTGAGACCCCACCTGGAGGGGTCTGGTTCGAAATATCGACATCCAAGAGATCGACAATAAAAATATCGGCTCCGAATTACTGACGCGTTTAAATGATTGCTTTCACTGTTACCGAATGTGAAAAGCACAAGTCGGGTTTCAAGATGCCTACCGATACTGATAGACACAGTAATTCAAAACATCTATAATTACTTCCAACCACTCTCGACCCATCACTGCATCACTGTTAATTTGATGAGGCATTTGCAGGCATTAACATTCCTACAACATCAGATCCAGGTGCATCAAATTAGCTTCCAAAATGTGAGTGTTTTTCCAAGTTGATGATCCGGTGGTCAACATGTCAGTGTTTAGTTGCCAAATCTCCTGTAAAGTTAGCCATGTCTTGTAAATACACAAGAGCTCCCAAAAATAAAGTGCCACTTTATATTTTTTTAAGTGGTGACCAGTCACCTGATTAATGAATTGTTTTACACCCCAGAGTGACATATTTCTTTCTGTGCATTGTAATTTTGTGTGAATGTGTTCTCCTTTTGGATTTAGAACCTTGCCAAAAGAGCAGAAGGATCCAAACCAAGCCTCGCTTCCTGAGCTGAAACATCATAAATAAAGACTCATTGTTTTTACATTAAAATAGCAGTTTATCTTTCTTTGATGCCATTTTCAAATTGTCTTATTGTTCCTTTTGGGGGGGGGGGTTGAGATCAAATATTCAGAGACATTGGAACTTGAAGTTTGCTCTGAAATACAGAATTGGTGTCCAACTGCCTTTGTATTGCGTTTAAGCATTTAATGTACTATATGACATCTGTAATATTATGCTTTGCATCTTTGGGGCTCAGTTGGGGTCTTAAAAAAAGAAAGTTACACTGTGTAATATTGTTAGCAGCTTTGATAACAAATGTGCTGTACCAACAGTATGTATATATTTGGCAGGTTGGCTGACAGAGCAGTAGCTAGGTAATTCCATTTATTTTGGGGAGGAGGCAATGAACTGTATAAGACACTTACAGAAAGCAAATCCTATGCCTCTTCTTGTCAATTTTCATATGTCACTCCAGTGTAAAAGCATCGTTCGTTCAGCTGACATTCTGATGCGGTCGGTATTTATTATGTTGGTATTTTTGATGTCGATATCAGTAATGCGTCGGTATTTCGACGTCGATCAAGTTCGTGTCGATATTTTGATTGTCGATATTTTGTACTGCTCCCACCTGGAGTACTGTGTGCAGTTCTGGAGACCCCATCTCTGCAAAGACATAGAAAGAGTGGAGGCTATCCAGAGGAGGGCAACCAAAATGGTGCAGGGTCTTCACCAGAAGACATATGAAGAGTGACTAAAGGAGCTTAATGTGTATACCCTTGAGGAAAGAAGGGAGAGGGGGGACATGATAGAAACTTTCAAGTACCTCAAGTGAATCAACAAAGTCCAAGAGGGCAGTATCTTTCAGAAAAAGAGATGTGCAAGAACTAGGGGGCACAATTTGAAGATAGAGGGGGGATGGCTCAGAGGTAATGTGAAGAAGTATTTTTTCATGGAGAGGGTTGTGGATGCATGGAACAGCCTTCCTGAGGAGGTCTTGGAGTCAAGAACAGTGGGGGAATTCAAGAATGCATGGGACAGACATAACGCAGTCCTAGTGGTGGGTAGGAAGAAGTAGGCTGTTGGTTAACTAGGATCTGCAGCTTATCAGTTAAGTAGGAAAATGGGCAGACTAGGTGGGCCAAGCGGTCCTTATCTGCCATCAAATTCTATGTTTCTATGTTTCTAAAATCCTGCGGGTGGTGTATTGCTGATCCAGCAGACTAACAAACTTCAAAGAAAACCTGAACCTATAAAGGATGATGAAGAGACAGGCCCATGACACCCTACTGAAAGCCTTTTCAGCATTGAGACTAGCCGGTACTGGAGTGTTTGGCTCACAGTCCAGATTCAGAAACACTGCAGTTGTGCAGAGAATAATCTTTACTCTTTCATTCAGAAGACAGACTGACAACTCCCCATCCACCAACAGGCCAAATGTTTTCACCCCAAAAGATGAGCGCTTTCTCAAGACCTAATGTAGATTGTAATGGCCCTGCTTATGTAACCCCTAGGTGGAGCTATCCCAAGGGCTACTACCCCTGCTTGTGTGGCTAGTGACAGGTTGAGGGGCCTAGGTCCTGTGATGGGTGCCTCCACCCAGAGGTCAGGGTTGGTAGTGGTTAAACTAGCTTGGGCACAGCCCTCTGGGAGACTGTGACCCACCTTTGTTCCCACTAGTGGCCCACACAATACACGGGAGTTGCCTTCCCAATACCCCACATATGCACACTTTTTACACATATAGATACCACTTACCCTCGAGACCGATTCTGTAGCACGACTCTGAGGACCACCTGTAAAACAAGGTTAGGCAATATACACAGACACAATACAATGCTGGTTCTATACGTACTGACACCACAGACAATATATAGTTCAATAACAACAAATCTGATTTTTTTAGGGGACAGTAACACAAGAGGGGGCAATCAGGTTGATTTGGTTTGGCAAGGTTCAAATCACAGTACTGTGCATACATATAGGGTCCAAAATGTCACACTCTCTGGGTACCCAGGATGGGAGGGGGCTAGGCAGGTCTGTTGCCTGGGGTTGGTTGGCTGGTGCAGATTGATGGGACCCTGTAGAAAGAAAATATATGCACAACACACATTTGTAATCCACAGCCACATAGCTCAGTTCTTAGAAAGAAAACACCAGAAAATCAGTTGATACACTTTGATTAAATGAAAGGTGCAGGAAGCTTCCCTGATTTGTACTCACGATACCCCAAGCAGAGAACCTGATGGAAGCGGTTGTTCTGGTTTGCCAGAAGAGGAGGGCATGGAGACAAGGCCCTCATGACAGGGCTTGACTGCTTTTGATAGCAGGCAGATTCAGTCCGATTAAACAGGGTTCTGCTTCCAGTTTCAGCACACACTTCACAGTAAAGGGGAAATAACCTGCAATCCCCAATAAGCACTAGGCACCTTTATATGTAAAGGAAATTATTATACCAGGCAGGCTGCTCCTCAATCCTGATCGCAAAACACTGCAAAACCTGGGAGCGCTCACAGCAGCTTCAGTTCCTGACAGGCCGCTCGCACTTCAGCAAAACTTCGGTCTTCTACAGAGCAAGCCTGATTCTGCACTTCTTCTCCCTCTTCCGAAACTCGGGTTCCCCCGATGCACACTCTCTAACGGCTGCAGGCCGACTGTAGAGCCTCCCACGTGCTTCCCACGTGAACTACATGCTACAACAGCACTGAGCTCCTTCTTCTCTCACAGCCACCTTGCATCTGCCTTGCCAGCACCAGTTCAGGACACTTCCTTTGGATTCACACAAGTTCAGTTGGTTGGCTCGGATGTCAATCACAGTAGGGCTCCCTCTGTTTGTGCAAAAAGGCGCCAAGGTCCAAACTACAATTCCCAGGGGCACCTGCCATATAGCTCCTTTACTGCCTGCTCCAGATGAGAGTCCAAGTTCTGATTTGCCCAAAGCAGGCTCCATTATAAAGATCCACCAACCCAATTGGTCCAATTCAGCAGTCCAGGACCAAAATGGAAGGGCTAAACAAACAGAGTTTGAGCTACAAAAAAGGCAGGTTAGACAAACTGCATTTTTACTAATACTCTAAATGTTCTCTGGCAAACACATACATCTTTCAATTAGGCTCCCTCTGCGGTCTTAGCGACTGCAGAAACGGAGCAATTAGACAACAGCTCGAGTGGGACGCGAGCAGGGAAACACACAGTCCCCCCCATACAACCTAATTATGTCTGCAAGCAGACAACTCTTAAAGAAACAGTACACAGAGGCTCTAAAAGCACTCGCTACAGTTTCATTGAAACGGCTTAAGCGCAGAACGTCATCCAGACTTGGAGCATTTAGGCAAGCTCCTGGAAGACTTTTGGGAACTCTCATTTGCAGGGGGGTTACACCTTTCCTGGCCTGGAAAAACTTGGCATCTGCGTCAAGTAAGTACCCCCATGAACTTTAATACAACATCATTTACATTTACATCACTAACATATTAAGCTTATACGTGTAATCATCAGTCCACATATCACCTTTGCCATAATCACATTTCTGATACTTTTCAGCACATTACTTTTTAAACAGCATTATACACACATTGTACCTTAACTCAGGTTATTACCTCCTGTACATGAAACCTGGAGAGAGGGGACCCTTCCCTATCAGCTACCTTGGGGCTGGATGGGGCAGGGGCACCATACCTAGAGGGCAAAACAAGTAACCTGGAGTTAGCACTTATGCTCAGTTTAGATAATGAACTCTGGGATACACACACCCCCTTGTGGACCACATTGAGAGGCAAATCTACAGGCCTTCCAGGAGAATCATAGCTGAGGTGCACCACAGGCTTTACAGCTCGACCAGTCTTTCTAGGGGAAACTGTTGTCTCTGCACTTGGAGCCTCACTTTCAGCACTGTCTTTACTTGCCTGGGGAGTTTCCATTGGGGTAGGAAGGCTTGAACTTGGGGCACTTTCAGTTCCTGGATTTGCAGTTTCTGAAGTCACAACACTTGGCTCACATGGAGAGTATTCTGACACTGACAGTGAACCGTCAGGGCACTCTAAATACTCTTCTTGTTCTGGTATTTCACCAGACTGACTCAGAACATCTGTCTCCGTCTCGGATAAGTCAAACAGTTCCACCATACACAGTGATTCCAGGTCATCAGACTTGATACTCTGCACTTCACTCTCAGGGAGCATTTGCTCCAAGGATGAAGCTGGGGGCTTAGGCAGTCCAGAGGGCCCATCTTCATCACCATAATTTACCAGAGGGTTACCTTGAAACAGCTGAATTAGTTCATACGAAGGGTAGTATCCATAGTTGTACTCAATTTCATCTGAATCAGACTGACAGTCATTCTCAACTTGTGTTGGCTGGGGAGGAACACATAGGTCAGTATCGGCAGGGGCAGACTTTCTCTGTTTCTGTTTTGCAGCAGCCCTTGTCACCGATCCAGGGGGAGCAATTTCTGGGGACTCAGATTCAATCAGTATCTGACCAATAGGCAGCAAATGTTTTTGATGCATTATCTTAACATTTTTTTAATTGTTTTCAGGCCATACTTTGTAAGTAAGATCATCCAGTTTACCCACTAGAATGTGAGAGAGATGATGCCACCTGTCAGCAATTTTGTGTTTGCCATGCAGTCCCAGATTTCTTAGCAATACATGATCTCCCTCCTGGAGTTCCTGTGCTTTCACCTTTTTATCATACCTTTCTTTGTTGACTAGATTTCGTTTGGCAGCCATGGTTTGAGCCAGTTGGTCCACATGATTCAGCTGGGCCTTTAACTTTTGCACATACTGTAGATAATTTTCAGCTCGGACCCCATCAGGAGAAACTCTGTAACAAACATCCACCGGTAGTCAGGCTTCTCTTCCAAACATCAGGCGGTAGGGGGAGAATCCAGTGGCATCATTTTGGTGCAGTTGTAGGCATTTACCAAGGTGCTAATTTGCTAACTCCATCTGGGCTTGTCTTTTGGGTGGAGGGTACCCAGCATGTCCAACAAAGTGCAATTAAAACATTCAGGCTGTGGGTCCCCTTGGGGGTGGTAAGGGGTGTTTCTGGACTTTCGCACTCCCCACAGAGAAAGCATCTCTTTGATCAAATGACTCTCAAAGTCTCTCCCTTGATCAGAATGGATTCTTTGCAGAGCCCCATAGTGAACAAAAAGGTTTTCTACTAGTACTTTTGCCACGGTGGAGGCCTTCTGGTCCTTGGTGGGGGAAAGCTTGGGCATACCTCGTAAAATGGTCAGTGACCACCAGCACATTACTAATATTTCTTTGATCTGGCTCCAAACTCAGAAAGTCAATACAAACCAGCTCCATGGGGGTGCTGGTGGTGATGTTAACAAGGGGGGGCAGCCCTCTGGGGCAAGACTTTCCTCTGTAAGCAGCGACTACAAGTTTGAATGTGTTGCTCAACATCAGCCCCCATCTTAGGCCAATAGAATCTAGATCTCACCAAGTCAAGTGTTCTGTCTATACCAAGGTGCCCCTTGTGGTTGTGTAAGGACCTTAATACTAAGTCTCTGAAAGCAGTGGGCAAAACTAGCTGCTGTTTGTTTATTTGTCCCCCTCTGTCTACTGTTTCTCTGTATAACAGTCGAGCGTAACTTCGATACATCTTTCCCTGCATAGAGGATTTCTAGAGCTGATTTGATCATAGGATCTCGGGATTGAGCCCGCTGAATACTGTCATTGTCCAGCTAAGGCAGTGTACCAATGTCTAATGCAGAAAAGTGGCAATAAGCAGCAGATATGCAATACTCATAGGGCCCCAAACAATCCACCAGACATTCCACTGCATCCGTGGACATTTGTTCCTCCCTGTCTAACTTCTGACAGAGTGCTGGAATATCAGGTTCTGACAGTCTGACCCAGTCATTCTGGGAAGCAGGCCTCTGGGAGAGAGCATCAGCATCTATGTGGTTCAGGCCTGCTCTGTATTCAACAGCGTAATCATAAGTAGCTAATGTGGAAAGCCACCCATGGCCAGTGGCTTCCAACTTGGCTGAAGTCTGCACATAGGTCAAAGGATTATTATCAACTTTCTCCAGCATCTTAGCCCCATACAAGTACTCATGGAATTGGTCAACAATGGCCCCACTTCAAAGCTAGGAACTCTAACTTATGCACAGGATAGTTCTTTTCAGATGAGGTCAGACTTCTGCTTGCAAAGGCCACTGGTCTCAGGCCATTCTCGTGCTCCTGGTACAACACAACCCCCAAACCTTGCATGCTAGCAACAGTGTGTAGGGCATAGGGTTTTGCTGGATCTGCATAGGCCAGAACAGGGGCGTGGGTAAGTTGATATATAATCTCATGAAAAGAAGCTTCACAATCAGGTGTCCATTGTGCCCCAAAAACTTAATTGGGATGGAAATACACTCTCTCAGTCTCAGGGGAAGCCAACCTCTTGTATTTTTTGTTAGTAGGAGGGTAACTTTGAGTAAGATTAAGTAGAGGATGAACCACTCGTGAATAGTCCTTGATGAACTGGCGATAGTAGCCACAGAATCCCCAGGAATCTTTGCAGTTCTTTTAGATTGTGGGGCTGTGGTCAGGTGGTCAAGGCCTCAACTTTACTCGGGTCTGTTTCTATTCCCTCAATGGATACGATATGTCCCACATACTTTACAGAGGTTTGGAAGGACTGACACTTGTCGATGGAAATTTTAAGGCCAAAATCTTCCAATTGGTCCAACACCTTGAATAATCTGCTGTCATGTTCCTCCAGTGAGCAGCCAAAGACAATGACATCATCTAGGTATACCAGGCACTCTAACAAGTTCATGTCCCCCCCTGCACGCACCATCAGTCATTGAAAAGTGGCTGGAGCACCTGAAATCCCTTGAGGCATCCTCATGAACTCATAGAAACCAAGCAGACAGATAAAGGCTGTCTTCTCACGGTCTTCTGGGGCCATCAGGATCTGGTAGTACCCACAGCGAAGATCCAGCACTGAGAACCACTTGCTACCATTCAGGCAGTCTAAGGCATCCTGAATGTGGGGCATTGTATACTGATCAGGGATAGTCCGCCGGTTCAAGGTGCGATAATCCATGCACATTCTCACTGTCCCATTCTTTTTCCTCACTACCATGATAGGTGAAGCATTGGGCTTCTGGATTCTTGAATTACACCAGCTGCAAGCATCTCCTGTAGGTGCCGTCTTACATCATCTATGTCAGCAAGTGCCAGGCGTCGAGACCTCTCATGAAATGACCTTTCATCATGCAACCAGATATGGTGCTCAGCTTCTTGCACACATCCTATGTCCCATTCCTTTAAAGAAAACACTGGGTCTCTGTCTGGGAAAGCTTCTCACTGATCCTCACTTTCCATTCAGCTGGCAACGGGGAGTCACCGAAATCGAAGAAGTCAAGTGTCACTCTGTCACTCTTCCCGGAACACTTGTTACTGGGTAACACTGCAGTATCTGCACAATGCACATTAGCCTGGGTGCAACCTCTATTTACCCAAATCTCTCTATCAAACACATTATGAACTTGGACCATTAACAGTCTGACATAAGCATGGGCTTTGGCAGGCAAAATACTAGGCTTGACCAGCAGTCCTTCTGGCAATTTTCCATCACCTGGTGCATCCAGCATGAGTATTTTATTCTTGACATTCTTTCTGTTACAGACTTCTCCTTGCAAAGTACAGTGAGTGTTAGGCGCCAGGATCAGGGCTTCAGGATCCTTCTTCCACACAACTCCAACCGGTTCATCTGCATCCATCTTTTCAGCATTCTTCTGTAACTCATAGGCCTTCTTGATCAAGGCCAGAATTCTTAAAGCTCTTCCAGTCCTTGACCCATGTTTTTCATAGCACAATTACGCCAATCAAACAAACATATGCGCATTCGTCCCAGTTAGTAGAAGAACCCCATCATACAGTCCAGTAGGGGGACACACTAAAGCCAGAGTCTCGACTTGCTCTGCCACTCCAGCCATGGAGGTGGGGAAAGACAGCCAAATCAAGATATATCCGGAGTAGGGGTAGGCCTTCTCACTTAACCCCAAGGCATGCAGTCCTTCCAATGGTTGTAAGGGTACATCTGACAAATGCTTCTGATACCAATCTTGGAACATAATTGTCACTTGGGAGCAGCTGTCTAATACAGCTCTGGTGGGCACACCATTCACTTTTACTGTAGCTTCCATTGAAGGGCCCACTATTCTGAACCAGTCTGGAAAGGCAGTAGCAAGAGCCTGGGTAGAAGATCTAGCCACAAAAGGATGTGAGTTAGCATTTCTGGGACGCTCACTGCGATCATTTTGTGCACCTCTTAACCACTGATTTGTTCTCCGAAGCTCCCCTTGTACCCTGTATACAACTTTGTCTGGGTCTTTTGGGGACCTGCATTCTCTCTTCATATGCCCATTCTTCCCACAATTATAGCAAAACATATCTTCTGAAGTTTGAGATGGCCAAGGCATCACACTGGGAGCTGGGGCGGGGGTACTTCCAAAAGAAAACCTTGATCCCACCTCTGTCGTCGGTGTGGTGAGCATTTGGAGACATCTCATCAGTTCCCTCACTTCCGTAGTCAAGACATCAAGTGTTGAACTGTTGTCAACATGAGGTGCTTGTGTGAGCACCCCCACCCTCATAGCAGATGCACTCTGATAAGGATCGGAGAGTGTACTCGCAGGAGGGGCCTTCATAAGGAGACTGTTTTGGGCTTCCCTCAACTCCCTCAGCAGTTTGTCCCAGGGTGGGACATCCGTAACCATCCCTGTCTGACTGGGCCCCCTTGGCTAACATGGGGGTCTCAGATTGTGTCCTGAGACTTCGATGATTCCGGACCATCAGCATCTGACCTTGCACCTGGAGAAGGGGATGTAGCAGCTACCACTGCGCAGGGCTCTGACAAACCTTCCTCCTCCTCCTCAACTTCCCGTACCTCCCTCATCAACACATGGAAAGGCAAAGGACTGGATTTCCTTTGATGCAGTTGTAATTTGAGCAACACCCAGCTGGAGTGCTGGGCAGAGCAGAGTATATGATCCAGCCTTACCCGGTCCATTTCGCTAGAGGTCCAGCCCTCTTTCCGAAAAATGGTTTGCAAGATCCCCTCTAATCAATCCATATAGGCAGATAACAATTCCCCTGGCTGTTGTCTAACTTCTTTAAGTCTCCATTTCAAGGCCTCAACACTAGTGGTTCCCCCAAACACATTTTCAAGGGCGACTATGTACTCTTGGGCTTTGGCGTCAGAGTTAGAGGACCTCAGAGAGTGGAAGATATGTTGGGCAGGTCCCTGAAGGCTGTCCCCCAGGCGGGCCCTTTTTTCAGCCTCCAAGCATTGCAAGTCTTGTACCGCAAGAGCAGCAGAATCTATCCAAGTCTCCATATCAACTTCCCCATTTGGAGTAGGGTGGATACCAGAGAATACCTTGAGCTTGCGGTAAGGTCCATGACTACTTTCTGGCTCAGGGGCAGGTATAGAAGTTGGTGCAAAGACAAGGGCTGTGGTGGGTGTGGATAGTGGGGGGGGGGGTGACACCCCAGGTGGTAGTAATAGTCTTTTAAAGTCCTCCACGGTTTTTCCTTCCTTCTGTAGCAACTTAGCAAATTTCTCCTCAAAAGTCTCAGATGGTGGGGGGGCTCATCCCCCCCTGGGTTTTTACTGTCCATAGCTATCACTCTCCAGGAAGTGAGGGCTTCCTCTGGGGTAATATTCTGTGGCACTTTGGAGCTATCCACGGGGCCCCTACACTCTACTAAGGCCATAGAACTTTGGGCGAGAAGATTAGCCTGTCAACCCACCACCACAGGGTTTTGTAAACATTCAGCCTGGGAAAGTACTCCCTCTACAGTGTCCTTATGGGTACCCAGGGGGATATCCAGAATAAGTATTGTATTTTGGGGGTCGATCTCCTCCCCATGTATACCACCCCACCAACTGGTGTACAGACACTTCTGTTGGGGCATCCATTTATTTTTAACACTAATTCATAAGTTTGGCCTCTAGGGGATGCTAACCCCAGTGGTGTCTACAAGATGTAACCCCTAGGTGGCGTTATCCCAAGGACTACTACCCCTGCTTGTATGGCTAGTGACAGGTTGAGGAGCCTAGGCCCAGTGACAGATGCCTCCACCCAGGAGGTCAGGGTTGGTAGTGGCTAAAATAGCTTGGGCACAGCCCTCTGGGACACTGTGACTCCCCTTTGTTCCCACTAGTGGCCCACACAATACACGGGAGTTGCCTTCCCAATACCCCACATATGTACACTTTTTACACATATAGATACCACTTATACTCGAGATCGATTCTGCAGCACATCTTTGAGGGCCCCCTGTAAAACAAGGTTAGGCAATATACACAGACACCATGCAATGCTGGTTCTATATGTACTGACACCACAAACAGTATATAGTTCAATAACAACAAATCTGATTTTCTTAGGGGACAGTAACACAAGAGGGGGCAATCAGGTTGATTTGGTTTGGCAAGGTTCAAATCACAGTACTGTGCATACATATAGGGTCCAAAATATCACACTCTCTGGGTACCAGGGATGGGAGGGGGCTAGCCAGGTCCGTTGCCCGGGGTTGACCAGCTGGTCACATATGGATGGGGCCCTGTAGGAAGAAAATATATGCACAACACACACTTGTAATCCGGAGCCAGATGGCTCAGTTCTTAGAAAGAAAACACCAGAAAATCAGTTGACACACTTTGATTAAATGAAAGGTGCAGAGAGCTTCCCTGATTTGTACTCATGATACCCTAAGCAGAGAACCTGATGGAAGAGGTTGTTCTGGCTTGCCAGAAGAGCAGGGCATGGAGACAAGGCCCTCGTGACAGGGCCCAACTGCTTTTGATGGCAGGCGGATACAGTCCGATTAAATAGGGTTCAGCTTCCAGTTTCAGCACACACTTCACAGTAAAAGGGAAATAAACCGTGATCCCCTACAAGCACTAGGCACATTTATATGTAAAGGAAATTATTATACCACGCAGGCTGCTCCTCAATCCCAATCGCAAAACACTGCAAAACCGGGAGCACTCACAGCAGCTTCAGTTCCTGACAGGCCGCTCGCACTTCAGCAAAACTTCGGTCTTTTATAGGGCATGCCTGATTCTGCACTTCTTCCTCTTCCGAAACTCTGGTTCAGCCCGATGCACACTCTCTAACGGCTGCAATCTGACTTTAGGGCCTCCCACGTGCTTCCCGTTCAAACTACACAGCACAACAGCACAGAGCTCCTTCTTGTCTCACAGCCACGTCTCATCTGCCTTGCCAGCAACAGTTCAGGACACTTCCTTTGGATTCACACAATTTCAGTTTGTTGGTTCAGCTGTCAATCACAGTAGGGCTCTCTCTGTTGGTGCAAAAAGGCACCAAGGTCCAAACTACAATTCCCAGGGGCACCTGCCATACATCTTCTTTACAGCTGGCTCCAGATGACAGTCCAAGTTCTGATTTGCTCAAAGCAGCTCCATTTTAAATGTCCCCCAACCCAATTGGTCCAATTCAGCAGTCCAGGACCAAAATGGAAGGGTTAAACAAACAGAGTTCGAACTGCAAGAAAGGCAGATTAGACAAACTGCATTTTTAATAATTCTCTAAATGTTCTTTGGCAAACAGTTACATCTTTCAATTAGGCTCCCTCTGCACTCTTAGCTACTGCAGAAACGGAGCGATTAGACAACAGCTCGAGCGAGACTCGAGCAGGGAAACACACAGTCCCCCCCATACAAACTAATTATGTCTGCAAGCAGACAGCTCTTAAAGAAACAGTGCATGGGGCTCTAAAGCACTGCTACAGTTTCATTGAAACGGCTTAAGCGCCGAACGTCATCCAGACTTGGAGCATTTAGGCAAGCTCCTGGAAGACTTTTGGGAACCCCCATTTGCGGGGGGGGTTACACTTACAATACACATGGTCAAAGAGACAGCACCATCATAAAGTGCTAATTAATATATAAAAGTGCAAATAACCACATACAGTGGTGCTAAAAATTGCAAGTGTGAAAGTGCTAGTGCATGAAGTGTACATAAATACTGAAAGTAAAAACATTATATTACAATCCACAAACAATCAACAGATATAAGGGTAAAATGAAAAGAGATACTGTAAGTAAGGCAGAAAAATATGACAGCCAACACTAGTTTGAGATAAATACATGATAAATCGTTGTCTCCCTAATGACCTAGATGATTAAGTTGTGTATTATAAGCAGGGCCATTAATTTATTTCAGCTGAATGAAAGAATAAAGATTATCCTCAGGCCAGCCCGATGGCACTGAGGGTTGAGGCGCTGGATACCACACCTCGCACCACACTGGCTACCAGGGTTCGGATACAGATCCGGGTTGCCGGGGATCAGCAGGGAAGGGAAACGATGTAGCATCCATAGACAGCTGTCCTCTCCTAGGGGAGGTTGTGAGAATGTCTGGCATCCTGGCAGCCCCAGATGGAGATCAGGGGTATTACAAGATGGCTGACTAACGTGAGGTGCAAATGCGGCAGATGTCGGCAGGGTTGTCGACTGCCATAACGTCTTTGCACATCGCACTTGAGGGAGAGGACAGCACTCTTGGGGACAAAAGCGGAAAAACCCTCTGCGGGCTAGCAGAGATGAAGAGGGCTCCAGTGGCAAGGCCCACATCCCAATTCTGGCTCAGCACAATGGAGATATCCCCAGGTGCCAACCCGATGTCCAGGTTGGGCCTTGAGTCTGCAAGGTTTCCACGGGTGGCAAGCCCTCCCCCGGGGGTAACTTGGTTGCTGGGGGACTGACCTGCCTGGGTCGGATGAGGACAATACCAATAGTGAGGGTTCAGGCTGGGAGTGAGAGGCATTAGTCGAGTGTGCTCCTCGGAATGATGCCCAGGACCACAGAGTGAGAAACAGAAAGGTAAAAAAAAAAGATTATTCTCAGCACAACTGCAGTGGTTCTTAGTCTGGACTGTGAGCTGAATCCTCTGGGAGTACCAGTTCTTGTTTCCTGTTATTGGCATGAGTTTTTTGCTCTTTTCTCTTTGGGAGAGACTTTATCAAGACTAGCCAGTAGGAAGGGGGAGGCTGTTTTGTGGAAATGATGGATGATTTGGAAGGTGCATTATGTATTATCCCCAGTTTGACAGGCTTGCTCGAATACCATTTGGCCCGTGTGTATCAGGGATGGCATAAGGAGGTTCATCCTTTGTGCCAGCATGGCCATACAGAGTTTATAATTGGCATTTAGCATGGATATTGACCTATATGCTGAGCAGTCTGTGGGGTCCTTTCCCTCTTTGATGATTACTGAAATGGTGATGTACTGCCAGGTGGGTAGTATGTCCCCTGCCCCCAGCCAAGACTCATTACATACTTTTAGCAGCTGGGGGGTCAGCTGCTGCCACATCGACTTGTAGAATTTTAGAATATGCTCATTGGGGACAGGAGCTTTCTGTGTATATGCTTCATAGATCACTTTTTCTAGTTCATGGGCTCATATGGAGCCTGTCAGGGCATCTTTTGCATTAGTTGGTGAAGAGCACATAAAGCCACAAAAGCCTCAGCTTACTTTTGATTATCTGCCCCCTCTGGAGTGTACAGTGAGGTGTAGTAATGGTGCTATGCTTACGTCATCTCTGTAGTTTTCCAGAGTAAGAGTCAGATGTGAAGATGTCTCACTTCAGCAACCATGGCCCTGTAGTGACCTTGGGTCCTACCTCTTAGGACTTATGGCACATGAGTAGCAGGGCCATTTCATTTTTTTTCTGAATACATCTTATCTATAGCACCCCATGTTTTGTCAGCTGCACTTTAACACAGATATCTCCCTGCTTGTGTGCAAGCTGTATAAAATGCAAAGAATCCTACAGCTCCAGTAGCTTCTGGTTCCACTCTTTTGTCTTTTTGGAGCAATACATGATAATATGGCCACAAAGCACTGTCTTCAAGGTGTCCCAGCAGATAGTTTCCATGTGCTCTCCCTCTGGATTCTGTGCTAGGATATCAGTGATCAAGTTCTTTAAAAAGGTGCAGAATTCTTCCGACTGTAGATGGTAGCCATTCAGGCACTATTACATCTGGGAAATTTCCCAATGTTGTATTTCTGTGTCTGCAAATGACTTCCCTTGACTTTGCAGATGTCTATGTACCAGATGTTTTGAAATACTTTTGCATTTCTCTTTCCTTATCAATTTGTCTAGTACATTCCTTCACCCTTTCCATTTTTTTATTTCCTATGTTACTTTCACTATCTCTTGAACTTCCAGTATAACTTCTTCTGTCGTTGCCTTCATGTTACCGACTCTTGCTGCCTCAGAATTCTTTGTGTCATTTGTGCCTTCTACCTCTAATTCTTTATGCTTCTCTTTTAATTTTGCTTCTAGATGGACAAGGTCTTTAGAATTCCTTTCTTTTTCTTTAAACATTTCTAAGGCATCAGTTAAGCTTTTAGACTGCATGCCAATAACATTCAAATCTCTTTAAGTAGGATGTTATTTTGTAGGAAAGCGTGTTTAATTTCTGTTAGTTGTTTACCTATTAATGCATTATTTATTGTGCATTGCTCACATAAATTACATTGTCTATATTGGGATGCCTGAGATTTTGTAACTTCTGATCTGAACCATATTCGGTACATGGAATGTCAGGGCCATTTAATGGGGGCAGTTTGAGTCTATTTAGGTATGGTGTTAAAAACCTTCTGAATTCTTCTAAATAATGCCCATTCCCTGAAACATTTGTCTTCTGAGTTTCCAACTGTTCAAATTCTTTGGATAGATTTCTTATTGGTGTTATGTTTCTGTTCTCTTTCTCGTTATTTTTTTATTTTATTTTTTTTACTGCCACTTAAAGAAGCAATTAAGTTTCCATCCACTAAACCACCTAGTAGTCTGGATGGGGCAGATTAAGTTAAAGTCATTTGTACCTCATCCCCTTTCTGTTATTCCAGCATTCTAATTGCATTTATAAGACACCCCCACCCCAACTCATGATTGCCTTCAGGTGTTCTTATTGTCAAGGATGTTAATGGACAAATTTGTCCCAATGATTTCTGGCAAATTGATGAACTAATAAAGTCAGTAATCTTTTTATTTTTAGGCAATCCTTCCTTAAATGTTTGTTATTCTGTACACTAATTGTTATTACTTTGGCATAGAGTAATTTTCTTTTTCTCTGCTTTTTTTTTTTGTTTGTTTCTTTTCCTCCTACTTTTACAGCAATTCATACAGTCAGTAAACAAAGATAGGACCAACACTTTAAATTATTTAAATCAAAGTATAATAAATAAGGAAGAACTACACAAAAATTGTGAATGGCAATAAATGTCCATAAAATATCCATAGTAACTGAAATGATCCATTAAAAAGTTAGTTTTCTGCTTGTCTTAGTCCCATTTAGAATTGGTCTTAGGTAAGAAGAGTATACTAAAAGTATTCTAAAAGATTGGTATCAAATGTTATCAGTAAATATTGAAAGGTAAACCAGTATATCATCAGTGGTGATGCTTCTAAATTAGACTTGCAAGGGGCTCAGGATTTTCAAACCTTCTGAGGCCTTGTAGTTGTTGAAAGATTATTAACCCTGTTTTGTAGGAATACGTGGAAATCACCACTACAAAATCTAGTGTATGTAGTGCTTTCCACAAACACGACCGTTGCTACCTGAGTCAACCTTTATCATGCGAGGCCTGTGAACAAAATGTAATATAAAACATCAAAAAATGCACAAGTGTGATATAAAATATCACTCAATACACAGTGCTATACCACAATAAACAATGATAAGTTATACGCAATGTGATATTCTACAACATAAAGGAAACTTACTAGTGCAGTGTTTCATGCAGAACAGCAAATATACAAGTAGATTTGTTATATGTAGCTCGCTGAGCAGCCAAAAATAGCAATCAGTAAATGCAACATTTGTTTATGCTTTTTAAATTACACATTCTTTGTATTACTTACCCTCAAACAAGCTAAAAGTTTTGTTCTTATAAGGAAACATAAAAAGAGAGAGACACGTGCTGTATAATAAATGAAACAGACAGCTAAGTACAATGCACTACAATACTCTTCCCCTCTAATATGCTGGTGCAGTCTCCTCTCTTCAACTTAAGAGTAATCTGAAAACAGTGAAATTGGGGCTGTTTAACACTCAGCAAACCACATCTTATATGTGAAATGTGTATAAAAAGTACGCAATTCAAAATAAAATATACCTTTTAAAATAATATTAATTAAAAGTGTAATAAAATACAAAAAAATTATAAGCAAGCTGTGAAAATATTAAAAGAATAAGTAGCTAGATAACAACTCTTACTTTTACAACTAACTAGACTAATTACTTTTCATGTGGTTCTTTAGGAGTTGTCACCACCAAAGCAACACACTGTATATGCAGCTCCACAATATCTACTTTATAGATATTATTAATAGAAGTGTGACTGTGTCCATAAACAGGCTAAGAAAGAAAAGGGCAGATACACCATCTCAATAGCTACTTATTTTATTAAACAAAAAATGTGCTCTGGATGCCAAACATCCCTATCTAGTGCCTCCATGCAGATGCTTCTTCAGGGAGTGGTGCTAGCATGTCAACTACAGTAATTTATACTCACAGGCTAATTACAATTAAAGCTACCTACACCTGTCTCTATTTTATGTTTTTCAGGCCTTTCCTGCAGTTTGGAAAAAATATTTAACTGTAGGTGATGTTTTATATTTATCAAAATCTTCTTCAAGCTCTTTAATGTTAGTCTGTGTCTTTTCATATAGCCTCTTGAACTGTCCCACCAGAATTTCCACCAATGGCATGGAGAGGTCACTTAAAGCCTCCAGCCTCCAGCCTCCTCTCCTCTTAATCACTGTCACGTGTCCTGGCAGAGGGAGTTTCATAAATTCTTAAACCCCTCAGTACTCATTCTCTACATAAATATTCTTCCAGGGTTGCACCATCATACAAAAGTCAATCTCCTTTAAAATCAGTTTCTCACATCCATTTAATTTGACTTTTATCTTTTAACTCACTTTTCTCCTCACTGTCTACAAAATCATCACTAGCAAGCCCTCTTAGGAAATCTCTCTGCTGATCGTTTCTCCCCATTCTGGATTAACGGAAAGTATTTGCTCTGTGGCTTGTAGACATCCCAGCTGAGGGACTCCACGCTTTCATTTGTCTCTGGCTTCATTCCCTTCACTGGTGTGTCCATATATTTGGTGGTGTTTCAAACTGAAAAAGTTACAGCCATTGGCTAGGCTGTAATACCAATGAAAAAACAGAGTTACCACAGAGGCATACTAAAAACACACATGCTGTTCTGCACATGTGGGGTGTTCCAGTTAACAGCTTAGTCACTACGTGACTGAAAAACTGCCAAAAAGAGTAAAACTGGGCATGCCACAAAGCCAAAGGTGCACTCTTACACAACTGTAAACAGACTACAAAAGAAAAGAGCGCACATGCTGTCTCAATAGCCACTTACTATATTAAACAAAACATGTGCTCAGGACATCAAACACCCCATGTAGTGCCTCTTTGCAGAGACAGCCAAATGGGGATATGACATTGTGAGGCTTGGAGGAGCAATCTGGCTCATTTATCACAAATATTAAATGTTTGGCATCTGTTATTCATGGTCACAGAATCACTAGTGTTGTTAAGTTGTAACAAAACGAACTTTTCATTTAGCACTTTGAGGGGAGTATTTGCATCTGTATGTTGCACAGTAACAAAACTTGTATGAAGGGATATTTGCACTTATTGTATTTATATATTTATGCATTGAATTATTTTTAATTTTTTTTGCTATATTTAATAGTATAGTCCTAGTAAGTCACCACTCACGGGTTAGTGAGATTTGTTCATGAATGCACATTTTTAAGTATATTACTTGTCATTGGACACTGGGGTCCACATTTTCAAAGGAAATGTGCAGTTCAAAGTGGAGATGCACTGCACATTTTCAGAAATTGAGTGGAATTGTGATATTTAAAAGGGAGAGATGCACTGCACAACTGCAGATGCACCATCGTGCATCTGTAATGTATGTGGCACATGTAGCGGGGGCATTCCTATGAATGTGCTGCACATCCCTATATTCAGCCAAAATGTGTGGCTCATCTGCTGCGCATCTCAGAGATGAGCCGACCAAAGTTAGGTATGGAAAAAGCATGCCTAAATGGCCATCCACCCACAGGCATGCTGCAGAACTGCAGGCAAACCATCTGAAGACAGCCCTTGGAGGTGCAGCAGGACATGCCCCTGGCACCCACACACAGCAATCATGCCAGGATGGATGAACCCTGAGCCACAGGTGCCATGTCACCACAGGCATCATCCAGGGAGAAACCATCCCACACTGCACCCTGAACATAGACACCCAGCAGTCACATGCCAGTGCTGTCAGGTGCCTCCCCAGACACACCAGTGAAGCGGACAGCCACAATGCAGAAAATGTATTGAGGGGGCCATGGGCTGCACCCATGCAGCCTGTAGGGTACCACCTGGTGGTGGCATGCACCCAGGGTGCCATCTGGGGCCATGGCACCCAGGTAGCCTGGTGGATGGGTGGCAGCCTGGAATAGGCCAGGGATTGAACTGTGGCACACACCCACAGTGGTACAATACAGGTGTACACAAGTGGGACCCGCCCACTCAGGTTCCTGCTCACCCTCTGCACACTGCCATTTATTGTAGTAATCACCATGTACCTCTCATTCGGGGGGGGATGGGTCACTGCAGGTGACTGTATGCTGCATATGGAGCAGGTGTGTCACATGCATGTGGTGTATCAATCAGACCATGTTACCCTGTGCCTTCCCCTGTTGCATGTCCAGGTGGACCCCTGTGACAACTGTCCAGGAGGTCCCCCTGTACCCCAGTCTGACCCTGTACATGGCTATAGGTAATAGCACTGTATCAAGGCCAATGCAGTCCACCCACCCACACACAAACATTCCATCATACCTGCCTGCTAGGCTGCAATACATCCTGTTCATCTTTGTGGAGTGGTGGGGCAACCCTGCAAAGCTGGAACTGAGCATGACCAGGGTATGTAAATGGACTGAATACATTCCAGTAATGAGATGCAAATGTGGGAGATGGGCTTGAAATGTGCAATGAGGTCATTTGCATATAGCGGCTGAATGCTGCAATTTTGCGCACTGCGCAAGTGACTTTGCATCGCACATTTCCCCATGCTCCACATAGGGCTTAGGTCACCTGCTGTGCCACACATCTCCCACTGCTCAATCATACTGTACATCTTTGGGATATTTAGCCAGACATGCATGAGCTCATCTCATGGTGCATCTTCTGAATATTTCATTAGTTTGGCCCATCATGGTGCAGGCACTTGCGCTAGTTTGCAGGGGACTTTTGAATATGGAGACCTGGCACTTTAAAATGCATAGGTTTTTCTGATATTGTTAACTGCTGAGTAGATGGCTATAAAGAGAAAGTCCTCTCAACCTATTTTCTGTCACCCGTACAGCTTGTCGGCATGAACAACGATTCAGTTTCTTACCCCAATTCATCCTAATTTAAATTTAAATCCAGTTGTTTCATTTTGTTTTGCTCTGGTGTGAAAACCTGTTTGACACAATTGCAAAGATCCTGACCCCACTCATACAAGGCATCATGGGAGAATATGATGCATACATGCACAAGTCAGTGGAAGTGCTACTGTCAGTCAGTTCTGTTGTATGTCTTCTCAAGCCCCTGTATTCTTGTCTTGTGCTGGCCATCAGACATTTCAAGATAAGTTCTATAATGCTTCCTGTTGTTTAACATGTGTTCGAGTTGAAAAACTGCAGTTGGAAGGATGCTGGTGCTTGTGAAGTTTTGTTATTCAATTGATTAACTCTCAAGTGCTAGGAGCTCTTTGTTTACTCCCAGTCCCTTTGATGTGAAAATACGCATTATGAACTCCGATGTTTGCTTTTATGAGTGGGGTTATGTCCTTTTCCGTATCATCAAACAAGTTTTCATACCAGGGCACAACAGAATGAAGCAACTTTATTTAAATTTAAATTAAGATAAAATTAGAGGACTGTAAGATTTAAAAAAAAATCATTGTACATTCTAGCTAGAGTTGTGCTGAATGAGAAAATTCTGAATTTGCAGCATTTCAATGGTATTTTTTCAGAATGTTTTGGAATTTCTGAAAGTTATTAATGCGGTCATAACTGAGCTGCCATTTGAGCTAGAGATCTGAAATTTGGCATGCTTACTTGATGACGGGTGTCTAGCAGTGTGTTAAATATAATGCTATTACGGTGCATTGTCTCAAAATTATAGGTGCTCAAAATCTGTCCTTTTATTTTTTCTGGGAAATGTCATGACAATTGTACCTGTGTATATCTCAGGCACCTTTGTAGCTAGAAATCTGAAACTAGGTACATATATAAATGTAATAATAACCAGTATACCAGCAAACTCTTATAACATTTTGATGTTTGGCTGACTATAGCACAGTCCCCTTTAAAGCTTGATACTTAAAACTTGGTGCACATACCCATGTTACATATTTCTCTAAATCCTGACACTGTGGAGAAATAAATTTGTATAGGATTTTTTTTAATTAGATAGAAATAACTGAAACTTAAATTTTGATTAAATGTTTGGCAACCCACAACTCACCTCCTTTCAGTCTAGGACTCTGAAATTTGGTACACTTATGAAAGCCATTAATACCTGTATACCTTTCAAATTAGGTATAATCTGGATACGTACTTTGAAAACTAGTCCAAAATAACTCACTGGTGAACAAGTTAGGTAGTCTGCGGGTGGGCCACAAAGTGGAAAACTGGGTTAGAAACTGGTTGAGGGACAGGAAGCAGAGGGTAGTAGTAAATGGGGTCATATCCAAGGGAAGGAGGGTGGTCAGTGGGGTGCCTCAAGAATCAGTCCTGGGGCCAGTTCTTTTTAATGTCTTCATCAGTGACATTGCTGAAGGGCTGGAGGGGAATGTTTGCCTATTTGCAGATAACACCAAGATCTGCAACAGAGTAGAGACTCCAGAGGGAGTCAAAAGAATGAAGAGGGATCTGGAAAAGCTGGAAAAAAGGGTCCAAAGTGTGGCAATTAAAGGAAAACTGTCCAAATTAGTGGGCTTCCGCCTCTGAAAGCCTTACCCTCCAGTTTAGCTTTATACACTAAAAGCTACATGTTTCTCACACAGCAACTGAGTTTATTTTAATTGTAAAAAATCTGTGACCTGGAAGTGTGGTAGATGCAGGTTGGGGGGGGGGGGCTCCGTTAACTGTAATGGTGCGGTACCGCACTACTCACTTCAATACATAGTTAATTGCGGGTTTTTGATTATCACTCCCTCTGTGGGGCAGCTGTTTGGGTTGTTCTGTGTTACAGGCTGTTATTTTGTCACCGTAGTTACTTTGTGCCTGATCATGTAAGAATTTATTCTGTTCCAGGGTTCTATTGTTGTTGTTCATCTTTTAGGCCAAAACTACACTATGTGGAATGTGAAATTCTGCCAGTGGAATTCATGTGGTTTGGGAATTCTGCTTTCAAAATGTTGTGTGGAATTTATTTTTTAATTCCTTGGAATTTTGAAAAGCATTTCTATGTAAACTGTGAAATAATATTTTGTGGATCACATAATGCATAGAATGATATTTCACAGTTTGTAGCAAAATGAATACATGGTTTACATAAACTGTGGAATATGATTCCACAGTTAACATTTCAGAATTTTAGAATTCCCCTTCTGATGGAATTCTGTGCAATTTGGCAGAATTTCCAATATTCCACCAAATTCTGATGGGAGTGGAAATTAAAACATCCTTACAGCTCTTCCATACTATGTTCCAACTGCACTGATTTGCATTTGTTTTCTCTGTATTTACACTGTTTGATTTTCATCAGTATGATATATTCTTCTATATACCATTCCCACAGGTAGCACCTGGAAATGTGCCTTGGCTCAGTGTGCCTTTCCCACTCACCAAGTTCTAAGATAGTTAGATAGATAGATACATAATCAATCCATTCGACCTGGACAGGCATATAAGAGAGGTAGATCTAAACAGGCACCACTACTGAGATGTAGGGACAGTCATGGTGGCCACACATTCCAAATTCAATCTGTTATTCTTATATCCTTATATGATCATCATCATCATCATCATCATGGTTGTCAGTATCAGGTGATATTTTGTTTCTTTGTGTGTGTTGTGACTTTACCAGAGATCTTCTTATTGCTTCAGGAAAACCTGCAGGATTGCATAAGAATATTAACTCAGGCAAATAGGCAGGATCAGTCACAGTAAGACATAGTAAAGAAAAGAAGCAATTTTTTATAGATTATATGTAGAACTGTAAGTCAGTGGAATGTAGAGAAAATCAGGATAGTGTTATTGATCATATCTGTATGCTAGCATGGAAGCTAAGAACTGAATTTTCAACTAATTGAAAAGAGCAAAGATAATGACAGTAAACCTGTATCTGGCAAATGTGGCAGAACTTTGCCAAACTTTTGGGGGGTACAGTAAAATATTTGCAAAATAACTCCGAATCTTTTACTAGGTCCTCGGTAAACTATTAGTTCAAAACTTTTTATAACAGTTCTTTTCAGTTTTTCATAATTTTTTATTCTTTTCACTTTACAGTTCATAAGCCAGTGATTTCAGAAGAAATCCTTCACAATTTGGATTTCTGTGATATTTTGGTCATTGGAGAGGAGCTGAATTCTGAGCAAGAGTCTTTAGAAATAGATCGAAATGAGCTCCATGGAAAGCATCTTGATGCCACAAATTCAACAGCAGGAATGTCAATATATGGTACGTATTTACAGAAAAAAAACTGTTGATCTTCAGCCATTATAGAATATATGAGTATTGAGTGACTTTTTCAAAACATGAATTCAAAAGTTTTTTTGTTGCAGTTTCTGATTAACCTATTTACAGTAAGAACACAGCAAGTTAATCCAAATAAAAAACTCATACTGCAAAAGCAAAATAATCATCTCAGACCTGTTAATGGTGCAGAAGCAACTCTTCACATTACCTTACAAGATACCTAGGTACATGCCCCAGTCTGGAGCTTCCAGCTGTAGTCAGTAACTAAGTAATCTCATGAGTCGTATTCTCAGTTTCTGTCCTGTCAGACAAGCTCTCCTTGTACACCTTCAAGCTTCATAAAGTGAAGTTCCTACCAAGAGTGGTGTCTACCCTGGGAAGAGGTGGATCCAAAGGTTATTTAAGAGGGAAAGCGTGGAGCTTGACTCCAGTTAGGAAGCATTGAATCATGTAAGGACAGCTGGGGTGAAGTTGAATCAAATAACACAGGGTCTGAGGAAAGCTGCCATTATGTTTAATCTGGTTGCCTATGGTGGTCTGAGGATAGTTGGGGGCCCTAGTGTGGATCTTAGAAGAGGGAAATAATTGTAAAATACATTATGTATCAAATATATGCCTGTATGTAGCTCATCAAATAATTATAATGCCATTTACATAGATAACTGTTGAATAATACTGAAAACATTTATTCTGTTCATTTCAGTTCCAGTAATTGTATAAAAGCATTATTTGTTTAATGGCCAGTCTGGCAATTTTCCAGAGGAAATGTTTAAAACTGCATCATTTTAGCTGCTGGGTAACTGCAGCTCTAGAAAACACAGTTAACATTATTGTTTTGTCTTAATTCAGGTGTGGACACAATAACAAACTATGAGCAGGTTCTCCGCCAGGTACGGTACCGTAACTGGCACACTGTCTCCCTTTTTGATAGAAAATTTAGAGTTACGTGTTCAGAGCTCAATGGACGTTACACCAGCAATGAGTTTAACTTGGAGGTAAGTATGCCTTAAATGTATTGACCATAGAAGCAGTAACTTGACTCATTTTCAGAAATGCCTTAATAAAGTCTATTGCTTTACAGTTTGTTCATACATTCCTTGTCATATATCATCAGTCTATAATCCAATTATGCTGAGAGTAGAGAACTCTATGGACAGCAGGATACATTACGTGTTTCCCTAATTCTAGCCATCATTAGCATATACATCTCAGTTCTTTATTCACCAGGGGGCTAGATTCACAAAACTTTGCTCTGGTGCAAACCTGGGTTTGCATGAGCAAACTGGGTTTTGTACCAATTTGGTATTCACAAAAGCCCGGTTTGCATGCTCAAACTGGGTTTGTGCTCTGGCAAAGTTTGGAGGGGGCCGCCATGCAAAAGAAGGGGATGAGACCTGACTATCGATGCTGTTTTATTCACAGAGCATTTGCTTTGCACAAGGGCCTTTCGCAGGTCCCCTTTGGTGGAGCAAATATCACCGAATGAGACCGTGCCTTAATCCTGTGCAACCCTAGTGGTTGGCAGAGGTACTATGGTGCTCCTCCCATGATTGTCTGCCTGATAAAAAAAAAAAAAAAAAAAACACAAGTGTCCCTGGTGGCTAGTTGTCTCTCCCCCCGGTGATCACTGGCCCGAGTAAAATAAAAAGTAGTTTCCCTGGTGCTAGTGATCCCCCCCCCCAGTGATCACTGATTGGTTTCACCCGCACAATCCCCAATTGCCGACTTGATTAAAAAAACTTAAGTGTCCCTAATGGCTAGTCATCCCCTCCCCACCCCAACAATCACCAGCCTGAGTAAAACTTCAATGTTTTGGGGAATAGAGTATGGGGTAGGTAGTGCTTGTGTAACTGTAGTTTTACATTTGGCTTTTCTCTGTTCCCACCCCTGGTAGATAGATATGATGGGTAGTGTTTGTAGGGAATAGAAGGCCCTGTGGCAAGGGTGAGTAGAGTGCCAGAGAAGGAGGAGGACGGGGAAGGTGGTGGATGAATCACATCTTATATGAGGAGTTCTGGGAGAGGTTTGCCTTATGTTAGTGATGTGGGAGAAGCTATTCCCCCACATTGAGCCTCGGGCTTTAGTCCTCCCATTCAATGTTTTGGGAACTAGTGTATGGAGTAGGTAGTGCTTGTGTAACTGTAGTTTTACCTTTGGCTTTTCTCTATTCCTACCCTTGGTAGAGAGATATGCTGGTAGTGTTTGTAGGGAATATAGGGCCCAAAAGATACCTCCTCCAACTCACAGAGAGTATAAATGCAAGCATGTAGGAGAGGAAAACCCCCGAGATGGAGGAAACCTCTGAGAACCCATGGCTACTGGTCTGCCCACCCTCAGGGCATTCTAAGAGGAGAGTACCCTAAATGCATGATGGAGTTTCAGTTCAGGATCTGGAATATACATCTCGAAGGCTGATGATGTCCGTCTTCCCAATTTCTTGATGATGTGCAGTAGAATGTTGTTTCTTGAAGCTGAAGTTGCTGCTTCAATTCTAAAGGAATGTCCAGAAAATGAATGAGGGTTGAGTCCAAGTTGACAAAGGAGAGTTCTGACATGTACCATAAACCATTTTGTTGTCATGGGTTAACACATATCGGAAGTCCGTAGAGGTAAAGATTGATGTGAGTGAAGGTGGAAGGCCATCAGGTTATCTAAGTAGGCAATTGGGCACCAGGCATTGGAGGTAGAGAAATACTGAATGATTACCCCTTTGTGAAGCCTATCAGTCTTAGAGGAGGGTAAATGTAATTTGTAGTGGTCATTAGATTTCCGCAGGTTAGCAATCTTGAGGAAACTGGTAGCAGAAGGGGATGAAACAGTAAATTCGCCAGGCCACAGAAATCCATAGAATGTCAGGTAGATGGTCGAGGAGATCATGGTGGTGGAGACAGGATCAAAAGGGTTGGAAGATAGTAAGTACAATAACTTTCTTAGAACAGATCCAGCTATAGGAAGGCACTGAGGGAATTTAGGGCCCAAACTTCTTTGGATGCCCAACAGAAGAAGCTTGATGGAGGAGTTACTGAACAAAGAAGGTGAGGATGGAGCAGACTGGGATGAGATAAATTAAATGCTGGATAGGTACTGTTTAATTTCTTCATAGGACAACTGCAAGGACTGATGGCAATATGTTAGGATGGCTAGAACAGTATCCACTTGCTTTCTAGGCAAGGGGGAAAATGAAAGTCCACAAAAGGAGGCATGCCTTTTCCAAGCAGTAGAGCAGGATGCTCTGCTGACTGGAACTAAAGTAGGCCACATAATAAGGGAGGCTTGCAAATGGTTGAAGGCTACGTCATGATGAGGTCCGACAATGAAGGGGGAGAAGGCATGTTTGGATTTACTGAGGGACAAAGGTGAGGGAATGTCTGGAACTTAAAGCAAGAAAGGATGTCAGCTGCTTCTTTAATGTGACCAGGAATGTGAAAACATTGTAATGCAAAATGGTGAATGATAGAGAGTCAAGGTAGTCTCTGCAGGAACATCATGATGGTAGGAGACGATGACCTGCCTTTATTGATGATGTCAACTGTGGGTTGGTTATCAGAGAACCAAGATATGGTTTGGAAGGACTTGCAAGAACCCCCGAGGAAGGCAGCAAAAACAATGGGATAGATCTCAAAGAGGGGAGAAGTAATGGAGAAATCTGAAAGAGTGGTGACATACAAGGGCCATGAAACAGCAATCCAAGAGTGATTAGAAATGGCTGCATAACCATATCTCAATGAGGCATCGGTGTAGGTCCTGGAAAGAAAGCCGGAGAAGGGTCCTTGTAAAACATGGAACACTCGATCCAACAGGAGAGAAACCGAGACCACATGGCAAGGTCTGATTTAGCAACTGATGTGATGGTTACATGGTGGTAGAGTCCGGCAACTGAATATGCTAGGGTCAGGAGGCAAGATATGAATTATCAGCCCTGGGGAATGATTCATATGGCAAAGTTGCGGTCTCTCAAAAGGGATAAAAGGTTGTGCTGGGAGCAGCTGGATCTAGTGGAAAAGGAGTCGACCAAGTCCTGAATATGGTGAAGCTTGTCTAGGGACAGTCTGGTTTTCATGTGAGCAGAATCAAGAATTATGCTGAGAAATTCATTGGAAGTCACAGGACCAAGAGTCTTCTCCTTGGATAAGGGAAAGGCCATGTCATGAAACAGGCTAACCAAGACAGAGATTCCAGCAGCAGGAGTGGAATCTAGAGGGTCAATGAGCAGGAAATCATCTAGAAGGTGAATCACAGAGGGCAGATGACAGACATTTAACAACGCCCAGCACAAAGCCTTGGCAAATAGGTCTAAAAGTGGGCTACTCTTACAGCTGAAGGTGAGGCAGGTAGCAAAGTAATAGTTGTTCTGCCAGAGGATGTTATACAGGTGCCAGAGCAAAGGGTGGATAGGCAGTAGCTTGAAGATGTCAGTGATGTCGGCTTTAGCAAGTCAGGAACCAGGGCCAAATCGCTTGATGACTGAGATGACATCTTTGATGCAGGTGTAGGATAGGGAATACTTGTCTGAAGGAATAAGGGAGTTAATGCTGGGGGTTGAGGAACATCTGGGTACAGACAGATCGATGACAAGGCGCTTCCTTCTGGAGAATTTCCTGGTAGCGATGCCAATGGGATTAATCCGGTATGTGGGAAAGGGAGGAGTATTGAAAGGTCCAATGATAAATTCTTTATTCACTTCCTTCTGGATGAGCTGGTTGATGACATTCGGCTCCTTGATAGCAGTCTGGAGATTGGGACAAATGAAGGTGTCTGTGGGGAGCACTAAAATGCCAGTATGAAATCTGTAGGAGAGGCCAGCCAGGACATGTTGGACAGCTGCAGATGAAGGATGGTGCTCCAAATGACGGGCCAATGCAGAGACAGCAATAGGTGTGAAAAGGTGACTCGCTAGTCATTGCTGGTATTTGGGAGCCTTAGGGCAAATGCAATGGGCATGGACCTCACCGCAGAAGGTGCAAACATGCAGAAGTGTACAGTCATGGATAGAGCATCCAGATTCATTAAAGTTTTTGCAAACAGCTTTTCTCCATAAGTACCTCACTGGACGGCCCCGGAGATCCAAGCAGGCAGCAGGATTAAAAATGGCATGAAGCAGCCTAGGGGTAGAGGTGGTGGGAGAGGCTAGTGGATGATCAGATCTGAGGTTATTGGAGGATGAGGAGGATGCAGAGACAAACAAGGGACAAAGGTGTGCAAAATGATTAAAGGAGCCACACAGAGAACAGAAGTAGGCTCGTTGTCCGGCAAAATGACGGCAAAAGAGTTTGGTATCCAATACTGCCCAATTCAGTTTGATGGTATAATGAGTTAAGGAGGAAGCCACCTTAGTGAAGAAAGATCTGTCGTAATCATAGAAGTTAGTTCCCCCCATGACGAACACTAAGGTCAGTAATGAGATACAGATAGGAGTCAAGCTTCTCTTGCCTCGAAAGAAATGTGGACCAGAGGATATCTCGATACAGGCTGAAAGCCAATATGAATTCTGATAGTCAGTTTGCAGAGGAGACAAGGTTCCCTGGACTTGAGGATGACAGAGATGTCTCCACAAGAGAAGATCCTATTTTCCTCCATGTCCTGCGATGAGATGAGGAGGGAGGCTAAATTTATGCCTTTTCCATCGATGATGTCCCAAAGGAGGTGAGGTGGAATGGGGTGAACTGGAGTAATGTTCAGAGAAGGAGCAGGAAGTGACATACCTGTGGTCAATGAAGGCACTGGAGTGCTGGATGTCAAAGTAGGGGGAGCTGGAGGAATGGGAACTGGAACAGTCAGAGCCTGGCTGGTGGATAGAAGGGCCACTGAAGATGCAGAAGCAGATGGAGGAGCAGGAGCAACAGGGAGGCAAGCTTTGAGTGCAGTCATATGGGAATCCAAGTTGGAAACAGATGAGGAGATCTGGGCCATAAAGTCCCGGAGTTTGGCCATGCAGGAGCTTACAGTGGTAGAATCGGGTTGTTCAGGAGCTGCAGGCCGAGCAGGCCTGGATTGAGAAGCAAAGAAGAGATCATACAGTTTCTGTTTTTAGGCAGAGGCCACATGGGAGATGCCATTTTTCTTGAGTTTGGTGGCTAGTCGAGGAACAGTCCAGTCTGAAATGGAACACTTAAGCTTGGATTTACGCTTCCATGATGCCAGAGCTCAACCAGGGGTATCCTGAGGTTGAGCATCAGCGCTGGAAGAGGAGGCAGAAGCAGGATCAGTGGAAGGGTTTGCATCCGTGGTCAGCTGAAGTGGAGGAACAAATGTCCAATCGGGCAGTAGTCAAGGGTATTTGGAGAAGTTCCCACCTCCATAGGAGATGGCAAACCACAGTGAGAATGAAGGAACCTGTGGGTACAGAAGGAGAGTATTAGGGAAGAAATATATGATCCTAGGGCTTCCATCCCGGAAGACAGGCCAATGTCTTCGACTAAACCTGGATAGGCAGGGCTAAATCAAATCAAATCAACTTTATTTATATATCGCCTTTCAGAGCCAAGGCGCTGTACATAAAAAACATATACATAATGTAAATTAAAACAACATTAAAATAGATCAGCCATAATCAAATAAAAGCTAGACTAAATAAATATGTTTTTAAACCAATTTTAAAACTATTGACGGTTGGGCATTCTCTCAACCAACGAGTTAGAGAATTCCACAGGGTTGGTGCTGAAAAGGCAAAAGCATGTGAACCTGATGTCTTCAATCGAACCCTGGGAATCTCTAGCAATCCCTCATTGGTGGAACGGAGAGGACGAAGGGGGCAATAGGGAATCAGGAGATCTTTCAGGTAACTGGGTCCCTGGTCATCTAGGGCTTTAAAGGTTAGTAAACCAACCTTAAAGGTGATCCGCCACCTAACAGGCAGCCAGTGCAGTTCGCAGAGCACCAATGTAATATGACTGGTTCTAGACGACCCAGTCAAAAGCCTGGCCACCGCATTCTGCACCAGCTGCAGGCAGCGGATATCGACCCCAGGTAGCCCTAGGTAAAGGGAATTGCAGTAATCAAGACGAGTAGTGACAAAGGCATGGACCAATGTTGGAAGATCACCCGATGGAATCAGGTGTTTCACCTGGGTGATATTTCTCAGATGGTAAAAAGAGGATTTGACGACAGCTGATACCTGAGATTTTAAGGTCAGGCCACCATCAAAAATAACGCCCAGATTACGCACCCGATCGGAGGTAGGGAGCGGCATACCACCAAGTAACAAACATGAGGGTTGTCCAGCTCCCAAACCCACCCTCGGATGACCTGGGTCCACTACCAGTACCTCAGTCTTATCCGGATTCAGTCTCAGCCAGCTGGAACTCATCCAAAGTCTGATCTCAGCAAGGCAGTTGTTTAGCATGGAGACTGCATCATCCTGGTTGGGGAGAAAAGACAGATACAGCTGGGTATCATCTGCATAGCAGTGAAAACCCAGACTGTGTCGCCTGATGATTTCTCCCAATGGCAACATATGCACTGCAAACAACATGGGAGCTAAAATGGAGCCCCGCAATACCCCACAAGGCAGGGAGTGAGCGCCAGAGGAATAAATTCTGGTGGCAACTCTCTGAGACCTGTCTGTGAGGTAAGAATGAAACCATTTGAGGACTGTGCCAGACAGCCCACAATAATCCTGCAGGTGTTTCAGCAGCACACCATGGTCTACAGTGTCAAATGCAGTAGAGAGAGATCGAGAAGGGCCAGAATGGTACATGCCTTTTGATCTCTAGCCATTAGGAGATCACTCAATACCCAGACAAGGACAGTCTCCGTGCTGTGCTTCTTCCTAAAACCAGACTGGAGAGTATCATAGACATTGTGAGTCATAAGATGATCATCCAGTTGCAACGCAACCGCCTTTTCAATAATCTTACCAACAAATGGCAGGTTAGAGATAGGCCGGTAGTTAGCTAGACAATCTGGATCCAAGGAGGATTTTTTAAGGAGTGGTCAAACGACCGCCTCCTTGAGGGTGTTGGGAAAGCCCCCCTCTCCAAGGACTTCCAGACAATGTCAGCAAGGATTGGGCAGATAACTTCTACACATCCTACTAAGAGGGGTGTAGGGCCCAGATCCAAACTACAGCTAGTTGGTTGCAATATCTGGACGATCTTTACAATGTCATTGAACTCCAGCCGGCAAAAGTCTGACCAGACAGACCGAGTACATGCCACTTGCCGTCGATCACCGCGATCCCCCATAGGAGAGGTCAGACCGATGCCAGACCTGATGCTGGCAACCTTATCTGCAAAAAACTGAGTGAACTCCTCGCATCTTAGCTGAGAAAAAGCTTCTCTGGGCTGGAGACAGATTGGATTGCACAATCTGTCCACAGTCTGAAAAAGCTGAGCCAGTCGGTTCTGTGCAGCAGAAATCTCCCTGGACAGGAATTCTGCCTTCTTACGGGTGATTTCTGATTGATAGCCATCATAATATGCCATCAACCTAAGCCTGTCAACATCATTGCCAGACTTCCACCATGCTCTCTCCAACCTTCGGCCAATTCACCTTAACTCCTAGGGACAGAGACCAAGGACTGATGTAGTAGAGTCAATTCATGAAAATGAAGGAGACGGACCCCCAGTCCTGGTAGTCAGATAGGTCTATCCTCTACTCCAATACAGCCAGGTATGAGTTAGAGTAGGAGTAGTCTGTAGCAGGTAGTAGTGATTGTAACAGAATCCCATCCCTAGTAGATAGGGCAAGCCTACATTTGCTCGGTACCTCAAAAGGTACAAGTTAGGGATGGAGTCAGGAAGACTGCTGGTATGGGCTGGCAGGAAAGCAAGACAAGCTGCTGTAGAAAAGAAAAAAATGGTAAACTGGTGAGGAATAGCAAGGGGGAGCCAGTAGGGTTATGGATGAGTAGGAAGCAGGACAATATACATAATGGATGAAATATAGACAGGTGGTAGGCAGGTGAAATGCAGGGCATATGAGGAATCGAGATGTATGTTTTATGCAGTTTGAAGTTGCTGGAGGGAGCCAAACAATGGATGGTCACTAGGAAGGAAGTGGGGAGCTGTGAGTGATTGGAGGAAAGTATGAGAATGGGTCACAGACCTGGTGGAGGCAATGAATTGATGTTGCTGTCACTTTAAGGCAGAAGTAAGTGAAAGGTGGTATAGCACCTTAAGGCAGGATAGAGCACTGAGCGAATGCCCAAAAATTCACAGTGCCAAAGGAAGGAGAACAAGGAGAGCAGCGAGGAGCAGCCAAAAGCAGGCTGAACACATAAATAATGGTAAAAGTCCAGGAACCAGTATGGGAGAGTGGCAGAGCAGCGAAGTCCAGAACAATGACAGGCTGCCAGGGAGGGAAGAGTAAAGGGGAACCAAAGAGAGAGAGGACCAGGAGATGGGGGAATAGAGGAGCCAGGGAGGAGGAAGAAGCAGGGAAGGCAGCGGAGGGGAGCCCCAAGCGGGGCGGTACTGGGAGACAGACGCAGAGAAAGACAGCATGGAGGAGGGCTAGCGAGTTGAACAAGAAAGCAAAGAAGTGCAAGATAAGCACAAATAATTGAAATGGGAGAAGATCCGGGGAACAGAGTAAGGGAAGCACCAGAAGAGCAGCCAGAGTGGGGTGGGGAATGGAGAAGACAGCTAGGGGCGCCAGTCCAGCAGAGGTCAAACAGCTGTGTGGCGTGGGCAGTAAGCAGAGGGCTGCAGGGAAAAGAAACAAAAAGAACAAGGGATGGAAAATAAAGCCACAAATGGAGTGGACAAAGGGCAGGAGCAGTATAAAGTAGGGGCAACCAAGGTGACAGGAGAGATGCAGTGGGAGCAAGGACAGAGCCAGGGAAGGGCAAGGGCTGATGAGGAGAACAGGGAAACAGGCCAGTGCATAGAGAGTCATGGGGAGGGCAGCCAAGGAAAGTGGGATGGGAGGGAAGGAAGTAACAATGCAAAACAAGCAAAGGGGAAAAGAAGCAGAGCAAGAAGGGGGAGACAAGGATGAAGAAAGAAGGAAACACCAAGGAGATAAGGGAAGGCTAACCAAAGACAGGACAGGCAGCAGCAAGGTAGAAAGTGGAGAAGGCACAGCCACACATGCCACGCAGGAGCTCAGAGGCTTGCCTTATGTTAGGTACGTGGGAGGAGCCATTACCCCACATTGAACCTCGGGCTTTAGCCTTCAGAAAGAAATGTATTTCCATTGTGCTGGTGGTCCCCCCCCCACACACTGATTGCTGTCCTGATCAAAGAAAGAAACATATTTCCCTAGCATCCAGTGGTCTCTGCCCACACCCATACCTGATGTGTATATCCAGTTTCCCTGGTGTCTAGTGGTCCCTCTCCCCATTTGATCACCTGCCGAATGTAACATAACAGTTTCAATGATATCCAGTGGTCCCTCCCCCTTCTACTGCTGGCCTGAGTGCAAAACAATAAGTTTCCTTGGTGTCCAGTGGACCTGCCCAATATAACATACAGATTTTCCTGGTGTCCAGTCATCCCGCCTCCCACCCACACCCATGCTTGATGTGTCTGCCAATATTCCCTTGTGTCTAGCAGCCCCCTCCTTATCCTTGCTTCCTTATAACATAAAGAACATGTATTCCCTGATAAAATAAAGAACATCTATTCCCTGGTATCTAATGGACCCCCCACCCTGGCAGGTAGTTCCTCATCATCCTGCACACCCCAACTTGACCCCGAGCTGGCGACTGGCACAGCCCTCCCCTCTCTATCATGGCCAGCCACTGACTGATCTGTTAACATGAGCATGTACTGTATATAGTATGAGCTCACTGAGTGATTGCTTGAGTGCGTACTGTATGCAGTATGCGCTCATGTTGACAGCTCAGTCAGCGGCCAGCCAATGTGTAGAGAGGAGGGCTGTCCAGCCGCTGGCTCAGGGTGGGGATGGGAGGAGCAGGGTGGTGGGGTCCTACCTGCAGGGGTGGAGGGTCCGCTACACACCAAGGAATAAAAGTTATTTTGTCTTCAGGGGATAGGAGATGAGGGGTCCGCTAGACACCAGGGAATACATATTCTTTATTTTACAAGGGATTGGGAATGGAGGGGCCACTAGACACAAGGGAATACTGGTAGACACATCGGGCATGGGTGCTGGTGGGAGGAGGGACCACTGGGCACCACAGAAACTCATTGTTTTGCACTGAGGCTAGCGATCATGGGGGATGGGACCACTGGACACCAGAGAAACCATTATGATATGTTGGGTGTGTGATCTGGCGGGGGAGGGACCATTAGAATCCTGTAAAACTGTGTACACACATCGGGCATGGTTGCAGATGGGGGTAGGGACCACTGGATACCTGTGAAATATATTCATTTCTTTGATCAGGATAGCAATCAGTGGTTGGGGGACCATTAGCACCAGGGAAATATATTTCTTGTTTTACTCAGGCCAGAGATTGACAGGGGGATGGGAACCAATAGCCACCAGGGACACTTCTGTTTTTTAATCAAGCCAGCGATCGGTGATTGCAGGGTGGGGGGTGGCACTAACACCAGGGAAACTACTTCTTTTTTTTACTTGGGCCAGCAATCAGAAGGGGAAGGACCACTAGCCATCGGGGACTGCAGATGCATATCAGGCAGGGGCTGCCACACTAAGCTCCACACAGCCTATACAAATGGGCCTGTAATGGGCATGCAGATGGCCACCTAGCACCTTGGATGCCCAATGGGCTCATTTATATGACTGCTTTTGTGAATTGAAAATAGCACACCTGCACTAATCATTGTGGGGTCATACTCCTGGCTGCATGTCGGGATGGCGCTACTGGGGTTGGAGCTAGCAGTAATGGGGTTACCTCTACCTTGACCTAGCCTTATTCACATTTGTATAGCACAGTGCGCTATCTGACTGTGAATCTCAATTTGGGAAACCTGGGCAAAGACAAAGCACAAAGCAAAATTTTGCACTGTGCTTTGTGATTTTTTGTAAATCTAGCCCCAGATTTGATATTAGGGCTGCAAAGCAGTTTGTCAAAATGAATTAAGAGTAGAGTCTCCAACCAATAGTAAATAACAAAATCAAACAACAAAGAGAAACATGATGTAGAAAGGTAAGGGCAGTAAAGAACAGTCTGCCCTTGTACCCGAGGATCCTTCTTCTGTCCCCTCTTCTTTTTTTTGGTAAATATTATTTATGTCCCCGACTGGGGGGGTTGTGCCTTTGGTTCCCCCCTTCCAGCCAGCCTTCATGGCTGCCGCCCTGGTGGTGGCCAGAGCTCAGACCTCTCTGCCACATCCCTTCTAGCCTCATCACAGCAAGTGCTTACCCCACCACTGCAGAGACCTGGAGGGCAGGCCCAGGAGGGATCTAAGTTGGGCCCATCCATGGTGGCGCCATTGGAGCAGCCTTCATACTGCTGAGGAATTTTTCTGTTTTCTTCCCTTGTGTGGAGGGGCATGCAGTGACACCAGTGGAGGGAGCACTCATGCATCGCATGTGCTTCTCCAGGCATCTGCCCCATCTCTGCGCCTCTTCTACAGCATCAGTGCGCTGCCCCTCCAGTCTTCACTGGGGGCCAGTAGAGGGTCTACCACTGATGTCCCCCCTCACCAGAGAAGGAGAGCAGTCCTTCAGATGCTCAGTCCTTCTCCAACCCTGCCAACCCCTGGTGGCATGTGCTCATTCCCAAACATGGTCACTGGAGTATCACGAGGTGAGGCATCCAGCACCTCAGCGACACTGGGCCAGCTTCTATCTCCACTTCTACCTCCCCACCACAAATTCTGGAGTCACTCTCTTTCTAGAATTTGGCTGAGCCTAGGTTGCAGTAAAACACATGGGGCTCGAGTTTCAAAACAAAAAACGTGACGCAAGGTACCTGCATCAAACGGGTATGATGTAAGTGACGCCTTGCTTCAAAGTTTTCAGTTGTGATTTTCCAATGCTGGCTACCTTGAAATTAGGATGCCATGCACCAAAGCCACCCTGTGCCACCCTTGCAGCAGAAGTGCCTGTGTGGCAGGTTGCAAGGGTGGAAGCACCACGGTGGAGCTGCTCCATCCCCTTTTTTGTAATTCCAGAAGCCCTGTCATGGTCACAACAGGGGTCTGATTTTAGACCACCCAGAAGGTGGTCTAAAGGCCATGTGTCACATCTGGGCATGGTGGTGAATGGGGGGACCTGCAAGGAGGAGATGGGGAGAAGAAGGCACCCGGGTGCCCTAAGGAGTGAGGAGGGCATGGAAGCAATGTCAGGGTGCTGAGGTGGCACCCAGCAGGGGTGCCATGCGCACATCCAGTGAGCCAATCTGATGGGGTAGAGGAGAATTGGCAGGGAAGAATCATGACCCAGCCCCAGCTGCACACAGCCCTGGCACATGCCTCATAGATGCACCAATCCACTACACTATCGGTGGGTAGGAGTGGCTGCAGGTTGCGAGGTGCAGGTTTTGGAGGGGAACATTTCCCAGTCACTGTGATAGTTTCCTGGTACTGTGGCCCCAGCATGGAGGCAGGCTGCTGCCTGCCTACAGTGTTGGGAACTGGTGCACCTGTGGGGTATGTGCCAGGGCTGTGTGCATCTGGGGCCAGATCACGGTCCCTCCCTGCCAACCCCCTCTCTACCCAGGCTGATCGACTCACTGGAAGTGCGCATGACATCCCCGGCAGGTGCCAACTAAGAACCCTGACATTACCTCAGTGCCCTTATCACTCCCTAGGGCAACCCCATGCTCCTTCTGCCCCCGGTCCCCTCCTTGCTGGCATAATCCCCCCCACCTTCACGGACCCTCTCAGTTTGTGCCAGGCAGGGGGGTGATGGATCCCCTGTCAAACCCTGTAGATTTGCCACATTTGCCACAACCCTGTGGCTGTTGCAACTCTCGGGTCTTTGGCGCAGGGACCCCCATTTTTATACAATATGGTACAGGGTCTCTGATGCACCCGGAGTTTGCCGCAGTAGTGGATCATCTAAGGGCTATCTGAAAACTGAGCCCATGTGCTCAAATTAATGTACAGTGGATAAACTGTTGGTTAGGACTGTAAGACTGGCAGCATTTGGGGGGGGGGGGTTGATACCATTTGGATGTAACCAAATGAATAGTGATTATTTTGTGATAGCTGCTATCCTGGATTTTTTCAATTCTACCACTGGCAGCCTGAAGATCAGGGGTAAGCTCTTCAGGCAGTGAGGCTAGTTACAGAGATGGCCAATAGTACAAATGAACGGCATTAGTCAGCCTCCTACCTACCAAAGAAACCCTTTTTGGTAACCAACTTGCAAAATATAAAAGCCTTATTATATGTGCAGTCATTCACATTAAATGTTTGCAGTACTGTTGTGCCAATCATCAACAGTCCTGCTAATGAGACATAACAGTAATATAATGCGGTGATAAAATACTACAGGGTCGTTATCTGTATGTGTATAATACTGTTCCTGTCATGTTGGAAAATTCACTATGCCATGATGGTGCAGATGATGTCACTGCTGTTTCTAATGAGGTTTCACTTGCACTTTATCCTCAGTATATCTGCTGCATTAAATACTAACTAAAACCTACCTTGGAAGTAGTAGCAGTGCACCAGGTTGTGCCAGTAGTTACCATAACAAAATGATGAGCTCACATGTAGTAGAAAATTGCAGGTCTCAGCATAGTGAAGTCGCATGAAGTTAATGGCTAACAACTTATATTATGCAGTGTTAAAGAGATGGTGGCACGTTCAGGTGAACTTTAACAAAACATAGAGGATAATGTATGATCCTGTATTGATAACAACCATGTGTAGCCATTGAGAGGCTGTCAATGACGACCGTTTAAACCTTGACAGTGAGGCTCAAGAGGTATTTGTCACTATGGCAACCTCGAGATGGCAACTCACAGTTGTTGTGGATAATGGACCATACATTGTCTTTTATAGCGTATGGTCCGTTATCACTCATAAAAGTAGCAAGGAGGTGAGCAACTGTGTCCCTACTTTTGGTTTTTGTTTTTCTCTCTGAGCCACTCTTCTAGTGTCCTGCTCTAACAGCTACCATTGCTTCATGAATGGAGGAGGTTCAAGTGACGCGCATGTGCAAGTGTTGTTATGCTGCAGTAGCTACGTAGCTAGTGCAGCATAACAGCTACAATGACGTAACTACTGCAGCTTAACAATCATATTCTAGGGATGGGTTTCCACCCTAACAACATTCTGACATATACTATATAATATTTAGACACAGGCCAGCTTGTATTTGCCATTACTTCTGTATTTTTCCTCCCAATTATTTATTACTGAGGTTATTTGTATGAAAACAGATTTATACTCCTGAAGAGTTCATCTGTTCCTGCTGCTTTCTCCCTACCTGAAATTACCTGAAGTCATAGAGCACTGCTTGTGACCTCACAGTTACTCCCACGGCAAGAGACTGTGATGTCAAAACAGAGGATTATGACTTGAAGTAGGGAATAAGCTTTACAGATAGATGAACTTAAAATAAACTCTAAGGGACAAAGATCATATATTCATACACATTTCCTTAGTAATACATTATGAATACATTATGGGGAGGAGAAATATATAAAATCTAAATGGAATGCAAGCAGAATTGTACCTAATTATTATTATTGTTTTAATTTTCTTTGAGACGTCAGTAGCTCTTTAACAGTAGAATATCTTCATTTCCAGGCATCATATATTAACAGACTAATTTTTTTTAAAACAATATTTTCTTTTAAACAGCAAGTGTGTAGTAGGGATGCAAATCCTAAGAATGAAGATTTGGGGCCTTTCAATGCTTCTACAATCATTTTATTTGCTTTTGTTTGTTTCTTTAATTATCTTTTCACAATTTTATTTCTGTTTGTCACCTACTAGTAAAAAAGAATCCAATGAATTCTTGAATTTTGATGTCAGAAAAATTTTACTACCAAGCCTGGTAGTGCATTTCGGTGGGAAACTGCAAACCTGTTTTCAGATTTTTATAGAGAAGTAACACTTGGTACCATCAAAATATTGTGGGCTTGATTCTTAAAGCTCCTGGCACAATGTAAGGGGATTGTGCCACAATGAATGGCACAAAGTGCCCCTTGCACCAAACAATGTGCCAGGAGTGATTCTCATTGGCAGCCTGCATCAGCCGCAGGCTACCTGCAACAAACGGTGCTTGCACCACCCATGTGCCCAAGAATGGGCTGCGACCTGATGCTAGGGGGCATGTGGCAGATGCAAGCTGCTACATCCCTGAATGTGGTATTCACAGACTTCCCACAGAGGGAGACACTCTAAGTACCCTTAGATGAACCCGAGCTGGTCTAAGGATACTTAGAATATTCTCCTCTGGGAGATCTGCCCATGTGCAACAATGTGCCACAGTACCCCATCCTCAATTCTGATGTGGCAGTACAATAAATACATACATAGACCCCCTTCCTGGTAGTCAAGCAGTCCCCCCATCCCTATATGGCAGTATAATGAATATATAAATTGAACCCCTTTCCGATAGTCTAGTGGTCCCCCATCCCATTGTGGCTGTATAATAATTATATAAATTGAATCCCCCCCAGTAGTCTAGTAACCCCCATCCCAATGTGGCCTGATTTCTCACTAATGCATAGTACCCCCATTCCATGGGGTCTAGTTCCCCCCAATCCTCCATGTGACCCGGAATATAGTTAATTATTATAGCCCCCATCCCTGGTGGGCAAGTGTCCTTGCAGGTAGTGCCATTGTCACAAACGCACTCCGCAGGTCAGGCCCTCTGCTCCCACAGTGCAACCTCAGAGTGCAATAGTGTAAACAGGTAACAGACAGGGTAACCCTCCTGTCTGCTTTTGGGTCTGAATCACCTTTAGTCTCAAGTTCTGGTGGGATTCAAACTGTGAACCTTATGCTAGCATACCCAAATGTACAGGCTCAGATAATATTCTCTTTGGGAGATGTAATATATCCTTTGCCTAAGGGCGCCTAACCAGGTATACAAAATGAACCCTTAAAACTCTGTAAGAGACCATAAGTATATTCTTACCTTTTACCAAGCTTAGTAACACCATCAAGCCCTTGAACAGTTGGTAGACTTAATATACGTTCAGCAATAACATGCAAAAAAATGACAGAGGAGACCCAGGCAGTATCTTAAGAAAATGTTTACTAAAAATGGATAAAAACAGTAAGATAAAATACAGAACAAATATCAAAGAGCATCACAATCACATAAAAGAAAAAAAAAGGAAAACTACAGAACAAACTCCTACCACAATACATTTAGATTTTTTCTATCTAATGTATTACCTCTGTAAGTGCCTTTAAATTAGAGAGATCTTTGTTTCTTAAGAGCCAAAAAAGATATGACCTACATTTCAGACATAAGTATCAGTTTAAACTCTGTGACTCCACACCTCTTCTGTGAGTCATCTTGCTCCTCCTTTTTGAATATAAAATTACAAAACATGATTTCCTACCAGGAGGTATTTTAAATAATGTGGCCATCAGCAAAACCCCATTTCCCAAATTTTGAGTCTTTGATTAACCAGTTCCTTTGAGGTTTACAACCCTGCAATCCATCACCCAGGTGTGAGATAGCCAACAGGAATCAGCTAAATGACGTCCTTTCCTGATGTAATACAATTTGTATATAAGTTCTAACTTCAAAAGCATGCGGTCATAAAAAGGCCATAAAATGCAATTTCTCAAGGGAGTTAATTGCATTACAGAGATCTCCTGGTCAGTGTAATACATCCTGTGATTTAAGCTGCTGACGCCTTGTAATTTAAAAGGGCCAAATCTCACAGACTGACATTTCATACACTGACCATTCATTTATAATACCAATATCATACAATAAGCATAACCAGCTGGCCAAGCATCACAATCCTCCCCACCAAACTGGGGCTATATTCCCTGCATGGGATGAGCTCCCTAAGTTAGTTCACTCCTCATATAGACTCAACAAGCCATCCGCATTCTGATTGGTTGCTCCAGCCCTATGTAAGACCATCATGTCATACCCTTGCAAGGCAAGACTCCATCTTAATAGTCAACCATTAGTTTTTTCCATTTGTGTCAGCCAAACCAGGGGGTTGTATTCAGTTTTTACCTCAAAATGCTGCCCGCATAAGTATGGCTCTAACTTCTTTAGGGCCCACACTATGGCAAGGCACTCCTTTTCCACAGTAAAGTATGCCTGCTCCCTGGGAAGTTACTTTTTACTTAGGTACACTATGGGGTGATCTTTTCCTTGGTTGGATGTCTAACTCAGTACTGCCCCAATACCCACGCCTGAGGCGTCCGTCTGGACTATAAAGGGTATGCTATAGTCAGAACTTGTCAATACAGGAGCACTGCACAGTGCCTCCTTCAGTGTGGTAAAGGCTTTTTCACAGGCTGGTACCCAGGTAATTTTCTTAAGCATCTTTTTCTTTACCAGGTCAGATAGGGGAGCAGCCAGGGTACTGTAATTGGGTACAAATTTCCTATAGTACCCTGCTGTTCCTAGAAAACTCCTGACTTGCTTCTGCATCTCTGGTCTGGGCCATGCCTTGATCACCTCTGTTTTTACTTGGTTGGGATGGAGCTGCCCCCAGCCTACAACATGCCTGAGGTATGCCACTTCAGCCATGACCACCTGGCACTTCTTAGCTTTGACAGTGAGCCCAGCCCTCTATATCCTGCTAGGCACTTCCCTAAGGTGGTACAAGTGTTCCAACCAGCTGGCACTAAAGATGACAATGTTATCCAGGTACACCACGGCATACTCCTCAACACCATTTAACACCTGGTTCACCAACCTTTGACAAGTGGCTGGGGCGTTCTTCATTCTGAAAGGCATTACTTTAAATTCAAATAAGCCTATCGGAGTGATGAAGGTCGACCTCTCCCTAGCTCTGTCAGTTAACTCTACCTGCTGGTACCCCTTTGTCAGGTCAATAGTCGTAAGGTATGTCACCCCTCTCAACTTGTCCAGGAGTTCATCTGTCCGGGGCATCAGATGTGTGTCTGACTTTGTGACTGCATTCAGTCTGCGATAGTCCACACAGAAATTAGTAGAACCATTTGACTTGGATACAAGGACTATGGGTGAGGCCCAGGGCTGTGGGATCTCTGGATTATCCCTAAATCCAGCATTTCCTCTACCTCCCTCCTAATGTCCTTTTGGACAGCCTCTGACACCAGATATGATGTCTGCCATATGGCCGTCTGTGTCTCTGTCTCTACATTGTGAGTCACTAAGGGGGTTAGTCCAGGCTTGGCGCTAAACAGTGGGGAAAAGTCTGCTAAAACCTTCCTTACTTCCTGGATCTTGTCCAGGGCCAGGAGGGGTGACTATTTAACTGCCTCCACAGAGGACTCCTGCTTGCTTTCTTCCAGCAAGTCCAGAAGGGGGTCTCCTCTATCCGTCCCCTCCCCAGGACTACACACTGCAAACACCATGTCAGCCCTATTAGCATATGGCTTCATCATGTTGACATGGTGCATTCTTTCAGTATGCTTTCTGTCAGGTAACTCTATGATATAGTTCATGTCATTTACCTTTCTGACTACTTTGTATGGTCCTGCCCACTCAGCCTGCAGCTTGTCTTTCCAGACCGGGATAAGGACCATGACTTCCTGACCCTCCGTGTACAAGTGAGCTCTGGCTCTGTGGTCGTACCACACTTTTTGTTTCTGTTGGGCAGCTGCCAGGTTGCTCTGGGCTGTCCCCATAAGCTCCTTCAGCCTTTCCCTAAACCTAAGGATGTAATCCACTATGGGAGTTCCCTGGGTGGTGTGCTTGCCTTCTCAATCCTCCCGGATCAAGTGTAGGGGTCCACATATCCGGTGTCCATATAAGAGCTCAAAGGGGGAAACCCCTGTTGACTCTTGGGGTACCTCCCTGTATGTAAACAACAGGTGGGGAAGGTATTTCTACCAGTCCCTCCCATGCTGTTCAGCAAATGCTTGGAGCATTGACTTCAGGGTACTGTTAAATCTTTCCACAAGCCCACTGGCTTGCGGGTGATAAGGTGTCATGCACCACTGCACCACCTTACACTTTTCCCACAAACATTTCATCAGGTCCAACATAAAGGAACCCCCTCAATCGGTGATAACCTCCTGTGGAAACCCAACACGGGAGAAAATCCCAAGTAAGGCATCTGCCACTTTGTCTGTCTTCAGTGAGGATAGGGCAACTGCCTCTGGATACCGGGTGGCATAATCCACCACAATCAGAATGAACCTCTTCCCAGAGGAGTTGGGGGTATTTAAAGGCCCCACATATCCATTCCCACCCTCTGGAATGACTCCTCCACTATGGGCAATGGAATAAGGGCAGCTTGGGTTTTCTTACCCGCCTTCCCTATTTCTTGGCACTGGTGACAAGACCTGCAATACTCCTTCACCTGCTGGGAGAAGTTGGGCCAATAGAAATTCTGGGCCAACCACTGTGTAGTGTGCACGATTCCCAGGTGACCAGATAAGGGAATATTGTGTGCAATTTTGAGCAACTGCTCACAGCACCCCTGGGTAATGACAAACTGCTTGTCTATCAACCCTCCCTCTGTCTTAGCATTCTGAGTAGACATCAATCCATTTTCCCAATAAACTTTGTTTCCCATCAACTTTGTACCCTGTGCTCCATCAGAGTCTGTCCAAGCCCTCAGCTTCTCTAGACTTGGGTCACTTTTCAGAGCAGCTGCAAACTCCTTACACATTCCCAAGGCATAGGCCAGGTCCCCCTCAGTATCTAAACTAGAGTGTCTAACTCCAGCATCAGGGCACTCCAGATCACTTTCATCCCTAACCCTCTGACAATGGGTCACCCCTCCGTCTTTGGAGTAACTCTCCATAGCTGTTTGGTTAACTGCTACTGGGGAAATTTTTACCCCTTTTTCATTAGTCTCCATATCAGGAGACACAGGATGGGGAACTAGCCTCCCACTGGTTTCCTCAGTGGCATCTATGGGTTCCAGGGAACTACAATTTCCCCTTCCCACTTGGCTACGGGTAACTGCACACACCATCCCCTGTTTGAGATTGTTGCCAAGGATGATGTCAACTGCTAAAGTTTTGGCTATAGCCACCTGTTACACAGTTCCCCCTGTTTCACCCCAGTCTAGGAGAACACTAGTGAGTGTCAATGTTGTCTCCTTCCCAGTGAACACTTGTACAGTTACAAATTTATTGAGTATAAGCTGACCAGATTCTACCTGATCCCCTTTTACCAACATCAGGGATGCCCCTCTGTCTCTTAACTCTCGTGTCTGTACACCATTCACAGTGACTGGGTGCATGTGTTCCCTCATGTTCACAGGCATGCTTCCAGGGACACACAAACAACCCACTTCTTTCCTAGCCCTATTTGGTGTATTGCTTATCCTTTTTGGATACTGTCTGGTAATATGCGCAGCTTCTTTGCAAACCTAACATTTGTTTCTTTTCTCAGAAAAATATTTTACTTGAAACCTGGGGCTAACTGGTTTTGGTGGAGGCAGTGAGGGGTTTTAGCTGCCCTGAAGGCACTGCTTTTTCCTTTCTGCACTGCCACACCTACCCCATTCACTCTCAGAGCAGGTCTGCTCTTGGCATAGTGGTCTGAGAGTTCCGCAGCCTCTTGCACTGTTTTGGGATATTGGTCCTTCAGCCAGGTTTTCAGCTCTGCTGGGCATGCCCCAAAAAACTGTTCTAACAATATAGCAGTTTCAGTTTTATCTACAGAGTTTGCTTCAATTCCTTCCCATCAACGTTTTAAACACTGACGTTGTTTTGATTGCTAGCTCCTTGTAGCTCATGTCAGGGCTTCTCCTGAGCTTATGGATTTTAGCTCTGTATGCTTCTGCAGTTAAATCAAACTTTTTTAAAAGTGCAGCTTTAAGTTTGCTGTAATCATTACTATCCTCATTGCCCATTTGACCCAATGCATCATGAGCTTTCCCAGTAAGTAGCAGGGATAGCTGGATGCTGCAGGACCCTCTAGGAATCATTACCCGAACACAAACTTCTTCAAAGGAATTTAAAGAGGCATCCATATTCTCCCCCTCTTTAAATTCAGCTATCAATTTGGAATTTAATTTGTAACCCAGTCCTGTAGTTCCAGTTAGACACAAGCCACTTACCTGCTCTGGTGCTGGTGGTTGGAGTCGTAGCTTCTCTAGTTCATGTCTCCACTGGCAGTCACACTCTTCATGGTCTGCCTTTCACTGTTCACATTCAGCTTCTCACTGTTCTCGCTCCCTGTTCTCCTCTGCAGCTCACTGGTGCTGACGCTGTTCACGGTCAGCTTCTCGCTGTTCTCGTTCCCTCTTCTCCTCTGCGGCTTATTTCTCTCACTCTGCTTCTCACCGTTCTCGCTCAGCATCTCTCTGGAACTCCAGCTCCATTCTGCGCAACTCAATCTGCAGCTTGATTGCTTCTGGCTCCAGAATGCTGGTGACCTTCCCCTACTGCTGTGGCCCTTGGCTTGCACTGGCCCTGCTGTCCTCTTCACTGGATCTGGGCACTGCACTGGCCGCTGGCCCCTCCACACCCATGTTTGGTCCTTTACAGTCATGGACTATGATTCGACACTCTGGGCATCAGCAGCCATCAGAGCATCCATGAGGTTCAGCTTGGTGGCTCTCCCCTCGTGCAGAACTCCTCTCTCCTTGCACAACTGCTTCAGGTAGTCTGCAGTGTGTTCACTGTAGCTGGAAGCCATCTACTTCCCTAACTATGGCTACTCTAACTTGCACTTTGAAAACAAAATAAAACAGGTAAGAACTTTGACTGTTAGCAAAATCATATTGTTCTGTTTTCTCTTTTAAAAATAAATCACTGCCTTATTTTGCAAGTGAACTGTACAGTATTAAGCTAACACACTGAACTGTTAAAGCTTGTGTTACCAAATTTATCGCACTGCTGCCAACCAAATCTGTCACAAATGCACTCTGCAGGTTAGGCCCTCTGCTCCCACAGCGCCAACCTCAGAGTGCAATAGTGTGAACAGGTAACAAACAGGGTAACCCTCCTGTCTGCTTTTGGGTCTGAATCACCTTTAGTCTTAAGTTCTGGGGGGATTCAAACTGTGAACCTTATGCTAGCGTACCCAAATGTACAGGCTCAGATAATATTCTCTTCGGGGGATGCAATATATCTTTCATCTAAGGATCACCTAACCAGGTATACAAAATGAACCCTTAAAACTCTATAAAAGACCTTAAGTATATTCTTACCTTTTACCAAGCTTAGTAACACAATTAAGGCCTTGAACAGTTATCAGACTTAATATACATTCAGCAATAACATGTAAAAAGATGACTGAGGAGACCCAGGCAGTATCTTAAGAAAATGTTACTAAAACTGGATAAAAGCAGTAAGATAAAATATAAAACAAATGTCAAAGAGCATCACAATCACATAAAAGAAAAAAAGGAAAACTACAGAACACACTCCTACCACAATACATTTAGATCTTTTCTATCTAATGTATTACCTCTGTAAGTGCCTTTAAATTAGAGAGATTTTTATTTCTTAAGAGCCCAAAAAGATATGACCTACATTTCAGACACAAGCATCAGTTTAAACTCTGTGTCTCCACACCCCTTCTGTGAGTCATCGAGCTCCTCCTTTTTGAATATAAAATTACAAAACATGATTTCCTACCAGGAAGTATTTTAAATAATGTGATCATCAGCAAAAACCCATTTCCCAAATTATGAGTTTTTGATCAACCAGTTGTTTTGAGGTTTATAACCCTGCAGTCCATCACACAGGTGTGAGATAGCCAACAGAAATAATCTAAATGATGTCCTTTCCTGATGTAATACAATTTGTATTTAAGTTCTAACTTCAAAAGCATGAGGTCATAAAAAGGCCATAAAATGCAATTTCTCAAGGAAGTTAATTACATTACAGAGATCTCCTGGTCAGTGTAATACATCCTGTGATTTCAGCTGCTGAAACCTTGTAATTTAAAAGGGCCAAATCTCACAGACTGACATTTCATACACTGACTATTTATTTATAACACCAATATCATACAATAATCATAACCAACTGGCCAAGCGTCACACCCACCACCCTGTTCCCCCATCCCAGAACAAAGCTGGCACCATCATAGCCCTTCTCTCACCTCCATGGCTGGTGATGACTGAGCTGTTGAGATGTGTACTGTACAATGTACATGCACATTGGAGTGTGTGCACTTTATAGTACAAACTCTGTGGCAGTTCAGTCAGCACAGGTTGCGGATGTGGTATATTTAGTTCCTCATTGGCTTACAATTGGCTCATAATTAGCTGGCAGTTTCTGACATCACAATGCCAGAATTCTACTGAATTAGTTTTATTAGCAGTGTGAAAAGTAAAGGTGAACACTCATTTGGTTTCCTGGACTAACAAATATTATATTATAAAAGCAGAAAGTAATTACTAACACATCAAAATACAATGGGCCAGATATTCAAAAGGGTTGCAAATGGCACAACAGTGTTGCACCATGCACAACCCACTGATGCGCCCCAGTGCTATATTTAGAAGGGAAAAGTGCGCCTGCACAAATCCCGATGCGCCGGGGCGCATCAGTAATGTATGCAGGTGTAGGTGGGGGGGGGGGCGTGCCCATGCCTAAACTGCACAGCCCGATATTCAGCCAGGCCATGCAGAGTTATGCAGGTGCAACTCCTACCTGCGCCTGCACAACTTTACGCCAAAAAAAAAAAGTATCAAGTCGAGGGCCACCCACAGGTGAGCTGCCGCATTGCCGGGTGCAACACAGCAGCTGCCACCTGTGAGTGGCCCTCCACTTGTTCACAGTGCCCCCATGCCCCAATCGCGGGCATAATGTAATTCTCCCCCCCCAGCAGCCCGATCGCAGGCATAATGTAGACATTCCACCCCGAATAGCCCGATCACGGGCATAATAAGATATCCTCCCCGAATAGCCCAATTACGGGCATAATAAGATGTTCCCCGAATAGCCCAATCGCGGGCATACTATAAATGGTCCCCCACCCAGTAGCCCGATTGCGGAGCATCCTCACCCCCATGTCCAGACTCTCTGGTGATCTAGTGACCCCCAGCCCTCCCGCCCATGGAGCCCCACCACCCGCTCCCCGTCAGCTGGCAGGGGCAGCACCCCACCACCTGCCGCCCGCCGCCCACCCTGACAGCTCGGTGGGGCTGCCGCCCATTGGTTCAGGCATGAGCCAATGGGCATGCAACCTACCGTACAAGACAGTCCAGATATGTGAATGAATGAATGAATTCATTCATATCCGGACTGCTGTACAGTATGGCTGCATGCCCTGACCAATCGCCTGAACAGGCGCCGACCAAGCTAATCCGGTTGACGAAATGGCGGGTGGCAAACTGGTGGGTGCTGCCACCCGCCAGCTGACACGAAGGCGGAGGGCTGCAGCGGGGGCCACTAGAATCATCCAGAAAGTCTGGAGCGTGAGGAGAATGACGCCCATAATCAGGCTGTTCTCGAGGCAGACCATCTATAGCCCTGCGATTGGGCTATTCGAAGGGTGAAAGAAACATCTTATTGTGCCCGCGATCGGCAATGAGGGACATCTATTATGCCCGTGATAGGGCTATTAAGGAGAACATCTTATTATGCCCACGATCAGGCTATTCGGGGGGTGAGGGGAACATTATATTATGCCCGCGATCGGGCTGCTGGGGGGGGACTACTGTGCTGCCCGCAATCAGGCTACAGGGAGGATACTATTATGTCCGCGATCGGGCTGCAGGGGGCATCGGTCCCCGACAGCTGCTGTCTGGCAGGGCGCCAGGTGCAAGTCATCGGGGATCGGTGCACCTGCATGTTAATGGCATGCAAATGGGGCTGTAATTATATGCAAATGGACCCCCATGTACCTTGCATAAGTTATGGCCCCATTTGCATGTCACCTTTTGAATATCGCAGGTGCTGCGCATGGCGCAGTGGAACTTGCACCACCACATCTGAATGCTCCACTCTGACCACTTGCGGTGGCACAGTTCCACTGCGCCATGCACAGTGGCTGTGGCTAGGGGCGATATTCAAAGAAGTTGCTCAATAGCGCAACTCCATTGAATATCGCCCTTGGCACACTCCTGTGCAACTTTTTTGAGCAGCGCGAGGGTTTGCGCCACCGAATGGTGCAGTTTGAATATCTGGACCAATAAATAAAACTGGCAGGTGTCTATTTATTGGAAGTAAACATATTCTCTTTAAGATCTATAGACTGGATTTTTTTTTTATTCTGCGGTTCCTGCAACTGGCATATGAGATGGTTAGTCCTAAACAAGCAGTAATTTATTGGGGGAGAAATGTGGTGATGCACTGGTATATACAAATTCAAGCCCTTTTAGAACACGGAAGAAGTAAAGGAATAATAAAGTATATCACCTACAGCAAACTTGGTTTGATCTGTATTTGTTCATAACAGGGTTGTGCAGTATTTTCAAAGTCTACCCCTGATGACATGTTGTGGATTTTCACAAATATTCCACCTAATTCCACAGAATTCTGTCAGATGCAGAATTCTAAAAATTGCAAAAGTGGTTTGTGGCTTTGCATTTCAACCACAGGTTAGTAAATTAGCAGTTTACTTAAAGTGCGGTTTAGCTTTTACGAACAATGCCCACCGGTGATGCAGTCAACAGTTTCAAATAGCAGGCAGCAGTAACAGAAACCTGCAGCTCATTTCTCTTCCCCCCACCCCAGGACTGAAAGAGACAAAGGAGAATTCATGGTTGTGGGGCTTAAAACATTAACTAAACATTTCTTGCCATGGAACAGGGATCAGGAACAGTAATGGGAGCAACAAAGGGATCTAGCAGTGGGGCCAATATCAGAAGCAGCATCTTGAGCAGCAGTGCAGAGCTGGCCTTAGTACCAGGGGTTAAACTGTACAGGAAGGAACTCAGTTCCATCTCATCTGACCTTTCTCCATTGAATACTATTGGTGCATTCCACCTCCTTGGGACTACAGTTCTTCCTCCTATAAAGGTAGACATGAGAGTTCCACCTCCTAAACATTTCCAATTTAACCACTGCTTAGCTTGGTGTGAACACTGCATTCGCAAGAGCAGAGGGGCCCCCAAAAAGCCTTAGCTGTCCAGTTGGTCTCCTTTATTCCCTGTCATTTGTGTTCTAATTCAAGTAAAGTGCATACGTGACACAAGATCATCTAAAAAGGAAGATATAGGGAGGCCAGGATAGGGATGAGGATGCTCCTGGGAGGTTTTGTGACTTTGGATATGGTTTCCAGCAAGGATGTTTGCACAGGGCCCCAGGATAGCTAGGGCCAGTGCTGCAGCAGTGGTAACATTGCATGAAATAGATGCTTGAATGTTAGACCTGTACAGTATGCATTGCTTGGGAGTGGATCTACTGGGAACATGCACTTACCAGTAATTTAGATTGATGTTTGTGTAAATGCACTTTTTTTGCTTATGAAAGGTAACGGATCTTGTATTTAGGGGGAGCGTTTAACAGTAATTGATTTTGGCTTCCAGCTACCATTTGAGGGTAGCTACTAGCCCGAAACAGCTTCAAAACTGTGAAATATGGTTTGTGGTTTTATTCTCCATCACTGGATGCAGGGAGGGAGTTAAAATAGCTACACAGACACTGAAGTTTAACAAGGACAGATTTTCTCAAGGTGAGAATGATGGCTGTGAGGGAGCTAAAGTTACCAAGGGGAGTAAAAGGGATGTGGACTAGGCTAAAAGTAATAATGGAGAAGACGGCAGGGAAATGTTTCGTTAGAGGGATCATGATCAGGAGAACACAAAGAGATTGGCATGGATGTGTCTGTCACTGAGGTCATAAATTAAGGGCAGTCATCAAACAACACCACAGGGAATACAAGATCATACAAAGAGAATGCAAGAAGGTTATTAGGAAGGTGAAATAGTAATATGAGAAAAGCATTGCCATTGATTTAGGAAGGAATAATATAAATTTTGTGGCTGCATTGGAGGTAAGAAGGATGGGAGAGAAGGTCCTATAACATTCTGGGGGGGGGGGGGTCAATGTGTTGTTTAGTGAATGAAATTCCAGAGGAGCAGAACAGTCACTTTGCATTTGTCTTTGCCGAGAAACCTGGGAGGAACTACCTGTAGCTGCAGATCAGTTTGCATGTGAAGACGGTGATAAGTGAAGTCAAATGGTAATTACTACAAAGCTGGTAGCTAAATATGTAAGAAACAAACAAGGCACCATGACCAGATTTAAAACACCTTAAAATACTAAAGGAACTCAGGGAAGGATCTGTACAGAGATTTTTAGGAAATCCTTGTAAACAGATGAGGTACCAAGGGGCTGAAGGGCAGGTCTTGTGTAATCCCCTTGTGAAAACTGAGATCTTGGTGTGACTGGGAACAATAGTCTGGTTAGTTTGACCACAGAGGTAGGTAAAATTATTAGTGCTATTAGTAAGAATGTCTTTGTGGCACATGTCACAAAGGGTAGGACAACTGGAGATTGCTATCATGATTTTTCAGGGAAGTCTTTTAAATCAAAACTAATTATATTTATGATTATGTATTTGATGTGGTAATCAGAAGGATTAGCGGGATGCTTTAAATTTTGCGTATCTAGACTGTAATAAGGCTTTTAACAAGGTACCCCACATAAAGCTGATATATACAATCAAGCAGGGGATGTGGGAATCAATATGGACTTGGAAATGGCTAAATACCAAGGTTTGGAGAATTCTATTAGGGAAAAAATAAACTTGAAGGTTGTGACTAATGGGATACCACAAGGGTCACTTACAAAACTGCTTTGGTTTAGTTTGTGTATTTACTATCTAGAATCTGGAACTAGTGGCCAGTTAGTGAAGTCTGCAGAAAATGCATAACTAACAGGAATGGTTAACAGTACAGAGAACTGTGAAACATAAGAGCTGGACCTGAATAAATGGGGCTATTGGCCAGACTGATACCAGATGCAGTTTAGTGTGGGGAAGTGCAAGGTGATGCATCTAAAGACCAAACTCAGTAAATTGATTTATAATCTAATAAGTCAGGTACTTGATGCAGTGTACTGTAGGAGGAAGGGGACATTGGAGTTATTTTAGCTTCTCTCCTGAAGGAACAGTGCTCAACAGCAACCAATAACTGTAACAAAATAATACGTTTCTTTAAAGAGCACAAATTCTGTTACTTTAGAAAAAATCTGCACAGCTCCCTTAACTGCATTAGAGTTTGTTGATTGACTGTTTGGTTTCAAAACTTTTACCAGCAAAGATATACTAAGCGAGTAGCAACTTGTTTTCAACTGTGTACAGCCCTTCTACTCGTTAATCTTTTAATATCCCCATATTTGGAAGGGAAGTGACCATATTTTGGATTGGTGGAGCTGATTGCCTGGTCCCTTTCATTTCCCAGTGTACCAGCTCCACCACGCACTCAGACATTTTGTGATGTCGATATAGTGACAGTGTGAGGGTGTGCTTCATTAAAAACAATAGGGATACCTTTTCATATGCTATTTTAGAGGATAGTTTGACAAAAATCAAAGCTACTGCTCAACTAACAAGGTTCAGATTCAGATTCAGCACAGAAATGCATCCAGATTATTAGACCAGCTATTAAGTGGTCCAGCAGTACCAAATGTAGCTGCCAAGAAAGGATGCAAGTGCATCCAAACAGGATACAACTCATAACTGCATTTATTTTTTTACTGCAAATCATGATTTATTGTTGTAAACGGATGCAATTTTTGAAAATAACAGCAGGGATGCCTAGGCACACTCGAGCAGATGCAAACACAAGTGCAGCATACTTCTGCTGCTGCATCCAGCCTTTTCAACCCCCATATCAGATCTAAACTGAACTGTGTGTAGAATTTATGGAGGGCGGCAAAGTTTCTTGTGAAATGTCAGGGGCTTTTTGAAATCCTTTTGTGCTTATATCATCTTATGATGCATTTTCTTAATCTCTAAAAGTTTCATAGATGCTGCTTCCATAATTTTTTTTTCTGTCTTCCAGGCAAATGTCCTGCACAACTCAAACTACATGGAGCATGTCAATCATGTGGCTGTACAGCCACAGTTCCTTCAGTCCATCCATCATCCAGTTGCTGATCTCACAGACCATAGTCTCAAAGGTGCCCACAGCTCAGGTAGGACATTTATACATAAGAGAAACATCAGATGGGGACACCATTTGATACAATACAGTATCAGGAAAATTACCACAATAGTGTTATCAATAGGAGCGTGCAAACTATGGATACCTTGTGGTAACAGTTCACCAGTATTGTAAGTTGGGACCCATGTATGGTTGTCACTCCTGTTTATTATTCATGCAGTAATAGGTTATAAATAAAACAACCTCTGGTCAGAGCAAAAACAGATGTTAATGCATTAACCTGATGAGAGATATAGAATTAAAGTGTGGACTGGGTTTGTGTGGGCTGGGTTTTAATTTATTTTTTATATTATTGTGATAATAAAATTCCAGACATAGATCACAATAACAGTAAAAAGAACACCTTAAGGTCAAGATAACGTAGAAACAGGTGCTGTTGGCTCTGGACATACAGCACCCCCCCAATACAGAACAAGTATGCACAGACACACACACACACACACACACACACACACACACACACACACACACGTGTGTGTATGTGCTCACTGACACAGAAAGGGTGTACTGTATCTTCAGAGCCAACAGTACCTGCTTTTACAGTGTATTTTTCCCAGGACAGACATGTTGAGATGCAATGGCTCCTTTTCAGTGGAGTTCTGCCGTTACATATTTTGACACTGTGTTTTCTCTAACATACAGAATATGAAATGCAATACTGTATCTTGCTTTCTGTGTGGCCCTTCCTGCTTTTAGACATTTTTGCAATGTATTTACCCAGGGTAGGCCAGATGAGATGCAAAATATCATTCTCAGTACGGTCTTACTTTTTTACCAATTGTTACACGATATTTATCTACAACAGCACAGTGGAGCTGCAATGTCTTGTTTTCAGTTGGGTCCTGTGTTCACCCATTTTTTCAATGTATTTTCTCAGGATGAATCAAATAAGATGCAATATCTCATTCTGAATGGTTCCTGCTTTTACGCATTTTTGCAGTATATATTTACTATTGATTGTCAAGGTGAGATGTAATATCTCATTTTCAATATAGTCCTGATTTTACCCATTTTTACAATGTATTTACCCAGGATAGGCCAGCTGACAAGCAATAGCTCACTGGGGTTCTGCTTTTATACATTTTTACACTGTACTTATCCAGACTAGCACAAGAGAGATACTACGTCTCATTTTCAGTGTGGTCCAGATTTCATCCATTTGTAGCATGTATTTAGCCAGGCTAGCCCAGCTGAGAGGTAATATATTGTTTTCAGTGGGGTCCTGTTTATTTTTCTGTAAATACTTTATTCTCCTTGGCCGAGGCAGGCATGGGCTCCCTTCAGCCTGTACCCATGGATCCCCACTGTCCAACACCTCCACATGGCTTTCTTGTGCAACATGAATACACCCATAGAGTACCCCCCTTGTGGCGAGGTCAGGAGGGGAAGGGCCAGTCTCCCTTAGAAGCATAATCCAGTTGCAGCTGCCCAGGTACCTGGTGGTGAGGCAGGTGGGGGCTTGACATAAAGAGTGCCATAAATACCTACCTTGCCATCATTTTCCACTGCTTTTTTTCTCCCCAGGGTCCCTACTGGGGTGTGCTTGTCAGTGGGCATGTCTGGAGGTAAGCACAAGCTATGAAGTCCTGCAGTACGCACCCATCTTCTGCCACTCCTGTCCCACACTACCACTAGGCCTCCACCTGGGGGCAGTCCTTCAGCAGAACCGGCAGTCCTCCCTCCGCAAGATAGAAGAGCAGTCCCTCAGAGATGCTCAATCCTCTCCATCCCCCACCCCTTGAAATGAATGGGCACACACTTCTCATTCATTTGAATGGAGTATATTTTTTAAAATTATAACTTTTGTTTAACATTTTTACCCACTTTTTTTTGCTATATAGAGCACATGATATTTTCCTGTCCTTAACATAAGAAAGCTAGAGGAAAAATGGTTAACAGATACTTTAAACAATTATTACAATATACTACAAAATCATTTAGCAAATATGATGTTTTCTACCAATCTGGAAATGATTAAGAGAGTGGATGCCTTTTTACTTGCCTTGAATATTTGGTAACTTTGGATTTGTACAACAGAACCACCTATATTTGCCTGATAAATATTTACAAGCCTTGATATCAAAGTTAGAGCAATGGATACTTTAATTTATTTATTTATTGATGGTCTAGGAATTACAACCCTTTGAGTCAGAGAATCATTTACAAAGGCTCCACGTCTTACATAAATATAGATTGGTACACAGTATAACACAGATACAATATTATAACATAGATACATAATATAGACTACTGTTCTAATACAGAATATGACGCTAACAACAGAGGTGAGAAAAGTGAATAATACACACAAGTTGGAACATCAGTGATAGTGAATTCATGATGCACATACAGGGGCAATACTGCAGTGAAACTGTTTAGGGGTTTATTATTTTTATTTTTTTTTTTTTTTTGGAAGTTTCATCTGCATTCGCAGTGGGAATTGTACATAATGTGGCTCTATAACTCAGGTTTAAAAGGCCCTAGCCTGGGGATAGATAAGATAGAGACAGGGACTGAGTTCATCCAGAGTGGGGCCCTGTAGCAGAAGGACCTTTGTCCAGCAATAGTCTTCACAAAGGGGACATGGAATGCTGCAGTGTCAGAGCGTCTAGTTGAGCGAGCCGTCAGGCTCTTTTGGAGGAGCTGGAGACAGCCAAGGGGGGCTAGGCCCAACTGGATTTTTTTGGCAAGTAAGCAGGTCTGATAAAAAAGTCGCCCCTGGAAGTTTAGTCATGATGACTGTAGGTAGAGGTCACAGGTATGTGTGAGCCGATCACAGCCTTTGGCCAATCTGCAGGCTTTGTTTAGGGTGCATTTAATGTTGGTCAGTGCCGTGTCAGAGGCGGCACCATAGATGATTATGCCGTAGTCTACTAGGGAAAGGATGGAGCTAGAGATTGCTAATCGCAGAGCCTCAGGAGGGAGACATGGTCTTAGTCTATATAAGAGACAGATTCTCCTATTTATTTCAGTGCAAGTCGACACAATATGCTCACGATAAGGAAGGGCGGAGTTGAGGGTAACCCCTAGATAATTAAATTTGGAAACAGGTTCCAGCATGGTGCCCAACGCATTAAGTATAGATAATTTGGTCGTGCTGTGTTTATGTTGTGGGTGGGTGAATAGCATGACTTTCATCTTTTTTGTGTTGAGTACAAGCTTGTGTGAGAGAAACCAGGCTTCAATTTGCATGAAGGAGCCCTGCAAGGATTTTTGGAGCTGTGTAGGGTCAGGGTGCCGACTGAAAATCACAGCATCATCTCCATAAAGGAGGATGCGCCCAGAGGAGGTCAGAGGTATGAAGTTCAGGTATAGTGAAAAAAGAAGCGGACCAAGGATGGACCCTTGGGAGACACCCGACCGAATGGGAAGGCTAGTGGAGAGGTTTTTTTTATCTTTACTTGTTGAGTGCGGCCATTTAGATAGTTGGTGAACCAGCCAGCAGTTTCTTTGGATACACCAACAGAGAGGAGGGAGTTTATGAGCATATTGTGATTGACAGTATCAAATGCCTTGGAGAGATCTGTATAGACTGATCCAGCCAGGACTCCATGGTCAAGGGCGTCATGAATAAAGGAGGTGAATTCAAGTAGGGCAGTGGTGGTGCTGTGACCTTTCTTGAAACCGTGTTGTTGTTGTTGGTATAGTAGGTGGTGCGAGTCCAGATAATCAGTAAGTTGATCGGCCACTATTTTCTCCAGAGCTTTTGAGAGGGGAGGGAGTATGGAAATGGGCCTATAGTTACTACTTGTTGTATGGGCGCCATTTTTGTGAACTGGCGTAATCAACACCTTTTTCCACAAAGATGGGAACTGCCCTAGGCACAGGGACATATTGAGTATTTTAGTGAGGGGTGTTAGGACAGCATCAAGGGTTAACGATAGCAGTTTTGCATCTAGAGAGTCCCTGCTATGCCTAGTCTTTCCTAGGAACATGGCAATATATGAGCGGGCATCACTAGTGGAGATAGTTTTGAAGTGAAAGGGTGGAGCACTTGGGGGTGGCGGGAATTGACCAGCATCTGTAGTGAAGAAATCAGGAGGGAGAATAGTACTTAGATCAGAGAAAGATATATTGAAAGCATCTGCTATTTTGCATGTGTCTTGGGTGGGGACACCATCAGCGAAAAGCATGGTTGGGGGAGGTGAGGGAGACTTGCCACTATGTTCCTTTATATTTTACCAGAACCTTTTTCCATTTCCCCAAGTGGCAGAAAGTTTTGATTGATAGTAAGCAGCCATTGCCTGCTGTATAGCCCGGGTGCATGTGTTTCGGGCAGCACGGTACAGTTGTCGGTCAGTGGGGCGACCTGACTGAAGGGCTTGGTGCCACAGGTAATCACGTGCCTTCATTTGATCGAGCAAGGGAGAGGATTTTGATTTTTCAATCCATTTTACATTGGGGGCAAAGATGTCATGGGCAGATTGGAAGGAACTTATGAAGAAGGACAAGGCAGCATCAACTGACCCTGGGTGATCTAGTGGGGACCAGTCAAAGTTTCAGAGTAGGTTTCGGAGGTGCATTAAGGCCCCTTTTTTGAGCTGGTGATACATGGAGATCCTGGGTGGGGGGGGGGCTTCCAGCTATTTGTTCAAAGACATGTTACAGGGGAGTGATCACTGATTGAGTCCGGTAGGACCTGGACATCTAGTTTGTGCTCAGGATGATTTGTGAGTAAGAAATCAAGGAGGGAGCTGTGGCCCATGTTGTTGTTCACTCTATTGGGGGTAGGGACCATTTGGGACAGATTTTGGGCAGCAGCTGCATCCCTGAGGGAGGATGTCTGGGGAGCAAGCCAGTTAGTGTTAAAATCACCTAGAGCTATGACTTCCAAGTGTTTTGGGAGTTGGTCGATTATGTTTAGGATGGATGTGAAGGCATCCCTTTGGTTTCGACGGGGTATGCTTACTGACATTACATAAAGAGATTTACCCGAGTTACCAATTTCAACCCTGACAGTGAGTGACTGTGCGCCTTCTGTAGGGCTTATGGTAGCAGTGTTTATTCCTTGCAGGTTTTCTCAAAGGTACAGTGCACTCCTCCCACCCCACCTATTTAGCCTATCTGACCTGAACACTGTGTATCCGGGTATGCATACAGCAGAGTCAGGGGTATGCTGAGACAGCCATGTTTCAGTGACAGCTAGTACATCTGGGTGGTGGAGGCAGACCCAGACTTGAAGAGAGGTTAGTTTCTTTTAGAGACTACATATATTAATGGCAGTGAGCTGCAGTCCTTTGTGTTTCGTTGTTTGCCATGGGGTATGGTTAGTGGGGCCAGGATTTGGGTGAATGTTTCCCACAAGTAGCAGGAGGATGATTGCTGCCCTGGTTAGGGTAATTTTTTGAATCTTTTTGTGAGTGTGCCATGATGAGACTGCATGATGATGAGATTCATTGGAAATATGGGAGCATATGAAGCGCAATATTTCCTGACCATATAGTAATGGGGTGCTCATGATTTCAGTGAGTAAGTGATTTGGCACAGGAGGAGGGTGGGGGAGGCAGGACATGGTTACTGATGAGGGACTAGGGTCAGTGGGAGGGGTAGTGCTATGATGAGTATGGGGGAGGTAGGATGGTAGTGGGATGAGGGGAAGGGTTGAGATGAGGAGAATAAGCCACGGAGTCACTATGTGAATAAAAGAGGGAGATAAGGCATTATAGCTAAGCATATTTGGTAAGGATTTAGTATTGAACCTAATGAGTCTTTGTACTTAGAAGATGGGTAAAGCAAGAATTTCCAAAGCTGACTTTGGGGAGGGGGGCGAAGTGAGAGAGTTTAGGCTTTAGAATGAATTGGGTATAAGGGAAATTCCTTTTTTGTTTCACACACCAAAAGCAACAGTGCTGTAATTAAGGAGCTGAGAGGGAGAATTCACTGATGAAAACAGTAGCAGCCTCCAATGGTAGGACCTGATAATCTGCTAATGGAGAAATTGCCTGATTGGTGTAAATGTGTCACCAGTCACCACAGTCTCCAGACTATAAAACAAAAAGTCGACCAAGGCTGGTGGTGGGGGCTGTGGGGCAGCTGATGCGCAGCATCAGCGGGGCTTCCTAGTGCGAGGTTTTGAAGCGCTCAGCACCGCATCGCATCGCTCTTTTGCCACTGTTCATCCAAACGTTTACCTGAAGATTGCTTCAGGGTCTTGCAAAGCTCAGAGAGTGTCCCGCTCACGACCACCAGCACCCATGAGGGAGGCCTCATGGTACTGCTGAGGAGAGAGGAAAAGCAGAGATTAGTATCAGGTAGGATTCAGGGGGGGGGTGGGGTGGGGTGGATGGAGTTTACTCTGAGAAATGCTGGGGCAAGTGCCTTTAGTATGAGACTAGCCTGTAAAACTGCATAGCAGACTGAAAATGGTGACTATAACTTATTGCATTGTTTGTAGCTTACAGCAGGCAATTTACTTTCATATACAGGCTACTTGTTTGCTAACAGTAGGAATCACAGTTTGAACAAAAATTAAAGGCGGCCCGCGGGCATAGCGGTGATTTCCGCCAGACGCCGGGTGACCCGGTTCGGAACGACCCGGGTCGGAGGGTTGGCCGGGGAGAAGAATGGAGCGTCCGGCGGGCAGCCTCCTTCTCCGGGGAGGTGGGGACAACATTCGGAGGCACGGAGGACCCCTGGCCGAGGCCGGGAGACCTCACGCCGGCCGACGCTCAACAAGGGGGTGGGGAGGAGGCAGGGCAGATGCTGGCATTATTGCACATCCCCACCTCCTCTGGGAGGAAAAACAGGAGGGGAGAAAAAGGAGGAAGGGGATCCTCCGTCTGAGTGAAGCTTCCCCGGGCTCCAATTCACCCTGCGCCCGCACTCCCAACCAGTTACTGCTCCGGGGCACTGGTACAGAGGGGCCTGTCTCGCCCCGCGCCTCCGGGGTAAGCTGGGTGACTGGGAGGCGGCAGAAGGGCAGGTGGTAGCTCAAATGTGACTAGGCTGAGTGATTGACGGAGGATCCCCCAGAGAAAGATGAAAATAAAAAAAAAAAAAATTAAAGAAGTGATTATGTTGTAAGAAACTGATTTTAAGCAGGGGGATTTACAGCTTGTGCTAAAAATTCAGGTGCAGAGCTTAAGTTGTAAGATGGAAATTTAGGCAGGGCAATTTTCCTTTTGGCGCCATGATTACACTCTAATGCACAGAGGGTTTTATTTTGAGCTGTTTAGGGGCAGGATTTGCAGTTTTCTCATTTAGGTGCAGTGTCTATGGTACGCAGTAAAGACTGCAATGAATGAACTTTAAAACTGGTGCCAGATTACATCTTTAGAGACAGAGAGATTACACTAACAGCCTGATCCTGAATAAGTTGAGATTTTAAAACATCTAAGGACTTTAGCATGCAATTTTGATTAAGCTCTTAAAGTACATAGAGAAATCCAATCAGAAACACTGATAACATTTAAGAATTTAGCCACAAAAAACTATCTCCACATGTGTGGGGGCAGTAATTGGAAATTTAAGTCAGAGAAATATTTGGCTTCTAGTGCGGGGTTTTGAAGTGCTCAGCACCGCATAGCATAGCTCTTTTGCCACTGTTCGTCCAAACGTTTACCAGAAGATTGCTGCGGGGTTCTGCAAAGCTCAGGGGAGGGTGTCCTTGTCCTTACAACCACCAGCACCCACAAGGGGAGCCTTGCTGGTACTGCTGAAGATTGCTGCAAAGCTTGGGGGATGGTGTCCTTGCCCTCATGACCACCTGCACCCACGAGGGGAGCCTTACTGGTACTGCTGAAGATTGCTGCAGGGTCCTGCAAAGCTCGGAGGAGAGTGTCCTTGCCCTCATGACCACCAGCACCCATGAGAGGAGCCTTGCTGGTACTGCTGAAGATTGCTGTGGGGTCCTGCAAAGCTCGGGGGAGGGTGTCCTTGCCCTCACGACCACCAGCACCCACGAGGGGATCCTTAATTTCAAGAACGTCTGAGGATGGTTTAATTCTCAGTTTCTGGATGCAAGGTTCGTGATGCATATAGGTTCAGTCAGCAATAACCCACGACAGGGTGTGGGGTTATAGGCATTTAATCCATGCTTGGGGTGCTTTGTCAGGCATGAGGCCACAGGCTGAGTGTCCTCACAGTGCCCAGGCATGGATTAAATGCCTATAACCCCACACCCTGGAGTGAGTTATTGCGCGTATAACATGGGTGACCATTGAGATAGGGCACAACTGCAGAAAACTAGCTAGCCCCCCTGTTTTCATGTCAAAAAGGGATATTATCCTTCCTCTTTGCAATGCAGCACCATTGAAAAGATGAATTTTGTGGGATTGTATGCATCTACAAGTCTCAGAATATGACTTTGTAGGTTTTTTTTGTATTTACCACGTTGCATGTGAATGGTACAGTACTGTACATTGTATAATAGCACGGTGTACAACAGTAACAGTGACTCTCTTAGGGGTGCTGCTAAGTGTGGATTAAACTGAAAGTTTAATCCACGTCTGCAGCACTATTGAAAGTGAGTGGGAAATAGGTGAATATATGCTGACAACATGTGCTAGTAGAAAATAGGAGGTGGGAATGAAAGCAGCTGTCTACATAAAATGACATTCTCAGGGGACAATCTTAATCCACGGTTGCAACACAGTTTGTACTGCCATTTAACTGTGCACAGAGGGACTGTGCAATTGCTGGCGACCTGGGTAACAGTTGTACAGTGACTGCTGTTGGGGAAGATAGGTTTTACTACCTTGCTAATGTGAAGTTTGAATCTCGCTGCATGTCCGTGACTGTCTGTACTTCACCGCTCAATCTGTAGCGCTACCTCTACCGGCCCATATGGTGAAGAAAGGCGACTCTGACACTGACTTCTGGGTAAGGGCCCAGGGAGTGAGGATGACATTTCTCCATCTGATTACCAGGGTTGGTATTTCAGATGCAGCATCAGACACGAATAGGGGGTAAGGGTTGCGGCAAAGATTGCTAAGTGGCTGTTGCACACTCACAGTGAGTACCACGGTTGGTATTTCTGATCAAGACCCACCGTGGGGGGGGGGCACAGCATTGCTAATGTGGACATGGAATAATGACACCGCTGAGCATTACAGCTTTCCCGTGTTTGATCAGAGGTTGTTACTGTACTGGGACATCAGGTTGTACAGCAGTGAAGACACAGAGAGAAAAACATGCTTTCTTCCTCCCCTCTTTCATTGTCTGTGTGTCTCACTAACATGGATCTGGGTGCATGTTCAAGGCCACCAGATGGATGTGACAGGATGACCTGTCTCATTCGGGGATGACTGCAGTCCATGGGTGTGGGTGGAAAGTAGTTCTTCATGGGACAGTCGCTTATTACATATTGCAGTTTCCCTACTTGCTGGTGGTATTCCCTGATCATCCCAATCCCTTCTACATACTGCAGTATCCTCCAATTGGCACAGTCCTCTGTCACTGCTGCCATCTGTGCCTCCCATGGATAACACTGCAAATGGGGAATCACTGTCAGCAGGCTGATCTTTCATGTCGGCCATCTCCAACATTTTTCTTTCTTTTTTTTACATCTCAGAGCACGGCTTCCCCATCGGAAACTCTCTCACTGAGTCATTCTTTGACAGTAAGGGGGCCAAACAAGGAAAAATTCATGTACATTGTACTGTGCTGGCTACTCTCTATACTGCTAGCTAAGATGAGAAAAACAATGGCTGCTGTAAAAAATGAGCTGAGCAGTAGGAGTAGATCCATCGACGTTGTGATGAAGTCAGTTCTGCTGTGTAAAAACAAGATCAGGTATAGCAACTGATTAAATAGGAAATTTAATCCACGGTCACCTGCTGTCCTTCAACCAATCACTGAATCTTTCTGCGTCCACCCATGTTATAAATGTATTCATGTCTAGGGTCATCCCAGAGTACACTTCAAACATAGCAAAGTGGGAAAAAATGTGTGAACACCACTGGAATGTTCCTTTGTAATATTCATTATTTTATCCACACATTATCAAGGGCAACAGTTTTGTGGCTGGCACCACTTCCTCAGGCCCACTGTGTTGGTATCTTTTTTCACTTTTCAGTGTTCTATATTCTATGTAAGGGTGTAAGTCCACTGTTCTCATTCAGAGGTGCAGCACAGTGTGGCTCAAGCTGACTCCCTGTGTAAGGACAACTTGCACTGGGAGTCAGCTTGAGCCACGCTATTCCAGTGGTGTTTGCCCATTTTTTATTTTTGCTGGTTTAATTCTCCTCATTTGAAAATTAAAATAATTGTTAACATTCAGTCATAAATCATACATTATAACCTCACTTACTTTTTTGGTTTATTATTTAAGAACCAATGCCATAGACAAATGAATAGGTTGCGTTATCTAAGTAAAAAGAGTGTCTAAATGTTTATTAGAGTAATAATCGATGTATATATGATAAGTTGGAATATATCACAAAGATATATGATGAGCATTATGATCTTAACTTGACATAATGTAATATTATTCTTTGGTGACAGTGTTAACTAATACATTAGCAGTATACAATTGCTGATGAAACTGGTCTCTTTTGCTAAAATATTGTAATGGTAAGAGAATGTATGTATAATTCCGTATAAGTCACGTTAGGATTACTTTCCTTTTGGACTGGAGACTTCAGGCAGCAATACACTTTATGATGTGTAGGTACTGTAAACAGACCCAAACCCTCTGATATTCTGAGTACAAATTTTTGAATTACCACAATTAGCTAAGGTATGCCATCGGAACCTTGGAGCCCCGACAGCGAAATCAACACATAGATAACAACCCGTTCAACATCCACAGTATCAAATGGGTTGTCAGAGCGATGTGCCGCTACACTGACTCCCAGTGTTGGCCGCTCTCCCCTGAAATCCATCCCCCCCAGACATGGTAATCAATAATTCCAGGGAGTGAGGAGGACAGAGCCCCCCCCGTGGGTGCTGCTGAGGTTAAAGCCCTCTGCAAACAGTAAAGGACTCTGGAGCTGTGGCAGTCAGTCGGCACTTTGCTGTGGCGATGTGATCGCCATCAGCAAAATGGTGTCCCTGTAAAGTCATTTGACAACTTTGTTGTCGATGTGACTTGGTGAAAAATACCTACTTATATTCTCTTTCCTACATTTACAATGCAACATACTTTTGTATCCCTAGCTATTTTAGTTTTTTGGAACTGATTTGTCTATATGTGTTTTTTATTCAGTTGTTTTAAATTGTAAAGACCTTGAAAGTTGAAGAATAAAATCCTTTGTACTTGTACTTTTTTGTTGAAGTATTTTTTAGCCCCACTCTGATGAACCCTTGTTGTTGTCACACACACCCCAAAAAATAGGTGTTTGTAGTGCATGTCAACATACTGCACAAATGCCCATTGCAGGGAGGGATTTGAAAGTTGACAGCCATAGGGTTCATCAGGGTGGAGCAAAAAAAGAACTCAACAGGAAAAAAAGAGGTAAAAATAGTAAAAAAGTCAAGTCAAATCATGTTTATTTAAAAAGACGCCCAATCCCGAAGGCTCTGGGCGCCGCACAAAAACTTCACAGCATTTCATACCACATAAATATATAAAAGAATATAATAAATATAAATAATCAGGATTAAACCCCAAAAGCTTGTGAAAATAAGAAGGTCTTCAGGCGAACCTTAAAGGCAGTTATAGTGGGGGCCTCCCTAACTACAGCTGGTAAGGAGTTCCAAAGAGCAGGGGCGGCAACACTAAATGCTCGGTCGCCAGCAGATTTTAATCTCGCTCTTGGAACAGCTAGGAGGCCACCACTAGAGGAGCAGAGATTACGGGAAGAGTAAGAAGGTACCAGGAGAACTGACAGGTAACCAGGGCCCTGTCCATGTAGGGCCTTATAGGTGAGAAACCCCACCTTGAAGAGCACTCTCCACCTGACAGGCAGCCAGTGCAATTCGCGCAACACAGGTGTAATGTGACAGAATTTACTCTGCCCGGTCAAAAGCTGGGCAGCAGCATTTTGCACTAGCTGCAGTCTGCAAAGAGAACCCCCAGAGACCCTGAGATAGAGGGAATTACAGTAGTCAAGCCTAGAAGTGACTAAGGCATGTATCACGGTAGGGAGGTCCAGAGACGGAACAAGGGGCTTAATCCTAGCAATGTTTTGAAGATGGAAAAAACAAGAAAGGACCACGGAAGATATTTGAACCTCCATGGACAGATTCCTGTCAAATATCACGTCAAAATTTCGCACCCAAGGGGAGGCCATCAATGACGCAGCTCCTAGCACAAGGCCAGTTGCAGAGTCAGAGGCCATCCCATCACGAACTCTGTTCAACTCCACTACCAATACCTCAGTCTTATCTGGGTTCAGTTGAAGCCAGCTGGAGGCCATCCAGTCACTAATCTCAGCCAGATAGATATTTAACACATCCACTGCATTGGATGTTCCTGGGGCAAAGGATAAGTATAGCTGAGTGTCATCGGCATAGCAATGAAAACTCAGACCATACTTCCTAATGATCCCCCACCAGGGGCAGCATATATACCGCGAACAGCATTGGGGCCAATACTGAACCCTGAGGGACTCCACACAAAAGGAGGCGGGGTGTTGATGAGAAATTTCCCATCACAACCCGCTGTCTCCTATTGGTGAGAAAGGACTCAAACCACTTGATGACAATACCGGTGAGTCCACATAATTCCCTCAGGTGGAGAAGCAACACACAGTGGTCCACAGTATTGAATGCTGAAGAGGGATCGAGAAGAACAAGAATTGTCTTGCCCCTCAGTCTCTAGCCCTGAGGAGGTCATTTTGCACCCAAACTAATGGAGTTTCAGTGCTATGTCTGGCCCGAAAAGCCGACTGGAAAGGATCGTATAACTCGTGAGTCATGAGATGTTCCTCCAACTGAAGCGATACCACCTTCTCAACAATCTTCCCCAAAAATGGGAGATTAGAGATAGGATGGTAATTTGCCCTGACCTCTGGGTCCAAAGAAGATTTCTTTAAAAAGGGTCTAACCAGAGCCTCCTTCAAGGCATCTGGAAAGACACCCTGACTTAAGGAACACCGGACAATCAGGGCAAACACCAGGCCAACAGAGTCAATGCATCTCATTAAGAAACGCGTTGGCACTGGGTCCAGTTCACAAAAGGTATGCTTCAGATTGACTGCCACCTCATGGACCTCCACTGGCTTAAACTCTCCCCAACTAGGCGGAGTGCACTCAGCACACAACTGGCGACCACTGACAGCAATGGTATTGCTGGCTGAAGAAACCTCCCACCGGATCAAAGACACCCTGTCTGAGAAAAACTGAGCAAAATCCTTACAATCCTCATTTGAGGAAACTCTTCCAGGCTGAAGGCAGACAGGATGAAGAAGTCCGTCAACAGTCAGGAAGAGTGAGGCTGGTCGGTTTCTCCCAGGAGCAATCTCCCGAGACAGAAATACTATCTTCTTTCAGTTGATTGCCTCCTGATATGTGCAATAATGCGCACGCAGGACCAGTTTGTCCCTCTCGAGGCGGGACTTCCTCCAGCAGCGCTCTAATCTCCGACCCATCCTCTTCATTTCCCTGAGATCTCCATCATACCATGGAGACCTCAGGTACGAAGTTCTGGGTCATACACAGATAGGTGCGAGGGAGTTGATGGTGTCAGATAGTACCTTATTATAGGTATCCACACTGACATCAACAGCTCCGATGCATACACCACCTATACTAGATAAATCGACTGCCGCCATAAAACCCTCAGGGGTAAGATCGCCTAAAGGGTGGCAGCGAATCATCTCTGCAGGGGAGAAACATATGGCGGGAGCCCCAAGCATGAATCTCACCGTGCAATGATCAGACCAGAATACCTGATCAATCATAAGATCTACAATCTCAATCCCCAGTGAGAACACCAGGTCCAATGTGTGGCCATCCCAATGGGTAGGTGCATCAACAAACTGCAAAAGGCCTAACAAGGACATATTTTGCAAAAATTCGCTGGTACACCTTTGAGTTTTATCATCAGCCCAGACATTGAAATCCCCCAGAAAAACACATCTAGGGGAATCCAAAGTCTTGCCGGCAACAAACTCGGCAAATTCCTGCAGGAAACTCCCCATCGGGCCAGGAGGGCGATCGATGAGGAGGATCCTGCATCCAATGCTGAGTCCTCCACGGATGGCCACATACTCAAACGAACCTGGGGTTCCCACTGGGTGCACGGTGAAGGTCAGGCTAGATCTAAAGCAAATGGCTACACCGCCACCCCTGCGATTTTCTCTGGGGCAGTGCACAACGGTATAACCTGGGTGGATTGCAGCCTCAAAAACAGGGCCAGCATCATCTCCCACCCAGGTCTCCGTAATGCAAGCCAGGTTGACCGATGAAACCAAGGCGGCAATAATTGCCGTCTTGTTTCTGATCGACCTGGCATTGCACAGCATTGCCGGGCCAGAGGTGTAGAAGGTGGTGTAGCTCCTCGGGTTACCTGACCACTCGGTCTGGTGGTTTCCTTGGAAATGGGCACCAACCACGTCTGGCTTCGCCTAGATGCCCTAAATAATCCAGGGCATCTCCTGGATCTAACCACCTCTATCCTTTCATCAACCCGCTCCTGGTCAACCCACAGCCCGCAAGCCAAACAGTCCCTTACAATCCCTACTTTCCTGCAGCGCCTGCTCGTAGTATCAGACACAGGGAGAGGGATAAAGGGACACAAAGCATGCAGCTGTGCCTTCCCATAAATAATCCTAGCCCCCACAGGTCATCCTACAGACCCCCTACACATTCCTAATTTAAATAAGAATAACAAACAGAATGTAATTTAAAGTAACTCAATCAATTTAAAACATTCCTTACTTAAATAACCTAACACAATATAAAACCCTCAATAAACAAGCTCGCTTCCCTCTTCTCGTTCAAAACAGAATAATTCTAGCACTAGTGGCATCCGCCACTCTGGCAAATATCACCCTTCTGGCTTCGTGTAGCTTACTATTATACAGAAACTCCTCCCCACCCCTCCACAGCAATGCAAGTTCCCCACTCACTCCTCCAGCACCAGCTGGAATCAGGCAAGTAAACACGGCCTCTCACGCCGTGTTTTTACCAAATCAGGGGCTAGTAGGCAGAGGTGGACAACAGACATCAAGTAGAGATGCAAGTCCTGGCTGCACCAAATACAGTTCCAGCCACTAACGAGTGGTGTTCCACCAGTACAAAGAGAGTCGGAAAAAGCTGCCGCTTTCGAGCAGTACGAAATGAAGCTCACATACAATGCACAGCTGCCGCTTGCGAGCGGCGCTTACTTTTATACAGAAACTCCTCCCAACCCCTCCACAGCAATGCAAGTTCCCCACTCACTCCTCCAGCACCAGCTGGAATAAGGCAAGTAAACATGGCCTCTCACGCCGTGTTTTTACCAAATCAGGGGCTAGTAGGCAGAGGTGGACAACAGACATCAAGTAGAGATGCAAGTCCTGGCTGCACCAAATACAGTTCCAGCCGCTAACGAGCGGTGTTCCACCAGTACAAAGAGAGTCGGAAAAAGCTGCCACTTACGAGCAGTACAAAATGAAGCTCACATTCAATGCACAGCTGCAGCTTGCAAGCGGCGCTTACTTTTATACAGAAACTCCTCCCAACCCCTCCACAGCAATGCAAGTTCCCCACTCACTCCTCCAGCACCAGCTGGAATCAGGCAAGTAAACATGGCCTCTCACGCCATGTTTTTACCAAATCAGGGACTAGTAGGCAGAGGGGGGCAACAGACATCAAGTAGAGATGCAAGTCCTGGCTGCAGCAAATACAATTCCAGCCGCTAACGAGCGTCGTTCCACCAGTACAAAGAGAGAGTCAGAAAAACAAAAACAGTTATCAACAAAAGAAAAAAATACTTTAAATGAATGTACCCATTAAAATGTATGGGCCCAATCATTTCAATGTGGTCAGCTGTCAGAGAAGCAGCACTTTGAGGGACACTGAGGATTCAACATTGAGGGACAAGAGGCATCACTATGAGGGACAGAGGTGGGCACTACTGGATGGGTAAGATGGGTAGTAGAGTGACAGAGAATGAAAGTGGTGGGTTTGTTTTGTTTATTTTAAGAGTTGGGGGATGTGGATACTAAGACAGACCTGCTGGGAGTGGGTCAGTAATGTGTACCAGCAGTAAGACTGGGTACCCAGACTGCCAGACTTGGGGAGGTTGATGGCGAATGTACAGAAATAGTGGGTGTACTCCAATGCGCCCATATGCAAAATCTGCCACTGTTGAGGCAATCAGTTGGTTTTAAAGATCACATAATTTGAATGTTCAAGGAGGATATTTAATAAGTAGGAGAGAGACAAAATATGCAACTAGCAGATTTTTTTTGTGTTAACTCTTCTCCTCTGGTCTCCCACTCCACTCACCACTCCCTCCATCCCCAGGCTTACCCCAATGGGTGGGGCTGCTGGGTGGGCACCCCCTCCCCAAGGCCCTTGGTTGCTAAGCCTTGGCTTGCCCCCCAGGGTGGTGTCATGGGAGCGGAACCCCTCCTGGCAAACCTTAATCTGCAGCGGTAGTGGAAGTGGAGTGGGGACCATCATTCGCAGGCTGGCATTTTTTGTGCATGGTTTTCCCCAGGGGCAGGGATGTGCAATGATGCTAGTGTCTGCCCTACCCCCCCAACATTTGGTACCAGACGCAATGGTACCCCGAGCCTGTGCCAGAGGTTTGCATTGTGCTGGACACTCTTCCCTCCTCCCCCCAGAGAAGGAGAGCAGTCCCTAGGATGTCCAATCCTTCTCTTCCTGGCTGGCCCTCTGACTCCTAAGTCCATCTCTGAACCCTGGACATTGGCACCGCAATCAGACACCTTGCTGCTGCACCAGTGTGCCAGCCTCGGAACTATCAGATTTGACTGAGATACTGAGTGGGGCAGAGGAGTTTCCCAGTGCTTGTCAATCAATCAATCAAGTTTATTGTTTGACATCATATGTCATTACACAATAAAAACAAATAACAAATTATACAAATTATTAGACAAACCTTCATAGCATAAACATATATCTTGAATAAAAACACGGGCTATATAAAAATTCACACCATATAATAAGGGAGCATTCATTAACAGGTTTTCCAAGCACAACAAGAGATAATATATTCGAAATATCAAGGTAGTAAATATATACCTACATTAGATATGTGCAAAAATACATTAAGAACTTAATACAGGAAGAGATAAGTATATTCAAAGCATCAACATGTAGTAAATATGTACATACCTTGGCCGTGGGCAAGATACATTAAGAGCTTAATACCATAACAAACTCTGCTTTTCCCCAAAAAAATGAGACAGCAAAATGTAACCAGCTAGTTCATGGTTTGGGTCTGGATACCTACATCACCACAAATACCATAATCACAAATCTCAAAGTATTTGAGAAAAAAGATCCAATGAAGTGGATCAATTAAGGATTATAGCTCACTTATCATTTCTACAGTCAGTTTGTTCCTGATTTTTTTTGGATGCTGCCAAAAACTTTGCCAAATCCAACAGAATTGCTTATTTTCTGAATTAAACCATAGATACAAAAAATATTGAGTTGGAATAATATAAGATGCAATATGTTTAGCCAAAAATGCTATCCTTATTGATTCATACCATGGACATCTCATAACAATGTGATGAAGGTTATCAGGTTTCTTTAAATAACACTGACAAACAACCAAAATATATTGAGTTCTGTGATATCTGGCCATTAGGATATTACTGGGGGAATAGTTCAAACGTGTATAATGTTAATACCTGTCTAAGTTTGGGTTCCTCAATAAACATCAGATATTCCTTAAATAAGTGTTCCTGTACATTTTGTACTAACCAGTTAGATACTTCAAGTTGTTTCATTTTTAACATGTCAAGTTCTTGTGCCGTAGTATAAACAGTATTTGTAACTATTTTTGTATAGGTCACATGAATCTTTATAGACTGTTCCACCCAGCTTTTTAACCGTAATATACTGTAATTGTTCAGTAATGAATAAACATTAGAAAGCCACTCTGCATTCCTTGAAATATGATGATTAGATTTCTCTTCAAGATAAGCAGCTATAAGCGACCCTTTAGGGGCAGCCATGATCTTAGGCCAAAAATTAATCATCTTTATATGCAGTCTTGCTGTGAATGTGATTTGTCCCAAATGAGCCCTAACCTATGCATTTGAAGCAGATTTATGCAAACCTAGGATTTTTTTGTAAGTTGTATTGACTATTGACTCCAATGTTTGGAAACTAATTTTCCCCCAGTTTTCAATTGCATACAATCCCTGACCCATCATCTTGGAATGTATAACCTTTATCATTGGTTCGATACTTGTACCACCTTATAATCTGTTAAAACTTAAGAGAGCAAAAGCTGTAACTCTCGTTTTAGACATCACATAATTAATCTGTTTGGACCAAGACAATATATTAGATATTGTAACACCCAAGTATGTGAAATACTTCACATATTCTAATGTTTGCAAATCCAAGTATACATTCCTATATTTCTTTTTTGTACCTATAACCATTGCTTTTGTTTTTTGAATATTAGGAGTCAATTAAATAACTTGCATAATTTCTCTAATTTACTTAAACTTCTTTGTAACCCAAGGCTAGAAGTAGAAATAAGGGTCAAGTCATCTGCGTACGCTAAAACTAGAAATGAATGCTGTGATATTTTCAGCATATTTTATTTACTATTTATTTATTTAGTTTTTGTTTACTGGGTAAGCGCACTAGCCAAACAGTATGACTATTTACAGGCATGACCCAGGAGAGTACATGACATAGTGAATAAGTACTAGAACATTTCAATGAGGTACATAGATGAACATACAGTTTACATAGTAGACAGCATTGTACAGTGATGCAGTAATCAGTAGATAGAAATAGGAACAAGACAGAACAATTACCTATTAGAAACAATTAACAAATGGCAACAGCATGGGAACCAGGAAACACAACACTAAAATAGCAGTATCAAACAATTATAATGATTATAACAAGAGGCAAGTGTTGTAAAGATAATCATAGCATCAGTCCATCAGGTAGGGTCAAAACAAGTACAGGGGCCAGCACCCAATAGATATCGATGAAGATTCTTCTTGAAATGCTGGTGGGATCCAGTCAACCTTAATTCAAGGGGAAGTGTATTCCAAAGCTGAGACACCACATGCCTGAATGCACCAGTGCCTTTCAGGGTATAACACCTAGGGATGTTTAAAAAAGATTTGTCAGCAGACCTCAACCCATGAGAGCTGGTATGAGGAATTAGCAGCTTGTCTAGAGATTTTGGGGTTTGGAGCCTCACAATAGAGTCAGTAAGGAAGCCAAGATAATATTGTCTGGTAACAGAAGGGGAGAACCAACTCAGGTCATCATAAAGCTGACAACAGTGCTTTAGCCTGGAGGAGGAGGATGTGTATTGACATATGTTATTATAAGTGACATCCCAGTTATGAAGGGCAGTTTTCTGAGCTCCAGCAAGAATGGGGGCACAATGGGTTAAGGACTCCTCTAGCAATGGCCAGTTTGGCAGATGGAGCTAGCATATAACTAGTCTTGTAGGCAGCATCCAGTTTGCAGTTGACTGATTTACAGGTGGATTGAATGTGAAGGTTGAGATTCAGGGATTGATCAAGCAAAACCCCAAGATAATTAAAGGACATGGCCGTGTCAAGTTTGGACCCATCCATGACATTTACCACTAGGGACAGAGGACAGTTTCTAAGTTTAGGAGCCGAACCAAAGAACATGACCTTAGTTTTATTAGCATGTAAAACCAATTTATGATCAAAGAGCCATTTCTGGACATTTGTGAAATCAGCTGTGAGGGAAGAGTTTACATTTTCAACTTTGTTATCACTGGCATAGATAACAAGATCATCAGTGTATAATAGAGAAGAACGGTTCTGCAGGGCACTGGGAACATTATTCACAAAGAGTGAGAAGAGGAGTGGCCCCAGGACAGAGCCCTGTGGAACACCAACATTTATAAGTGCAGCAACAGACATAGCTGAGCTGAATTTAACAACTTGCAGTCTGTTTGATAGATAGGTGTTAAACCAGTAAACAACCGGAAAAGAGAAACCAAGGCTGCCAAGGCTGGATAGAAGTAGTCGGTGGTCCACAAGATCAAAAGCCTTAGTAAGGTCAATGAAAACTGCCCCAGTTAGTCTGCCAGAGTCCATACTAGAGAGAATATCCAAGGGAAGCTTTAGCAGAGCGATGTTCATGCTGTGATTTTTCCTGAATCCATGCTAAGCATCAGTGAGAATGTCAAATTTTGTAAAAAATTCCAGTGTTTGTGTGGTGACAAGTTTTTCAAGTATTTTGGACAAGACTGATAAGATAGCTATAGGCTGGTAGTTATGGATATCTTTTGTGTTCCCTTTTTTGAAGATTGGAGTCATCCAAGCTGTTTTCCAGAGTTCAGAAACAGTGCCATAAGACAGGTATAATGTATATATTTTTGTCAGTGGAGCGACTATAAAAGTGGCTGCAAGTTTGAGAAGGTGTGGTTCCAGGTAGTGTGACCCCACACTAGTACTGTTAGACATAGATATAAGGAGCTTAAAGACCACTTGCACGATTATGGCCTTAAAGTAGAAAGGCGGGTTGTGTATAAGCACTCGGGATGAAGATGAGCCAGGTGCATTGATAAACCCCGGGGTCTGAATGTGGGTGTCCTGTGTCAGGAAGGCAGAAGTATATTGGGACAGACCCAAGAACATACAGTTAATGGCATTGGCAATTGTAGTTGGGTCATTACAGTGAACCCCATTTAGGAACATATCCATTGGTGTGTTAGTTTGGGAGGACTCTAGGAAGGTCTTGATATGAGCCCAGAATTTTCTTGCGGCAGTTGTAGAGCTAGTATTGGATCATTAAACGCTAACAAAATTTTGTTTATATAAAGATTAAAGAGAACTGGTGCTAATGCACATCTTTGACAGACACCTGTATTTTTTCTACACTTTATCCATAAATTCTCCATTGTTATTGTATTTAACTGTAATCTAGGTATCAGCGGAAATTCTCTTAATCAAATTTAAAAGGTTTAGGTCACTTTTCAATTCTTCCCGTTCAATCCAAAGAATTTCTCTTGAGATAGTATTGAAAGTAGCTGAAAAGTCAATGAAAACAATAAAAAATATTTGCTTTTTAATCATACAATATTTTTCAATGATATGCAAAAGTATAAAAATCTTTTTTGAAGTACCGTTGTGTTTTTGAAAACCAGCTTGAAGTGGGGATATTTTTCCATTTGTAGTTACCCAATCTGCTAATCTGTTTAACGATATTTTTGAATAGATGTTAGCCATGTTATCAATTAAGCTATTTGGCTGATTATTAGCTGGATATTTTTTATCACCTTTTTTGTAAATGGGAATAATATGGCTTCCTCTCCGTGAATCAGGGGTATAATCATACATCATAAATGTGTTAAATATATCTGTAAGAAAAATAGCCCCCAATCCTTTTCCATTTTATAGAAATCTATTGGAATTTGATCAGGTCCAGGAATTTTTTTAGGTTTACAACTTTTAATAGCCATGAGTGTTGCATGTACAGTGAAGCATATATCTTCAGTATCAATCGATTTGGAATGATGAACAAAAGTTTTGCTGTCTTTATAAAATATGTTTGAATAATATCCACCCACTGTGTTACTGTAAATGTTGCTCATACTGATTTTTGTAATTGTTAGTCCCTTTTGCTACTAATTACCAAAATGTTTTGTCATTTTTTGTTACTGTATCTAACATTTTATCCCATCATTTTCATTGATGTATGATGCTTTTGTTCATGTACGGGTTCTCTATACTGCTTTCTAAAGTTGTTCCTGGAAGGATGCAGGTTAGCATATCTTACTCATTTTGATGACTGTTTTTTTCTGAAGTCTACAGTTTTTGTAAAACCAAGTATGATATTTATGTTTATCTGTTTTATTTACTATTTTGTAATACAGCAGTATATTTTCATATTGTTTTATAATCTCACTGTAAATTATAACTGAATCAATCTCTGTGGTTAACAATTGATCAATAGGCTGACAAAATTGTTTTATATTATTGTCTAGTGTAATTTTAGGAATCAGGGGCCAGATATTCAAAACTTTGGCCTGGGGCAAAATTAGCACTGCAAGGCATGCTAAATTAGCCCAGAACCATTTGCACGCCGTATTCAAAGAAATAGCCCCTGAGCTAAAGCAGCTGAACATAGTGTGCAAATGAAGCCATGCAAACAAGGCTGAGAGTGCAGTGCAAAAATAGCCCAGGAAATAAGAATCTGAATATAGCAACCAGCCAAAGCTATCTACAACAGCATCCCAGTGCACACAAAGGTGGAGTAAGGCAGTGTTTCAGTAGGTGGCCAATGTAAGTGATAGCACTGAAGTGGTGCACAGCTATTGCAAACAGCATTGCAGGCCACACACTGCAGAACCGTGCTATGGATCTGAGAGGACTGCCAGGGTGTAACTCGATTGCACAGTGCTAAAACATTAGCCTGGTGCAAACATGTTAGCCCAGGGCAAAAGTTTGCTATATTCAAAGTTTCTATGCAAATGAGCCTGCTCAGGCAATCTGTGGGCAAACAGCCACATTAGCATCTCATTATGGCCTGTTTTGCATGCACTCCCATGTACTTTGCCCGACACAATTACATGGAGCACACAGCTCCACCTGTAGGTCTGACAGGAATTATAGGTTGGTAACCACAGGCTGGGAGGTGCAGACAGCTCCACCTGTATTTCAGACTGAGCAACAGTTCAGTACTACACTGAGATGCTGTGGCTGAATGATTGACCCAATCCAGGCTGCATGCACTACTACTGGAGTGGGGTATTACACTTATAACATGGGGTAACCCCCCATAGACCAATAGAAAGTGATGGAAAATGGGAAAACATTTGGATTTGGGGAAATATCCATCCCCAACACAAAGTAGTTCCTGCACAGTGCAGGGCACATTGACAGTAAGGAGGGGAGAGGCCACAGTCACTGGTGCTGTTCTCATCCCACTGTCTCTGCTACACCTGTCTCCACATGCCTGATATTCCACCATCCTTAATGTGACCTTACCTGTGCATCACCCATGTCTTATTGGCTGTTCTATCTCCCTACTGCCAGACTCTGTGTCCAAATACCATGGACTGCACATTTCTGCCAGCTACTAGTCACTCTGCTCTGGGTGTCTCAGTGTTGCACTGTGTTACACACATGCTCTCCCAGGGCCTGGATTTATGGGTCTCAGTGCTGCTGACTGGAGCAACAGCAGTGCGAACTAAGAAGGCAGCTGGATCCATGGGAGCAACTGACTGGCTTTAAATAGCAGTGGTGGGGATGATCAGAAATTGCTCCTGCTATTTTGGTGTGACAGACTGTGTGGAGGTTATGGACTACCACTACACTGGTGAGACAGGGCGAGGAGCTGATGACCCCCATCCTGGTGGCATGTATATGCCATGAGAGGCAGCGGAGAGTGTGCAAAACAGGAAGGGAGGCAATGTTTATTGAATGGTGACTGGTACTGTCCCCGCAATACTCCATCAGTGCCGGGTAATTCACACCACCAGGTTTTTGGAACAGTGGCCAGAAGCATTCAACCCCCAATAACCACACACATACAAAGGGACACCAGTGAACCACTGGGGGGGAGGGCAACCACACCATGACCACTGCAGAGATTACCAGCTGTGCTCTCTTAGCTGTCACTGTGTGTCAGTTAGATTCAGGGGACAGTCATTTAGCATGGGACAGGACAGCTAAGTGTGTTATCACACAGAAGGGATGGAAGCCTGCCAGACAGTGTTATCCTATCCCATGTTATACATAATCATATCTGGTTGATATTGCCATTTCCCCCTGGTCTCAAAAGAGGAGTTGCATTGATCATGTACTACATTTGTAGCATGACTGACCACTTGAAATACATGTGGAGTCAAAATCAGTGGTGGAATTCAAGCATGCATGGGACAGCCATAAGGCAATTCTAGGGGGTGGGGGTAGGAAGAAATAGGCTGCTGGTTAACTAGGATCTGCAGCTTATCCATTAGGTAGGGAAATGGGAAGACTGGGTGGGCCAAGCAGTCCTTATCTGCTGTCAAATTCTATGTTTTTATGACACTGAGTACCTGAAGGACATTTGAAAAAAATAAGGCACTCCCACACCTTGAATATCCACAGCCTTTTTCGTAATCATGCTGGGCTTTAATAAAAACATGCTACTGGCAGTACAAAGGGAAAAGAGAGTGAGTCGCAGCATAAGATAAGTGAACACGAGTGTGAGTGTTACTATGGCAACACATGCTTGCGTTCCCATTCCAGTAAGCCCAGCAAGTTTGACAAACAGGTTGTGGAATTCTAATATGTCAGTGTGAGTGTGCCTTATTTTCAGTGTATTTAAGGTCCTCCATGTAATGTATTGACAGCGCTCGGTCACGCTACACATATTGGACATGTGAAATCAAACTCCTTTTCTGAGACCAGTGGGAATTGGCAGGATCAACTAGATATGTTTCTTTATTTTACAGGACTATGTCTTCAGCAATTCTGGTGGAATCAAGAGCCACACATGGGGGGGGTGCTTGGACATGTTTGCCCCTGGCTATCACCACCTTTTCATTGGCGGTAATTCATGCCACACTACAGGTCGTGCTAATGGCTATAGCATGGTGCTATCGCTTTGCATATCATGGTGCACGGTATTCATGTCCCTGCCTCTGTGTCTCTCCCCTGCATACATTATTTTCTAGCACCTGCACTATCATCTTGTGCTGGTGCTATTTGCACATCTGAATATTGCAGCTGGGCACAAATTAGGTGCATTTTCAGTGCTAACGGTTTGTGCCCAGCACAATGCTTTGAATATCTGGCCCCTGTTTCTATCTAATTATTTTCTTATTAAAAATGTCAACTTGTTCTTGTGAAATTATATGGATTTCTCCTTTTATTTTCCTTGTTAGAAAAAGAGGAAAGTGATCACTTCCTGTTCTTGATATTACAGATAAATTCAAATATCTATAATAATAATAAAAAGGGAAAACTAAAATATACTGTAGAACTAGTTATTTTCACACAAAGTAAATTTAGCGCAAACACAAAGGCAATCATAATTGCGTAAATTTATTTTAACGCTAAGGCACAATCACCACATTCACTATAATGAAACAAATACTAAAAGTGCTAATAAGCGTGAATTTATTTTCTCTCAAACTGGTTCTTCAGTGAAAATAGTGAAAGTTATTTGACAGTGAACATTTCAAGTTCTACAGTAGTCAATTATGGATTGTCCATTATGTGTAACACAAGTACTAGCTTCTTGCTTATCTGATGGAAGTCTCCCGTTGAGTATTATTAAATTTAATATATGTAAAAGTAAATGCAAATTACCATCGATATCAGTATTTTTGGTATCAGAAGAATTTCTGGGATCCATTCCTTGTATATCTGCTAATAACTGGGTAAATGATGTATCTATCAAATTATCACATCCACGTCTCCTGTAATAATTATTTTTATTTTGAGATCATCATATATATTATTTATATCTTCAATGTCAGCAGTAAGTTTAGAAAATAAGTTGATATAATTTATTGGTGATTTTTTTAGGTGGATTATATGTATTCATAATGAGTACTATCTCAGTCCATATCTCCAGAAGCAATAATAGGCAATTTTGATTTGAGATGCTTTTCTTAATAATTATATGATCATGGACCTTAATATAAGTTAGAAGGCCTCCTGCAGACCATCCCATCTTTGTCTTTCTCAACACTGGATAGTGGAAGAGAAGATACCAATAAAAAGTAATGTTTACAACCATGTCCAATATATGCCATGACTCCTGTATGTCTATCACATCGTGATTAGTAAGAAAATCCATGCATTGAGTATCCACTAGTTTTGAAATAAAACCTGAAATATTCCATGAAAGTCTATTTATAGCATTTGTATTAGTCTCAAATACTGTACTAACTTAATTGGAAGAAGAAGAGGACGGACATTCAGTCGCAGCAAGGTCAAGATTACTATCTTGTTTCAAGTCACCATACATAGATTTTAATACAGAACAACCAGTTAGTTAATCATTATGTTCAGTTAATACTTCAAATTTATTTTCTAAAATAATCTGTGGACCCCTGTTTTTTTAAAAATTCATCAGAACTTTGGTCTTGCCTTATGTGAAGGCCCCCCCGGAGAATGCTCTTCTTTTCACTGGCCATCACAAGATATCGGCCTATCACATCTATTGTGGCACTTTTCTCTAACAATGTTTAAGCAATTTCATTATTTTTTACCCATATATCAATCTGTGAGCTTTCTGTTTTTTTCTACTTCAATGATTCCTCTTTTCCCCAAACATACATGTAAAAACAATTCTAAACAAATTGCAAAGTGAACCTAGTAATTTGTAATTGTTGTTCCTTGGTAAGGTCTATAAGCCAAATGGAGTCAAAATTACTGGAGTCTCATGGGCTCTGCAACCAGTGCCTTTTTGAGAATTAAAAATTGTCCTATTTGGAAAAGACAAGAAAATACCTTTTTTAACAAATCTCTCTCCATTATACCATAAATAGTTTGCCAAGGTTGAAGATTCAAATTTAAGTTCAATAGTATTTCAATTGCCAGCCATAGTTTTTTTAAGTTCAGTTATGTCATTTTTAGCGATTTCTAGATCCAAATCTTTGTTGATCATATCTGTCAGCAATATTTTGTTTTAACATTTCTGATATATTTGGCCTATCTTTTTCAGCAGTAAGTCTTAAAAAAGGCATTTCTTTAATAGACTGATTGAAATTCTGTACATTTGATGCATTACCCACATCCACTCCAGTATCTGCAATGGTTTGTTGTTGAAAATTACATTTAGCTACATGTAATGTCTGAATAATATGACTAGGATTTCTGATCTGTTCTGATGCCTTTTGAATCGTAACATCCTCAGCAGGCAGTGTTCCCAGATGTTTCCCAAGATTCCTAATTTCATTTTCCAATAAAAGCAATTGAGCATCTAAATCACCTTTAACAACAGAGTTAAAGATAGTGGTAGAATAATCAATATTCCAATCTGTTCTACCATCTATAGGTTTTGAGGGTGTTATTTCAAGAACATCTTTTTTACCTTCATTAGGTTTTAAAGTTATTAGATCTGGGGAGTTTGTTTTAAACTTTATTAAGTTGTTAATATAAGGAACATTTGAATCATTTATTTCTTTAGAGATTATTGTTTTCTTTTCCTTCTTCTTCAATTTCTTCTTTTTGTGATTTTTTTGATAGATCTGGTGTAATCACTGGGCTAAACTTGGGCCTACAGTTAGCAGTTTGAGTTAAATTTAATTCTAGAGGTATAGAATCAGATAACTTAGAAGGGTCCATTTCATCTAATGTGGCCAAAATTGTATCTAAGTTTGCTGCATTTTATAGCTGTACCATATCTTGCTGATTCGATCTCATTTTTTAGCACAATCATTTGTTCCATAATTAATATGTTAGCTACATGTTGATTTGAATTATGTCCTCACTTTAACAGGTGGGACCATAAAAAGATTGTTTACAAAAGCTTTCCTGCAATAGCACACTGGCCCCTTGACTAACCATGGGATTTTTTTATTGATCCATCAAATATTGCTTTGTTTAGTTTAAACAGTTATAATCCCATCAATTGTTTGTTTGAGCTTGGTAGTCACATCCGTAAGCTCCCCACCTGATATAATTATTTTTTCTAATTGTGACCCATTTAAAATGGAATTGGTACGATGTTCTATATGTGCTATATATTCTCTTTGTGTATTTTCATTCAGTAGACTTAAATAGCTGTTTTCCTCCAGTGGCTCAGTAACCTCATCAATTGAAGAATTATTTGTTTAATTTGTTTCACTAGTTTCATTAGTACCATACAAAATAGGTTCAGGGGACGTTAGCAGCTGTATTAACGTGCAACATAGGCAGAGATCTAGATGGCCTCAATTTAAGTGTGGTGGTCTTATCCACTGAAGAAAATTCCATGAATTTGAAATGATCTGTAATTGTTGTGTGTTTGTTAACTTTTTCTTTTTTTTTTTTTTAAATCCAGCATAGAGTTACTATGTAGGAAAGAACAATCCCTCTGTGCTTCTCTTTGTAGCCTAGTCATTACCATGATTTACCTGGAATTCAATTGCATTGTATTATAAAATAAATAGCTTCAAAAATACAATAAGCAAAAAAAAAAACACTGCTCACAGCAATCACAACAATCTGGCAAAGAAAACTAAGAGGAAAGAAGTAATTAATAGTCAAACCAATATTCAGGCAGTCCTTTAGAACCTTGGAACCATCCTTATTAAAAGGCACCTTTGGATCTATTACTTGAACTTGTAGTTCCAGGCTTACATTTTGTGTCTTATATCTTGAAGCTGTTCTAGGCTTTCTCAACAAACTTTTCTAGACATTTTCAGCATCCCTTAGGCCACTCCCAAAGCAGAGTTTGATAATCCTCCAGCTTTCAGTATAGTGGGATGCTTCAACACAAGGAGACCACCAGAACAGGTATACGTCCCACAATGACACTATCTGGAACGTAAACCCAATTACTATTTGTATTATGACTGGTCAAAATATTAAAACTGCTCACATGAAAAGATAGCTAAGAATAGCTAACTATTGTTATGTTAATTTTTAATTATTAACTGTTATTATGTATTACTAAAAATGGTCCAGACAACTCCTTTATTAAATTACTATCAGAATTACATAAAACAAAAAATAAAAACCTAAATCAGAAATGTAAACACCTAGAAAAATGAGGAACTGTTCTTTTTAAAATAAACTTGGCACAACACAGTTTCTAAATAAAAATTAAAAAATAAATCTGCAGTACAATACACTACACTTGTAAAAAAAAACACAGTTTAAAAAGAAACTTACTGTTGAAGAATTAAAAAGTTGCATATGAGGCTGGCCTGGTGGTGTAGATGGCTGAGGTGCTGGCACCATACCTGTTACCAAGCTGCTGACCCAGGATCGGGAGCGACCTCAGGTGTTGGAGGGTCAGCCAGAGGGAGGAGGATCAGGCATCCCAAGGACTGCTCTCCTCCTCTGGGGAGGGTTGACTACTGAGGTACTGGCTCCTGGCAGTGGTCGGGGGCTGGTGCATGCTTGGGGTCCAGTGTGGATCGGCGCAGGCTGATGTCAAAAGTGCAGCACACGGAAGCATGCATGGCAGCATCTCTGGTGTCATTGCATGCCTGTGCCGGGGGGTAGTCTCGGGAGAAACAATCCTCTGGCTTGCTCATGAAGGCCGGCTCTGATGGCACCATGACAGATACAATCAAGTCAGCTCCCCCAAACCTGGCCTCCAGGTCTCCGCAGCATGCGGGGTAAGCACCCACTGTGAAGCAGCCTGGAGAGGGGAGGTAGAGGGGGTTAGAGCTCTGACTGTGGTCACGGCGGCAGATGAGGAAACTGTGCTGGATATGGGGAACCATAGCTGGTAACCCAGCTGAGGAGGTACTACAAATAAATAAGCAAAAAAAAAAAAGTTCATAAGCTTGTAAAAATAAGAAGGCTCAACCAAAATGCTCTCAGGAAAACACTTCACACGACGGAGCAATGGGAACAGGCTTGGTGTGTCAGTCACTCAAAAGCTGAAAGACACTCCAAGGCTGTACTAAATTACTAAGTTCCCTTGGGAAAACAGTAATGCTGAAAATAGCTGGCTTGGCTTCTGAGTTTCTGAGCTTCAACTATAAAGCAAAAAAGACTTCTTTCTCTAACTGCCAGCTAATCTGCACTCACTGAGTGTGTTATGGTGCAGCACTCCCAGTGGCATCTATGGTGTCTAAACGTCAGCTCCCTATGCCTGTGCTTTGTAGGAGGGCCTATCACATGACACTTCAAGCATTCAAATGCAAATATAAAATACAATATTGTTATTTAACCTATTTTAAACGTTTTAACCTTTTTTTAAACTTATCGATACTGACTGTTCCCCTAGGAAAAGACAGATTTTTTTTTGGGGGGGTACTCTGAGAAACAAATCCCCTTAGTCAATTAAATCATCACTGCCCCATTTTATCTATTGATCCTGTATTAAAATATAAATATCTATAGAAATAAAAAATGTTTTGTATACGTTCCTTAAAAAAAGTCTTTGTCCAAATGGTGTTGATGTGGAAATAGACAATCCACTCTTCTCTTCCTCAGGCGTGCTCCCAACACACTCCACAACTCCTCAAGTCCTCAGGTTTGTGGCCCCTCCACTCCAAGCAGGTTCTGCTCCCATCTTCCGACTCCAGTCTCCAGGACTCCCATATCCTCATGCTTTCCGCACAGGCTACGTTACAGGCAGAACTCCTCAGGGTGAAAAAACAGCATAGAAACAGGCTACTGCAGAAAAAAACTCTTATCTAATTAGCATAAAGCACTAAAGTTTCTGAGGTAACAATGGTAGATCTTTTGGTAAAGCAACTGAAGCTTGTAGCAGCACTACAACAGGCAGCAGTTAGCTTCCCATTCCGAATCAAAGTAGCTTCCCCCCTGTCCCCAGTGCTTGTTTATGCATTGCTGCCTTAGACAGAAAGTAAGCATGGGGGAGAGAGAAAAAGAGAAAGCACGCTGATTATGCATACTATATGTGCTTCAATTATACTGAGCAGAGTGCTGAGCGAACAATGTGATGAGCTGGGTATCCATTCAGGGATTTTAGAACCCCCTTTTTCTCTTTCCTCCTCTGTCAACAATATATCTTCATTGCACTCACTGTGCAGCTGTAAAAAGGCTTTAAAAAGCCTATCCCCCTGTAGCTAGTGCTAGTCCCATGGCTGTTTCCCACTCTTCTCAGTCTTCAACCCTCCCTGCCCCTATGCCATTTAAAAAAAACTGTAATTCTGCTCTCCTGCCTCCCTAATTGATACTGTCTTTGGAAAGTATGCCTTATACCCTACTCAAACCCTCCACTCCCCTAATTAATTAGGACAATAGGATGGGTAATTGTTATCACCCCCAACCAATTGGAGAGGGGTACCAAAGTTGGGTTTTACTAGTTAAATGACCACAGTATGTGGTTGTTGTACCAGCTTGTCCTCTCACCTGACACTGAGCCTAGATCCCATAGGTAGTCAGGCAGGGGGTTGGTGCAAGACTACAGGATCTGGTCCCTTGGCCCATAACAATAAAAGGTTAGGGGGGTAGGGTTAAGAGGATTTGATTAAGAGGGTGTTGGGCGGTGTAAAGGACTGACACATCTGCAAGATATGGCTAGGACTACACAGAATTATCAGTTCTGATGTCACAGAATTTTGGTGAAATGTTATGAAATTCCATGAATTTCATGAAAGTATTATGGAATTTCATTAATTTTATGTGATCTGTTGAGCTAGAGACCTGAAGATTGGCATTCCCAGGTAGTGTTAGGTGTCCAGAAAGCTTACCAAATATGATATTTGTGAGAATAATTCCCAACTTATAGGGGCTCAAAGTCAGGCATTTATGTTTTGTGTGTGAAATTTTGCTAAAATATTTCTCAGCTTATAACTTGGTCACTTGTGGAACTAGATATATGCACATTTTCTTGGAAGAAGGATCACAGAAATGATTAAATATGAACACATTTGGTTATGTAACTTTTAATTTGAATAGGGTTCATACTCTCACTAATTAGTTGTGACATTTTGTGAAAAAAAATATGGGCTTTTGTAACTTCCCTGATAGTGCAGATAGAGACATGACATTTAGCATGCATAACCAATATCAGTGGATCCTGGAATCGAACAAAGCTTGAGAAAATTGTTTTAAAAGTGTTACATCTACAGTGGAAATGCACACATTTTCATCAGAAAATGATCCTGTTGTCATGACCCATATTGTGACTGCAAGGACTTAAACAGGATGAGCTATTGATTTGAATGCTATGCTCTTTATCAATTGGTACAACTGCACTTTATATGGACTAGCAACTTTAAAGTACTATATCACAGAGGTTTCCTTTCTTTTCTTTTCTTCTTGAGCAAAGCTTGCAATAGGATACTGCCTTTGGATCAAGTTTTGAGCAGTCCGCACATATAAATAATTAGTGATGGAATCTTTTCATAGTGTTATATATACTGTTTACACAATCTGCATTTTGGGTAAAGGGAAGTTTTGTATGATTATATTGCATAGATATGAATTTTAACCAAGTTGTAGGAATATTGTTTCTGCACTATCACTTTAAAAACTGTCTGCATCATGCAGGGCCCCTGCTGTTCTGAGACACTTTGTCCTCATTTCTGTGGCAGGTTTCTTGACTTCTGCAGCAGCATTTTCAGATTTCCGTGGCAGAATGCAGTCCTGCCATTGGTTAAAATATGATGTGATGTCATCAATGACATCACATGCTGGGGATAGAGGAGGGGCTTTAGGATAAACAAGTGGGGGAAGGGAACTGGACACTATAGAAAACTGTATATTTGAATGAAAACTCACCAAAAACAATGAATTCTGTGGCACTACATGCATGATACAAATTCTGCAGAGAATTCCATGGCCTAGGACTCTCAGAATTCCAAGGGCCTTGTCATCACGCTATGATGGCATCACTGCATATAATACGAAATAGCAACTTGCATTTTACTGAACCTTACCCCTGGTACAGGGCCTGGCAAAGGACAAAAAATGCATTGGGTGGTTTGTATAGGCTACAGGGTTACAGTAAGGGTATTATGTCCAGCACCTTATGTTCGCAGATGTGAGTATTAAATAAATTTAGTGACTCTGCAGTATATTTTCTGTGTGCCTGTCAAATGTTTCAAGTAGGTGTATGGACCTCAATAATTACAGGCCCATTTCCATCCTATCAGTTCTATCCAAGATGCTCGAAAAGTTAGTAAACTCACAATTAAGGGACTACCTGGATAACAATAACCTCCTAAATACAGCACAATCAGGATTTAGATCAAGGCATAGCACCATTTCGGCCCCAGCCAAAGTAACCAACGACTGGCAGATTGCTATGGATAAGAAGAACAGTACCTGTGCTGTGTTCCTGGATTTGAGCAAAGCATTTGACACAGTGGATCATGAATCATTAATCACCTCCTTGGCTCACTAGGGTTGGATTCCCCTTCACTCAATTGGTTCAAGTGCTATCTATCAGATAGGTCACAACTGGTAAAAATGGAAACTACCCATCCAACCTTAAAACCACTGTTAAGAGGTGTACCGCAAGGCTCTATTCTTGGCCCCATCCTCTTTGCCATCTATATTAATAATATTGATGCCAACCTCACTCAATCCAACATCCATCTGTTTGCTGATGATACTGTATTATATGTTAGCAATCCTTCATTATCTAAAGCCTGTGAACTGCTACAATCTGAATTTTCCATCCTACAACACAACCTACTAGATAAAAAACTACTTCTAAATGCCAAAAAAAAAAGCTATGCTCTTTACCTCAAAGAGTTGCTCTGCCACTACCCCACCATCCACCACCCTACAACTAACCACCTTACTTGGAGAGAAGCTGTAATTCGTTGATAACTTCAAATACCTTGGAGTCTGGATTGATAACAAGCTTGACTATTCTGTCCATATTGAGGAGCTACTAAAGAAACTGAGACAAAGGCTTGGTTTATTTTTTAGAATAAAGCACTACCTCAACAGAGACTCCAAAAAAAGATTAATCCAGGCTTCATTCCTATCCCTCATTGACTATGCTGACTTTCTGTACGGACATTGTTCACTCCCTCTTAAATAAACTGGACACCCTATACCACAGGTCCATCAGATTCATTACTGACCTTCCTTCAGCACCCATCATTGCTCCCTTTATAAGGCAGTTAACTGACATCATTACAACACAGAAGAAATAGGAATGCTGCAAGTTGGATATTCAAAGCCTTATCAGGCAAGCTACCTACCTATATCTCAGACTGTTTTACTCAAATTACTTCTAGGCCATACAACCTAAGGATCAGCAAAATTATCATTCTTAAGGTCCCCAATGTCTGCACCCAGTTTGGGAGGGCTGCTATCAGCTACTCACTAGCAATTGTTTGGAATTCACTCCAAAAAACCATGAAGCTAAATAACCTCCTACCCTTAATATCCTTCAAAAGATTATTCACTACCCTATTCCCAGAACTCTGCAACTGCTTCCACAAGGCCTAAACCCGGCCCTACCTATCCCCCCTTTCTTTTTTCGTGTTCCTATATGCTGATAAAACTCCCGTTTCCAGTCCCAAGATTCACCCTCAAAATGCCTGCTAGGTCCTATAATCTACATATTACTCCTGATGTGTCCATTGCCTTCTGTCTCACAGATTAATAGTTTTAATGTGCCGTGTACATATGTATATTGTTATATATTAGCACTTATGTCATTGTATTACTGTTTATGTTACCACTGTCATTGTATTACTGTTTATGCTACCCTTGTCAATGTATTAACACTTGCACTTCTTGACCACTCAGGTCCATCTTGTAAATGAGCTATGCTCAATGATGTTAGCCTGATTAAATAAAGATTTTGATCGATTGATTGATTGAGTGTATGTGTTTGGTTTCTCTGTTGTTTGTATAAATTATTAATTGGCAAAATATTCTCAAAAACTTGTGGTAGCACAATAGGCAATGCTACCAGAATTCTACTTGCAGAATTTAACTTTTGCAAAGCTCTTATCACCACTACATCTGCTGAGCTGAGCTGAGCTGTATGGTGTCCTGTAGTTCATTTCTGGGTACCTATATTTCTCCCCATTTTTTCGCTTTGCTTCACCAGATGGAAACTGGAACTGCCCATCCCCTAATACCCTCCATGTTCTTCACAGTGATACATTCCTGTAAAAACAGAACCACCTCCTTTTCCTGGCAGAACTATCCCATAACAAAAGCCAGAACTCTTCCTTCTTCATGTCCTAGTTATTTTCTCTCCCCCCAGTATATCAGGCTCTCAGGCTTGCCAAACTTGATGGGATTCTAGAGCTGCAAAGTCATGAAAACTTCTCTTCGTGAGAAGTTCGCAACCTTTTACGACTTTGCAAACCACTTTGTTTTCTCCTGGAGAAGTGCCAAACTGCAGCTGGTGAAACTATGTGAAATGGCACTTCACCAGTGAAGGGGAACGTTATGTACTTTTCCACTGGGTGAAGTGAAGTATGCAAAGTCTTTTACTTTTGTAAAGAAGCACCCTGTTTTGTAACAAATCCTGCCTCCACTGCTTTTACTTGTACCCATGCTACCACCCAGAGCCTCCTAATTATATTCCCCCACCTCGCCACCCTCTGCAGTAATAAATCCCCCTTCTCTCCCCCCAGCAAAGTTCCCCACCTAACAGTAAATGTATCAACATATACCCTAATGTAACTAGAGGTGTGCCATACCTATGGGGCTGAAACCCAGCTGTACAGAAAACATACAGATTGGTTTCCACAAGACCTGAGCCGAACCTCGCTTGGATCTCCAAGCATTTTTATTTTGTTTTTTAGCTCCTGCCTGTCATGTGACTGGTGAGAAGAGAGCTGTGGAGTCAGCACTCAAGATACTCTGGTTTGTACATGCACAGACTGGAGTATGGAGGAATACAGCTCTGCCCTTGGTGCCATTTCAGTTGAGCCACCGAAGAGAGAGAGGCACTCCGTTACTTAAGAGTGAGCAGCTGGGTGGGAAGAGAAAGTGAGAATGGGTCTTCATGGACCAGTTAACTTCCACCCACATCACAAATAAAAAGAAAAGAAAACAAAAAAGAAAAAAAGAAAAAACTGAGAGAGTTGGGATTTGGGAGGGACATGGGTCAGGGTCTGACTGTGTGTGTGAAGTGGGGAGGGGTGGGGGCACCGTGTGCCCAATGACAAAAGCTGGCTGCAAAAACAAAACTTAACTTACAGGCAAGGTGCTAACTGGAGGGAAACTGTGTATGTGTGTGAGTATGTGTGTGTGTGTGTGTGTGCGCGCGTATGTGTGTCGTGGTGGGGGGAAGTGGGAGACTGCATTGCTTTCTGCTAGCCCCAAAGCACAGCAGTGGCACACTGAAGCACCAGAAATGGAAAAGCACAAGTGCAAGAAGTTTCAAGTTAAGTTCCACTTGCACTTGTCTTGGCACTTGAAGCTGGCTGCCTGGCAGTATAGCCTAGAGGGTCATACTAAGGTTCCTACTAAGGGTAAAGGAGCCAAGAAGGCAGTATGCCCATTTGTGTGCCTACCATTCACCCGTAATAGGACAAACTATTTCCTGCTACTATATAAGCATTAAGTCTATTTTTAAACTGCTTTTTGTATTTACTATTACCTCTAGCAGTAATTTGTTCCATGGATTTATCACTGTCTGTGTGAAAAATGCTTTTTGCCTGTTTGTGAAGAATCTCTTCGGTCTAAGCTGGAGAAGATGACCCCTGGTATCCTGGTTGTCATTTTTGAATTCAAGATTTAGTTCCTTCATCAAAGAGCTATCCTGCACAGTATTAAAGCATAATATTAAGGCACCCCGTATTCTTATTTCTAGAGGCATACGATTTAGTCTTTGAAGACACTCCCTATATGACAGGGTCTTTATATTATGGATCATTCTTGTTGCTTGCCTTTGAATTTTTTCCAAACCGTCAGCTGTTCCCTTTGTAATATAGCCTCATGCCTGGCTGCTATAATCTAGAATTGGTCTCACATACAATCTATACAATGGCATTATCACTCCCTCATTTCTACTTTTGAAGTTTCTTTTAATTGACCAAAGTAATCTTTTTGCCTTATTTATTTGTGTGTTACAATGTGTGTAATAAGCTAATTTCCCAGTTATTGTTATGCCCAGGTCTTTTTCCTCAGTCGTTTTCCTTAATGGGTGGCCGGTTAGGTAATATATGTTTTCCTTATTGTGATGCACCAAATGTAACACACAACACTTCTCAGCATTAAAACTCATTCCCTGTGTCTCAGCCCATTCTAATATGTTATCTAGTTCTTTTTGTAGTGTGTCTATATCCTCTTGTGTGTCTGTACTCCTCGCTATTTTTGTGTCATCTGCATATTTACTTGGCTAGCTTGTTGAATGTTTGCCCATGTCAGACATAAAAATCTGAAATAGCAATAGAAATGCCAAAATTTGAAAATGGTGAAGAGCCACAAAATTGCGCAGCTATGGCAGACTGGTACCGACTGTTTTGCACTTTTGGAAGGATCATTCCGCAAACCCAAAACAGAAGTCTTCCAGTGGCTCATTTTTCTGAGCTACCACAAAATGGCTGCAGACTCTGTCCACACAGCCATAAAAAATGAAGGCAGTTTCAGACACTACACATGCTAGAAAGGAGAAAATAAGCACCCATGTCTACTTTGTGCCAGTTTCTCAAGATTCTACCATTTCTCATTCTTCAGAGTCAGAGCATGTGGATAGCAGTGGCAACGAGTACATTTCTGAAAGAGAGGTAGTGACTGATGGGGACTCTGATGATGAGGGCTTGGAGCCAGAGGAACCTGTGAGATGCTAGACCAAAAATCCTAGGGAAAGGTCATCAGAGGAAAGGTCACTAGGAGCCAGTGAAAAGGAAGTTATGCCTGGCTTGCCTGTCTCCTCTGCTGAGGGCAGGCCTCACACCCAATCATCCAGTGAGGACATGGAGGAAAATAATCAAAATATAGAAATGAACATAGACATGCCAGATGATGATTAAAAATTTGTAATGCCAGGGACAAAAATGAAAAAGGCATCCTCTTCTTGTCTGGAGTGTTTTTTCACCTTCACCCATAGAAGAGCATGTGTGCAATGTGCTGTTTATGTACAGTAAGACCTCTTTCAACAGAGGAAGACAGCCAAGCAACCTTGGCACATCAACCTTAATAAGACACTTACAGCAAATACATCCACTTCAGTGGACCAGGAATAAGTCACAAGGTGACATGGCAGAGGATGCTGCACAGGCTAACCCAGGTACTCAGACTGGTGGTAAAGCTACATTTTTCCATATACAATGTAAAACCCCTCAGACACTGAGCAGGACTTTGACTACATCACCCCCTTTATCTGCTAGGTCTTTCTCAGAATCAGAAAGCTCCCCAGTTGAAAACAGAATGATTTCTTTAACTTCTTCTCTGTCTCCTCAAGCCTTTTTTAGTGTGCCAGTTGCACCTCAGAAACAGTTAATGATGCAGCAGCTTTTAAATGGAGAACTAAATATGACCAAAGCCATCTAGCTGCTCAGCAGTTAAATAAATCAGTATTTGCAATAATTGTGCTGGGCATGCACCCATTTTCTATTGCTGACTCTGCTGGGTTTTGGGGGGTAAAGAAACTTGCTAATCCTCAATATCAGCTACCATCACGGACATATTTCTCCATAAAGACCATGCCAGCTCTTTATAGGGAACTGCACCAGAAGGTAAACAGTGCCTTGCAGTCATCGGCTATTGAAGAAGTACATATAACAACAGATATATGGATGAGTGATCAATCAATAGACTACATGACTGTCACTGCTCACTGGATATCATTTTCCTCTGCAACATCCTCTGGCAACACCTGCTGGGATCAACAAAATCCACACAAACAGGCTGCCCACTGTATTGCAAGCTTTGACAAAGAAAATCACACTGGTATGAACATCTTGCAGGACCTAAAGAATCAGTTCTCAGAATGGCTTTCCCCTAATGGTCTCTCCCCATGATTTGTGGTTGCAGACAATGGAGCTAACATTGTGAAAGCATTAAAGGATGGTGGGTTTCTGTTTACCATGTTTTGCACATATACTCAGTCTAGTGATGCAGGACTTTCTCAGTGAAGACAGAAGTGTGCAGAATATGCTGGGTGCTGAACGTGAGCTATGTGGTCACTTCAGACACTCTGCAAAAGCCTGTAAAATTTTGTAGGAACTGCAAAAACAGAATAAATTATCAATTCACCAGCTAAAGCAGGAAGTTGCCATTAGGTGTAACTCCACCTTTTACATGTTACTGAGGCTCCAAGAACAATGCAAAGTAGTGTACCAGTACACCTTGGACCATGCAGTAAGGAAGAGGGGATGTTATATGCACCTCTGGGCAGTGGAATCTTATATTTATGTCAGTTGCTACAACCATTTGAGGAAGTCACACATAAAGCAACTGCTGACAGTGCAAACATAAGTCAAGTCATTCCATTGATACGCCTTCTCATGCAGAGACTGGAAAGATTCTGAGAAATATTTGAAGACCGCTATTATTCTCACTATTCATCAATAATTTGCCACACAGTCGTGGTGGTGCCTCAGTTCACCTATATGCAGATGACGCTGTCATCTAATGCTCCTCCTCCTCCTCCTCCGATCTCTGCTGGATTAATCTTAGTCTGATTTCCATGCTCTTGAGGAATGGTTCTTATAAAATCACTCGATCCTTGACACAAAGAAAACCAAGATTATGCTGTTCCATAACCTCTTCTCCATACCCCTGTCTCAATACCCCCTCACATTCCATTCTCAGCATGGCAATGCCCTTAGAACTTGTTCCCTCTTTCAAATACCTGGATGTTACTCTGGATCCATTGCTCACCTTTAAGCACCATGTCAACATATTGTAAAGGGCTATCAACCAGAAGTTGGGTTTGTTGTGCCGTCTCTGTCCCTTCCTGTGTGTAGCATCTTTTCGTAAATTCATCATGTCCACTCTTCTCCCCCCACTCCCACTTATCTAGTGCCCTGCTGCTCCTCCAAGCTCAGGTCACTATCTCTTTCTACCTCAATCAACTGTATCTGTGAGTCAGACATTTTGCTCTAGGAACTGACCTGTGGAGTCACCACTGCAATGTCCTCTCAGACCTGTGATGGGCACCCCAGAGTGCAAATTCCAATACACCACCATGTGCCTCATGTTTAAACTGGTACACCTCTACACCCCCCATGCCTGGCTGACCTCATCACCTGTAAGTGCTCTCTGTGAACTCTACGCTCTGCTGCCTTCTCCCTACTGATCACAACCTATCCCCGGCTGCCTGTCAGTAGATGTTCTTATGCCTTTACGGCCACTTCTGCCTGGAACTCACTCCCGCAAGACATCCTCTCCATCATCTCCCTTTCTCTATTCAAATCCAATTTATCCCACAACCTTCTCAATCCTCCTTCTTGCACCTGTTTTAAATAACAAGCATCTTGCTGCCTGGTGTATACCTCCTTTGTTTGGCAACTCTATCAATGTTTTAAATAACCCAATCACCCTGTGTATAAATATTCTTTTAGAAATAATTGTCTTACACAATATTGTGCATTTAAACCAACCTAATGTTGTTTCTTGTATTGTCATATCACAGTTGCTCTAATGCTACTGTAACACTGATTCAGCACAATTATTGTATTCACCTGTATTAAGCACTTTCACTGAACCGTTGTATATCCATTCCATCGTATTGTAAACTTGTATGTTGCATCTGTTGTCTTGTCCCAGGTCGCCCCTGAAATAGGAACTTTTTTGTCTCAGTGGGCCTACCTGGATACCAAAATTCAATAAATAAATAAGAGCAAGGTGCAAGTACAAGTGTCCCTCTTGCTGGAAAGCTGTCTTTGTGTTTGAAAACGGACCACAGAATTGCCTTGATTTTGGAATATGAACATTATGTTGTAGCAGCAATGTTGGATCCACATTTTAAATCCAGTTTGCCAAGTATTCTCCAATCTGGTAGCGTAGACTTCAACCATTATAAAGAACTGATCATGAGGGCATGGCATAGCTTTCAGCTAGAATGGCAGCTTAGTGAGTGAGCTCCTTAGACCCTGAGACAATCCAGCATCATCCTACAGTCCAAAAGTTTTTTTCTGTTACCAAAGGGATGTTTCTCTACAGTAAGACTCTACCTGTTACAAAATAAGGAGAAATTTGACATCTGTTTGCTTACCTGGAGACTGCATCTCTGCTGTATTTCTGGGAGCCCTGCAGGGCCTGCAGCAATGGCCTCCTTCATCTCGTGACTGCAGAATCTACAAAAATGGAGCAGATGTTTGCTCAATTGCTTCAACAAATGACAATAGCAGTGAATAATAATCAAGGCCCCTACTTTTCTGCGGCACATTGGGACCAAGTTCTGCGGCAAGATTACCATTTGCCGTAGAAGTTCTGTGGTGGTGATTTGTAATTTCTGCAGAAGTTCTGCGGCACTAATGAACTACCACATCACAGTGTCAGCTTGTCATCCTGACTTCATGTCCATGGCAGTGGTTATAGCAATCACGATGGGGGAAAGCACAGTGGCACTATTTCAAAAAAGAACAGACTTATAGAAATTATTTTATGTCTAAAACAGAAAAAAAAAAATCTATCCCTCAAGGTTCTAGCCTATTGCATAAATGAAATATGCAGCAGGGACCCTTATGTGATAAATTAGGTATTTCTATACTCGTGCTTTCTATACCATTTATGAGGTCCCCACTGTTTATCGCTTATATATTTATATGCAATCTGTAACATACATACAAATATGTGTATGTGTGTGTGTGTATGTATATATATATATATATATATATATATATATATATATATTCCATGAAATTGTATCCTCATTCATACAGGTCCCTTTGGAAATGGAATAAACAGAATAGAGAAGATACTGCAAAACTCATTTGTCATGCCAACCCGCTTCCCCTGACACACTACATAACACCATCAGGCCATAACATGCTTGCAAACCCACTGTGAGATAAAGCTCTCCAGTCCATTACAATGTGTCCTCCATGTGACAGAACACTGCGCTATACCTTTCCGGGCTCAGAGCAGTGGTGCGCTCTCCCAATCCTTGCGTTGCCCAGCCAGCTCCCAGAGCTCATTTCTGAACCTGAGTTGCCAGCACAGGAACACAACATGCTACCCTCTGGCCCTACAGCTGGCCCTGCACACAATATTTCTCCATAACTTTTAGGTGATTCTATCAACCAATGACAATAAGTAATAAATAACCCTGGCAAAAAAGTGTACAGCACAATTATTTATTTAACAGGTCTGTTCTTTCAACAGGTCTACACATTATTATATTCCACTTTTCTGGGCATAATTACTTTATTTTTCTTAAAAACGACAGGTTAATTCATTTTACCAGTTGTTCATTTCAGATGGCATCTCTATACCTTAAAGGCACAAATAAGTTTGTACAAAATAAGGTATGGACGTAACAGGTCTATGCTATTGTCAAGGTTTTCTTTAAGTTGGCTCTAGTATAATAATGTAAGACTGAAAATTGTATTAAGCTGTAGTGTAGGTTGAGCAAATATCACCATACCTGATGTGCTGTTCCAGTGGGAACTGTGGTAGATAAGTGACTATTCATTTCTGTGGCAGAATGTAGACATTTCATTAGCTAAAGTATGATGTTATAGCACTGATAACATCACATTCTGAACATCTCTGGGTTTTGGATATAAAAAGAGGGGAAGGGAACCAGGTTCTATGGATAAACAGAAATATTAATAAAGAGTCACCAAGAACAGTGAATTCTGTGGAACTGCAGAAGTTCTGCGGTAGGTTGCAAGTTCTGCGCAAAATTCAGTGGCCGCAGAATTCTAGAGGCCTTGATAATAATAAACAAACACTTCAATCTATTGAGGGCAGACTGTTTCAAACAGAGCACAGGATCGGCTCCCATGAGGTAACTATTCAGCAAATGACCTCCACCATGTGAGAACAGGCCAGAGACATCAATCTATTGCAGAAGAAAGTGGACAATTTAGAAAATCGAAGCTAACAGAACAATCTTCGTTATGTTGGCTTTCCAGAGGGTGCCAGAAAAAAAAACATCCTGTCAAATTCCTGCAAGATATTCTCCTCCAACTTCTGGAACTTCCTGCCGACACCTCTCTCCAAATAGAGAGGGCACACCATTCACTCACTTGCACCCCCTCCCAAATCTGAGGAAAGGCCCCAGCCAATGTTGGCCCACTTCCTTGACTTGTGACAAAAAGAGGACATCATTGCAGCTGCGAGACATAAAGAGCAGCTTGTGTGGATAGATAACAAGATACAAATTTATTAGGATTTATTAAGATTACTCCCAACATCTATCTGAATGCTGCAGTGCATACACTGAGGGCCGCAAGCTGCTACACTGACTGAATATCCCTTTCTCCTTAAGATATCCTGCCATGATGTAGATCATTTTTAATGGCTCCCCCTCTGCTATTTGCTCACCTGGATAATTAGATTTATTTCCTCTGTAAAACATATCCAGCTGAATTCACAGTACCGGGGAGCCCAGGAAGAAGGGAGCGTACTTTGTCACAAGATCCAAATCAGACTGGGAGCTTTGCTTTTGCTCCAAATCAACCAGTGGATACAGAAGTGCAAATCTTTGAGGGGGCCTACCCTCCCAAATTGAAAAAGTGGCACGCCGCCCACAGGCATGAGAAGAGGCATCATCCGGTGGAGAGAACCCATGCATACAGCCAGCAAAATGGATCGCAACTCGCAACAGAGGACACTCCAGCTTTGCAGACCTTTTTCCCTCCCAATAGATTTCCTGTCTTTCAGGGTGATGACGCCATGATAGTGAGCCCATTGACGTGGATGCTGCACCCAAATTACCAGACTCATCCCTGCCAGAAAGAGCAAAATCTTGGGCCGAAATAGCTGCTTGCTCCTCTACAATACCTTCTGGCCCTGCTGAATGCTCTTCCTCTGCGGCGTCTTGCCCTGACCTGGGATGTGGGACTCAGCCTTCAGCAGACCCACGGAAGTCGGAAGTGGCTAGTCCGACTTGATTGCATGTCAGCTAAGTATTATGTACATTTTTGTCAGTGGGGCTCTGAGGTGCGGGCTGTCCTGGGGGGAGAGGGATGGGAGTTGGTTGGGTCACCATTTAGGCCTTTAATCAGCCGGGATGTGTCTCCCCTCAGCACCTCCCCCTTTCTGCTACCAGCAGAGCGACATATGGGTCTAGGCACTCCTTTGTACTGTTGAAGACTCTACCTGCTCCTTGGGATGCAGTTTGCCATTGCTGGCTATCTGACTGTGTTAAAATCTTCATACTATGGTACGTGATATTTGCTCTAGACAAATCTGCTGCTGAACTCTGGGAACTCATGCACGTAAAGTTTCAGTTCTCATTCTGTGCCCATAGAGCGAGGGCCTCACATGACCTATGCCTCATGGTATTCATATATGTACAAACCTGTCAACAAGGACTATTCTGGGGCACATAGAGATGGCCTTCTCTCTCTCCACTTGGATAACATGTGGAGTCCCAGGGCTTGAGGTGCCTTTTGCACTCTGTATGATGATAGGTTCGCAAGAGCACCGTCTCCAATGCCCCCTCCCCAGGGGCGTAGAGCTTTTTGGCATCACAACTGATGGGCTGCATCATTTCCCCAGTTAGTTGTGACCATATAGTTGTTAGTTGTCCTTTTAGCAGGGAGTCTGCTACCTCTGACTGGTGACATTTAGGTTCCCCCTCCTTATGTTGGACGTGTTGGAATCAGGAGTTGGTGGTAGCCCCCCCATCCACACTCCGCATGTCAGTGACCTTGTTTCTCTAACTCACTGTCTGAGGAGTCCTCCTTGAGCTGCATCATGAGTGATTGTATCTCCTCTGACTAGCTGAATGAGGATCTCTCCCCCACCACGAGAGAAAGAGGTGACCCTGGTGGTGTATCCGCCGGTCATCTTTCCTCCAAGCTCATCAGGTTACATAGCTTTAGCCATAATGTTATATAGTTTTTTTGCTATTAGTATGCAGTTATTTAGGGCCAGTTGCCCTGTTTGTTTAAACTCTACTGTACAGAACCAGGCTAGCATATATGTTCTGATTATGTGCGTGCTTAGAATCTGTCTGCGTCTTTTACTGGATTTGTGTGACAGGAACAGTGAGTCAGGGGTGTCAAGGTGGTTCGCAGACTTTGGGGCTTTGATTCATACTCTCCTTCACTTAATAGTATGCCCCCTTTTGGATAATTGGTGACCTTCATGCCCACAGCTAGAATGTATGGGGCCTTAACACCTCTGTAAAACCTAACCAAGTGTTATCACATTTGAAACTACTGCGAACCATGTTAGCATTCCTTCAGGAAACAAAACTCACTAAACAGGACCATGACAAGCTTGCTAGGGACTGGATGGGGCAGATATTCTCCACCTCCACCCCCTCTAAAAAACATGGAGTGGCAATACTTCTCCACAAAAATTCAAAGTGGACCCTGGTTCAAACTAACTATGATGCACAGAGGCGCTGGGTCCTGATTTTACTGGATACTCCAGATGGCCCACTCCTCCTAGCTAATCTATATGGCCTGAATGAAGATGCCCCAGGGATCTTTCATGAAGTGGCCCTGCAATAGGTGCAATGGCCAAACCCTTCACTCCTCTAATTGTTGGCAGGGAACTTAACCTCCCCCTGGTCCCCCTGATAGATCACAGTGCTGCCACTCTGGACCATCATGCCAGAGCACAGCTGGCATTGCAACAAGCTATGTTGGACCTAGGTCTGCAGGACATCTGTAGGGCATTTTACCCTCGAGAAAAAGACTGTACATACTTCTCACCAGTGCATGGCACACACAGCTGACTAGACTACTGGCTAGTATCACCCACAGTAGCACAATCAGTAATTGGCTCTGATATTACACAGATGGCCATATTGGACCATGCTCCAGTTCATTTGCATATCATCTGGGGACCCCAGACCCTCCCCCATGCACCTTTTGGAAGCTTGATCCCATTCTTCTCAGAGACCCTGACTTTAAGCAGTGGCTCACATGGGAAGTCTCTCAATTCCTGGCTGACAACCTGCCTGCAGACACCTCAGCTGGTACCACCTGGGAGGCCCTAAAAGCTATGCTTCACGGTGCTATTATGGCTTATGCGGCTAACTGGTGTAAACTAAGGGAGAAGCTTCTTAGCTCATTAGAAAACCAGCTATGAGCATGAGTGCTGGAAGCAAAACAAACTCCACACTTTAATCAGCACTCTCAGTTAGGCCAAGAAACAGTTCAGCTTAGATTGGAAATAAATGACCTGCTGGCTCGAAAAGCTGAGTCTGCAGTTCTCTGATTAAAACACACATTTTGGGAAGGGGGGTGAAGGAGGTAAGTTGCTCTCATATAGATTGCAGAAACAGCAGGCAGAATGGTACATTCCTGGACTGAGAGACCACTCAGGTACAACGAATACAATAGCTGACCAAATCAATAGTATTAGGCAGGAATACTATGCTGTTTTGTATTCATCCTCCAGAACAATGAATCAGGCTGCAGTGCAGAACTTCCTAGATTCCTTAACATTCCCAAAATTGTCCCCTCACCAAAGTGCTCAATTAGACACCCCTATTACCTCAGCAGAAGTAGAACTGGGCCATAAATCCATGAACTCGGGTAAAGCCCCCAGAGGGGATGGCTATCCTATTGAAGCATGGCAGCTGGTTCACACTCAGATCTCCCCCCTCCTTTGTGAAGTATTTAATGAGGCCCATGATCATGGGTGTTTTCCCCCCATCCTCTGAGAGGCTATAATTACTGTCTTTCCCAAGAAGGGGAAGGATTCTATCCTTCCATCGGGCTATCACCCTATATCCCTTATCAACGCCGACAGCAAAATCTTTGCTAAAATTCTTTTGGTCAGACTAAACCCCTTCCTTTTTTCCCTTGTTCACCCATCACAAGTGGGCTTCGGCAGAAGGGTGGCTGGTGTCTACTGTGGCTAGAAGAGTACAAATGGGCCTACTCTACCACCCAGACACTGAAGTGGTTCACTCCCATAGGGTCAAACTCGCCACAGTTGTTAAATATGGAGAAAACAGCCACTCAGGTTCCTAGTTTACCCTTCCTGATCTGTAACCCCCTTCCTAAGAAGCTGCTGGATCACCTTACAATAGCCCTGTCTGTTAAGACATGGAGAAAGGTGCATGGGAAACTTAGGGTGGACCCACTCCCTCTTGCCTGGACCCTCCTTTGGGGTAATGAACAACTACAGATTGAGCACAAATCTGTTCACTGGACTTGCTGGGAAGAGAAAGGTATTGTCACCTTGGGAGATATCATAGTAGGAGACAGACCTGGCCTTAAATCCTTCCAGGAGCTGACCCAGGAAGCTGGACTGAGCAGAGCTGATTTCTGGAGGTATCTGCAACTCCACAGCTCTATTATGGCCTATCTGAAAGCATCACCTTGGGCACATCCTTCATTAGCTAAGATAACACAGTGGCTTTCCCTTTCCAAGGGGCAAGCTAGTCAAATTTATGCAGAGCTTTGGGACTCTCTCCCGTCCCAGTCTCAGAGTGCTAAATGTAAATGGGAAGTTGCACTGAATACCCATATAGCAGACACTCAATGGAACTCCTTGTGGCAGCAAGCCCATTTCGCCTACCCAGATATGAGGAGTAAATTAATACAAAATAAAATTCTTCGTCATTGGTACAAAACCCCTATGGTACTCCTTAAATCCAAACTTCTAGAGAACGACCTCTGTTGGAAGTGTCAGACCCAAGCTGTGGATTTGTATCATATCCTTTGGGCATACCGCATGATTCTCCCCTTCTGGACCTCAGTGAACAAGTTAGCCTCCCAAACTGTCGGCTCCAAATTGGAGTTAGACCCCCGCTTCTGGATTCTAGGCATCCCTACACAGAAGGTGAAGCTCTCTTGCTCACAGAGGCATTGGCTTGCCCTCCTCAGTATTCAAGCTAAGTGGCTGATTTTAAGCCGGTGGAGAACTGATGAAATTCCATGCATGTTGGAACTCCTTAACTCCTTTACTAGGATGGCATCCTTAGAACAATTGAAGCATGGGCATCATTCCAACTCACTCCTTAAATATCACTCCTGCTGGGCCCCCTTCTTAACATTTCTGAAACCAAAAACTGGCATAGGCTGAATGCCCCTACCATTCGCACTGGTTAATATCGCTTATATCTCTAACGCTAGCTTGAAGGATTGCTTTGTTTGGAAGCTGCTCCTCCTTGTCATGCATGATGACTTGAATAATAACTGTAGTAGTGGATCGCTGCTTGTATTTTGTGTTCTTGTGTTAGACTATATTTGTTACAGGTGAAGAGAATGTGCCACAGGAAATGATGTCTGCCATATTAAAGATCCTACTGCCTGCAGATCTTCACCCCATTAGGTACCACTCCTTCACTCTCTCATTTATCATCATAGTAAAGGTATGTATGACTGCATAACTTTGCTTTTCTCTCCTCCTGTTAATGTGATGCTTCATGAATGACTTATGCTATACCTTGACATTGGTGTGCATATGAGAAAAACGAATAAAAATGTACTAATCAAAAATAAAGAACTGATCGTTAATAAAATTGCTCTAAAAATGACAACAGAAACTCCAGTTAGAAGTGCTGCAGCTGTGGATCATGAAAATAGCTGTGTTCCTTTCCAAGAAACAGATCACAGTGAAGGCAGAAGACTAAGAAAAGCCTTGCATTATGAGTCAAAACCCATGGGCAATTTGTATGGTGCCTCCACTGACAACATTTGGGCAGGACTGGATGACACAGAGAAAGGCAGTGTTGTTACTTCTCCCATCACAAGCTACTCAGCAAGCAGTATGGTGGATGACTTCTTAAAGGATCCCAGAAAGATAAATGTTCGAGATGACCTACTCCAGTATTGGTATGAAAAGGGTACAGTCTGGCCAGCATTACAAAAAGTTGCCCATTACTGTTTAAGTTGTCCAGCAACCAGTGTCTAATCAGAAATAATATTTAACACTGCTGGCTATGTTGCTAGTAATAGGAGAAAACTCCTTCCAGAAAACTTTTATTAAACTAAATGGTGGTGTATTTGCAGGATATTCTTTGGCAATTCCAAAACACTGCTCAGACAGTAATGATGATGAGCCTATTGGCAGTGATGTTATAAAAGAATAATTCTGGCCCAGTACTGGAGGAAATGGAATGTCACTTTAGCCTGTCTCCCATGTCACTCTTGTCCTGCCTCGTGCCAGTCATCATTTTGTTTATTCCACTGAAGTGTTGTATAACAAGGTTACAAAAGCTAGGGGCTACTCTCTGACTATGGAAAATATGAAAGAAGGCCTGAAACCCAAAAATTGTAATCCGAAGATGAAAAAGTACAAAGATCCAGTCAGTAATGCCAGCACTCATGTGACCCATGGATGAAACAGTTCAGATGAGGCAGGGAACAGCACACAGCAACAGGATGAACCACAATCAAGAGTTTCAGACTTTTGTATGTTTGGCAGCAGCACAGCCCTTCTAGCTCACACTTTACCTGCTACAGCCCTTCTGGCTCAACTCTCAGAATGCAAGAGCATTACATACCAGCTTCCTGGTTGCCAAAGAATGCAGACCCCAAGGGTGACTCCATGGTCCGACTCCCAGTGGAGCGAGAGTACACCCATACTAGGGCACTCACACATAGCTCCCTGTTCCCTGATCCACCCCATTGGGTAAGGGCTAGCATGTCTTATACTTGGCTCCAAAGCAGTCTGGGCAGGATGCAGGCCTTTGTCTCCACTCAGTGTAGCTCACTAGCTTTGATATGCAGCAGTAGCCCACCAGCTCCCACTCTCCCAGACATTTCTTCCACACAAAGGCACATCTGGAACTGTCCCTAAATAGTGTAGTCCCAGGGAAAATTTTACAAAGGATTTAAAAAATGAGCACTGTGGAGGGCTTGCAGTAATTTTGGCATGGCTAGGCCTCTCACTTTCTTTCACCAGAAGCAGGTCTAAACACCTCTCAATCCCTCTTGGACTGCTCCCAGCTCCTCAATAGCCCAGCAGCCCACTTTTCCTCCATTTAGTGTCTCACTGCTTGGGCAGGGCTGTCCATCAGTCCTTCTGCCTTGTTCTGCCCTCTGATCGGCTTCTAAAGCTCCTAAAGCCTGCAAGTTTATTGGGGAAGGTCCATACTACATCATCTCCCCCATAATCCCTAGCTGTGGTACAAGGGTTTTCTAGTCCCTTAATTTGATGGCTGTCAGGGTCTGTGGTTATCAAGATGGCCATGGCCAAGTTCTTTTGGAGCCTTTGCTATAAAATGTTTCATTTGTTTCTGCTGCACTTAAATGTGTACTGACCACTAGGTGTAAGAGCTGCCCTCCTGGGCTGTCATCCCGTCTTTACAGTGCAACTGGATGAATATTGCGTCCATGGTTGTGCATGCTGGCAGGGTCCATGGGATGGGGAGTGCTGGGGAGGAGCCCCTGCAGCACATGCTCCCATGCTTGTGGCAGCCTTTTTGGTGGCAGCATAGCAGGTTTCCAAGAGCCAGCTTTCTCTCTCTATCAGTGATCCCCACTGCCGGACTCGGGTGATCATGACAAACAATGTGGTTGCAGCCACAAAAAGTAGGACAAAAGAGATGCTAAAGACTCATGCTGCCACCTGGTTCTCTCCGCGCCACACATGCAGTCAACAAAGAGAGCACTGGTAGCAGTTCAGGACCTTGGGAGGGCAGCAACGGCAGGCCAGGTAAGACCCCCTCCTGAGAAAGGGGTCACAAATGTATGCTTTATATTTCATCTCACTCTTAAAATTAAGAGAGCTTCAATGTGTTTCCATGATACAATTAAAAATCTTACTCTTTCTTATTCCCCAACATTTAATCTGATATAATTCTTACAGTAAGGCACTGCATTACAATATAATACTGAGGTATAATTCTCCACCCATTAGAGCAGTAATACAGTACATCTTAACTAGGGCCAGCAAATTTGATTCTCAGATTTTCTTGTTAGATGAGTAATCAAAATGATGGTGCTGTGATATTGTTTTCACATTTTAGACAATGAAATGGCTGGGGAAGAGGATGAAATAAATTCTGCAATTAGCAGTCACTAATTGGTGGAATAAAACCCCTGCCCACTACCTCTGGATGCTAACTACAGACTGCCTGGGGAGGGGGATTGTAAGGAAACTGAGGATAATAGCACAGAAAGGAAACATTGATGGTTAATGAGTTATAATGTATGAAACAATTGCCTGCAAATTTACATATGTCAGCACTCCTATCCACAATGTTATTCAGTAACAGTGGAAACTCACAGACCCCATTACACTTAACTGAGACACATTTAGAACAGCACCTGCTATGATGAGAGCAATATCACAGGAACTGAATGTAATCCAACAGCTAGTAATGGGATTTATTCCATGAATCAGTGAGAAATAGCAACATTGAGGCTGGTCCAGGTGGGAAGCACTTTGCTCATACACAGTATTAGAGGTTAGGTTCAACAAAATCTATATTAGGTTATATTATATTACTATATTAGTGCTGGCAGTATAGCCTAGAGGTTAGAGAAATGAGGTATGAATGAGCTTGGTATATCCAGTAGACCAGACCTGAGTTTGATTCTCGCAACCCCACTTGCACACTGTGTGACTCTCAGCAAGTCACTTAACTACCCAGTGCTCCTAGGTCGCCCTGAAAACAGGCACTTGGGCCTTACCCGGTTACCAAAGACTAAAATAAAATAAAAAATAAAAAGTATTTTAGGCATGATTAGCTAGAATACTATTATTTTACATGGTCAAACTTAAAACGGGAAAGGAAACTGAGCAAATTGTCTGTTTGCAATGTTCATATTTGCAGAAATGAGATTCATATGAACCATATTAAATTGTACCCAATAACACATTGATACAAAAAATGTGTTTCATATTGTTCTTTTTTTTATGGACAACATGCTATACATTTCAACTCAACTTTAGTTTATACCATGACTTGTGTACAGAACGCTGAGCGTGAGCTGATTATTACCTGTCACAGTGGTGCTCATAATGTAGTACTGTACACAAACTGGGATATCATGAAAACTCCAAGTTACTGCATCCATGAAGAGAACAGTACAGAATACCCCCCAAAAAAAAAAAATATCTAACACAGTTTCCTCAGTAATATTTATTCAGGTATAGTTAAATACTGAGGTTATGAGTATCAGTTCCAAAACTTCGAACTTGACAAATAGCTACCAGTTACAATTAATTTCCTGGGTCAGATTTTCAGAGGGAAATGCAAGGTTGCATCAGGCCCTGCATCAAACCGATTTTTTGGAGGAGCCACACCAAACACCTTTGGTGCAACTTCGCCCAATTTTAGTAGGTCAGGTGCAGTTATGACACTTTACCAGATTTATGGCAGCTTGCACCAAATATCTGGCAGAACCCCCATAAAAAAGGTACCCAGGACTACCACAAGCTAGACCAGAAAAAGTTGGTCTAACTTGCAGCACTTGGTGCACAGGATGGAAAGTCCCAGTCACTAGCCAGGAGAATGCTGCAAGCCCTGTGCACCATTTGTTCAGCCCCCTATCTTTAACATTTTCACAATATGCTTAATGGTGAAATTTGTAAATTAAAATAGCCCTTCCCTCCCTATGGCAGCTACCCTGCCAAATAGCTGGTTTACAGTATGTTAGAAAAAATGTGAGCCATCTAATTACTAAAACTGAGATTGGCCCTTATTTGCAACTTAAATAAAGGAGTGCTCTATAAATCATAAAGCTGGCGCTACATTCTTCCATCTCCTGTATACACTACAGTATGCTCTCACTACTCACTGCATGCTAATATGCACTGCCAGGTCTACCATTGGTCAGCAGCACAATGGTACAGAGAGCAGCGGAAGTGCACTATATACCAGGGAGGGTGTTGGACAGCGCTGTATCTATGAGATTCAACTTCAGTTCAGTTGCAAGGAGTAATTAGTTGACTTTTTTCAGTTGTATTCATCATTTACTCTTCTAAGGACTGCAACTAAATCTTACTAAATCACATATTAAGGAAGAGCTTGCCAGGCTAGAATGGTGGTTGGATATATGATATCTTGGGGTCAATGTAAAGACATGTAAATTCATGCATATGGGAAGTAGGAACCCCGAGGACCAACTACAGCCTGTGGGGAACCCGGTCACCAAAACAGAAGAGAAAAAAGACGTTGGGGTAGCCATCACCAAAGACCTAAAACAATTGATGCAGCATAGGAAGCCAGCAGCCAAAGGAAATCAAATGCTTGGCTGTATTGTAAGGGGGGCTCACAAGTAGGCAGGGGATGTTGTATTGCTGCTGTACAAATGCTTGGTGTGGCCGCATCTAGAGTATGGTGTACAATACTGGAGGCTCTACCTGAGAAAGGATATAAACCTTCTCAAGGCATTCCAGAGGAGGGCAACAAAAATGAACCAAAGACAGCAGAATGATCTCAACATTTACTCACTAGATGGGGAAGGGGCCATTACTGAAACTTTCAAATACCTAAAAGGTATTAACAAGGTAGATCCAGGGGAGCTCTTTAGACTTACTGGGAACAGGATCACAAGGGGCCACTGCTATAAGCTAGCAAGAGGAAGGTTCAAGAAGATGGTCAGGAGAAGCTTCTTCATGGAACAAGTGGAGACAGGTTGGAATGAAATTCAGGAGGAGCGTGTCTCATTGGAGATGGTGGATGGATTCAAGAGAGGATGGGACAGGGTGAAAGGGAGGGTCAGGGTCACTGAGCAGGGGGCAAGAAAGGTGCAAAAGGGGTAACACAGTTCAAGGGAAGGGACAGAGCCCACAGTAGTTGATGAGTAAAAGCCCTGCAGTTTGAGCAGACTAGGTAGATCAACATGTCTTCTTTTGCTGGCTATATTCTTATGTTCTTATATGAAAGGTCTCTGGAAAATCTGTAAAAAAAATAAGAAAAGAAATTGGATTAGAAAAGAAAGGAGCCTACTTCATCAACAGATGTGCAACACGTGGCCACTGGTTCAATAGACTGATTCCTACTTCAAGTGAGCTCTGGTGTGGGAGAGTGGGCACTAACTGCAGCAGATGAACTCCCTGCACCCAGCAGGATTGCCTCCTCATACATATTAAACTTATAATAACTGGTCAACAACTTGTTTCATAAGCTGACCCAGTTATGGGTTATAATGGCAAGCATGCACTGAGCCACTCAAAAAACAGTCACTCCCTGATTGGCTGTTCATCTCCTATTGGGAGGGATGAACACTTTTAGAAACATGGTGGCTCCTTATCCGCGTAGCAAAGAGCCGCCAGACCGAGAGTCCTCGTTGCTTTTTCTTGCTCAAAATACTACTTGCATCTTCAAAATATATATAAAAAAATCTATCTGGTTGATCCTGCCTTTCGCAAGTCACACTGGACTACTGCCAGCAGGAATGGTTCCAACGAGACAAATTGAGGTAAGCGAATCGCGATCACAGTCTAAATGTAGAACTCTGTAAAAAGCTAAAAGGCAAATTATATAAAAACACACACAAAAACTAAATGAAAAGAGACAAAGAAAAACTGTGAAAAAGATACACTGTGTGTGTGTGTGTGTGTGTGTGTGTGTGTGTGTGTGTGTGTGTGTGTGAATCTGTGCCAGTGAGACAGAGCAACACTAAAATCAGTTTTGGCAAAAAATTGCTGAACAGCAATTATAAAAAATAACAGATGGGGAAATGTATCCTACTCAAATTTAATGGTCACCCTCAGTATGGGATGCTTTAATAAACCCCTTGGGCTTCGCTCTTAGGGTTTATGTAACATTCCACACCTCGGGCCACCATTACATTCTTGTAACACACACTTCCCCATGAATTATTGTATATGTTATAGGTGGTCGACTCCAATCCCTAAAGTGACCACCAATGAATTCAGAGAGACACTAAGGAACTTCATCAGCTTTGTATTATGTCCAGCAAGAAACTGGATTTGTTCATGCAACATACAGGAACATTTGGAGACAGAGCAGAAGGAAATTAAAGTGCATGTGCCTAGCAAGGAAATATATTATATGGAATGAGCTTTTTGCGCCACTAAATGTATTAAATAAGTATCTACTTTGCATGCATGTCTGTCTATGGTGCCTGCACTGTTCAAGCACCAGTGTAAGCCACCTAAGTAACCCTTGGCTGTAATTATATAGATCCCCCTTCCTATCCTGACCCACAAGTCCCCAAATACAAATACACTTTTAGTAGAGACTCACCTCCCCTCCTAAACCTTGATATAGGATTGGGGGGTTGGGTAATGGAAGGCAAACACCAAGTTATTTCAGTCACCTTCCCTTCCAAACCTACAGCATGTGTACCACTCCCACTGATAAACTTGAGTAAGTGCACTCCAAGGGAAGGAAGGAAGAAAAGAGCAGAGCTGTTCTTTTCATTGATGGTGCTAGGCAAACTGCCCAATCTGTCTTCCAAGGATTGGCAATGATGCTGGCAGCATCATCCATCTCTCCCTTCCAGACTCAGTTTTTCAGTGGAACTGACATGTGCATCACAGGCAGGAGTGAGGCAGATAAACAAGCCTGGCATGTAACTTTCAGTGCCCTTCCATAATCTTTGATCAGGAATCAGGGGGCTTCTTCTAAACAAAAAGTATTTGGGGGGACTGGAAGGGCAGGATAGGGAGGATTTTACATGAAAATGGTTGCAGCTTCTTGCATTGTACTAAAAGCCAGCATTTCTCCAGCAAGTGTGCCACAATTTTTTTTAAAGTATTGCTCTCCCCAAACCATGGATCATTGATCAGAGGGGGTGGCTATTATTCTTAAAATGATATTTAAAGATCTTGGGGGTGTTTGGCTAGAGAAGAGGATTCAGTATGCAGGCAATGATGGTCCTGACTGAGATAGCCTTTGGATGATTGTCGCCATATCATGGATCAGTGGTTGCAATGAGGGGGGCAAAACTTTGAAATATAGGAATGTGAGGACCTTGTAGGGCATCTAGAATGGAGGACTGAGTTTAAACACAGTGTGTACCAGGAGATGGAATTTGTGGGTACTTTGTGAAAACCTGACACCTGGGACTGGCGTTCTCCCTAATTCCATGCCAGAATGCCTTTTGGGAATTCACTACAGTGGTCATTCTGGCAGAGGCACTTTTTATGGGGGCATTCCAGCAGGGGCAGTAACTACACAGGGTTTGCTGGCAGATGCATTAGGAAGGGGCATTCAGTTTAGAGGCACTATTCCATGTCTGTGGTGCAGTACAGCTCTGGGTGCATTCGGATGTTGAACCAGAAGCACCCTATAATCTTAGCAGTACTGTCAAACTAAATTCCCCTCCACTTAATGCCCCTGCCAGAGTACTTCCATACTTACTGGCCCTTCCGGTGTGCACCATTAGTGATTGCATCAGGGGCATTCTGGCTGGTGATTTGGGGGCATTCTGGTTGCAGGTGTATTCTGATTGCCCACTCCCCTCACTTTAATTGTGGAGCATGGGTCAGTGTGGATGGGGTGAACTATTAATGGCTGGTGTGTTGGGGCTGGTAGGTGTTAGTGCTGGAGAGAGGGGTGGGTTGGGGCAAGTTTTTTTTTTGTTCATCTGTGTACATGGGGTAGAGTGGAAGCTTTTAGGTCTGTGTACATGGGGGTGAGTGGAGTGCAGGACTTTAGGTCTGTGTACATGGGGGTGGAGTGGAGGCATTTTATGTCCCTTTACTTCTCTAGAAAGATATGTAAACTGTGAATGTTTCACAGACACCAGCTAGTACTTTCATAATACACTTGTATGCTTTTGTTTGTTTCTTTTGTCCCTTTTTGCATCCCGTTCTTTTCATTTTAGGAACTACTAAAAAGATTCCACATGAATTTTGTATTGTGAAATCAGAAAATCCTTACTGGCAACTCAGGCAATAAATCTTTTTGGTAGTTTTTAGAGAGAAATAAAACTTTCCCCAACTAAAATGTTATGTATGTTTAAGAACAGTGTGATGTGTGATCTTCTTTAAGCATTGTTTTATATAGCAGGCTTCTTTCCTAAGCAGATTTTATTTGGGAAGAAGACAATGGAAGAAAATTAATTTTGTATTAACTGTAACATTACACAGATGGATAACAATATCACAAACATCTCAAAGGTGCAATTTATTGACAGAAATATCCATTTCTTTTTTTAAATGTGCAACTAAATCTATAATTTCAATTGAGATGCTTTGGGCTCTTTAATAAATGGGATTTTCTGACATCACAGTACCAGAGTTCTAGTGAATTCTTTTTTCCACCAATTTGAAAAGTAAAAGTAAAAAAAATGTATTTTCATTACACAAACAAAACAATTGTTATAAAATGTGCTCCCAGGTCGCTCCTGTAAAAAAGCTTTCAGCTTAGTGTGCTATACCTGGTTAAATAACTAACTAAAAAAAAAAAACTAACTAATAGTAGAAAATATATACTTAGCACATTAAAACACATTGAAATAGCTGACTCTCCACTTAACAGAACTACAAAATGGGCCATGAAAATCCTGTAACCTCACTGGTCAAAATGCATCATATGTTTATTTTTTGACACTCGCACACAATGCTAGAATGACATACGTTTTTAACAAATAAAAACCCATTTTATAAGTGGAGAACACACTCCATGGTGAGTGGTCACATGGGAATAATGAACGTCTTGAGTGGTTGTGGCACTCCGGCACATCTAGTGACTAAACAACCACCAGAGGTGTGTATTATTTCCTTATAACCATGCACCTCTCACATGTCATTCCTTACATGAACATCCGGTCCCTATACAGTTGCAAAATGTAACACTGCCCCTCTTTGTGCCATTCCCAAAGCAGGTGCACCATTACTGACTGGTGGTTTGCTGTGTGCCCTCTGTGACAGTGTTACACAGTACTTAATGCAGATGTGGAGATTCAGATGTTGGTGAGCACAAACTGGGTTTGTGCACACTAACAAGCTGGATTCCAATAGTCCAGGGGCCTGGACATGACATAATGTCAGTTGCCTGGTTAATGATGTTGTTGCCATAGTTGTCCCCCATGCCCCCACACCCCTTGCCTTGATGCCTGCTTCCAAGCTGACTTCACAATTATTTCCATCCATCCTGTATTTTTAACCCTGGTAATCCTGTGCATTTGTCCCCTGTCTAACCCTTCCCATAACCTAAGTGAAACAGTGGCACTGTACATCACCAAACCCCTCCTCTGATAACATTTGTGTTCTACTACTCAAGCTTGTAAGCTCCTGGAGAACTACATTTCATAGTTCTGCAGCGCAACAAGGTACCCTGGCTTACAGCAAGGGGTGCAGTGGTTTGGAAATGGCTGATCATGGCTCAGCTGTTCATTTGCATGCTCATCTCTGCAATATCATCCCAGGACACAGTTCTCCACATTGTCACAATGCACTTAGTGACCACTAAGGGGCAAACTTGTGACATAGAAACATAGAAACATAGACTTGGACGGCAGATAAGGACCGCTAGGCCCATCTAGTCTGCCCATTTCCCTACCTACAGGATAGGCCACAGATCCTAGTTAACCAACAGCCTATTTCTTCCTACCCCCCACAAGAATTGCCTTATGTCTGTCCCATGCATTCTTGAATTCTCCCACAGTTTTAGACCCCACAACCTCCTCAGGAAGGCTGTTCCATGCATCCACTACCCTCTCTGTGAAATAATACTTCCTCACATTGCCCCCTGAACCACCCTCCTTCTATCTTTAAATTGTGTCCCCTTGTTCTTGCAAGTCTCTTTTTCTGAAAAATGCTACCCTCTTGGACTTTGTTGATTCCACTGAGGTACTTAAAAGTTTCTATCATGTCCCCCCTCTCCCTTCTTTCCTCAAGGGTATACATATTAAGCTCCTTTAGTCTCTCCTCATACGGCTTCTCTTGCAGACCCTGCACCATTTTAGTTGCCCTCCTCTGGACTGCCTCTATCCTGTCTATGTCCTTATGGAGATGGGGTCTCAGAACTGGACACAGTACTCCAGATGGGGTCTCACCAACTGTCTATACAGGAGGATAACAACTTCCTGTTTTCTGCTGGTGATGCCTCTCCCTATACATCCCAGTATACCCCCAGCCCTCCCTACTGCCTTCTCACATTGCTTGCTAACCTTAAGGTCATCTGATATGATTACCCCCAGGTCCCTTTCCTTTTTGTTGTTGTACCTCCCCACCCATTGTGTATTCTTCCCCTGGGTTCTTGTTTCCCAGGTGCTTATTTTGCACTTCTTTGCATTGAATCCTAGCTGCCATACTTCTGACCATTCCTCCAACCTTGCCAAGTCCCTTCTCATCCTTTCCACGCCTCCTTGTGTATCAACCCTGTTGCAGATTTTTGTGTCATCTGCAAAAGGCATACTTTTCCTTCCAGTCCCTCTGCAATGTCACTGATGAAGACAAAAAGGACTGGACCCAATACTGAACCTCCTGCGTACCCCACTAGTAACCCCCTTCTTTAGAATGGACTCCATTTACAATTACCTTCTGTGTCCTGTTGTCCAGCCACTGTTTTACCCAGGCTACCACCCTGGTCCCACTCCCAGGCTGGTTAATTTGACTATTAATCTTTTGTGTGGGACTGTGTCAAATGCCTTGCTAAAGTCTAGGTAGGCCATGTCCACAGCCCTCCCTGGTCTACTACTTTGGTCACCCAGTCAAAGAAATCTATTAGATCTGCCTGACATGACCTTCCGCTGTGAACCCATGCTGCCTTGGGTCCTGTGCTCCACTGGCCTCTAGGTACTCGACTATTCTTTCCTTCAGAAGTGACTCCATCACTTTCCCTACCACAGAGGTCAGACTGACAGGTCTGTAGTTTCCTGCCTCTGTCTTGGACTCACTTTTGTGAAGGGGAATCACATCCTCCTTCCTCCAGTCCTCGGCTACCACACCATCCTCCCATGATTTATTAAAAAGAGTAGCCAGTGGTTTCACTAGTTCCTCCCTTAATTCTTTTAGAATTCTGGGTTGAATTCCATCAGGACCCATTGCTTTGTCCACCTTCAGTTTTAGGAGTTCTTGCAGAACCCTTTCTTCTGTGTAAGGACTGGGATCGACCTATCAAGAGTGCTTCTGTTAATTGGATTAGGCACTTCCCTCCTTTAGGAATACTGAGCAGAAATATTCATTCAGTATTCCTGCTTTTTCACTGTCCCCTCTGCCCACCCAATTGTTCATTCTATTCAGCCTCACTATCCTCCCTTGTCTTTCTTCATGCTGATGTACCTATAAAAGGTTTTATCCTTCTTAACTGAGTTGGCTAGCTTTTCCTCAGTTTGGGCCTTTGCTATTCTGACTTCCTCCCTGCTTCCTTCTGCCTTAACTGGTACAGCTTCTGTCCTGCTCCTTCTGTGTTTCCTTATACTTCCGGAATGCTATCTTTTCTTCCTGACTTTCACAGCCACCTCTTTGAGAACCATAGTGGCTTTTTCTTTCATTTTGATTTGTTCATTTGCTTCACACAAAGGCTTGTTGCCTCTGTGATGGCAGTTTTGATAATTCCCCATTGTTGCTCCACACCTCCTTCTAGCCTGTTTGCTAGTGCTTTTCTGAGGCACTCTCCCATCTTGCAAAGTCAGCCTCCTAAAGTCCAGTACCCTCACTTTTGTATGGCTTGACTCTGTAGCTGAGTTTAACGTGAACCACACTGTTTGATGGTCACTTGTCCCCAGATGGCAACCCACTTCTAGATCTGAGATCCTCTCACTGCCCCCGTTTGAGAGTACGAGGTCTAAGATTGCTCCTCACGAGTGGGTTCTGAAACTAGCTGTCTCATGCCTGCCACCTGTAGGGCATCAAGAATGGCCCTGCTCTTGGATGTGGCTGCAGCAAATGTGCTCCAGTTAACATCTGGCATATTCAGGTCTCCCATCAACAGTATCTCCCTTTCTGCCATTCTAAGAATGCCTTCTATCATATCATTGTCCATTCCTTCCCCTGACATGGGGGTCTATACACGTCTCTGTGCGGATTGTGGTGCCTCTTCCAGTCCCAAGGTGACCCACAGTGCCTCCTCTCCTCCCTGTTTACTCTTTTGTTCAGTTGCTTTTATCCCTTCCTCTACATAGATAGCTACTCCTCCCCTCTTCTCCCCTGCCTGTCTCTCTCCTGTAGGTTATGTACCCTGGTATGTTAACATCCCAGTCATGGTTCTCTGTGTACCATGTTTCTGTGACTGCTCACGATATCCAGGCATCCTCTTCCATTAAGGCCATCAGCTCAGGGAGCTTGTTGCCCAGACTCACGGGCATTGGTACTCATTACCTCCATTTCCTGATGGCCTTACCTTTGCCCCATCCCTGTCCTTCTTGATTTTGTCACTTTTCATTTACCCCTGCCCTTCTCCCTATCGACACCTCTATGTTGGTGTTTTGTCACGACTTACTACCGTGATTATTTGGGGGCTAGGATTTTCCTGCTCTTTCAGTGCCTCCCTTGGCTAGTTTAAAATGCCACAATGAAGCATTTAAACTTATCACCTAGGATCCTGGTTCCCTCCCGGACTGATGCAGCCCATCATGCCAGTATAGGCTTGCATCACCCAGGTGGACCCCAGTCTCCAATGAAGTCAACCCCTGAGCTCCACACCAGTTTTCAACCACTGATTGAATTCCATGGTGCGGAACACCCTAGCCTCTCCATGCCATAGATAGGTAGCACCTCCAGAAGGTTACTGTATGCTACTTGACTAAGTCCCTCCAATACCACAAACTCTTCCTGCATTTCTAATCCCTTTCTTAGCTAGGTCATTTGTCCCTAGGTGGACAATGACATCCAGCTCCCTCCCCTGTGCAGCTGCTCCAGCAATCCTGAGGATTCGCTTCCTGTCCCTGCAAGCCATGGTGCCAGGCAGGCACCTTACCTCCCTCTCCCCTTCCTACCCCAGTTCTACCTTCCTAACAATGGAGTCCCCCACCAGGAGTTGTTTCCTTCTCCTGCAGGGTCCCCTGCCACCCTCCTGTGGGTCTCCTTTGTGGAGGTTCCCAGCATCCTCCTTGGTCTCCACTGTGGGTGCCTCCATAGAGGAACCACACTTTGCCAGAATGGCATAGGAATTGTGGAGCGGTACAATGGGAGGGATGTGCCTCTGTTCCACCATACTCACCCTCCCAGAGCCCACTGTGGTCCAACCGCTCCTCTTTCTTGGCAACCTCTGAGGCAACGGCAGTGGCACTGGTGGTCCCTGGATGGAAGAGGAGGTCCCACAAATCCTGACCAACTCAGCCTAGAGATGAGCAACCTCCTCCCTCAGCCCAGAGAGGTGCCTGCAGATGGGACAACACCGCATCCTCCAGAACGTCTCCCGGAAGACTGCTGCTCCACAGCCACTGTACTGCACCACTCCAATCATGTCTTATTTCTGGCCCCTTAACTGTTTGCAATCCTTACTCTTTCCTCTTTTTTTTTCTCTCTCTCCTTACTTTCTGCCTGTGTGCCCTTTAAGCTCCTGATTGTCCTGTTCTGAGACAAGAATATCCTATATTTCGCAGTAGACCACTTACTTGGTCTAAGGCAGACCTCCAGCAGCTAGAGGGGGCCAGAGAGCTACTCTTGCTCTTCTAGGATGGTGGGTCCTTGGTGGTTCTGTGATCACTCACTTCCTGCCCCTAAGCAGGAAGTTCCTGTTGTCAGTCAAACCCTGTGCCTATAAAATAGAACTAGCTTTAGTGCGGGGTGAGGGAGGGAAGGAGGGCAATATAGTCCCAGCAGAGAAGTTCAGTCACACAGCAGTCCTTTCTCCTGGTGTCTTCTGCCAAGCTATTAGCAGAAACTTTCTAAGGCAGTCTTTAAATGCAGCTTCCTTCTAGCTAAGCCACTCCACCTACTTACCAGATCTTTCTACAAGTAATTTAAACCTCACAGCAGTTAAGTCCTTTCAGTCATCTGAGATTTACACCTAGATAACTCTTCAGATACCCGCTCAGTTCAGTTAACCCAAACACACACTTTTTTTTTTGCATGTTAGTTTTTTTACCCTAAATTAAAAGTCAGATACAAAAGTTCTTCTACTTTAGTCCCAGCAGAAAAGTTCAGTCACACAGCAGTCCTTTCTCCTGGTGTCTTCTGCCATGCTATTGCTGGAAGTGACTTCATTCTAAATAGCAGAACAGTGCACAAATTGGGAGACTGGTGCTCAGTGGTCATTGTGAGCACTTAGCACAATAATTAGTGATAGTGTATGGGTTCCTAACTCTTTAAAAACATAATTTAAACTAATAAAACCCAAGGTACTACATAAGCTTGATGCTGTTGTTGGTCAATCTCTAACTTTAGCTTTATAAACAAATGGGAGATGATAAAAGACATTTTTGTCAAGACTTAAACTTACTGCCCAGCACTAAAGCAGCAGTATTTGTTAGTCTGCAAAAAATGTTATCATAAAGCTTTTATCAACAATTTGTTTCATATATCCATATATTTAGTATCACTGTTTTTAACTTTCTCAGGTATGTTTAAAACAACTTTTATAGCTAATTTTGTAGTTAACAACTCAAGCAATGAAAGATGGGTGCCATTCAATTTTAATAAATCTCTACACTGAGGTTTCCTGTTGTAGACACATACTGCATACGTACTGTGGATGTACAGTATTTGGATGTGCTATCACATGTTTCTGATGGTAAACAGCACAGCACTGTGCCAAGATATTTAATTTTTTCATGGCAGGCATGACACAGAAGTGGGGACTTTTAAAAACTAAAAAATTCTGTATCTTCATTCAGGAAGGAAAGAAAACAGAAAGAACAAGCATTCATCAATGCTGAATGTTGATTTCTTATATGTGCTGTTTAGGTATTTGGAAGTGAAAGTACTATGCCTAAGAACTGTCTTGTTCCCCCCCCCCAAGACATCCACTGTGTCTTTCTGTTCAGTATTTACAGAAGAGGGGGAGGGGCAAGGGGCACAGCAATACAGCAGTTGCGAAGGCGTGAAGAGGTGGACAATAGTCCATTCACAGGCAGAAGAATCCTGCAGAAAGTGAGTAAATTGAAGGTGGACAAAGTGATGGGACCAGTTGGCATACAGCCAAGGATATTAAAAGAACTGTGAAGGGAAATAGCAGTATCTCTGACAGCCATGTTCACTGAGTCTTTCAACACAGGGGTGGCACTAGAAAATTGGAGGAGGGCACATGTGGTCCCTCAATACAAATCCAGTAGTAAGGAGGAGATGGGGAACTATAGGCTGGTCAGCCTCACTTCAGTAGTGGGGAAGATCATGGAGACATTGGTTAAAGAAAGGATAGTGGAGCATCTTGAAGCCATCATAACCCAAGACCATAGGCAACATGGATTCACAGTGCAGAGGTCATGTCAGACAAATCTGTTTGATCTCTTTGACTGGGTGACAAAGGAAGTAAATCAGGGTGGGCCAGTGGACAATGCTTACCTTGATGTAAGCAAAGACTTTGACACCGTCCCACATAGGAGGCTGATAAAGTAGCTGAGTAGGCTGGGCATAGGGGAAAGGGTGGTAAACTGGGTTAGAAACTGGGTTAGAAACTGGGTAACAGACAGGAGGCAGAGAGTGGAGGTAAATGGGGTGCAGTCTGGGGAGAGAGGGTGACCAGTGGGGTGCCACAGGGATTGGTCCTGAGGCCAGTCCTGTTCAATGTCTTCATTAGTGGCATTGCAGAAGGGCTGAAGGGAAAGGTCTGCCTGTTTGCAGATGACACCAAGATCTGTAACACAGTGGATACCCCAGAGGGGATAGAGAAAATAAGGAGGGACCTGGGGAAGCTTGAGAAATGGTCTGAGGACTGGCAACTAATGTGTAATTCAAAAAAGTGCAAAATTATGCCCCAAGACACAGAAACCCTAGGGAAAGGAACAGGATGGGGGGGGGGAGTTGCTGACAGTCACAAAGAAGGAAAGGGACCTGGGGGTTTTGATTTCAGATGACCTGAAAATGTCAAACTAATAAGGCAGCTGGGAGGGTCAGTAACATGCTGGGGTGCATAAGCAGGGGTTTCACCAGCATAAGGAGGGAGGTAGTGATGACATTATATAAAACCATGGTCAGGCTTCACATGGAGTACTGTGTGCAGTTCTGGAGGTCTTACATTTGTAAGGATATTAACAGGCTGGACATGGTCCAGAGAAGGGTGAATGAGATGGTACAGAGCTTGCAACATAAGACTTATGAGGAGAAATTAAGGGACCTCAATATGTACTCACTGGAAGAGAGGAGGGAAAGAGGGGATATGATAGAAACACTGAAGTACATCAAGGGTATGAATGTAACTACTGAGAAGTAGGAGATAGCTGGTATAGACATATGTGCCAGTTTCTGTGTGATATTCTTTTGTTCTTATAAATCTGTAATCTCCAGTATTTCAGTAAGCACATGACCACACTGCCTTCTTTAGGCAATTTTATGCTGGTTGATGCCTGGTGTCAGATGGCAGGCAGAGGGCTCACCAGATTGTGTTGCCATATGAAAAACTTTGAGTGTTCTTTTACTGGTAAGCATTTTGGAAAGCTGGTGATGATCTCACAATTTTTATTATGATGTTATCTTCTTATGTCTGTCCCCTTTGGTCCCCCCATCCCCACACCACAACAGTCATTAGTGGCCACAGCTGCAGCCTTCTTCTTGCCAAGATGATGGGTGAGAAACATAGCAACATAGGATTTGAGGGCAGATAAAGGACTGCTTGGCTCACCTAGTCTTTCCATTTCCCTACCTGATGGGTAAGCTGCAGATTCTAGTTAATCAACAGCTTACTTCCTCCTACCCCCAGTAGAATTGCCTTATGTCTGTCCATGAGCAGCTGCCATCACAGTCTGTGAAGTCTGACGTCTTTCAGTGCCACTTATTGGTCATCTTCCAACACAGCAAGGTGCTGCCAGCACAAAACTAACTCAGGACAAGCAGGTTTCAAAGTGGGTAAGAAATGGAGTGAGCAAGAATCAAGTACTCAATCAGATGCGGTGTCGAATTTAAGATCAGCATACTGGTGTGGACACTGCAAATAGAACCCCAGCTCTTTAAGCAGCCTTATGAAGAGTAAAGGCTTCTCAAAGCACTGGGGTTCTGTTTATTGTTCTGTAAGTGGGCTGCATCTAATTCGGTAATTTACTGTACCTTACATCTGGATGTATGGTAGACCAAACTTTAAATAAACACATGATGCCATAGAAACATAGAATTTGTCAGCAGAAAATGACTGCTCAGCCAACCCAGTCTGCCCAAGTGTTCTGTACCTACTTGTAACTCCTGCCTGTATATGTTACTGCATGTCTTATTCTGCTTGTGTCCATTAAGACCTCCTTGTGAATGAGCTTGCTTAATGGATTTTTCCTGCAATGAACTTGAACCTATTCCACTTCCATAGCCCTATTGATCTCCGTTGACCCCTTCCTTCCCCTTTTTCTAATATACCCCTATGTTTATCCCATGCATGCTGCATGCCCCCTACCATTTTAGCTTCTACCACTTCTCCTGGCAGTCTGTTTGAGGTGTCTACCACTCTTTCAGTAAAGAAATATTTCTTCACATCTATCCTGAATGCCCCTCCCAGCTTCATTGTATGTCCCTTGGTTTGGGTGCTCATCATCATTTGAAGGAAACTCCCCAACTGTACCCTCTTTTCCACTCTGAGGTACTTTGTAGGTCTTGATCATGTCACCTTTCGCCCTCCACTCTTTCAGAGTGTACATGTTGAGATTCTTCAGCATTTCCTTGTAGGAGTTTCTGTGAAAATTCTGAACCATTTTAGTTGGCCTCCTGTAGAACACTTCCACCTTATGTCCTTTCTGAAGTGTGGACTGTAAAACTGGACACAGTACTCCAGCTGGGGGTACACCAGGGAGTGATACAATGGCAGCACAACATCCCTCCTCCTTCTACTGGAGATGCCACTCCTTATGCACCCCAGAAACAAATTTGCCTTGCCCATAGCCTTGTCACACTGTACTGCCATCTTGAGGTCCTCTGATATAATAACCTCAAGGACCCTTTCATGTCTAGTGAGTATCAATACTTCCTCTCATCCTATACCCAGCATCGGGGTTATGCCCTAGGTACATGATTTTATAGTTGTTGGCATTGAACCCCAAGTAAGTAAGAAAATGGAATTGATTTGAATGAATTGCAGGCTTTTAAGCAGCTTTTCAGGGAGTGTGTATGTGTGTGTGTGTGGGTGGGGGCTCTGCTACTATAACTATTTTCTTTTGATTTGGCATAATGTTTGAACAGACTAATCCTGCTCCCCACTCCATGTGCTATATCAGAGATAAAGAGCCCAAATAGCACTGGACCAAGCATTGAGCCCTGTGGCACCCTGCTTGTCACTGCTCTGGGTGCCCAGAGCTACTCCACCACCTCCACCCTCTGCACCTTCCCCTTTAAGCAGTTCTCTATCCATTTAGTCAGACCGCATTCCACTCATATCCCTCCTTCTCCTCACTCTTCTCCTCCTTAGTCTGTGTCCCTCCTCCCGGTAGTCCGTACCCTTTCTCCTTCTTATTCTTACCAGGTGGTGGTGCCTTCTGTATTACACTCAGACCACTCTGTTTGCCCCTTCCAGGGTTACTACGCCTCCACCTTTACCTATATCTAGGGTGGTGAGCTCATCAGGCTCCCCTGACTGGACCTTTCTACTAACCTCAGTGTTTTGGCCACCCCCCCATTTGTTTAAATCCATCTTAGTAGAGATATACCCCTCTAATCCTGCCTTTTTTTTAATACATATTTTCTCACTGGGCTATAGTCGGTTTGGTCATCCTGACTGACCCCCCTAGCCCTGCCCCCGACATCAGGCCGACCTGGTCACCTCCATGTATTATATCCATGGTAGGGTGGTAAGAGCTACCCAGGTTGACCCACCGGAGCAGGATCCAGTGGAGGAGGCGTCATTCAGGGGAGAGTGGGGGGGGTTAGAAGCTCATGCTGCCTGACTGTAACCCATTTTCCACTTTTCTTCCCTTGCAGGCATGCAATGACGCTTAGGCACAGCGTGTGAATGTCCGCCACACTCCGCCACCCTTTACTACACTGCTGTAGTAGTGCCTGTGGTCACCACCAGGGTCTGCTACAGAGCAGTGGGTCCCTCGATCCCACCCCGGGATGGGAAAGCAGTCCTCTGGATGCTCAATCCTATCCTTCCCTTGCCAACCCCCCGCAGCCTGGGCTTGCTTCTGAACCCGGGTCACCAGTGTGGCACGAGGTGTCGCGTCCAGTGCTTCAACCCTCAGCACCAGTGGCCGGGCAGCAATGCTGCCTTTAATACTCCCCTCCCCTTCCTGATGCAGTGTACCCTGTCCCCTGCATACAAGTCAGTATTCCCCCCCCAGAGTCATCCCTAGTTAGTCAGTAATCCATAATGTTTTGTGTGGCACCAATCCCTCAGCCACTAGAACTTCTCAAGCCTACCCTTCCTCCCCATGCTTGCACATGGTACTGGCAGTACCTCCAAGAATGCCACCGACTTCCCCACCCCCTCACACTGCTTGCCCAAGTACTCAAACCTCCCCCTCACTACTTCCACAGTGTCCCTCAGCAAGTGGTTTGTACCCACATGCAACAATAAATGAAGTTTCTTCCTCCCCCTCGCTGCATGCTTGAGCACTGCCTGCCCTGCCCATCCTGCAGTCAACCTGGGGACAGCTTCAACCCAAATCTGGCTGTGCCTTTCCCCCTTTCCACTCCATCTCACCCATTTCAGTATAGAATCCCCCAGGATGAGAGCTCCCCTGCCCCTTACCCCCTTTCCCTTCTAATGCCCCTTCCACCACCCCAGTATTCGTTCTTCCCTGTCCCTTACCCTGCCAACTGCACCCTCTGTGACTTCTATATCTGTACCCCCTACTTCTGCCTCACCCCTTTTCTCTGCCTTATTCCTCCCATTCCCCTTGACCCCCTTCCCAGCCTGACTACTTCCTACTGGGCTTCCCATGTTGACCTCCCCTCCTCCTCTGCTGATTTACAACCCCTCTCCTATTCCCACTGTTGTCAAATTAGAGCCCCCATTCCCTTCTACCCCGATAGTGATGCCCCTCTCATCCTTCCCCCTTCCCGTAACCTTCTCTCCTTCATTCACCACCCCTCCTTCCTTACTAGCCCCTTGTACTCTTTTGTCCTCGCTATCTCTTCCCCTACCTGTTGCCATCCCTCTCATGCCATGCTTGTTCTTCCGCCCTTCAATATGTTCTTGCTTCCCCTCTCTGTTTCATAGCAGAAGTTCAAATCTATTCATAGTCGATACCTGTCCTACATCTCTTCCACCTATCGGTTTCCCCCTCTTACTTGTTCCCCTCCATGCCACCCCGGTCCCTCCCTACCTGCAGCCATCTGCTCTCTCTCCTGGTACTCCTCGTGGTCTCTTCCTCCCCCATCAGAAGGCCTACCGCCCTTGCCTCAGGCACCCCTCCCTTCTCCTCTCTTGTCTGCTAGTTTCTCTGATACTGGGGTCAGTATAAGCCTCTAGTTATTCTTCCTCCTTCTCCCTTTGCCTTCCCCTATTCCCCCCCCTCAGGATGCCTACCATACTCATCTGCCCTGCCATTAACACTCCTCTCTAACCTCCACAGTTCCTCCCTCAAACTAGCCAGTCATCTACAAACCATACAACCCCTCATCCTCCAAGCCCAGTCCAGGATCATGGCAGACCCAAACCCCCTCCACCCTTCCAAAGATGCCTGCCCTATTGACATGTGGCACCTGCCCCATTTTGGCCCCATCTTATGTTATGGGCTCTTACTCCCAGGTTCTGTACCCTACTACAACCTTTAGGCCCCTATGTACTCAAATTCCTGTCCCCCCCAAACTAATCCCCCTACAACCCCTTTCCGACCAGGGTAATTCAGTCTCAGATCTCATCAGTTAGATACTGTATTACTGTAGCAATCCTAAAGCCTCCTTGTCTGTTTTTCACCACTCAGCTACCATACTTTTTGTTCTCGCTCTCATATAGTTTCACTTAGCCCAGTTAGAAATCCTATTGCACCCCAAGTATTACTCAGCTCAGGTAGAGAAATAAACAGAACAAATAAATATGTATTATTACAGCAATCATAACATTATAGCACAGTACTTAGCTCAGTTAGAGAAAGAAACAGAACAACTAAATCTGTATTATTACAGCAATCCTAAAGTATCCAATCATTGCTTTGTCTCCAATCCAGAGACCCTGCTGCAATATAGGACCAAACAGGACCCTGGTCGGGAGGGTGGGCTACTGTAAAGTCCTGGCACAGCTCCATTGAGCTCGCTCACTCCCCCTCTCTCACTTTCTCATTCTGTTTCTCCCGATGCTGCAGGCTGCCCTTTTGTACTGGGCTTCTGCCTGTGTTGCTGCCTTTTTCTGCCCACAAAGAAATCCACAGCAGTCCTGACAGAGCTCCGTTGAGTTCGGTCACTCCCCCTCTCTCACTCACTGGATCCTAATCTGTTCCAAACACTGATTTCCCAAAGTGACTGCGCTACTCTGTGCCGGAAGCATGAAAACACATTTTGGCCAGGATGTGAAAAATGACAGCTGTACTGTTCATCAAGAGGTGTGAAAAAATGCCAGTGTTGAAAATCTGGTGTGAAAATATTACTTATTTGTGAAGTTACAAGGGTGCATGGAAACTGCACAACGCATTCTCATAACGCAGTCATTTTATGGACTTTCACCTCAAACTTTTGAACATAGGCATTTTAGGACCTCTGCTCATGAACAGTGTCACCGTGGTTTTCTTAATGTGTCCTGAATACTGATTTCCCACAGTGACTGCACTATTCTGCGCTGAAAGTGTGGATATCGCTTTTCTGCCAGGATTTGAAAAATGACAGCTGTACTGTTGATAAGAAGGTGTGGAAAAATGCCAATGATGAAAATCAGTTCACTAGCTCGAGCAGTTGCCACTGAATTTTATTTGGTGAAGTAGGTCTCTCTACTCCTTCTCCAGTCTTCTCTTGGTCGGTTTGTCTTTTATGGCGGGTGAATCCCATCACAGCTTTACTTTCTGACTTGCATTTCTCAGCTAATTCATTTTGACCGCTTTAACCGAAGCTGTGGTCATTTTAGTGTAACTAAAGTCAAGTTTTTAAGCGGTAGTGAAATGTCGAACTGTGAAAGACATGACCAGAGTGTGAAATCTACTAATAGAGTTTTTCTTCCTGAGACTAAAGAGTGAAAAGGTTGTGCAGAATCTAGTGAATTTCTAAGGATGCAGATGAACAAATGTGCATACATTTTTACTTTGCCTGGTGACAACTGATATATAGAAGTCAGACCCTATATTTATGGTTACGCATTTCTAGTGGAGTGAAAATATGCAACAGTTCTTCATAGATGGGGCTGTATGGATTGGTTATGAAAGAAAAATGGTGAAGATTTGGGTAGAGGAAAGTGAACTAAAGAGGATCCTCAAATATTTTAAATGTTATAGATCGCCATCTGTATGGAAAAATCATCTCGGGTTCATTTTTTGTATACCCATGCATAAATTCCAGACAACTGAGCCAATGTGTTGGTGGAATAAGCATTAAACACTGTTGAATATTGTGGTTCTTGTCTTTTTGTCAGGATTTTTTAGAGGGGGTATAGTCTATCAACAGTTTTGTTAACACCGAGGCTGGACAAGATTGAGCTGTGTACACTTTATGTTTATGGATGTTGCTTTTTAAATAGTCTGAGGAAAGCATGTTAGCATATTAACATTGTAATAGTTATTTCCCCCTTTTACCTATGGATTGGAAGATATTATAATATTATTGTATAACTTATAGAGAATTAGGAAGTTGCACTGAAATAGTCCCATGAGATTTCACCACATTATTATTGTATTACTACTGCACTATAATTGCACTATTGCACTTTTATATTATTGTATTGACTGATGTTTACAAGAAGTGGCAAAATGCTCACTACAAAGGGGGGTAAAAAAAGGAAAATGTACTGGAGAAGAAATTAAAAAAAAAAAGATAGATAACAATGGATGCATTTTTTATGGTATGTTATGTATTACCTCCACCCAGTACAGAGCAAAAAGTCTTCACATATGTCGAGGCACTGAAAAATACAGCTAAGTTGGTCTCTGAGTTAGTTGATAATTTGGAGAAAAATTGAAGTAATAGGATTGACATTGATAGAATAATAAAGAATGACAAACTAGTCAGTAATTTTGGCGATGCACAGAACCCAGCCAGCACAAAAAATAGGGGGAAAACTAAAATAAAAGGAAGCCACTATAAAAATAAATCTGAGGCGGTTGTTGGTAAACAGACTATACAGAAAAACATCATTGGTTGTTTTACCTCCAAATCCAAATATAATGTAAAAGAAAATAATACACATGGGGCTATAGAGTCTTTTCAGGAGGCATCAGCTGTAGTGCTAATTGAGAACTTAAGAGCTAATTCAGAACTGGAGGCAGTATGGCACAGTGGTTTAAGGCTCTGAGCTGCAAATCTGGAAACCTGGGTTTGAATCCCACAGCCCCCACTTGCATACTGTGTGACCCTAAGCAAGTCACTTAACTTCCTCGTGCTCCTAGGTTGCACCTGCAAACAAGCTTTCAGCTTAGTGTGTCTCACCTGGTAAAATAATTGGTAAAAAAAAAACAAAAAAAAACTCAGGTACTGTCTCTAGGAGTGTACAAGAATCCAGATTGAAAGTGTTCAGTCCTTTAGAAATTTCCTCCAGACTTTCTGAAATCTCAGATAATTTTTATCAAGAATCTGTTCCCGAGGTTATGTCAGTAAGAAATAACATCTCTATACTGACAGGCTCTCCTACAACAGTATTTGAGAAATTGGACAAAGAAGTGGAACAAATAGTGATAGAAGAAGATCTTTTTGTCCAATGCCCTGACACAATCTCAAAGTACACCTTTAAGGCATTGACACACCCAGATATGGCAAATGTAGTGTTGCTAGAGGCTTTAAGAGATTTAAAAAATATGGAGCACTCTATCAATATTTTATTCTCAAAATTGCAACACTTAGAGGAAAAAAATGGATGAAGCGATCTATCAAAAAAGGACAGAAAAACTTTCTTTTTCATCAATTTGCATCTCAGACTAACCACCAAAAGGTAAAGGGAAATGGAAGGGCCCACAGAAATGTAAGGGAAGAAAAAGGGGAGGGAAAAATCCAAAGTAAAAGCAGCAAAAAGTCAGAAAGAAGTAATTGCAGAAACGTGCATAAGCTATAGTAAGGCAAGAAAGGAAGATTTGACGAGTGTGGAAAGTATTTCCAAGAATAGTACAGGAGAAAAGAGTGGTACATTGGAGAAAACAGAATGTATAGATTGTAACAACATACCTACTGATAAGACAACTGATATAATTAATGAAAGGAAAAGATTGCTAGATGGAAATGAAGTTTGTATAACATTAGATGGTATGTTTCAGAAAGTAACCAAATCATCGGAATCGTTAAGAGATCTTATTGAATATCTAACCTCAGTAGAACTGGGCATATCCCAGGCTAAGGGTAATGTCATTATGGCATGCAGGGATGAGAATCATGAGCAAAAACCAGTATATGTACTCATACCTGACATGAACCTGGCAAAGTCCATTTGGGATAAAACACATAGACTTTCCTCTTTGGGTTTAAGTATATGGGCTCCTATTTCTTTGGAAAACCATCATTTCCCATATAAAGCAATCTAATGGGATTGGATCTTACCTCCATTTGAATACTTTCAAAGAAAATTTAATTCAGTTACAATGGGATTTCAGTAATTTACCAGTAGATAATGAGAATCCTAATCCCTATGTATTGCCCCTTTTTGGAGTAGGTAAACTTCCAGGGGAAAATGAGGAAGTCCTGAATGCTTATGTAAATTCCCTTATGGGCTCTTATCTTAAGAGACCTAAGGGGGAAAATTGTATTTGTTATGTTAGAAGAATCTTCACAAATGATGTGGATAGTCAAATAGATGTTTATAGTGTATGTTAGAACATTTTATTCGTTAAAAATCTAGGTTTCCCTAGTGTTGCTATACCATCGATGTGATGTCACGATGTTATTGTACTACCGTGGGTACGTCACATCGATGGTACAACAGCATGGATGACATTTGTGCATGTGCCACTCACGCGTTGTAGGCAGTCGTAGGATGAAAGCAAAGGCACAGAAGAAGATAGTAAGTGCCATTTTTGCTGGCACTTAGTTACACATAAATACCACTGTGGACTGGGAATGAGCGGAGTGTTTGGATTCAGTGGGGTGGGTAGGGGGCATGTCTCTGACATCATGGTGTGACCAAGGATGAAGGCACAAGCTATTCTTGATTTACATTTGCCCATACACTATAAAAGACAGTGGATGGGCAACAGTATACAACAACACTGGTTCACTTCTCAAGGTTTTCATGCCAACTAAAAACCTCTCAAGCTTTGCTCTTGAGGTTTTCTTGGTTGTCATGACAACCCCTCGAAGTGAACAACAGTGTTGTTGTTCACTGTTGCCCATCCCCTGTCCTCCATATTGTGCATCAACTGAATTGTTCTCTTTGATAAAATGTAATGCAGAGATTTTTGACAATGCTGGTATATTAATAGTGGATTTACTTAATTTGCATGATGAGGGTCCTTGGGTTTTTGATTTGGAGCACTAACTAGGAACAGATGGCAAATTATCCACAGAAACAATTGTTGTCACTGAACAAAGTAATTGCCTGGTTGATCTGTTATCTTGGAATATTGCAAGAATGTGTAACAAGCTGGCAGACCAGGAATGTTTAGGATTTTTGTTAAAGCATGAAATTCTCACCATACAAGAGACTTGGGCATTGGAGAATATAAATATTAATGGATACCAAGCAGTTTCAAACCCAGCGATAAAAAATAAAAAAAATTGGAAGACCAAAAGGGGGGTTGGCTGTATTTGTAAAAATTGGGCCTAAGATTTCTATACTAGAAATTGCCAAAATACACAAAATGATATTCTGGTTGTTGTCCTCATAGACCAGGTTATGTTGATACTGGCTAGTGTATATTTTCCCCCATCTAAAATATTAGATGGATTTAGAAACACTTGGAATTCCATGGAGGCAGTTATAGATTCTACCTTTCATAAATATCCTAAAGGTATTCTGTTAATAGTGGAAGACTTTAATGCTCGTATTTCTAATCATGATAATTTCCAAGATTTAGAGAACCAGTTAAACCTTAAGCACTGTAATAGCAGAAGTAGTAAGGCTAGAGGAGTAAATGATTGAGGCCAGGGTCTAATTAAATGTATTGAAGAAAATGCCCTGATGGTTCTGAATGGGAGATTAGAAGGTAAAGAGTACATTAGACTATGCTATAATTAATCCGGAGTGTCTTGAGAATTTTGTCTCATTAAAAATTTCTATGAGATCTGAAAATGATCATGCAGCCCTCAGTATGCAAATTAAGACTTACAATAATAACATGTCACATGATTCATTTCTTTGTGCTCCTTTGGCACAATTAAGCTCAGAAGGGAAACAGTGTTTGAATTTTACTGTAGATCTATCACTGGGAGGGAGGTAGAAATAATACTGAGGGAATTTGAAAAAGAGAAGGGAGATCAAGATTGGGATAATATAGAAAGGGTTGATGCCCAATTAAATAAGTGTAATCAAGATCTTGGAGCAATAATTTATGTAAATGCTAAATCAGTACCTAAAAAAGTAATAAAAACATGGTTTGACAGAGAATGTAAAAATGAAAAAAGGAATCTTAGGAAATTAATTAGATGGACCCGAAACCACCTGTCGAGAGAAAATTATTCTTCTCTTAATAGGGCTAGGAAATAATATAAAAAATTTCTCCAGATGAAGAGGTTAAACTTTCAAAGTGAGTTATGGGAAAAGATGTATCAAATTATTATGAATAAAGATGTTAAGGCTTTCTGGAATATGGTTGCCAAAGGAACCAATCAATACCACCCCTCATTATTAGTATATGTCCCAAGAGAAACCTGGGTAAAACATTTCAAAGAAATTTTTTGTAAAATTCCCTCTGTAGAAAATACTGATAATGCTCCTCAGGTCAGTTTAAGGTCAGCAGGGACTCCTATAGTTTTTTTGTGGAGGAAATTGAAGCCTCTATAATGATGTTAAAAAGCAACACCCCAGGCTCAGATTGCATCCCACCTGCTGTTTATAAAGAACACAAGGACTTTTGGGAAAGGATTTCAATGTCCATACTATTTAATGATTATTTGGGTAGATCATATGGGACTGGAGGGAGGCAGGATGGGAGGATAACTTCACACAGAGGCATGTGGCAGAGTACGATGTTTATTGTTTGTTTCATATCCCGACCAGTTTTTTATTCAACAAGGCTGGGACAATGAAGATAATCACCTGGAATGTGCGGGGGCCAGAAGCAAAATCAAACAATATCAGATTCTGAAGCACCTAAACCTTTTGGCTGCAGACATCATTTTTGTGCAGGAGTCCCACTTACTAAATTCTGAGACCACGAAGCTTCAAAGGCAGCAGATGGGTCAATGCTTCACAGCAGAGGGTAATACCCAAAGCCATGGAGTCCTGATCCTAGTGTGTAGGTCTATGACATTTTCCCCTAATCAAGTTATAGTAGACCCTGAAGGGTGCTATATCTTTGTGAAAGGCATGCTCCACAACAAAGAAATAATCTTGGGCAGTGTCTATGGTCCCAATTGTGATACACCAGTTTTCTTTATGCATATTCTCAATATTCTCTCCCCATTTCTACAAATCCCTCTAATAATAGGAGGTGATTTCAACCTTGTCTTTGACCCTCAAATGGATCACTCAGGGAAATCTCGCAAAGGGCTCTCCCCAGCTCAACGTGCACTCCGAGACTGGATAGACGATGCGGCTCTGGCAGATATCTTGCATATTTTCCACCCCTTGAACAGAGAATTCACCTCTACATCCTTGGTGCATCATTCATCTTCCGCATTGATTACATCTTGATTTCCCAGTCCCTAATCCCAGGGGTATTAGATTCAGTGATACTCTCGGGTCCGCTTTCCGACTATTCACCAGTATGTTGTTCGATTTCTCTTACTTCGCTCCCCATGACATGCGGGCGATGGAAAGTTAATAATCAACTTTTAAAGATCCCAGACTATATAACATATATATCCGAGCACATCTCCATCTTTATGGATATTAATGCCGGAACTACCAGAAAACCAGACATGGAGCCAAAAGAAAAGGAACTCAGGATGAACGTTTCAAATTTTTATTGTCTCAAATTCATGCCATACAGCATGATTTATCCCCCCAATCTTCAGATCAAACCAGGGAAACTCTAGTGAAACTCAAAGATTCATACTTGAATCACCTGAGGGAAAAGGCTGAATTTACCATTTTGAAAACCCAGGCTTTTCATGTGGACCAAGGGGATAAAGCAGGTTGTCTCCTGGCCCTCAAACTCAAACAGTTGGAATCCCACAGACTGATTGTTGCAGTTCGCTCCCAAGAGAATTATACACTCTTGACTTACCTGTCAGATATAATCTCGGAATTTAGGAGTTATTATGCAAAGCTATATAGCCCCATGGATAATCCCCCATCTCCATCACAATTAGTCTCTTATTTAACACATTCCTCCTTGCCTTTACTTTCGGACTCAAAGAAAACTTCCCTAGTCACTCCCATTACTCTAGAGGAGATACTTAGGGTTATTCAGGATTTGCCTTTGGATAAGACACCTGGTCCAGATGGCTTCTCTGCCAATTTTTATAAAGCTTTTGCACCTCAATTAACACCTTTTCTTCTAGCCATATTTCAGCATGTTCTTTCCGGACAGGCATCGGACGGGTCCCTATTTGAAGCTTTGATTACCCTGATACTGAAGGAAGGTAAACCTCTTGAGAAAGTCCAAAGCTATAGACCGATTTCCCTCCTCAATCAGGACCTTAAGATTTTGACAAAACTCCTAGCGGACCGGCTGAGTCTTGTCATGCAAGATATTATAGGCCCGGAGCAGGTAGGCTTCATGAAGGGTAGATCATCAGTTGACCATTTTAGAACCCTTTTGCATGTCTTCTCGGCTTCCAGGGATGCCAATTTTCCCGCTGTTCTGATTTTCCTGGACACTGAGAAGGTTTTCAATAGGGTGGACTGGAATTTTTTGTTTCAATCACTCGCAGTATTTGGGTTCCCCTCTCTCTTTATAAAATGGATAGGTGTCTTGTATAAATCCCCCACAGCATGGGTTGTGTGTAATGGAATACAGTCTGACCCATTTACACTGCACACTGGCACCAGACAAGGCTGCCCTTTATCCCCCCTGCTGTTTAATATTTATTTGGAACCCCTTCTTTGGAGGATTACGGCAAATACAGGAGTTCAGGGTATAAGTATCCAGCAGCAAACAGTTAAAGTCTTGACCTATGCAGATGACTTGCTCCTTCAAATATCTCAACCTGACACATCTATACCTGTCTTACTCACTGTCTTGGGAGAATTTAGTTCTATGTCGAATTTTAAGCTCAATGAAGACAAAACGGTGGTCTTTCCCTTGACCCATAAAGCATTAAATGTAGTAGCCACCTCGGTGGGCTTTTCTTGGCAGACCAACTTATTGAAATACCTGGGATTGAACCTGTCTAGGGAATGACCAGGTTTACAAAATTAAACCTCGACCCTTTAATATTTACAATTAGACAAGACCTTAAGAAATGGGCATTACTCCCCCTCTCTCTCTGGGGTAAAATTAATATCATCAAAATGAACATTTTCCCACTGTTATTTTACCCACTAAACCTATCAAATGCCTGGTTACCACTGACATTGTTTAGAATGGTACATCAGATGCTCTCAGCTTTTATTTGGTTTGATAAGAAGCCCCAGATAACCTATGACAAGCGTTTGGCACCGAAATTAAAGGGAAGACTGCGGTTACCACGATTAGGATTATACTACTGGGCTAGTCATGCAAGTAAGTACCTGCAATGGCTAAGGACAGACTATCCTCAATTGCCACAGCCCTTCACACCTATATGACTCAAAATAGAACATATCTTAATACAAACTCATGGGCTATCCTCTGTTACATTACTGCACATTAATTTAAAATCTCTGCCCTTGACACTTAAAATGCCCCCATTGCATTATCTATTTGAATTCACGCCCAGCTCTGTTCGTTCCTAAAATATAAGCATACCATGGACCCATCTCAACCTTGGTGGGGGAACCCTAACCTCGCAATTGATGGCAAGCTCCCAGTTAGGAGATTGTCCTCTCTCTTTTTCCTGAAGAGGGATGGCTCGTGGTTAACTTCACTAGAAATCCTTAACAAAACCCATGCTCCGAACTCTGCAGCTTTTAAAATATTTCAACTACAACACTCAATAATAAAATCCTTCGGCACTGCCCCAACAATACTCCTGAACCCATCCTTGTCATGCTTAATTCCCCATGCTGGTCTTTCTCATGCTGTTTCCAGACTGTATGAGGTAATCCAGGATTGGAAATGGCCTGACAGCTTTGGCCTGACTCATTTCTGGACCCTGCTTTTTCCAATCTAGATTTTCATTGGCCTTCTGTATGGAAGAGCTGTCCCAAGTTTGTTATGCAAGACAGGCTTCAATTAATACAATTTAAAATTCTGCATAACCTTTACTATTCACCTCAGAAGACAGCTAAACTGGATCTGCTCCCCTACCCCACATGTACCCGGTGTCTACAGAGTGAGGGTAACCTATTGCATATCTTTCGGACATGTTCCAAGATAGTCCCCCTATGGACTATCATTAAGCAGAAGGACGACCCCCCTTTTGGGTTTATCGGACCTATTTACAGCTGAAATTTGCATTTTGGGGGATCTTTCCTCAGTTACTGTTACCAACAGAAAATATCATATAACCCTCATTGCTATGTTGGTTAAAAGGCTGGTCTTGAGGCACTGGAGAGACACAACTGAAATTTCTTACAGTGAATGGTTGCAGAAATTGTTGGTCAACCTTCGCCTGGAGAAGACAATTGCCAGTCTACATAATCATTCTCAGAAATACCTCAAGAGATGGGGTCCTCCTGCTACTCTGTACTCTGTTCAGAAGTCATAAAGATCTTCTATCGTGTAATAGACAGCTTTACATCAGATAGATGTACTCCGTGTGAAGGGGGTTAGGAAGGGGGGAGGGGAGAGGGGGGGAGAGGTGATCTATTCCCAATTTATGTACTGTTGTACAATTAATACATGTATGTAATAGTAGATCTTCTCTCTGTAATTGTGTAATATTGAATAAACTTTGAATTGAAAAAAAAGACATAATAATGGTAGGCTGACTCAACCATTTGAGTTAAATTGTGGAGTTAAACAAGGCTGTTTGTTGGCTCCAGTTTTATTTAATTTGTACATTAACGTATTATTAGAATATCAAGACTCAGATGTCTTTGACTCTCCTAAAATTAATAACACTTTAATACATTCACTGGCATATGCTGACAGTCTGGTAATGTTTTCACTAACCAGATCTGGGATACAAGGGAAAATCAATACTCTGCATACAAAATGTAGGTTTTTAGAACTTCGAATAAATATAAGAAAAACAAAAATAATAGTCTTTGGGAGTAGCAATCGGAAATTGAAAGGATATAAACTCAGAATTGGGGAAGATAATATTGATTTTACTAAAGAATATTGTTATCTGGGTATAAAACTGGTCTCCACATTCTCTTGGTCTGCCCATATCATTAATCAGGTAAATAAAGCAAAGCTTGCTGCCAGGGCTTCACTAAAATTTAACTATGTCTATGGAGGAAATTTAGTTACTCCAGCTCTTATAGCTGGTGAGGCAAAAATCCAACCTGTTTTGTTATATGGATCTGAAGTTTGGGGTTATGTGAATAAGGGAGAGTTGGAGAAGCCCCTGTCATACTATTATAAAAGCACTTAAGGTCCCTAGTTGTACTTCGAATGCCATGGTTAGGGCGGAGCTTGGGAGAGTTCCAATTTACTGTTTTAAAGATATGGCATTGATCTCATACTGGATCAGGATAATAAAACCGGGGAGCGGGGTGAGGCTCAGGCAGGTGGGGAGGGAGGTACCGCTGGACCACCAGGGATATTGGATGTCCTTTGTTTTTATTATAAATGCCCGCGATCGGGCTGTGAGCGGTCCACTAGACCACCAGAGATATAGAAATCTATTTTATTTATACTTAAGCCTGCGATCGGGCTGCAAGCCATCCACTGGACCACCAGGGATATAGGAATCTATTTTATTTATACTTAAGCCCGCAATCGAGCTACGAGCGGTCCATTGGACCACCAGGGATATAGGAATCTATTTTATTTATACTTAAGCCCGTGATTGGGCTGACAGCGGTCCACTGGACCACCAGGGATATAGGACTTTAGTTTATTTAACACATGTCCGCGATCGGGCTGACAGTGGTCCACTGGACCACCAGGGGATTTTGGAGGGTCATTTTTGTACATATGCCTGCGATGGGGCATGGGGGGCACCGCCAGGTGCAGCTGGAGCTCTGGTGGCCACCCACGGGTGGCAGCTGCTGTGTTGCACCCTGTAATATGGAAGCTCACCTCTGGGTGGCCAGCCGTTGTTCCTTTTTTTTTTTTTGGCTCACCTGTGTGTGGCGCAAGTAGGGGTTGTGCATGCAAGGACTCAGCACATCCCGGGCCGAATATTGGGATGTGCAAGTATGCACAGGCATGCCCCCCCTACCTGAGCCCCATACATTACTGATGTGTCAGCATCGGGATTTGTGCCAGGCACACACCTTGTTTGAATATTCCTCGCCAAGGCGCAACCCTTTTGAATATTTGGGCCATTGTGTTTAAGTAATTTAGGTACATCTCTCATGATTTCAGTCAGTACTGCAAGTGTTTAATAAAGTAAACCTGATCTAAATGAATTTTATGTTGTTGTTTTTTTTTACTTTGACATGACGAGTGTGTTCCTGGTGAGTTGGTTTCCAAGAATACGAATGGGGGTTCATCAGACAGTTTTGTTTAACTGTCCCGTGTATTAACTGTATTTTTTGTATGTATTTTTTTGTTTTGTTTTTAAATTGCACATTTGTGGCTCTTTTTTTCACTTTCTGCTCCTCATTCAGTCTCCCAAAGTCAAAACTGAACATCCGCATGGATTTGACAGATTGAGCAGCTCCTCGCTTTCTTGCACAAATCATAGTTGGATAAATTAGAGCCGATATTCTGTGCCTTGCCTTCACAGTTCAATTAGCTTCTGTTTACTGGAGTGTTTTTTTTTTTTTTCAGAAACTTCCCATTTCCAAGACTTTTTACCATCATTCAGATGGGGGGGAGTCAACAATGGCACACATTTGACAAAGAGACAGTAGACAATATAATTTAATTTCACTCTTGCCACTAACGCATAAGCTGCTGATGACTGCAGTGTAAGCATATATAAAAGGGACCTAGGTAAAAAGGCAATGAATGCCACAGACCATTTGGTCATTACGATCAAGCAATGTGGACTGTCTGAACTGGCTTAAAATGGTAAATTAAAAATAAAATAAAAATATTCTCCTGTAATTCCTGACCACGTGCAACCATAGCAACATACTGTCTACCACTGTGGACCCCCATCCCTGGCTAACAAGCTGACAGAACTACTCAAGGAATGGAAATGCCAAACCTTTTAATTTTTTAACAATTCAAGACCTGTCCAAACTCAATATCCTGCAACACCAATTCAATGCTAAAAGCATACAATGGCTCTAATGACAGTCTCAGTGCTGTAGTAGATAATTTATTCAGTGTTCCATAACAGACACACATAAAAAAAGTCAGTAGTACCATGACACTTATCAAAGCTGTCAAGTGCCACAAGTGACAGCTGCTGAACCAGACTGCAGAAAACGGTGAGGGCGGCAAACAGGAGTGACGTCATAGTGTCATGAGCTCTACTTGAAGTCTCTTCTCTTAGACTGCACAGTGCTGCCATGAAAGGCTGAAAACTGTGCTATACCACAGGGCCATTTACAAATATCATTCAAATCACTGTGCAGAGATTGGAATGAAAAATGAATCAATTGAAAACCAACACAAAAGTGGAAAAACATACAACAGACACTTAAATTCAGCACTTACATTTTATTACATTTCACCTTTAAGAGGGCACATTAATGGCTACTGAACTGTGGGGCAAGAAAGTAAATAAAATAAATGCCCTGGCTGCACCAGAATGTTTAATTCAGAACTGTGTAGGATTGCATAGGGACTATGTACACTAGCAGCCATTTTGCAGAGCATGCAACCAATCGGAAATATAGGATTTCAGAGCAAGGACTGTTGGGACAGTGCCAGAGACTTATGGGAATTTGCAAAAGGCTTTTTGGGGAAAAGCAGGGACCTAATTCAGGCAACAAAACAGGGGGCTTATTGAGCACCAAGTGAGGCTAATGAATATTCATTTTGTGGACTGACAGGTGCTTTCGTCCAATCATTTTCGTGAACCTAAGTGGATTCTGGCAATTCAGAGCCTGAGAAGGACTCCATAAAATCCAGGGATTTTCAGGCTGAGTTCAGTTCAAGCAGGAGCCCCTCCATGGGGAAGAGGGCTCAGACCCTCAGCTAAACAAAATGTGCCTAGTGTGCCAAGTGAAAGCCCCTCCACAGGGGAGGGGGCTTCTACCCCTGCCAGAGAGAAAGAATGGCTGTCAGCAGTAAAAGTCGTTAGCCTGGGGGTTGCCAGAAATTGTCCTCCAGGGCTAGCAGTTCCTTGCCACATTAGATAAATGTGGAAAAGAAGCCAGCATCCACCTGCAGTTGTGAGACAGCTGCAAGACATACTTCTGCCTCAGCAGTGAGAGAGCTGAGTGAGTAAACATATACTTACAAGTACAAAGTGCAAGTTTACTGAGGAAGCAGTAAGGGGCAGAGAAGCCCAGAGAGCTGAGAATTGTGACTGTTTGTCTGCACCCTGTGTGTAGCCAGCACTAAAAAAATGGGTGGACACATATCAAGTGACTAAGAAAGGGTCCAGTAGTTCGTATGTGCTGAATGTGACTGTTGATAGTACCTACAGGACTGGATGGAGGTTCCCTAGCCATGTGGAACTGTCCTAGCAGTGCCTGGGAGACTAGTGAAAGTTCTGAAAGTGCAAGTTGGAGCTGCTAATGCCAGCAAAGCCACAAGGGACTGTGATCGTATCTTAAGCTCGAGAGAAGCTGCAGTGACAAGCTGAACAGTCAAGTAAAGCTGTTAATTGGTAGGGAGCCTTGCATTAATCTCTGACTAGTACTGAAGATTCAAGTCAAGCTCATGTGTTGTCTTTTCAAGGACTGTCAGAGTCTAGGTCGCCCTAGCCCTAGAGGAGAAGCACCCACCAGTAAAAATAGTTTCTACAGCCTGAAGGACCATGTTGGCCACGTGGGCACATGGTTGAAGGAACGGTGAACTTGAGCAAAATAAAAATGTGCTGATATAAATGTGCTGAATGCAATACATCTGTTTTAAGATCAGCCTGGGAGACAGCCTGGTAGTGTGCCACCTAGGGCACTGCCATATGCACCTCCCACTGAGGGGTGTAGCCAGACTTGGGGGTCTGAGATGTGCCGGCCTCCGTCCCGGCCTGGTCTGTACTGTTTAAGACTGGAAAGCCCAGAGAGAGAAAGGGCACCATCTGAAGCTGAGAGAGGTTTCCAGAAAGCAAGCTTCAAATCCTGTTTCTTTGGGTCAGTCACTGTTCCTGCCTTAAGCCTCAGCAATGCTTCTCAACTCCATGTCACTTCAGAACCAGGAGTAAGCAGACTCTGGTCTGCCCATGAAAGGGGACTATAAATAGTTATCTCACATTCTTCCAAGTTTAGAATCAAGGCTCAAACTAATTAAGCAAAGGAGTATCTGTCTTACAAAGATTATTTAAAGATCATTATCAACAGAAATGCTAACCTGATTTCCTTTCTAAGGGCCCCAACACAGCTATACCATATAACAGACCGGCATCTTTAAAACTGTAGTACTGGGTGCCTCGAAACAGGTTAGGATTGCGGGGTCCTAAGGCAATTTAGATACTGGTATTGTGTGGACATTAAATGTATGTTTCTGCCATCTACTGCAGCTAGCTAGATAGTCAGAACAGACATGCCATGGTGGGTGGCCACTGTGATTAATGTGTAAATCCAAAATGCAAAATGAATGTTCTGATATCCATCTAAGCCAAATGCCAAATCTAATCCATTGTAAATAGCTGAACCTCTACTTCCAATTTACCCTGCTCCTAACGCTCATCCAATGTGAATAAATTGTTGCTGTTTTAGCATTCATCGGTTGTCGTGTGCATATTATTAGAAAGAGTCAATAATTACTAAATGTCTGAAATGTGAGGTTTTGAACTGTGGGTCATGTGTGGGTGGCACTATGGTAATGTGGGTGGGTACAGCATCCCAGAGGGTTGTACCAGGTTTTATCTAGCCCACGTAAAAAGTATACTCCTGGGTGGAGGCACTGTGCATTTTTGTCATCTTGGGAAAGAAGTAAGCAATAAGACACAATGGGGTGTGCATTAGACAGTTCTAATGCACAGCTAGGGGGACTTAGTGAGGCACGAGGCCACAGGCCGAGTGCGTCGAGTCCCCTAGCCGTGCATTAGAACTCTCTAATGCACATCCCCGGAGTGGCTTATTGCACTTATAAAATTGGTCTGTGTATTCTAAATGAGGGTTCTAGTTTTAGCTGTGCATTAGACACATCTAATGCATGGCTAACAACCAATCAGATTGCTTGAAATCCATTGCCCATTTTATAACCAGTTTTAAAGTTAAGTAGGAACCCAGGCCCCTCAACCTTAGTGTAGCCAGCTAAGGCAGGGATAGTGTAGCCCTTCAGATGGAAGGCACCAGGGTTACAGATGCCTAAAACAGCCTGCAGGAAGAAGTGATTGGGATAAAAACAGTGGGGAGCTTCAAGCATGTGTGGGATAGGCACATGAGCACAATAGGTAGAAGAAAGAGGGAAGAAGGCACACCTGTGACCAAATAGGGGCCATGGTATAGAAACAGGTAGGGAACATAGGGCAGACTAGATGGGCTTACTGGTCCTTTTCTGCCAACAAATTCTTTGTTTCTATGTAAACAGTGCAGGAAAGTTCCATGTAAAAGGTATTTAAACCACTCTCCAAGTTAATGGTAAGAGTTTATGAGGGGCACACAGTACATAAACCACGCAGGCAAGAAGTAAGAACCTAGTGCATCCTTTTCCTGCTATGTGACTGCCTCTAAAAGAAGCATTTTCACACTATTTAAGGCATGGATAGTCAATCTACTAATAATTATCATTATGCTCCTGCACACAGAGAGCATATGTATGTGTTTGAATGATGTATTCAGCTTCTAAACTAAGCAATACAATTAGTAATTATAATGAATATATCCAACCCAGTAGCATGGAGGGCAGAGACCCTGGTGCCTCACCTGCTGCCATGCCGGTGATCCAGATTCGGGAACAGACCAGTGTCTCTTGGGGGTTGGTTGCAGGGAGTAGGACTGAGCATTCCACAGAATGCTGTCTTCCTCTAGGGAGAGAGGCCTGCTGGCTCCATTGCAATACTGCCGCCTGGGTGATTAAGAGTGGTAGCACAAGCAGAGCCTCAAGGGGAGGGTGGGTGCCTCCTTACTGGGATGCATGACATGTGTGCATCTCTCTGTCCTCACCCATGGGATGCCCAAAGGGAGAAAATGGTGGAAAAAACTGAAGCCATGGTAGGATGATGCTGCACTCCTCCACAGGCTCTGTAACATCTACTATGCTCCCTGCTGCTGCATCCATTGTCCAGTCTGCTTCTAGGCCTGGGGACACTGGGAGGCTCTGCCATGGGGGGGGGGAATCTGTGGGGTACAATTTTCAAGAATCATTTCATGACTCTGCCTCATAAACATAACATGTCACATTTATAGAATACTGGCCTAAATGTCATTTCACGCCACAAATGCAAAAACATGTTTTGATTAGGATTTAAACAAGCATTTGTCAATGCCGAATGTTTGCTTGCTGGCATCGGCATTGGTAGTGTAGGAGTTACAGTGCTGCATAATAGGAATGGCAGTGAAGTATTGAACTGAAGCAAACCCCACCACCACCCTGCAGAGAGTGACAGGCATTGGGGTGTGCCTTTGGATCATCAGGCATAATGGCCACGCCATTTCACCACACCCTACCCTGCAGACACCGACAAGTGTCACAGTGTGCCTTGTGGTATTTGGCCATTATGCGCACCCCATTCCATTAGGAAATATGGTGAGATGGGTGTGGTAAAGGAGAATGGGGTGAACTTTGGGGCCGAAGAGTACAAGGCACACTTCATGCCTCTCAGTGGCTGCAGGGTATAGGTGGGGGTGGAATGGTATGAGCATATCAAGCCACAATCCCAAGTCACAGCCCTGATGCCTGTCATTCTCTACAGGGTGGGACTTTATGGTCGGAAACCCTAACGCCTCAGGCATTTGTTGGTATTTTCACACCAAATTTTAAACATGTTTTTTTTTGTGACCCCCACCTCATGAACAGTGGCAATATCAGTTTGTTAGCTGAAAGCTGCTTTTGCACAGCCACTATGGCATTTGTCACCACAGGTGCAAAAACACATTCAGAACAGGATGTAAAAAACGATAGCTGTGCTGTTCATGGGGAGGTGTAAAAAATGGCAATGTTGAAAATCTGCAGTGAAAATATTAAAAAAACTGGTGAAGTCAAGAGTGTGAGTAGAAACTGTGCAACGCACACCCGTAATGTAATTTGTTTGGGGATTTCTTACAGCAGATTGTCAACACAGGTATTTTGGAACCTCAGATCATGAACAATGTCACTGTGATTTTCTTTATCTGTCCCAAACAATGATTTCCCACAGACCACACATTTCTGTGCTGAAAGTGTGAAAACACATTTCGGCCATGTTGTGAAAAATGACAGCTGTACTGTTCATAAGGAAGTGTGGAAAAATGCCACTGGTGAAAATCTGGACTGAAAATATTACAAATTCATGAACTTACGAGGGTGAGTGGAAACTGTGCAATGCTCACTCGTAACACAGTCATTTTATGGACTTTCGTCACCAAATTTTTAACATACTGTAGCCATTTTAAGACCTTTGCTCATGACCATTGTCACTGTGATTTTCTTACTCTGTCCCAAACATTGCTTTCACACACTGACTGCACCATTGTGCGCTACATGTGCGGAAACACATTTTGGGTGAGATGTGAAAAATGGCAGCTGTACTGCTCATAAGGAAGTGTGGTAAAATGGCAATATTGAAAATCTGGCGCGCGAATATTAAAAATTCGCAAACTTGCAAGCATGTGTAGGAACTGCACAATGCACGCTCATGAATCAGTCATTTTTAGGAATTTTTTCACCAAATTTTCAGCATAGCCATTTTAAGACCTCTGCTCATGAACAGTGTCACTGTGATTTTCTTAATCTGTCCCAAACATTGATTGTGCACACCGACTGTGCCATTGTGTGCTACATGCATGGAAACACATTTTGGGTGACATGGGAACAATGACAGCTGTACTGCTCATAAGGAGGTATGGTAAAATGGCAATATTGAAAATCTGGAGTGCAAATATAAAAATTTGCGAACTTACGAGCATGTGTAGGAACTGCGCAATACACACTTATGAATCAGTCATTTTTAGGAATTTTTTCACGAAATTTTCAGCATAGCCATTTTAAGACCTCTGCTCATGAACAGTGTCACTGTAATTTTCTTTAATGTGTCCCATACATTGATTTCGCACACCGACTGCACCATTGTGCTCTACATGCACGGAAACACATTTCGGGTGACATGAAATATGACAGCTGTACTGCTTATAAGGAGGTGTGGTAAAATGGCAATGTTGAAAATCCAGAGTGCAAATATTAAAAATTTGCAAACTTACGAGCATGTGTAGGAACTGTGCAATGCACACTTGTAAAACAGTAATTTTTAGGAATTTTTTCACCAAATTTGTAACATAGGCTTTTTGTGAGCCGACCTTATGAACACCGGCACTGTTATTTTGTTAATCAGTCCCAAAAGGTGATTTTGCGCAGTGACCACGAAATCACCCTTTGGGCCCAATTAACGCCATGACAGTGACAGAATTCATTAGGAGGGGTCCCAAAAAACTCATGTTGAAAATTTGGTGCCAAAATTCCAAAAAATGCCTGAGATATGCAGCAAAGTTGAAAACACTCTATTTATTGCATTATACAGCTTACCAGCATTTCCTCAGTTCACGGTCGGCTTTGAAGAATGCAGACATGTTTCTGGTCCACCGAAGATCATCACACCGAGCTCTAGAGGTAAGTATGGTGTAAGGTGGGGGTGTGGGGAGGCAGAGTGTGCACAGGGTGGGCGTAGGTGGGGAGGGAGACTGCCGAGGGAACGTTTTCTTGTTTACAGGTTTTTGTTTTATTTTAGGAAGACGACGCAGGACATTTGCCAAGCTGGGGTGGGCTCCCAGAATGGCAGCTAGAAGGCTGTTTGGGGGCCCTGGAGCTGACGGGGGATTGGGCACCCCCATCAGCCATAACAGTTTCTGCCATGCTGGGGTGGGCTCCCAACGTGGCACCTGCAAAGCTTTTTGGGGGGGGCACCCCCGTCAGCCATACAGTGTGTGTGTGGGGGGAGGAGTGCATGAGCATGCAATATGCGTGCTTGCGTGCGTCTGTGTTGGGGGGAGCGCTGCTCACCGAAGCGGAGCTCTCCCTTTCAACTGTATGTCACTGCATTTTGGATCATCGCACTGTGTTTCTTGCACATGCTTGCAAGCAAACATAAAAATGACTTCTGTCATGTTCATGAGATGGTGTGAAAAAATGACTAGGCTGAAAATTTGGAGTGAAAATATTGAAAAGTACTGAAGCTGTGAGCAAGCATGGAAAACATTTCAACATACACTCCTAACTTTGTTTTTTTTTAAATATTTTGACCCCAAATTTTGAACATAGTTTTTGTATGACCTCTGTCATGAACACGGTAGGTGAACATTTTCAGAACTTATGACCCAAAAGGTGATTTTGGCCCAGATGTGAAAAGTTTCACCTGCCCTGTTCATGAGGTGGGGCCCCAAAAAGGCCATGTTGAAAGTCTGGTGGAAAAATCTTGAAAATTAATGAAGTTATGAGTGACTTTGAAATATTTTAATGTTCACTCATAACTTGGTCATTTTATCATATTTCTATCAAGTTTCAGTGTAGTCTTCTTTCGATCCCTCCTCATGAACCCAGTAGGTGAAAATGTTCAAATTTATTTATTTATTTATTTATTGAAATGTTTCACCAGGAAAGGCACACTGAGCAACAAGATACTCGTCTCACGGTGTGACCTGGTGGGAGGGTTACAGGTGGAGGACAAATACAGACGGTGTGGAATGGAATTAAAGCTTAACATTGTACAGTCATAAACACAACATATATGATGACTGGTTACATACAATTTTGGTTACAATTTTTCATGGTGGTACAGCATAGATTGGGTTAATTAACAATGGATGCACTATCATACTAGAGAAAGACATTTGGCAATGAGAACATAGGCAATACATTGGCAATTAAGTGCAGTCAGAAAGGCAGAAGTGTCCTGGCCCAGTGTCACCAGCTATTTGGGGGGTGGGAGATCTCTAGGGCAGGGTGAACAAAAGTAAAAGCCAACAAGCATCAACCAGGACAAGGAGGGCTGGCTAAGCTAGGAGGGGGGAGGGGAGCAAACAGGAAGATGTGTAAGTACTGTCTTGAAAAGGGGTCCCTCACTTAGCTGGGCACCCATAATTTTTGGATGCACAGAAAAGGTATTTCTGAGCTGAAATTGAAAAAACAATTACCAGAATCCAGCTAAATGGGTCTTGTTTACTTAGGTTCAGGTGTTGTTTTTGTAATCATCATTTATGTGTATTTTCCATTTTTTTGTTTTAAAAAAAGATGACAGCCATCACAACATGAACATTTTTTTCACACAACAGGAAAATCATTAATTTTGTGAATGGAAAATGCTTGCAAAAGTAACATTTTAGTATAGTATCAGAGGGTTATCCTAAAACCCTACTGAACATTATCTGCAAAAAAAATCATCAAATACTTTTAACTCTGGAACTGACTAACATGTTTCACAAAACCTTTGAAAGTCATACCCTCAGCACAGGTTCCTTTAACCCTTAAAGTTTTAAAACCAAATTCCATACCATCTAGGCAGTAGGTGACAGCAAAGAACATGAAAAAAAGACCTAAAAAGTGTAACATTGTCTTTAAATGTAACACACCTGGATCTCAGAAACAAAATAAGTGAGGCAGCCCTGTGGCACAGAGGGTGAGGCATGTGTGCCTCACCTGCCACCACACTGGCAACTGAGGTTCAGGAATGGACCTGGGTCACAGGGGTTGGCCAAATCTGGAGAGGATAGAGCATCCAGAGGACTGCTCTTCTCTCCCAAGGACAAAGGGTTATAGTGCCTGAATTAGCTAAGCCCCTAGTGTTGGATAGATGTATGGCAGTAGAGATGGTCAAGATTGGGAAGGGGACAGAGTGGTGGTAGCTGACCTCCCACATGAGGTAGCATGCATGGGGATGTCTGGGCAGTACTGCATGCCCAGCTCCTCAGACAAGGGAGGAAAATTAGGGGAAAATGTACTCCTGGGCGGCCTCTAACTCCCAACCACTGCAAGCCCTGAACCTAATGAGCACCCAGGCCATACCACTTTTGTTTAAGTATTAGTCCTAGTAGAAAATCAGGAAGACAGTGCTGGAGTGGCTGGCATCAAAGAGGGCTGCAAAAAGAAGCTAGACAATTGCCTATTATGAAACTTCCCACATCTCAAGAACTTTCCACCTGGACAATGCATGCCAATTTGTGGCAATTTTATTTAACACCTTCAAAGTTATTAAAGTGCATATTTTGGGATTTAGCATCAAACACTGTACTCAGCTCTAACTGTACAGTGCTACTAGTATAATATATATATATATATATATATGTGTGTGTGTGTGTGTGTATGCCTTATGGAGTTTATGAGTACCTGTGGCTACAGAAGCACAGACACCACAGGGGCCTGCACTTCTGCAGACAAAAGAACTCTTGTAATTTGGGTACTATGAATTTGTATTTGTGTCTGCAGGGCACTGTGCTGCATACAGAAGTAGTAGAAGTAGAATTAATAGCTCCTAAATGAAGGACTTCCAGTATATAAAAAATGTTATTTGTACAAAAGTGCTCTCATGCTCAAAATACATGGCTGTATGATTACATATAGTGTCACGCAACATTGAAAAATAAAGTATGTTTCACCCGGATCACTACTGGGATTCGTCAGAGATGTTTTACCAACTCCATACAGATACTTAAATACTGTTGGGCAACCAATCATCATGCATAATTATTACAATTAAAAATAATGTGGCAATTATGCATGATGTTTTTTTTCAGTGTTACTTGTCACTGTACGTGACCATACAGCCATGTGATGTAAAAGCACCTCTGAGGCCGGGAGATCAGAGGGCTGTGGGTTCAGTTCCCACATCTGGCACTTGGGTTAATATCCCAGTACTGACACTGTAGTGCAGCATGAGAGGGGTGCTGCACTTCTGAGGTGCTGTCTTTCGGATGAAATGTTGAACCGAGGTCCCATCTGCCTGGATTGGTGGTAGTTCAGGTGGATGTTAAAGATCCCATGGCACTTCTGGAAAAGAGTAGGGGAATTTTCCCGGTGTCCTGGCCAAATTTCCCTCATTCACTGAAAATACCACCAACAGCTTAATCTGGTTCAAGGTCAGTTGGCATTCATCTGTATCCCCCTCCCCTGGGTCATGCCTGAAAATAGGAAAGATTTGTCTAGTGCACTTACCCGGTCAACAAAAACTAAATAAATAAATAAATTTTGAGCATGAGAGCACTTTTGTATAAATGAAATATTTTTCATATTGGAAGTCCTTGGTTTGGGTGCTATTAATTCAACTTCTGCTAAATTGGCTGTTTAATTAGGCATCAAACCTCTTCCTGGTGCTCCTGTCTGCTTGAACAATACAGAAGTAGTGTGATTTGAGTAGCTTGGATTTCTATCTTTTATTTATTTATTTATTGAGGATTTGGAAAATACCTTTGACTCAAAGACTCCTTTTCAAAGGTTCTACATCAGTACAGGCATAACATGAGAGAACAGTACAGAGCAATACAAAAATAGGACACAAGCAAACAGGCATGATACAAGAGATGCAATAGCAGGCTAGCATTTAGAATAAAAGTAGATTCACGGTATTAGTCTCAATGTTCAGATACATATTTAAGCTCCCTTGGGAGCTAGTTCAGAGGGTTTCAGATTGGGGGTTAACTGGCCAGAAGCCATTGTCAAGGGGAGAGGGGCAGGGATTGGTTCAGTGGCAATCACAGGAATTAGAGGACTGTAGATGGTTCCTAAGGTAGGCTTTGTAGGGGCTGATTCTATTCATGTTCGTGAGAGCGTAAGGCAGGCTATTTATCCAGGAAGGGGTTCGGTAGCTAAAGGACCTTTGGAATTGGGAGGTGCAGCATTGGGGAACCACAAGGAGTTGCTTGCTTGAATTATGGATGTGTTGGTGTGATGGGGTCTGCTGTATTAGAGGTGAGAGACTGGCGGGGCGAGGCTGAATATAATCTTTTTAGCCATGAGGCAAGTATGAAACCTGATTCTGTTATCCAGGTTTAGCCAGTTTGTGACATTATAAAGGGAGCATGTGTGGGTTAGACGATCACAGCTCAGGATGAGGAGGCAGGCTTGTTGAGGAAGAGCCAGAGTCTAGATAAGGTCGAGGAGTTGGCAGTGCTATAAATAAGTATGTCATAGTCAGGAAGGGAGAGGACCAAGGAGGAGACTGCTAGGCGAAGGGCATCAGGTGTAAGACAGTGTCTATACCAGTAGAGGATGCCAAGTCGGGTATTGAGGGCTGTAGATAGTTGATGAATGTGTTGGTGGAAGTTAAGGGCTGGGTCAAGTGTGACGCCCAGGTATTTAAAGGAGTCCATCTGTTCAAGTGGGGTCTGGCTGGCAGTCACGACTTGAAGGCAGTGGTCCTTCCTGGAATTACGTGGGTGAGAGAAATACATAATTTTAGTCTTCTTGCAGTTTAGAATAAGGCGCTGTATGGTGAACCACTTTTTGGCATCACTGAAGGAGGATTGAAGGGAGAGGTGGAGTTGAGTGGGGTCAGGATTGGAGGAGTACAGGACAGCATCATCTGCATAGAGTAGGATATTGCCTGAGCAAGACTGAGGGAAGGAGTTGAGGAAGAGGCTGAATAATAGTGGTCCGAGGATGGACCCCTCTGGGACTCCGGAGTGGACTGGCAGCCTGCTGGATAAGGTGGTACTAATTTTGACCTGCTGGAAACGACCTGTCAAGTAGTCAGTGAACCAACCGAGGGCATCTTGTGAGAGACTAAGTTTGGATAGTGTAGTTAGTAGGAGGGAGTGGTTGACAGTGTCAAACACCTTGGTGAGGATGATGAAGACCGCACCAGAGAGATGACCACTATCAAGCCGGTATGTAGGTGGGTGGTGAACTCGATAAGAACAGTAGTCATACTATGGCCTTTGCAGAAGCCATGTTGCTGGTTGCAAAGTATATTGTGTTTGTTGAGATGGTCAGTGAGCTGATCAGAGATGATACATTCTAGTGCCTTAGATAAAGGAGGGAGAATTGAGATGGGGCAATAGTTGTGATTGGAGGTATGGTCTCCACCCTTAAATATAGGGGTAATAGAGGTGGATTTCTAGTGCAAGGGGAATTTCCCAAGACATAAGGACCGGTTGATAATGTGGGTGAGGGGGATTAGCACCTCATGAGGAGTGAGCTGGAGAAGTCTGAGGTCTAAGGAGTCACTACTGTACTGGGAGTGTCTTATGGCTTTTTTTAGGTAAGGCTCAGCAGACCTGGGGGGGATGCATTGTAGGCAAAATGGAGGGTGTGCTGAGGGGGCGCTGGAGACAGGGGGAGGATCAAAGAAGTGGGAAGGGAGGATATGGCTGAGGTCAGTGAAGGCGTGGTTAAATGTGGTGGCTATCTGAATAGGGTCAGTGGTCAGGCCCTTTTCAACTAAGATTTGCATGGGGGCAGGGTTTGGGCCTTTGCCACAGATGTCCTTGATATTGCTCCAGAATTTACACCCCGAGCCCAAGGTAGAGGTTAGGGCAGATTTGTAGAACTCAGCCTTGGCTTTGAGCAGGGACCATGTGCATTGGTTTCGGGCTTCTCTGTATTTATGCCTGTCCATTGGGAGGCCAGTCTCATTGGAGAGGTGCCATAGGGAATCCCTGAGCATTGAAGAATTGAATAAAGAGGTCAAGGGCTCTGTCTGGGTTAAGGGTGTTTGTTATGAATGACCAGTCCAATGTACTGAGATATGTTTTTAGGACAGTAAGTTTACCAGGGCCAAGTTTACGTTGTAGGACCATTTTTGGGGGGGACTTAAGGGCCTTGCCAGACCAGGAGCAGAGGACAGGGGAGTGGTCACTAATCACATCTGAGAGAATAGTAGTGCTAGTGATTTTGTGGGGGTGGTTAGGGAAAACTAGGTCCAATAGGGAGGAGGACCCTGTGCGTTGGTCTAGGCGGGTGAGGGAGTGGACTATTTGTGTCAGGTCATGAGCTGTGGCTGTGTCAATGAATGGGGCGGCAGACGTTGATAGCCAGTTGATATTGAAGTCCCCAAGAACAATTTTTTCATTATGAGACTGTAAGGTGGCCAGGAAGGACATGACAGAGTTGAAGGCCGCCTTTTGGTCCCTGGGGGCGATGTATATAGCGATGATGAACGGGGGGGTAAGGGATCGACCAAGGTAAGTTTGAGAGTGAGGGCCTGGGGTCTGGGTAGGAGATGGGGAGGGGGGAGCAACTAAACATGCAGAGTATCTGTGGTGTAAATGACATAGCCTCCACCTCGCCTACTCTGTTGGTCGGCCCAGAAAACGTTATACCTAGGGAGGGTTACCAATGAATCAAGGATACGAGGGGAGAGCCAGGTTTCACCCATGGCAATGATGTCAGGCTGATGTTGTAGTACACATTCCTGGTATGAGTCCCATTTTTTTAGTAAACTGCATACATTAAGGGTGGCACTACGCAGTCCACCTGCAGAGGAGTGTGTGGGTGTGGAGGTTGCGAGAGGTCCAGGGTTGGCGTGTATATTGCCTGATATAAAGAGTCAGGCAATATACACCCCAGTCAGAAGTGAGTGTGTACAGTATGCCTTGCAGTGTACATGCTACAGATTCAAATCCACAGCCATGAAAGTAGCACATCGGTGCTACTGCATTTGTGTCATCTGAAACAGTTGTATGTTGTTTGTGTTTCCTGATGATGTCTGTATGTAGTTGCTTATGTGATCTTGTCATTTTGCTGCTTGTGGGGGGGTGGAGAGTTGCAGTTGGAAACCCTAATGCCACATCTCCCTACTTTTGTGGAGTCAAGTTGAACCACAACTGGTGTATTAATGCAGTTTTTTGCATTTATGCATATCATACATATTCATTGCCAAAAGCTATGTTTATGCAGACATTACAGTTATAATAATAATAATTTTATTTAGTATAGCACCTTTCGAAACATTAAAGTGCTTCACAAATGCAAACATACATAATCAAGCAATAAATAAGAATAAAATCATTGAAAATCAGGAAATGCCTTAACCCAAAGGAAGGTCTTCAGTGCCTGCTTAAAACTCCCCACAGTCCTGCACTCCCATAGCTGACGAGGTAGAGAATTCCAGAGGGAAGGGGCAGTGAACATTAAAGCCCGAGCCCCAGATGACTTCAGTCTAACCCTCGGAATCTCTAGCAACCCCTCATCAGCCGAGCGGAGATCTCGCACAGGGGTGTAAGGGATCAGAAGTTCTTTCAAGTAGTCAGGACCCAGACTGTGTAGGGCTTTGTAGGTTAACAAGCCTACTTTAAAGGTGATCCACCACTGAGCTGGCAGCCAGTGCAGATCCGCACAGCACAGGGGTTATATGAGATCTTCTTGATGCTCCAGTCAATAGACGTGCAGCTGCATTCTGCACTAGCTGCAAGCAGCGGATATCAACCCCAGGAAGCCCTAGGTACAGGGAGTTACAGTAGACAAGGCGTGAGGTCACAAAGGCATGGACCAAAACTGGCAAAACGCTGGACGGAACGAGATGCTTGATCCTGGCAATGTTCCTAAGATGGTAAAAGGTTAACTTGACGACAGCAGACACCTGATGATGGAGGGTCAAACCATCATCAAGTATTACTCCTAGGTCACGCACCCATTCAGAGGTAGGGATCTGCTCACCCCCAGAAATAAACCAGAGAGCAAATCTGTCCCCAGCCCCCTCTATCCTGCGACCAGGGTCCACCACCAAAACCTCAGTCTTCCCGCGTTAAACTTTAACCCACTGTAGCTCATCCAGTCTCGGATGTTAATGAGGCAGCTATTAAATACTAAGAGGGCACACATCTGGTCGGGTGCAAAAGACAGGTAGAGCTGGGTGTCATCAGCATAGCAATGAAACCTCAGCCCATACTGTTTTACAATGTCTCTGAAGGGCAGCATATACACTACAAACAACAGGGGGGATAGCACCGAGCCCTGGGGTACCCCACAAGGCAGAGAGAAAGACTCAGAAGTAAATATTCCCGAGACAACTCTCTGAGTTCGACCAGTGAGGAAAGATGAAAACCATCTGAGGGCTGTACCCGTCAGCTCACAGATGCTCCTCAGGCACTCGAGCAGAACCCCATGGTCGACAGTGTCGAAAGCTGAGCAGAGATCAAGGAGTACCAAGATAGAATGGTTCCTCTGATCTCTCACCATCAAGAGATCATTAAGCACTAGAACCAGAGCCATCTCAGTACTATGTCCCGTACTAAAATCCGACTGGAGAGGTTCGTATAAATTATGGATGGTTAGATGGTCCTCCAGTTGAATTGCCACCACTTTCTCGATAACCTTACCCACAAAAGGAAGATTCGAGATAGCTCTGTAGTTTGCCAGAGACTCCGGGTTCAAAGAAGCTTTCTTCAGAAGGGGTGTCACCACTGCTTCCTTCAGGGAGCTAGGAAACTCACCTGATTCCAGGAAGCACCGGACAATCTGAGCTAAGACCAGGCCAATAACATCACTACAACCCAAAATTAGGGAAGTAGGGCCCGGGTCTAAACTACAGCATGTGGGGTGCATCCCCTGGACAATCCTCATAATATCAACGAAATCCAGTAGGTCAAAGGTACTCCAGAAAACACCGGGCATAGTGACTGAGCACTGACCAATCCTATCTCCCGTAGAATGAGAAAGTCGGATCTCCTGCCTGATATCGGCCACCTTATTCGCAAAGAATCGAGCAATCTCATCACACTCAATTTGTGAAAAAGCTCGATGGAGCTGCAGACAGGTTGGGTTGCACAGCCTGTCCACAGTTCGGAAGAGCTGAGCCGGTCAGTTCCTAGCAATAGCAATTTCCCTGGACAGGAATTCTGCCTTCTTATGGGAAATCGCTGATTGATAGAGCTGGTAATACTCTAACAAAATAAGATGGTTTGTATCCAAGGTGGATTTACACCAACGACATTCTAACCTGTGTCCCAGCTTCCGCATTTCCCTCAGCGACCCATCAAACCATGGGGTCCGAAGGTGAAGTGGAAGGGGGTGAACACAGATCGGAGCAATCTGATCCAGAGCTGAAGTAATAGCCTTACTATAGGCCACCACTAAATGCTCTGGATCGGTGCTGGTCTCACCAAGCGCCGAGAGGTCAATCACCACCGCCAGGTCTTCAGGGACCACATCCCACAAAGGGTCGGTAACTGACCATCTCCACAGGGGCAGATCTACTCAGGGGGGCAGAGAAATTGAACCTCACGGTGTAGTGAGCAGACCAACTGACAGGTTCCACTCCCATGTCGGAGGCCTCAATCCCCAGGAGGAAGACCAAATAAAGAGAGTGACCACCATTATAGGCAGCTGAGGAAACAACCTGTGTGAAGCCCAGTGATGTCATCAACTGGAGGCAGTGTTGTAGAAGAACCCAATGCAGACAAACTAAGGAAATGAAAAAAATGATGGTTTGTTGTCTCAGGAGTATTGCTGAATCAGTGGTGTTGTGTTCCTTGGTGTTGTCAACTCTAATACCCACCACCTCCTACCCCAATCCCTAGCCTCCTGCCTAAGCACAAGGTACAGGTCCAAGCCCATGCTTCATAGGCATATGGGGGTGATTCTCCAAGGGGTGGAGGTATGCACAAAAGTCATGTATCCTGCTCCCATAGCTCCACATCTGTGGAACAATGCATGGTGGCCATATTCGTGTCCCTCTTCCATGTACACTAGTGAGCAGGTGCTCAGGGGCTGTCCGGCTAATGTGGGCAGGCATCCAGTGGGATGCTTGGACCCAGTCCACCACTGGGTCCCTTGCACTACCAAGTGCCATGACTGCAGGGATGGACAGTGGAGCCGCACATACCAACACTGGGTGAGTGCCCAGGTGCATAGGCATGCAAAGGAGGAGCCAACCCTGGCCCCCCAATACTTGTCCTGCATGTGTGGTTGGTGGAGTTGATGCAGCCAAGAAATGGTCCAGATGTCGGCTGACCTAACAGATACCCACTTGCTCACCCAGGCAGCGGTTGCTGTTCCAACTGAATTAGCGTGTGTTCCTCCCTTAACTTGAAAAGCCCCTCCATGCCTGCCTTGTTTATTCCTGTCATGTACTTGAAGGTTTCAATTGTATCTCCCTGTTCCTCCTTTCTTCCAGTGAGTACATGTTCAACTCCCTCAGCCTGCTCTTATAGGGTATTTCCCCTAGCCCTTGGTTCATCTTTGTCACCCTGCGCTGCACCCCCTCCAGTAACTTAAAATCCTTCTTCAGGTACGAGCATCAGTACCACACACAGTACTCCAGGTGTGGCCTAACTAGTGACCTATATAGCGACAGGATCACCTCCCTTCTCCTGGACGATATACCCCAGGCACTACGCAATACGCAATAAGCAGTGTCAGTGGCTTAGTAGGTAGCACACTCGCCTCTGAGGCCGGGAGATCAGAGGGCTGTGGGTTCAGCTTCCACATCTGGCACTTGGGTTAATATCCCAGTACTGACACTGTAATGCAGCATGAGAGGGGTGCTGCATTTCTGAGGTGCCGTCTTTCGGATGAGACATTAAACCGAGGTCCCATCTGCCTGGACTGGTGGTAGTTCAGGTGGATGTTAAAGATCCCATGGCACTTATCGAAAAAAGTAGGGGAATTTCCCTGGTGTCCTGGCCAAATTTCCCTCATTCACTAAACATACCACCAACAACAGCTTAATCTGGTTCAAGGTCAGTTGGCATTCATCTGTATCCCCCCTCCCCCGGGTCGTGCCTGAAAATAGGCAGGATTTGTCTAGTGCACTTACCCGGTCAACAAAAGCTAAATAAATAAATAAATAAATACAACCCAGCATCTTGTATGCCTTACCAGCTGCCTTCCCACATTGTGCTGAGTTATTCATTGAGCTTAGGGTTACCACCTGTCCCTATTTTTGTAGGACAGTCCTGATTTGGGCAGCTGTGTCCTGCAGAAAAACATGAAAAATACATGTCCTGACATTATAGCAGACAAATGTTTTTCTGATTTTCCTCTAAATGTTGCAAAAAAGGTACAATACCTTAACTAAAATACCTTAAAATAATAATAAACACTAGAAACAACTAAAAAACCATAACCCTTAGTCTTAATTCTGATTAGAGAAAACAAGTCTGTTGCATTGGTCGAGATTACATATTGTCCTGCGAAAAATCACATTTCAGTAGGAAATGTCCCACTTTGGGCTTCTTAAAAGGTGGTAACCCTAACTGAGCCTGTAATGATCACCCTCAGATCCTTCGCCTCCTCTGTCATGGCTAGCTGACCTCCCCCCAAATGGTAGTTCCACCTTGGGTTTTTCGTGCCAAACTGCAGCATCTTGTACTTTTTGCCATTGAACCCCAGCTGTGAGGTGTCCGACTAGGTCTCCAATTTTGACAGATTATCCTGCAACCCCTGCCACCCTCCTAAGTCATCCACTACTGCTCCTATCTTGGTGTCATCTACAAACAAACTGATCTTGCTCTTAATACCCATCACAATGTCTGCTATGAATATCTCAAACAACACCAGCCCCAGCACAGAGCTCTGCAGTACCCCACTTGTCACTGCCCTCGGGGATGAGAGCTCCCCTCCCACCACCAACCTCTGCTGTCTCCCTTGCAGCCAGTTCACTATCCATCCCACCAACTTTGCCCTGCCCCCTGTGCCCTCCAACTTACTTTCTCACCTCCCTTGTGGCACCGAGTTGAATGCCTTACTGAAGTCTAGGTACAGGACATCTACTGCATGGCCCCTGTCTAACTGCCTACTTACCCAGTCATAGTAATCCACCAGGTTGGTCTGACAGGAACTGCCTGCGACAAACCCATGCTGTCTATCATCCTGTAGCCCACTAGTCTCCAGAAGGAACACCGGCCTCTCCTTCAGGAGTGTTTCCATCAGTTTACCCATGATGGATGTGAGGCTCACTGGTCTGTAGTCCCCCGGTTCATCCTTGGGGACGCTCTTGTGGAGGTGTACCATGTGAGCCATCCTCCAGTCCTGAGGGATACACCCTGAGTTGAGGGAGGCATTGAACAGGTCTGCCAAGGGCCCCGCCAGAACTTCCACTAGCTCCTTCAGCACCCTGGGGTGTATTCCATCTGGTCCTGGCACCTTGTCCACCCTCTGTGCTCTCAAGCCCTCCAGTACTCTGCCCACTGTGATTCCTCCATCTGTCACCTCCTCCCCCAGTGCCTACTCCACCAGAGTACTGCCTCTCCTTTCCCCCTTAGTAAACACTGATCAGAAGTATTCGTTAAGCATTTATGCCTGCTCTGCCCCTGTTTCCACGCCCCCCTTAATCCTTATGATTTGGTGCTTACAACTCCTTTTCTCTCTGATGTACCTGAAGAAGCCCTTCTCCCCCTCCTTAATGCCCTGTGCCAGCCTGAGTTCCCTAGATGCCTTGGCTGCCCATACTGCCCTTGTTACCTCCTTCGACTCATTCGGGTAATCCTCTCTGTCCTCCTACTCCCTGTTTTTTTGAACCTCCTAAAGGCATCTCTTTTCTTCCTTACTTTTCCATGACCCAGCTAGGTTTCTTGGCCCTTGACCTCTTACTTTGGACCCTGATACAGGCTCTGGTTGCCTCCTCAATCCCCAGATTGATGACCTCCCACTTCGGGTTAGTGTCCATATTAGGATGAATTCTGGCCAGATACTCCTTTACTATTTTCCTCATCCTCTCAAAGTCGGCTCTCCTGAAATCTAACACCATTGTATCTGTTTCTACCCCCTCCTTGCCTATATTTATCTTGAACCACACTGAGTGGTGGTCACTCCTGCCAGCGGTTCCTCCACCCCCAGCTCCCTCGCAAACTCCCCCATTAGCTAGCATGAGGTCAAGGGTGTTCCCTAACCTGACTGGCTCACTGACCATTTGCAGCAGGAAGCTATCCTGGAAGGTGTCCAGAACTACCTGCTTCTTTCTATTAGTGGTAGCTGGGGTACTCCACTCCACTCCTGGCAGGTTAAAGTCCCCACTATCCATGCTACCCTTCCCACAGGTTCTTCTGATCTGTCCTGCTAGTTCCCCATCTAGCTCCTCTGTCTGATAGGGTGGCCTTTACACCACTCCCATCCTGAGAGACCTATTTTTGGAATCTCGGATCTGCATTCATAATGAGTCTGTACTGCCCTCCTCCCCCTCCTCTCAAACACATTTCAGCCCTTCTCTCACATACAGCACCACCCCCCTTTACAATTTACCCTATCCCTGCAAAATATCCTATATTATGGTACTACCAGGTCCCAGTCCTGGTAATGAGTGGCCCATGTTTCAGTGATGGCCACCATACCTACCTCCCCTTCTGCCATGAGAGCCTGTAACTCTGCTGTTTTGTTCCCCAGGCTCCTAGCATTCAAGGTGACCACCCACCACCCCTTATCCTTCCCCCCCCCTCTCTTCCTGCTCTCCTTTTTTTGCATTCCCTCTAGTACTCTCCCTTAGTCCCTTGCTTCCGGTATGGGGGTAAGTTCTTTCAGTTTCCTTTCCTGTCAATTCTGCATGCCTCCTGCCCACTTGCCACACCCTGCTTCTAGTTCAGATTCCCTTCCTTTGTTATGTATTCTTCCAATCTCTGTTTCAATACCCTCCAGCCCTCCTCACTTAAGTGAAGCCTATCCTTAGTGTAGAGATCACTGTCCTCCCTGGTCCCTTCCCCCAACAGTGTTAGATTCTGAAAGGTATCCAGCAAGCTCTAACCAGAGAATAAATGACAGACATAAAATGGTCATAGAAAACAAAGGGTTTATTAGAAGTTAGTCCAAGAGGACAGCACATACAAAGTATACATACCAGGAGCCAAAAAACTCTCCACACTGAAGCATGTACAGGAACTCTACATTCTCAGCGGGCTCTCAGTATTACATTATTCTTATAGTGTGATAACATCTAGTCCCGTTTCCGTAGTAATGGCCTCATGTATGTACAAAGTATGTATATTGTATTATCCTGATTGGCTAATTTGGTGGGCGGGTAGCTGTTATCTAATTTGCCATTTTGGCTGCAACATTTCTATGTTGCAGTATACATGTATTACATTATGTTTCATATTAGAACAATAGAGTAGTCACTACTATGCAGGGTCATCACAATTAAATGATGAGTCAAACAGTGTGCACTTGGTCAGTAGAGGGAGATCTAGAATTACAAATATATATATATATATATATATATAGGTCAGTTCTATGTTGTTATACATTTTGGTAGAAAGCCTAATAATTATGGTTATTTCTTATAGCAGCAGGTGGCACTGTGGGCCACAAATAGTAAGACATAAAACATAACATATGATCAGTAACTTTCTCTCTTAGTTCAGTTTAGACAGAAATCAATGCTGGCTAATGGTATTATTCCTGTACAAATGCAGTTTCATAATAACTGCTAAATGAATCTTTTCTAAGAATAAGGCAAAAAGAAAATACACATAATACAGTACATTCTCCTCATCCTAACTATACTCCTAACACAATACAGTCTAACTATCTTTACTAAACATACAACCTTTGCTAGCTAACACTAACTAATGACATCACAATGGTTCATAAGAAGGGACTGTAGGTCAGACAGGGCTACATATCCCCTCTTGTTCCTAAGACAGGCAACACTAAGAAAGTGGGTTTGTTAGTTATAGGTTTAGCAGCTTGGGCTTTAAAACAGAAACTTTAGTTGACATTTGTGAAATTACATTATTTGACAAAGGTAAGCCATTGACACAATCATGATGAAAATCAGGATAACTTGAATAACCACAAATGTTTTGAATGTTAACTCCAACCATGTGTTTGATAATGTAGCACTGAGGTCTCCTTCATAGAAAATGGACTTTAATGAATCATGTACTTAATTAATAGTGTTACTAACATGGATACGATTAGTATTTTTCCTGTTTAATAACATTTTAATGTCCAGGGTGAGCTTATTAATATGAACATTGAACACAGGTAAAAATTGTTTCATATCCTTGAGACAATTCAGATTGCTATCTATGTAATCTTATTCTGGAGTGGGAACAGGGGTGATAACCATATGACCAATGACAGTGCGTTCATGTGGTATGAAGCAGAGTTTGGGGCTTGTGACTTCGCAGATAAAAGTTCCATAGGCAAAAGTCTTGTAATTGGTAACAACACAATATTGTCCATCAGAATTGTATGTGACACGAACTTCAGGAAGTTGCCATTTGGTGAGTTTGAAAGGACAGGTTACAGAGGCATTTTTGAGTTGGCTGGTAAGGTGTCATCCATCTTCTGTTGAGAAGAACTTTGCTGGTTCCTTGATTGAAGAGTCCATAACACTGCCTTTTTGGCTTGCAGTGTCATTTGCATTTTGGTCCATGTTGAACATGTTTGACCAGTTCATTAGTTCAGCAGGGTAACCACAAATTGGCATGGTTACATCAGACAGATTGCACCTGCAGAGGTATTGGTAGCCCGGTTTAGCACAACAGTCAGTATGTGGGGCCACTCTTGTGTCCAGTTGATAATGATAAACCAGCAAAGGGGGCAGATTGATCCGTTCTCGAAAGATGTCTTCTTCTAGGTTTCCCACAGAATTTACTGTAACCAGTTTGTCAAAAACAGCAGAGTCTTTATCAAACAAAGTAAGAGAAACTGTAAAAGTCACATACATAGCGTCCTTGATATTGCATTGGTTCGTAGTGTAGCATGAGCCTTCATTAGGGTAAGGTGTCACATAGCCCACATTGCATGCCGTGGCCAGCGAGAAGGTAACAGATTTGTCCATACATTGTGTAGTGCAGGCCAGGGTTTTACATGAGGGACAATACAATTTAGCCATACAGCTATCATTAATAAGATCAGGGATCCTCTCAGATTCCAGATCTCAGAAGAGATTTGTGATTGTGGTTATTGCAAAATTACCATACGCAGAACATAGTATTTCTATACCAATATGTTGCTGTCTAGCATCTTTATTATTGAACTGTATAAATTTAATCAATGTATGCCTTGTTTGAATAAATGTGCAATATAATGCATGTTATATGATGTAAACCTTTTTTTCTTGTGTTAAACCTGCAATACCATGTAGCATGGGCTGTATTACATCCTGGCTTAAATTGGAATGGAATAATTTGGCATGTCTCTTAATTTTGGCCAAGTCAGCCTGGTTCCAGATTGACATTCCTGAGCCAAATACACATGTAGCAGATCATATAAGACCTGTTTCATTAGATACACCCAAACTTCTTTTTTGTCATTTGGGCCTGAACACCCTGCGATGTTCAGTAGAATGATGCCCGGGCTACAGTCTCTTGCACCCGTACCTGATATGCTGACATAATATCTAACATCATAACAGTATGAAACTTTGAAATATTGGTTTCAGAACAATGTCCAAATTCAGCCATATTCCAGTGGGTGAGATTCAGAATGACTGGTATGTGCATAAATTGCATGTTATTGATTAAAGTTCTGGGGATAGATGTGGCTGCCAGGCCACTGAGTGGACTTGGTTTTTGTCTTGGACATTGAAGAAAGTCTTCTGTAGAAACCTTTGCGATAACAATAAGAGAGAGTGTTTTAGAGTCAGTTGTGTGAGATAAACAAAGTTTTCACATGGTGGTATTGTGGTATCTTGAGCACAATTCATTGTTCATAATAACAGCAATAATGTAAAGTCCAGAGTTCAGTAACTTGATAGAGAGTTAAAGTTCCATTTGGGAAGATGTGTGTGTTGGGCCAATCTTGGAAAGTCCCTTTGGTAAGGCGGGCCACAGATGATTGTTGTCCATTAGAGTCATTTATTGTCCATTAAATTTGCAAAACAGATTGACTTGGTGCCACCACCATGGCATCAAGTTGAGCATTACTACCCTCTTGAACAGTTATGTTAGTAAGCGGAAGGGTAATGGTTATGCCTGGGGAAGGAGAATGGGAGAGAGAAGGAGAGACAATAGGTTAATCATCTGGAACCCAGGGTCAGGGTATGTGGATACTGAAGCACTTGGATCTTCCAATGTTTTATTTATTTATTTATTTTTATTTAGTTTTTGTTGACCGGGTAAGTGCACTAGACAAATCCTGCCTATTTTCAGCCACGACTCGAGGGAGGGGGATACAGATGTATGCCAACTGACCTTGAACCAGATTAAGCTGTTGGTGGTATTTTTAGTGAATGAGGGAAATTTGGCCAGGACACCAGGGAAATTCCCCTACTCTTTTCGATAAGTGCCATGGATCTTTAACATCCACCTGAACTACCACCAATCCAGGCAGATGGGACCTCGGTTTAACGTCTCATCCGAAAGACGGCACCTCAAGAGTGCAGCACCCCTCTCATGCTGCACTACAGTGTCAGTACTGGGATATTAACCCAAGTGCCAGATGTGGGAACTGAACCCACAGCCCTCTGATCTCCCGGTCTCAGAGGTGAGTGTGCTACCTACTGAGCCACTGACACTAATGTTGTTCGGAACTAGAGGGCTCGGGTTTACCAGGGCTTCAACCACCTCTGACATCAGGTATACCATTAAGAGAACCATCCATTTTCACAACTTCATTTTTAGTTTTCTTTTATTTCTGCAAGCACAAAAAGGAAATACAAGTAAACTTACAGGTCTCCTTCCCGTATCTAGGGAAGGAGCTAGGTAGGTAATTAAGTTACCCTTATACAATTTCATTCAGTTTGCATGGAACCACTTATCCAAGGGTTTCTCTTTGTTGAGAGTGACTGTGACTTGATAAACAGCAGGGCTTAGTTTATTGATAATCTCAAATAGATTTGCCCATTTACTCACAAAGGAGTGTGCAGATGTGCAGTATTTTAGTACTATTACCTGGTCACCTTCTTTCCAATCAACTCCTTTAACATCTTTGTCAAAGTACATCTTGGACTGTTTTTCAGCCGTGCCTAGGTTTTGTGCAACAAACGGATGGGTTTGTAGCAAGTTTTCTTTCATTTGTGCAAGGTAAGTGTCTGTTGACTCTTTATCTGCAGTGGGGGTGTTCATGTCCATCCACAAAAGTTCTGGAAGCCTCATTTGTATGTCTACCAGTCAATACCTTAAAGGGTGTGCAACTGATGGATGCAGATGTGTAGCCCAGATTGCCATTAGGAGTAAGGGCAACAGAGAATCCCTTTTCTTTGAGTTGTCCTCAATCAGTTTATTCAACATCTTATTGACCTGTATGTTTGCTTTCTCTACCTGTCCTGAGGACTAAGGGTAATAGGCGATGTGGAGTTTCTGGCTAACTCCTAACAACTCCAAACATCCTTTCATTACATGACTTGTGAAAGTGCTCCCTTGATCTGAATCTACCTTGAGTGGTAGGCCCCATCCTGTAAATACCTCTTCTACCAACTGTTTTGCAGTAGATCTAGTTGTTGCTGCCTTTACTGGAAAGACTTCTACCCATTTTGAGAACAGATCTCTTATTACTAATGCATACCTGTTGTTTTTACTGGACTTGGTCAAGGGTCTGATGAAACTGATCTGTATCACATGCCAAGATCCTGATTGCCATTGTGGAAGCAATCTGTCATTTTTCTTTCTAGGGATGGGGTTATTTTGGGCACAGATAATGAGCTGTTCACACAGTATTGGACATCTTTTGAAATTTCAGGCCACCATCCTACAGTTTTTAATTGCTGTAGGGATTTCTTGGCATGGGGTCATAACCGTGCATACAATAACAGTGCAGCATGCCACAAGCAATACAGCATGTGATGAAATAGAGTCCAAAACAACACTGGCCACAACTGAAACATTGTGCCCCATTACAAATAATGGGACTTTTTCTTTTTTTGAACGGTAACAATAAAGATGACAGTGTCAAATGGTTCCTGTATCTTGAGGATCTCTACAGCACAAGCAACTGCTGCATGCTCTGCATATTTTGCAGAATTAATACTGTGCTTCCTGGAGGCCTCCTGGGTTTTCCCAGCTGGATCAATGATTAGAACCCCAAAACCAGCAATGGGTTCTCCCTCACTATATGAGGCAGATCCATCTGTCAAGACCCTATGCAAAGTAAGATCAGTTAGCGTGTTTTCAGTGGCAGGGAAGAATGGGCCTGGGTCTGACAAGCTTGGTGGCTCTAGGCCACACTTATGTGGATCTCCTTGGTATAGGAGTCCATGTGACAAAATGGAGGGCATTTTGGTGGGAAGTGCTGTGATGTTTCTGTCTTGCAACAGAAGCGACCAATGTGTGAGTCTGGTGTTAAGACACGTTGCCATCCTTAATTCTGTTTGTCAGCAGAAAGTTAGTAAGTGAGTGGTTGGTATACAGAATGATAGGGTAAACCCTGTCAGGAAAGTGAAATGCTTCACTGCCTAGAAAGTTGCCAACAAATTTCTCTCACACAGAGAGTACTTTTGTTCCACAAGGGAGAGTGTCTTGGATGCATATGCAATTGGTATGAGTGTCCCATTTGATTTTTGTGCCAAAACTGCTGACACATCCCTGTCTCAGTTGAAGCAGTTTTCAAATGAAAAGGAAGCTCTGGGTTGGGGTTGACTAAAGCTGGTGCAGAGGTGAAGGCCTGTTTTAGGGATGTCACTGCTTTAGTGTGTTCAGGTCCCCAGAACAAGGGGACATCCTTCTTAAGGAGGTCATACAATGGTGCTGCCTTTACTGCAAAGTTACAGTTAAAGTCTCTAGAATAGTTTACCATTCCCAGGAATCTCCTGAGTGTTGCTACACTGCTAGGCAGTGATGTGTCTTGTAGGCTCTGCACCTTGTCCAAGGCAGGGCTTCTTCCTTCTGCAGCAATTTGCAGACCCAAAAAGGATACCTCTGAAAGACAAAATTGTACTTTTGCTGGATTACACTTTAAACCTGCCTTTTCTAACAATGTAAGGAGCTCTTCTAGTAGCTCCATGTGCTGTTTCAGCTCTATTGTTGCTAACAACAGATCATCCACATACTGAAATAGACACTCGGGTGTAGAGAAGCCATGTAAAGCATCTTTCATGTGAATGTGAAAAAAGGAGGGGCTATCGTGAAATCCCTGTGGGAGACAGTTCCATCTGTATTGGCGCCCTTCAAATGTGAAGGCAAACTTGTACTGGCTCTCAGGGGCCAATGGTAGTGATCAAACTCCATTGGAAATATCCAAGGTACTGAACTACTTGTGTTCAGGTTTTAGAAGTTTAAGCACTTCTGAGGTATAGGCTACTGTGCGTGCACAGTTTGGGGTTACTTGATTAAGCTTTCTGTAATCAATGGTAAGTCTCCAACTTTTGTTGGGCTTTTTCAATGGCCAAATAGGAAAATTGGCTGTGGATATACAAGGCCCTATGACCCCTTGGTTGATAATGGAATCAATTGTGACCCTTATGGAAGGTATGGCTTCAGCTGGAATTGGGTATTGTCTCTGACATGGATGTAGTCCCAGAACCTCTATGAGAGTTTTCATTCTCCCAGAGTCATGTTTGTTGGTAGTAAAGGCCTTTTGATGCCTCTCCAGAATAGGCTTTAACTGGAGAAACAAATCATGATGTAGGAGCATGGTGATGACGTCATACTCCCAACTGTTGGGCCTCACTGCTGTTACAACACAAGAGTCAGAAATTTCAATCATGTGATGTTGGCCAGGAATTTGAATTAGTAGACTATTGGTTAAATCGACTACACAATTAAATGAGTAAGGAAATCAATACCCAGAATGTGCTGGTGTTGGTGTAATACCATTAAATGAAAACAGTGTCCTGTTTTCAAAATGGCAATAGTAATCGGGATGGGTATGGGTTGGTATGTGGTAACCACCATACCCTCAAAGGTACTGGCCAATGTGGCACTACCTGTGGACCAGGGAGATGGTTGAATATTTTTTTGATATAGCACAGAAACTGCAGTGCCTTTGTCTAGAAGTAGTTTAAGCTGGTGGCCCCCTACCAGTACTTCAACACAAGGACAGCTGGAGTTATCAGTCACTAGGGTAGTGATGATGCAGACTGGGGCATGACACCATCAGTCTGAGGCTTCCGTATCAGAAGTGGGAGTGGGTGCTCCTGACTTAGGAAGTTCTGTATTCTGGGGTGTGGGCTTAAGGTAGACCCATCTGCTTGGACCTGGTCATCCTGTAGGGGTGCAGAAGGAAAGGCCGCTATAGGCTGGAATAGAAGTGCCCTGCTAACCGAGTGGATCTGGGCCTTCCACTCTCATAGCTCATCCCTCTCCTTTACAATTTCCTTGTAGGAAGGTTCTGACTGGTTGTGGTTTGGGTTGTTTTTGTTGTTTTTCCAATATTTCTTTTGTTTGTTTTTGTTTTGGCCACCCTGTTTCTGGTAGGGGGCCTGGCCCTGAGGTGGATCCCAGGAGTTTTCCTTTCACCATATACTGGGTAGAAGGCCTGTTTCAGCTGGTATAGTGGCTACCTTGGCCTTGGAAGTGGAGCCCAGATCAATCAATCAATCAATCAATCAAATCTTTATTCAGGCGAACATCATTGAGCACAGCTCATTTGCAAGATGGACCTGATAAGGTCAAGGTTCAATAATTGGTACATGTATAGGAAGATTTAAAACACGTATATACTTATATACAGTAGTCAAGGTTCAATAACTGGTATATGTACATGAATAATTAAAACACTTATATACAGAAATCAAGAACAGAAATTGTTTAAACATAACAGGATATGGTAGGAACATATGAGATGCACTCTAGGTAACCAGTATATACATATCAACATTGGCAGTAAACATGGCAAACATTCAACATGATATACCCAAGATTCCAAAGATCCAAGGAAGTCAATGTGGACAAAGAGAAATAGTAATTGGATGACTGAAAGAGGTGGTCATAGACTGAGACAAGTGACATGGTAGGAAGGGGTACGCATGACTAGAGCAGGGCTGGTGCTAGAACTGGGAGGTGAAAGGCAGTGATAAGGGCTATGGTAGGAGCCTGGAGTTAATGGGAGAAGATTATAGCCAGGGGGTGAGGTATCTGTGGAGATGAATTCTAGGGAAGTGAATTGCCATGATATGATGGCAGCCTGAGAGGAGGAAGGAAAGAACTGCAAATAAACTAGAACTTGTGGAAGCAATTGCATTTTTCAGGGAAGAGACTTAGGTATAGATGCTTGAAGGATGCTAAGGATACCCAGTTGATCAGCTTCAAGGACTTTTGAATCGTGTTCCATGATATAGCTAGATTATAGTTGATAGCAGATCTCCCATGCCGGGTGTTGACTTTAGGCACTTTGAGCATAATGAAATTGTAGCTTCTTAGGGCGTAGGTGCCAGCTGTGGCCTGTGTGAAGCAGTCTAATATATAGTTTGGAAGCATCTTAATCAAAATTCTGTATGTCCACACTGCAGCATTTCTGTTTCTTCTGAGATGTAGAGATGTCCAACCGACTGCTGCATAGAGAGAGCAATGGTGAGTGTTAAATGGTAGATCTGTTATGAACCTCAGAGCTCTGTGGTATAGTGTATCCAATTTGCATAGGTAGGAGATAGGGCAGTGACTATAGAGGAAGTCTGCATAGTCAATTACTGAGAGAAATGTGGCCTGGGCCAACCTCATTTTGGAGTCTCTGTTTAGAAAGTGCCTTATTCTAAAAAATAGACCAAGTCTCTGGCGAAGCTTTTTTAAAAGTTCTTCAATATGAACTGTGTAGTCAAGTTTGCTATCTATCCACACCCCCAAATACTTGAATTTTTCTACATAATCAAGGCTTTCACCAAGGATAGTGGATAGCTGGGGGAGGTTGTTTAGTAATGAGGTATTTGTATGGCTTTGGGTGGAGAAAAACATTGCTTTTGTTTTCTTTGAATTTAAAGAAGCTTTTTCCAATAATTGATGTTGTAGTATAGAGAATTCTGTTTGTAGAACTTCACAAGCTGTAGCAGGCGATGAGTGGCTGACATATAAAACAGTGTCATCTGCGAACAAGTGTACAGTGGCTTTGGTAAGATTCGAATCAATATTGTTAATATAAATGGCGAAAAGGACAGGGCCCAGGATAGATCCTTGTGGAACTCCTCTTAGAAGTGGTTTTAGTGGAGATAGGTCTCCTTCAGCTTTCACTTGCTGTGTTCTTCCTGTTAGGTAACACCTGAACCATGTAAGGGAGGATGGATCCAAGCCTATGGAGTGCAAGGAAGAGAGTAGCAGCTCATGGTCCACTGTATCAAATGCCTTGCTTAGATCAAGGAATATAGCACAAATGCTATTCTTTTTATCCAGTTCGGTTTGCCAATCATTTGTAACTTTAGCCAGTGCAGAAATAGTACTATGCTTAGACCGAAACCCGGATTGTGCTGGATTTAAAAGATTAGATTCTTCAAGGTAATCTCTTAATTGGATGCTTACCAGTTTTTCTAGCAGCTTAGATAGTACTGGAAGGATAGAGATTGGCCTATAGTTGTTAAGGTCCATAGGGTCCCCTGATTTCAGTAGAGGAAAACTTGGGCTGTTTTCCAAGTTGCAGGAATAGAACCAGATTTTAAGGACAAGTTAAAAGGTGTGTTAAAGGAACTGCAAGTGCATGCATTGCAATCTTTAGAAAGTAAGTGTCAAGGGAGTCAGCACCTGCACTTTTTTATATCCATCTGCGAGATTAGATCCTCCACTTGTTTCAACAGAATCGGTTTGAAGGAGAGGAGATTCAGCTAACTGAGATCCTGTATACTGGGAGCTTAACTGAGCACGTGTAGATTGGCTGGAGAGGTATCAAATGCAAGGCCAGCGGTTGTAAAATGATTATTGAATGCATCCAGTATTTCCATTCTGTCCAAGAGTGTCACCTTGTTGTGGTGCATTTGAGCTGGTAGTGAAGTGCTAGGATCTTGTCCCATTATGCCCTTAATAGTGCTCCAGAACCTGGCAGGATTGTGGTATGAGGAGTTGAGTTCAGCCATGTAGTAGGCAGCCTTAGCATCCCGTACTTTCTTGGTACAGCTATTCCTGGCTTTCTTAAATATCAACCAGTCATTTGGGTTCTTAGTCTTCCTTGCCTTTTTCCAAAGCTTATCTCTTTCAAGCAGGGCTGATTTAAGGTCAGGTGAAAACCAACGACAAGATTTGTTTTAATTGAACTCTAGTAATTGTTGCATGAGTGTTAAGGGCATCTAGTATTATGCTATTTAACACCTGATGAGCTTTTCCACTGAGTCTGCTAGGTAGAACTCTTGCCATCTTGTAAGTGATTTAGATCATGAAGATATGCCTCAGAGTTGAAAGTTTTCTTGGATATCCTCAGTAGGAATTTAGCTGGGGTGTTAGTTTACGGATGACCTTATTCCAGCAATAAGGCAGTGGTCACTATGTCATGAACAGCACTCCAGCGTGCGTGAAGAGGTGGTTTGTTCACCAGCATGATGTCAAATGTCGCTGTTGCTCAGATTTTTTGTTGATTCTTGTTGGTTCATATATAAGTTGTAAAAACCATATGTATCACAAAATGATACTAAAGGAGCCATGCCTTGGATAGCCAATTAAGGTTTAGATCACCTAGGATTATGGTCTCTTCAGTATCCATCTTGATTTGATTCCCCAGGTGGGCTAGAAGCTATGATCTGCTGAAGGGGCCTGTAGCAGCCAACTAGCCGAAATGCTGCAGTGTTGGAGAGAGCCACTTTGAGGGATAGACATTCGAATTCTTTGGGCATAGATGTTGCATCTAAGCAAGTTACAGATATATTGGATTTGACATATATAGCAACTCCCCCACCCCTTGTCTGGCGATCCGCTCTGAATATTTGATAATTGGGTAAGTTTATGTCTCTGTCTGCTGTGGCGGGTCTGAGCCATGTCTCTGATACCACAAGAAAGTCTGGCAAAGTATGGGCAACCCAGGATTGTATCAACGTGAGCTTTTTTAGCAGACTGCAGGCATTGATATGTAGAAAGCTTAGATCTTTGGTCGAGGCTAAGTCTGCTGGTGAGGTAATGCACTGTGGAGGTCCGGATTAATTTCACATTTCCAACACAGATCAGGAAAAAATTAAAAGTTTCATAAGGGCTTCAAGAGAAAATGAGGAGACTATCGTTGGTCCTCCTTTTTCTATTCAGGGGCTTCTGTTTAAGATAAGCCAGTCAGGGTTATGGGTTTGTGCCAATACACTCAATAGCAATCTGGTGGTCAGGCATAATGGGGAACTGTGTACCCAATAATGGGGTACCGCAGCGATATGTTGATAGAGCAATTTGCGTCCTACATGGAGGTTACCCCACTGGTTAATTGTGGCATAGGTAGTGCATAGATAGGATCCAGTCCTTCTTTAATAATGGAAATAAGCGAGACTAGGAAGGTGGGACGCACTTTTCAGTGTGACAGTGGCAGGGAGGATGTCTTTTTCCCTGAACAACATGAAGAACATAGCCAGGAGTATCCAAAGGGATCCCCCCATTATGAAAGCAAGGTTGATGATTAAATGGAACTAGGAAACAACAGTATAGTAGCAGGGAGAACAATAAGGAAGGGTTGCTGATTTGGCAGTACAGCAGTGGCAGTGAGACAGATTACTGGATAGCGTGGCGTTGGGGGCAGGAATTGTAATTTGGTGGGAAAATGCCTATAAAAATAACATCCGAGGAGGGGGCAGGGTGGGTGGGCATAAATTATGCGGCTTTCCTGTACCTTCCCTGGCTGTCCCTCCCGGTTTTCTGGTCCCTGGAGGTGGCTAGGCGGTTGCTGCCCGCCCGCTGGCAGAGCATAGCCCTGGCTCACAATGAGGGCTTCCAACAGGGAGCTTCGACTGGGAAGAGACAGAGGATGGCACAGGAGTTAATATTTAGGCAGGAACAAGCGTTTCTGCTGGGCAATTCAGACTTAAATTATCACAACAAAAGGCTGTGGGGGGGCTGGGCGCCGTAGCGTCTGGCCCACTTTAAGTTAACAACAGGATGCTGTAATCACTTAACCACAGTTACACTTAAGAAAAAGCCCCAAGGATTTCACAAGTACATGAAAACAGCTCTTTTGCCAGGATTTAACAAATTAAACTTAACCCAACAACAGCTTTGCCATGAAAATCAAGCAATGCAAGTGAATGGAGTAAGGGGACCAATCGGCTGTGAGGCCGCAAAAATAATAATGCAGGCCATATTGCCAACGAGTGAGTACAGTGATTTATGTAGAAGACCAAGAATCCCTCTAGTGGCAGGTCTGTATAACCTGCTAATGGAAAACTAGCCACTTAAAAAAAAAAAAAATCTTGCATGTAAATCTCGTAGGCACATTCAACCTTGTCCACGAGGGTGCCCAAAGGACCCGCTGTGGGGTCTACCAGGGTTTCAACTTTTTCTCTCAAAGCCGGTTGCACATTTTTTAAAAAACAAACATTTGTACCCAATTGAGTTTGCATCTGACATTTTCCTAGCTAAGGTTATCCCAGCTTTAAATGCAAGTCACAGCCTTTGGTTGTACTTGGCTAGTGTCTCTTTTACATCCTGTTTGATGAGATGAGCAAGTATGACATCAACGAGGTCGGGATTCTGCACCAGCAGGAGGGTAGAAGCAACTACATCAAAAGCAATCCTTGCGTACTGCGTACTGCTTCTGGTAGCTTTGCCCATATTGTGGGGTTAATGGTTTGCTCTAAAACCTGTACTTTATATTCAACTGGAAGGCTGAGAATTTCACACTGGCTTTCCACCCTTTCCAGATGACAACTGAGATTGTCTCTCGGTAACATCCTACCAATTTTGTCTATAATTCTCTGAATATTATGGGTTGCTTGCAAAATATTTGGCTCATGCTGTCTCTGCAAATCCATGGACTGTACAAGAGCTTGGGTTGTGGCAGTGGCCACACCCTCCATCAGTCTCTGTTTGTTTGCTTCACTCTGGAAGAGGTCAGTTATGGGTCTTTCAGCTGCTGCTGCATTAGCTTCAGCAATTCCAAATCTAGCGACCACATCCTCAGTCATCCCACTAATCTCACTTTTGTCCTTTTGTGTTGAGAACAGCCACTGGAAGAGGTTTTGACCCCCTCTAGTGTCTTGAGGTCCACCATTAATGATTATATCATCGGACCCAATCTCATCAGCGTCATCATCCTCAGATGATACCAGGCTAATGGGTGCTACGTACGGTAAAGATTTCATATGACCCTTCAGTACTCTCAGTTTATCCCATAATCTTTTCATTCTCAGTCTACAGTGAGAGTGGTTTGACTTTCCCTTATACTGCCCCTTTGTAACATGATCCTATAACACTTTGTATGCTGCACTGATCTCTCCTTTCTCTTTAATTTCCCTACCTAAGTTGTCTTTACTTACAGCTAGTTGCTCTTCCATTGCCACACATTCACTTCACAGTAATTCTTTCATTTCAATCAACCAGTCATTCACTTGTAAAACATGCTTTTTATCCTGTCATAACTTTCAAGATTCCTGTGCTAGCCTAACAATATCCTTGTCTCTTTCTAAAACAGCACATTTTACATCATGAACAGACTTGCCTTTTGGTCATTCATTCTCTGTCTTCAGCTCTCTGCATTGCTCATCCATTTCTTTTGACTTGGAACAAAGTTCTTTTGTCTTGGAATCCAGCTCTTGCTTCAAAGCCAGGACCTGTGATTCCACTGCTTGTAAAGCAGGACATAGGGTGACAACAATAATGCCTTTCTGGTCACTTTTCTTAACCGTTTGTTTGGTATCTGAGTACAGTGTGCACATGTACTGCATTGGATTACCATGTATATTTCCACTCCCCCCCCCCCGTGTAAAGTTAGAAGTTTTGAAATGTCTAATTTTAATTCAACGCTGATGGTCATATTGAGAGTTTCCCTCTACCTGCACTAGTCAGAAGCCAAGAGTGTATCGATCCATTCTTAACTTTCAACCAGACAGTTAACAAACTTTTATAGCACAGAATTCTGTGGACCACAACCACAAGTGAACAAGAGAGAGTGACCAGCACTTTTGTCTCATTCTGGGAGTGGGAGCCTGGAGCAAACCGTGCTTTTTTTTTGATGGAATTAACTGTTCCCCTGAAGGCAAGCAGGTCTGTTTAAGCAGAACTGTTTCATACTCAACTGGTCAATGCCAGTCACCGTTGTTGGATTCTAAAAGATATCCAGCAAGTTCTACCTAGAGAGTAAATGGCAGATGCAAAACAGCTGTAGCAAATGAAGGGTTTATTAGAAGTAAGTCCAAGAGAACAGCACATGTAAAGTATACATACCGGGAACCCAAAAACTCTCCAAGCTGCAGCACGTACAGGAAATCTGCATTCTTTGGGTGCTCTCGGTATAACATTATTCTTATAGTTTGATAACATCTAGTTCCATTGTCGTAGCAATGTGCTCATGTATATACAAAGTACGTATTCTACATTATCCTGATTGGCTAATTTGGTGGGTGGCTATCTATTATCTAATTTTGCCATTTCGGCTGCAACATTTCTGTGTTGCAGTATACATGTGCTACATTATGTTTCGTATTAGAACAATAGAGTAGTCACTACTATGCAGGGTCATCACAATAAAATGATGAGTCAAACAGTATGCACTTGGTCAGTAGAGGGTGTTCTAGAATTACAAATATATGCTGTATATTGGTCATTTCTCTGTTATACGTTTTGGTAGAAAATCTAATAATTATGGTTATTTCTCATAGCAGCAAGTGGCACTGTGGGCCACAAATAGTAAGGCATAAAACATAACATATGATTAGTAATTTTCTGTCTTAGTTCAGTTTAGACAAAATTCAATAATGGCTGATGGTATTATTCTTGTTTCATAATAAATTGCTAAATGAATAATTTCTAAGAATAAGACAAAAAGAAAATACACATCACCCAATACGTTCTCCCAATCCTAACTATACTCCTAACACAATACAGTCTAACTATCCTTACTAAACATAGAGTCTTTGCTAGCTAACACTAATTAATGACATCACAATGGTTCATAAGAGGGACTGTAGGTCACACAGGGCTACAACAGGCTGACAGGACCTCCATTTAATGTCTCATTCAAAAGATGGCACAACAGGGTGCAGCACCACCCTTGCTGCACTACACTGTCAGTGTTGTGATTTATCCCTAGTTCCTGGATTGGGGCTAGAGCCCACAACTTTCCAATCATCCAGCCTCAGGTGAGTGTTCAACCTCCTGAGCTACTGACACTGATGTATTAGGGTTGACAACCTCAAGAAGCACCCCATCACACTGATTTGCCAAGACTCCCAAGATTCCAAACCATAATGTTTTTCATTGTCTTACTTTTTCCACTTTTCATTCTTCAATCCTAATGTCTTCATTAATATAGATTTTTGCAATGAATTTCCTTTTTTTTTTTTGATAGTGGAATCTTATCTTCATTCATGCAGGTCCCACAGATGTTGATTGAGGGAAAGCCATGTGGCACTGAGCATGCAGGACCCTGGGCCAAGAAAATGGCAGAAAAGAAAATAGCAAAAAGGCTTCATATACAGACACACAGTACCTTCTGGGCCCTGTGCCAAGAGAAAAGTCCACTTATCTGCAAAATGCTATGGATGCAGATTCATAGGGTCTCAAGACAAGAATCCATGGGCTGTTCTTGGGACATGTGCATCCATGTGACTTTAAATGCCCATGAGCAGGACCCTTAGGGCCCTTCACCAAGGGAGGAGTCCATCTGGCTGTTGAAGTGTAGGGTCCTCTGGGCCATATCCTTCTATGAAGCTTCAGATGCAGACATACAGGATTCCAAGACAAGAATCTCTGGGACTGTCCATGGGGCTGTACATGGAGCTGTGGAAGTGCTCTGCTCTTCTGTGTGACTATAGGTGCACTTAGACAGGGCCATATAGCCCCTGCACCAAAAGAAGAGTCTGGTTGCAGAAGTGTGCATCCATGCAGCTATGGATGCAGATGCAGAGGCCTTCTGGGTCCATGCCAGGAACAGAATTCTTTTCACTATAAATTTAGTTATTTTTTCCACTAACCTTCTTTCCAGCAACATTATTTTCACTTTTATATTTTTCACTATCATATTTGTCACTTGTTTATGCTTCACTACTACATCATGAAAGCAATTCACATGGAAGTGATTCTCTTTGAAGGTGATTCTCATGAAAGCGATTTTGACATGAAAGAAGGTTTCTAGTGATGATTTTGAAAAACATGAAAAATACAGCTATTGCAAAACTCCAGCTATCCACAGAATGTTCATTTTTTGAACTGAGCATGCTCAGAAAACTTCACAATTTTTAGCATATAGTTTAAAAATTACAGAGACTTAAAACTTGTGAAAGCATGTGTAGTGCCCAAGAGAAATTGGGGGCACCACAGAAAATGGTGGAATTGGGGGCATCACAGAAAATAGGGGATCCCCAGAGATATGAGGGATCATACAGTTATGGAGACCCTGGCAGCTTAATGGGAAACCCTTGAAGAGCCTAGGGGACCCTCTGAAGCACAGAACAAGCCCCTCTCTAGCAGACAGTCCTAGCAGTCTAAATTCAGAGTTTTAAAAGAAAACCATTTTTTTCCTTCTTCCTTTGTTCTCCCATCCCTCTGCCCAAGACTGACACCTAGTAAGCTAAGGCCAAGCCAGTTTGGCCACATTCCTGTCCCAGTAGGGAAGAAGGAAGCTAGGCTGAGCCCTCTCAGCCAATCCCTGTGGTCAGTGTAGATTCGAACTTGGAAACTTTTTTTTAGGCCACTGAACCAACCTCAGGATGCTGACCCCTGGACAAAGGAGCCAATCTCCTGGCAGGTAGCCTGGACTGCTCCAGCCTAAAGGAGGCTCTGCATAGGCAGGAGAGAGCAGAAAGAGTTTGACCAGGGAGGGTGAAGGACTGCTGGGCAATGGATGTTGGCTTCCCTGTTAGGAGGTTGAAGCAAATCCCTGTTCCCCTTCAATCAATCAATCAATCAATCAATCAAAGTCTTTATTTAACCAGGCGATCACCATTGAGCAAGCTCATTTTCGAGGTGGACCTGGGTTTGTTAACAAGGAACAAGGGATAATATACATGGGATGCAACACACAAGAAAATAGTAATAATACAAATAAAGTGAGATACAATAATACAGTATATACAAAGTATCAGCAGGTAGCATTGACAGTAGTATATGTTTGGAACAGAAGATAGAGCTAGTTTTGGGTAGGACACAACTTTTCATAAAAGTAAAGAAATATACATATCAGGTGCACCGAACACAAATAAAACCTAAAATAAAAAGATATATAGTGATATGGTATGGAGAATTTAGAGCTGGAACCAGGGTCAAAGGAATGTGGAAGGTACAGTGTAACTCCCCTCCAGAAGATCTCCAGTGGCAGTCTAGGTCAGTTTTCTGCAGAAATTTGTCATCTAGTCAGGTCCCTCAGTGTGGTGAGTCAGTATATTTGGCCGGGAAACAGACCCATTGAATCTTTTATGCAGCAGTCTCCAGCAGAAGATGCCTTATCACTCCTTTGTGGTTGTGCATTCCCCAGGGTACAGAAATCCTTGTTGAACTCCAGGGGTGAATAGGCTTGTTGGGCAGCATTTACTTTAATAATTAGTCATAGATAGACCTGCTCCAGCCAGGGAAAGGATTGTTTAGCAATCGTGTTGTTGTACTATGTAATTGTTGTTTATAATTGTTATATTGCTTCCATTATATCCCCCCCCCCGGACACTTCTGGAAACTAGCTGTTCCTCAGCTCATGTTGTCTTTCCTGGTGAAACATTTTGTAAAATAAATAAATAGACCCCAAGCAAGGGTGCAGAAAAGCTGCTTACCTTGTCCAATTGTATAGAGACAGGGAGAGAGAAAGAAAGTGAAAGAATGAAGAAGGCAGAAGCTAGGAGGGTTTAAACCAAATAATTGTTGGACCAAAATTAAAGGTGTTTGTGAGCTCCTCTCTTGGAGGAATATCTGCTAGTCTAACTTATTCTTTGCAGTCTGTGCTCCATATAGAGAGACTTGGGCACTCCCTCTCAGCCAAGAATCAAAGAACTGCTATGTAAAGTAGCTCAAAGTATTACTTGTGAGGAGGGAAGTTTTCATGCTGAATTTCCAATTGTTTAGCTGTAAGGAGCTGATTACTAGAGGCAAGGCAGAGCCTTGGTGCATTCTTCTCTTAGTGTTCTAGGGTAATCTGAGCTCATAATAGTTCTGAAGGGGGATGGGGAAGTTTAGTCCCTTATCCATATTTAGTAGAAGGGCAGGGCAGTCCCTAGCTGTGACAAAGGGACTTGGGCCTCTGGCCTCGTCAATATTCAGAAGACACTCAGAGCTAATCCATATCAATAAAGGGGTGGGTCATCAGACTGTGTCAATGCCCATGGAGAAAACTGTATTTTTATGGCTGCAGCAGGTGGAACCTGCAGATGTTTTGCATGTATAAAAGGAGTAATGTTATGTTTTCTGTCCATGGAACTGACTGAAGGTGTAAATAGCCTCCTCCACATTACATTCCTCCAAGAAATGTTTTCCGCAGTCAAATAAATATGCTTTCATGTTAGTCAATGGTTGCAGGGTACTATTTTCTTTCTTAAATGGGTGGTACAAGAACTGGAACCTGAGTAGTGAAAGGCAGCATTGTCTTTTTGGGGGGAGTAAGATCCCCCCACCTCCACCTGAGAAGCTCCAAAAGATCCATCCCCACCTTTTTTTTTTGATTCATGTGGAAGGGGCATGAAGTGGATCTATCATGTTGAAACAAGACACACTAGTTTGGGATCTGGACCAAGGAACAGAACAAGTCTGTGGAATGATCGAGTTGTGGCGCCCCTGCATTTTATTAAGGACTAGGAGAACAGAAGTTACTTAATGCCTTCAAATTGACTTAAAAACCCTTGGAACAGATAATTATCAGAGCCACCTGGTGTCTCAAAAGGAAAGAGTAATTAAGAAGTGTCTGAAACTACAGCTCCCAAGAAAAACAACAGACACAGCATTCTGGTAGAAAAAACCACAGGTTTTTCTTAAACATTTATGTACTAAAAACATAAAGTTCAACTTTTGGGATTAACAATATTTGTTTACCATATTCTATATGTATGTATGTATATATGTGTGAGAGGCCTTTCGTCACCATGCAAATTTGCTTAAAGTTGGACTCTCATAACATTCTGTGGTGATTTGCATATGCAGTCCATGATGTTTTTCATTGTGTGGGCATGTGTAATTTTGTATTTTCTTGAAACTTGGCTTCCCAGCCAAATGCCCTTTGGGGTAACTCTTGCCTCAGTGTTTGCGCACAGAGGTTTTTTGTCTTTTAAATGTTTTTTTTATTTTAATGGGTTCACCACAACATATCCAAGACACACTGTCTTAGGGTAGCTGGTCCATTCCCAAACAGACAAGGCATACTGATGAGTCCTGGTAGGATGAAACACGTGTCTATGTCTTCTGTTGGCACCCTTTGCAAACTGTGTGAGAGGCCTTTTGGCACCATGCAAATCTGCTTAAAGTTGGACCAGCATAACATTCTGTGGTGATTTGCATATGCAGCCCATGATGCTTTGCATTGTGGGGGCATGTGTGATTTTGTATTTCTTTGAAACTTGGCTTCCGGCCAAATGCCCTTTGGGGTAACCATTGCCTCAGCACTTGCACACAGAGGTTCTTTGTCTTTTAAATGTTTTTTTTTATTTTAATGGGTTCACCACAACATATCCAAGACACACTGTCTTAGGGTAGTTGGTCCATTCCACTGGGGTGTCAAACAGACGAGGCATACTGATGAGTCCTGGTAGGACGAAACACGTGTCTATGTCTTCTGTTAGCACCCTTTGCAAACTGTGTGAGAGGCCTTTCAGCACCATGCAAATTTGCTTAAAGGTGGACCAGCATAACATTCTGTGGTGATTTGCATATGCAGCCCATGATGCTTTGCATTGTGTGGGCATGTGTGATTTTGTATTTTCTTGAAACTTGGCTTCCCAGCCAAATGCCCTTTGGGGTAACCCTTGCCTCAGTGTTTACGCACAGAGGTTCTTTGTCTTATATATATACAGTATATATATATATATATATGTAGTTTGTTTTTTTAGTACTTTCAAAACTTTGAAAGCATTGATGTTAGTAATGCATTTAGAAATACATTTTTCAATTGTCTTTGTAGTTAATCCTGCAGTTTCATGTGAGGGCACTTTTTGGGGGGAGCGGGTTCAAATTATTTTAATCATGGGCACAGTACTTGGTAAACACAACCTTTGATGATAAAGTATATTTTTTCTTTAAAGTTTGAGAAGTGGAGTTGCCTCGCACATGTTAAAAATATTAGCTGCAATTAAGAACTACTTGTAGAAGCAAAAGGCTGTTTTGTTCCCCTACTTTCTTTTCACTGATATTATAAACTGAGCCAGAAAAAAAGTAACACTGGAACAACTGTCAGAGCTGCCATCCCCCTGGACATGCCATTTATCACTCATTTAAAATAACACAAAAGTAGTTCCACATTTTTATTATGAGGGAAGCAAGAAGATGAACCAACATGGTTAACAAATGCATTCATTGTCACCAGTGAATGAGTGGGAAGGGGTAGTTTTTTCTAACATTCCTGGTGGTTTTATCCTCCCTGGAACCTGCTATTCAGGTTTTGTTTTATTGCATCATGTCCCAGACAGTCTTCCTAGAGTGCAGTTTTCTCTTTTGTTTATTAGCTCAAGAGGAGGCCAGTGTCTTGTTACATTGTCTTTTGTTTCAAATTAACCACGGACATCATGGCAGCCAAAGGAGACACACTTTGAGTCTTAGGGTATGTACAGCATAATTAATGAGTTTTCATGTGCATCATTTTTCCATTCATGTTATTGCTAGACATACTGCAGCTAGTTTGGCTTGAGGAAGGGTGAACATGGTCAGGACCCCTTAGCAATTGAGATGCATGTGCAGCAAACAAGTCCAGATGTGTTAACTTACCCTATAACTATTAAAGGATACCTAAACAACATTTTGATGACAAACTATTCAAAAATCTGACCTCAAACAGGACTAAAGGAAAGGCTGCTGAATTCGTTAATGCTAAAACTACATTTATATTTGTTACCTAAATGTGGTTCCAAAGCATTTGAAAAATGTAAAATCAGCCTTACAATTTCAAAAAAACTGCCTTACCTGCTTCTTAAAATGGCAGCCAAATGTGTTAAGTGATGACATAATCGGAGCCAAAGTCAGAGAGCTATATGGCTCTCTATATAGCCAACTAGTTTTTTCCCTTTTTCTATAATTGTTTCACCAAAATTGTCAAAACCATGTGCATTATTTAGATCAATATGCATGTTAGGCTATGGTTTTGTTCATTTTGTTTACTTTAACATGCTGAAATTGTGTTTTAATCCAACCAACTTTCTCCTTGGCAAACCACAGTACAGTACAAATCTTGAATAACCTGGTGGTCTAGTGGTTATGGTGGATCTGGGATGCTACAGTGGGGAAGGGGTGCTGGGAGTGTGCGCATACCTGATATGCACTTTTTAACATTTTTATGAAGCCTTTATATTTTCTGCTATTATGCTTTTCTAGCATGTTTTTGACTGAAACTACAAATGTAATCCATATTTTTGAATGTAAACATTTGTACAATCAATAAATCAGACTTCTTCAACAAAGTGAAATGCAGCAGCAGCAAGTGAGTACTTTACAGGAAGGGGGGGTTACAGCTGCACCCTTCACCACCCTATAGATCCACTACTTATTTGCAGCAAAGTTCTTCTGTAGTCCAATTCCAGAGTTCATACTTTCTTGGAAATCAAAAATATGCTTGCCTTGTCTTCTCTTCTTTATCCATGGGAAATAATAATAAGAAGAATCAGTATTTATATAGTGCTTTCATGAAGTGACTGAATATGTAGTGGCAGCCAATTCACACATTAATACCCACACACAGCCTTGGACAATTACATGTACTGGTTTTATGGGAAGAGGAATGTTGGCCAGGACAATAGGGTCAGGTAGTGATCATGATGCTGGCAGACCCACATTTTATTTCTCGCAGTGATCTGCTCATATTTCTCCCCTTCTGTCTTCCTCCTTCCCTGTATATAGTAGTACCTTGCAGGAGTGGCTTTCTCAGTCCCCCTTTGGTATTTATTTTCACTACTTCTCCCCACACCAAAAACTGGTGAGCTCATCACCCTTGTGCATCATGAATGTAGGTAGTACAGCCCCCAGTTTTTCTGACATATCAAAAATAAACAGATCTTTCCAGTAAGTCAGGCTGATAGCAGCAGGGAACAAGGGGAATTATAGGCTTTTCTATCCTTAAAATATCTAGGCTACCTTTGATCAGGCACTATTAAATGATGGATGTGCACATCATTATGCATGTCATTTAATAGTGCCTAATCATAGGTAGATTAGATCTTATATGGGTAACAATGCCTGTGTTTCCCATTGTGCCCTGCCACTACCAGAAGATTATGTTTATGATTAATATGTAAAAATGACACGGGCGACTGTACTAACCTCATTCATAATGCAGATGGGTAGTGAGCTCACCAGTTTTTGGTGTGGAGAACAGAAGAGAAGAATGAATGACAGAGAAGGACTGAAGAGGCTATTCCAGCAGGGTACAGTTATATTCAGGTTAGGGGAAGCCAGGAAGAGAGATGTTTAGCAGATCATTGTGAGATCTGAAATGTAGGGCTGCCAGCACCATGATCACTTCCTGACTGTGACTGAGAGCAGTCAGGGATGACAAATACTCAATGGAAGAGCTGCACTTAGTGTTACTTGAATTCAGTGTAGGGAGATTACCCTCAGGTGGGGGATGTGAGGGTTGACGTTTGTTAGGACAGTATTGAGGGAGCTGTGTATAGATCATTCAAGATTTAGAAGGGTGGTAGCCAACTAGCTCACATTGTGGAGTAAGGCACTAAAAAGTACTGGAGAAGATTTACTGGGAACTGTCCTGTGAGGTTTTGCAGATCACAGGTAAAGGAGTAGACTGACACAGGAAGTCTGGTGGATTCACTCAAGGCATTAGTATGCCTCTCTTGCTAATAATATTGTTATCCATAGTATGTACAGCCCTTATGAGGGCATGAATAACAGTTTTTCTGGTGAGTCCTGAGGCTTTTTGCGTGGCCCTCCATGAAGACCCAATTGTTGGTTAATGAGGTGGGACAAAAACACAACAGGGGAACTGTACATACTGCCTTCACTGTGCAGAAGGGTAATAATCCACTCAATGTTTACTGTAGGAGTAGAAGTCAAACATTGAAAAAGTGGACTTAAGTGTGCTTTGGGAGGTATTTTTTAACAGTGCCAGCTGATGATCCGTATAGGTGTAGGTATGCACAACTCTCTGAGGTATACAATTACAGTCTGTGGAGTAATAATTCTCTTCATGAGACCGCAAGCTCATATGCAGCACCAGGCAGTAATAAGGACACAGTATGGATGGTGGGGTGTTCAACAGAAGCCAGGCTAGGTGCAGGGGGTTCACTTGGAAAAAGAATACAAGAGAAGTTTTTTTTGTGGATTAACAAGAATGCATGAGCTTTGGAATGGGACCAAACCGGTACTTCACTGTGTGACCCTGAGCAAGTCACTTAACTTCCTTGTGCTGCAGGGCCGCATTCAGTAAACAAGGTTTCAGCATAGTGTGTCTTTCCTGGTTAACAAAAAAAATGCAGGGCATCACATAACCACTAGATCATCAGGTATTTGAAATGTTGCACTGTTCTGCAGTGTGCCAAAGAGAAAGTCAGCTAGATTGCAAAACATTTTCAGCAAGTTAAAGCAAATAAAATGAACAAAATCATAGCCGAACATGTGTACCGATCAAAATAATCCACATGTTAACACATGGTGTTGATCAATCTGGTAAAACAATTCAAAACAAAGAGAGAAAGAAGAACTAGTTAGCCTATAGGAATCTATATTGGTCTCCGGCTCTGGCTCTGATGATGTCATCATGATTCATCACTTAATACAGTTGGCAGACTTCTTAGGGAGAAGGCAAGGCTGTTTTTTGTAAGTGAAAGGCTGATGTTTACATTTTTCAAAAGCTATGAAACTGCATTTATGTGATTTATTTAAATGCAGTTTTAGCATAAATGTAAACGGTAGCCTTTACTTTACCTTGCTATGAAGCCAGATTTTGGAGTTTGCAGTTTTAAAAACTGCTTGTTTAGGTATCCTTTAAGTGACAACATTTGCATTTTCTTCTTGAAATGGTTACTTTTGCATTTATGTTTATTTTAAAATATTTAATATTCTGACCATGTGGTATGTCATGGACCATAACTGATCTCCAGCCTTAACCGCCCCCCCACTCCTTGCTCCAACTTGCATAGAAGATAGTGCTTGTGGACAAATCTAATCATTTTGCCGCTGTGTTCTGGCGTGTTTGTGTGTGTGTGTGTATGTTTGTGTGTGCTTTTGATTCAAGTGCGTGTGTCTTGCATGGAAAACAGTGTTTGTAGACAATCTAATCATTTTGCAGCTGTGTTCTGCTGTGTGTGTGTGTGTGTTCCTCTGAGGCTGTTCTTGCAACCTAAGAAAGGTACTTCCCCAGACATAGCAGCAGTACATTGCATAGCAGATATAAAATGTCAATAAGCAGGTCATGCAACAGATGTGCTGAGCAGTTACTGAAGCAATAAATGTCCAGCTATCATCTTTTACATCCTGTTCAAAATGCATTTTTGCACCTGTGGTGCCAAATGGCAGAATCGCTGTGCAAAATCTCCTTTCGACTAATGAACTGATAGTGTCACTGTGCATGTGGTGGGGTCACAAAAAGCCTATGCTGAAAACTTGGAGTGAAAATACCAAGAAATGTCTAGAGCATTAGGGTTTCTGACCATAACACCCTGCACTGTAGGGACTGACAGGCATCGGGGTGTGACTTGGGATTGTCAACAGTAATGCTTATGCCATTATACTCCCATCCCCACCCTGCAGCCAGTGACAGGTATTGAGGTGTGCCTTTGACCCTTCAGTCCCAAAGTTCACTCCATTCTCTTACACTGTACCCATTTCAGCATATTTCTTTATGGAATGGGGTGAATGTAAAGTTTGAAAACCCCAAGGCACACTTTTACTCTTCTCTGTGCCTGCAGGGAAGGGTGAGGTGAAATTGCGTGAGCTTTATGGGCAATGACCCAAAGGCACACCCCAATGCATGTCCATGTCTGCGGGGTGGGGGTAGGGTTGGCATCACTTCAATACTTCACTGCCATTGCTATTCTGTCCGTCTGTGTGTGTGTGTGTGTGTGTCTCTCTCTCTCTCTCTCTGTCTATATGTCTGTGTAATTATCTATCTTTCTATTAATTGCACGTATCGCTATTTTTACCTATTTCTAAAACAAACCTGCATATCACATTTGCCTGCACTCTTAGCACATACTTATGAAACTGTGCATATTTGTACTCCACTTCTGCGTAGACCTCATATATTCCTAATATTCCCATTATCACAAGTAACTACCTTGCCTTTATCAAAAGTGACCCCCTCTGAAAGTTAATATCACATTTTCTCTAACAGTCCATCATCATTACACCCGACTTCCTGACATCAACACATTGTTTAAATATAACTTACATCACATCATGGACAAAAACCCTGTTTCTCTTAAAAAAATAAATAAATAAATAAAAGTTGTGTAAATAATCCCAAGGCTGAACATATGCCATCCATTACTTTTTCGTGTACTGGCACCTTCTGTACCATCATGGGGATTTGCATATGTTTCCCTTGATGCTTTGCATTATTGGGACATGTGCAATTATGTGTTCTTTAAAATGTGGCTGTCTGGCCAATATCATCTGAAATAACACATACATCAGTGGCATTTGCTCTGGGGTTCTTTTCTAAGCTTCCTATTGCTTCCATTAAAATGTACACCTCAATATATTTTATTAATTATGTGTATGCCTTCCTTAGAACAGAAACTACTTGCGACGCCAGCTACCCGAGTTCGGGAATGAGCTCGGGTCGCTGGAGTGCCAGCCAGGGGAGACAGCTTGAGTGTCCCACAACTGCTCATTGTCTTCAGGGAGGGAGGGAGGCAGCGACCCAGTGTCAGGTGACCGCTGGTGGAGGCCAGGGGTAGGGAAACACATTGGGGTCATTGCTGGGAGGTGCATGGCAAATGTCGGCTCTTTCCTTGATGTCCAGACATCACGCACCACAAGGAAATCAGAAAAATCGCTTGCTGGCTGCCAGATGACAGCTCTCTGTTCCCTGAGTGCCTCCAGTGCCTTCCCAGGGCCTCCTGTTCCTCAGCAGCATCCTGGGCCCTAGAAGTATGTGCTGGGGCCATCCCTCTCCCCCAGTGCCTTCCCCCCCTGGGAGGGGGGGACCCGCCTGGCGAAGGCATATGCCGGGATATCCCGGGATTGGCCACGATATGAGGTCCAGAGGAGGGCTGGGTAAGGACAGTGAGGCTGAGGGGGGAACATGTAGAGCCTGAAGCAGTGAGGACCAGTGAGCACGGGGGGGTGAGAAAAAAAAAAAAAGAACAGAAACTAAAACAAATATTACTACTCACAAATCATTGTGTTGTTTCTTCATACCTCCTTAACAATTCCACACAACTTCACTAACTTCATTATGCAGCCGTGGTGGATCTGACCAGAATTTGTTTTCTTTATCTGCCTGCCCTCCTCTCCATTTGCTTGGACCCACTGCTTGCTGTGTCTGAACTGCTGTATTAAAGCAAACCATTTTAAATGGCTGAACTGCTTACTGTGAATGAACTGCTGTTTTCAACTGAAGAGCTTAAGTGACTGAATTACCTTATTGCAGGTTTATCATGACTGTATTGCCTCATTTGCTCAATTGTCCTGTGTCACTGGACTGTGCTGAGGGCATCAATTGCTGCAATTGCCTACTGCTACTTCCTCTGAAGACATTTGGGGCCAATCGTAGTATGAGTTAGCTGGTAGTGAGGGTCCTCCCAAAGTGAGTCAGTGTTGGGGCCACCCCAGCCCAAGTGGTAGGGCTCTCAGTTGTAAAAGAAGGGGGAGGATTGCCTTTCAGGTTTGTTATTGTTATTCTCTTCCAGGGTTCCTGCACACACACACCTCATCTAGGGTTCCTCCAGTGCCTCTTCTGTGACCCAAGGATGGTCCCAGGAAGCCCAGTGTCACCTGCACCAATCTCCAATGACCTCCACCAACTCCAAGTGTTCACCACGATGCCCCAGGTTTGAGTTGCCAGTCATAAGTAGCAGCCAGCTGATAACTATGGCCTGCCAAAGTGAGTTAGATTAGGAGCCTCCCCAGCTGTAACTTGGGGGACTTCAGTCATCCGCCGAACTTGGAGTCATGTTGCCCAGTCTCCTGTATAGCCATTGTCCCAACATGGCAATAGTACTGGTGGCCTATACCAAGGTCTTGCCGAGGATTGCCAGACTCTGTATCTCATCCCTCAAGGTGGTGTAAGTACTTGTGGCCCATGCAAGAGGCCACACCAAGGGTCGCTATGCTCATGAGTGTACCATCCATAGGTGTCTCATGTTCCAGTGGCTCATCAAGAGGTCACACCAAAGATTGCCAGATCCTGAAGCTGCAGGGCTGAGGTGGTAAGGGTTCCGGGGACCTACCCAGAGATCGTCCAGTGGATCATTGCACCCAGCATCCTTTCCTAGACTGGATATCACTTGCCTTCCTGCCAGAGGTCACCGCATCTGACAACTCCAGATAAGGGTTCTCTTCATCTACAACCAGACTTCAACACCCTTCCTTGTCCAGGACCTTCAACTTTGCCTCAGTGACACCAGGAGTCACCTTCTTCCCAGGGCCGTGAGGCCTATGGTGCTTTCCTCTATTTCTGGTTCACTGGGGGACACCCCATTTTATGGCTTGAATAGGAAGCACTTCCTTGGGTTCACACCCAGTGGTTGGCCAACCAACATACTAGAAACTCAAGCTTGGTGCATCGATTTGCTAAGTCCTTAGGTCTTGAATAACCTGGACTTTGGTATGAAATTAGTGGGGCCCATCTATGGTCCTGGTAATCTTGTTCATTCTTTCTCTTGTGTAATAGCATACATGTGATATCTCCCTCTTTTCGCAGGAGACTCCTGTTTTTTTGACTGAATTCCCTCTCTCCCTCCCAGGCAATCAAATCTCCTGCTTAAGTAAAATTTTGTCCAAAATATCCATTGATGTGTTTTTGGCAGATAAAGACACATAAAAAGTAAATTAGTGATGAACAATGTAAGTGATAACTTTGTACAACTAGTTATTGATTATTTTAGTGCTTATTCTTGATGAAATGAAATAGATTAAATGTTTTTAAATGCTTTTTTCTTATTGTTTGACACCTTTTAAAGGGCAAACTCATGGCGTTACGGCATCTCCCTACTAGCAGGCCAATCTCCATACTAATTTGACCCAAATCTCCCTCTTAAACAAGTTGGACATATCACATGTATGTAATAGTGGTAGTAAATGCTAAGTCTTTTTCTGTGTGTTCCAACTATTGCTAATAAACCTTGCATCTTGGCTCTAGAGTACGCCTCCAGCCTCTCCTTCCAGATTCATCTGGTATCACCCTAAATTATAGGGGTATGAACCACCACAGCTTGTCCACCACACACGTACCCTGTTTCTGATTCTATCAACCTGTAATTTTCAGGTTTTAAAATAAAACCATTTTTTGGTACAGGTGAGGAAGAAAGGTCTCAAAACAGGACATGTTAGCATTTTTGCACACTGTAACTTTGCTCATCTGAACAGATGGAAACAAAATTTTAAGGATCCGGACACTCTGGCCCAGACTCCGAGCCTACTGAATTTTAGTCAAATCAGTTTAATGGGACAATGCTATTAAGGCACAAAAATAAGGGTTTAATATTAAAGTACTCACTCATCCCTAATATTCAGGTACCTCAGCATCTCAAATCTGTCTTTTAAATTAAGGGACCCACTTTTATTGGCGCCTGCCTTGAGATTAAAGTACACGTATCCATTTGAAAATAATGACTGGGAGAACAAAGAGTTATTTCAATGACTAACTTCTTTCCAGATACAACAAGTTATCTACTGCTAAAATAGTGAAATATATAATACCGGCATAAAGATGTCTTTACTGTTTTATCAAAAAAATGTTTGTTGCCGTATTGGTCTATGTATAACAAGATGCACAAATTAGGTGATATGATACCTTTTATTGGACCAGCAGAAATTACAGAAAAACCTTAAGCTTTCGAATGCAGAGTTCTTCAGAAGAAGAAATGGCAGATTGATTAGAAAACTCACTTTTACAAGCCCAGAGAAAAACACAGAGAAAAAAACATTTTACACATGAGTTTGACAGATTAGCAATTAGTTAAGAAATACAACCTGAAATAAGTAGGCATCCCTGAGACTATAGCAGTAAGTCAAATATCACAGAATGGAATGTTATGTATTAAATCATCTAATGTTATAAGCTTCACTGAAACTCAGTTGAAGAAAATGTGTGTGTGTGTGTATGTGTATATGTGTGTGTGTGTATGTGTGCTATAGCACATTAATTAGAAATATATAAAACACATATCTGTGGATTACTGTAAACTGTGTGTGTGTGTTTGTGTGTTCTAAGTAGTTAGAACAGCAGTTTTGCATGTGCAAAACTTCAATCTAAGCAATTAACCCCTTCCCTTTTTTTAGTTAAAATCAACCTTATAAATCCAGGAAGCATAATGAGAAACTGTCTGTGTCTATGTGCTGAGCACTTAATGATATTGACACGCTGCACTAGCAGAAAATGAGACTACGCGTGCTTTTTCACACATATTTTCAATGCTGGCACTATGTAAACATTCATTTGTCAATATTATTTGTAAGTATTTAAACTCACACTATTTAAACATGTTCAGTCTGTAACTAGTGTTCATTAGACACAATTGTTTGAGAACATTTAAACTGTAACCTGAAACAGAGCCACCTTGTACACAGGGCTCTGTTGCCCTAATGATGTCAATGTACTTATATATGCCTGTATGAAACTAAAACATTTTACTACTAAATAGCAGTTCTGCATATGTGAAACAAAAGCCCAGGGAATCACTCCCCTGATCAGATTATGTTGAATGTGATGTCTTCATGCGGGCCTGTAGTGCCCTGTGTGAAGAAAGTTCCGACAGATTATTTTGGCCATACTGTATCACTATCAGGCACTAGGTTGTAGCTGTATCTTGTGCTTCAGACAGGAGGCTATGGGCTGGGGGGGGGGGAGGAGGTGGGCATTAGGGTTGACAACCCCAAGTAAGACCCTGCCACTGATCGCCAATACTCTGGAAACCCAAATCCCCAATGTTTTTCATTTCCCTTCTTTGTGCGCTTTGCATTCTACAACCCTAATGTCTACATTATATGTAGTTTTTTGCAATGAATATATGTAAGACACGATGAGGTGTGGGTTATGGCCTGATAAGAGCATGCCACAGGTACATTATGAAATATGAGGTGCTTGCACTGTGTGCCTTTAGCACCTTGGAAGTGCTCTTATCAGGCCATAACCTACACCTCGTTGTGTCTTTTTGCTCTTATAAAATGGGTACAACTTTTACAAAACTTGTTCTGAAGAGGTTATTGCACTTTTAAAAGTAAAATGTCATTTATTTCTCTTTTTTGGAGTTATAAAGAAAATAGTCTCTTTTACTATACAAGTACAGAAGGTTTTCCATGTGTCAGGGATGTGATGTGTGTCTGTATCTGCCCCCCCCCCCACGTCTATACACAAACAAATAAACTGTTATTTAGTTATTTGTTTATTTATTCCTATTTATTCAAGTGTATTTTTTGGTATAGAGTGCCCGTATCTTTCTCCCAGTGTTTCTCCAGCCATCCTACCCCCCAACATACAGAAACTCTTTCTCTTTGTTCTGTACTATTTGACTTTTTTCTGCTGTTTATTTTTTTTTTTACTTGCTGAGTGGCCAGCAGGACCAGAGCCATGTCTTTTCAGTAACTGGCCGATTTCACTGGAAGTGAGCATGTCCCTCTGCAGCTGCCATTATGAGCACTTTGTACTGCACTCTATTATGTACGGCACTGCAGTATGAGCATGAGTGGGTTGCCAAGTCCCCATAAAAAGCTGCCCCTCTGCCAGGTACCATCAATGAGGCATGAGAGAATAGGGGGACAGGAAGGTCTCTGAAAACCAAGGAGACAAGAGGCAGTGCCTGCCTAGATATTCTTGAGAAGGTGATTAGCGCAGTCTGTAGGTGTTTGTTGAACTGCCTTCATTGTACTCGTTACTGCAATCTAAAAAGTCATTAATACCCCCTGCCCAAACTAATCAACAGCTACACTGGTACTCCATATTGTATAAATGAGGTTTTGGCAATACTCTAAGTCATCTTACTTCTTATTTCTTCCCTGTAGTTTTCCCCATAGTCTCCAGTTATTGCCTAAGATTGACAAACTTCTAATGTATTAAGTCCTAAAGATGAACAGAAAAAGGAGGAAAACGATGAACAGAAAAAGGAGGAAAGGCCTTAGCCTTAGAGTTCCATATTAATTGGAATGCATTGACCCCAGTACCAAAAATGACGACTCTGACTGCTTAACTGCGGGAATTATATGATGCTATAAAATCTCTCTGTTACTGATTTCAACAGAATTTTAAACAGCCAGGACCTGATATTAGTAGTAGTAGCAGTAGATTTTATTTATTTGGGGCACCCTTCTCTGAAGGTTTAGGGTTCCTTTTCAATAAGTTTACAAATGCATACATACATAAATAGCAGAATAGGAACAGTAAATAAAAGCATATACATATAAAATCCCAGACACAATAAAAACAGTTGAACCCATTCACATTCTTAAATGACCCCCTTAGACCCCAAAAGCGTGTGCAAACAAGAATGATTTCAGTTGGCGTTTAAATATTTCAGTCAGTTGTACCCCCCGGAGGTGCCCCAGCAATGAGTTCCATAAAGCTGGAGCAAAAACCCTAAATGTCCAGTCTCCAGAGCTCTTCAGTCTTGCTTTCGGGATCTCCAGTAGAGCACCGGTAGCTGATCTGACGGGGCAAGATGGGATATTGGGATGCAGGAGATCTTTCAGGTAACCTGGACCCAAACCATGTAGGGCCTTGTAGGTAAAAAGACCTACCTTGAAGGTGATGTACCAATGCACCGGCAGCCAGTGCAGTTCGAGCAGCACTGGGGTGGTATTAAATCTGGAATGACCAGTCAACACCCATGCTGCTGCATTCTGCAGCAGCTGCAGGTGCCACCAACACACCACTGCTGACCCGAGGTAGAGTGCATTGCAGTAGTCAAGTCTCAAGGTCATGAAAGCACTAACCAGTGTGGCCAGGTCTTCAGGCGGGCCAATGGGTTGATCCAGGTGATGTTCTGGAGATGATAGAATCTGGTCTGGAGAACTGCAAACACCTGAGCATCAAATGTCAGCTCACTATCAAACTCGACGCCTAGATTCTTCACCCTTGATGAAATATCCAGTTCTGTCGGGCCTATAAAAAGGCCTAACCTATCACCAGAGATTCCGAGCCCAACCCTCTGACCTGGCTCTACCACCAGTACCTCAGTCTTCCCAGGGTTCAGTCCCAGCCAATTTGATGCCATCCAAGCCAGGATCTTGGCCAAACATTTATTTAGCATATTGACAACGTCAGGTCTACCAGGTGTGAAAGACAGATAGAGCTAAGTATAATCACCGTAACAATGAAAACTGAGTTCATACCATCTTATGACCTCACCCCAGGGGCAATATATACACTGCAAACAACATGGTGACAAGGACACAGCCTTGGGGAACTCCACATGCAGGTCTCTTGGGCTCAAGAAACAGTTTTCCAATACTACCCTCTGAGATCTGCTCCAGAGAAAGGACTCAAACCAGCTGATGACCTTGCTGGTGAGTCCCACATACTCCCTCAGCCTGTTCAGCAACACCCCATGGTCCACAGTGTCAAATGCTGAGGAGAGATCAAGGAGGACATGAATTGTATGCTCTACCCGATCTTTCACCCTGAACAGGTCATTCAATACCCTGACCAAAGCGGTCTCTGTGCCATGCAAGGCCCTAAATCTGGACTGGAAAGGTTTATAAATTTGGAAGTCTGTGAGATGGGCCTCTAGCTGTACTGCTACCACATTCTCAAGAACCTTCCCCAAAAAGGGAAGGTACAAAATAGGCCAGTAATTTGCCAGGGTGTCAGGGTCCAACGATGGTTTCTTCAGCTGGGGCTTAACCAGAGCCTGTTCTAGAGACTTTGGAAAAACCCCAGCCAACAAGGAACTCTCAACTCTCTCTTGGCAAAGACCAGGCCCAGGGCTTTGACACAGCCAACTAGTAGCCTTGTTGGGCCCAGCTCCAGGTCACAGAATGTTGGTTTCAGCCCGAGGACTATTCCACAGACCTCCTGCACAGTCACCAGCCAGAACTCACCCCAGGGTGGCTGAGTGCAATCGTCCATATGCAAAACACCACTGCTGGAGGATTGAATTCCACTTGGAGCAATCCTGGATCTCACAGAGGACACTCTGTCCAAGAAAAATCAAGCAAACTCCTCACATTTGTGAGTTGAAGAGGCTCTAATGGGTTCCAGACAGGCTGGATGTAATAGCCTGTCTACAACCTGGAAGAGCCGAGCCGGTCAATTCCTCCCAGCTGCAACCCTCCTAGACATAAAAGCTGCCTTTGTCTGGATGATTGCATTCTGATACTCATCAGAATGGGTAACCAGAACCAGCTTGTCCTTTCGAGACCCAGTCTTCCTCCAGCACCTCTCCAACCTCCGCTCCCTTGTCTTCAACTTCCTTAGCTCCCCATCAAACCAAGGGAAGCCAAGGTGCGAGACAAGGGGGCATACACGGATCAGTGCCAGATGGTCCAGGGCCCCAGCAACAGCACTATTTAAGGCTGTCACTGCTTCTCCCGGGTCACTGGAGCAAGCCTCCAGAAAATATGAAATGTCCAGCTCCGCCATCAGTCCCTCTAGCTGAGCACCCCTCAAAGGACGGAACTGGACCATTTCCACAGGTGGTGGGACATTTAGGGGGGTTTTAATGCTGAATCCAATGGTGCAATGATCTGACCAGGTGACCTGATCAATCTTGAAGATATCAATTTCAAGCCCAAGATATCAATTTCAAGCCCAGTGTGAATACCAGATTGAGCACATGGCTGGATTGGTGGGTCCCAGACGTGGAATGCAGGATCAGGCCCAGAGCCTCCATGCTTAACAGAAACTCTCTTACCCCCAGGCAACATCACATCATCCACACAGGTGTTGAAGTTGCCGAGAAAAATCCATCTCGACAACTCCAAAACCCTCTCAGCAACAAAGGACATCATCTCTTGCAAGAAGCCCCAGTCTCACTCAAGTGGATGGTAGACCAGGAGCACTCTAAATTCCTTGCTGGGACTCCCCCACACTGCCACACACACAAAAAGAACTGGTGTCCCCAACTGGGCACACCGTTAGGCCCAGCTCCGATCTAAAACAGATCACAACCCCCCTCTCCCCTGTGGTCCTTCCTCAGGCAGTGCAAAACAAGTAACTGGCCAGGACAGATGCCTCTAGTACAGGGACTGAGGTATCTCCCAGTCAGGTCTCCATAATGCAGGCCAGATCAACTGACCTAACAAGACTAGCCATTATAGCAGTTTTGCTAGCCATAGATCTGGCATTGCAGAGCACCACCCAAAGACAATGGACGGTTGGGGTCAGTTCATTGGCTACCTGTCCTCTTAGTCCAGAGGATACCTTGGGTATACCGACAAGGCAAGAGGGACCTTGCTCCATCTGTCTTTTTTAACCCAGGGCATCTCTTGATCCCCACTACCCGCATCAGCACTTCCCAGGCTATATTCTTCTTCCTCTCTCTCCCCCCAATCATCCCTCCTCAGAATATTCAGCTCCTTACATTTCCACCATACCATAGCATCAAGTGGTGGCATGAGGAAGTGGCAGAGATCTTTAAGGAGGGAGAGTAAGCCAATATTTAGGCCTGAAGTACAACCACCATCCTAGAAGAAAACTACCACTATCTATACGCTAAAAAACTTCAAAATTAAACTTAGTCATCCAACCACACACTTGCGTACACCCACTCACTCACTCACTCACTCGCCACACACCAACCCCAAAACCCCTCCTCAACCCAACAAATAAATAAATTAAAAACTTTAGTGCAAAAGGGAGTTAAATTTGAAGCAAGCCCATACAGTGGCAGGCCAAGTCCCTACACAGTTAGGAAAATTCCAACTATGGTTCAAAAACCCAGAGGGCTCTCACCCCCTTGAGCAGATCAGACATTAAGTTCCAAAAAAAGGTCTGACTACAGCCAGAGCCTCCAACCCCCAGGGAAATCCAGATTCCTAGAGTCTAACGAGCCCTCTTATGGCTAAGGAAACGGGACCAAGCCAACATCCAGGATCTGAAGTTGATTGATGGTAACAAATACAGTAAAAGAGGCTCCTGACTGGGTTAAGGCCACTCAAGGCCTTTCACCACCCTGCTCTTGTCGAGGGCAAAATCCAAAGCACAAAGTACACTACCTGCTACAATATCTCCGGACTCATCACCCCTCTTAAGCCAGCTTTCAAGAAGGGAAAAAGAGATGTCAACCAGATAAGTGACTACAGAAAACAGCAAAAGGCTGCTGTCCTAGTCCGACCTGGGAACAGCGTATACTTGACCTGGAAGCAAAACTGCAACCAGTGCCAGGTGTCATAGAACAACATTCTGCTCCTGAGTCCATCCTCCACTCAGTTCCTCTAGCTACCACATTCCTCCGCTCAATAGTGGACAGCTTCTACACCCAAGGGACCACTTTAGTCAACCTCGGACCAACTATTCAGCAGCACAGCACTTCTCTTTACTGACAGTCACCTCAAGTGGCAGGTTTGGACCCCAGCCACAGGAAAATGGACCAAGATTGATGTCCAGTCAGCGTTATCCCTGGAGACATCGAAGAAATCCAGGGCCAGCACCAGGTACCTTCAGTTTCAGCTCCTGCATGGGAGTCAGGTTGGCAGGATTAGATCACTCACATCTTTGTCTGACCACTAAACAGGCCAACATATTCAAATGCAAACCACTTTGGGCTTTTTCTAACTAAAAAACTAAAACATCTGAGCTCCTAATTCTAGCTCACTTCCTCCATTACCTAGCTGTTTGCCATAATATCAGTGCCTAAACTAACAAAAAAGAAAGAAAGAAAGAAAGAAAAAGCTTTTCCTCCCTTTTTCCACTGCAAGCTCCCCAGCTCACAGACAACAGCCTAGCATGACTGCCATCTTGGAAAAGCAAAAAAATGTTATTGCTGGTCCTCTTGGCTGACCTATATTCAGAAGCCTCGGAAGCCCCCCGCTAACCCAGGAACAGCAAAGCATTATAATACACTGTGCCTATGCAAATGAGGGGGTCCCCATGCATGCCAGCACAGTGGTATCTTCAAAGGTTTGCAGTGGTGGTAAACAGCCCTCAAAGTGGCACTATTTACCACCATTGAAAACCACCTCTTAATGGGGCACTAAGCCCACGTCCTTTTCCCCGAAGGCAGGGCAGCTGTACTGCAGCCATCCTCCCCGATCACCCATTCCAAAATAGAAACAAATCCTTGGTGTTTAGTGGTACCCCCACCCCTGATTACCCTTTTACATATCCATTCCCTGGTGGTCCAATGGTCCCCCATCACCCAATCTCATATGAAATGACTTCCCTGGTATGTAGTGGTATCTCACCTGTGATCACCCAGTCTGAAACAGTATTACATTCCCTGGTGTCTAGTAGCATCTCCTGACCCCCTACACCCATTCTGTAGTAGTAGTGCATTCCCTGGTGTCTAGTGGAACCCCCCACCCCCTGATCACCCATTCTACATTATTAATGTATTCCTCAGTGTGTAATGGCACCCCCGTCCCAGATCATCAATTCTGTAATAGTCATACATTCCCTGATATCTAGTGGCACCCCCTATCCCCTGAGCACACTTTCACATATTTATATTAATTTCCTGGTGCCCCAGCAGTCCCCCCTCCATTGCATGATCTTATATTAAATGACTTCCATGGTGTACAGTGGAACCCGTTCTGAACTATTAATACAGCCCCTGGTGTCTAGTGGTACTCACAACCCAACCCCCAATCACTCTTATACAATTGTGAAACAATCCCTGGTGGTCCAATGGTTTCCCCCTTCACAACAGCATTCCATCTGATCTGCCTGCTAGCATCCCACCTTCCTGTTCCCCCTCACCCTGGTGGCTGACACTCATACTGTATCTGGTGATATGGTGACTGGCACAGTCGTCCTCTCACCTGCATTGCTGACTGCCACATGAGCTGTCAGTGAGCATATGTGCAGTACACTACTAGACACCAGAGAATGTATTACTATTACAGAATGGGAGATCATGGGTGGGGACAGCCACTAGACACCAGGGAAAGTAATACTATTACAGAACAGGTGACTGGGGGTGGAGGTGCCACTAGACACCAGGGAATGTATTACTATTACAGAATGGGTGATCTGCGGGTAGAGGGTACCACTAGCAATCAGGGAAATCATTTAATATGAGACTGGATGATGGAGGGGGCTGCTGAACCACCAGTAATTGCTTTACAGTTGTAGAAGTAGGGGAAGGAATCAGGTTCATTTTAGTGCAGTAGCTGCTCTTTGCTGCTTTTAAATTGCTTCTTGTTGATTTCACTTGATAGCAGGTAATTTTTTTTTCTTAGGGGCTAGCAGGGAATTGTTTTGGGGCTGTTGGAATTTTGAAACCTATTTTGGTGTGCTTTAAGTGGGCTGATTTGTCTTGTTGTTTCACTTGGTACCTGGTTAAGTTTTTCTTGCTTCTTAAAGGGGACTAACATGGAACTTTTTTGGAGCTTTTGAAACCTGTTTTGGTGTGCTTCAAGTGGGGCTGCCATTTCTTTAAATTGGAGGCCTGTTTCTTCTGATTTCTTCTGATTCTTCTGATTTCAAACCTATTTTGGTGTACTTCTATTGGGGCTGTTTCTTTGAATTGGAAACCTGTATCTTCTAATTTCAAGCCTATTTTGGTGTGGTGTTGGTGAGGCTGTTGTTTGAATTGGAGACCTGTTTCTTCTGGTATCAAACCTATTTTTTGTGAGCTTTTTGTGGGGTTGTGATTGTTTTTTGCTGTCTTCACTAGCTGCAAAGTTTAGTGCATAGTGGGGGAAGAGTGCTAATTGTATGACCAGGGCCCTCAGATACATGATTGTTTCTGGAGGGCACAGGCTGGTCCAACCCTGCCCCTCACCCCACCCACCCAGGTACATCATTTTCTTTATATCAGGGGTTCTGACATCACTCCCCCAAAAGGGCAAATGACATGCACCTATCATAGCAGAAGCAGACATCCAGGAAAGGAACAGCAGCAAGTGAAGAGGTGACTGCAATCTCCGTAGAAGGGAAGTAACTGCAACACAAGAAGCTTTCATTTATACCTGTTTGCATTGGTGTTTACATTGTGAAAAGGAGGGGTAGGAGTTAGAAGGAGACTGTGCAATAGTTGCTTACAGTTTCTTTTTGGATGTGGACAGGAGGGATAGGAACTTAAAATGCAGCTGCTCAATCTATCTAAAGTATATGACAAAGGGGGTAAGGGAAATTGAGAAAAGGAGAGGAATGTTTTGCAATGATTGAGGGGGAGAAGGGAGACTTGGGGAGCATTGGGTATCCTTCATCTGGAAGGTGGGGGTCACTGGTGGATGACAAGAACAATGGGTAGGGTGGTAGGCTGCAACAACTGCTGTGTGCCAGTCTTTCTAAAAAAAGCGTGAAGGGTGGGGGGATGTTTAGTGTGCAACCAAACAGAGAAACTTAAAAAAGGAGATCAAGGGTCTGCAGGAGGAGCTAAGACAGGCAAGGCAGACTGGAGGAGGTTATAGCCCAACACTGGAGGGAAGGAGGAGGAGGGGAGATGAAGAGGGAGGGCAATTTGGGCCAACAGGGGGGAGGAGAGTGTCAGAAGAAGGGAAGCAGAGACAAGGGGGCCCAGGCAAGAGGAAAGGCATTGGAGGAACCTAGGTTAAGGGAAACAAGACAACAGGAAGAAGGCAAAAGGTACTGGTGAGGGGAGGAGGAGAAGTGCAACAGTCATGGAGTTGAAAGGAAGGAATGGGCTAGTATGAGAAGGGAGAAAGCAGGCATAGAAGAAGGGTATTCAGAAAATCATTTTGCAGTTCTAGAGGGAAGGGTGGAGGAGGGAGATGATGAGATTGGAGGACTAACTGATAGAAGTCCAGATGAAACTGTAGTGGGGGGAAGTTCTGCTGGAGGAATTACAACAGGGGTGGAAGGGGGAGCTACTGTGCAGGAGGAAGAGGAGGAGCTGGGAGCGAGAGGTGGGGAGGAAGGGAAGCAAGCAGTTGGTAAGAGTGGTGGAATCTTGGTGCTGGGGGACTCAATACTAAGAGGAGTCAGGTGGGGTAACAAAGGGGAGCAGTATAGTCACATTTGGGTGGAGGCCATGCCAGGAATGACAGTGGAAAGGGTCGGACCGTCTCTTCTAAAATATGCTAGACGGGGTAGGGAGAAGCATTATTTAATTATACATTTGGGGACAAATGACCTGGCTGACAGGACAGTAGATATAATCCAGAGAAGGTTTGAAGAACTAGGACAATTATGTGAGGGGGCAGGAAGATTAGTAACTTTCTCAAAGATGCTTCCAGTGCCCAGGGCAAGCACAGCAAGAAAGCTGAGAATAAAGGATTTTAATGAATGGCTAAGAACCTGGTGTCATGCTAAATCATGTGGGCTGGTGGGGATGGTGGGGAGGGACCTGGAAGGGCAGTAGTCTCTATGCCAAGGATAGACTACATTTGAGCGAGGAGGGAAAGAAAGTGTTGAAACAGAGGATGTAGGAGTACATAGAGTTAGTAGGTAATTTAAACCAGGAGCGGGGGGTGGCAAGTGGGCAAGGGACATGCAGAGACCACAGGTTGGGAAGCCATATGAGCTAACCCCCCCATAACAGTGACAAAGGACAAAGGACAAGTAATAGTGGCCATGCTACTAAAGGAGGGCAGATGGGGAAGGGAGGGAAGGGGAAAGGGTAGAAGGTGGTCACCCTGAATGCTAGGAGCCTTGGGAAGAAAACTGCAGAGCTACACACTCTCATGGCAGAGGGGAAGATGGACATGGCAGCCAACACCGAAACATGGGCCACCCAATACAATGCCTGGGACCTGTCAATACCAGGGTACAGGATATTTCATAGGGATAGAGTGATTGGAAAAGGAGGGGGTGGCACTATATGTGAGAGAAGGACTGAAGTGTGTACAGGAGGAAGGGGAGGAGGGTAGTACAGAGTCACTATGGATGCAAAGCCAGGATTCCAAGAATAGAACACTCAGGATGGGAGAGGTATACAGGCCACCCTCTCAGACAGAGAAGTTAAACAGGGAACTAGCAGGACAGATCAGGAGGACCTGTGAGAAGGGTAGTGTGGTGACTGTGGGGGACTTCAACATGCCAGGAGTGGATAGGAGTACCCCAACAACCAGGAATAGAAGGGAGCAGGTACTGCTGGATGCCTTTCAGGACAGTTTCCTGATGCAAATGGTCTATGAACCAACCAGCTTAGGGAATACCCTTGACCTCATGCTGACAAATGGGGAGTTTGTGAGGGAACTAAGGGTGGAAGAACTGCTGGCGGAGAGTGATCACCACTCAGTATGGTTCACATTGGATATGGATAAGGAAGGAGTGGAATCTGGCACAAGAGTGCTAGACTTCAGGAGTGCTGACTTTGGGAGGATGGGGGAAGTGGTAAAAGGATACCTGGCCAGAATTCAACCTAGTATGGGCACTAACTAGAGGTGGGAGTTCATAAAGCTGGGGATAGTGGAGGTAACCAGAACCTGCAGCAAGTCCCAGAGCAAGAAGGTTAGGGCAAAGAAACCTAGCTGGGTGAGCAAGGAGGTCATGAAAAAGGTAAGCCAGGAAAAAACTGCCTTTAGGAGGTACAAAAAAACAGGAAGGGGGAGGACAGGGAGGAGTACCTGAAGGAATCAAAGAAGGTGACAAAGGCACTAAGGGCAGCCAAGACATCTATGGAGCTTTAAGAAGGAGGAGAAAGACTTCTTCAGGTACATCAGGGAGAAAAGTGGCTGTAAGGATCATATAGTAAGGATTAGGAAGGAGGGGGCTGAGTGGAAGCAAGGGTGATGAGGCAGAAGTGATAAACAATTACTTCTGCTTGGTATTTACTAAGGAGAAGAGGGTGTGATACCCAAGGGGGGAGGGAAGGCAGAAACAGAGGGGGAGGGGGTGATGGATAGGGAAATCATGGAGGGCAGGGTTCTGGAGGATTTGAGGGGACTGAGGGTGGACGAGGCACCAGACCCAGATGGAATCCACCCCAGGATACTGAAGGAGCTGGCAGAGGTCCTGGCAGGGCCTTTAGCGGACTGATTTAATGCCTCACTACACTCAGGAGGGTGTATGCCTCAGGACTGGAGGATGGCTTATGTGGTGCCTTTCCACAAGAGTGACCCCAAGGATGAACCAGGGAACTACAGACCGGTGAGCCTCACATCCATCGTGGGTAAGCTTATGGAGACTATCCTGAAGGAGAGGCTGGTGGCGCTTCTGGAAGCAAAAGGGCTACAGGACAGCAGACAGCATGGCCTTATAAGTGGCAGATCCTGCCAAGCCAACCTGGTGGAGTTCTATGACTGGGTAACTAGGCAATTGAATGGGGGCCATGCAGTGGATGTCCTGTACCTGGACTTCAGTAAGGCATTTGACTTGGTGCCACATGGGAGGCTGGGAAGTAAGTTAGAAGGCACATGGGTGGGTGCAAAGTTGTTGAGATGGGTAGGGAACTGGTTTCAGGGAAGGCAACAGAGGGTGGTGGTGGTGGGTGAGGAGCTGTCATCCCCAAGGGTAGGGATGAGTGGTGTTCCACAGGGCTCAGTGTTGGGACCAGTGTTGTTTGGGATATTCATTGCAGACATATCATTTGGCATCAAGAGCAAGACCAGTCTATTTGCTGATGACACCAAGATGGCAGCTGTGGTGGATGACCTAGGGGCATGGCAGGGGTTGCAGGATGATCTGGCAAAGCTGGAAACCTGGTCGAACATCTAGCAACTGGGGTTCAATGCCAAAAAGTGCAAGGTGCTGCATTTTGGGGCAAAAATCCCAAGGAAGAGTTACCAGCTGGGGGGGGGAGTGCAGCTAGCCAAGAAAGAGGAGGAGAAGGATCTGGGGTGCTCATTACAGAGTCAATGAACAACTCAGCACAATGTAGTAAGGCAGCTGCAAAGGCCAACAGAATGTTAGGTTGCATTGCAAGGGGTATATCCTTGAGGAGGGGGGGAGGTGATTCTGCCACTGTATAGATCATTAGTTAGACCGCACCTGGAGTACTGCGTGCAGTACTGATGCCCGTATGTGAAAAGGGACATTAAGTTACTGGAGGGGGTGCAGCGCAGGGTGACAGAGATGATCAAGGGGCTGGGACTCACCATATGAGAGGAGGCTGAGGGAGTTGAACATGTACTCACTGGAGGAGAGGAGGGACAGGGGGGATATGATTGAATCCTTCAAGCACATGAAAGGAATAAACAAGACAGGTATGCAGGGGCTGTTCAAAATAAGGGAGGGGAGGGATGCCTGGGGCTCTAATATGAGACTTGAGGGAGGAAGGTTCAGGAGGGAGATGAGGAGACACTTTTTATGGAGAGGGTGGTAGCTGATTGCAATGCGTTACTGGCAGAAGTGGTATCAAGTAGAACAGTGGACTGCTTCAAAAGGGGTTGGGACAGGTCAAGGGGGAGGGTCAAGAGAGAGAAAGATTGGGAGGGAGGGGCAGCTGCAGAATAATGGGTGCTAGCTGCACATTCAAGCTGACTTGATAGACCACTAGGTCTTTATCTGCTGGCAAATTTCTTATGTTCGTATGTTTGTGTGTGATTGGTGGTACTACTAGACAGCAGACATTGTATGAATAGTACAGAATGGGTGATTGGAGGGGGTGCTAGACACCAATGAAGTCATTTAATAGGGGATTGAGTGATAGGGATCGCTGGACCACCAGGGAATGGATATAAATATGTGAAAGGGCAGTCAGAGTGTGGGGGAACCATTAGACATCAGGGAATGCATGGCTATTACAGAACAGCTGACAAGCGGGTGGGAGGTACAACTAGACACCAGGGAAAGTGTCTGTTCACACTGCAGGGGCACTAAGGGGCTGCTGCACCCTATGCAAATGAGCCCATAATCGACATGCAAATAGCCTCTTAGCACTTTGCAAGCCCAGTGAACTAATCTACATATTGTGGCTAAATATAGCCCACAGGAGTCTTGGTGCTATCCAATTTTTGGGCAGCACTGTTCCCTTTTCGCTTTATATAGCCTGGGTCCTTGTCAGGGCAGTGCTGTGGAACTTAGCACTGTGCTAACATGGCCTGATAGTCAGATAGCACCACTTGCTATCTAACTGAATACAGCAGTCACTGGGTTGGGTGCAAGCACAGCACAAACATTTACGCTGACCTTCTATTTAAATATCTGGCCCTCATTGTTTTAATATCTACTGTAACTATCTAACATATGAGGAAATGGATTTAAGAAATATGAATTCTTTTTCTGCTCTTATCTCGATATCCTTTGTAAATGAGATGCTAAATTCTGGAGAGTCTAACTTTTAAATAAACCATGTATTTCTGTTTCTTCAGCATGTAACAAAATCACTTTCCTATTTTTCTTCTATTACAAAAATTTCCACTGTTAAAAATAATGGCATCTGGCATGCAGTACCTAAATACTGCTGCATACTCAGCCAACAGAGGGAACTGGATGTGAATGTGGAAAGTGTTGCTAAAACAACCAAGAAAAGCATCATTCACTTATGATCACACATCCTGTAGTGTGTTATCCCACTTATATAATGGGCCTTTATTACATTAAAAAATGTAGTTCAGTTGAAGAGTGCTGTTGTCAGAAAATAGTCAACGGTAATGTGCCGTGTTTTGATCAATGCACTGGGACATATCTGTTGGGGCATACATACCATCTGTAGTAAGTACAATGGTAATAATCCCTAAGGTTGTCTAAACAGGATGAACTACTGTTTATTAAAGGTCTCAGGTTCTCAAAGATTGGAAAACAATATTGAATTAAAATGAAAAACTGTTTTAATACATGGGTTTGTGATATTTTGCTATTTTTATGCTTTCTAGTTAATGTACTGTATGTAGTGGGTCTCTGAGATTCTGGCAATTTGAACCAATCAGGTTACTAAAGTTCCATATGTTTTGCCATCAAAGATCTTGATATTTGAAACACAACACTTCTGCAGATTCAAATAGGGTGTGCCTGTACTTCCCATGTTTAGAAATGCATACATACACTTGGCCTCCCTTACCCATGGCAAGTAATATAAGTTTGGAAGGGGAGTGCATTTGTTTTGCTGCAGGGCAGCAGGCATAGAGCTGGATGACACAAAATAGGCATGTGTGATCTCTAGTCTTTTATGGACTTCCTGGTTAAATAAGGAAGACATTAGTAAAAATAAAACCCTACACCACTTCAACCACTAGTGTACCAGGTAAGTAAAGAAATGGTAAGGAAACCAGAATTTTCTGCCAAACAACTATGGCAACATACTGTAACATTTCAGCAGTGGGATAGTGTGTGTGTGTGGGGGGGGGGGAGGAGGGGGGTGCTGTGAGATGCAGTGGAGGAAGTTCCAGGGCTGGAGGTGTCACATCATTTGAATAGATCAGATTTTTAGACTTTGTTTTTGGCTGATATTGTGCCTGTGCTATGATATTATTAATTGTTTGATCCCACAGTTCTTTGGGCATACATTGGGACAAGTCATTTTTATGTTGCTTGCACGCATGTGCAAGAAACATAGTGCCATCATCCGAGTTTTCGGAGGTGTGGCACCCATCTTCCAATTCAGTCAGTGTATTTGCAGGCGCCCCCAGTTCCCCAATCACTGCTGCAGCTGTCTATGACAGCAGTTGAAATGCAGTACAGTTGAAAGGAGGCTCCGCTTCAGTGAGCAGAGCTGTCCCCCCACACACACACCGCAAAACACGCATCTGCGTGCTGGTGTGCTCCCTCCCTCCCCCACGTGCACACTGTAGGCCAGCGGGGTGCCCAATCACCCGTCGGCTCACACACCCCCCCACAAAAGCTGTCCTGGTGCCACGCTGGGAGCCTACCCCAGCATGGCAAAAACTGTTATAGCCGACGGACATGCCTAATCCCCCACCGGCTCCACGGCTGCACGTCCCCCCAAAGCTTTCCAGGTGCCATGCTGGGAGCCCACCCCAGTGTGGCAAAGCCTGTTATGGCCGACGGGGGTGCCCAATCCCCCATCAGCTCCAGCCCCCCTAAACAGCCTTTCCAGCTGCCATGCTAGGAGCCCACCCCAGCATTGCAAATGTCCCGCGTCATCTTAATAAAAAAAAAAAATGAACCTGTAAACAAAAAAAGGTCCCTCATAGTCTCCCTGCCCCCTCACAACCAGCACCCACCCACTGCGCACCCTGCCTCCCCACACCCCCCACCCCATACTTACCGCCGGACCTCGGTGCGACGATCTTCGGTGGACCAGGAACACGTCTGCACTCTTCAAAGCCGACCGTGAACTGAATAGGGTTTTTTCAACTTTGTTGCATATCTCAGGCATTTTGGGGAATTTTGGGCCAAAATTTTCAACATGGGGTTTTAGGACCCCTCCTCATGAATTCTTGCACTGTCATGGCGTTAATCAGGCCCGAAGGGTGATTTCACAGTCAATCGTGAAATCACCTTTGGGACCAATTAATAAAATGACACTGCCAGTGTTCATAAGGTGGGCTCTTAAAAGTCATATGTTGAAAATTTGGTGAAAAATTCTAAAATGACTGTTTATGACGTCGTTCGCGCGGTTCTACCGTACAAATAAGTTAAGCAAATTTTAATATTTGCACTCCAGATTTTCAACATTGCCATTTTACCACACTTCCTTATGAGCAGTACAGCTGTCATTTTTCACGTCACCAAATGTTTTCTGTGCATGTAGCACACAATGGCGCAGTCAGTGTGCGCAATCAATGTTTGGGACAGATTAAGAAAATCACAGTGACACTGTTCATGAGCAGAGAGGTCTTAAAATGGCTATGTTGAAAAATTTGGTGAAAAAATTCCCTTCAGCCATTCTGCAATGTTACTAATGAAGACCCTGCAGTACCCCACTGGTCACCCCCTCTCCCTAGACTGCACCCCATTTACCACCACTCTCTGCCTCCTGTCTGTTAGCCAGTTTCTAACCCAGTTTACCACCCTTTCCTCCATGCCCAGCCTACCCAGCTAGTTTATCAGCCTCCTCTACGGGATGATGTCAAAGGCTTTGCTGAAATCAAGGTAAGCGTTGTCCACTGCCCCACCCTGATTCACTTCCTTTGTCACCCAGTCAAAGAAATCAACCAGATTTGTCTGACTTGATGTCCCCACTGTGAATCCATGTTGTCTATGGTCCTGGGCTCTGATGGTTTCTAGATGCTCCACTATCCTTTCTTTAAGCAATGCCTCCATGATTTTCCTCACTACTGAGGTGAGGCTGAACGGCCTATTGTTCCCTGCCTCCTCTCTGCTGCTGCATTTGTGTAGAGGGACCACATGTGCCCTCCTCCAATTCACTCATGTTGAACTACTCAGTGAACATGGCTGCCAGAGGTACTGCTATCTCCCTTCGCAGTTCTCTTAATATCCTTGGGCGTATGCTATTTGGTTCCATCGCTTTGTCCACCTTCAATTTAGTGAGCTCCTGCAGGACTCTTTTGCCTTTGAATGGACTATTGTCCACCTCTTCACCCCTTTGGCAACTGCTGTACTGCTGTGGCCCTTGCCCCTCCCACTCTTCTGTGAATACTGAGCAGAAAGACACAGTGGATGACTTGGGAGGAAGGCATGGAACCATCACTTCCAAATACCTAAACAGCACATACAAGCAAGCAACATTCGGCATTGACAAATGCTTGTTTTGTTTTGATTCAGTATCAGCTGAAAAGAAAGCTTAAAATTTGTTTGAAACTGATGGACAGGTTGACCCAGCACATGTCCCATGTGAATTGTCTTCCCACCGCCTTGCTTGGGTAAATCTGGATTGGTTTCATTTGTATGTTTAAAGGTTCTCTACTGGCATGTTCTGGTATTCTTATGTGCTTTTGTGGGGTGTGAAAGGTGTATGGGTCTGACAATCTAGGGATATAGGTGAGACCACTCTTTCTCATGGTACAGTGTAGTCGAGGATGTACAAATAATTTATTGATCAAGGTTAATCAATAATATTTGGTAAGTAGCCAGCCCAGTAGCAGAGTGGTAGGGCTACTGCTCGATATGCAGTAACTGGAGTTTGTGAATAGTTGCAGGTTGCTCAGGGGTCGGATAGGGGTGGAAAGATCGAGCATCCCAGAGAGAGGTCTCTTTTCCATGGGGGGGGGGACATCATTCTGTTATGTGCCTGCAACCTGTTGGAGACTGTGAGGCAGCACAGTAGACCCATGGAAAGTGGAGGGGCAGCCATCAGATGCCAGCATGCATGTAGAATACTGCATGTCGGCACCCTTGGAGAGAAAAAACAGGAGCTGGAGGAAAAGTCCTGGCCTGCTATTGCACCAGCACCCACCCCCACAGACCCACACAATTGATATGGCCAACGACCCACCACTATCATGGTCCAGAGTTAGTGATGAATAACTGGTAAGTCAGTGAGAGGGTTGGTGATGTGACTGGGCAGGTGCCATTAAGCAAGTCAGGAAATGAGACAAAAGTTTAGAGCACAACTGCACATGAGACATGTGTTGTAGAATAACAGTGTCCCTATAAACGCAGGTCAAAAGAGCACTCAAGTTGGTTTAGAGCCCTCCCTTAATTTATAGTACCAGCCAGGTCTCCTCACCTGTCATTTTCACAAACAACTCTGAAGATTATAAAGTTGGCCCACACAGCAGCTGAGTCATGTGAGCAATGTGAGCTGGTGGGTTCAGATATCTTTGACCAATGACCTAAAAGCCAATACTTCTCATTTTGTCAGCATATTTGATCTTAGGAATTTAATTTATATGAGCTACAATGAGAAGGAAGATCATAGACACTGTATAATCCCATTCACTTTGTCCTTTTTCAGCTGTGCCAAGTGCTGCAACTGTCGTTATAGTGGTATGTGTCAGTTTCCTGGTCTTCATCATTGTTTTGGGAGTTTACAGAATCCATGTAGCTCACCGACGTACAGCTCAGGAAAATGTTGGATCAAAAGAAAATGAAATGGACTGGGATGATTCTGCTTTGACAATTACTGTAAACCCCATGGAGGTGAGAAAACTGCATAGCTTTGATCTTGCACAATTATCACACAAAAAGAAATTGCATTAGAAATCAGTGCTTGAAATAGAAATTACACTATGACAGAGAAATATTTTTCCATGTGACACATCTTTAGGAAATCACTGTCCACCCTCATAAAATTCCCACAAGTTCTACCTTTGAGATGAGATTTTAAACTGACGTACCGTATGTTTGTTCTGGTGGTTGCTCAGGTGAATACTTCAGAGCCCATGATGGAACGCCTTTAAAAAAGTAATAGAATTTTCCCAGTGTCCTGCTCATGCTTCCCTTCATTCAGTAACCCATCAGATTAACCTGGTTCAATAGCAACCAGTTCATATCTGTGCTCAAAGAATAAACAACTGTTGTATTGTGCACAGACAATGAATGGTGTCTGCCCCCCCCCCGAGGAGGCTGCACTTAAAGAGCTAGTGCACTGCCTAAAACGAATATTACTAGTTTTTAAAAGCAGTCAACCATTGCCTTTTTGATCTGAGGTACTTCTTTCATTTTCATTTCATTTCATTTTTACTGTTTATACTGGAAAGGCACGTGAGCAAAATTGCCTGTTTTCACACACGTCAAGTGATAAAATGTAGTGCAATAATACATATTAGTAAACATTGCATAGTTTGGAATGAGAGTGCATACAAAAGTGGTACAATAACACATATCGGTGAACATTACATAGTCAGGAATAACAGTCATACAAAGGGGACAGAACATAATAGGGAAGGTATTACAGATAACATAACTTTATAATTTTAAACAGAAAAGCAAAAATATGCCTGGTGCAAAGTGCAGGAAATTGAAAATAAGTGATTGGAGCTGAGAGCATGGGTCGGGGCAGCTGCATTGGAGTTTGTCTAAAAAGTAGGATTTCAATTGGTTTTTGAATGATGCAAGTGTATTGCATAGGATGAATGGGAGGGAAAGCTGTTAAAAAGTGTATCACCTTTGTAGGAGAGGGAGTGTTGCCTCTGGGTGATATGACAGTGAGGCATCGTGAAGGCATGGGTACTGGATTGCCTTGTGGTTCTGGTGTGTACAGACTTATTGAACAGGGAGGAGATGCTGCTAGGCATGGAGCCCAATTGGATTTTAATGAAAAAAGTGAGACTTCTGCTGTTAAATCTATCCTCCAGGGGGAGCCAGTTTGCAGCCTTGTACAGATCACAGTGGTACATCCTAAGGGGGAGGCCTGTGATGAATTGGATGATGCTGTGATACGTGGTCTTTAATCTAACTAGATTTTTCTGCGAGATGGAGGGAGCCGTACTCTAAAATAGGGAGAAGGAAACTGTTGCCAAGCAAGGCCTAGTATTTTCCCTGTGGTTAATTAGAAAGTTGTTTTACTAATGTAAGTAGGTGCGATGGGTGGGACAGTACCCTGCCTGGCAACTGACATATCTATCTCTAGTCTCCCCCACTACATCTTCAGCATTGTGACTGATTGTGACATTACTGCTGCTTAGAAACAGCCACTCAGTAGCTGCCAGATCAGTTGCCTGTGATGTCACAGTCAGTGAGATCACAATGCTGATGATGTGTGTGTGTGTGTGGGGGGGGGTAGAGATAGATATGTCAGCTGCCAGGCTGTGAGCTATTCCACACATCCAACACAATATAGTCACACAGAAAACTTTCCAATTAGCCAAAGGAAAAATAAAAAATACTTCAGAAATAAAAAGTTATGACTGACTACTTCTCCAAATGTGTATCATGTTCCTGTCATTCTGTTTTGGTTCCACTAGCTCTTTAAGTGATTGTGTGTTCAGTTGTGTGTGGATTGGAAACACATTCTAACATGTGTTGGGAAAATACTTTGCTGTGATTGGTGGAATTTGATCACGTGGCTGTGCATTATTCCAGCACAACAGCACAAGTCAGAAATGCTTAAGTTTCTGAACCTAATTACATGGTTATAAAATGAAAAATAATTCATTTGTCAATGCCGAATGTTGGTTTGCTGATATTGGCATTGGTATTGCAGGAGTGAGAGAGATGCATAATAGGAATGGCAGTGAAGTATTGAACTGATGCCAAACCCACCCCCACCCTGCAGATACTGACAGGCATTGGGGATGTGCCTTTGGGTCATCGGCCATAATGCTCATGCCATTTCACCTCACCCTACCCTGCAGACATCGACAGGTGTCGTGGTGTACCTCGGGATCTTCAGGCCTTACACTCACCCCATTCCATAAGGAAATATGCTGAGATGGGTGCAGTATAGGACAATAGGGTGAACTTTGGGGCTGAAGACTCCCAAGACACACCTCAATGCCTGTCACTGGCTGCAGGGTGGGGGTGAAATGGTGTGAGCATTATAGCTGATAATCCCAAGTCACACCCCCGACGCCTGGCAGTCTGTACAGGGTGGGGAGTTATGGTTGGAAACCCTAACACCCCAGGTGTTTGTTGGTATTTTCACTCCAAATTTTCAACATGGGTTTTTTGTGACCCCACCTCATGAACAGTGGCACTATCAGTTCATTATCCAAAAGGTGATTTTGCACAGCAACTGTGCCATTTGGCATGACAGGTGTGAAAACGCATTTTGGGCAGGATGTGTGAAAAATGACAGCTATACTGTTCATGAGGTAGTGTTTTAATATGGCAGTGTTGAAAATCTGGAGTGAAAATATGACAAACTGGTGAAGTTATGAGTGTGTGTCGAAACTGTGCAACACATGGCTGTAATGCAATCATTTTTTGGAATTTTTTCACCAAATTTTCAACATGATCATTTTTGGACCTTTCCTCATGAACACTGGCACTACAATTTTGTTAATCTGTCCCAAGAGTTGATTTCCCACATCGACTGTGCCATTCTACGCCACAGGTGTAAAAACACGTTTTGGGCAGGATGTGAAAAATGACGGCTGTACTGTTTATAAGGAGGTGTGAAAAATGACGATGTTGAAAATCTGGTGTGAAAATATGAAAAATTGGAAAAGTTATGAACATATGTAGAAATTGCGCAATGCACGCTTGTAATACAGTCATTATTTGGAACTTTTCCACTAAATTTGCAACATGGGCTTTTTGGGACCTCCCCTCATGAAGAGTGGCACTGTTGTTTTGTTAATGATTCCCAAAAGGTGATTCTGTGTAGCGCCCATGAAATCACCTTTCAGGATCGTGTAACAAAATTTTATTTTATTTATTTATTTATTTGGAAAATGTTTCACAAGGAAAAACAACATGACCTGTAAACAGCTCATTTTCAGAAGCATCCTGGGTAGGGGTGTACAAGAATTGGGAGAACAGGCAAACCCATAGCAATAACAGAGTAATACAAGTACAGTTACTAAACTAAAACAGTGTAGTACAATTACAGAGAAGAAATAACCCAGACCAACTAGCCAGGGTAAACAAAACCATGTCCGGATATAATGTACATCACAACAACCCAAGAGCAGGCGATCCAGTAGGGTAAAGGTTAGAGGATGGATAACACATTTGAGGTGCTAGAAGTAGTAGGCTGAGCACACGATTCGAAGTGCTATTGTATACCCAAGGGAGGGCAGTTATAAGACAAGTGGGGAAGTGGACAGGTGAGGGGTAGAAGGTGGGGGATGGCAGAGGGAGAGAGAGGGACAGCCAAGATCTAACCCCTTCTGGATGCTGAGAATCCTACAAGGGGGACAGGACTGGGCAGAAAGTGAGGGAGAGAGAAGGGCGTGGAGTAGAGAAGAGAGGGTGGAGGAACAGAAGGGGAGGAGAGGGATACGGAAGTAGGGAGGTGGCTGGGCAATGGATTTGAAAGTGGGGGGAAGGGAGAGGGGGGAAGAGAGATAGACAATCTATACCCCTTCAGGACGCAGATAACCCTGCAAGGGGTAAGGATTAGAAAGTGGGAGGAAAGGAAGAGGGGTAGAAGAGAGAGATCTAGGATCTTTATCCCTTCAGGATGACAGAGAACCCTGCAAGGGGCACAGGACCAGGCAGAAAAGGAGGAGAGAGAGAAGAAGACCAGGGAGGAGGAGTGGAATGTGGCAGGTGACTGAAGGAGAGGAGAGGGATAAGGAATAGAGAGGCTGAAGAAAATAGGGGTAAACTAGGAATGGAAAAAGGGAGAGCATCAGTGGAGGGTGGGGGATGGGGAAAGGACAGCAGTAGAGAATCAAAATAGCAAAGTAGGTTGTGGATGGTAGTAGAGAGTCAAAATGGTACAGTAGGTTGTGGTAGGGTGTGGGAGGAGGGATTATAATGGGTGGTAGCATGTGAGAAAGTAATTGGAGGAAGGGTTCAGTTAGAAGACAGGAGGTAAATTGGGGATAGAGAAGTAAGGGATAGTGCTCAAAGGTGGGGAGGGTTGCGAAGCGGGGCTAGTAACAAGTACAATTAGGAGAATAGAAGTAAAGGAGAGCTAAAGGATACTGCACCAGGGTTGGGAGAGTTGAAGGGGAGCTAAGAACAAGTGCAGTTAGAGGAAAAGAAATTATGAAGGGCTAAGGAGATTGAAAATGGGGAAGAGGAAAGTCTGATAGGAGGTGGCAGTGAGTTCCAAAGCTTTGGGCAGCGGTAGAAGAAAGCTTCCTGGCAAATGGAGGTAGATAGATGAGGAACAGCTAGAGTGCATGCATCAGTGGATCTGAGACGGAGGGAGTGAGGGAGGTAGAGCAGATAGTAAGGAGGAGAGTTAAGAGGGGAGAGTCCCAAACCACAATGTATAAGTGAACTTGGTGCAGTGGGAGACAGATGCCTGCATGCAAGGGAGGGGAAAGCTAGAGAATGATACAAGGTCCAGTGATGTGTGCGGGAGGGGGAATCAAGAGCAAAGTGACAGAAAGCATTGAAGAGTCTATCCAACCTGGTAAGGGAAGACTTAGGAGAAGCACTGTAGACTGTCGCAATAGTCAGAAACAGGGAGTATCATTTTCCGAACAAGATCACGCCTAGTGGTAAGGGTAAAGGGCGTTGAGCTTGGGGTGCAGTTTTTTCAGGATGGCGTTCATATGGACAGAAAAGGTAAGGTGTTGGTCAAGCCAGATACTAAGGTATTTAAAAGAGGTGATGTCCTATGAAATGACAGTGACGTGTTTGTGAGGTGGGGTCCCAAGAACCCCATGTTGAAAATTTTGTGCTAAAATTCCAAAAAATGGCTGAGATATCAGCCTAAGTTGAAATCCTCCATTGATTCCCATTATAAAGTTTACCTTCATTTCTTCAGTTTGTGGTTGGCCTTTGAGGAGCACAGACATGTCCTGTGCCACAGAAGATCACTGCTCCCGACCTCCGGAGGTAAGTACGGGGTGAGGGAGTGTGAGGGGAGGTGGGTGCACAGAGAGAGGGTGCGGGCTGGAGGAGAGGGATGGGGGAGACCACAAGGGACTGTTTTCTGTTTTACAGGTTAAATAAAATAAAAAGACTATGGGGGTGTTTTTTCTATTTTACAGGGGGAAAACAATTAAAAAAAAAATTAGGCACACTAGGGTGGGCTCCTAATTATGCTAAGAAGTACTGTGGCGGGGGGAGGCATGCCATTGCTGACACAGAGATTGGGCACCCTGTTGTCTGCAAAGAACATAGATGGGTTGGGAGGGTGGCACATCTGACACCAGGAGTAGGCATGCCGGTGTCAGAAACAATTATTTTGGCACACTGGGGTGGGCTCCCTGTGTGCCACATTAATGGCGGGAGGGGGATACATGCTGACACTGGGATTGAGCACTTCCAATGTTGGCTTTGTGGGACTGTGTTGTGAGTGGCAGGAGTGGTGCTGCCATGTTTTGTCACATTGGGGTGGGTTCCCAGTGTGCCACATAATTGGGGGGACATGCCAACACGGGGACTGGGGCCCCCCGATGTCAGCTTTCCAGGGAGTGTGTGTCAGGCAGCAGGAGTCATCATTATGGAAAGCTGCACAGTGGCTATTTTACTTATTGAAATTATTCACCAGGAAAGGCACACTGAAACTCTGCTGGTAACTCTGGCCAGGTCATTACTATGCACTGTAATGTGCATGGCCGGAGTCTTGCCATCTGCCGCTGCAAAGAGGAAACTGCACCTCATTGAAGCAGCAGATTTCTTTCAAGGTTTTTGCTCTCTTTGAAACTGCTGTCATTGCCAGCATGCTCACTGATTGGCTACTGAGGGACGCACCCACTAAAGCATCCCCTGCATTGTCCACAACACTGACACACCTCTGAAATGTGCTACTACCACAAGATGTTGCTTGCGCATGCACAATCCAACATAATTATGGAAGCAATTTTATAATTGCAATAAGGCATGCCAGGGTGTTCATAACTGTGGGATAACAGCATTGAAGTGTAATGCATGCCATTATCCCACAGTAATGCATACCCTGTCATGCCATATTGCTTATTTAAGATGCTCACATGAAAGGCTCCATATAGATACTGATGCTATAGTATACTACAAGTTCTACAGTAGTTAGTGGACAACAATTAGCATTTGTAAACATTGGTAAGGAAAGGAAGTATATAATTGCCTGGGTTGGAAAATTTCAGTTATTCCAATTCCACTGTTGACACAAACTCCTCCCTAGGGTGTGATTTCTCTGCTCTAACAAGGTTTATGGATAACAATCTTGTATTAAAGGAAACCAAGGCTATTCTTGTAGGATCAAAGGCCAAACTACTGTAAATAAAACTTGAATTCCTTCCAGATTCCATCTGATAACCTCTTCCATATAGAAATACAGTAGTAGAAAGTTACTAATACCTGTGACTTCTCCTTGACCCTATTTTATAATTTGAGCCTCATTTACCCCAAGTTACCAAACACATTCCTCACAAAATTAGGTACTCCACAGACTAAAAGACAATATGAGCACAGATGTGATACAAATTATAGCCCAAACCACTCTCCTACATGTCCTAAACTAAGGATCTCTACTGTGGGGCTCTGCCTCTGCTAAAATATGACATGGCAGATCTGTCTTACTTTATAAGGGCATTTTGCCATAAGAACAGCGTGGGACAACCACCACTGTGGCCTGATGCAGCAGCTAAATTGGCTGTCCCTGAAATTCCTAAAATGTCCTGTTTAGCTATCTTTACTTACAGGGACCAGTCTTCTGAAAACCATTCCTTCCTAGTCAACCGCTTTGCCCTCCATGAGGCCAAACTAATCTGAAGTTGTACGATAACATGATCCTTAGCATACCACTGCTAAATTCAAACTCTGGGCAAAAGTCCATAAAGGACACTGCTGTGAAAGCCTGAAACAACATACACCTAAAGCTTCACAGCATGAGCTCCAGCAAAATGTTTTCTACAAGTTGCAAAAAATATCTCTTGTTTACACAAAAAATGCATTTTTTTAACATTTTACCACTACCCATGCTGTTTGCATCACATGATTTTACATTTCTATTCCATTACTTTAATTATAGCATGCTGTTTGCTATATGCCATGTATTTGACCTATTCTATGCATTTGCAGTATAGTACAGCATACTGTCTTCACTTGTTTTCAGTTGTATACCTGCTCTTTGTAATACCATCTGGGTTGCTCCTATAAAAGGAACTCTAGTCTCAGTGAGCCTACCCAGTGACAAAATAAGTACAGTAACGAAATCATAACAAATCCCCCCACTGTCCTCACCCCCAAAGTGAAAAACAAAAGTATCCCCCTTCCCTCAAATCCTGTTTGGACCCTCTCCCACCCTTCTTCCCCAGAGGTGCACAAGCAGGGTCCGTGTCAAATGGCACAGCCATCCTCACATCATCATATGAAGAAATGAGAGCAAGAGCATACTCATGCTGAAGTTTTACTTATGTTGAAGTCTGACACTAAACTCAGTTTTTTGTCACTGTCATTTTGTACCCTGAGTTCTCAGAGCCATCACATTCTGGGAGAAACATTGTGATGTCATTTTCATCTCAGCACAGTTTTAATCTTTCTAAAAACAGATACATTGAACCATTGTTTGCTCTGTGCAGCTGCAATCAGTGTTGTTGTCTGAGGTCTCAGTGCTCATTCTTGTCCTTGCAAGGGGTATGATAGCATTGCAACCCTTCCTCTTTGCAGCCCCTTTCAGCATTTCTCTGGCATCCAGTGGTAGCCCCCACCCACTCCACACAAATAGTCCCCATCATGTAATGGCACCCCTCACCCAATTCCCTATTTGTAGCTATCTCAGGTATCTAGTGGCACCTCCCTCCTGCTCCTGCTGTCCTATGTAAGCTCCCTTGTGTCTGGTGCTCCCTGAGCCCCTTACCTCCATCCTTTGATACCAGTAGACTTATACGCTCTATTCACCTCAGTAGTTGTCCACCGTCTGCTGCACAGAAGAGAATCACTATACAAGTATGTACTGTACAGAATAGCAATACAGTACTTATGAAATCATAGAATCATAGAAGCTTGACAGCTGAAAAGGACCACACCAGCTCATCTAGTCTGCCATATTTCCCCCTACTCCTGCTTGAGTCTTATGGGATGCTTATTTTTTAATTTTTTATTTTTTTACATTTTCCATGAGGCTGGTAAAAAACATATTATACGATTGACATACTTTTTATAGTACATTCATTATACAGTTAGTTAAACATAAAGTAGTTAAGGGGGAAATATGTAATGTATTAGAATATGTGCATAAACAGTAGTTATTAGTTTCCATGCCTTTTTGAGTACTTATATTGAAAGAAGGTAATTTCTCTCCATGGTGTTACCTAATAAGATAATATTCTCAGCTGCAGAAGTATTTTATCCCAATCTGTTTGCAGGCAGTAGGATGTGACTAATCTATTGCATCTGGTATGAAGTACATCTTGAGGTTTAGAATCTGAGTGGCAGTATAGCCTAGAGGTTAATCTAACAATGTGTGAATGAGCTTGGTACATTCAGCAGATCTGGGTTTGATTCCCACAACCTCCACTTGCATACTGTGTGACTCTAAGCAAGTCAGTTAACCTCACTAGTACTCCTGGGTCACCCCTGAAAACAGGCACCTGTGCCTAGTGGGCTTTATCTGATTACCAAAAGAATAAACAAAAGATTTACTTCAATAGAAGTTTTCAAGACAAAGATAATTCAAGAGGGTCACTAGCCATTTGCTAGACTTGAATAGCGATAACGAGGCAACGTTCCAGTTCTGAAGTATGAGTCTTTTAATACACATAGTAGATAATCTCGTGTTCTTTTGTAAGGTGTATGTCTTAATAATCATTGAAAATCATCACTTTTGTATCATGTGGAATACATTTATGCAATACCCTATTAATCTGCCCTTTAGTGTTCTCCCACCATTTTCTAATATGTGGACAATCCCAGCTTTGATGAAAGAGTGTGCCCAGTTTACCACAGCCATGCCAGCAACACGGATCATGCTTAATTCTCATTCTACAAAGTATGTGTGGAAAGTAATGGGATCTTGTGATTATTTTATACTATATAGATTTATTTTTAGGATTCTGATATCTTTTATTTGCATTTTACAATATTATTTCCTAATTGTGGTTGTCCATTTTTATGATGCATCTTTTTCCCACTTTAATCTTAAATTATTTGTTTTATTTTCATAGTATTTATAGAGTATCTGTGGGATGTCTTTTCAAAATCATGGAAGCTTTCTCATGGTGCCAACTGTACAGTACACAATGCACCAAGCATTCTATCCTGCAGTATTCTTTGAAAGGGGAAAGGATCTGCCTTTGGAAAATGTTTACTTATTAGTGGTAATTTTTTAATGGCAGTACATTTCAGGTATTAACAAGTGAGTATAAGTGAGTCAGACTGTCATTTTCTAATGATTTTAGTATTTTATATTTTGCTGAAAAACTTCACAGGAAATAATAAAATGTATCCTGTCTGTCCATAGATACATTACATTTCTAATCTATTTCAATCATATTATTGTAGAACTATGAGCATCCACAACAAAATGAAGAAGTGAGTGATGAAGAGGAAGAAGACGAAGAGGAGGAGGAGGAAGGGGAAGATGACATCACTAGTGCTGATTCTGATGAAAGTGAAGAGGAGGAAGCTGGAAAAGTGAAACAGCAGCATAATATAACCAGACAAGAGCAGCTAGAATGGGATGATTCAACAGTCCCTTACTAGATGACTTATAATCATATGACTACATTGACTGCAGCTGATGGTAGAGCTCATTGTGATGCAAGACTATGAGTTAAATGACAAGACATGAGTTGCTTGCAGCCTCACTTGGCACTGCAGCCTTTGTGCCTGATCAAAGACCACTCTCACAATAATTTTAAACTTCATCCTTCATCTTCTATTGTGTTCCCCTTCCCCCATGCACACTTTTCATTGAGAAATTGAACAGTCTTGTACATAAATCTATATCTGAATGACATAGATTTATTTTTGTTAACAGGAAAGGTAGGTCTACAGGGTCCTGCAACATCTGAATGTCCATAAAAGGCAAACATGGTTTTGGGCTTATCTGTAGAAATCAGCAGTTCAGAAATATTCCTGTCCCAATCCTTCCAATCTTAGACAAAGAAAGCAGTCATTTCATGAAACTTTGAACAAATGTAATGTCATGGATGTGCAAGTTGTATTAACAACATAAATTTGCCCTGCTATTGTGTCACTTTGTCTTAAGGTTTCATTAAATGAGTGCCCCCTTGATGTAAGCAAGGAACAATACAGTATCTCTGGACTGCTGACCTCTACAGATAAACCCAATCCCCATTTGAAAGAGTGTTTCATGGGGTTTCAAACTGTGGGTGAACATGCACACCTATATTCCCCTTTAAAGGAAACACCACATACTAGCTAAATCACAGCAGTTGCTGTAGAAACACCCAATCAGGGCTTTTAACATGAAAGTAACATTTGTATTTACCTTTCTGATACATTATTTGTTTCCCGAAAGTCCAGCGCTGTCATGTGGGCTGAGCTGCCTGAGGCCATCTCATGCACAACAGTCAGCTTTCACAGTGCAGAGTATACTAATGAGGATTACTTACTCTACCATTAATTGGTAGTCCTCATTAGCATACCCTGCATGGTGGAAGTGGCCTAGTGTGCACGAGATGACTGTGGATGGCTCAACTGACATGACGGTTTGTTCTGGACTTTCTAGACAAAATAACATATCAGAAAGGTAAATATAAATCTTACTTTCATGTTAAAAGGCAGCAACTGCTGTCATTTAGCTAGTTTCTGGTGTTTCCCTTTAAGGACAGCTTGTTTTGAGTTGTGCTTATTGCTATTATTATGTGGACCCAAATAACACTGTCACCATATCTTTGGTGTCCCATAATAAATTTTTGCATCATCACTGCATACAACAGTGAGTATGGTGATAGCAAAGAGCAAACAATAAAGAACTCCATAGTCCATCCTTCCTGCCATTATGACTTCAACATTAATTATTTTGCTGTGGAAGAGTTGTTGACAAAATATTCATAGCAATGTAAGTTAAGAACTGATGGTAAATTTTCTTCGATAATACTAAAATAACCTTTAGGGTAAATGCCCTGGTCTGAAAATGAAAACAATTTACTATTCATCCCCATTTGATAATATAATTGTATACATCCAAAGTCATTTGGAGTAAAGAATGTGACATAATGTACCTCCTTACGGTGAAATTCTTTTTGTGATGAAAATTGTTGCTTTGTGAACACTGCTTTATCTCAGTGGTCTGCATCAAATAATTTGCAATCCAAAAGAGAATATTTTTGGTTTAGATGCAAAATGTTTTACATATTTGGTGATAACTGTGTGTTTTGATCATTCTTTAGGTCTCCATTGTTTCCTCTCACCCCCACACTGACTATAGGGGTCACCAAAGCAGCATGCTACCCCCTTATAGAGTAACCAAGCAAATAGCTGCCTTCAGTGCTGATGTGAATGTTTTCCTTAGTAGGCCAGCATGGGGGGAGCTGCTGCACTAATGCAGGATAGCCCATGCTGTCCCAGGGATCTAAGTGCCTCACCACTGTGATGCACTTGGCTCCCAGTCAGCCTCGCTGTGGGATTTTAGGGCTCAAACATGCAGTGCAGAGTGCTGCCATCCTGCTGGAACACAAAACATAAGTACACTACCCATGAATCCAGATGCTATTCAAACTAACTGTTGCAGAGAATCCAGGAAAAAAGAGTGCACTCTAGAGCTGTGTGGAATGTGGAACTCTGCTGATGGAATTCATGTGGAATGCCAGTTCTGCTTTTGAAATGCTTTTGGAACTTTTATTTCTGCAGCATTCCAAAAAGCATTTTGATGTAAACCACAGAATAACATACAGCAGACTTGGTAATCCATGAAATATTATTCTGTGATTTGGGGAAGATAAAACTGTGGTTTATGTAAATTACTGAGTAATAGTTCATGGGTTATATATACTGTGGATTACTAATTCACAGTATTTTTTAAATGCAAATTCAGATTTTCAGAATTCTATTTCTAATGAAATTCTGTGGAATTAGGCAGAATTTCTGAAATTCCACAAAATTCCAGTAGAAGCATAATTTGAAAATTCTGCACAGCTCTGGTGCACTCCTCATTGACAGGAGAATTTGTAATTTCATTAGGAAAAAAAATCCACAAACTGGTAAGTTCTGTTCAGTTTTCTAGAAACAATGGCCACAGTACAAACACCATGCATACCCCAGAGCTTCAAGGCAACATGCATCTTTTCCGGGGTGTGTTATCACCCCACCACTGGCCCTTCACAGATTTCTATAATTTAACATTTTAAATCAGTTCCAGTCCTCAGTTTTAGTTAAACAAAAGTACCCTATGCTTTTTCAGGACCAGGACTCTTAACAGGTCTTCTGCAGTGAAAGAATTAAAAGTAATATGTTAGACTTTCCTAATATCATTTATTCATAGAATGCCAATGATATATATTTGAACTTTTTAAAATATTTATTTTTCTCTTATTTATAAAAAAAAAGCATTGGTTATGCTGGCACATTATAAATGGAAACAAGACATGATGTTAATTTTTTATATGTCATTATGTAAATACAGTACCTAATGTAACAAAGGAATGAGTTAGCAATAGGAAGTCAATGTTCTAGTTATCTCACAAGTCAGTTTATTGCGTTGACAATGTACAGGCTCATGTCAGTGTTCCATCAGGCTGTTTCTACCAAATGAGCGACTTGTGATGCTCCTTCATATTGATTAGTTAAATCGTTTCTTCTTTAATAATGTTTTGAGTCACAAAAAGGTCTAAAATAAAAGCTCTTGATCACAATAGTTTAGTGTATCTTAATGGTTTAAAATATTTGACTTCCCTTTTTGAACATTTTAGCCACTGATGTTCACAGAAGTAGTTAGCTGCAGCTTTGGAAGATGTAATTTACATCTACAGCTATCCCTCCACCTGATGTTCTCTGTTATAAGGCTGATGACATTAGGCTGCTACGGACATGCAGCCAATTAATCATATTCAATTTAACAGCACTGCAGTAGCACCCCAAAATGATGTATTACATCATTCACAAGATTTAAATAATGACCCTGCATATAATAGGTATCCAAGAGCATTTGTGTGTAAAACTTTGCAAATTACAGCTTAGTGTATAGATTCATGACATGTACTTTTTCTTTTCAAAAGTCCTTTGTTCATAACATTATAATAACATTGAAAACATCTCTTACGACTGCACTACAACTAATTTCAGCAGTCAGTTGGCAGATAAAATTAACTAATGTATTAGCATATCTGTAAAATCTGTTTCTTCAAGTCATTCCCATGTTTTGCAGTATTTTTTGTTTTCCTAAAGGGGAATGCTCAGGAGTGAGTCCCTAGAACTATGTGTGGTGTTACCCCAGATTTACATATTTTTGCAGTTAAATATATTTTTTAACTTACTGCTGCTTGTACAGTGGAGCCCACTTAAGTGAATACCCAATTTGTTGACTGCAAATATTTACTTAAGCAGGTTATTCACTACAGCGGGTGGGTGCTGTTTGAACACAGCGCTTTTACTAGAGAGACTCATAGATAATCTTATACACACATTGTGCACAGTACTTATATAAGATGTTAAAAAAATATTTTTGTCAGTCTCACTGATGTTTTAGCAACAGCTTCTGGTCAAGTCAGGTTTCACGGCACTGTTTCTCTGAAGTTTTAGCCACAAATTACAATCAGGGATTGGGTCTCAAAGTATGGGCTGAAAGTTATAGCTGCAGCTTGCAGACAGGTTGGATTTCACAGCACTGTCTCACTGAAGGCCTAGCCACAGTTTGCAGTCTGAAAGTTTCAAATAAAATGCCTTTTTTTAGCTTTCAAGAGAGAAGCCACAAATTTGAGTCAGAGCAGAGTCGGAGCAGAATGAATGAAATTTGGAAAGCATGTCAGCGTCTTTCATCTCTAGTTTTTTTAAGGTTAGTTCTTTGTTTTGGAATGCAGGGGTGCTCATAGCAACATTCATTGTCTCTGCAGGCAGAAAAGAGTCGTTGTAAATGGGATGTCACTTAAAGGAAAACTGCACCCAGTGACTACCCTGCATGACTTCCTGTTATCTCTTAATTCACAGAAAAATCATCCAGTAATTTTCAAGGCACTCCGCAGTCAAAATATTGCTTTACCTGTGTCCCGAGAGTGTTTTCCTCCTCCATGCCCCATTCTGTGTATCACCATTTTCAGCTGCAATTCAAACTCCCCAATTCTTGTGCTCTCGCTTTTCCACTGGAAAATGATGTGGCATGACATCCAATCAACTGGCAATCTCTCTCATTTAGTTCTATGCATTTTGCTGCTGACACTTCCTTGTTTGGTTTCGTTTACTAGGTAACCTGAGCAGTGTCCGCAAGACTGAGCGAGCTTCACTGATTTGCTAGAAAGTCACTCCCCTCATTGGTCGGTTGTTGTTTGCTTCATACCATTGGGTGTTTCTCTGCCTTCCCAGTTGGTGTTTCATTTAAAAATGGCTTACTTTGAGCTTCTTTCTGTTTCTGATTCTGACTTGCTTCAGCTTTTAAACTGGAAGGCATACTTCTATTGCAGTGACATCCCTTGCCATTACTATGATACTTATCATCTGTCACTTACGAACCTTGCTCCAGGCTAGACTGTGGCCATGCTGTGCTGTGCCTGCCTGTGAGACCGGGTGACCCCCCATCCCTTCCCCCTGCTGCAGCGATAGTATATACTGGACTAGGTGACTCAGTCTGTATTGGGTCTCTGTAGACGGCAGCTCTCCCAGCCCCACCCCACCATTACCCACAGCAGTACTGTGAGTGCTGAGAATGACTTTGAAACTCATGCTGCCACATCAGCCACAACAAATTCATCCATCAGATCTATGGGCTTGATCATGTCAAGGCATGGGTGTGCCATGGGGCATGATGATACTGATTGCTGTTGTCTAATGTAGTTCATGGTGGGACCAATTTGCTGGTAGAAAAGTGAGAGCAGAGGCAGCCCATGGCAGGTAGTGTCAAAGCCTCGCTAAGAAAAAAAATACTGCTGCTGCTTGATCCTGGGCTAGCACAGGCAGTTACACTCCACGGAGTATGCCTCATTCATTTTGCTATCCTGCAGCTGCTGCATTGACCTGTAGCTTTGGTGGTACTCAGTGGTAGACATTGTTGCCTGGGCCAGGGTTTGCTGGGTGGGTATGTGGGACGATGGACAAGAACAACAACATCAGAGCCAGAACTATGAGAGAGTCAGCCAACAAACGGTTGGGTGAGGAGTCATCCTTTTCCTTGTAGGACCACCCCATTTAACAGTAAGAGAGCATGGAGGTTAGTTAACTTGGAGGGAGGGTTGGTAACGGATGCCCACCTGGATGTTTAAAAAAAAAAACAGCATTCCATCTTATAGCCCACCAGGACTCTAGCTGTGATGGTCTGAGCCTGCTTGTATCAGATCATGTGTGATGCCCTGACAAGAAAGTGCCATTGAATCTTATTTATTGAAATGTTTCACCAGGAAGGCACACTGAACAACAGGTTGCTCATCTCCCAATGCGCCCTGTGGGGAGGGAACAGGAAGGACATATACAGCTGAACATCATACAAGTAAAATAAGAGCAAGAACAGTGTAAACACTTTAGGGTTACAGAAGTAAGTTCATTATAAATGCATCTTAATACCACCATACTAAAACAAAAGCTAATAAAAGAAAGGTGTAATGTAAAAGTAGATAATAAAAGAAGATAAAATAGGACTAATTAGCTTAGACCTTAACCAAAGAGGAAAGCTTGTAAATTCAAGCAGCTGAGAGAACAGGGAAAGAGCAGGGAGTAGATGGAGCAACAGTGGAGGGGGGGTAGGAGAGGGGTGGAAGTAAAAGAAGGGTAGGAAAGGATTAGGGACAGTGGGAATAAGGATGGAGGGAGTAGGAAAAAGGAAAAGGGAAGGGAAGAGAGGGATTTGGAGGGGGTAGGTGGATAGGCTGTAGTTAAAATATAGTGTCTACATGGGTATTAAGAATGAGAAGGTGAGGGGGACAGAGGTGATTTAGCCATAGGCACAGTTTACCAAAAGGAAGTTTAGTAGGGCTGAAGAGGTGGAGTTAGGAGAGGACAAGTGGTGAATATTGAGAGAGAGAGAGTTCTATAGTTTAGGGAAGCAACACGAGAAGGCCAATTGGCCAACAGCGTTAGCCCGCCGAGGGATTACCAATAAACGTGAGTCATATGATCTGAGCGAATGGGCAGGAGGTGGGAAGGTAGATAGTGAGAAGGAAATGTAGGGGGGAGTGTACTAAACCAAAATTTAGATGCAAATTTGGCACAATGAAGGTGACAACAGTTTTATAATGTGGAAAAAGCCAGGAAGTGGTAGAAATTACAGTTGTGGGTGAGAAAAGGGGCATCCAGAGTGAAGCAACAGAAGGAGTTAAAAAGAGAGTCCAGTCTGCTTAGGTAAGACTTGTGAGCAGCACTATAGACTACATCACATTAGTCAAAGATAGGTAAGATCATCTTCTGGACAAGTTCATGCCTTGCCATTAGCAGGAGGCTGCTACGGTTCCTGTATAGGGTGCCCAATTTGGGGTGCAGCTTTTTTAGGACAGCGTCCACATGACCCAAGAAGATGAGGTGTTAGTCCAGCCACACCCCTGGGATCTAAATGAAGTGGTGTCCTCAAGGACTGTCCTAGTAAGGGTTTAGAAGGAGGATAGGGAGGGAAAGTCTCTGCCTAGTGCCAAAGGTCATAGTCTTTTTTGGCATTAAGGGAAAGTTGATTGGAGCTAAACCAGAGCTGAACATGGTTAAAGTCATGCTGAAGTCTGGTAGCTACATCGGTTGGGGACTGGCCTGAGTTGAAGATGACAGTGTCATCAGCATACATATGAGCTGGGGTGGATGAGCAGAAGGAGGGGAGATCATTTAGGAATACAGAGAATAAGATGGGTCCCAGGACAGAACCCTGGGGGATGCCTGTGTTGATGGGGAGAGGAAGGGAAGTTGAGTCAGCTATTCTGACTGACTGGATCCTTCCTACCAATTAGGTCTGAAACTAGTTGGTTGGTCTGATGACTCCTTTGACTTAATGAGTGCCATATTATTTTCTGACTGAGGACATTGGGTCAATCGATTATATTCTGTCTCTGTCGGGTCCCAGGAGGTGGTGGTGGTATTTAGGTGGACTGGTTTTCTATCTCCCTGACGCTGTCACCTGATGATAAGAAGGAGTACATAAAAAGACAAAGGAAAAAAATGTTTGTTTTTTGGGGAGGGTCATCTCTTGTGTGGGCATGGTATGGGTTGTAGGACCCTCAAAATGGTGTTCCCTGGTACCAGGAATTTCCATCGGCACCTCTGTTGCTGATCCTGTAACTCAGACTGCAAGTCGCTGTATTGCCTTCCTTTTTTTATTTGTTTTTCCCTGGGTTGTTGCCTGCTGCAAGTTTTGCTGCAAACTGTGAGGGCAGGAAGAATGTTTTCCATGGTATGCCACATTGCCTCACTTATTGGGGCATTGTGTATCAACTTAGAACATCAGATCAATGGGTCAGACTCTGTCTCTGCCTGGTCCTGGGAGGTGTGGTTCTTTGTTTGGACTGTTTTTTTTCTCTCTGACACTCTTGTCCTTTGCCTGATACCCTTGGCGACCTCCAGTATAGCCAGTGGATAAAAAAAGGGGAAAAAACATTTTTATTTGTTTTGTTGGGGGTTTTGTTGGGGGGGGCATGTCTTGTGCGGGCATGGTATGGGGTTTGAGACAGTTCAACTGTTGTTCCCAGGTACCAGGAATTTCAATCTGTTCCCCTGCTGCTGTTCTGGGAATTCCTAGTCTGAGGAACTGTGTTGCCTTCCATTTTTTTCCATGTGGTCAGTAATGGCGGGCAAGCAATGTGGGTCACAACATTTTGCTCTGGTATCACATCTGGTCTTATATGTCACAAAAGTGCCAGTGTTGCATGCGTGAAGTTTTGGCATAAACTGTGAGTGCAGGAATTATTTTTTCCAGGATGTGACACATTGCCTTTCTTATTCCTGCATTGAGTGTCCACTTGACTCCACTGAGTTAGTTACAGTCTCAGCATTCTTGGCAATCCCCTCTCCCCCCCCCCCCACACACACAGGACTTGATGTTCCAATTGCTGCCAAAACAAGACATTTTCAAAATCCATAAAACTGTCTAAATGACACTACATGCAATGGATTTATTGAGTTCTCATACCACTTCATTTTGTTTGTTTGTTTTATTTTGATAATCGGGTAAGGACACTGGGACAGGTCCATTTTCAGTTCCAACTTGAACACATATAATAATGCATATACAAAGCATGCATACACAAAACAGGACAACAAATAATTAAAAACACTTACATTCATGAGAAGCAAGCAGCCATAATTTCAATTTTTTTCTGAAACTTTCAAACATACCTACAGTTCTAAGATCCTTGGGCAGACTGTTCCATAAAAATGGAGCAGCAACAGAGAAGGCTCTAAAGCTAACTTTAGTGGAACAAGTTTTGTGGAGGAGAAGTGTTCCCTTAAGGGATCTAAGATTCAGTGTCGAACTTCGAACCTTCAGTAATTCAGTTAGGGGATACCTATCAGTCTCAAATAGAGATTTAAAAATTAAACAATAAACAGAATAAATAGAGTGAGCATTGGGTGGCAGCCAATCAAGGGAAGAATATAGCAAGCAATGATGCGTTCGGGGGGAACTCCAAATACAAAATGGCATATGTTATTGAACACAACTGATAAAGACTGGGTTTCCCTGGCAGACAATTTATAGTAGAGACTCCCATGTGATCTAAATGGGGTAACAGCACCCTGATAGCAATTTCCTTTCTAGTCTCAAAGTTGAAGAGGACAAAGTTACAGGACCTCCTTGTGAATGAGCTTGCTCAATGGAGTTTTCCTGCAATAAACTTGAACTTGAACTTGAAGTATTGTTTTAATTTATAATTACACACAATTTCTGATTTATCTTATGACAAACCGATCTAATTTGAGCTTAGAAGGATAAACCAGGATCCAACAAGGCCCCTAGATACTTAAATGAATACACTTGTTCAAGAGAATTTCCATAAGCATCACAAACAACTAAACTAGGATTATTCTGTAAGTGAAATGGGGTCCCAAACAACTTGACTTTAGTCTTAGAAGAGTTCAAAACCAAAACATTCATACCGAACCAGTGGCTGACTGATGTAAAATTTTGCTGCAGATGAAAAGGTAAAGATGTTAATGACTGAGATTGAGTAAAAAGTATCAGGTCATCCGCATAAAGAAGGCTGTCACAGGTCAAGCGAGTAGAAGGTACAGGATTAATAAACAAAGAAAACAAAAGAGGACCCAAAATAGACCCTTGAGGAACACCAGAGTGAATAGAAAAAAGTAAAAGAAACACAGGTATCAATAGAAACATAGAGAGAACGGTTAGATAGTCCCCAAACCAAGCAACCACAGTATCAGAAAGTTCCAATTCACCCAATTTAGTGCACAGCAGTGAATGATTTATCAGATCAAATGCTGTGGTCAGGTCCATGATCATCACCCCTAGCATACAACCATTATCAAAACTACAAAGGGGGCATCCATGAACCTGGCCAAGGCAGCCTCTGTACTGTGATTAGGCTGAAAGCCATGTTGTTGGGGACATAACACATCATACTTCTGTAAATAAGATGTGATTTGTTTATTGACAATTTTTTCCAATAATTTACTCAAAGGGTTGAGAATAGAAATAGGGTGAAATCATCAAGCCCAGATGTGCCAGATTTCTTTGGAATGGGAAAACTGTAGAGCATTTCCACTTAGAAGAAAAAAATCCAGTGACTAAACTTAAATTAAAAATTGAACATAAAGGGCCTGCAATATAGGGAGCTACAAGTCTGTTAAAGTGGCCATCTAAACCCTCCCCCCGTCACTATATTTGTTAGGTATAGTCAGCACTAATTTAAGGACCTTAATCTGAGAAACAGAACACAAATAAAGGGGGGTGGTGGGGGTCTTCCAAGTGGGCTACATGGTTTTGAGACTGATAACCTAAGCCCAGCATTGCAGTAACTTGATAGATCTGAAAATTTCAGGCCAAACTGGTTCAAAATATCAACAGGATCTGTGACCGCCCCAGAGGAAGTTGACAGAGACTTGATATTACATTTAGCTTTGGGGGACAGAAGTTGGTTTACAGTTAACCAAAATGACTTAGAATTTGTTAATTTGTCAGATATGGTTTTCCTATAAAACATAGTCTTTGCGTCCTTAAACAGGCAAGACACCTTATTTTGAAGGAACCTATATCTCTCCATCAGGAATTGTGAAGGCGCCATTCTTAAAGTTAGCCCATGCAATGTCTCTAGCCTTCATCCAGTCCTTAATTTCAGTGATAAGTTATCTATCATGTTCCCCTCAGACTCTCAACATTTTAAAAGGAAAGAACATATCCTGAACATTAATGAATACCTTACAGAAGAAATCAAAGGCATTGCCAGTATCGGGTATGCAGTCTGAAAGGGACCAATCAATGCCTACCATGCAATTGCGTAAAGCAGTCGTATTAACACTGACAGAGTCAGAGAGTGCCCCAACATAGGACACTCTCTGAGGACTGCCAGTGATCACCCAATCTAAAATAGAATGGTTACCGGTAGCAGTGTTTAGCCTTGTAAGATCAGAAATAAGCTGAACCAATGAGAAGGATTGCAATAAATTCTCTAACCCCAGTTTATCTGATTGTGCCCAATTAACATTAAGATCACCAAGCATTATGAAGTCTGATCCTCCCACAAATTAGCAGTAAAATCAAGTAGTTGTTCCAGGCCCATTATACCACAGTCTGGTGGATTGCATACACACTTAAATAAACATACTTACTGACCCCCAAAACCAAACGCAGTACCAGCCAATCATTTAAACTATTGTTATCCATACTGCTTAGAACAACAGTGGTCTGAAAATGATCCCTAAAATAAATAGCATCCCCAACCCCTTCTTTTTCCCTTTTCTATCAGCCCTTACCACACTATAACCTGGAAGTGCACACAGATTATCCCCTACAGTATATTAGGTTTCAACCATGTTTCAGAAACAAAAATTAAATCAGGTTTATAAGCATTAGAAATATTTTCAATTTCAGCCAATTTGGGCAATAAACTCTGACAATTCTAATGTAACAGTTTAAGACCATATATTGCATGCCAGGGAACAGTGGAGAGAGCAGTGGAATTGACCAAATCAACATGCCTGGGATTCAGTTCAACATCCCCTACAAGCAATAATAATCTAAAACAAATAAATAGTTTTAGAAAAAAGTCTACATTCCTCCTCCCCTTCCAAGTCATATTTTTACCCATAGTATAAACAATGAACCACTCGCATAAAACAATTCCCTATCCCCAATACAAATTATGCAAGCAGGCCAAAGTTAAGTTCACTAAGCAGTACATTAGACTTAGTAAAATCACATGCATCACAATCAACCTTGATCCTTCAATTTAACCTTTTCACACATACTAAAATAAGTACAATGCCATAACTAACAAACATAGACCTAATACCCTTCATGATCACAACCTACAGAACACTAACCCTAAATTAAATTTGACAGAAGTCTCAGCACCAGCACCCCAGCTCCTCTGACTCCCCCTGCACTTGTCTGCACTTAGCCGCATGGACGCCACTAAAAATGCTGAAGCGTTTTAGCTGGCTGCAGTTTAGATCCCTCAACCACACTGAATAGGCTGTCACCACCAAGCAGGGAGGGGCGGCAAGCAACAGAACATAAGAATGTATACAGTTTCCACAGTGACGCAGGTGGATTCAGGTGCTTCAGAGACGGAGCCAGCAACAAGCAAAATCAGCAGTAGAGCACAATAATACAAAACTAAAAGCAGTCACGAATTCAACACTATTGGCAGAAAATAGCAGTGCTGTTTAAAACGATCCCAATAATGAGTTATTGCACAATTCAGCATTTAAGTCTTTGTTGAACAGTCTTGGTGGCACACAAGTTCATTGGAGCTATATGACTGTAGAAAATAGCAGCACTTGGTAAAACACCCACTTAACAGTTTGTGCAGAGTACTGCAACTTAACTTTTCCTTGCAGCAGTCTTAGCAGTACACAATATTCAGCTGAGCAGAAGGGACAGTAATTTTAAAATGTTCCTATCCTTCCCAATAATATGATACCTAACTTCAGCAACACAGCAACTCAGGAGCAAGAACTTGTAGGCAGAAAATGAATGGCCACAGATGTTTGCAATAAGTCTCTTCACTCGTGGCCCTCCTAGCAACTTTAGCTTGCTCACAGCACAGGTGGAATAGTGACTGGCTGTAGAATTCACAGGAGCGGATCTTCCCAGCACAGTGGTGATTACTTAGGGGGTAGAGGGAGCCTGCCACACCCCTTCAGACTCCCGCTGCACTTGTCCACACTTAGCCACACAGCCACCAGTAAAAATGACACATTTTAGCAGGCTGCAATTTAAATTCTTTAACACCACTGAATGGGCTGCCACCACCAATCGGGGTGGCAAGCAACAGAACGTAAGAATGTGTACTGTTTCCACAGTGACACAGGTGTATTCAGGTACTTCAGAGATAGAGTCAGAAGCAAGAAAAATCGGCAGTAGGGCACAATAATAGAAAACTAAAAGCAGTCATGAATTAAAAATAATAGAAAACTAAAAGCAGTCATGAATTCAACACTATTGGCAGAAAATAGCAGTGCTGTTTAAAACAAGCCCAATAACAAGTTATTGCACAATTCAGCAGTTAAGTCTTTCTTGAACAGCTTTGGTGGCACACAAGTTCAATTGAGTTATACAACTGTAGAAAATAGCAGCACTTGATAAAATGGCCACTTAACAGTTTGTGCATAGCCCTGCAATGTAATTTTTCCTTGCAACAGTCAACAGTACACAATATTCAGCTGAGCAGAAGGGACAGTAATTTTAAAGCATTCCTGTCACTCCCAGTAATACGATACCCAACTTCAGCAACATGACATTTCAGGAGCAAGAATTTGTAGGCAGAAAATGAATGGCCACAGATGTTTGCGGTAAGCCTCTTCACTCACAGCCCTCCTAGCAACTATAGTTTGTTCAGATCACAGGTGGAATAGTGACTGGCTGTAAAATTCACAGGAGTGGATCTTCGCAGAAAAGTAGTGATTACTTGGGGGTAGAGGGAGCCTGCCACACTCCCTCAGACTCCCCTGCACTTGTCTGCACTTAGCAGCATGGCCACCGCTAAAAACGCTGATGCATTTTAATGGGCTGCAATTTAAATCCCTCAACCACACTGAATGGGCTTCCACCACCAATCAGGGGAAGAGGGCAGCAAGCAACAGAACATAAGAATGTGTACTGTTTCCACAGTGACACAGGTGGATTCAGGTACTTCAGAGATGGAGCCAGCAGCAAGCAAAATCAGCAGTAGGGCACAATAATAGAAAACTGAAAGCAGTAACGAATTCAACACTATTGGCAGAAAACAGAGTCTAGGAACCAAAGAACTTGCACCAAAACCATTGAAAACATATGTTTTTCTTTATTAAACATGTAGTTTTCCTTTAAGCTTGCTTCAGCTGAACTCAGTGATATATAGTAAGTGTGAATCAGTTGTCACTTAAGCAATGAGAGTGCTAAGAGCAGTGACAGTCCATTAAAAGTAGCCCCAAGTAGGCTAAAAGATTATACACTTCTGCAAACTGCTTTATTCTCTTAATTGAGCACATTAACATTAGAAAAATGGTAGCGGGATCAGGGCTTTGGATAGTTATTCATGTAACCAAATTTTATTCACTTAAGTGATATTCATTTAAGTGGGTTTGACTGTAATATTCCTTTATATATCTGGATGATCTAGCCATGACTGTGCAGGCATTTTGTAAATAGCACTGCTTGTGTGCATTTTAAAATCTTCCATGATTGACATCATCCCTGAAATTTAGCTGTTGAAGATTCAATCACCACTACATTGTCCTTGAGATTGCAAAGGCTACAATGCAAGCCACTGGTCTCCTTGCACTCCCAAGGCTACAAACAGACACAATGGGACCAGTGACCTCACAAATCAAAGCTTTTAAAAACTCAAGGATAGGATAGTGATGATTAAATATCCTACATCTGCAGCCCATGACTAATGTCAGTCATGGAGAATGCTAGAATGTGCTAAGAGCATGCTATTTACAAAATGCAACTGCATGGGGAAGCAGTGTTAACCTAACCAGCTATATAAGGAAATATTATTGCACCTACAGCAATACGTTAAAACATTATTCAACTACAAACATACTATATGTTAATTATAGTGAACCCCACACCTAGTTGTGAGGATTCAATTCTGGAAGCTCCCCAATTACTGTATCTAGTTTCCTTGCAAAGTCTACTGTTGTATGTCTGAGCCCGTTGTATCTGTGTACACCTGCTGGATCATTGGAGTAACAGCAACACTGCTCTATGAGATTCTGGACACTTCATTGACTATGTTGAAACAATGTCCAACTGAGAGAGAAGCAGGACAGAAAAAAGTTAAATAAGGCAGGTAGCAGCCATAGTTTCTACTCAAGTGGAAAATACTTAATAAAATAAACATATATTTAACCACTGGTGAAACTGGAACACCCAAACAAGTAAAATATTTAAAAATATAACCAAAATCATTTACAGAGACATGTATAATCAGATTCTGCCTCCATAGTGCTATCTACAATTATTCTGTTTTCCAAAGAGTTGCATGTGCAAACTTTACAACTATATTTCTTGAAGAAGGGAGCCTCTGCATTAACCACCAGTGACCTAGCTATAACCCATCATTAGAATTTACAATGGTTAAATATTCTGATGATGTCAATAGAATCTCTGAAAACAGAAACATAGATTTTGATGGCAGATAAGGACTGCTTGGCCCACCCAGTCTGCCCATTTCTTTACCTATAGGATAAGCTGCAGATCCTAGTTAACCAGCAGTCTACTTCCTCCTACCCCCACTATAAATTGTCTTATGTCTGTCCCATGCATTCTTGAATTCCTCCACTGTTTTTGACCCCACAACCTCCTCAGGAAGGCCGTGAAAAAATAGTGCTTTACATTGCCCCTAAGCTGTCCCCCCTCTATCTTCAAATTGTGCCCCCTTGTTCTTGCACATCTCTTTTTCTGAAAGATGCTACCCTATTGGACTTCGTTAATTCCCTTGAGGTACTTTAAAGTTTCTATCATGCCCCTACCATGTTCACCCCCTCCCTCCTTTCCTCAAGAGTATACATATTAAGCTCTTTTAGTCTCTCTTCATATGGCTTCTGGTGCAGACACTGCACCAGTTTAGTTGCCCTCCTGTGGACTGCCTCCATCCTGCCTATGTCCTTGCAGAGATGGGGTCTCCAGAACTGTACTCAGTACTCCAGATCGGGTCTCACCAATTGTCTGTAGAGAGGGATAACAACTTCCTGGTTTCTACTGGTGATGCCTCTCCCTATACATCCCAGTATCCCCCAGCCCTCCTTACTACCTTCTCACATTGCTTGCCTACCTTCAGGTCATCTGATATGACTACTCCCAGGTCCCTTTCCATTTTGCTGCTGTTTGTATCCCCCCCCCATTGTGTACTCTTCCCCAGAGTTTTTGTTTCCTAGGTGCATTACTTTGCACTTCTTTGCATTGAATCTAAGCTGCCATACTTTTGACCATCCATCCAACCTTGCCAAGTCCCTTCTCATCCTTTCCATCCTCCTTGTGTGTCAACCCTGTTGCAGATCTTTGTGCCATCTGCAAAGAGGCATACTTTTCCTTCCAGACCCTCTGCAATATCACCTATATAGACATTAAAGAGGACCGGTCCCAGTACTGAACCCTCTGGTACCCCACTAGTAACCCCACTTTCTTCACAGTGTACTTCATTTACTATTATCCTCTGCATCCTGTTGTCCAGCCAACTCCCTCTCCCAGGCTGGCTAACTTGTTCATTAATCTTTTGTGTGGGACTGTGTCAAATGCCTTGCTAAAGTCTAGGTAGGCCATACCCACAACCCCTCCCTGGTGTACTACTTTGGTCACCTAGTCAAAGAAATCTATTAGATTCATCTGACATTACCGTCCTGCTGTGAATCCATGCTGTCTTGGGTCCTGTATCCAGCTTGCCTCTAGGTACCCAGCAATTCTTTCTTTCATAGGTACTCAATAATTTTTTCTTTCACGAGTGATTCCATCATTTCCCTACCACTGAGGTCAAATTAACAGGTCTGTAGAGTCTTATGTTTTAAAGTATTGACAAACAACTGAATTGCATGTGCACATAATTTTGACATTTTAAGGAGGCTGCAATATGTTTCTCATGCAAGTACTGGAATGCTCGTAAGTGAATGAAGGCATTTTGTAATATAGCAGAGGTGGGCATGACACCAAAACCTGCCATCTGGCTTGAGCTACTGTGATTGACTGTTATCCTATCTTATAGCTGCAGTGAGTAGTTTGCATATTCTTTTACGACTAGCATTTATAAATGTCCCTTTTTCACAATTAATACTTATCTTTTTCAGCATATGCACACAAAAGAACACATCATATGCTTATGAATGTATAATGCCTCAAATCAAAACATAATGCTTTGCGTGATGGATGCTGTCCATCACAAATGTGTACATTGTTTAACTGTCACTTGGAATAGGAATTCTTTTGTAAGTACAACATTAAAAGAAAATAATACTGTGATGCCCAATCACTTTGTTGAGAGGCTTTTTATCTAAATGTACTTTTCACATAAAAACATTTCAAATGAGTTCACATTTAAAGAAATAATCTTGAAAAAGCTAGAAAACTGTATTTCTCCATTACAGTTGCCAGTAACAGGGGTCTACCGAAGTTTCTGCTGCTTATAGCCACCACTATTACATTCTCCTGCCTCTCCTGCATGAATTGACACTATTTAAAGAGCTGCCAGTGACTCCAGGAGAGCTGTGAAAAGCACAGAGGATAATGGATTGGCAACAGCAAACAGCAATGCTGTGTTTGCTTCGAGAGGTTCACATGACAATTTAGATAAACCTCAAGAGCGCAGCTTGAAAGGTTTACCTAAGTTGTCATGGCAACCATGAGAAGCAAGCTTAGAGTTGTTGTTCACCGATGCACATACATTGTCTTTTATAGTGTACGGGCATTGGTTCCTTCATTTCAGTTCAGTACATTGTGCTTAAAAAACCCCCAGAAAATCCTGCCCTCTTTTGACATATGCCCCTTGTTGAAAATACAGAGGCAGCCAACTCGATCACTCAGTTTCTTTTTTTCAAAACTGTCACTGTGCGAGTTTCAAACAAGTGGAAAGAACAATTTACAGTGCTACCACAGTTACTACAGCATGTGGGCATTCCTTTTTGTTATACCAACACGGTGACATAGCCATAATGGTATAACAACATCATGATGTCACCACAATGGTACAACAACCTTGTAAACTGATGAAAAACAAAATATAACAAGGCTTGCCCATACATTATACAGAGAATAATGGATTGGCAGCAGTGAACAATAATGCTGTGTTTGCTTCAAGAGGTTGACATTTATTGTTTTCTTTCTTTTTTTTGATAACCATGTAAGGCCCACTAGGCACAGGTGCCTGTTTTCAGGGGCAACCCGGGGTCACTGGGGAGGTTATGTGACTTGCTCAGAGTCGTACAGTATGCTAGTTGAGGTTGTGGGAATCAAACCCAGGTCTGTCTGCTGCATGTGCCAAGGTCATTCACAGCTTATTACTCTAACTTCTAGGCTATACTGCCAGACATGACAATCTTGAGAAGTAACCTTAGTGTTCTTGTTCACTGTTGCCCATCCATTGTCTTTTATAGTGTATGGGCAACTCTGTACAAGAACAGAAAGTTTACATATGTAAATTAAGTGTGCCATTTTGACTTACTTGTCTGACCATTTCAGAGGTCTGTACCCTTTCAGTCGAATCAGACAATTGCAGCCCATTACAGTAAAACTCATCCAAACTGTTTATTATTTCAATACCCTTGACTGACACATTTACGAAAAAAGTATTATTCTTTTTTTAAACTAGAGTGTCCAAACTGTAGAAGTGGTGGAGGACATCACTCTACATAATAGGAGGTTTGAAACAGCCACCAGAAATATCATAAACCCAACAGCAGCAGCAAATTAGAACTATAAGCAATGCAGTAGTCCTCCTGGTTGAGGACATAAGTCATGCATCAGCATAGTACTGTAAAAGGTACCTAAAAGAAAGAACAACACGATAACTATGCTGGTGTTTACTCATGGGGGGGGGGGCAGAAAGACCACAGAAGCCAGTGCCGATCACTCGATTTTCTCTTCAGAAGTGATAGATGAAACTGACAAGGAAAAACATGAATGATCAGCATGACTGATAGGGACAGTCGAGTGTGAGTGCATTTCATGTAGTTGTACCCTAGTAGTAACATACTCAAGATGGTGCAACAGATGTTTGACATCACCACTAGGGTACAACAACGCTGGGAATTCTTTGAATTCCATGAATAATAACCCTCTCCTGTACATTATATAACATTTGGACACTATTCAACTTATATTTCACCTTAGTTCTGTTTTTCTACTCCCTAATATTTGGTACGGAGGTTATATGCATGAAAACATGATTTTAATTTTTTTGAGAGTTCATCAGCTTCTATTGCTTAGTCCGCACCTAATGTCATAATACTCTTCTTGTGACTTCACAATTTTTCCCATGGCAACAGACTATCATGTCACAACAGAGGGTTATGACTTTGAGTTAGGAATAAGCTGTAAGTGAAGATGAAGATCCAGTATTTGTGCAAATATCCTCAGTAATGAAGTGGAGGAGAAATCTGTTAAGGGTTGTGTCTAAAAAATAGGTTTTCCACTGTTTTCCCTGAGACTTTATTGGCTCTTTAATATTTCTTTAGCCATATTATTGATATTTAGAAATTTGAGATGCTGCCTCAAGCATGTGTTCTCTTAATTCATCTGCAGAGAACCTGCATTAGCTGCCTTGCTTCTAATGAGATTTTCTGGTTTCATGCAAAAAAGTCCCAACTGGTACTGTATCAGCAGATTTCAGAACATTCTCAAACATTTGAATTTCAATACATTGCACTTTCATTAAATCAGGAGTTTTTCCCATAGACTTCATCTGTTCAGATTGCTTATAGTTGCCATGAAGACATAAACCTCTTCTGATGACCTCAAAATCTGTTGTTAGAGAAAGCATTTTTCTCTTTCAAACAGAAGAGTATGACTTCAGGACTCAAAAAGCAGCAGGAGGGATGATGTCTAACGGAATAAAAATGTTTAGCAAAATAAATGGAATGTCCTGAGATTTCATTTTTTTTTTTTTACATATGAAGTGATTCCTGCTGATAACTACAATTTATTTACATTGAAACTGGAATATCCTTTTAAAAATCAGCATGAAACTGGAAAATCCCTTTAAAAATTAGCACAAGAAGTTTTTTTTTATTTTTATTTTTTATTTTATTTTAGTCTTTTGGTAACTGGGTAAGGCCCACTAGACACAAGTGCCTGTTTTCTGGGGCAACCTGGGAGCACTGGGTGGTTAAGTGACTAACACGGGTAGGGCTACATGCAAAAGGCACATATTCCCCCCAATTAGCTCTGCACTCTCAGAAGATCAGCATATCAGCTGTATTCCCGAACACCAGCCAACGCGTGGCTCCCGTCTGTGGTCCTGCCCCCCTGGCATGCAAATTCATGGGGGAAGTCAGGTGCAGAGCTGCAGACTGGGGCAGGTGGCCAATCAGCTGCCCGACCCAGGTTCCTCGGTGGATCTCCTGTGCCTCTGGGGCACCATGTTGGTGGCCAGCACATATCATGTCAACAGCACAGGGTGTGGGTGTCCCCAAGAAGTCTTCCCCCAGCCCACCAAGTGTGCTCCAATGGCCATTGCGGCCTTGGTGGTGGGTCCTGAGAGTGACCTCTGCCATCCCCACCGTGATCTGGCGGTGGCGAGGCACATAAGCAGTTACAGCTGCCATTCAAAGGTGTAGTCATTTCCCCCAGTGCAATGCCCTCTGCACCTTCCTGAATGGCACAGAGTATTGACATGCCCCCGTTGCCAGACCCCAGCCCACCCCTAAGTGGAGCCGTAAATTTGGCAGGGGGTTCAGGCCCATGGGCGGGCATAGTGGCACTGTGAATTCTGCAAAGGGGGCACAGTGGGTGCCAGTAGGTGTGGACAGGTGCTGGGTGGGCTATGTGCTGGAGTTATGTGGCACATAGCCCACTCCGCACTGTTCATGAATAGAGCCCATGGTGCCTAGAGGATAGTTGCCAACATCAAAGAAACCACCTACACTGCTGCAAAATGTAGCAAACAAGGAGACAGCAAAGCATCATTTAAGGCATAAAGTGCAGCCTGCAAGGACTCTGTTATCACGGTTTCTACTAGTGATATCATCCAGGCTACTGTAGGGACACTATGTTATCCCATGGCAATTACTCTAATTTATCATACAGAAAAGGGTGACATCTTTGTTATAGAGTGTTTCATTCTGGGTGTCTCTTTAAAGCATCATTGAGGCACACTTTGGCAGGATGGTATGGAGAGGTTGTCTCTGTAGCTGCCTGGCCTGTGCCTGACAACTCCATTTGCTGCATATGTCAATCTAATACTTTAGTCTGCGTACCAATGTGTTTTATGAAAGATAAGATAAAACTATTTTTGTTGCAATAAAATAAATGCATAGAGATTATCTTCAAAAGATGTTTTAACAAATTTAAGTAAAGCCATGTCCAAAACTGGTACACAGAAAAAGGACAGGCAGCTACAGAATACCCATGATGTCGGGTCTGCGATTTTCAGAAGGATGTATACTGGCTCAAGCAGTTTTTGGCACAGTCATTTACACCCTTTCATTTGTCTTGTGAAAACCTGTGAGCCAAAAATAAATTCATTTGAAAATCCCAGTTTTGGAAGTTAAAGAAAAATGTGCTTGTTTGGTCCTTTCTGATTTGTTTCTGTCCATTCATTATTTCAATAGTGCAGCTGAGGGGGATGAATTGTACTTGTAAAAGAGAGTAAAAGGATCCAAAAGTACATTATTTGTTACTTGATGATGGAACTAACAAAAAAGACTGCTACCATCAAATCAGATGTGAACTGAAGGAAGCAGAAGTGTTCTCCAGACTGTTTAAAATTATTGCTACTTCTGTTTTTCTTTCCCTTAGCCTTACTCTCTGTTTAGGGTATTTGCCTGCCACATGGGATCCGACCAGGATCAGAGACCCTACAGCCAGGAGTGGTGCCATGTTGCTTGGGGCATACTGAGAGGATGGCTCCCTAGTCCCTCCTGCTGACTGCCAATGAAGCTTTCTAATGTCACATATCAGACCTAAAAATCAGGCCCTGGTGTAATTGCCTGACAGCCCACAGAAGTATACAAGATCAAGCCAGAGCTGATATGGCTGTGGAAAGCTTGCAAACTCTGAAGAGCGAGTGCCATCTCAAAGATAACAGCGGCAATGCAACTGCACATGTGTGGCAGTGAATTGCATTCTGCTATTTGCAAGATGGCAGTGCCAGCAGAACTGTGCATGCATGAGAGGCATGCATGCACAGTTCTTGTCCTGGAATGCAGAAGTAACAGCCAAAATAGTGTGAAGTGTTCCAAGTTCTGTTGGACTTTTGGAAACTTCCAAAAGTCCAACAGAAGTGTGTCACGATCGGCCATTTTCAGCAACAGAAAGCAAAATGGCTGTAGGCTCCACCCACAGCCATAACAAGAGCTACTGTATCAGTTGTAGCATCATGCACACATCAACAAAGCAGGCCTCGGTGCAATCTAGTCCTACTGTGGAAGCAGTGGAATGGTGTTGCTGTCCCTGTGCCTTCCCAACAGTGGACCACCTCTATAGTCAACATTCAATAATTTGAGTATAGAAATAAAGATTGTTCTGTGCAAAACAGTTCCCTCCCTCATAAGCCATCAGGAGGCTTCTGCACTGCAACTCAGGTAGATGTCTCTCACCATGGATCTGGGCATTGAATCAGACATCATTCCTTCCCTTCTGCCATTGACACTCTAGGATCCATGCTCAGGAAACAAGGAGAGCAACTTACCACTAGGCCTTCTGAGGTCTTTAGAATTTTAATTTGGCCAGTAGGCAGGAATGGTCTTCTAAATTTCAAGAACTTTATTCAGCTGTTTAAGTACATTACTTATGCACCAGCAAAAGCATCATATGATGTAAAATTTCAGTCATTAAAGTTATATCATGCTGTATAGTGCTAAAACATAACCCCACAATGTTAATACTCCAAATACAATGGGCATTTTTATTAGTATTCATGGACCAACAGTAAAGCAGTTAGTATTTCATCTTTAATTTACACTACTATTCATGAAGCTTTTGCACATTGTTACTTGGTTTTTTTTTTTTTTGCAGTTATTATACTCTTCTTGTTTTACTCCATTCCTTAAGGCAGTGATGTATCAGGAGTTGGGTAAAAGAGAAAAGTAATACAACAAAAGCACCCCAAATAAAACTCAAGAAATGCTTCCTGAATAGAGGGGCTACATCAAACTCATAATGCCCAGAACAACAATTTCATGAATATAGGCCAACAATGACCCTATTGAAGGAAACTGATTTACTGAAATAAGAAATACTTCTTTTTGCAGTTGAATGGATCTGCAGTTTTACATTCTGGATGACATGTGGGCTACACCAGTAATGCTCCTCTGCTTCCATTATTTAGTCACACATTCCCCAGACTCAAATATTATCAATCTCAGGAGCTATGGATAGGACATGTTAGAGATTGTGTAGGGAAACAGTAATTCAGAGCAGTCCTGATCTAACGAACTCATTAGACCGGAACTCCCTATCAAATAAACCAACCTCTTGTTGCCTGTTTTTTTTTATCCCTGTAAAGTATATAGTATTACATAGTCCTTTATTTTGGTTGTAAAGAGATCAGTAAAGAGATTGAGGTCCTGCTATAGTATTTCCATCTTTTCTTACTTGTAGGCACGTGCCTGAATTGTTGCAAATCTGTATGAGATGAGTAGCATTTGTAATGTGGAGTGCATGGTTTGTGGCATGGTTGCTTTGCATTTTTTGGTGTAGCTGGTTACCATAACCAAAGTATATATAATTATATACCATAACCAAAGTCCATCCAAAAGCCCATCTATTGCAAGCTTGTTGCTGACACAGTGGGTGAGTGTAGAAGATAGATAGTTCACAATCCTGTATCAGAGCTGATGGTGCTGTGAAAACTGCTTCAAATTCTACACCATTTAAGTTATAATATAAAATACCACTGACATGGAGATGTGCTGTTGTTAATGTGATTGATTGTAGAAGGACAACCTGAAATCTTGTTGTCGATGTTTTGGGTCAGTGTAGCAGCACAGGTATAGCAGAGGAGATAGTTTGCAATCTTGTTCTACAGCTGATGGTGTTGTGAATGATAGGCATGATATAGAAGGTCAGATAGGTCTGGGATCTTGTGGCGGAACTGACTGTACTGTGGGTGAGTGTTGAGATACTGTAGGTCATGGGATGGGAATCTTGATCTTATGAATCCACGATCATCCATACCAATTGGATGTTGCCCAAGTGGATTGAATAATCAAGGTTGTACTGTACAAGAAAAACAGGTCTCAAAGGTTCAGTAAATTGTCTTCCTTTAGGAGTGTGCTTCTACACACTTGTTTATTTATTTTTGTAGCGTTTAAAGGTATGCCTAGATGTGTTATCAACAGGTACACAGACATGCACTGAAAGGCAGCAAGGTATAGCAACTTCTTCCAAACTCTTCCTGCAGGTAAGCAGCATTTAATGACTCTAGTGTACTACTATCATAAATGTTCACTCACAAACTAAGACTCTTCTTCATCAGATTCCTTTTAAATGATGACTGTTGCATTTTTAACTTTTCTAAAGCAGTCATCTTAAAGTGTATGATATAAGTAATGCAATCATGTTAGAAAAAATATCTGAGATGCATGAGATGAGGCTTTCTGGGTAATATTAGAAGACTGTTACACAAAATGCCTTTCAAAAATATAATAGGATAAATATTTCTACATTTGCTACACCATTGTACTAGTTGCTGTTTTCTTTTCTGGTATCAGGCTAAAGGTGATAAAACTTTCTTCAGCTACATAGGAGAGTAGAGAAAATCAAGGGGAGGGACAGAAAGGATAAGGATGATGACAGTGAAACTGTACTGGAGAAGTACTTCTGTTCAGCCTTCACTGTGGAAGGCAGGGGGGCACCACCAAGGAGCAGCAGGGACAATGGGAGGAAGGGGATACAAGTCCTTTTTCAAAGGAAAGAGTCCTGAAGTGACTTGCAGCTCTGAAAGTGGATAAAGCTATTGGACCAGATGGGATACACCCAAGGGTACTAAAGGAACTTGGGGAAGTGCTTTCTGCAGCACTGATGCCCTTGTTTAACAACTCACTAGAAACAGGCATGGCTCCAGAGGACTGGATGAGAGAAGATGTGGTCCTGTCCTGCTCCATAAGAGCAGCAGCAAGGAGGAGGCTAGCAACTATAGGCTGATTAGTCTCACATCAGTAGTGGTGAAATTAATGTAAACTCAGTTAAAGGAAAGGTTGGTAGAGTACCTTGAATCCCATGGACTACAAGACCAAAGGCAGCCTGAATTTATTGAGGAGGTCATGCCAGACAAATCTGACTGAAGGGAACTAGATAAGGAAATGGCAGTGGGCATGGCCTGTCTGGCCTTTTGCAGGGCCTTTGACACTGTGCCGCACAGGAGACTGAAAAAGAAATTGAGCAGACTAGGATGGAATCCAAAGTGGAAAATTGGGAAAGAAACTGGTTAATGGATAGGCGAAAGAGGGTGGTGGTTAATGGCACTTATTCTAATGAGGGGAGAGTGACCAGTAAGTTGCCATGGAGCACAGTACTGGGACCAGTCCTCTTCAATGTCTCCATAAGTGACATTGCAGAAGAACTGGAAAGGAAGGTACTATATAAGAGGCAGGAAATGTCAAGCCTCCCCCCCCCCACAAAACATGGCAGGTAGTAAGGTAAACACTGAGATACAGAGCTCAACAGAGGGCAGGACAGGGGTAAATGGAAAAATAGACAAGGGCAATAAAAGCAGGGATGGGGAAAAAAGATAAAGCCAACATTAAATGGAGGGCAATGAGTACCAATGCCCGTAGTCTGGGAAACAAGCTTCCTGAGCTAGTAGCCCTGATGGAAGATGAAAAATTAGATATTGTGGCAGTCATGGAAACATGGTACATGGAGAACCATGACTGGGATGTCAACATACCGGGGTACACAGTCTACAGAAGGGACAAAAGGGTAAAAGAGGAGGTGGAGTAGCTCTATATGTAAGGGAAGGGATCAAAGCTACAGAACTAAAAAGTAAAGGGGGAGGACAAGAGGCACTGTGGGTCACCTTGCAGATAGGGAATGGCATCACAATCTGTACAAGTGTTGTATACAGACCCCCATCTCAAGGGGAGGAAACGGACAAGAAAATGATAGAGGACATTCTCAAAATGGCTGAAAAAGGGGAGATACTGTTGATGGGGGACCTGAATATGCCAGATGTTAACTGGATGACATGTGCTGCAGCCACATCCAAGAGCAGGGTCATTCTCGATGCCCTGCAGGGGGCAGGCCTTAGACAGCTAGTGTTGGAACCCACTCGGAAGGAAGCAATACTAGACCTGGTACTCTCAAATGGAGAGAGGATCACAAATTTAGAAGTCAGTAGACATCTTGGAACAAGTGACCACTGCACACTGAACTTCACAATAAGCTCAACCATGGAGACAAGCCATACAAAAACAAGGATACTGGACTTTAGAAGGGCCAACTTTGGCAAAATGGGTGAATACCTGAGGAAAGCACTAGCAAATGGCCAAAAAGGAGGGGTGGAAGAACAATGGAGAAAAATCAAAACTGCTATCATAAAGGCAATAAGCCTTTGTGTGGGACAAATAAAGAAAACAAAGCAGAGTAAAAAAACACTATGGTTCTCAAAAGAGGTGGCAGGGAAGGTTAAGGAGAAAAAGGCTGCATTCAAAAAGTATAAGGAATCACAGAAGTAGCACGACAGGGAACTGTATCAATTAAAGCAGAAAGAAGTGGGGAAGGCAGTCAGAATAGCAAAGGCCCAAACCAAGGAAAAAATAGCCAACTCAGTTAAGAAGGGGGATAAAACCTTTTATAGGTACATTAGGGAGCATAGAAAGGTTAAGGCAGGAATAATGAAGATTAATAAAGGAGAGGGGAGGTGGGCAGAGGGAGACAGTGAAAAGGCAGAGATACTGAATGAATACTTTTGCTCAGTATTCACAAAAGAAAATGAGGAGGAGTTACCTAAACCAGACAACAGAAGCACTCTGGGTAGGGGGGTTGACACCAGTCCATTTACAGAAGAAAGAGTCCTGAAAGAACTCCTAAAACTCAAGGTGGGCAAAGCAATGGGGCCTGACAGGATTCACCCCAGAATCCTAAAAGAACTAAGGGAGGACCTAGTGACACCACTGACCACACTTTAACAAATCATGGGAGGATGGGGTGGTACCTGGGGTCTGGAGGAGGGCAGATGTGATTCCCCTTCACAAAATTGGGAGCAAGGCAGAAGCAGGAAACTACAGACCCGTAAGTTTGACCTCAGTGGTAGGGAAAATGATAGAATCACTTCTGAAGGAAAGAATTGTTTAGTAACTAGAGGCCAGCGGGGCACAGGACCCAAAGCAGCATGGATTTACAGCAGAAAGGTCATGTCAGATGAATCTAATTGATTTCTTTGACTGGGTGACCAAAGTAATAGACCAAGGAAGGGCTGTGGATATGGTCTACCTAGACTTTAGCAAGGCATTTGACACAATCCCACACAAAAGACTAATAATCAAGTTAGCCAGCCTGGGAGTGGGTTCCAGGGTGGTAGCCTGGGTAGCAAACTGGCTGCACAACAGGACACAGAAAGTAATAGTGAATGGAATACATTCTGAAGAAAGGGGGGGGTTAATAGTGGAGTACCTCAGGGCTCAGTACTGGGTCCAGTCCTCTTTAACATCTTTATAGGTGACATTGCAGAGGGTCTGGAAGGAAAGGTATGCCTCTTTTCAGATGACACAAAGATCTGTAACAGAGTTGATACACAATGGGGGGTAGAAAGGATGAGAAGGGACTTGTCAAGGTCGGAGGAATGGTCAGACATATGGCAACTTAGATTCAATGTAAAGAAGTGCGAAGTAATGCACCTGGGAAACAAAAACCCAGGAGAAGAGTACACATTAGCAGGGGAGGTACTAAGAACAACAAAAATGGAAAGGAACTTGGGGGTAGTCATATCAAATGACTTAAAGGTGGGTAAGCAATGTGAGACGCCAGTAAGGAGAGCCAGGGGGATACTGGGATGCATAGGAAGGGGCATCAGAAGTAGAAAAATGGAAGCGGTTATCCCTCTGTACAGCCAGTTGGTGAGACCCTATCTGGAATACTGTGTGCAGTTTTGGAGACCCCATCTACGCAAGGACATAGACAGGATGGAAGCAGTTCAGAGGAGGGCAACTAAAATGGTGCAGGGTCTGCATCAGAAACCATATGAAGAGACTGAGAGCTTAATATGTATACCCTTGATGAAAAGAGGGATGGGGATATGATAAAACTTTCAAGTACCCTCAAGGGAATCAACAAAGTACAGGAAGGGTAGCATCCTTCAGAAAAAGAGATGCGTAAGAACAAGGGGGCACAATTTAAAGATAGAGGGGGGATGGCTCAGGGGTAATGTGAGGAAATTTTTTTTCACAGAGAGAATGGTGGATGCATGGAACCACCTTCCTGGGGAGCTTGTTGGGTCTAAAACAGTGGGGAAATTCAAACATGCATGGGACAAACATAAGGCAATTGTAGTGGGGAGTTGCAGGAAGTAGGCTGTTGGTTAACTAGAATCTGCAGCTTATCCAATAGGAAGGGAAATGGGCAGACTGAGTGGGTCAAGTGGTCTTTATCTGCCATCAAAGTCTATGTTTCTATATCCCTTTTTGAAGATGATACCAAAATCTGTAATAGAATGGCTGCTCAGGAGGGGGTGGAGAGAATGCACAGTGACCTTGAGGAACTCAAGGAATGATAAAGGGCTTGGCAGCTAGGATTCAATGACAAAAAGTGCAAAATAATGCACCTAGGGCAAAGGAATCCAGGAGATAAACATAAGTTAGGAAAAAGGACCTTGGGATAATTATATCTAATGACCTCAAAGTGGCAGGGAAGTGTGACAAGGCAGTGGATTGGGCCAGTGGGATGCTGAAATGCATAGGAAGAGGTATCACTAGCAGGAGGAGGGAACTGCTGTTACCACTGTATCACTCACTGGTGAGACCTCACCTGGAGTATTGTGTCCAGTTCTGGACGCCATACCTCAGAAAGAACATAGACAGGGTGGAGGCAGTCCAGAGGAGGGTAACTAAAATTTTACAGTGATTGCATCCAAACCCCGACAAAAAGAGAATGAGGGATCTGAACATGTATACCATACAAGAGAGGAGAGTGAGAGGGACATGATAGAGACCTACAGGTACCTCTTAGGGGTGAACAGGGTAAAGGAGAGGAGTCTCTTTCAAAGGCGAAAGAGCACCAGGATCTCAGGGCATGCAATAAACCTGGAACTGGGTAGGTTTATGATGGCTGTTAAGAGATACTGTTTCACAAAAAGAGTGGTAGACAGCTGGAACAGACTGGCAGTTGAAGTGATGGAGGTGAAAACAACTGGAGTCTTTAAGTTTACATGGGCTAGAGATAGAGGAATATTAGTGAGTAGGCAAAGAAGAGTGAGGATCACTGGAGATCAATTAGAGTCTGCAGAGACAGACTAAGCAAGAACAGTCTGGGTGGGCCAAGCTGTCCTTTTCTGCTGAAAGATTCTATATTTATCAGTTAAATTTTGCAATTTTACTAAATAGGTCACACAGTTACATGAATGGAGTTGGACTATGAGGTTAGAGTTCTGCATCAAAGAATGTATGTTTGTGTCTGAGAACAACTGTGTTGTGGGAAACATTACTGCTATCAACAGCAACAAAAAACACAAAAAGCTTGATTCAGATGAGAACTGGTATTAGGCAACAAAACAATAGGGTGACAATTTGTTTTGAGTACTTTTTAGTTATTCCAATGTCCAAATGAAACTAATGTCCCAATGAAACAACATAGTTTTGATCGCCAAAATAGATAAAAAGGGAAAACAGAGTTGTGACTAGGTAGATGTTAAGGAAACTGGGCAGTGATAGAAGGTCGGTACACTGGAATTGGGCACCAACAATCTGTGTAACCACTGCAGTCCCAGTCAAAACTAGTGCAAGGCCATTAGTCTTTTAGGCCCTGTACACAGTGGACTTGCTAAAATGTTTTAAGTCTCTTAAAGGGGAATTGTGATCTACAGAATTTCTTAATGTCTGAAAGCCCATAACAAGCTAATTGAGTGAGCCATTGTGTTTATCTGTGAGTCTTTGCAGTCCAGAGTTATCCCTATGTAAATCAGCTTGTAATTAAGGGCTGGAGGCAGCCATGTTTTTTTAGGCTCCTGACAGGACATGATGTCACCGAGGGACTTAGCCATCCTTTGACTGTAGATAATCCAACAGGTTTAATAGGAAATCATCTATTTTATTAAATGTGTTTTAAGGTGTTATTACAATACTTTCTACATTTATAATAATTGTTACATTTCAGCAGAATGGGTTTTGATTTCAACATACCTTTACTTGTATATTGTGTGACCAGAGCAAGTCACTTAACCTCCCTGTGCTCCCAAAACACACCCGGGAACAAGCTATATCTCAGTGTGCCTTTTCTGGACAGGGAACAGAAAAAGACTGAAATTTTTGCTGTGGCAGCCCCAGAAATCTGTACTAATGAACACAGCTAGGGTTTAGAAATCCTGATATGGGGCCCCAGTTCCTGTTAGCACCACACAGCCAGCCTTGAGATGTGTAGTTTTCAATGATCAGCTGGCAGTATAGCCTAGAGGTTAAAGCAATCCTGAAGATGGATTATTTTTACTAACAGTTTGAAATGTAAAGGTGATAACTCACTATTTTTAATGCATATACAAAACAAAGTCCCTACGTTAGACCCAAAACCCATCTCAAACTCCTTCAACACAGCATTCACTGACCTCAGTGGAGTTCTCCCCCCAGACTGTTTTGCTCTACTTCTCCCACTGCTGGCCTTAACAATCCTGTGCAGCCCTTTACCCATATTTTAGAACTATCACTCTTAAAAAAGCCAGGAAGTATCTCCTAAAGGTGTTAGGTAAAGGTCAATACAGCAGAGACATCTTGGACTTCAAGTTTGTCGGTCTTACCCTGGAGGAGCTACTGTCACCCCTTACACATATAATTAACCTTTCCCTAAGGTTCACCCACTTTCCTCAAAAGTGGAAACCTGCAGTAGTGACACCGGTCCATAAGGGTGTAGACTGAGCCTCTCATGGTAATTACTGACCTATTTCCATCCTACCTCCATTATCCAAAGCCCTTGAGAAAGTTGTCTCGGACCAGCTGGCTGAATACCTGGATAAGTATCAACTTCTATGCCCTCAGCAACATGGGTTTAGGGCTGGACACAGCACCACCACTGCCCTACTCGAGTTCATGGGCTACATTCATAAATCCCTGGACCAGTGTCAGATGGTTGGTGCTGCATACATTAACTTAACCAAGGCATTCAACATGGTTAGCCATACCCTAATGGTGGAGCAGCTTTCTAACCTTGGTCTCTCTCCCTTGATGACATGGCTTGGTTCAGGAGCAACCTTCTGAATCAATCACAACAAGTTAAGATAGCTGATGTCCTCTTGGACAGCAAACCTGTCAAGTCAGGAGTCCCACAAGGATCAATCCTGGGTCCCCCTTCTTCAGTGTCTTTCTGAACTCACTTCCACTCTCCTGCCATGGATGCATCCTTCTCTATGTGGACAATGTGGTACTCTTTACTAGTGCTACTGATCCCAAGGCGGTCAAACATGAGCTCCAACAAAATTTTGCTGCAGTACAGAGTTGTTTTAACAACCATAAATTAGTCTTGAACTTTAAAAAGACAAAAAACATGCTGTTTGCAACTGCCCAAAGCAAGCACAGATACTACCCACTCACTATCCTAAATGAGGTTGTCGCGTCACTGGAGCTAGTACCTCATTTTAAATATCTAATAATAATAATAATAGTAATTATATCTTTATTTATTGAGTGCCTTTCAAATTATCAAGGTGCTTCACACAATCACAAACAATTCATTAAAAACATCATTAAAATCACAGCAAATCAGGAAATGCCTTAATCCATAAAAGCATTTTCAGTGCCTGCTTAAAGCTCCCCACAGTCCTGCACTCCTGAAGCTGACAGGGCAGAGAGTTCCAGAGGGTTGAGGCAGCAATCATAAAAGCACAAGCCCCAGATGAATTCAAAATAACCTTCGGAATCTCCAGCAACCCCTAGTCAGCAGAGCTAAGCTGTCACACACGGGTGTAAGGAACCTGATGCTCTTTCAAGTAGTCATGACCAAGTCATGGTTGATAGCACCCTCTCTTATCCCAGGCATATAGATAACTTACCCAAAGCCATCAGCATGCAAATTGGGCTTCTGTACAGACATAGGTGTAGTCTGACTCCCGAAGCCCTCAGCACAGCTATACACAGCTCGGTGATCTCACTTGTGGACTAAGGTCTTATCATATAGGGATCGGCCACTGCCACATCCCTCAAATGTATTACAATAGCACTAAATAAGGCTTGCTGGCTCCTAACGGGTGCAGGGTGTCTAACCTACACCTGTGATCTATATGCACAGGCAAATTGGCTTCAGTTCAATGGTAGACTTCAATACCAAACCTGTCTCCTAGCTAAGAAGATTACCTCTGGGCTGATGCCTCCTGCGGTTCAGAAGCTTCTTACCACTAGTACCAACTCAGGTCAAACCAGAGGCTCAGTCTGCCAATATTTCAAGATCCCTCAATGCCAAACCTGCCTGGGTCAAAGTTCTTTTGCCTACCAAACCCCACTATGGTTCAACTCACTTGCTATTGACCTCTCATCTGCTGCTACCTTAGGAGCCTTCAAATGGAAGCTTACACCCTGACTAATCTCTGACTCCTCATGTGACTGCACCCACTAACTGCTTGCACCAACTTGCCCCAGGTCACCTTGGCACAGCCCCTGTGACTTATGTCTACTCTCCCATGCAGTTAAGCAACCTGACGAGGCCCCTGGGCTGGCTTACTTTCTCCTCTGCACCAGATCATCTATCACTTCCACCACTGCTCTCTCTGTCATTACCCAATATTCTCACTCTCTGTAATTGCACTTAGTTAATGGACATACTTTTTTACAATGCCCTTAAGCCACCGTACATTTTCACTGTATGTAATGACTCTTGCTCTTATGTAAATTTGTAGCATTGTAACAGTCCCATTCTAATCGCTGTATTGCCAATCTATTGTTTTCATTCCTCTGCTAGTGTTCTTGTTGTCTTCATTGTTGATGTGGAACATATGTAAAGTGCTTTTGCTCAAAGGTATTATCCGAATAAAGAATAAATTATTATAAATGTAAAACGTGTTGTAATAATACCTTAAAACGCACTTAATAAAACAGACAATTTCATATTAAACATTTTAGATTATCTACAGTAAAAGGATGGCCAAGACCCTCAGTGACATTATTTCCTGTCAGAAGCCTAAGACACATGGCTGTAGACGATAGTTCTCTTTTATAACATTTTAACAAGCCCAACCATGATCCCTGTTCACACTGACTATGCTTTTAAACTGTGTTTAAACCCTGCAAGGGACTTAGTCTTAAAATCGGGCTTAAACATGGTTTGCCTAGTAGTGTAGATGGGAGATCGAACTGTTTCTCTTAAAACAGTACTGATTCTATAGACTGTGTTGGGTTAAACCATTATAGAGATGCAGTGTGGATGTGGCTGCAGTGGCATGACCATGTTTAAACACGGTTAAAAAGAAAACCTTGGAAATGTGGATGGACTTCCATGGTGAGTTTAAAACCATTGTTTGTGACAAGCAACATGTCATTTTATGCTTCTGGAATGTCTGGTTTATCTGATATAAACTCAATAGAAAAAATGGTTTTAGAAATGGACCACAAGTGTGTACATGACCTTAAATGTAAATGCCTTTTCAGTTATATCCCTTACTGTGTTGTCTTGAAACAGTATACAAAGAGATTAAATGGACAAGGCAGAAACATTCAATATGGCATCGTCATGCCATGAGAGCTTGTGCCATGTTACAGCTCATCAAATCATGAGGAGAAAGGCAGAATGGCTAGCCCCATCCCCATAGACTTACATTTCATGCCCCACCCCAAGAAAATGGAAGTTTGCCATTGTAGATTGTGATCATAGAGTGATGTGGAGCTTTGTACGTTGTATGATGATATATATTGGTGGTAGAAGACTGGTGTAGTTAATGAGGAATGTATAACAATGATACATATTGGTGAAATGTTGGTTTTCTTGGCTTGTAGTTTTTCTTCACTTATAGTAATGTTTTACATTTTGTTTTACATTTGTTATAATGTTCATAAAGTCCAAGTTACTAGAACTTTTTGGAAATGTTTAAAAATGTAATTAAATCTACAAGTGTTCCATGTTCTTTCACCCACTATTGCTGGCTGTATCCTGCAAGACCAAAAACAAAATAAGTGGCACAGACTGCACGTTCAGCTACAGCATCCCAAAATTACCAAGATACTCACATGTCACTCTTCTGGACACTGCACTTAAATGCCAACTTTTCTCAAGCCCCTTTCAAACATTTACATCAGTACAGTGCAATATAATAAAATATGATTTCATTTTATGTCATGGTTGCATATGAGAGTATCACAAAATACACTGCAGAGTAATAAACAAAATAATAAATTAATTTGTATAAAGAATGAAAATATTAAAAACATAGGATATACAAATAATAACATAGCAAAACTGTATAGTTGTTAAAATATAATATGTATCGAAGAGCAGATAAACTTAATTTCTATTACTGAAGGTCAAAATAGAGAATTATGATGATGAAGGATAAGCAAGAGAAAAAGGAATGTTTTGAGGTGAGATTTAGAAATGATTAGTAGAGTCACTTACCTACTGATGCTGAATTAGGAGTTTTTCCCAGATATAAGGAGAAGAATAACTGAAGTGAAACCCCCAAACGATGCAATGGATGCTGGGAATGGATGAGAAGGGAGGCAGAAGAGGAACAAAGATACCAAGCGGAGACTGGAGAGTAAGGTGAGATTAAGTCAGCAGGGTAGCATGGGACAAGACTATAGTGAATTTTGAAAACAGTAAACACAATCTTATATTGAATACAGATGTGGGAAAAGACAAGGAACTACTGTAGATTTTTGAGAATAGGTGAGATGCACTCAAATTGCCTAGTACAGATAGATAGATTATCTTGAGGATTTTCAAGAAGAGAGTTTGGAAAAATCAAAGAAATGAAAATTTCAATAGTCAAGGCAAGATGGTACAAACACATGAAGGGTGTTGCAATCAGTAGAACTTGACAGTCATGAATACTGTACATGCAATACAGTTTTACAAAAGTGAAGGAAGGCAGTTTTACAGAACAGGGAGCTGGGAATAATGAAAGTGCATATAGGATCAATGATAACACCCAAGTCCCTAATGGCAGAGGAAAATAAAATATTTAAATTAAGTAAAGATTACCCAGGAAAGAAGTTCAGTTTTGAAGATGTCCAATTGAAGACAGATTACAGCCAAGGGTTATTACAATCAAGGCAATGAGAGACAGTGAGTTGGGGGGAGAGAGAGAGAGAGAGGAAAAAGATGAGTTGGAAAAAGAATGAAATGAACTGTTGAGATTCATTACCATAGAGATCATAACCACTGGCACCTGTGGATAATAGATAACCAAGAGAGATGTGATTGATTGAAAAGAGAAGTACAATAGTTCAAAAACTGAGCTGAGAAATTAGTGAAAGAAGATTTAAACCAAGAAAGAAAGAAACCAGAGCCTACAGCAAAAGTTTCAAGATGATGAAGACCAGATTAATAGAAACAATCAAAAAGCAGTACTAACATCAAAGGTGAATGAAAAAGACAGACAACCTTTGTACGATACATGAAGGAGATCATACTTTGTTACTGAAGATATTTATATTGCAACATTATCTTTGTCCCAAAGACTATCATGCTCTTTGTTCTTGTCGCCCTCAAACACACTGATTCAAAATCTTATCTTTGTGGCATCACAAACTGTTGCTGGTGAAATGACAATAATGTCACAAGAAAAGGATTATGACTTCGGTAGTGGGTTGAGCAGGGGTATGAGATAAAGTGTAAGGCACAAAGATACTGTTTGTAGGAAAATGTTATCAACAAAAACAATGAGAGGACATAATACAGAAAAGTATGGAAATGTATTTTGAATTATTTCTGACTATATAGACTAAAAGATAGGAAGCTGTGCGCAGCAAGGCTATGTTTCCATCAAGGGAATATGATGACATTATAGACCTCTAGAGCAAAGTCCCATAATGTTATCAAATCCCCAAGACAGAAACACAGACTTGTCTGTACAAGTTCTTATCTTTTATTTTACATAGTGAATGGTTTTCCTTAAAAAAAAGAAAACTGAGAGAAAATATGATTTTCAAATACCTGACAGTCTCAGTAGTGAGAGACAGAGCTGCAGCAGTGAGAGAGTCTGGCATAATGAGAATCAGCCAGGAAAGGTGGAGCTGGAGTGGAGCCATCAGTGGAAGTTGGCCAGTTGGGCCCAGAAGCAGACCACCTACAGTGACTCCCATCAACAGCCAAGTGAAAGTGACCCAGACAGGGTGATGAGTAGGCAGCAGCAGTCATTTCTCTACCTCAAGTGCTGATGCTGTGATTAGAGCTGTGACAGACCTGTTCAAACCTGATAAGAGTGTCAGGTGAGGGAGACCATGCTCATGAATTTAGAATGGAAAAGTTGTACCAGAGTAGTGACTTTACTACAACATATTTTTTTTTTCACTTTTGAACTGCCCTACAACAACTTGTTGCAGTGGATTGAAGTCTGTCTACAATAAAGGGCAACAATATGATGCTGACTTGGAATCTTTTAGTAAAACCTTACTAAGCGTATGTGACTCCCTTGTCCCCTTCAAAAGGCTAAAAGTCAAAGGCTACAGAAATGATTGGATCACCACTGATCTTCTTAACCTTATGGGGAAGAGAGACAAGGCCTGGTCATCCTATAGAAAATGTAAACTTCTGCACCTCCTACTGCAATACAAAACCCTTTGTAACAAGTGTAAAACAGCTGTTTGCAGAGCCAAAGCTATTTTCCTTAGAGATAAACAATTGAACAGATGGGGAAATTCCAGCCTCACCCAGAAAACCATAAACCAGCTACTTGGTAGGGAAGCAAAGGAAGAGAAAATTACTCTTAACTTGGATGGTAGACTGATCAATGACCCCAGTGAGGCTGCCAACCTATTTAACTCATAATTTTCTGACCATGACAAATATAAGCATACATTCCCCCAACACAGTGTGCACAATTCAAAGGAGATCACCTGCCCCCCAAACCACCCCAATTCAGCGACAACCTGTCCACACTGTTATTTCCACCATCTCACACCCTTACAGGTGGCTCACTACATTCAAAATAACAATCCAAAGCACATCCTTGGCTCTGACACCATCGACTACAGAATCATCAAGCTGGTCACCAATGACATAGTCCTACCCCTAATTGACATATTCAGCCACTCACTATGTACCAGTGTCTTCCTTACCAAAGGCAAAAGTGCCATCTTAAAACCCCTCCATTAATCAGGCTCTAAAAATGATATCTGCAACTTCAGGACTATCTCCCTACTCTCCCCACTCACCAAAATGTTAGGAAAAAAATGTCCTCAACCAAACCATTGATTTTCTTAAAACTATAATTTACTCACAGAATCCCAGCACCACTTTAGGGCCCACCACAACACAGAGGCAACACTTGTAAAACTCACTAACTCTATCAAGAAGGCCAGTGATGAAGGTCTCTACACCAGCACAGTGTTCATAGACTTAACCAAGGTCTTCGACCTTGTAGCCCACCACTTCTTAACACAGTATCCTAACTAAACTTCTCTGAGGATGTATTTGAATTGGTTCAGGGACTAAGTGGAAGATCCCAAACAACTCTGATCAGTGAACAACTTTCAGAACCACATCTCATTAAATATGGGGTACCACAGGGTTCCATTTTAGGCCCCTTGGTCTTTTCACTTGCCATCAATTCCCTTCCCAATATTTGTAATAACACCAGCCTTATCCTCTATGCTGATGATGCAGCTCTCTTCTGTAAAGACAAGTGTCTCTCAGCCCTCCTCAACAAACTTCAGAATGATTTTAGTAAACTGCACTCCTGGTTCTCTTCCCATGGACTAGTCCTCGGTGCCCCAAAAACGAAGTCCATGGTTTTCTCGGGATTAGGAAACCCTAAGACTTTGACTTTAATCGGCAACAATGGTAACTCAATCGAAAGTGTCACAGAATTTAAATACCTGAGTATTTACCACGATCCACACCTCTCCTATGATTACCACATCTCTCAACTTATCAAAAAGTTACACCAGTGCCTCGGAATAATTTTCCACATTAATAGATTCCTATTACCCAAAACTATGGCACTGGTAGCCAACAGCTCCTTAATGCCACTTATCGACTATGAATCTATTGTTTGCTACCATTCCATCTCCCAAAAAACCTTCAATAAGTTAAGGACAACATGTAATAACATTGTCAGGTTTGTCACTGGCCTCCCTAGAGGTACCCATCACTGTGACCTTTATATGGCTGCCAATTGGTTATCACTGGAGGACAGATTCAACAGTAGGATCTAGATGTTTTTCTACAAAGTCCTTCATGACCACCTACCCAATACCATTGTCTCCATTTTCCAGAGGCTCGCAAACTCCGATCCACTAGACTCACCTCCAATCACTCCTTCATGTTCCCTTTCTGCCACATGTCCCAAGGCAAACACACCATCACCTTCAGGGGTGCAAAACTTTTCAATAGCCTCCCCCACTCTTTTGTCCACTGTACCTCCCTTGGTTTATTCAAACTTCAACTAAAGCAATATCTTCAAGACAATTCAGTCTGCAACTGCCCTTAAAATCATGTTGTTTTCTCCTTGACCTTCTACTTGTGAAATGTGTAGCATAAACATTCAGTGTTAGTTATTTTACTCCCTGTATTAATTCCTGTACAACCTTCTTACCCCCACCAATATTCTTGTACTCCTGTATGTAACTGATGTATGTACTGTTCTCTTGTCACTGGATGCTTGTGAAAATGGACAATTTTGCTCACATGCCTTTCCAGTATAAAAATAAAAATGAAATGAAAATGCAATATACTATTCTGTTATAAAATGTTTTCCTGAGTACTAGCAAAACACTTTGTATGCCATGTAGGCCAGCAAATGACAGCATCATCCAGTGACGCAAGTGTGTAAAATAATAACATACCCCCTCACTCTTAAGTGTCGCCCACCTTGCACCTAAAATATAAACCAACACACTGGGAGGAATCTTTTCTTTCTCTCCCGTTCCCCACAGACAGCCCTCCTTCAGAGGAGCGCCCCAGACCCATCACCCCGATGTCTGCCATGACTTATCTTATCTGGCCATCTTCCCCCAGGGCTTGCCTCCCCGGTGGTGTTGTCAGGGGTCCCTCAAGCACCGCCAAGGCATGGATTCTGTTTCTACTGGCACACCCAGCTGGTCAGGTGTGGGGCCTGCGGACGCTCCTCTTCATCCTGCAGCCAGGAATTTTTCCGGTTTTCTTCCTGAAGCCTCCTGCTTCTAATGAGTTTTCAAAGTTCTCCAAAAAAAAAAAACATACAATAACCTTCACTATTCCCTCTATGTGAATGCACCCTGGAATCGGGCAAATATTAATAATGACCCTTTCATGTTTAATGTTCTTTACTATTTGAACTGTCCTCATTTTACTTTCATTTTTCATAAGTTTTCTCATTCAAATAATTTTAAAACTTACATCAACAGCTTCCCGTTAACTCATGCATTGCATATCTTTCTGTCTCCCATAGGGAAATTCCTGCTACCCACAATACACCTTTTATGGTCTAAAATCACAATAGCAACCTTCAAAATCACACCAAAACCCTGTGCTTGCTCTGTTCATCAAAATCAGGACGTAGCATTTTGTGAACTCCCTACGCATGCCCATATTGCACCTATCTGAACTTAGCTTGGTTCTACAGCTGCTCAGTTCATCAATTTTAAAACATAGCATTCTGTGACTCCCTACACGTTCCCAGTTTGCAGATTTCAGGACTTAACTTATTTCTTACTCCCTCAATAGACTGTGCATGCTCTATTTCAGATTATAAAGACTTAGTTTTTTTTACCTCCTCTCATTCACAAACTATCTGCGTAGTGTGGATCATCTTCTATTTTAATCTCTACCTATGTCTTTAACTTGTAATAAACTGTGCTGATTTAATAAACATGGCTATATTGGACTGGACATCTTCTTTTTGAATTTCAACATCTTACTGTGTGTCACCATAATTTAAACTATCTGTCATTCCTATGAATGGTACACCCTCATCTCTTTTTGCAGTGCTATTTGGGACATCATTACAGTACTTATTGATTATTCTGAACAGTTTGGTCAAATAAATAGAATAAAATAACTGGTCAAATAAAATCAATTTTGTGGAAACATTGGGTTGTATTGCAGGCTAACCCAGATGGAGAATGGATTTTTTGCAGAGGAACCTTAAGTAACAATGAAAAAGGTTAAGAACCTAAAGGATAGACTGTATCACTCCTTTTTTAAGAGGAGAAAAAGTGGAGCGTGATATTTTTCAAGGTAGATCTCCACTAATAGGGAATTACCCATGTGGGAAGTGACAACATTGTAATAATACATGTAAAACTAGGACTATATAAAACCCGGCTACAGGCACATTGCAGCGATCTAAGGACTGTATGAAAATTAAGCCCTATGACTCAATAGAGTTTGTCCTGATGTTCTGATACTGTTTATTCCTCCACCCCCTGCCTACCTTTTGTTCTGATTAACCCTTTGAAAGTGTCCCATTATGTTTTCAGCCACAAGATGATCCCACGTTGCTAATATTACTGGGTAGAGTGTTCCACCTATCCACCACCCACTCAGTGAAGAAATAATATGAGACAGCCTTCCTGAATCTCGCCACGTCCAAGATTGTGCCCCCTAGTGATTGTGCAGTTCCTTAAAATTAAATAACACTGTAATGTCTACCCTATTATATCTCTTCATGTATCTGTATGTTTATATCATATTTCTCATCTCTCACATCCTCCAGATAGTACATGTTTAGACTGTTCAATCTTTCCTCACACTGTAGGTCTTACCCTACTGCCTCTGGATCATTTTCTTTGCCCTCTGCAGGACAGTCTCTAAACTTTCCATGTCCTTCTTCAGATACTGATTCCCAAACTGCATTCAGTACTCCAGGGGCCCAATTTTAAAAGGGTGACATAGGGCTTGGGTCAAGCCCTGCATCAACCCTGATGTTTGGTACAACTGCACCAACCTCGTCTGCCACAACTGCACCCAATTTTATGTTTGGCTCAGTTGTGACAGTTTTCACAATTTACGGCAGCTTGCACCAAAGCTTTGGTGCATGCTGCGTAAATTGGTACCCCTAAAGGCGTAAAGTTAGACCGGGGTAGCTGGTCTAACTTGCTGCATTTAAGGCAACAGACATGCATTGGGGTTTGCAGCAGGCACCCTTGCAAAACTGCGATTGCTGCAAGGATTGTCACAAGTCACTCCTTGCATCTGACTCCCTGATGCAAGTCCCTTACTGTGATCCAGGGCTTTTTTAAAATTGGGTCCCAGGTGTGGTTTTACCATTGACCTGTACAGCAGCAGCATCACCTCTTTGCTACAAGTAGTGAAACCCTACCTAATGTAACCCAGCATCCTGTTAGTTTTCCCATATGCCATACTGTACTGGGAAGAGGCTTTTAAATTGTTGTTTATTATTACTCACATGTCCTTTATTGTATTTCAGTTCTCTATCATGATCCTAATAATGAATTAATCTGTCTGCACATTTCCTTTACCTACATGTTTTTTTTTTTCATGCATACTAATTGTCAATGCGCGAGTAATGCTGAATAGAACTCTTTAAAATTAAGGCCATTAAAATAATTAGTTTGGCTATTAGAATTTTAATGTTGTTGACAAACTGAACCCACCAGCCCACAAACTGATTTGTCCCACCTTTCACTCAGAAACCCACCCTCTCTGGGTAAATATTTAATGAATATATGAAGTTTCAGACTTTTTGAATTGTAAAGGTAATACTTCTGCTTATGATAAAATATGATAAAATTCATATTGCACTAAATACTGTATGCTATCCACTATGTTTTGTGATTTTGTGCAGTGTTTTAGATTTCAATATTATGGGCTCACAAAGTTACTGTGAGTCTGTAACACTGAACATGCAGCCTTAAAAAGTTAAGAAAATGTAGTTGTAGCATGTGATCTCCAGAAGGGTGTTGCCTGGTATATTTGCTGTTTAAATGCATTCACTGAACTTTGAAACCCCTTTTTTGTTAAACAGATGGTGCCTTGGAGGCTGCAGGAACATTGACGGACTTTTTTTATTTATTTATTTATACATCAGTTTACAACCTTTGAGCCAGCGGCTCGTTTCCATTTGCAAAAGTTCTGCATATTATTTGTGTCTGTGCACTGCAGACTGACTTTGGAGAGGTATTTTGGGATGAAAAAAAAGCCACTGAAATATTTAACAACCAATTCTACAGTGCTAAATTAGGCATGACATGAGAAAAAAATCAAACCTTTAATCTCTATTAAACCATCTTCCTACCATAGTTTGCAGAGCTGTCCTAGAAAATCTGGTAGTTACAGCTGGGACAAGCCTTTAAAACAGTCTGAGGAACCTTTCTTTTCTGTGCAGTGAATCAAAAGATGCTCACTTCAATATGCTAAACTGTAATATTTATGAACAGGATTTCCAAAAGGATTGCAACTGGAAATGATCCCTGTTAAAAGTACCAAAACACTTTTGTGACGAAATTGCTACATCAAGAGTTGATGCTAGTCTGGGAGTTAAATAATTGCATGTATTTTAATGGCTTAGCTGGACACAGGATGATTTTTGCATACATACTAAAAAGTGCTTGCATTTTTTTTTCAGCTTCTGTTCACTTAGAAAAATGTACATTTTAAATTATGTATAGGAAAAAGGTCAATTGAATATGATGTTTATTGCTATGTAATAGAAAAATAGTTGCCTTTTATTTTTTTCTGCGAGATTGTGATATCAGCTTTGTGAACCATAGTCTTATTATTTATTTTCTAAACTTTGCATTGTTAGATAAAGGCATTTTTTTCAAATGATTTGATAATGATAAAATAACTGTTGAAATGGCAAAAAATGTTTCAGATATTGGTCTGCAAATGTATAAAACAGACAGATTTTGTGATTACTATGGCACTTTCTGTAAATTGGCCAATAAATTTGATTTTAGAATTTCACAAATACTTTCCTGTGTTTTAGTATCTGTTCCGCCACAAAGATGTCTTATTCATAAAAAATTGGTTACCAGGTACATTCACAAAATTACCCAAGAACCCTTGGGTGGCTGACTGTCTGGCTTGCTTACTTTATCAATTTTATCACCAACCAGTTTATAACTCACAATGGGCTACCCCAATGTCATCATACAACAGGCTCTTGCTCCCACAATACAAGGCCAGGCTTTTGCTCACACAGCACATGGTCTTTTGGACATAAGGACTCCCTTATTCACTCCAGGTATACCATATCTCTACTCTGTACCAAAAGCCTGTTTACATTTAAGCTGTGATATGCTGGCTTGCCATCAGCACAGTGGTAGCACTACCACTCATGATGCCAGCAACCCAAGTTCAGGAATGAGCTTGAGTTGTTGGGGCTGATCGGGGGGGGGGATCTTGTATCCAAGGGGACATGCTCCTCCTCTGGGAGGGAGAGTTGCAGCTACACTCACTACACCAGGATGAACACAGGTAGGGGTGCAGTTAGGGGCTCTGAATTGGAGGGGGGAGATGCTGATGGAGCTGAATGCATGATGCACTTATGTGCATGTGCCACATAGCTCATGGCTGATCAGTGCCTTGAGTGAAAGGAGAAAAAGGTAAGAAATACCTTCCAGTCTGTAGAATGCATACATGTGATATGTCCAACTTGCTTAAGAGGGAGATTTGGGTCAAATTAGTAGGGAGATTGGCCTAGTAGTAGGGAGATGCCGTAACATCATGAGTTTGTCCTTATATGGCGTCAAAAAATAAGAATAAAAGCATTTAATATATTTTATTTTGTCAAGAATAAGCACTAAAATGAATCAACAACTAGTTGTACAATGTTATTACTTACACTGTTCATCACTAATTTACTTTTTATGTGTCTTTATCTGCCAAAAACAAACATGAATGGATATTTTGGACATAATTTTACTTAAGCAGGAGATTTTGTTTCTGGGAGGGAGAGAGGGAGTTCAGTCAAAAAAACAGGAGTCTCCTGCGCAAAGAGGGAGATATCACATGTATGAGAATGATGTTACTTCCACTCCACAAGCCCCATATCACTGACCTATGTAGCCACCCCAACTCTGGACTTAACATTGACATACAGAGGGGTTAAGGCTCATTGTGTCGACCCCACCTTTGAGGTAAGTCAGGGAGGAGCAAGGAGTCAGGAGGTAAGTCCGTAAGAAGGCAGGTGGTGAGACTGAGTGCAGGAGATGACTGAAAAGGGCAGGCTGGGCAGTAATAGAAAAAAAAAGGTATAACATGCTCTCAAAGGCTGATCAATGGAATAGCCAATGAAAAAACTTAACCCTTTAAAACAATATATAAATTTATACCACATGGGTGAGAGCTTTCTCAGTTGAATATTCTGTGCTATTTCCACTGCAGTGAGGATAAATCCTGATGACATCAGCAGAGTGAGGATATCGACATGTATCCATACTCTGCTGATGTCACCAGAGTGAGGATAACTGCACTGCAGCTTGCATTCTAAAGGAAACTGCTACAGAAAACAGTTTCTCTTTCTTACTGAAGCCACAACTTACTCAGTTAGCTTTGCAAAAGACTCTCACCTATGTTCCATTGTGTTTCTAACATTCCTAGCCCATTACTGTGCTGATCTCAGCTTCAAAACAACCTGAATTCTAAATGAAACTCTTTTACAAAGCAGTTCCTGTTTCTCAGTGCTACCTGCAGCAGTTTGTCTTTCTTACTGAGCCTCTGACTCACTCAATTAGCTTTGCAAAACACACTCACCTGTGTTTCTGACTCCCAGTCTATTCAGAACACACACACATGCACACTCTGACAGCATGCACAAAATGAGCAGGAAACATGCAGAATCAGAAAAAATGTTTCTAAAAGTTCTCACCCCCTGTGGTATAAATCCCACACATGATGGGCAGATCATGGGATATGGAAAATATTGTCACTCCTGCAGAGTGAGCTGTGTATTTTCACTAATGCCTTCAGCACTCGTGAGAATACACAGCTCACTCTTCAGGAGTGAGAATATCCCCTATTTATATAATATTTTTACAAACTTTACAAGATAAACAGCAACCCTGTACTTCATTTATTGTATTCATTCTCCAATGTGCTTGTGACTGTACTCTTTTGGATTATGACTGAAAATAGGCATTTTATTGTCTAGTGCATATACTCAGTTATCAAAAACCAAATAAATCAATGGAGGCCCAGATATTCAAAAGGGTTGCGCATGGCGCAACAGTGTTGCACCATGCATAACCCACTGATGTGCCCCAGCATGATATTCAAAAGGGAAAAATGCACCGCGACAACCTGGCGCGCCTGAGCGTGATTGGGGGATGTATGCAGGCAGGTAGGGGGGCTTGCCCATGCATAACCTGCACAGCCCGATATTCAGCCTGGGATGTGCAGAGCCATGCATGCGCAGCCCCTACTTGCGCCTGCACAATGTTAAGCCAAAAAAAAAGGAACAAATGATGGCCACCCACAGGTGAGCTGCTGCATTGCAGGGTGCAGCACGGCAGCTGCCACCTATGGGTGGCCACTCGAGTTCCTGCCACACCTGGCAGTGCCCCCCCATGCCCCCATCACGTGTAAATAAACCCCCTCTCCAATATCCCTGGTGGTCCAGTGGACTGAGTGCTGCCTGATCGCAGGCATCTGGTTATATAACGCCCTGTCCAATATCCCTGGTGGTCCAGTGGACCGCTATGTGCCTGATCACGGGCATCGGTATAATAAATCCCCTGTCCAATATCCTCGTGGTCCAGTGGACCACACTCTGCCTGATTGTGGGCATCTGTAAAACACAAAAAATGACATTACCCTGGTGGTCTGGTATTCTCCCCCCTCCCCACCCACTGAGCCCCCCCCAGCTTTCCCCAGTCAGCCAGCTGAGCAGCACCCTTCCACCAGCCACCCGCGCCAGCCGACTGACGAGCGGTAGGGCTGCACGCCATTGGTTCACAGCGTGAGCCAATGGGTGTGCAGCGCATATTTATTATAGTAGTCCAGATATGTGAATGAATTATTCACATATCTGGAATGTGTAGTATGGGATGTGCTGCACACCCATTGGCTCATGCTGTGAACCAATGGGCATGCAGCCCTACCGAGCTGTCAGTTGACTGGCTGGCGGGAAAGTGGCAGGCAAGGGTGCTGCCACCAGCTGACTGAAAGAGCAAGGCTGATGGGGCTAGTGAGCGAGTGGGGAGAGGACACTGAACCACCAGGATAACAAAATCACTTAGATATCAGCGCAGCCGAAATCTGATCACTGGACCACCAATATTGGATGGAAATTATTATGCCAGCGATCGAGCTTATAGCGTTACGGACCACCAGGCAGATAAGACAAAGTCTATACCAAAGCCCAATTGGGCACATAGCGGTCCACTTGACCACCAGGGATATTAGACGAGGATGTTTGTTTTAGACAAATGCCCTTGATTGGGCTGCAGGGGGCGTCGGTCCCCAAAGGCTGCTGCCTGGCAGGGCGTCAGGTGCAAGTCATCATGGATCGGTGCACCTGCATGCTAATGGGATGCAAATGGAGCCATAATGACATGCAAATGGCTCCATGTGTGCCTTGCATAAATTATGGCCCCATTTGCATGTCCCCTTTTGAATATTGCAGGTGCTGTGAAAGGCGCAATGGCACTTGCACTAGCGCATCTCCATGCTCCACTCTGGCCACTTGCACTGGCGCAGTGCCACTGTGCCATGCACAGTGGGGGTGGCCAGGGTGAGATAGTCAGAGCTGCTGAGCCATAGCGCAGCTCCGTTGAATATCGCCCAGGCCACACCAAGTTGAGCTGTGCCCAGGCTTGTGCCACAGCCTGGCTCAGTTTGAATATCCAGGCCGGGGAATGCAAACACACTAGGAAAATAAAAATAAACCAGTTTAAGCAACAAATGTGCAAATAGAAATGCACTAACAGACCTGAACTAAATAAGTTCTTACAATAGAAATTTAGAATAACAGCTTAACTCTCACCTCAATCAGAAAAAGTCATTTTGTCTGTGTTGTAATCATCTCTCATCTCTGACTGTAAATGAACTTGCACAAAGATGCAAATCTCATCTGATCATACAACAGCTAGGACCCCCTTGATGCACACAGCCATCTTTAGCCTGAAGTCTTGCTCCCTCCAGCTGTGAGAACAGAAAAGACTGGTCCTCCTTCTGCCCCTCAGTTAAATCATGTGCTGTGATTTCTCGCAATGCAAATGGTTTTGTCTCCCCCCAGTTCTTTTCCAGAATCCTAATGCTGGGTCATGTGGCATAAGCTGTATCCAAGACAACTGTTTGTTTGCTGACTGTCTCCCTCAAATACCACAAACTGGTTCTTGAGTAAATTCAAATTGGAACAGTTGAGCCTGTCTCTGATCTTCCAGGCAAGCATATTTTCTTTTTTTTTCCTTTGCTTTATTTCTCCCCTTACTGTGACTGACCCTTTCTCTGCCTATACCCCCCAACCCCATCACTCACCATCTCTGGGACTTACCTCTGGCTTTGGCTCAATTCTCCATAGCTTTCCCCCTGTGGTGGGGATGGAAGAGGGTACCCAAGTTCTCCCTCTGGAAGCTGCACTGTGTCAAGCCTGCCCTGTGCTCAGTAGGTGGTGTTGGGTCTTCAGTGGGTCATCCACATCAGTCTTTTGCAGCTGGTAGGTGCTTTCTCCTTATTGTCTCCCATGGGATGCTTCACTGAGCTGACGTCATGATGTTGCATGCAGAGCATGCTGATGTCTACTGTAGGTAGGGTTACCAGACGTCCTCTTTTACCAGGAAATGTCCTCTTTTCCAGCTGCCAAATATTCTTCATGTACCTTCTGTATCCTGTATTATTATTATTATTTACTCACTCCTACCCAGGACCTCCTTGTATGTGAGCTGTGAAGGTGGCGGAGGCTTTAAACCTATTTACTCAGGGTCGGGCACAAGGGCTCATCGGGCGAGGGACTAAGTGTCCTCTTTTTGGCATCCCAAAATCTGGTAACCCTAACTGCAGGGAGCGCCCTCCCACTCCTTAGCTGCTCCACTGGCACCGCCACCTATGGTCACCTAGGTGGCAGTATTGAGGCAGAGTTTGCTGCCTATCCATCCCAGAGGAGGAGACCATCTTCTGGAATGCTTGATCTTCCTCCCCCCAGCCAGACACTGATGACTCAGGCTCACTACCAAACCTGGGTCACCAGCATTGCAAGTGGTAGCACTACTTGTGTGTGATGGGATGGTTGCAGGACTATTTTATAACAAATTGACATCAGAGCCATTGGTGTTGCCTGTAAATTATCCCCATAAGAAGATATGACCTGCCCATTCCAAGCTGTAAGGCTATTCACTTTGTAACGAGAGCTGCTCCTAGAACAGCTTAGCTTTTGCAGTTTGGCCCTTTGTATAGAAAAATAGAAATTGACAGCAGATAAGGACTGCAAGGCCCATCTAGTCTGCCCATTTCTTTTTCTACCTTATGAATGTGCCATTGGCCTTTGCTCTGTCAATGGCCTATCTATTCATATTCATCTGTATTGCTCCCTTATGCCTATCCCATGCCTGTTTGAAGCCCTGCACTGTGTTCATATCCACCACTTCCTGAAGTAGGCCGTTCCATGCATCCACCACCCTTTCTATGAAAAAGAACTTCCTCACATTACACCTTAATCGGCCTCCCCTCTAATCTCATGCTGTGTCTTCTTGTCTTGCTATACTGAAACATGTTAGACTCTTTCACCTTGTTAATGCCCTTAAGGTGTTTGAATCATATCACCTCTCTCCCTCCTTTGCTCTAGGGTATACATATTGAGCTCAATTAATCTGTGCTCATATGTTTTCTGATGCAGTCCCTGCAACATTTTGGTTGCCCTTCTCTGGACTGCCTCAGTTTGGTTAATGTCCTTGTGAATGTGTGGCTTCCAGTACTGCACGCAGTACTCCAGATGGGGCCTAACCAGTGTCTTGTAAAGAGGAATTATTACCTCCCTCTTCCGACTTGTGATACCCCTACTAACACACCCCATCATCCCTCTGGCCTTACCTACTGCTTTAGTGGTCTGCTTGGATGATTTCGGGTCATCAGTGATGATGACGCCCAAGTCTCTTTCTTCCTTTGTGACTGCCAGCAACTCCCCTCCCAGCCTGTAGGTGGCTTCAGGGTTTCTCTTCCCTATGTGTATGACCTTGCACTTTTTTGCATTAAACCCCAGTTGCCAATCTTCCGACCATTTTGCTAGTTTATCCAGATCTCTTCTCATTCTTCCCACCCAATCTGGATCATCTACTCTGTTGCAGATCTTGGTGTCATCTGCAAACAGACAAACCTTACCCTCCAGTCCATCTGCAATGTCACTGATGAAGATATTGAAAAGGAATGGACCCAGGACTGATCCATTACTGAACCCAACAGAGCAACTATTATAACAGAAAAGAAAGAAAAAAAAATATTCATTCTATGTAACATTTTCTCCTCCAAAATATGAAATTGCATCTCTTGGTGCTCCTGACGGATGCTTTTCATTTATGCAGCCTGTTACTGTTTGCTAGGTCACACTTTCTTCAGGTTTTAATCAAGTTTTTTCTGTCTTCTTCCATGGCCCCAAACTTCTGCTCTGGGACCACCAGCATATTTCACCTACTCAAGGACCCTATAGACTTGCTGCTTCAGTGGGATCTGTGTCTCCTTTGCCCATGTGTTTTTAGCCAGTGTGACATATTTTGGTCTCCCCATGACTATGTCTCAAAAAGACTATAACACATCACTCATCCACTACAAACTTGTTACAAAAGCTGACATAAAATGTGTGCCCATGTCAGATGGGATATCCTGGGTGAATCTCACTCAACTGAATATCCTGTTGAGTTTTTGAGCCACCTTCCTCACCTATATAGAAGACATTTCCACAGCCTCTGGGTAGCTAGTTCCATAGTCCATGATCACCAGCATGTTCCACTTGCCTATGTATCATGGCATTCTTAGAAGCCCAACAATGTACACAGCTATCCATTGAAACTCATCCTCAAATAGAGGGATGGGGATCAAAGCAATCTTAGCCTTATCCCCAACCTTTCCCACCATGTGCCATTTCAGACATGATTGCTGGTGCCTGCCACATTGTTAAAAATACCTGGGCCAAACTAAATTGTTCATAAGCAACCTTTTTGTTTCTCTTACTCCTCAGTGTTATGAGAAAGGAATGTCTTTGGCCAGGCCCAGGAGCTGCTTCCTGTATTCACAAGGGACAGCTAGCTCCCTCAGCATCCCTTGCTCTGGTGTTAGGGACCCACTTTCTGTTCAATAACCCATTCTTCCAGTATACCTACATTTTTTCTTATTCTTCAGAAGCACTGTCAGCCTTGTGTGCCAATTCTATTCATAGTACTCACATGTAGTAGAGCCGTTTTGCTGCTTCCCCATTTCTATTTATGTAGAGGTGAGCCAGCCTGCTGAGCCATGTTAAGTTCTTCATGTTTGCCCTTTTCTAAACTAGTCTGTTCTTCAGTAGAATGCCTGCTCACAGCTGGATCTCCACTGTCTGTAGCTGTAGCACTGAACTGATGCTCCCAGTCATGTTGTCCACTTTCCCTACAGCTTAGGTGTGGGTTGCCTCTGGCTGTAATACCCCTTTTACTGTACATTCCTCAGTAGCCTGTCTTTGCTTGACTGTGGGTAGTGACACAGACCAATTTGCTCTGCTATAAAAATAATTTCCCATATTTACATTAACAGAGAGGTCTTGTATTACTTGTTCTTCCTGTATCCCTTGCACACCTTCCCAGCTAATAATATCCATTGCCACTGACACAGACACTGACCACTGAGTCAGTTGCTTCCTAAATTCTGGAGAACTGACCTGGCTGAAGTTCCTCCTCATTTATTAAATTCTGCTTAGGCATAGAAATAGATGCACCTGTGTCTCTCAACCCACATGTTATTTTGCAATTAATAAAGACAGAGTGCATACAGGCAATGGAACTGGTGGAGACTGCATTAGGAGTGCAGGTCCCTTACTACTGGTCACTCACTGGATTATTCCATCTCACTGTACTCTGCCTTATTTCCATTTGTTGGACAATCATATGATAAATACCCCAATTGCTGGCATATATAACACCTCTACTTCCCTGATGCCTTACTTGTGGAAGCATTATTTTGAATTCAGGTTCTGACTGAGACTGGTTTACCTTAGGCTGTCCACTGAAACCCCTAAAACCATTTGGTGTCTCTAGCAGATCTGGTTTTCACTGAATGTGTTGTCAGCTGGATCCCAACTGACCAGCTTTTCAGCTGCTGCTTCTTTAATTTTGCTGGAAGTTCAATCCAGCAGTCACACCTACAATTTTCTGGCAAAATCTGGAAAAATTGTTTCATCAAAAATTCATCCTTAATTTGCTCTTTAGCAATTGCTTTCAACCATCTCTCTAAAACTTTGCACAAGGGAACTTACATTTCTGTGTAACTGTTTCCCTGTGCTTTCTTTAGCCCCCTAAATTTGACCTTATATGCCTCTGGAGTTTAATTAAAAATGTTTCACTTATACATTTTTTTCACTTAAGCATTGTGCAATCTGTACCACCATTCTGGTGACTTACCTATAAAGCTTTATATATGAGTAGTGGTGTGAAGTGTCACCCATGAAGCCTTGTCCAATTTGAATTACCCAAACATTCTTTCAGAAGTCTTCAGAAAATGTCAAGACCATCCCCTTTCTGATAATGCCAAAGCATTTTGAAATTAATTGTGGCTTTCTACGGAGGGACCATCTCATGTCAATACTTACATTTTGTGGTGCTGCCTTCTCTCACAGAATCTTCACCCCTCTGCCATACTCTGATTTGCTTCTCTTGTGTTCACATTCTCTCTCTTACTCCATACACTGCTGCTCCTGTGCCTCTTGCATCTGGATCTCATACTGGTACTGCCACTCTGTTTCTTGCTCTCCTACCTCCAGCTGGAAATGGAAGAAGAGAGTATCAACACACATCAGAACTGATTACAAAAGGATGGGTAGTGAAAGGACTAAACACACAAAAGGCGAGTAAATCAATGGGCCCAGATGGTCTGCATTTACTAGTGCTGAAAGAGATGGCACAGACCCTAACAACACCACTAGTAGATCTCTTTAATATCTCATTGGAAATGGGGAAGGTGCCAAGTGGCTGGACATCAGCAGATGTGGAGCCCTTGCATATGAGCAAAATAGGGATGGTCCAGGATACCACAGGCCAGTCAGCCTGATGTCTATAGTAGGGAGGTTACTTGGAGGTTAGTGGACAGGATAATAAAGGAGAGACTTGTGGGGTTGCTGGAAGCAAATAGACCTCAGGGCATTAATCAGAATAGGTTTGTGAGAGGGAAGTCATGTCAGAGGAACCTGATCTATAGTGGACAAGGAACACGCAGTGGATGTACTTTACTGTACTGTACCTGCACTTCAGCAAAGGCTTCGACTCTTCCACTTGGATAGTTGGCCAAGAACCTTGACAACCCTGAGGTGGGGGATAGGTTTACTTGATGGTTAAAAAAATTTGCTAAATGGGAGAACCCAAAATATTGTCTTCAATGAGCAGCAGTCAGGGATCAGGGAGGTTGCTAGTGGGGTGTCACAGGAATTGGTCTTAGGACCTGTATCCTTTTTAAACTCTTCATTTATGATATTGCCAAAGAGTTCCATTGAAACGTCTGCTTCCTTCCAGATGCCACAAAAATCTGCAGAAGAGTGGACATCAAGGAATATGTAAGAACCATGAGGAAAGATCTTGAAAAAGTTGAAGGAATGGTCAAGTGCATGGCAGTTGAAAGCTAATGTAAAGAAGTACTGCATAAGGTAATACACAGGGGACAAAAACCCTATAATGGAATACAGGATGGGGCTAGTGTTAGAGAGAGAGACCTGCTGGTATGCTTAAGGAAAAATCTGAAAACAGCATAGTGCGATAAAGCAGTGTGGAGGGTAAATGGGGTGCTGGAATGCATAGGAAGGTGGATTAGCAGCAGGCAGAGAAAGGTGTTCCTGCCTCTCTACAGATTCCTAATTTGACCTTACCTGAAGTACACTGTGCAGTTCTGGAGCCCACACTTGAGAAAAGACAGGGACAGTGTGGAAGCAGTGCAGAGAACAGCAACTGAAATGATCCAGGGACAGCAATGGAAGTTCTATATGGAAGGGGTGAAGCACCTACAGACTAGAGGGAGAAAGGGAGTGGAAGAATATGATAGAGATGAACAAACAGCTTCATGGGATAAACAAGTTAGATAGCAGGGAGTTGTTCACACTAAGTGGAAACACAGGCACCAGTAGGGACTCAATGAAGCTACTGGTGGTAGTGGTGGTGGTGGGGATTTAGAAAAGATGACAGGAAATTTTTTTTCATGGAAAGAGTGGTAGATAGGTGGAATAAACTGCAAAAGGAACTTGGAGCAAAATCAACAGGGCAGAATTAACCATTGGGCATAAGGGGCAGTTGCCCAGGGCTCTGAGTAAGACAGAGGCCCCCAGATGCAGTGGAATTAAAAAAATACAATTAGTAGCCATACTGCTGTGCTTACCAGCCACACTTCATCATTTTTTTGGGGGGGTGGGGAGGAGGTTAGAGAAGCCAAGCCAGAGTCACTGAGAAGTGAGTCAAAGAGTCATACTGCCATCCGTGCTGCTTAGGTGTGAGCCACCCTTTTACTTTTTAGACATCTCTCCCTCTGCATTGTGAAATGATGGTCCTGCTCATTTCTACTCAGGCAGACCAGTCTAGTGACACTGCTGCTGTATACATATACCGGGTTTGTGCAGCCATCTCTCATGCTCCCCCTCCCAAATCCTAACCAGCCCCCCCCAACCAGAACTTGAACAACAATACGGTTGCCCATTAACCAACCCGGGCCAGTCATCAGACCCATCAATGACCCATTGCTACCTGGGAATCCGTCAATTTGTCCCAGTCATTTTGCACCACAGTATCTTATCCCAGACTATCAGCTCAGGTGTCAATCCCAGTCATTTTGCACTACAGTATCTTATCCCAGACTATCAGCTCCGGTGTCAATCAGCTCCCACATCAATTCATCCCCAGACAATTCGCTCCCACTACATATCATACTGTACTCCAGCAACAATTACAGTATGACTTCTATTTCTACAACCCTTGAGCACATTGCCTAATCTGGTGGGGGAACTGCGCTCATCTGGAGTTTATTTTACAATATTTATGCTGAGAGCAAACTGTCCGGGGATGAATTTACATGGGAGTCGATTAACACCAGAGCTAATAGTCTGGGATGAGTTGTCATGGAGTGAAATGACTGGGACGAACTGCGATGTAGCCTGATCACCTATCCAGCTCCAGGCAGAAAACTTATGGATTCACAGTATCTTCAGGCAGCACATTAACCTAAGTCAAGTGCTACAGCTTTAGCCTGCTACTGCCTTGTTTTAGTGTGTGCATTGCAAGTGAAAAAGCTGTTTCAGCTAAGCTGAGCAAAGGCAGAGTAGTCTTTCTTGTAATGCTACCTCATTATTATACTGACAGAAAGCCAGGATCACTCTGACATTGTGTATCTGCCACCCTCACTACAGACATGAGTAAAAGGGAGGCCCAAGGCTGGGAAAACCTTATTTTTGTCATAGACACAATAATCTGAGCAGCCGCTAGAATCGTGACTAAGTCATTGTTGATTATTATCCAGATTGTCCATTGACCACTACCTGAAGGGATCTAGCACAGAGGCACAGCAGACATGGAGCAGAAGGCAGGGGAGAAGGCTACTACTCCAACTGGTCACTCACACTGTCAGGCAATAAAAAAATAAATACATGTTAACAGTTTGTAATTCTTATTCATTCCTGCAGTATATTTTTGAGGTAACAAATTTACTGTGGCTATAGTATGTGTTTTATGTAGATCAGTGAAAAGCAGAAAGGCCACTGCCAGCAGTAGACCAGGGCCTGGGTGGGCACCAGCAGCCTAGCTGGGCCCCAGGCCCTAGCCTGCTGCTGGTGGTGGTATTTCTGTTTTGTACCCATCTAAAATGCTCAGTGAGACAGTCAGAGTAATCCTATTCTGATAGTTGCTCAGGCTAGCTGGCATGGGTTGGGCAGTGGACTAGTGGGATTAGGGCTATGTTCTGAGTGTATCACTGAGTTTTAGGTAGATAAAAAAAATAGCCGTTAACTGTTAATCTCCTGGTTAAACAATAGGAAAAAAAATCTGTCATAAAGCATTTGTTTTGGTGGCAAAATCCTCCCCCTTTCCTCAGTCAAACCTGCTTGCCCTCTCCTCCTTCTTCAACCTGTCCAAGTCTCCAAGTCCAGCCTTAATGGGCTGAACCTCAAACTCTTCCACCTCCCGGCTCCTGCCATTGCATCCCCCCTTACTCACCTCCTCAATCTTTTTTTCTCTTCTGCACTGATCTTCCTGGACATAAAGTCTCCACCACTCATTCACACTAATGGGGCTATGCCGCAGGTGCTAGGACCAAGCGGGAGCCAAAAATCTTCAGGAGGGCCAGTGCTGAGGTAGTGCCACACATGTGCGGTGCCGCAAGACAGGCTCCCACTATATAGGCTACCTCGGTGTTGACCTTCTAACAGCCTCAGTTCCTTTTTTCCTGCCATCGAGTGCGCTTCAGTGACATCGCTTGCCCGCCTGGAGTCAAATCTTCATGTCTATATGACAGCAGCTATAGTCGTTCAGTATTGATTCATTTTTATTTATTTCAGTTTAAAAAAAAAAAGAAAAGTCAATCTTTATCAACAAAGAAGTCTTCTTCAGCCTGCCTTCAATGGAGTCAACTATAAAATGGGCTGGTGACAGTAAGGAGACTTAGTTGAAAGCTGTTTTCAGCAGGGCAGGGTCTGAACCGCTGCCCTCTATGGAGGGGGGGTCTGACTACAGGCAGTCTGGTGCTTGGGGGGATGAGCTGTCCTCCTGAAAGCACAAAAAGAAGTGGCCCCATTCTCAGTCTTCATCGAGGATTCAGCACTGCTCAACCTCGAGTTCTTCTTCGACCCCCTGGACAAAGAAGAAATGGTACCGCTCAAGGTCACCCTCTGGTATGTCTGTACATCGATTGTCTGTGGTGAGGGGCAGGGGTTCAACTCTGACTCCTCCAGGGTCCCCTACATCCTCGGTTTCTCATGACTGACATCCTTGACTCTGAAGTCCTTCCCCACCCCCTGGGGGGGGTCTTCCGGTGAGCAGTTTCATCATTGGGCCACTGTTATGGAGCAATGGGTTCGTCGATTGTCCCGCCTGTCTGAGTCCGTGGGTCCATCTCCGGGGCCTTTGGGTCTAATGGTTTTAAACCTGTGAGCAGGGCAGTTGGGACTTCCTAGTCGTGCAGTGCCTCCTCTGGTGCCGTCGACACCATGCTTTGGTGCTTTTCCCCCTCATATGTCTGTGGCACAGGGGCCAGCACAGGTACCATTTTCTCCTACTAATTTTTTCAGATCTTCCTCCCTGACTCTGAAAATTGGGTTGGGATCCTTTGCCATTGTGTGGTGCCTAGGGCGGTGCAGAGTTCAACTTCGGTCTTGGTGGCACCACACCCGGCACCACTCCCAGAGATGGTGTCATCTTCTCTTTTGGCAATGCTCCCTGTGCTGGTGCCGCCAGCACATTTGGTGCCACCTAGGGCACTGAGGCTTTCAACTCCAATTCACATGGTGCCTCCTCCTCTTTTTCCTTCTTTTCCTATTTATACTATCCCTCCAGGGCTAGTAGGAGATGATATTGAGCCTGATCCTCGATTAGTAGAGGACTTTGACGACAATTCTTCTCTCGGAGTGGCAAATACACCCTCTCCTTCAGCAGAGACTCTGGTCAAGGACCTTTCTTTAAAGTCTGTGCTAAAGAACATCTCTATCTCTCTCACTCTCTCTCTCATGCTCTCTCTCACTCTCTCTCTCACGTTGTCTCTCACTCTCCCTCACTCTCTCTCTCTCGCGCTCTCTCTCTCTCTGTCAGAGATTGATCCAGGGAAGGTAATGTGTCTTCAGTACCTGCACATTCTGGATATTCCTGTGAAATTGACTCCTCTGGTGCAGCCTTCTTTTGAGACTCTCTCACAAATGGTGTGGGGTAATCCGGCGCTTATTCCTTCCATGGCTAAATCCATAGACAGGAAGTATGTGACCCCCCAAGGATCAACCTGTCTTGGCCTCTCAAGCCTTTGCTGATGCCATAGTTGTTTTGGCAGAGAATGACAAAGCCGTCCTTCCTCAGAAAACTACGGCATGACCAGTAAACAAGGAATCTCATAAGACTGACACCTTGGAGAAGCGATTTTTTGCTGCCCCTACCCTGGATATGTGCATTACTAGCTACCAGGATTATTTCTGTCAGTATGAGTATACCCTCTGACATTCACTCAGGGCCACTGTGGAAGCTCTTCTGGAGCCTGACATTAGCTCAGAGCTTTTCCAGACCATTACTATGGGTACTGAGTCCAACAATCAACAACTAAAAGCTGCTATGGATGCCTTTGACAGTGCTTCCAGGGCAGCAGCAGCTGGTATTTGCACCCGATGCCACTCGTGGTTTCGAACATCAGGATTCACAAATTATGCCAAACAGAGAGTTATGAGCTTACCATTTGATGGAACTTATCTCTTTGGCCCTCAAGTCAAGCAGGCACTAGAGGCAACAGAAAATTAGAACAGCTATTACAACCACCAGGCCACCCTCTACCACCCCTTAACGGGGTGGAAATTGGAGGCAATTTCGTAACCATCAGTTCTTTCATTGCAAAGGCAAAGGGGGCTTTAACAAAAATCAAGCCCCCCCCAGCCACAAAAGAAAATGCAGCAGAAGGCACTGGCCCCAAAAGCACCTAATTCCACACTCTGAGATTCTGGACCAAGTCCCACCTCAGCTGTCCAACGGGGATTCTTTCATGGCAGTAGGAGGGCATCTGACTCACTTTTACAACCAGTGAAAGCCAGTCACATCAGAAAGAGGGGTACTCAGAATAATCCATGGGGGTTACTCTCTAAATCTTTTGGAAACCCCTCCAAATCATCTAACCAAATGACAGCCCAAGCTATCTGTCTCTCAGTCAGACCTTTTTGCTTCCAAAATTCAAGGCTGATAAACAGGGCAGTAGAAGTAGTCCCATTGGACCAATGGAACACAGGTTTCTACTCCCATTACTTCCTAGTTCCAAAGAAAACAGGCGTCATTCAACCTTTTCTTGATCTAAGGAAGTTAAACGAATTCCTTCACAAGAAGAAATTCAAGATGATATCACCCGGCACTCTTCTACCTCTGAGTCATCAAAATGATTGGCTGGCCTCCCTGAACATGCAAGACGCCCACCAACATGTTCTTATTCACCCAAACCACCACAAGTATCTCCAATTTGTCGTATTGGGTCAGCACTACAAATTCAGGGTCCTGCCCTTTGGGCTATCTTCAGTGCCTCAAGTCTTTACAAAGTGCTTTGCAGTTCTCACAGTGCATCTCAGGAAACTTGGAATTCAGGTGTTCCCATATCTGGATGACTGGCTACTAGCAAGCCCCTCCAGAGCAGACAAGAGACTCAGGAAGCCATTGCTATGGCTTCCAAGTTCCTCACGTCCATGGGAGTTCTGTTGAATTTGGAAAAATTGCAACTACAACCCTCCCAACATCTCCTCTTCATTGGAGCCCTTTTGGATATCTCCAGCGCAAAAGCTTTTCTTCCAGCAGAAAGGAGGAATGACATCCTTCAGATGGCCCACTTCAACCGAGAGAATGACTCAGTTCGAGCCCTCTTGATGCAGTGGATGCTGGGTCTCATGGCATTCTCAGTGTTCACCGTGCCTCTGGCTCATCTTCACATGAGGACTACTAAGTAGATGCTCATTACTCAGTGGTCCCTGATCACACATCCCCAGTTCTTTCACATCAAGGTGACGGAACCTCTAAAATGGTCATTCACCTGGTGAACTCAAGAGAACAACCTTCTGAAAGGGTTTCCCTTTGCCCCACTGGAATCTCAGATCTCCATCACCATGGATGCATCCCTACTTGAATGGGGAGCTCACTGTCAAGATCTCCACACCCAAGGTTGATGGAATCAGACAAGTCTCAATTCCACATAAATATCCTGGAAATTACAGCTGTCCTGTAAGCAGTCCGAGCTCTGAAGGATCTTCTCTATCACAAGATCATTCTCCTTCAAACGGACAACAAAGCAGTGATGTACTACATCAACAAACAGGATGGAGCACAATCTTAACCCCTGTGCAGGGAAGCGATGAAAGTATGGGAGTGGTGCCTGGAGCACAAAGCCCTGATCCAAGTGGTTTACCTTCTGGGAGTGCAGAACAATTTAGCGGATCATCTCAGCAGAACAGTAACGGACCCTCATGAGTGGTCTCTCAACACAAGTATCATGCAATCGCTCTTCAAAGAGTGAGGAACTCTGGACCTGGACCCTTTTGTGTCCCCACCCAATGCAAAACTGACTCTATTCTGCTCCAAAAAATCCGGAACCTGCACTTTCCATCAGGATGCATTCACATTGCAGTGAGCAAGATGCTTTCTGTATGCATTTCCTCCTCTTCCCTTAGTTTAGAGGGTGCTGCTCAAGCTGGAGGCACAAGGGGGCAGAATGATCCTCATTGCCCCATTTTGGCCTCATCAGATTTGGTTTCCATTAATCAACAGATTACTGGAAACTTCACCAAGACAGCTTCCACTTCAACAGACCTACTGACCCAGGGCCCAGTGGTCCATCCCAACCTGAGAACAGTTCACCTCCATGCTTGGCTCCTGAGGAGATGGAAGTGGGTAGGTTTTATGTCTCACAGAGGGTCTCAGACATTCTCCTAGTGGCATGCAAGCCAGCTACTAGGAAAACTTACACTGCAAAGTGGAAGCGGTTCTCCAGCTGGTGTGCAAAGTCCTCCCTGGATCCCTTCTCCTGCCCACATAACAAAGTCCTGGAGTATCCTCTGGACCTGTGAAACACAGGACTGCAATACTCAACTGTGAAGGTACACCTCTGTGTGATCTTAGCATACCATGAGCTTGTAACCTCCATGTCTCTGGCTCAGTTGCCTTTGGTCAAGAGGTTCCTTAAAGGAATATTTCACACTAGGCCACCAGTCAGAAGACCGGTAGCCACCTGGGACATTACCGTTGTGTTAGACATGACTACCCATAAACTTATAAAGCCCCAACAACTTGTGAGCTTAAGTTCCTGACCTGGAAGACCGCCTTCCTGGTAGCCATTACCTCTGCTCACACAGTGTCTAAAATACATGCATTGGTCACAGATCCCCACCCCCGCGTATACTGTATTTCACAAAGACAAGGTGGTTCTTAGAACTCACCCTAAGTTTCTCCCTGAAGTAGTCTCAGAATTCCATCTGAACCAGCCCTTGGTTCTTCTGACCTAATCTGTGAACTTCCCGAAAGAGGGGGAATGTACCCTACATTCTCTGGATGTTAAAAGGGTTCTTCGGTTCTACTTAGACAGAACTAAAGAGATCTGCAAATATAAACAACTATTTGTCTCTTTCAGCATGACCCGGCTGGGTCAGCCTATTACTGTCAGATGTATTTCAGCATGGCTAGTGGCATGTCTTCGCCAATGCTACTCCATGGCACAGGTTAAACTGGAAGGCAAAGTATACGCTCATTCTACCAGGGCAGTTGCGGCATCTCTGACAGAAATTTTAAACGTGCCCATTGCAGACATCTGCAATACAGCTACTTGGAGTTCTGTGCACACTTTTGTGAAGCACTATGTTTTGGATGTCCATGCCAGACAGCATCAATCCTTTGGCAGGACAATCCTTAATGGACTCCTGTCCTAAGTCAGCTCTTTTCTCCTGCCACCCTTCTCAGGGGATTATTTTAGCTCGGTACTCTCCCATTAGTGTGAATGAGTGGTGGAGACTTTATGTCCAGGAAGATGTGAAAATAACATACCTACTGTAATTCTTGATCTTCTTGGATGAAGTCTCCACCACTCATTCACACTCCCACCCTCCATCCCCCGAGCTCACTTATCTTGTTTCTGGTCTTCACTCTCTCGATGGCTGGGCTGTGAAGACTGTTGTATTGACCCTTCTTATATGGGTAATTCAGACTATCTTAAGTCTGACATAGGTTAGTTTCACTAGGTTAGTTTATGCTGAACCTCCTCAGTAGGAAAGGTACTGAGGCGGTTGGAGGGTTGATGCTGAGGTAGCCTATAAGGCGTGAGCCTGTCTCGTGGCACCGTGCATGCACAGCCCTACCTCGATGTCAGCCCTCCTGAAGATTTTTGGCTCCCGCTCTGTTCTAGCACTTCTGGCGTAGTCACATTAGTGTGAATGAGTGGTGGAGACTTCATCCAAGAAGATCAAGAATTACAGTAGGTACATAATTTTAATTTTTTCAATCCAGGAAGTTGGCCAGAGTTATTCCACTTCACAAAGGGTGTGACTCCTCATTCCCTGGCAACTTCCTCTATAAGCTGCAAGAAAAACTTGTCCATTCCAGACTCTCTGACTACCTCTCATCCTCCAATTTCTGCTTCCACTTCCAGTCTGGTTTCTGAAATCACTATTCCACCATCTCCTCCCTACTGCGTGTCGCTGATTCCATCTTCACTGGGATGGATTAGGGGCACATTATAGCTGTCATTTTCATTGATCTGGCAAAAGCCTTCTAACTGGTGTCCCACCACTCTTCCTGTACAAGTGGAGTTTTGCTGGCCTCTCAGCTCCTACTGTTGATTGGATCTTCCAGGAATCAATCATCACCATACATTCATGTTGATGGATCTTAGATGGAAGTGCTAGGACCCTGCAGGAGCAAAGTCTTTTGCAACTTGGGAGGGGGGAGCCAATGGTGCTAGTGCTGCGCATGAGATCAACAAGCTGACATCATGTATTTGAGCCAGCAAGTAACTGACACTGGTCCCCTTCCTTCCTCAATTCTGTTTTTCCTGCCATCCAGTGTGCATCGTGGGAGCAACCGAAGTCTAAAACTACTGTGCCATTAGTGTTTTCTCCTCAGTTTGACACTGCTTACAGTCTTTTGTAATGCCAAATGACTTCTGGCACTGTTTTTGACACTGTTTTTCTTCATAGTACCATTTTCTTCTCCAGTTATGTGCCAAACTAAACTTTAATGTTGTTATCAATTTAAATGCCAAGTTCAAAGGGGCAGATGAAAAAGAAAGGCTGTACCCCATGTATCAATGCCCTGGCAGGGGACCTCTTGTAGTATCAAACTGGCATCCAAAGATCCAGGACTGCCTTTGGCCTGACCATAACATGGATAAGTGTGATGCCTACTTCTCTATGGATACGTGAACCCTAGATATCCAGGTGCTAAACTGGGATCATTCACCCCTCACTTTTGGAGGCAGGCATCGCATCAAAGATGCCAAGTTAAGGTCTCTGGGCCTTTCCTCTAAACCCCTTTCCAGTACTTCTGGTACTGAGGAAAACCAGTATCTTCCTTGCATGTGCCTCGCTGAAATGTAAGAGGTCCTGCAGTGGGTCTGGTGGACTGCCTGCTTCCTCCAGGAGTCAACTGAGCACTCCCTGCTCATCTGTCCTCCTGGGCAGAGGATACCCACAGTGGTGAGGCAATAACTATACAATTGTTCTACACTGGTGGGCACCTTAGTGTTGTGCTCTGGTGCTGCCTCAGGTCCTGGTACCACTCCCAGTACTGGTGAGTGGGGTGGTGCCAGTGGTGAGACTGGGTCCCCTTCTGGTGCCATTCACAGTACCAGAAGATGGGTCAGGTCTTGGAATTGGCTCTCAACCGGAGTCTGAGGTGGTGGTCACCTCAACCCCTGAGCACCCTAGTAGCCTGAGGTATGATGAAGAAGTCAATCTTGTGCTTAAGAACAGGAATGGCAGTGATGGAACTGACCCTGGGCCCTGTTCCAAGGTTGATGCCAGTGATGGTGTTGGCCCTAGTGTTGGCCATAGGCCTGTTGCTTAGGAGCACCAGGACCAGTTCTGGTGTTACCAACAGTGCCAGTTCCAGTCATGGTGCTGTCTGCAATGCTGGCTCCAATCCCAGTGCTGCTCATGGTATCAGGTCTGGTCCCAGTGCCATTCGTGGTGCTGGGTTCAGAGGGTGTTCCGGGGTGACTCTGACTCTAGAACAAGGCTTGGCTCAGGGGGCATGGTGCCAGTCTTGGTGATGGGAAGAGACTTGCTACTGAATCTGCTGCTGATCCTGTAATCAGTGCTGGAGGCAGCACTGGCCAGGGTTTGAGCAGTAGCCCTTTAGCTTATTTCTTCCCAGAACTAGCCGACATTGTCATTGATGGGTATCGGGGCCACCCTGTGGGATGTGTATGGCTCCACTCACTCACTCCACCTTGGCATTTATCCCCAGGAGCACCATTTGGGCCTAACCTCTGAGACCAGGCAGCTTCACTCGGGTGAGTTTGCCAGGTCCTAACTCCAGGAGATATCCCCTGTGCACTCTCACAAACCAGGCAGAGAACCTGGAGCCTCTGGCTTCTACATTTCTCCTGGTTCTCTGCCACCTCTCCCTAAACTGCTGGGTATTATGGGGTCTATATCAAGCCCATGATCTAGCAACAGTATGGAAGAATGACCAATGTCTTCCACCAATACCATCTGCAGTCTGACTGGGCTCAGTTCAGGTCTGTGGCCCTGCCACCACCATTCTCTGAATCCAGCTTTTCCTCTCCTACTTCCTCCTCTGAGGAAGTAGATTTTTCCGTTCACAAGTCCACAGATGTGGAGCACCCTGTGTACCAGCAGTTCCTCACAGAGATGCTGAAGGAGCTGAATGTGGGGTCTTTTCCATGTTGCAATCCTGCTACCACGTCTCTGAGATACCTTGTGGATTTTAATGATGTCTATTTTGTCATCCATCCTTGGCCTCAGACCTATGAAGAGGCATCCTGAAATGTCTGACTCCATCCTTTCACCCCTTCTCCAGCCCCAAAAGATGTCCAGTGCAGGTATGCACTCCCACATGGTCTGCAGTAGCTATACCTCACCCCATTTGGGGGATTTTGGTACTACATATCCTACGGGGCCTAAACATCTGATGCATAACCAATGTCCCAAAGTTGACTCTGCAGAGGCAAATGCCTGGGGGAGAAGGGTTTTTACTTTGGTATGCACAATCATGTGCATTGCTGCATGCAAGGCACATCAAGCAGCTTACAGCAAGTGCCAATGGTCGAAGCTAGGTTAGGTTCTAGCTTCAATTCCTGACTGCGAGTCAACTAGGCAAACCATTAGGCTTTCTGCCCAGGGCTTGGAACTGGTGAGGCACCAGTTAATGGCATTGTATGATGACAATAAGGTAGCTTCCAAGTTGGTAGGAATAGCAGTCTGCATTATGCAGATGGTATGGTTTTTCTTTTCCCGGTTGGTATCTCTGGTCCAGCATAAGGTGCTCAACTCACATTTTTATGGGACTTGTTTCTTTTCCTGCAGGGTCCACCATGAGTTGTCAGGTAGTCTTCCTGCTCCCAGTCCATGGGAGCCTCTACCTGCCCTTTACCAGTCTCTGGTCCCACCAGACCTGTAAGGAGTTCCTGCCCTCTGGTGGTTCTTCCCATACAGAGGGCTGAGGGATATCTTCCCGCAGGGTAAGCCAACTCCTTCCTTTTTTGAGGGAAGTTTGATACTCTGACCCATCAATGTGAATGAATGGTGAAAATATTCTGGAAGATCAATGACTATGGTGGTATGTAATTTTCATTTCTGTTCCTTCCTCACAGGATGTCAATAGTCGGTGCAAGTAGGAGATTTATTTATTTATTTGTACATCAGTTTACAGCCTTTGAGCCAGAGGCTCATTTCTAAAGGTACCTCGTCACATTGAGGACAGACAAAAACAGAATTCAGGTTACAGCATAAAAACCTACTGACTTAAAGTTACATAGTATGGTTTCAATACATTTATACAATTTAGTGGCAGTTACAATGAACACAGCTGAGCACATGCTGGTAATAACAGAGGCAATAAGCAATGGGGGAGAAAGTGGGGGGATGAAATGGAGTGCCACCCAGTGGGCATTGTCAAGTGTGGAGAAGATCGAGGCCCCATTTAGACAGGAACAGCTGCGAGTGTTAAACAGTTGGCTCCGAAGGGTGGTTTTGAAGCTGGAGATTGTGGGGGCATTGGAGATGGGAGCAAGGAGAGAGTTAGACCAGGATGGAGCTCTGTAGCAGAAAGACCTCTGACCGTGGGTGGTCCTGGATCTGAGGACCAGTAGAGTGGTCTTGCTGGAGGTTCAGGTTGTGATAGTGGGCTGGGCGTGTCAGATGGAGACTGTCACCCCAGGAGGGGATAGCCCAAGTAGAGTTTTTTTTGTGAGGAGGCAGGTTTGATAACAAAGCCGTTCATCTAGGTTAAGCAGTTTTGCCTCATCATACAGTTGACAAGTATGTGTCAGCCTGGGGGCACCAGTAATCAACCTGCAGGCCTTGTTTAGGGTGAGGCAAATTTTGTTGAGGGCAGTAGTGTCAGCAGCACCATAGACTGGCAGGCCATAGTCAACAAGGGATAGTACTGAAGACGCAACCGCAAGTCGAAGAGCATTGGGGGGAGGCAGTTTTTATAGCGGTAGAGGATGCCAAGTCATGTATTAGTGGTGGATGCAAGGGCATCAATGTGGGAGTGGTAGGTGAGGGCTGAATCTAGCAGTTGTTTGGTACTAGGGAGGATATGGAGTGGGAAGTTGAAGGCTTTGTTTTGGGGGTGGGCAAAAAGCATTTTTTTTTTTTTTTTGAGATTAATGATGGGTCTGTGCTCTTTAAACCAGGCTTTGGCATCATTGTAGAATTGTTGCAGGGTGTCCTGGAGGGAGATGGGATTGCAGTGGGTGGCAAAGATAACAGCATCGTCTGCATACATAAGAATTTTTCCAGAGCATGCGCTGGGCAGGGTGTTTAGATAGAGTGAGAAGAGTAGGGGGCCCAGGATGGAGCCCTGAGGTACCCCTGAGCAGATAGGGTGAGATTTGAAGAGTGTCCCATTGACTTTTACACATTGGGAGCAAGTGGATAGATAGCTAGTTCACTGGGCAAAAGGGCCATTACAGAAACCAGTGTGGCAGAGGGCATCCAGTAGAAGAGGGTGGGAGACGGTGTCGAAGGCCTTTGAGAGGTCAACGAACACTGCACCAGCTAGGGAGCTGGAGTCCAGGGAGGAGTGAAGGAAATTGGAGAACTCAACTAGTGCAGTGCTGGTACTGTGACCTGCATGGAAACCATGCTGCTCTGGGCCTAAGATGTTATGCTTAGTCAGATATTCGGTGATTTGAATGACCACCATTTTTTCTAGGGCTTTGGGAGGGAGGATGGAGATTGGTCAGTAGTTCCCGGCGGTGGACCTGTCGCCTCGTTTATGAATGGATGTGACTATGGGTGTTTTCCATGCAGTGGGAAACTGCCCCAGACAAAAGGATCAGTTAAGTAGGCTGGTGAGTGAGGCAAGGACTTCATCCAGCACCAGCTGGAGGATACTGGGGTCCAGAGAGTCGCTGCTGGGACTATTGCTATTTAGTGCTTTAATTAGGAGCAGTCTGGCTTCCTGGGCAGATACTTTACGTAGGTGGAAGCTGGGGTGTTGGAGGACAGGGGGAGGTAGGGTGGGGGGAGGGTCAAAGAAATTACTGGGGAGGACAGAGCTAAGGTCAGTAAAGGAGGTGTTAAGGCAGTTTGCTATGCAGGCAGGGTTGGTGGAGGTAGAGCCATCAATAGTGAGCTGGGGTGGGGGATAGGAGCATGATTTCCCATTAAGTTGTTTAACATTGTCCCAGAAAGTCCAGGCACACCCCCCGGAGGAGGTGAGGGTGGCCTGGTAATGGTTGGCCTTGGCTTTACGGATGGCCCATGTGTACCTGTTCCGTGCAACATTGTAGGCTTGTCAATCAGCCATCCGGCCTGTTTCAGTGGCAAGGTGCCAGAGGTTATCCCTATTTCTGATCATTTGTAGTAGGGCAGGGGTAACCCAGGGTGCATTGCATTTTTTGGATCGAATTCTTGTGAGGGGTGCAAAGAGGTCACAGGCTTTGTTAAAGGTTTGGGAGAAAAAGGCGAGGGCAGTGTCTATGTCGGGTGCATGATGGATGGGGGACCAGTTAGTCTGGGTGAGAAATTGTTTGTGTTTTATCAGCCAACCAGGTCGGAGGTGCCTGCAGAGTGTGGTTAGGGCTGAGGGTTTGGGAGTGGGGGCCACCCAAAGGAATAGGATAGGGGAGTGGTCACTTAGTGAGTCTGGGAGGACCCGGATGTTATGGATTTTGTTGGGGCGGTTGGTGATAATTACACTCAGATGCCCTGTCACTTCCACTACACATCCAGGCTGGGGTCCCACAGGGCTCCATCCTGGGTCCCATCTTCTTCTCCTTTTTCCTGAGTGACCACCTCTCTGCCTGTGCCAACTTGCATATTCACATGTATGCAGATCACATTCTCATCTTCAACTCCAATCCCTCTACTGCTGCTGTTGAAGACCTACTCCAGCAGGACTTCCACAATGTTCTGCGCTGGTGAAAATCCAACCAACTCCAGATCAACACTACAAAAATGTAATCCATGAACTTTGGTACCAGTCAGAAACTGGCCAGACTCACAGCACTCCCTGTTTTTGCCACATTGGATGGTACTCCACTTGAAGCAGTGCAGACCTTCAAGTACCTTGGTGTGTGGCATAACAGCAGGTATGTCCTCTCTGCCCACATTGATGCCATCCATGCAAAACACCACCCCAAGTTTGGTGCCTTGCACAGCAACAAAGACAGATTCTCTCTGCAGGTCCACAGGGAGCGTATTACCAAAATGGTGCCGCTGTCTTTGACTACATGTGGTCTAAGGATCTGCCCCCTCTAATTCCCTTGCCGGACTGGATACTGTCTGTAATGCCTTCTGCTACTTTGTTACAGTCCCCTCCACTGTACTCACCACTGCTCCCTTTAATCCTCCATATCCATCCTCTCCTCATGTTGCCAGGCTCACTGTACCTCCTTCATATTCAAGTACTGTTTTGGTTCCCTTCCCTCCTAACTCTCCCATCTCACTCCCCACCCCCCTGCCTCTTTTTCCCTCCTTTCCAGGGATCACTGGACTTTTGCCACTCCTCACCATCGCTCCTAAGCTGAACAATCTGCCTTCTCTTGTCAGCTTCCCACACTGTGGAACCTGCTCCATTCCTTACGCCACCTCTCCTCCTACCCAGACTCCCTCAGGCACCAGTTGAAACTCCTCCTCCACCTCACCTGCTCCCATTAGCCATTGTCCTGACAGCTCCCTGGCCTGGAGCCTTTACCATCCATGCTCGGGCATGGGTCTCAACTACCCACGTATTGGTTTCATTTCCTCACCACTTCTGCACTTCCCTCACCAAGAGGTTAGGTACACACACAACTTACAGGTCTGTGACATGATTCAATATTGTTATTTGTACAATGTGTATTGCTGATGTCTTCATTTTGCACTTGAACAGATGTTTCCATATTGTACTGTGAATGCACTTTATTTTTGTACTAATCTTTTCACCATATGATTGTTCGTGTGGCTTATTATTGTGTATTGTGCTTATGCTTCCCTTTTCTCCTGGATTGCACCTGAAAACAAGTCTTGGCTCAGTGTGTCAATGCTGGTTTCCAATTTTCAAATAAATAAATGAAATCAGTGTGGCACTACTAGCACTTGGACTCATCCAGGAGTGCAGTAGTTCTACCACTTGTGTCACTGGTGACCCAAGTTCATGAATGACCACGAGTTGTCAACCTGGCCAATGGAAGATTGGAGGAGTGTCCATCAGACTGCTTTCTCCTTTGTGGGGGAACATTCATGCTTGTTACACTGCTTGACTGCCACCTTGTGAAGGCTGGAGCAGCTTCAGTTAGGAATGTGGCTTCCAGTGGCAGGAGCCACTAAACTAACATTGTGTGGATGACCCACACATGCACAGGTTCATACCCAGGGCATCATTCATGGTTGCATCCACACCCAGGGGATGGAATAAAAAATATAAACATTGGTGCTGACTGGGATCCGTCTATCATTTCTCACCCCCCAAAAAATGTATTGTTATTTATCTATTTATTTATTTATTTAAGTCTTTGTTTACCAGGTAAGTGCACTGATCCAAGGACCGTTTTCAGGCATGATCTGGGCCACAAACAATGGCACAGAATCAAACAGTTAAAATAATTTACAATCCAATAAGAGTAGCAAATTACAAGTTGTACAAACACAAGTCCCAAAGGAAATATATATTGCCTAATAAGCAATGGTACTGAGAAGTAACTGAACAACGTACAGTTGCAAGTCTGATGAAAGCAGATTATCAGTTGTACAACAATAGATTGACACAGGGTAGTGGAAAAAATCATTTACAAGCAGTAATACTAATTTGAAACAGGGTAAACAGACTGCACCACAGTAACCTAATAGGATAAACAGTTCAACAAGCAACAACACCTAGATGGAGGTGAATAGGGAGGAAGCAGGAAAGTAAGTGCTGGAGGTAGTAAATAGAGGCACACACCAAGGGTGCTAGGGAGGGGATGAAGAAAAACAGAGAAACTAAGTGCCAGTGGTGACATGAAGGCACACACCAAGGTTACTATATACTAGGGTAAGGAGGAGGGAAAGTAGAACAGGAGTGCGAGGGCAGGACAAATAGGGAAAAGATCCAGGGAGAGGAGGAGGTGAAGACACAGGGAAAAACAAGGTAACTAGTAAGAGTAGGGATGGGGAGAGGGAAGGTAGAGAGAGCTAGCATAAAAGGGTGAGGGGCAATGAGAAAAAAAGGGGCAGGAGTGAGGGAAAGGGGGTATAAGTACCTACACACCAGAGGGGGAGGGTTTAAACAGGAGAGCAGGAGCAGGCGGATTCCAAGAGTAACACATACTGATTGGTAAACAATGAAGCTCGCTCACCCAGTATATAATGTAAAAATAAAATTTTTATTTTATCTCTTCTTATTCTTGTTATCCTTTGTATGTTTTTCTTTTCATTCAAAAAAATAAACACGGTGCAGTGCACCATATCAATTCAAATGTTTCAAGCAACAGCTCTTCATCAGTGAGGTGCACAGCATCTGTAGCAAAACATAAACATAAATAAGAAAATTAATTTATTATATATTAACTGAAAGTCTAGTATATCTGAATTAAAATGGCACATTACCTCACCTATTACCCATTTTGTCTAATGTCTCCAACATACCATTTCTCCAAAAATTGCTTAAATACATCCTTCTGTTACCTCAAAAAAAAAAATTTTGTTTGTTTTTTGAATTTATAAAACTGGCTGGTCTATGCATTGTGAACATCTTTTACATCTGCCCCTAAATAAATCAATACCTATTATATTGCACCAAGAATGAAAACACAGGCCCAGATATTCAAAAGAGTTGAGCCATGCGCAATAGGGTTACGCCTGCGCAAGTCCGAAATTGTGCCATTCAGCGATATTCAGCAGGAGGCAGTTGCGCTCCCGAAATCATGCTGAGCAACAGCGCAATGATAATGAAGGCATGCACAGCCAAAGGGGGGAGGAACCATGCATAAATGGCACAGTGCGATATTCAACGACTTGCACCATGCGCTATGGGGAGCAAGCAGAAGTTGCGCCATAGCAGAAATGAGCCAAAATAAAAAGGAGCAAGGGAGAGGTGCAAGAGCGCTACAGGGAAGCCACATGAGGCAGAACTCTAGCCAGACTGACAGGGCAGGAGGCACAAACAGGGCAGGCCAGGGAAAGAGGCACTCTGAACAGCCAGGCAGAGGGAAGGTGTGGGGAGCAACACAGCACAGAGGCCAGCACAGGCAGGTGTACCCGGTGCAGGGGAAGTAGCAGCCAGGACAGCAGGGGAATACAGAAACAGCTGCCGGGGGGTGAACCCAAGCCAGGGACATGGCCAGTGCCACCTTCCAAATGGAGGCCGTTATAAGGGGGGTGAGAAGGCGGGTGGCAGGGGTCGTGGCCATGGAAGGGCCTGTCAGCGGTATGCCCCCCAACAGGCAGTACCGAGCCTGCACCAGCTTTGAGTTGTACACTGATACTGAGATTGTGGGCTGGTACCACCTGAATAGGGCAATTCTGAGGCAGCTTTGTGAGCTGTGCAGTGATGTGATGCAGTCACCCACACGACAGAGCCATGCCCTGTCAGTGGAGACTAAGGTAACAGCCTGCATGTGCTTGCTCGCCATGGGTACCTTCTAGAGACCAACTGGGGACACCACAGGCATAACCCAGTCGGCCACATCATGCCACCTCACCCAATTCCTCAGCGCACTGCTGCCACATGCTGTGGAGTACATCCATTTCCCCAGCACAGCGGTGGAGTGCATAGCAAACATACAGGGGTTCCACAAAGTAGCACGTATGCCTGGCATGCTATGGGCAATAGACTGCACCCATGTGGCCATACGCACACCACCTGGTCCCAAGGGGGGCTGCATACATCAGTCGCAAGGGCTATGCCAGCATCAACTGCCAGGTGGTGTGAGATGCCAGGGGGCACATAATCAATGACTGTGCCACGCACCCTGGGGGGAACACATGATTCTTTCATCTGGCACCAGTCAGCACTGTGCCACAGATTCGAGAGTGGGGACATCCCCACTGGACACCTAGTGGGTGAGTATGCAAACCACATGGACAATCATAGGGCCTGGGAGGGCATGGCCAGAGGTGGCATGGGTAGTGGCCTACATGGCCTGGGGCAGGGTGATGCTGATCACAAAACTAACCTCCACCCTCTACACACAGGTGACAGTGGATACCCACTCCGTCCCTGACTGCTCACACCCTACCGGCGGCCCGCGACCCCATTGCAGCAATGCTACAATGAGGCACACGCCACCACATGTAATGTCATCAAGCAGGTGTTTGGGATGCTGAAGGCACATTTCCGTTGCCTGGACACCTCTTGCGGTGTCCTACAGTACAGCCTCTGAAAGGCCTGTGGGCTATTCCTGGCCTGTTGCATCCTGCACAACATGGCCAACGAATGTGGGATAGCCATACAGGTTGAAGAGGGGGACAGTGATGGGGACTATGGGGACGCCGGTAACGATGATGATGGGCAGCCCCCCCTTGGCCGACAGGACCCCCGACTGCTCCGGCTGGCACAGCTGCACCGGGACACCATCATGGAGGAGCACTTCAGCCAACTCAGGTAAGTCATGGGGCCATGTGCAACCACCAGTGGCTAAGGCACAACCCACAAACATGCATGGACACACACCAGGGGTGCATACCATCAAAGGAAGTGGCAGGGCACAGAAGCACACACACAACCAGGGATGGGTGAGGATTAACATGCCACACGGACGGACACACACACACATGCACACACACAACGCAACAAATGTGCACAGAGGGCAGGAGGCACACCGACCCAGAATGCCAACCCTAGCAACACACATGTCCACAGGCCACCACGCCTACTGCCTGTCCATGTGTGTGTGTCAGATGCTGAGCACCATTGCACATTGGTGTACAGCGCAATGCAGGCATCATCATGCACACACAACTGTGGACAGCAGCCGGGAGGGTGTGCAGGTGGACTGTGTGTCCGCGTGCAGGGCCGGGGACCCACCCATGCACTGCCCACTGAAACACACAATGCACACAGGGCAGCACCAGACAGTAGCCACGCTGGGAGACAGGTCAGTCATGTGACACAGTGCCCCAGCCACCACGGATGCATGGGCAGTGCCGCCGAGACCCGCCAGCACTAACAGGCTGACCACTGGCCTCATGGAGTGGCACCGATGGTCCTCCAAGGGTTCCATTGCATGATCACAACTGTGCTCATGCAGGAGTCTGCAGCACACCAAACATGCCTGCACCAGGAGTGCTTGGGATGCCCACAGCTGAACCCAGCATTGACAGGGTGGGAGTCACACGACACCGGGAATGGGGGATGGATAGTGCACTGCATGGTGTCCGTGATGAATGGGCACCTGACTGTGTGCCCATTGTTGCCATGACAGCAATGAATGCCTGTGCATGCCTGTCAATGGCAGTGGTCACATCCTCCCACAAACGGTCCATCCCTGCCAGGATCAGTGCGGTGTCCCTGCTGCGATGCTCCTCTGCCTGCTCCAGAGCCACACACAGTGCATCCACGGACATCACAAGCCGCATCTGCTGCTGGACTGATGTTTGCAGTAGGTGGGTGTGCTCATCCAAGAGGTCATCAGCCTCCTCAGCATCCTGTCCCTCAGGGTGTGCACAGCCCCGATGATCAGCACCCCTTGAGGGTGCATGCTGCACACCAGGACCAGGTCTGGGCATGTCCATGGGCGGTGCACAGATGCCGCCACTGAACCCTGTACCCCCAAGCCCATTGGGTGACTGCTGATGCTGCCCCTCTGGCTGCCGCTCCCCAGGGCTCAGTGGTGCCGCCGCAGTGGCCGCAACAGTCCCACTGTCCTGAACAGACACCAGTGCTGCCCACTGGTGCCAACAGGCACAGTCTAGGACTGTGCTGACACACAGGCCTCCATGGCAGCACCACCCACAGCCATGGGCATGAATTGCCCTGCTGTGTGGCCATCCCATGGCACACATGTGTGTCTGCCCATGATGGTAGTGTCATCATCACCGGTGACGGACTCTGCACCGGCTAAAGTCACAGCATGCTGGCATCCGTGGATGCCAGCACGCTGGGACACAGGAAGGGCTTCCTCCACACCTGTTACAATGACATCAGTGTGGACAGCCAGGTGGCCCCACTGTCGCAATGCTTCACGTATACCTGTGGAGGTGGAGGGTCCCTCCTCCAACTCCAGCTGACTGTCTGCAGTGGACAGACCCACCACCACCGCTGACCCATGCAGATGCTCAGGATCTTTAAGGGAAAGCAAAGTCGCGTTACTGCGTGTGACCTACCCTGCCCCCCCATAGACAGACCATGACTTACCATGCAGTGATGGTCCACCACCCATCTGAAAGCCACCACCTGGAACACCCTCAATGGCACTGCACTGCATGCTTCCAGCAAGCCTCTCCTCCTGTGGGGTCAGCTGTACCACCTCCGGCTGTCCCCCACCTGTTGCAGCACGTGCTGCCCTGATGGCAGCTACCTTCTCCTTTATCCTCCTCCTGTCCGTGCCCATCTTTTTCTTACACTCCTACACGGAGTGCTGGTGGCTGCCATGCAGGTTCACAGCACGTGCCACCTCCTCCCGTGCAGCAGCATGGGCTTGAGGTGTTCCCCGCCGTCCACTGAGAAGTGGCTCCTGATCCAGGTAGGCCTCGAACAGGGCCTCGGTTTCAGCCTTTGTAAAGTTAGGCCTCCTCCGCCTCCCACCACTGTGTTCCTCCTCTCCAACAACCTGCTCGGTCATAATGTAGCCTGCAAGAATGGCAGTTGTTACCTGTGACTGTGCAGTCCCATGCATGTCCCTGAATCCACAGTCCACACTCCCAAACAGCATGCAACTCACCAACAGACTGCAGTAACCGACTATGGCCACTGCAGCACAAAGTCGCACTTTTATAGCACAACCCATGCAAATGAGGTGAGGAGCAACTTTAAGTAGATGCAAATTGCAGTGCTGTGCCATTGAATGGCTGATTAGATGATTTGCATATGATGGCTGAATATTGCGCTGTTGCGCTTTGTGCAATTGTGTTGAATGTGCTGATCCAATGGCGTAGTTCTGTGACATGTGTAGTACACACCTCACTGCGCATGCCCGGGTTGCTGACACAGGCATCTGCCATGCTGATGATGTGCTGTGCATGGCAGGCAATGCAGGGCACGGCCACCATTGTGCCAGTGGCACTATAGTGATGGTCACTACATGGCACTGTGGCACTGGGCCATCATAGGTGCAATGGGCCAACTGCGCGGTAGACCGCAATGGCGCTGGGACACAGGCAGCCAATCACACTACACGCATTGTGTTCCAATAGCGTTGTGCATGGCCATGCACCAGAGACCCTTGACCCTGTGCCCGACCTTTGCCCCCTAGGTGCCATGCATCAGGCATGGGTGCACCTCTATCGTGCTGTTTGGTAACAGCGTGATAGGGAATGGCAGCGCAGCATCTGCACGTGGGGAGCCGTGCTGCAGAGCGCCATATTGCCAACTATTACTGAGAGAATGGCACGCAGATGGGCAGCGCAGTGGTCTGCAATAGAATTAGCCAATCTGGTGGCAATTGTGGAGCCACACCATGGGCCTCTCTTTGGGGAGGTGCCCCTGGACAGGGCCAGGATCCAGGTGTGGCAGGAGGTGGCCACTGCCCTGGAGGAGGCCACTGGATGGGGAAGGAGTGCGGAGCAGTGCAGGCACCACTATGGGGACCTGCGGAGGAGGGAACTGGAGCTACTGGCACGACTGTGAGCACGTGCCAGGAGGGGCACAGTGCCATGGCCAGGTAGGGGTTCTGTCAACACACTTTTATCATCCATATGGGTAACAGTGTTGTATGTGTCCAGCACATAGGGGAGGGACCATCTGGGGTTGGCTGTGGTGGTGTTCACATGGTGTGGGATGGGTCTGGCTGGGTGGGAGGGCACACACCTGGGGGCAGGGGGACTTTGCTTCAGGATTGTACTGATTTTCTTCTCTCCTTGTTTGCCCCACAGGCCCAGAAGAACACCACCGTGCAAGGGAGGAGCGGCGGAGGAAGGAGGACGGAGCAGCCAGGCCAGGCGAGGGCCATCACCACCCACCTGACTGGCCTGATGAGAGTGAGTGCCATACATCCATGATTATTATTGCATGCTGTGTGACAGGGTGGGCAGCGGGGCATGTCCACCATACATCGACACCACTGCCATGCACGCAACTTGTTACAGTCAACACTGTCCAGTGGCAATGCATGTCTGGGAGTGCATCAATGGTGGTCCATGCATGCACCAGGTACATGGTTGTGCCACTGCCTTTGCACCACATAGCCATGTCACTAAACGACCATGGTGGTGCTGTGCATGACTTGGCTGGTGGGTGTGTGCAGCATTCTGCATGGCTGTATGCACCTGGGTGGGCAGGTCCTGTGGACATGATCACTGTGGGTGGTCACACACCATCACAGTGGTATGTCCCACGGCCATATGCCATGCACAGTGGGTGGGCTGTATGGGGTTGTGCATTCACACCTATTGACTGTGCTCCCTTGTCCTAGGTACCTGCCACCTTTGAGAGATATGGGAGGCACTGTGGGAGATCCTAGTGGTTGCATGAGTGTCGCTGGACATCCTGCAATGGTTGGATGAGACTGGAGTTCTGAGGAGGTGCAGGACCTGGAGGAGCCAGAGCAGGGAGAGGTGCTCCCACTAGTGTGGATGGCTGGCAGTATTCCCCTACCCCCCTGGACCCACCCTCACTCCCCTCCTTCCCCGTCCCATTTGTCCACCCCTGCCCTCTACCTACCCCCACCTTGTTTGTGCCCCTCAACCTTGTATATAGTTCCACTGTTTTATTGTATATAGTTTGTATTATTGTACATAGTTGATGGTTATATATTTTCTCAATAGATTTAATTTTGATACGAATACTGTTGTGGTCTCTGATTTGCAGCGGGCTATAGGTGCTCAGCTGCAGTGGTGTGCATGGCATCAGGGGTGGAGCGGTCATGGGTGTGTGTGTGTGTGTGTCAGTGTGGAGGTGACTATGGTGTGGGGGTAGCTATCAGTCAGTGTCTATGGTGTGTGTGTTGTTCCCTGTGCACTGGCTGACTGTGTGCAGTGGGCCATGGTGCGTGCTCTGTGTCCATGGCACACCCATCAGCCCATCCATGACCTGTGCAGCTGACACACATGCATGTCTGTGACCTGCATGGTCCACTGGCATGTCAGTGGTGGCAGTCCCTGCAGGGAAGCCACTGTACCCATCACTTTGCTGGGTTGCCTCCTGTTACTGGTGTGGTGCATGCCTGGCTTGGGTGGGACTGTGGGCACCACAGTCATTGTCCCACCTCCATGCTGTGCCTTGTGTGTGTTGCAGGGGATGTGCCCCATTGTCTGTGACTTGTGCTCCGGGCAACTGCTGGTGGTGTATGGGTCCACAGTGCCTGCGCAGAGTGGCTGGCACTCCAGTGCCATGGAGGACTGTGGGTTGTGTGTACACAGTTTCCATGGGCCCACACAGGGGGCTTGGTTGCCCCACCACTGCGTCCTAGTGTTGTTGTGCCCTTGGGTATGGGTGGGTGTCTGTCCATACACTGTGTGGCATCCGGTGTGGTGCATACTTCCATGCACCACTGTGGGTGGCTGTGCTGGCTGTTGTGGCCAGTGGTGGGTCAGGGTGTGTCACTGGACTACTGTGCAGGGTGCTGTACCACTGGTGGTGGTGTCAAGAGCATGCCCTGTCCCCTGTGGGGTACCTCTTGTGCCGATGCATGGTTGGTCTCTCAGCAGTACTTTGGGGGGACTGTGCATGGTGGCACTGTGTCTGCCATTGTTGCATTGCTGTGTGCTGCCACCCACTGATGGGTACTCGTGGTGGGGCTGGCTTGCATGGTTCTGTGGTGCACAGGGTTGCAGTGTCACAGTGGGGGTGGTGGCATGCATGGGGTTTCCTGCAGCGGTGGTCACTGCTCATGGGGGGGGTGTCTGGGGGTCATGGTGCAGGGTGTACTTTGCATTGGGGGGATGGTGTGGCACGGGGTGGTCAGCCCTCCTTGTGTGCCAGTCACAGCTTGCTGGTAGGTGTGATGGGGCACCATGGCCCAGCTGTGGGTTGTTTGCTTTTCTCCATGGGCCAGTGGTTATTCTGGCCCTCCCCCAATTGTGCAGTGCATGGGGTGTGGGGGGATGATGTCTGTTCTGCTGTGTGTTCCTGTGCCCATCAGTGGCATGGGTGGTGGACCACTTCCTCCCTGGTTATGCAGTTACAGTGCTCTGCTGCTGGGGGCATCCCTGGTTGCGCTATGGTGCCTCTGGACTGCTCAGCTGCACATCCCTTGTTACGCTATGGCGCATCAGATCTGCTCAGCTTCCCCTTCCTAGTTGTGCTATGGCGCAGGTGGTGCGATATTCAGTCTTTGGCTGTAGGCACAGTTTGGCCTGCTCCATTTTTGAATATCGCGTCTCTTGCTCATGGGCACAATATACTTGCTCTTGCTCCTGCTATTGCACACTTTTTGGGCTCAGTTTGAATATCTGGGCCACAGTGTACAAAATACCTTATTAGTCCTGGCTTACCCCAATCTGAATCATAAACATCTCCAAATTAATCCTCCTGCAGTTTGTAACTAAAACATTTCACTATATAAGTTTAAAGCCCATCAAAAACTGAATTGCAAATAGAGTAAGTACAAATGCCATTATGTGACCCTTAGTTACACATACCTTGAACAAGCAGAGGCTACAGCAATAATTAGAAAATACTTGAGAATTCCATCCTTTACATGTTTTATGCACTTTTTCACCATTTTTAAGTGTATCCCACTTCATTAACATCACCAATTGGCTGCATAAAAATTACATGCATAAACCCTCATCCGGAAATGTGTTGTTAGTGAAGTGTAAGTTCAGAAGTAACATTCTCATCTGCTCACAAGTTTAAACAGACCTGTTTATGCAGCGTGGCTCCATATGCTTATGACTCTCTAGTTAAATAAATGAACAGGCTGTTACAAGCCTAACTCTCCATTTGTATCACATCAAATATTCAAACAGTTCATTCATCAGAAAACCAGCAAGTCACTAAATTCTTTTCAAAATCACTTACTTTGGTTTGAAAGAATTTCAGCAAAGGGAGAAATGATGTGTGCTACTGCTCCCAACTGTGTGTGCTCCGGGTAGTCAGAGTTCTACTCACTTTTGCAAAGTCAGCTTGAACTTGCACCATTGAGAATCGGGTGCACTGATAGGAGAGAGCGAGTCACATGGCAAATCACTCTTAACACCTGTGCGCCTGACCTGCCGAGAAAGCAGGCACCTAGCAAGTAACCACTGAATCCTAAAGCCAGGCGTCTCAATGGAGAATGTTCAAGTACTTTCATAAAAAGAATTGCTTATATTTTTATAACTTAAATCTTTATATATGTAAATGTGATACTAATCTTTCATATTCCAGTATTAAGCTAGTAACCCTAAAGAACTAGGGATCCTGCAATGTCTGAGACAATTAGTGTCCCACAGAAAATATAAAACTACAAGGGCATAAATAACCAGGAGCCAGCAAAATTTCTAAGCCATTGGCAGCCCATAAAAACATTCAAATAAAGAATTCTTTTATCAGTATTATGAACTCAGTTTCAACACCTTGTGCCATCTGAATGGAAGTAAAACCAGAGGTTAGAAGTACATGTGATGAATAGTATGTAACGAGCAAACCTACTGGAAGGTCAAAAAGGTCATGAGCATATAAGTACCTAAAAGCGTTTTGTGCTGTTCTTCATAATAGACCCATGTCTAAGGGAATTTGAATGATAGGTTATCAGTCTCTCATACAATTAAGGTTTGAAAATACATTCAAACCCTTCAGAAGGTCAAAAAGGTCATGAGCTTATGAATACCTAAAAGAGTTTTTTGTTCTATTCCTGGTAATAGACCAATGTCTATGGGATTTTAAATAAGTTGCCAGTCTATCATATCATTTAATCTGTACCTAGGATTGGTAGCCTTAAATGCATCTATGTACAAGGCTTCTCTAGTTAAAATGAACATTCTGAAATCAGCACCCCTGGAATTTGGAACCACTTTTTCCAAACCAAAAAACCTAAGTTGTGGCAATGTATGTCTAGCTTCTTCAAAATGTCTCACAACTGGGGAGGTGATATCCTTCCTTCTTTTATCAGATTTATGCTTACCAATCCTAATTTTCAAAGCTCTTTCTGTTTTTCCAATGTAAATTTTGTCACATGGACATTTAATAATGTAAATAACCTCCTCAGTGGAACAATTAATGAAATCTTGAATCTGAATGTTTTCATTCATGGCTAAATTTCTGATAACTTTAGTCCTGTAGGTATTATGACAGTGGATGCAATGTCCACAAGGAAAGTTTCCTCGTAAATCAAGTGCAGATATAAAGTGCTGTGGACGTGTATCAGGAACTGTGTGCACCATTGTGGATAAAATATTAGCTAATGTTCTATTCCTCTTGGCTACAACTAGAGGCTGTGTTTTAAAAATGTGTGCCCCTAAATCAGTGGCTTGTAACACCTTCCAATGTCTATTAATCACTTGTTTAATTGCTTCAAAATATCTGAAAATGGCACTGCACATACCATCTTTTTGTCTGTCTCCCTATTCTCAGTTCTTTCCCTTGATGTATCCAATAGCTGGCTATGACTCCTTATCTTTTATTTTTTCTGTAGCTTCCACTAGAACATCCTGCTTGTAATCTCTTTCCAAAATCTTTCACACATATCTTTCTGTGCTAACATAAATTCCCTAAGGTCACTACAATTGCGTTTAGCCCTAATAAGTTGCCCATATGGTATAGATTGTATTAGATGCCTTGGATGGAAACTGTCCTCTCTTAATAAAGAATTCCTATCTGTTAGCTTCCTGTATATTTTTGTGGTCAGCTTACCATTTGATTTATAAATCAATAAATCCAGGAAAGCTATAGATTCGTGACTTTCTTGCATTGTAAAAATAAAATTTCCAGTCCTAGTATTTAAATATTCATTGAATCTTCTAAGTTCAAGAAACTGTTTCCATCCAGATACAGAAAATATCATCACTAAAGCGATGAAAAGATCGAATGTGTGTAAGAAGTTCATTTTCCTCAGTAACTAAGGCTTTTAAATAATTGATTAGCAGTTTTCTTCTTGGGACAATACTAACTATACAGAAAACATTAATATAGGTTTTCTAGAAGTGTTATGTTTTTTTAAACACAGTAAGGCAAGTGCTAATCATTTTCACAATGTTTTAGAACTTTTATGAGCAAAACGCTAATCAATTTTTAGAGTTAAATAGAACCCTGTTTAAACTGTATATTTGGTTTCAAAGTCACTCATGTAGAGAATAGGGTATGATGGGGCCATGCTTGACCCCATCGCTGATCCCCCGATCTGTAAAAAAAATTTTGTTTGAATTTGAAAAAAAAATTCTGTCAACACTAACTCTGCCATCTTGATTAATAAACTATTTGGTGGCTTATCCAAAGTTTTATGTTCTGCAAGCACAACATTCAAAATGTCACACCCTTCCCTGTGGTGAATAGATGTATAGAGGTCCTTAAGACCCCAGGTAACCAATATACACCTTTAAATATCTAAATCTGATTTGTTCTCCCTTTCTATAAACTGTATCATGTCTGTAGAGTCCTTAATGTAAGATTTAGTCAGTTCCATGAATGGTCTAATATAAAAATCAATATAAACAGAAAGCGGTTCCAATAATGAATTAACCCCCGAAACAATAGGTCTACCCAGAGGATTATGCAAATCCTTATGAATTTTAGGTAAAATATAAAAGATTGGAATGAATGGTGTTCTTCTAAATAATGCATTATGTTCCCACTCTGTGATCCATTGTTTTTCCAAAGCCGTTTTCAAAAGTGTCTGTACATAATCTTTAACTTGTTCCAGTGAGTTCCTCTGTAATTTCAAGTAGTTTATAGTATCATTCAGCAACCCCAAACATATATTCTTGTAATGATCATAGTCAAGAATGACTACACCCCCACCTTTATCAGCACTTTTTGTAATAATGTCTGCATCATTTTCTAATCTTCTAAGGGCTCCAAACTGGGCTGCACTTAAATTGTATCTAGTTCTTCAATCTAAATTACATTCTTCATCTAACATTTGCTCTATATCCTTATTAACTAGTGCAATATAGGTGTCAATCATATGGGGCCTCTCAGGGGGTACGAACATAGATTTGAGATTCAATTTTCTGCTAAGTTCCATCTGTTTATGTTGTTTAATGGGATCTCTAATAGAAGGTACATCTAATGAATCAAAATGGTATTTAAGTCTAAGGGCTGGATATTCAAACTGCGCTATTTTGTGGCACAAGCCCTTGCGCTGCACAAAATAGTTGTGCAGGGGTATGTCCAGAGTGATATTCAAAGGAGTTGTGCCCTTGAGCAACTCCTTTGAATATCACCCCCTGGCTACAGCCACTGTGCATGGCGCAGTGGAACTTGCGCCACCGCAAGTGGTCAGAGTGGAGCATTCAACTTGCGGTGGCACAAGTACCATTGCACCATGCGCAAAATCCCAATATTCAAAAGGTGACATGCAAATGGGGCCATAATTCATGCAAGGCACAGGGGGCCATTTGCATCTGATTATGGCCCCATTTGCATGCCATTAGCATGCAGGTGCGCCGATCCCCGAGGACTTGCGCCTGGCACCCTGCCCAGGTAGCAGCTGTCGAGGACAGCGCTTCCCTACGGCCCGATAGCGGGCAAAACAGTATATAATCCCACACGCTTCCCACTGGCCGATCAGGCATGGTTTAATCCCCCACCAGCCAGATCACAGGCGGCAATGTGGCCCCAGAGCGTATCCCTGGTGGTCCAGTGGACCGAACATCGATCGTGGGATTGTGTATTAACAACCCCCACCTCCGATTATATCCCTGGGTGGTCCAGTGGACGAACATCCTGATTGCGGGATGGAGTGTGCAAACAACCCCCAAAACATCACTGGTGCCTAGTTGTCCCCACCCCACCCACCATAAAGCCTCCCCCACCCCTCTCCTCACAGCCGGGGGTAGCAGCATCTCATCACTGCCACTCGCCACCTGCCGACTGACTGCCCAATAGGCTGACAGGAGCAGAGTTGGCGGCAGTTTATATGATACAAGACAGTCCAGTTTTCTGAATGAATGGTTCATTCACAAATCTGGACTGTGTTGTATAGTATGGCTGCACGCCCATTGGCTCTGCTCTGCACCACTGGTGAGCCCACCGGCAGTCAGTCGGCGGGCGGGCGGGCGGCAGGCAGGTGGGTGCTGCCGCCCAACCGGCTGCGGGTGGGGAGGCTTATGGTGGGTGGGGTGGGGACACTAGGCACCAGGGATGTTTTGGGGGGTTGTTTGCACACTCCATCCCATGATTGGGATGTTCGGTCCACTGGACCACCAGGGATATAATCGGGAGGTGGGGGGGTTGTTAATACACAATCCCACGATTGGGATGTTCGGTCCACTGGACCACCAGGGATATAATCGGGAGGTGGGGGGGTTAATACTCAATCCTGCAATTGGGATTTACAGTCCACTGGACCACCAGGGTTATGTTGGGGAGGAGACACTTTGCTGTCCACAATCGGGCTGGTGGTGGGGGGGGAATTTACGCTATGCCCGGGACCGGGCCAGTGTGGGTGGTGGTGGGGATATTACTCTCTTTTGCCCGCGATCGGGCTGCAGGAGGGCACAGGGTGTGGGTTGAGGGCCAGCCACAGGTGGCAGCTGCTGTGTTGCGCCCTGCACTGCAGCAGCTCACCTGTGGGTGGCCCTCGACTTAGGCCTTTTTTTTTGGCTCAAAGTTGTGCAGGCGCAGGTTGTGGGTTGAGCCTGTACAACTCTGCACAGCCTGGCTGAATAACAGGCTGTGCAGTTTATGCATGGTTCCTCCCCCTCCAGTTCAGCATGCATTCATTTGCATTGCGCTGTTGCTCAGCCTGTTTTCAGTGGCGCAACTGCCTCCTGCTGAATATCGCAGAATGGCGCAATTTTGGACTTGCGCATGCGCAACCCTATTGTGCATGGTGCAACCCTTTTGAATATCCGCCCCAAAGTTTACAAAAAATCTTTTTAGATCCAATTTGAGACCAAATGCATTCACAGAAGTATGTGGGCAAAAGGACAAGCCTTTTGCTAACACCTCCAATTCCAATTGAGTTAATATATGTTTAGAAATATTGAAGACTAATTGGTCTTGTTCATTTGTGATCTGAGTCCCTTTTTCTCTGACTGTCCAGTCTGTGTTTTCTTTCCTTTTCTTCTTTCTTCTAATTCTATATTTCTTTCTGTTTCTGTTTCTCCTGAGGGCCCTGCTATGAACTCTTCTTCCCTGTTGTTTCCTCTCCACATCTGTATATATTGGTATCCTCTCTTGGGTCTGCCTGAAAATGACCTTCTGCCTCTGGCTCCCCCACAAAAAATGATGACCACGGCCTCGAGTGCTTTGGGTCTTATTAACATTGTTGTCTGTATCACTACCTGAGGATGGACCTGAAGATTTTGATTCAAGATTAAGAATCTCTTGTGTTAAAAAAAATCAGACCTTTTATACGTGTAAACCTGATTGTTTTTGTAAAAACTCCCCTCAATTCCTCCTGAAATTCTTCTAAATGAGCAGTAACTTTTTCTAAGTAATGCTTATATTCATCAATATTATATTTCTTTTTAACTTCAGACTCACTTATATTCAAATCAGGTTCCATCCTAGCCAGCTCCCTGGTGATGGATTCAACTATGAGTAACCTGAATTCTCTGGAACAATGGTTCCTGACCCCATCCCATTTGCATCTAGTTCCAAATCACTATATCCCAAATTTGCTTGTATAAAGATTCTTAAACCCCTGGGTATCCTTTTTTGTTTTAAATATTGGGTCATTGTAAGTGCGTGCCATTCTATTTTTACCTGCTTTTGTTTCATGTACTCATATTGGTTCACCACCGACCTAACAGGTGTAGAGCCACCAATTACACAATTAGATTTAAAGTCTTGTAATATTCTTAATTCTTCAGCATCTGAGATGGACAAAGGCTGTGATCTATTGTCCATGATTTTGTCTAGTTCATCAAAATTGATCATTGTCCCGAATCTGTGAGACAGATAGTCCCCAACAGAATAATTCAGGAACTATGGAAACTCATATCATGTCCTTCCACAATTGTGATTTTCAATGGGAACCAAAAGTCCAACAGTAGCCCAAAAAAAGGTGATATCAAGGTGTGTCAATAAATGTCAGTCCTCAAAACGGTGGCCGTCTGGATCCAGCACTTGCCAAAATGCTTCAAAAATCCTCAAAAGAAAAGAGTGGATTTGCTCATTATATACTATACATCACATGAGCTTCTCACCTCTGGTTTTACCTCTGTTCAGATTGCACAAGGTGTTGAAACTGAGTTCATAATACTGATTAAAGAATTCTTTATTTGGATGTTTTTATGGGCTGCCAGTGGCTTAGACATTTTTGCTGGCTCCTGGTTATTTATGTGTAACCCCTCACCCCTGTCTTTTTGCCAAAATGACAGGTGGCATGCTATTGAAGCTGACAGCAGTACCTGGTGGGGACTGGGTTCGGGGAGGATGAGGTTACTCAGCACAGGGGACCTAGATTTGGTTACTCTGCTCGGGGCACCCAAGTAAATCTGAACACAGGAAACAATAACTGTAATGTCCAGAACCAGGAATGGGATTCTTCAGTGTGGCTTTTATTCACATCCAAGCTGAACAAACAAAGCATAGACGGACCCCCATGGGGCTACATTTCCTGGTAATGCAGATTAGAGACAACAGAACACTTTATCACCATTTCCAGCCCTCAGGCTCTAAACCCACCAGGCACACAGCCCGGACTTGCACGCAGCTTTGGGTACACAGCCCAACTTGTACACTACTGGGGTTTTCCCCACTGGCCCGGCTCCCCCGCCGGCCACTTGATCCGCAGTCCATTTGAGGAATGAACCAATTATCCAATTCACGATCCATTTGAGGAATGAACCAATTATCCTGTTGTGGCTCCTCAAACCACACTAGAGTCTTCGACTCCTAGAGAGAATTTTCCTTACAATCCCACATCTGGGTACTTCCCTCATCACTGGCCAAGTGCCTGAGGCAAAGTAGAAATCCACAGAAGAAATCCGTAGAGGTGGACCTGGTCACTAAAGATGAGGGCCACCCACCTCCAGCTCCCACAGCCCATACCCGGTCATTTCTCTGGAAACTGAACAATTCCTTTACTGAACTTTCAAATGTAGATTCTGGGTAGACGTCTGTCACATCTCCTCTACATATTATTTGCATCCCAACAAACTCTGAACTTGAACCTACTTTTAACTTGCTTAGCCCATTACTCTAGGCTTCCCAATATTGTAGTAGTTCAATCCCCACATTGTCACACAAGTCCCAGGGTGACAACATAGGCCCTTTTAGCAAGAGCAGACACTCACCCACACATTGCAGGTGCCCCACAGGCGACTCACAAATCTTATTCTCCCAAATAAACACTGGAACACATAGGCAGCTTTTCCTTCACAAGCAGAACTAGGGGGTTGCCCCAGGAATCTGCAGGGAAACCTTTCCTGCCCCCCCGAAGGAAGGGGGCACTGAGACCCGAAAACAGCAGTCTCCACCACTTCAGTAATCTTCTGTGTCTCTCTTTAAGGTGGAGACACACACCCTTTTAAACTAAAAGTAGCCCTCTGTCAGGGCTGAGGCTCCTAGAGCCTTCACTGAGCTGCTTTCTCAGCAAGTTCTCAACGTTCTAACTAACTCCCTTTCCTGCAGATTCCAATGTGGCTCATGCAGCTGCAATAGTTCTATTGGTGATGTCATCCCTCAGTCTCAGCTGAGACTGAGAACAGAGTGAGACAGTGTGAAACCCATTTACCTGGAGTTTCACAAGCTGCCTTCCCTGCCTACCACTAGGTCTTACTGGGATTCTAGTAACCCCGGGTAACAACGGGGTTACATATGCCCTTGTAGTTTTATATTTTCTGTGGGACACTAATTCCCTCAGACATTGCAGGATCCCTAGTTCTTCAGGATTACTAGCTTAATACTTGAATATGAATGATTAGTATGTCACATTTACATATATACAAAGATTTGTTTAAGTTATAAAAAATATAAACAATTATTTTTATGAAAGTACTTAAACATTCTCCATTGAGACGCCTAGCTTTAGGACCCAGTGGTTACTCACTAGGTGTTGCTTTCTCAGCAGGTCGGGCACACAGGTGTTGAGAGTGGTTTTCCATGTCACTCGCTGTCTACTATCAGTGCATCTGATTCTCAATGGTGCAAGTTCAAACTGACTTTGCAAAAGTGAGTAGAACTCTGACTACCCTGAGCACACACAGTTGGGAGCAGTAGCACACATCATTTCTCCCTTTGCTGAAATTCTTTCAAACCAAAGTAAATGATTTTGAAAAGAATTTAGTGACTTGCTGGTTTTCTGAGGAATGAACTGTTTGAATATTTGATGTGACACAAATGGAGAGTTAGGCTTGTAACAGCCTGTTCATTTATTTAACTAGAGAGTCATAAGCATATGGAGCCACGCTGCATAAACAGGTCTGTTTAAACTTGTGAGCAGATGAGAATGTTACTTCTGAACTTACACTTCACTAACAACACATTTCCGGATGAGGGTTTATGCATGTAATTTTTATGCAACCATTTGGTGATGTTAATGAAGTGGGGTGCACTTAAAAATGGTGAAATAGCGCATAAAACATGTAAAAGATGGAGTTCTCAAGTGTTTTCTAATTATTACTGTAGCCTCTGCTTGTTCGAGGTATGTGTTACTAAGTGCCACACAATGGCATTTGTACTTACTCTATTTGCAATTCGGTTTTCAATGGGCTTTAAACTTATATAGTGAAATATTTTAGTTACAAACTGCAGGAGGACTAATTTGGAGATGCTTATGATTTAGATTGGGGTAACCCTGAATTAATAAGGTATCTTGTACACTGTGTTTTCATGCTTGGTGTAATTTTTTTTTTTTTATTTAGTTGTTTAACCAGGAGTAGCACACTAAGCTGAAAGCTTTTTTACAGGAGCGACCTGGGAGCACAGGGAAGTTAGTCACTTGCTCAGGGTCACACAGTATGCAAGTGGAAGCTGTCCTAGGGATAGTACATGCCTTGAGGAGGGAAGCATACAGGGACTTGATACCCCCACGCATTGTGCCATCGATGATACTACCAAGGGCAGATGTAAAAGATGTTTACAATGCATAGACCAGCCAGTTTTATAAATTCAAAAACAAATGTTTTATTTTTTTTGAGGTAATAGAAGGATGTATTTAAGCAATTTTTGGAGAAATGGAGTGTACGAGACACTAGACAAGATGGGTAATAGGTGAGATAATGTGCCATTTTAATTCAGATATACTAGACTTCCAGTTAATATATAATATATGAATTTTCTTATTTATGTTTATGTTTTGGTACAGACGCAGTGTACTTCACTGATGAAGAGCTGTTGCTTGAAATATTTGAATTGAATTGATATGGTGCACTGCACAGTGTCTATTTTTTTGAATGAAAAGAAAAACATACAAAGGATAACAAGAATAAGAAGAAATAAATTAAAAATATTCTTTTTACGTTATATACAGGGTGAGAGAGCTTCATTGTCTACCAATTAATATTTGTTATATTCAGCCATATTGGTAGTTTGGCACCTCCCCTTAATCACTTTTGTTGTGTTTCATCGAGGTTGGCTGGGCTGGACTCTTTTCTTTTGAGGATTCCAAGAGTAGCCAGGATCTCAGTTAGGATTTGAAGGAGTGGTGCAAGGCAACTGTGTGGATAGCTGCCAGGAAGCTGTTCCATAGAGAAGATGTGGCTACTGACCAGAGCTTTACTCCCCATTACAGTGGAGACCCTGGGGACCTCCAGTGGGGGGACCAATGCACAGTTTCATGCAGACACCTTGTGAATGAGCTTGCTCAACAGAGTTTTCCTACAATAAACTTGAACTTGAACTTGAGCTTGCATTAGACACCTGGGAACAGTACATGCCTTAAGGAGGGAAGCATACAGGGACTTGATACCCCCACGCATTGTGCCATCGATGATACTACCAAGTGCATAGTCAAAGTGACGCTTGAGACAGGACCAACCAAGAGACTGATATAAGTTGCAGTGGTGGGTGGAAACATAGAAACATAGAAACATAACATAGAATTTGACGGCAGATAAGGACCGCTTGGCCCACCCAGTCTGCCCATTTCCCTACCTACTGGATAAGCTGCAGATCCTAGTTAACCAGCAGCCTACTTCTTCCTACCCCCATCCCCCAGAACTGCCTTATGACTATCCCATGCATGCTTGAATTCCACCACTGATTTTGACTCCACAACCTCCTTCGGGAAGGTTGCTCCATGCATCCACAACCCTCTGTAAAAAATATCCTTAAATTACCTCTGAGCCGCCCCCTATTTTCAAATTGTGCCCTCTTGTTCTTGCACACCTCTTTTTTTGAAAGATGCTACCCTCTTGGACTTTGTTGATTCCCTTGAGGTGCACTTGAACGTTTCTATCATGTCCCCCTCTCCCTTCTTTCCTCGAGGCTATACATATTAAGCTCCTTAAGTCTCTCTTCTATGTCTTCCGTGCAGACCCTGCACCATTTTAGTCGCTCTCCTCTGGACAGCTTCCATCCTGTCTATGTCTTTGCGGAGATTGGGTCTCCAGAACTGCACAATACTCCAGATGGGGGTCTCACCAGCTGTCTGTACAGAGGATAATAACTTCGTTTTCTACTGGTGATGCTCTCCCTATGCATCCCAGTATCCCCCAGCCCTCCTTGCTGCCCTCTCACATTGCTTGCCCGTCTTTAGGTCATCTGATATGACTACCCCAGGTCCCTTTCCATTTTGTTGTTGTTAGTATCTCACCCCCATTGTGTACTCTTCCCTGGGTTTTGTTTCCAGGTGCATTACCTTGCACTTCTTAGCATTGAATCTAAGCTGCCATACATTTGACCATTCCTCTAACCTTGCCAAGTCCTTTCTCATCCTTTCCACCCCACCCTGTGCATCAACTCTGTTGCAGATCTTAGTGTCATCTGCAAAGAGACATATTTTTCCTTCCAGTCCTTCTGCAATGTCACTTATAAAGACATTGAAGAGGACCGGTCCTAATACTGAACTCCTGCGGTACCCCACTAGTAACCTCCTTTCTTCTGAGTGGACTCATTTACTATTACTCTGTGTCCTATTCTCAGCCAATCCTTTACCCAGGCTGTCATCTTGGGACCCACTCCCAGGCTGGCTAACTTGCATATTAATCTTTGTGTGGGACTGTGTCAAATGCCTTGCTAAAGTCTAGGTAGGCCATGTCCACAGCCCCTCCTGATCTACTACTTTGGTCACCCAGTCAAAGAAATCTATCAGATTCGTCTGGCATGACCTTCCCACTGTGAATCCATGCTGCCTAGGGTCCTCAGCCCCTCTGGCCTCTAGATACTAGACAGTTCTTTCCTTTAGAAGTGATTCCATCATTTTCCTATCACTGAGGTTAAACTAACAGGTCTATAGTTTCCTGCTTCTGCCTTGCTCCCACTTTTGTGAAGGGAATCACATCTGCCCTCCTCCAGTCCTCGGGTACCACCCCATCCTCCCATGATTTGTTAAAAGGGTAGTCAGTGGTGTCACTAGTTCTACCCTTAGTTCTTTTAGAATTCTGGGATGAACCATCAGGCCCCATTGCTTTGTCCACCTTCAGTTTTAAGAGTTCTTTCAGAACCCTTTGTTCTGTAAATGGGCGGTATCAACTTCTGTATCCAGAGTGTTACTACTGTTTGTTTTATGTACCTCCCCTCTTCCTTTGTAAATACTGAGCAAAATATTTGTTTAGTATCTCTGCTCTTTTCACAGTCTCCTCTGCCCACCCTCCCTCCCTTTATTAAGCCTCACTATCCCTCCCTTGGTCTTCCTTCGCTCCCTGATGTACCTATAAAGGTTTTATCCCCTTCTTAACTGAGTTGGCTATCTTTTCCTCGGTTTGGGCCTTTGCTGTTCTGACTGCCTTCCCAGCCTCCTTTGCTTTAACTGATACAGTTCTCTGTCCTGCTCCTTCTGCGATTCCTTGTACTTCCTGAATGCTTTCTTTTCTCTTGAACCTTCACTGCCACTTCCTTTGAGAACCATAGTGGTTTTCACATCGTCTTGTTTTGTTTATTTGCTTCACACAGGCTCATTACCTCTGTGATGGCAGTTTTTATTATTCCCATTGTTCTTCCACCTCCTTCCTGCCCATTTGCTACTGCATTCCTAGGCACTCACCCATTTTGGCAAAGTCAGCCCTCCTAAAGTCCAGTACTTTGTCTTTGTATGGCTTGACTCTATTGCTGTGTTTATTGTGAACCATACTGTTCGATGGTCGCTAGTTCCCAGATGGCTACCCACTTCTACATCTGTAATCCTCTCACCATCTCCATTTGAGAGAATCAGTCTAATATTGCTCCCTCTCGAGTGGGCTCCAGTACTAGTTGTCTCAAGGCATGCCCCTGTAGGGCATCTAGAATAACTGCACTCTTCGAAGTGGCAGCTGCAACTGCACTCCAGTTAACATCTGGCATATTCAGATCACCCATCAGCAATATCTCCCCTTTTTCTGCCATTCTAAGTATACTTTCTATCATTTCCTGTCCATTTCTCCCCTGAGAAGGGGTCTGTATAAACCCTCGCGCATTGTGGTGCCATTGCCTGTCTCCAAATTTACCCACAGTGCTTCTTCTCCTCCCTGTGTACCTTTTGTTCTGTTGCTTTATTCCTTCCCTTATGTAAAGAACTACTCCTCCTCCTCTTTACCCTCCTGTCCCTCCTGTACACAGTGTATCCTGGTATGTTTATGTCCCAGTCATGGTTTTGTGTGTACCATGTTTCTGTGACTGCCACGATATCCAGATGTTCTTCCTCCATCAAGGCCACTAATTCAGGAAGCTTGTTACCCAGACTACGGGCATTAGTACTCATTGCTCTCCATTTTTTGATGGCTTTACCTTCCAGTGCAGCATCCCCCACTGACCGTTCTACCTCTGTCTTTTTCTCATTTAGTACCCTGTTTTGTAGGGAGAGGCTGGGATTTTTTTGCTGCTTGTCAGTGCCTCCCCCCTTGACTAGTTTAAAAGCTTGCCAATGAAGCATTTAAACCGATTGCTCAAAAGACTTGTTCCCTTCCTGGACAGATGCAGACCATCCTGCCAGTATAGGCTGGTGTCCCTCCAGGTGGAACCCCAGTCCCCAATGAAGCCAAACCCCTGTGCTCCACACCATTTTTTCAACCATTCATTAAACTGCTTTGTGCCAATACCCTCGCCTCCCCATGCTTTTGACAGGCAGCACCTCTGAGAAGGAAACTGTGTGCTACTGTCTTAGGTCCCTCCCAGCTCTGCAATGTCCTCCTGCACTGCTCTAATCTCATGATGAGCCAAGTCATTTGTCCCTAGGTGGACAATTACGTCCAGCTCGGAATCCTTGCAGCTGTTCTCGTGATCCTGAGGATGCGCTTCCTGTCCCTCAAGCCATGGCACCAGGCAGGCACCTTGCTTCATTTTTCTCATCTCCCCAGTTCTATACCCTAATAATTGAGTCCCCACCAGGAGCTGCTTCCTTTCTCTTTGGTGTCCTCTGCCTCCTTTCTGTGGGCCTCCTTGTGACAGTTATCATCAGTCTTCTCTCGGGGTACACCCATAGAGCTATGCTCCCCAGAATGGTGTATGGATTGTGGAGTGGAACAATTGACTGGGTGTGCCTCTGTTCCACCCTCCTCACCCTCCCTGAGCCCACTGTGGTCCAACTGCTGTGCTTTCTTGCAACCTCTGAGGTAGTGGTGGTGGCGCTAGTGCTCCCTGGATGGGGGTTCCTTTCTACTGTCCAGGTGGCCTGGGAAGGTTTCCTTACTACTGTCCAGTGTGGCCTGAAGGCAGACAACTTCCTCCCTCAGGGCAGATAGTTGTCTGCAAATAGCAGCATCTCAGCCTCCAGAAAGACTCCCGGAAGACTGCTGCCCCACAGCCATTACATTGCACTATTCCCCACATGTTTATCTAGTTTTTTTATTGTATTTGTATGTGTGCGTGCGTGTGATTTGATTATATAAAATATATTCATATATTATACAACGTGTATGCTTATATTATCAGTGCAGTGTGCTAGAGAGGATATGACAGTGAAATGCACCTTGCACTCGAGGAAATGATGTCAGAACCTCAGGTATAAAGGAACTATTTCAGGGATGGGTGGGGTGAGGGGTGGGAAGGGTTGGGCCTAAACTGTGTCCTCACAAAACAATCGACTAAAAGCTCTCACCCACCGCTGCGATGAGTGCCTTCCTGTCAGCAAGATACCCTACACAACAATTTGACAGAGAAAGTACCCTGCTAATCAAACAGAGAAAAATCCAGACATCCAAGAGAGAGAGAGTTTAGTTACAGATAATTCGTCCAAAATAGTATATTCCACGCAGCTTCTCAGTTGTTCCCAGCACTCCTGTACACAACCTGGAAGAAGATGGACTTCTTGGCTCATACAGGAGCACACCACTAGTTTATAGTAATTGAATAATGCTGACAAATGGTCTAGCTAGACAAATGGCTATGATGCTGAGCTCTGACTTGTGAAGACAATTACCCTCACCTCAGGCTATGTTTGGCATCCAGTTTCAACCTGCAGCTTTTGCTATTTTGAATCACAGAGCCCCACCAAAAGTTGCAAAATATATTGATGCAGATTCACACAGAATTCAAGTAATCAGTCCAGTTAGCCACAAGGAAAATCAAATATGCAGAAGATAAGCAGTTTTAAAAAAACCCTTTCTGAATTAAAAACTAAAACAAATACCAAGCTCTGCCACTTTAAAATTGAGGAAAACTTCTCTCAGATTAAGCAAGAGAGAGAGAGTTTAGTTACAGATAATTCGTCCAAAATAGTATATTCCACGCAGCTTCTCAGTTGTTCCCAGCACTCTGTACACAACCTGGAAGAAGATGGACTTCTGGCTCATACAGGAGCACACCACTAGTTTATAGTAATTGAATAATGCTGACAAATGGTCTAGCTAGACAAATGGCTATGATACTAAGCTCTGACTTGTGAAGACAATTACCCCCACCTCAGGCTATGTTTGGCATCCAGTTTCAACCTGCAGCTTTTGCTATTTTGAATCACAGAGCCCCACCAAAAGTTGCAAAATATATTGATGCAGATTCACACAGAATTCAAGTAATCAGTCCAGTTAGCTACAAGGAAAATCAAATATGCAGAAGATAAGCAGTTTTAAAAAACCCCTTTCTGAATTAAAAACTAAAACAAATACCAAGCTCTGCCACTTTAAAATTGAGGAAAACTTCTCTCAGATGTAAGCAAGAGAGAGAGAGAGTTTAGTTACAGATAATTCGTCCAAAATAGTATATTCCACACAGCTTCTCAGTTGTTCCCAGCACTCCTGTACACAACCTGGAAGAAGATGGAGAAGGGCGCCATTAGCGTGAAGCAGCAAACACTATTATAAACTGAGTTGAGTCTGTGGTAAAGGGTAGAAGATAGAGAGGAGGCGTAAATCAGAGAGCAATAGTCAAGGATAGTGAATAGGTTCCCATGGGCAATGGCTAGTTGGGCAGTGGGGGTAAGATTGTTTATTACACAATAAGCAGTGATGAGTTTTTGGTTGATTCTGCCTATGACAGTGTTTATGTGCACAGTAAAGGAAAAGGATGGGTCTAGGATTACACCCAGGTATTTGAATTCAGCAACTAACTGCAGGAGAGGTCCAGATGGAGAGAGCACCAGGAGGAAGGAGTTAGATTTAGTGGAATTTGTCAGGTAGGGCTTGGATCCAAGGAGCATAGCCTTGGTTGTCTTCTGGTTAACCAGGAGTGTATTTGATAAGAATGAATTGAGGGTGTGGCTGTAATTTTGGGTAAGGACAGAGGATATGTTCTGGATGGATTTGTCACTGTGGTAGAGGACTAAGTCGTCAGCATACAGTAGGGCAGGGCAGTTAAGGCTATCAGCAGGAAGGGAGTTAATGAACAGGAAGAAGAGTAAGGGTCCTAAGATGGAGCCCTGGGGGACACCTGTAGAGACAGGCAGTTTGGGGAAGGTGGCAGTACTTGGGAGTGGCCGGTAAGGTAATTCAGGAACCATTGCCAAGTCTTGAAGGAGCAGCCAAGCTGGAGGAGCTTAGTAAGAAGTAAGGGGTGGTTGACCAGGTCAAAAGTCTTTGTCAAATCTACAATCCCCCCAGTGATTTTGCCCTTATCCATGTTCCTGAGGACATGATCAGTAAAGAGGGCAAATGCAGAGGTGGTGCTTTGGTTCTTTCTGAACCCATGTTGCTTATTACACAAGAGGTTATACTTGTCAATGTGGTCAGAGGTTTGATGGTGGACAACCTTTTCTAGAAGCTTGTTAAGGTGGGGAAGAATGGAGATTGGTCAGTAATTGTGAGAAGAGAGGGGGTCCCCTGTTTTAAAAATAGGGATGACTTTAGCAATCTTCAAGGGAGCAGGCATGGAAGCCAAGGCCAAAGCAAGGTTAAAAATGAAAGTCAGAAGTTGGGAGATGGCAGGGTCTGCGAGCTTGTGCAAGGAGGGGTACAGGCCATCACAGCCAGGGCAGGCTCCTAAGGAGTTTGGTGGTAAGCATTTTTGTGATTGCCCTAAAGTAGAAAGGCAGGGTGAGGGCTGACGGGGGATGGGATGGAAAGGGTGGGTCACTAGCATCCACTCCAGGAGTAGGGGGTTGCTGAAGGGGAAGTTTACAGAGGTGGGCAGAGAGGTCAGTGAATTTTATGTTAAACACTTGTGCAACCTTTTTTTTTTATTTTATTTAGTTGTTTAACCAGGTATAGCACACTAAGCTGAAAGCTTTTTTACAGGAGCGACCTGGGAGCACAAGGAGGTTAAGTGACTTGCTTAGGGTCACACAGTATGCAAGTGGAACCTGTGGGATTCAAACCCAGGTCTGGTCTGCTGGATGTTACCAGATTTGCAGCTCAGAGCCTTAGACCACTGCGCTATAACCTTTGACGGATCAGTCAGTAGGTCGGTGGGGGAGTTTAAGTGGACTATAGTTTAGCTAGTTAGTTAAAAAAAAATTTTTATACAGGACAAAATTTTAGGACCAATGATCCTATTTACAAAATTGTCCTGTGTACATATAAACATGTTAAAAACCAACATACAATAAACTCATGTAAGTATATAGAATTTACATATAGTACACAAATATGAAACAGTCAATAGTCAGATACAAAAAGTGAAATTCAAAAGATTTTACAGCATTAATGGTAGCAGTTACATTCTTGAGTTATGCTCATGTTTAACTGGGATTTAAACATATATACATTTGCCAAGTTTCTAATTGTTGGTGATAATACATTCCAGATTCTAGCCCCTTGGTACTGGAAAATCATACAGCCACACTAAGTATTAATTTTGGGAATTTTGATACTCCCTGTGGACTACGTCCCTCATTTCATAACGTATTCCACAACTTTGCTGTAAGTTGAGGGTACCTGTTATCAGACCCTTATGAAGTTTAAAAATAATATTGAATATTGCTTCCTCAATCTAACATATATACTGTTCCACTTTAAAGTATTATACATCTGGCAATGATGTGTCCCAAACAAACATTTGAGAACAAATCTTGCCAGAGAATTATAGGATTTGTGAACTTTATCTAGATATTTTCATTCTGCAAAACCATAAACCAGATTACCGTATTCTAATACCAGAATTATCAACTATTCTGCAATTTTTTTCCCTCATCTGATAGGACACTGTCGTTGAAGACCATCACAAAGCACCAGTCCTTGAATTAACTTTTTTTGTTATGTATTCTATGTGTTCGTTGAATTTAAGTGAGCTATCTATAACCACTCCTAAGTATTTATACTGATTAGTTACCTTTAATAACTGATTTGCTCTAGTTACAATCCTTGAATTTTGACTGGGGCTGCTACTGTTCTTGCTTTTTTTATGAAAAAACATCACCTGAGTTTTCTTTTGACTCAAAACAAACATTGATTCAGTAAACCAATCCTGCAAAATATTGAACTCTAACTGAAGTTTTTCCAGTAACTGATCTTGTATTTTTGCTGTGGCCAGCAAGACAATGTAGTCTGCATAAAGCCTTATTTGTGAATTTAAAATATATTCAGGCAAGTCATTTACATACATCAAGAACAGCAGCGGTCCCAGTATTGACCCCTGGGGCATTCCTCTTTTCAAGTGAACCAGGTCTGACATATGATTTGCAACCTCTACCCATTGTTTTCTATCCCCCAAATATGATTTGAACTATTGTAAGGGTCTTTGGGCTATTTCTATCCTTTCCATTCTCTCAAAAAATACTTGGTGATTTACCAAATCAAAGGCTTTGGACAGGTTGAAGAACACCGCATCCGTGGACTCCCCCACATCCAAGGCTTTTGCCACCATGCCTATGAAGTCCACGAGCACGGTGCCTATTGAATGCCCCTTCCTAAAGCCGTGTTGGAATTTAGATGACTTTGAATACTTTTCCAGGTATCCATAGAGTTGGTTATACACCATCCTCTCCATTAATTTTGAGAGAATGGAAAGGATAGCAGTAGGCCGATAATTTGATGGATCATTGGATTTACCCCCTTTAAAAATAGGGACAATTTTTGCACTTTATAGGGCTATGGGAATGAGGAGTAAGTAAGGAAGGAGCTAAGGGTGTTCCAGAATTGTAGAGGCTTGGCAAGGTTTTCAATGGTATTCAGAGTAGCCAGAAACAATTACAAGTGCATTTTAAGGCATCAAAGACTCTTCAACTTTCAGGGCCTAGGTGGCCAGCAAACCCCTGACCTACCAGTAGAGTCACATGGTGCTCCACCATTACACATTGCCAGCAGTGTCAGAAGTTGTTAATCCAGCCCTGAAAATCAAAGGGGTCTACAAACATGTGTGAGACAGATACAGGCAACTTGTGGAATTATCAGGAAAAAGGGAGGAGAAAAGAGGAATGAATGGTCACTAGGGTCCTCACATCCAGCCTTAGAGAACTGGGCAGACTGGATGGTCTACAATGCCTTTTTCTTTCATGAACTTCTAAGTTTCTGTGTTTTTGTTTTACATTTAGTGCATTTCCCTTTGCTACTGTGTCTCAGGATTTTCCTTTTGCTGGTCTCCCCCACTGTTGCCCTTTTTATGTTGCTTGCACGCATGTGCAAGAAACATAGTGCCATGAACGGAGATTTCTGAGGTGTGTCACCTCCTCCTCCAATTCAGGCACTGGGCTGGCAGGCGCGGCCCCTGTAAGCCAATGCATTTTGGAGCTGTCTATGACATGCTCCAAAATGCAGTGGCATAGAGTTGAAAGGGGAGCTATGCTTGAGTGAGTTAGCGAAGACGCTGCTCAGCGCAAGCCTCAGGTGTGTGCTGGCCTCAAGACGCATTCGGGGATAGCCGACGGGTGCCCAATCCCCGCCGGGCTAAGCTGCTGTCGCCCCCAGCTGGTGCCACGCTGGAGCCCACCCAGCATGGCAATCACTTATGTAGCCGACGGTGCCCAATCCCCATCGGCTCGCGCCCCAAAGTGCTTGTGCCACGCTGGGGAGCCCACCCAACATGGCAAATGGCCCACGAGTTTTTTTTTTTTTTTTTTTTTGCCGACGGGTGCCCAATCCCCGCCGCTGAACGCCTCAGTGGTTGTGCCACACTGGGAGCCCACCCAGTGTGGCAAATGGTCCCACGTTGTCTTTTTTTTTTCACCTAAAACCAAAACTGTCCCGCTGGAGCTTCTCCCAACCCTCCTCCCACAACCCGCGCCCACCCACTGTGCACCCAGCCTCCCCACCCCCCTCACCCCATACTTACCTGGACTCCGGCGGAGCGATCTTGATGGACGGGAATCGTCTGCACTCTTCAAAGCCGACCGCGAACTGAGAAATGCGGTAAGCTGTATAATGGGTTAGATAGGGGTTTCAACTTTGTGCATATCTCAGGCATTTTTGGGAATTTTGACACCAAATTTTCAACATGGGGTTTTTGGGACCCCTTCTCATGAATGATGTCACTGTCATGGCGTTATTCAGCCTCGAAGGGTGATTTCGTGCAGTGACTGCGCAGTCACTGTGAAATCACCCTTCCGGCCTGAATACCACCATGATAGTGACATCATTCAAGAGGAGGGGTCTCAAAAACCCCATGTTGAAAATTTGGTGCAAGAATTCAAAAAAATGACTGTTTTACGAGTGTGCGTTGCGCAGTTCCTACGCAGGCTCATAAGTTCACGAAATTTCAATATTTTCACTCCAGATTTTCAACATTGCCATTTTACCACACCTGCTTATGAGTAATACAGCTTTCATTTTTCACATCTCACCCAAAATGTGTTTCCGCCCATGGAGCGCAGAATGGCGCAGTCGATGTGCGAAATCAATGTACTGGACAAATTAAGAAAACCACAGTGACACTGTTCATGAACAGAGGTCTTAAAATGGCTATGTTGAAAATTTGGTGAAAAAATTCCTAAAAATGACTGTTGTTCTAGCGTGCGTTGCGCAGTTCCTATGCAGGCTCGTAAGTTCGCAAATTTTCAATATTTTCACTCCAGATTTTCAACACTGCCATTTTACCACACCTCCTTATGAGCAGTACAGCTGTCATTTTTGACATCCTGCCCAAAACGTGTTTCCGCCCATGTAGCTCACAATGGCGCAGTCGGTGTGCAAACTCAAAGTATGGGACACATTAACAAAATCTCAGTGACACTGTTCATGAGCAGAGGTCTTAAAATGGCTATGTTGAAAATTTGGTGAAAAAATTCCTAAAAATGACTGTTTTACGAGCATGCATTGCGCAGTTCCTAGGCACGCTCCTAAGTCCGCAAATTTTCAATATTTGCACTCCGATGACTTCCAAATACCTAAACAGCACATAGAAGCAAGCAACATTCGGCATTGACAAATGCTTGTTAGTTCAGTATCTTTGCTGTTATCGGTGTGAGGTCCATTCTCATCATCTTGATCTGGTCTAGTTATTCAGCCACTATGGTCATGGTTTCTGGCTCACTCTCTCTGATCTCAGTCTCTTGGCTATGGCCAGCCTCCTCTGTGACCACAGTTTAACCATTCTTCCAGTTACTTTTCTTGAGGCACTCTATGAGGTCTGACTTTACTCCTCATACAGGAGTTTTCTTTCTTGGCATAAATCCAGAGGTTGTGCCATATAAATTTTTTTATACATTCCAGGCATAGCTTGTACTCACTAAAGAACAAAACAAGCAATATATAAAGTATTCACTTTGTATATCTTGTTTTGTCACTAAACAGCTAATTTTGACTGGCATTCCATTTCTTTGTATGCTAGGCAGTCACTTACTTTACACTACAGTTCCAAGTGCCAACCACTTGACCTCAGTTCAGATAGGCACACACACTATCCAACCACCTTGCCATCAGTTTATTATAAAACCACCCAAAAGCCCATGGGTAGTTGACAGTCTGGCTTTTTTACTTTTTCAGAATCCTTATTTATGTAGACCATTTCTACACCAGTTTAAAAGGTTTAAAGAGCCACAGTGGTGTACATTTGTGTGTGTGTATAAAACACAGGCATTAAACTGGTGTGATTCTTTTGCTGTGCTTCAGACAGACGTGTGGAACTGGTATACTGTCGGTGGGTTCAAGTGCTGTGTAACTGTGGTCACTTTTCACCTCACTGCATCTGGGTAATTTGGTATCACAACACACAGGAAACTCCTCACAGGATGGGTCCTGCAATATACTTCCCAAGATAGTGATGTGGCACTGATGTGTAAGCCAATGTGTCTTTAAGTAGAGCACACCACTGGCTTCATAAATTACCAGATGCAGACTGACACTGGTGTGTATCATGATGGTGCGCAACAGCTTGCTCAGTGTAAATGGGGCTAATGCTTCCAGACTTCTCAGCATGACTCACTCAGGGCTACTACCTTCTTATCCCACCACAGGCCATAGGTGCTTATTCACACTGCACAAGACCAGACTCTTGCAGTTCTACGACACCGGTTCGACAAAAATATGTCAGCCCGATGTTACAGCGATGGCTGTATGTTGACCACAATTGCAGTCAGCATTGTGCCGTCCAGAAAAGAAGTGTGTGGTGAAGCCAGGAGCTGTTCCCCCTACATCTCCCATACAGGGGGCTATGCCTCCAGCACCCCCCCCCGTATTCTAAAATAACTAACTCTGAGTCTGAGCTGTTTCAGGAAGGGGGTACAGGTCCCAGAGAAGCCATGCCAGGGTGCCAAACAACCATTACAGTGATCTGCCAATGTCACTGTAATGGTCTTCAGCATAAATGTTTCACTGTTGGAATGGCATAATGACTCTTGCTCAAACAGTGCAAGGCTCCTTGAACATATGAACCCCCTTTAGTCAATGCAGGTATACCTTACACCTACTTTGTATCAGATGATGGTTTGCTTTTAAGAGGGTATGTGCTCTCAGAGTCAGATAAATGGAATACCAAATAAAACAGATAACACTGCACAGTCACAGATATATGTTAAATATAAAATAATAAGTACTGACACAAAAGCTATAACATTAAATGAGGAATGCAAACACACAAATAAAATAAATGTCACATTTTAAATAACTGAAGTACAAATAGAAATGCTTTAACTGAACTGAACTAAATTCTAATTTCTTAACCTAAGACCTTAGAAGAACAGCTTAGCTCTCCCTTGCTTCTCATTTGACTTTGTTTAGGTTGGAATCACCTCTAATCTCTGACAGTAAAAGAACTTGCACAAAGATTTAATCCTCATCAAAGCCTCCCTATTAAGACACATAGTGGCCTCAGTCTGGAGTTCTGTCCCTCCAGTTATGAGTTCTGAGAAGAGATGAAGAGTGATTCTCCTGTTGCACCCCAGTTAAAACACAAGTTGTGAATTTCCACAATACAACAGGTTTGATCTCATCCCCTTGATTCTTTCTCAGAATCCTAAGGTTGGGACATGCTGTATCTAAGATGATTATTTTTATGTTGGTGGCCTTAGAGCTAGTATTAAACTAGTTCTGAAATAACCATACTACCAGGGGACAACAGATTATCTTTCGACATTCAAATTCAGTTTGGAACATCTGAGCCTGCACTGATCTTTCAAGTATTCTTATTTACTTACAAACTAGCACCAAAGCTACTAGCCTTATCCATAAATTAGCCAGACAGAAGATAATGTCCCACCTATTTGAAACCCTGAATGCTAATCACTGTCTAATGAGAGCACTTATCTACCCCAGAACAGCTAAACTTTTCCAGATTACCCTTCGGATGCATTATTGAACCTACAGGGGAACATTCTTTTTTATTTTTACTTTATTTTTATATGTGCACACACAAAGAGTTATCAATTAGGGGTGGACAACAGGATCACCAGGTGGGTGGAAAACTGGTTGAAGGGAAGGAGTCAGACAGTGGTGGTAAATGGGACACATTCCAAGGAATGGGCAGTGACTAGTGGGGTGCCACAGGGGTCAGTGCTAGGACCAATACTCTTTAGTATCTATGTTAGTGACCTAGCGGAGGGTCTGGAGGGATGGGTGTGCCTGTTCACAGATGATACAAAGGTCTGCAATAGGGTGGATTCACCTAGTGGGGTGCAAGCCATGAGGCGGGACCTGGAGAGGCTGAAGAGGTGGTCTGACACCTGGAAATTGAAGTTTAATACACAAAAGTGCTCGCTGACGCACCTGAGGAGGAAGAATAGGAGGGAAACTTACTCCCTCGGAGGGTTGGTGATTAAGGAGAAGGAAACAGAAAGGGACCTTTGGATTATGGTATCGTGTGACCTCAAGGTGGGCAGCCAGTGTAGCAGGGCAGTGGGAAAGACAAATGGAATGTTGGCCTGTATTGCAAGGGGTTTTAATAGCAGGAAGAGGAAGGTGCTAATGCCATTGTACAGAACCATGGTTAGGCCACATCTGGAGTATGGGGTGCCGTTCTGGAGGCCTCATCTATGAAAATATGTTGAGCTGATGGAGAGGGTACAGAGAAGGGCAACCAAAATGGTACGAGGGATGCAGGATGTACCCTATGAGAAAAGATTGAGAGGACTGAATTTGTACCCTCTAGAGACTGGGGGGGGAGGACATGATTGAGACCTTTAAGTATCTGAAGGGATTAAATAAGGTAGAGGGTAACAGCTTGTTCAAATTGAAGAAGGCAGTGAACACGAGGGGACATAGCCTAAAACTGGAAGGTGGGCATTACAGAGGTAATGTCAGGGGACAGTTTTTCACAGAGAGGATGGTGGAGGCCTGGAACAAGCTGCCGGAGGAGGTAGTGGCAGCTGAAATGGTAGAGGGGTTCAAGAGGGCTTGGGATAGAGTTAAGGGATTGGGAAAAGAGGGTGGAAGCATAACAGAAGGGGGAGGTAGGGTGTTGGGATGACTAGATAGGCCGAGGTGCCTTTCTCTGCCGTCACATTCCTGTGTATCTGTGTATTACCATAAAACAAATGTGAAGGACAACACAACACAAAAACATAACAGAAGTACAGAATGGAGTAATGTAACTTTGTTCTATCACACTTAGATGTCTAGAAGCTAAATTCTGCTTAAGTTTCCCCTCAAATTTAATTTATAACAAATAATGAGGGTTCCCTCAGCACTATGGAAGAGACAGTAATACATCATTATTTTGGATACTTGCTATAGCAATAAATGAAAGAAAAGGTGAGCTGCAAACACAATAAAGTAAAATATTGTTAATGTGATTAGAGAGCAAATTATATATTGAGCATTTTTCCATTTAATAGTAATGCTCAAATCACATGATGCTAACTTCTATTGTCTATTAACATAGTTTATCTGTATGTTCTTATAAAAGTAAAAAACAGAACATTCCAAAAGCTAATCAGCTGTAAATCAATTCTTAACACAAATATAAACATTTATCATTTCTGAATAATAATCACTTTTAGAAAGAAATACAGTATATTCAGGAAGGAGTCATACACACTGTATGTCTCTTACCTGAATATACATTATGTTCAGGAAGGAGACATACAGACTATATCTATTGTTAAGTTTATTGTTATACTATAAAGTTGACCTTGTCTAGAAGACTTACAAGTTCCTAATTAGAGGCAGTTGTGGTATCCATTGCAGTTCTGGCGTTATCATGGGCATACTGTCCTCTCAGAAAGTCAGCAGTTTGATCCACTAAAAAACATATGTGTTGTTATCCTTGACAGTTTTGAATTTTGCAGGCCCCTGCTGGTTAAACTGACCCCTGCACCCAAGGCTAACTTGTCTGTACAGTAATATCTTTGTTCCTCAGTCCTAAGCCTGAAACCATAGCCTGGAAAGATGAAATAATGAATGGTATCATTCAGCAGGATTCCGCTCAGCTATATCAACGAAAATATAAATTCTTTATCAGATTCATATGTGAATGTGGGTATTATAGTAGGTCTTATTAGTGGGTCTACGATGCCAGTTTGACAACTATTTTGTCAACCGAAATCACAGCGACAGATTTATGTCGACCACAAGTTGCAGTCGACATAAATCAGAATGGAGACCCAGTTCTTTTTCTATTGGGGAGCTTTGCCCCCAACCCCCCATGCAGGGGCTCTGCCCTTTGCACCCCCAAATTTATAGATTATCAACTCCAAGTTGGAGTTGATTCGGAGAGGGGGTGCAGGACTGGGGGGACAGAGTACTGGGGTCTCGGTGGACTAATACAGCAAGCTGTCGATGTTGTTGGCATCAACATGTTCACTGTAATAGTGTCACCATTCAGGGAGCATACCCTCATGAATTACGGCCATGAGTGGATCAAACATTTTAATTTTCAAACAAATGAAAAACAGAAATTAAGACATTTTTATAAATTCTGTGTCACAGATACCTTGAGGATACTGATGTGATCCAAAATAATTGATGCAGTGTAGGCCAACAGTCTGACCACATTGTCAGGTTCAAATTCCCCCAAACCACTCACTCACTCATTGACTGTATGACCCTAAGCAAGTCACTTGATCTCATTTTGCTCCAGTCTTTCCATTTATCAAAAGGAGAAAAGCAGGTCCTCACTAAAAATGAGATGTTGCATTTTAGCTGAGCTATATTCAGTTAGCAAATAGTAAAGAATGACAAACCAATTTGTAAAATGTGTGACCATCCCCAAGACAGCCTAGTTCTAGTATTATGAGTCAAGCAAATTGTTTCATCACTAACAATGGAAATTATGTTCATAGCACACATTTGCATGTTAAGTATATGCTAACTGCATGTTGGTTAGGTGTTACAAACTGAATTCTGAATCTAAACATTTTTAGGAGGGCACCCAATGAAAAAAATCACAGCTGGCATCAACACATCTAAACTGCACAATACTACCAAACAACAACAACAACATGATTTGCAAGCCATTCTTACTTGAATAGTGGATCATGGTCCCTTGAAGTTGTTTTAAAGCTGATACTTATTCTGGATTTAAAGTAGTATCCCCCTATTTATGGCATTACAGTTCTGTTGTTGTGACAATGCCTGTGATCTGGTATCAGCTAATATAGTAATAACCTTCAAGCTCAGACTTGAAAGGGACTTTGAAAAAAATGGGGTAACCAGTCATTACCACCAAACTGGTGGGAGATGGACCAACTTAATGGACTGATGGTCTTCTTCCTCCCTGTTCAAAAGGTTTCCTATTACTTGAGAAACATCTTGGTATATAGTTCAACTTGAAGAGCAACTCTATTATAATAAAAGATTAAAAACACTAGATTTACACCAACTATGTTTTAACTTTATTTTCTAGTTTTCTGTTATTTTTTTTATTTCCCCTGCTGTTGGTCTACTAAATATTATAGGAAATGCAGTAATTATTTCACTGAGTCTTTCAAAATGTGTCTGACTTGCCCCTGCTAACCACACAATTGCTGTGACATCACAGTCTATTGTCATGGTGAGCACCATGGTGTCATAAACAAATGCACTGTGAAGTTAATAGTGGAGAGGCAAATACTGTCAAATGTTTTCTGTACAGACTTTTAGATGGACTACCAAGATGAGCTGTAAATCATGGAAAGGAACACTGCAAATGAAAAAAAAAATTATATCAAACTGTAACAGCGAAACATCTTATTTATGAAAGCACATGCCGAAGTGCAGAGCTGCTCTTTAAAATATTGCATTGTAAAATGTGGGGTCATGCCTGCTCCATGTGGAGTTGTTTCTTGAAATTGGCTTAACCCAGGCAGACAAGCAATGATATATTTGTAACAACTTGTTCCCAGCTGTGACCTGGGGTGGGGGTTACAATTTAGCAAATAAGCAGTTACACAATACTGAAACAATTTACAAATGAAACTTTTGAGCAAAAACACAATGGACACTTCTTGTAATATGGGCATTTCAAAGGTCTGTTTACAGATGATACTTGAAGCCCAAGTTGCACACATCCAAATGGATTGCAACACATCATTTGTTTTGTGTCAGTTTCACATTGGGAAAACACTTTAAGGCAAGAACATTCAGATTTTTAAAAGATACCTAAACCCAAATCTGTTGTAAATGTTATGTTTGTCACAAATGAGCTCAATTTTTGCAGCTGTTAAGGATTTAAAACATTTGAGTGGTTTGTTTTTACTGTAAATATGCTGTGTGCCTCCATTTGCTGTTAGATGAAACAACCTTTGTTCTTGAGAGCTGCATTAGCATGTGAGAAGATGATACCACCATGCCCATTAGTCTGTACAGCATGTCTGTTAAGTTAGAAAAATAAGCAGGCAACAGCAATGCTGTGAAATGTGCTGGTTACTTTCCCTTAACTTCAAAAAACCTGCTTTGCAATGGGAGCAGGATATGTTAATGTCATTTTCTTCACAGATTTCCTTCAAGATTGTGACAGTAGTGGCCACACAAAAAGTTAAACGAGACCGACTCAGCTATGCAACCAAGCATAAGAGACAATCCTACCTCAAATATCAAGAATCAAATAAAATGCTAGGGAATGTCCAACATTCCATATACTATTAGTGGGCCTACTGGTAATGAACAGAAGTAGGTGAAAAGAAGGACAGAATTTACTACATAGTCAGATTATTGTAATGTTACACAGCACAGCTATTTAAGCTGGAGCAAGTCTGTGGCACAGTCTTGCAAGACTTAATGCATCCTGGGAAACAGGATCAGAGGGCAGCGACAGAAACAATGAGAAAATAGAGATCCCCACACTGAAAATGGAGGTATACATTCTTTAAGAAAAGTCAAAATGCAAAACACTACTACTGGTCGGGCACAAAGAGCACAGATAGACTCAGCTGGGCAGACTGGAAAACATATCTCTTTGACTTCTTTTGATTTTAGGGCTCCTTTAAGCTATTGTTTAGGGTTGATTTACTACTGTTAAGAAGAACCATAGATTGTGGGGCAAAACTGGCATCCCTTTCAAAGAATTCTGAGGATAAGAAGTAATGCAACACATTCCTACTATAGTCGCCTTTAAGAGATGGTAGCTTACCTAGTCCTATAAGATACAACTGAATCCATGCAGCCAGAATCAGCTGAGATGCCATTTCTGCTGTTCTTGATATAGAGCTCACAGAACTTTTAGTACTGAAACCCAGATCTTGTGCTTCACAAAAAAATCCCTTTTGACCATGACTGCAGTGTTCAAACTGCAAGATGTAAAGCCCCATTGAAGTTTAAAAATAATAAATCACATACAGCATGTATATTATAGGGGCAGTAGCATGCCCCTATAGTTTGGGTTGAGTTGGCTATTCAATGCTAGACCCCTTGTGGCATCTTTTGACAAAATAGGAAACAATTTGACATTCAAGTATCAGTTCAGGAAGGCAGCCACTTAAACAATACAGGAGCCATGATGTTAAAAGCAACAAACTATCAGTGCAAGGAGTCAGGCATCATGGTATACTGACACAACAATAAGACCTTTTGAGATAGGTACCATTAAAAAGCATTTATTTGCTCTAAAAATAATGATTTACTATGGCAGCACCCTCTCCCCTAAATGCTGGTTCACAACCCAAGGAAAACCCCACCACTGATTTGCCAAGACTCTGGAGATCCCAAACCCTAATATGTCTTCCTTTTCCTGCATAGGAGGGTGGTTGGGAGTTAGGTTGAAAACCCTAATGCCACATTTCTACTTTGTGGTGTTAAGTTACCCTAACTAGTGCATTAACAGAGTTTTTTGCAAATATATATATATATATATATATATATATATATATATCTATATATATATATATATATATATATATATATATAGATATATATATATACACACATACATACATATACACATATAGTAGAACTCGTTTATCCAAACTGCTAGGAAGACATCCTATTGGTTCAGATAAACAGGAGTCTGGATGATCGGGATCATTACCAAAAAACAACAGCCATTGTCAAATACAGTGAAACTAAAGGCACATTATTCTTTCTTTGCACATGAAATGTATATTATGTATAAGTATATCAATAAATTAAAAACATCACCAGAGAGTTACAGTACTTAGTGGATCTCGTACATGCCTGTGCAAGTTAAATACAGTGCTTTAATGTTAAAGTGCTACTCTGAGTGCATAGTACCTTTGTGACTAAAGAGCCAGGATTACTGAAGAAAGTGGACAGTACTGTACCATATTAAAGTGCTTAATGTTTAATACAATTAAATAAAAATGTTTTAAAACATTGTAAAGTGCCATGTGGTTAGTGCATTTATCAATCAAAGCCACAGCATTACTGAACTTTTTAAGCATGTTTAAAAGTATGGTTACTTTTTAAAGTGTGTATCGCTCAGTGTGTATTGAAACACAGAGAACACAGAAAACACAGCATTACTGTGAGCAAAATAAATCAGTTACAGTTTTCTGTTTCATGCCTGTTAATCTCTTTTTACTTGCCTGTGTGTGCAAGTTGTGAATTAACATCAGTTCCACTGCACTTGTGTCAGGCTGCCTCTCTAGATAGTGCAGGCATCTTTCAAAACAGGACACAGCTACAATGTGTGAAATGGGAGGCTCCTGTCTCATATCTTCCTCTGTCGTCTCCTCATCCTCATCCTCATCTTCCAACTCATCATTTTGCATGCTGCTTCTGACCAGGTTCACAATGCTATCCTCATCCAAAACTTCATGCCCTTACTCACGCTTGTCACATGGGATCCATTTTTCCAATTCAGCAGCTGAGAAGGGAATTTCAGGAAGAGCAGCAGATTCACACACAGCTGCTCTTGATCATCTTCGGTTACTGGTGTCTCATCGTCTCCTTGACAGTATCATCCTATCATTGGCATGCAATCCCAGATTTACCTCAAGATTTCTGTATCATCTCAGTGTGCACACATTGACAGGCATCAGCCAACTTATAGCAGACATCTTTTAGGGTGACACACTTGATGATCTCGCTGAGCGAGAGTTGGTGATTTTTGCCAGACAGTACAGTCTGTAAAAGTTTTTTTCTACAGTATTGTTTGAGATTCTCTAATACGCCCTGATCACAGGCTGGATTTGCGATGTATTGTTAGGAGGTAGGAAAAGACATCTAATGGAACCATTTCTAGTTTTAACAGGAGAGCTCTCAGGGTGGGTTGAGGAGTTATCGAGGAGCAGGATAGCATGCATTGGCAGTTGCAGGGATTTCAGGTGCTGCTTAACAGAGGGCACAACATTTTCATTGAACCATTTTCTGAAAATGAAGGAATCCGTTCAACTGTTGCTTTGGCTTGTGTAGTGAACAGGCAGTGTGCCCATACTGATGTGCTTAAAGCACCTGAGTTCGCAGGATTTATCAATCATCAGAGGCTGTAGTTTGTGACTTCCACTAGCATTTCTGCAGCCAGGAATAGTGATATGGTCTTTTTGATTTTTAAAGCTGGGGGCATCTTTCTCTGCCCCATGAGCAAGTGTCTTACCTGGTAAACATTGCCAGAAAAGACCAGTCTTATCAGCATTGCAGATCTAATGTACTGTGAGACCCTAGTTCACTATCATGTCATTGATTTTCTGAATGTATGGAGCAATCCCTTCTTCTGCCACACTCAACCTCTCACCACACAATTTAAGTTGGCAGATGCCGTACCTTTTTTTAAACCTGTCCAACCACCCATCACTAGCTGTAAATGGTGCCATGTGCCCTAATTTCTGGTGAAACTGAAATGCATTCTCTTTTACCAGGGGTCCCAATATAGGTGTTCTGTTTTCCCTTTCCTGCAACATCTCTTTCCTCATCCACACATGCCCTCATGTTTTTTCTCCCATCACCACCAGTTGAAGACTCCATTGTGCTTGCAAAATCCCTATGTGTGTGTGTGTGTGTGTGTGTGTATATATATATATATATATATATATATTTATAAAATGGGTAGGTAAAATCATAGAAATTCCACTAACATGATTTGACAGAATACATCACATGACCATGCATTATTTCCCAATGACTGCACACCTCCCAGTGCTACCGCATGCCTGAACTACTTTTTATCCTTCAAAACCTTCTCATCAGTAGTGAGATCATTCCACATCTACCACAGATAGGCACCCACATACATACAAGTGGTACATTCAGACTGCTACCAACATAAATGACAACTGCCCCTGGTAAATGAATTGCTGCCAAAGTTCAAACTAAGACTGACTAAAAACCAAAAAAAAAGAGGTTTATATTCCTATTTATTTTCCTTTACTATTCTTAGAATAAAGTCGTCCTCTTTACAGGGAGGAAAACGAGTGGGGACCACTTTCACTTTTATCAGTGACATGTACCGTAAACGAGCTTGGTCAATAATAATACCTAATATGCAGGCAGACAGTGAAAGCAAGTCCCTCGGTGTGAAAAAGCAAAGTAACTGCATTTTACGTTATTTTTATTGAGAATTCTGTAAAAGAAGAAGCCAGCTGAAGCGAGTGGTAGACAACACTTTTACTTTTATCCGTGACATGTAGCATGACCGAGCGTGGTCAAACGTGATAAATAATGTGCAGCCAAACAGTGAAACTAAGTCACATTCTTTACCAGAAACCAAACAAACTGTGCACTTCAGCTTATTTTAATTTAAAATCCTGTAAAAAAGTTGCTGTGTGAACCAAGTGAAGAGCTAGTGCAGAGCGAGAGTGTCGGCAGCATCAGAGAAGTAACGCAGAGCAGAGCGAGTGTTACTCTAGCAACAGTTGCTAGAGCAACACTCGCTCTACCCTGCGTTACCTCTCCGACGCTGCTGACACTCTCGCTCTGAGTTAGCTCTTTACTTGGTTCACATGGCAGCTTTTTTACAGGATTTTAAATTAAAATAAGCTGAAGTGCACAGTTTGTTTGGTTTTCTGGTACAGAGTGTGACTTAGTTTCACTGTTTAGCTGCACATTATTTATCACTTTTAACCACCCTCGGTCACGCTACATCTCACTGATAAAAGTGAAAGCGTTCTCCACTCTTTCTCCTCCCTATAAAGATGACAACTTTATTCTAGGAATAGCAAATGAAAATAAAAAGAAATATAAACCTCTTTTTTTTTTTTTAATTCTTATGCCAGACAGGGACTACTTTTTTGCTCTCCCACAAAAATATTTATTTCCATTTTATAAGATAGATAATCCACTCTGGGGTGTGCGGTCGCACTCTGATATACGCATGCCTTGGGTGGTTGAACGCACTCGGTCTGCGGCCTCGTGTTTCTCAACGCACACCAAGGCGTGCATATATCAGAGCACGACCGCACACCCTAGAGTGGATTATCTGTTATGTATATATATGATATGCAGTGGAAAGCAGTATGATAGCTTATTTATCTTCACTAGTGCAGTTTTCCCTTCACAAGTGGCATAAATCATGAGGAAGGTGCCTCAGGGAAGAGGCGGGGGGTTGTGAACAGGGGAGAATGAATGAGGGAAGCCACCAGATTGGTTTAGTCAGATCCAGAAAGCACCCTGGGGCAAAATGGAATCCAGATCATGGTTCACTATGTCTGGTGCCCATACCCAAGGGCACTACGGAATCTAGTAGGCAGATGGGTTTGACAGCCTCCAAGGTTTGTCCAACTCAGGTGGTGTTATGCAATGCTAGGTCTATTAGAAACAAGACGGGCATTATTGCTGATCTTGTAGGTTCAGTGGACCTGGCTTGCATCACTGAGACCTGGCTGGATGAAAATCAAGGCCCCACATTGGAGGCCATGACTCTAGTTGGGTACTTGGTGATACACCACCCGAGATTGGACCACAGGGGTGGAGGGATTGCAGTCTGTTTCAAGACTGAACTGGGTCTCACGAGTGTGGTAGTGGGGGAGACTGAGTCCTTTGAGTGCACAGTGGTAGTGGGTGTAGGCATTCAAATCGTACTCATCTACCGTCCACCCAGTGATGGGAAACGCTTCTTACAGGAAGTGGCTGACTTCATCGTCGACATGTCGTTTGAGTCACCCAGATTGATGGTTCTGGGGGACTTTAACGCCTGGGTCGATAATGAACTCTCACAATTTGGTAATCACTTTCTCCAATTAATGACTTCTTTGGGCCTTACACAGGTGGTTTCCACCGCTACCCATAAGTCTGGACAATCCTTGGACTTAGTCTTTCTCCTAGGGATTGATACTTCCGACTTGGGGGGTGGAATCAGTCGCTTGGTCAGACCACTACACTGTGAGGTCCAGATTTTGCACCCCCCTGAGATGGCCTACCCCTGTGGAGATGGTTAGGTACCACCCTTTATGGGATATTACTCCTCTAGGCCTTGCGGTCCTTAACCTCTCACCCCCGTGTTGGAGAGCAGTAGTCCAGAGATTATGGTGGTGGCCTATAATACATCTGTTACAGTGGCTCTGGATTCTATTGCTCCTGTTCATGTATGCCCCTTATCCCTTCGCCACAAGTCCCCTTGGTTTGATGGGACATTGAGGGAGATGCAGAGACAGGGGCGAAGGTTAAAGCATTGCTGGCGTAGATCTGCCCTTGATGCCGACCACCTTAGATTGATGGACCATTATTCCATCTATCAATCTATAATCACCCGTAAGAAGGCAGAGTTCCTGTCCAGCGAGATTGCAGTTGCTAGAAACCGACCGGCATAGCTTTTTCGAACAGTAGACAGACTGTGCAACCCAGCCTGTCTGCAGGTTCGGAAAGCCTATTCACAATTAGAGTGCAAGGAGCTTGCTTGTTTCTTCGCAAATAAGGTCACCGACATCAGGGCGGATCTGCATCTGGCAAACTCTAAGGGGGGATGCTGTTGAACAATGTGAGTTCACAGTACCTCAGTTTTCTTGGAGTTCCTTCGGTTGACCTGACTTCGTGGATGTCATGAGGGTAATCCATGGTGTATGTCCTACAAGCTGTAGTTTGGATCCTGGACTGACCTTCCTATTCTTGGGTTGCAGTGATATCATCGGTCCAATTCTTGTGCGAATAGTCTGGTGCTCCTTGGAGATGGGTGAGTTTCCAAGCTCCCTGAAAGAGGCGATGGTGCCATCTCTCTTGAAGAAAGCTACCTTGGACCCGGACTGTTTCACAAACTACAGACCTATCTCAAACCTACCCTTTATTGGGAAGGTGATTGAGAAGGTAGTAGCGGCCTAATTGGAGGACCATTTAACCATCCATGACATCTACGAATCCTTCCAATCTGGTTTTCGTAAAAGACATAGCATCGAGACTGCACTGGTTCGGGTGCTTAATGATCTTCTGAGGGCGAGAGATCAGAAGAGATGTTCTATTCTAGTTCTTCTTGATCTCTTGTCTGCCTTTAACACCGTGGATCACGTGGTGTTGATAGTACGCCTGAGGCAGATCTGTGGAATATCGGGAATCATCCTCCGATGGTTCACCTCATTCCTCACCGGGAGATCACAAAGAGTTGTGTCTGAGTTTTTTTTCTCAGGCCCAACTCCTTTGTTGTGTGGGGTGCCTCAGGGATCAGTGCTGTCTCCCATGTTATTCGCGGTGTATATGCTACCCCTCGGAGACATTATAAGATGGTATGAGCCGAGGTTTCACTGTTATGCAGATGATGCCCAGCTATACCTGTCTTTTGCCCCTGACCAGGATGGAGCTCTCTTGGTGTTTAGCAACTGTCTGAAAGAAATCCAGGACTGGATTCCCTCTAGTTGGCTGAAGTTAAACTCAGAAAAGACAGAGGTTTTAGTTGTGGACCCTGGTCACCAGATAGAGGGGTCATCTGTTGGCACACCCTCAGGAATTTTCCTTGGCAGTGTTTCACTTCCAACCTCTGAATGGGCGCGTAACCTGGGGGTTATCTTGGATGACAAGCTGACACCGCAATCACAAGTGTCAGCAGTCATCAAGACTTCCTTTTTCCATATCAGGAATATCGCCAGAGTTAGGCACCTTGTTCCGTCTGACTCATTGCCAACGTTGGTCCACGCCTTTGTGTCCTCACATGTGGACTACTACAACTCCCTGTACTTTGGGCTTTCTGGGGTTGAAATCTGCCACCTACAGCTAGTGCAGAATACAGCAACCTGGGTTTTGACTGGGACAAGTAGGTTCTGGTTGCACGAACTGCACTGGCTACCGATACGTTGGCAGATCGCCTTTAAAGCCAGTTTACTGACCTTCAAAGCCCTACATGATCAGGGTCCAGCCTATCTGAAAGAACTTTTGGTTTCTTACTGCCCAGCCCAATCGCTTCGCTCGGCTGATGAGGGGTTGCTAGAGATTCCAAGAGTGAGTCTTAAATCATCAGGTTGTAGAGCTTTTTCTTATGCCGCACCCACTCTTTGGAATTCTCTACCATGCCGGTTACGGGAGTGCACCTCCATGGAGAAATTTAAGAGGGGCTTAAAAACCCATTTTTATCAAATAGCCTATTTGGAAAACTGATTTTATTTGAAATTGCTGATTATATTGTGATTTTATTGTGTTTTCTATTGAATTTTATTATCTGTGTTGTTCTATTTTGTATAGTGCCTTGATAATCAGAAAGACGCTTTATAAATAAATTTATTATTATTAAAGTCAAACTGCTCGAGTGTAGATAAATAAGATAACATAAATAAGGTATATTTCAGTTATCATAGGTATCATAGGTGTTTACGAGCTAGTATAGACATAAATCCATAATGCTTGCCAATTTAAACTAACATTAGTTAAGACAGTATTTAATTGTATCAGTCATTGCTAAGTCCAGGTTTAATTTGAAAGAATCAATACTTGAGCTATCCATCACTTTGGCTGGGAGAATTGTTCCAAGTTGGAAATTATCTTATGCTAAACCAGTTTTTCCTTCTCAGAGTATGCCACTTATGCAACAGTAACTGTTTACTATGTCTTCGATTGCTAACTCTGTATTCAGAGTTTGCAAGGCCAAGTCCATATCTGAGGTCAGGATCCCTTGATGCACTGTAAATTAAACGCATATCTCCTCTCAGTCTTCTATAATGGAGCATGTACATGTTGAGGAGTTTCAGCCTTTCCTCATAGGTTTTACCTTCCACCCCTAAGATAGCCTGAGTAAATCTACACTGAACCCTCTCGATTTTTAAGATGTCCTTTTTAATGAATGGGGACCGCACTTGGACACAGTACTCCAGGTGTGGCCTAACCAAAGCAACGTACAAAGGGAGCAATACCTCTCTGGAGTGACTAGCTTCGTGTCTAAATATACAGTTTAGGTTTTGATTTGCCCTGTTTATTTGAGTACTGCAATGGGTTCTAAATTTTAAATCAGGGGTGACGAGAATGCCTAGGTCTTTCTCTTGGATGGTTTCATGTAAGGTTTTCATCCCCAATTTATATTTAAAATGTTGATTGTGTGAATCTAAGTGCATAATTTTGCATTTGGCATTATTCAGGACAAGCTTATTACTTAAAGACCAACTTGAAATTTTATTCAAAAAAAACTGAAGGGCAGAGCTAGCAAATGTGTTATTTACTACAGTACCTACACGACAATCGTCAGCAAATTTCAACGTCCATTTATTAGGGTTTTCAGTAGTAAGTGTAGAAACATATATATATTGAAAAGGCAGGGACCCAGAACAGACCTCTGTGGGACATCGCTAGAAACTGGTGCCCAATTTGAGAATTCACTATTTATAATAACTCTTTGTTTCTTTCCTTCCAACCAGCTAGCAATCCAGTTTATGAGATTATTATTAAGTTTAAATGCCCTTAGTGTGTCTAGAAGCTCAAGATGTGGTAGCTTATCAAAGGCTTTTACGAAGTCTAAAAACACGAGGTCCACAGAGTTTCCCTGATCAATTTCACCTGTGACCTCATCATAAAAAGTTAATAAATTTGTTAAACAAGATCTGGATTTGGTGAAACCATGTTGAAGAAGGTCAGATAGCTCACTTTGATGCATGTAGTTCAGCATGAGATCTTTAATAATATTTTCTAAAATTTTCCCAATTAAAGAAGTTAGGCTGATGGGCCTATAATTCTCTGGATTATTTTTTGGACTTTTCTTATGAATGGATACCACAGATGACACTTTCCAGTCTTGTAGAACTTCCCCTGAATCAAGAGAATGCTGAAAAATATTGGTTAAAGGAAGATAAATGGATTCAGCAAATTCTTTTAACACCCTGGGATGAATTTCATCTGGGCCTGGTAATTTATTTATGTTAAATTGTTTTCACCTATGCAAAACATCTTCAGGTTGAATACTGAACTGTCCAGGTGTTGAAATCCCAACTTTACCTGTTATACCATGTATGTTTTTGTTAAATACCGTAGAAAAATATTGGTTCTGTATGTCCGCAGCCTCTTGGTTACTAGCTATTTTGTCGAATTGGTGGAAAAGTGTCCTATAGTGTTTGCTTTTCTCTTAACTTTATTAACATGAGAGAAAAATGCTTTTTTGTTATCTTTTACCCTTGTTGCCAACTAACATAGAAACATAGAAACATAGAATTTGACGGCAGATAAGGACCGCTTGGCCCACCCAGTCTGCCCATTTCCCTACCTACTGGATAAGCTGCAGATCCTAGTTAACCAGCAGCCTACTTCTTCCTACCCCAACCCCCCAGAATTGCCTTATGACTATACCATGCATGCTTGAATTACCCCACTGATTTTGACTCCACAACCTCCTCTGGAAGGCCGTTCCATGCATCCACAACCCTCTCTGTGAAAAAATACTTCCTTAAATTACCTCTGAGCCGCCTCTATCTTCAAATTGTGCCCTCTTGTTCTTGCACACCTCTTTTTTTGAAAGATGCTACCCTCTTGGACTTTGTTGATTCCCTTGAGGTACTTGAAAGTTTCTATCATGTCCCCTCTCTCCCTCCTTTCCTCGAGGCTATACATATTAAGCTCCTTAAGTCTCTCTTCATACGACTTCCGGTGCAGACCCTGCACCATTTTAGTGGCCCTCCTCTGGACAGCTTCCATCCTGTCTATGTCTTTGCGGAGATTGGGTCTCCAGAACTGCACACAGTACTCCAGATGGGGTCTCACCAGCTGTCTGTACAGAGGGATAATAACTTCCTGTTTTCTACTGGTGATGCCTCTCCCTATGCATCCCAGTATCCCCCCAGCCCTCCTTGCTGCCCTCTCACATTGCTTGCCCATCTTTAGGTCATCTGATATGACTACCCCCAGGTCCCTTTCCATTCTTGTTGTTAGTATCTCACCTCCCATTGTGTACTCTTCCCCTGGGTTTTTGTTTCCCAGGTGCATTACCTTGCACTTCTTAGCATTGAATCTAAGCTGCCATACATTTGACCATTCCTCTAACCTTGCCAAGTCTCTTCTCATCCTTTCCACCACACCCTGTGCATCAACTCTGTTGCAGATCTTAGTGTCATCTGCAAAGAGACATACTTTTCCTTCCAGTCCTTCTGCAATGTCGCTTATAAAGACATTGAAGAGGACCGGTCCTAATACTGAACCCTGCGGTACCCCAATAGTAACCCTCCTTTCCAGCCAATTCTTTACCCAGGCTGTCATCTTGGGACCCACTCCCAGGCTGGCTAACTGGTATATTAATCTTTTGTGTGGGACTGTGTCAAATGCCTTGCTAAAGTCTAGGTAGGCCATGTCCACAGCCCCTCCTTGATCTACTACTTTGGTCACCCAGTCAAAGAAATCTATCAGATTCATCTGGCATGACCTTCCCACTGTGAATCCATGCTGCCTATGGTCCTGTGCCCCTCTGGCCTCTAGATACTCGACAATTCTTTTCTTTAGAAGTGATTCCAACATTTTCCCTATCACTGAGGTTAAACTAACAGGTCTATAGTTTCCTGCTTCTGCCTTGTTCCCACTTTTGTGAAGGGGAATCACATCTGCCCTCCTCCAGTCCTCGGGTACCACCCCATCCTCCCATGATTTGTTAAAAAGGGTAGTCAGTGGTGTCACTAGTTCTACCCTTAGTTCTTTTAGAATTCTGGGATGAATCCCATCAGGCCCCATTGCTTTGTCCACCTTCAGTTTTAAGAGCTCTTTCAGAACCCTTTCTTCTGTAAATGGGCTGGTATCAACTTCTGTATCCAGAGTGTTACTACTGTTTGTTTTATGTATCTCCTCTTCCTTCATAAATACTGAGCAAAATATTTGCTTAGTATCTCTGCCTTTCACAGTCTCCCTCTGCCCACCCTCCCTCCCCTTTATTAAGCCTCACTATCCCTCCTTGGTCTTCCTTTGCTCCTGATGTACCTATAAAAGGCTTTTCCCCTTCTTAACTGAGTTGGCTATCTTTTCCTCGGTTTGGGCCTTTGCTGTTCTGACTGCCTTCCCAGCCTCCTTTTGCTTTAACTGATACAGTTCTCTGTCCTGCTCCTTCTCGATTCCTTGTACTTCCTGAATGCTTTCTTTTCTCTTGAACCTTCACTGCCACTTCCTTTGAGAACCATAGTGGTTTCTTACATCGTCTTGTTTTGTTTATTTGCTTCACACAAAGGCTTGTTACCTCTGTGATGGCAGTTTTATTATTCCCCATTGTTCTTCCACCCTCCTTCCTGCCCATTTGCTAGTGCATTCCTTAGGCACTCACCCATTATGGCAAAGTCAACCCTCCTAAAGTCCAGTACTTTTGTCTTTGTATGGCTTGACTCTATTACTGTGTTTATTGTGAACCATACTGTTCGATGGTCGCTAGTTCCCAGATGGCTACCCACTTCTACATCTGTGATCCTCTCTCCATCTGCAACTCAAAATGGGATTTTGCTTTTCTGATTTTGGTTTTGATATTTTTAACCAACTCCCTGTATTTAATATTTAAGTTGGTAAAGCCCTTTTTTATTTGTTTGAACAGTTTGTTTTCCTTTTTTATCAAACACTTTATTGTAGGGTTCATCCAGCCAGGGGTGTTATTATATTTGGTACCATATTTTTTTTTGTTGGAATATTATCTTTTATTAAATTTTTACATTTATTAATCATAAGGCCCCATTTGGATTTGACAGAGAGATTTGTAAATTATTTAGGCCAGTCCCAATGGTCTAAGCTGTTTTTGATAATGTTGAAGTTGACTTTATTAAAGTTTGGGGTTTCAGTAACACAGGTAGCTACTTGGGGTTTACCTCCTGAGACCAAAAAATGAGTAGTATTATGGTCACTATTTCCTAATGGTGCATTTATGGTGATGTTGGATATGCAATGTGCAGTGTTAGTTAGTTAGTATAAGATCTAGTATGTTATCTCTTGTAGCCTGTGGAACTAATTGTTAAGCACCATTTCATTAAATAAGTCCAAATAGAGACTATCAGTTCTATTGGTTGCAGATGCCGAAGCCCAGTTTATGCTAGGTAAATTAAAGTCACCCAGGATCATGATGTTATTTGGGGGATCAAGGTCCCCAATATAACTTAATAGTTTAGCATCATTATCAGGAGTCATTGAGGGTGGTTGATATACTAGGCCTAGGGTAAAAGGAGGATCCATGTAAGGGGATAATTTAACCCTTCCTTCGCGAAGGAAGGGACTAGGCAAGGTCAGAGGAATGGTCAAATGTATGGCAGCTTAGATTCAGTGCTAAGAAGTGCAAGGTAATGCACCTGGGAAACAAAAACCCAGGGGAAGAGTACACAATGGGGGGTGAAATACTAACAACAACAAAAATGGAAAGGGACCTGGGGGTAGTCATATCAGATGACTTAAAGGTGGGCAAGCAATGTGAGAGGGCAGTAAGGAGGGCTGGAGGGATACTGGGATGCATAGGGAGAGGCATCACCGGTAGAAAACAGGAAGTTGTTATCCCTTTGTACAGACAGCTGGTGAGACCCCATCTGGTGTGCAGTTCTGGAGACCCAGTCTCCGCAAAGACATAGACAAGATGGAAGCTGTCCAGAGGAGGGCAATTAAAATGGTGCAGGGTCTGCACCGGAAGACATATGAAGAGAGACTAAAGGAGCTTAATATGTGTAGCCTCGAGGAAAGGAGGGAGAGGGGAGACATGATAGAAACTTTCAAGTACCTCAAGGGAATCAACAAAGTCCAAGAGGGTAGCATCTTTAGAAAAAAGAGGTGTGCAAGAACAAGGGGGCACAATTTGAAGATAGAGGGGCGGCTCAGAGGTAATGTAAGGAAGTATTTTTTCACAGAGAGGGTTGTGGAAGCATGGAACGGCCTTCCAGAGGAGGTTGTGGAGTCAAAAACATTGGTTGAATTCAAGCATGCATGAGACAGTCATAAGGCAATTCTAGGGGAAGGGGGTAGAAAGAAGTAGGCTGCTGGTTAACTAGGATCTGCAGCTTATCCATTAGGTAGGGAAATGGGCAGACTGGGTGGGTCAAGCAGTCCTTATCTGCTGTCAAATTCTATGTTTCTATGTAACCCAGAGGGTCTCTAGGTTGGCAGTGTCGCCGGGAATTTCCTCACTAATTACTGTTTTGTGAATATATATGGTCACGCCACTGCCTTTTCTGTGGTCATTGTTTTTAGAGTAAACACTATAACCTTGGATGTTTTTATCCCAGGAGTCATTTGCATCTCACCAGGCCTCTGTGACAAGGGCAACCTGGATGTTGTTGGTGACAAGCAGGAGTTGGAATTCATCAAACTGTTAGTTAGACTTCTGGCATTTATTAATACCCTGTTCCAACCATAATGTTTGATTTTGGGAATGCTGTTATTTATATTCATTGGGTTCCTGGAGATACAGTGACCCCCAATTCCAGTTTAAATGGAATTGTATGACTTCATTGATTTTTTCCCCATAACCCTGGTACCAAAATGATTAAGGTGCAAACCATCCCCTTTGTAAAATGCTGAATTTTTAAATGTGAAGGAATTATCCATGAAACCAATGTTTTCAGATAAGCACCACGGTCATGTGCTATTCACCCTCTGCTCTCTGCACCCTCTGCCCTTTTTCCTCCCCCACTACAGTTTGCAACTTACCAGCACTGTAGGGTGCTGGGTATTGTTCGTAAGGGAAGGAGGGGGGTGGGGGGCTGCGAACAGTGAAGTGTGAATGAGTGGGGCCACAACATCAGGGTTGTGAGATTCAGAAGACACCCTGGGGCAAAAATGAACCTAGAACATGGTTTGTCATGTCTGGTTTCCACACCCAAGGGCACCACCAGTATTGGTGGGCAGGTGGCCTAGGTAGCCCTGGAGGTTCATCCAACATGGGCTGTATTATGCAATGCCAGGTCCATTAAAAACAAGACTGCAGTTATTGCAGATCTTGTAGAAATGGTGGATCTGGCTTGTATCACTGAGACCTAGCTGAATGAGAATTCCAGCCCCACTTTGGAGGCCTTAACTCCAGCTGGGTACTTGGTGATTCACTGCCCGAGATTGGATCGCAGGGGTGGGGGAGTTGAGGTCTGTTTTAAGACCGAACACATCCTCACGAGTGTACCAGTTGAGGAGGCTGAATCATTTGAGTGTACTGTGGTAGCAGGTGTAGGTTGTAGCATCGCCCTCATCTACTGTCCACCCAGAGATGAGAAGCAGTTCCTTCAGGAAGTGGCAGACTTCATTATCGACATGGTGTTCGAGTCACCGAGATTGATGGTTCTGGGTGACTTCAACGCCTGGGTTGATGACGAATTCTTGCAGTTTGGACAACACTTCCTCCAACTGATGTTATCCCTGGGCCTCACACAGATAATTACCACTGCTACCCATAAACATGGTCACTTTCTTGATTTAGTCTTTCTCCAGGGGATTGAGGACTCTGATTTGGGGGTGGAACCAGTTGGATGGTCCAATCACTACACCGTAGGGTTTAGTTTTAGTGCCCCCTTCACAGGTCTACCCCTGTGGAGATCATCAGGTATCGCCCTTTATGAGACATTGGCTCTGAAGGCCTAGCAGCGGTTCTTGACCTATCGACCCTTCCAGTGACAAACAGTGACCCAGATGCCCTTGTGGTAGCATATAATATGGCTATCTTGACAGCTCTGGATGTCATTGCCCCTGTCTGTGTTCGTCCTCTCTCCCTTTGTCTTCGGTCTCCATGGTATGATGGGACCTTGAGGGAGATGTGGCGACTAGGACAAAGGTTAGAGTGTTACTGGTGGAGATCCTCCCTTGATGCCGACTGCCTTAGATTGATGGAGCATTATCAAGCCTATCAATCTGAAATCACCCATAAGGCAGAGTTCCCATCCAGGGAGATTGCGGCTGCTCAGAATCAACCAGCTCAGCTCTTTTGCACTGTAGACAGACTGTGCACCCCAGCCTGCCTGCTGGTCCAAAAGGCTTTTTCACAAATAGAGTATGATGAACTTGCTCACTTCTTTGCAACTAAGGTGGCCGACATTAGGGCAACTCTCCAACCAGCTCACTCTAAGGGTGTTGCTTTGGATCAGCACATGGCCACTGCTCCTTTGTTTTCCTGGAGTACCTTCAACCAACCAGAGTTCATGGATGTCATGCAGATTATTCGAGGTGCACACCCTATGTGCTGTAATTTGGATCCTGGATCAACTTCCCTGATTTTGAGTTGTGTTGATTCCATTGGTCCAGTCCTAGCATGGATAGTCTGGTGCTCCTTGGAAACAGGTGAGTTTCCTAGCTCTCTGAAGGAGGCAAAGGTGACACCCCTCCTGAAGAATGCTTTCTTGAACCCCGACTGCCATGCAAACTACAAACCAATTTCTAACCTTCCCTTTTTAGGGAAGGTGATTGAGAAGGTAGTGGCTGTACAGCTGGAAAACCATTTGACCATCCATGATATATATGAACCCCTCCAGTCCAGTTTTCAAAAGAGGCATAGTACTGAGACAGAGCTGGTTCAGATGCTCAATGATCTCCTGATGGCTAGGGATCGGAAGAACCATTCCATCTTGGTTCTTCTAGATCTTTCATCAGCTTTGGACACTGTGGACCATGGGGTTCTACTTGAGTGCCTGAGGTTCATATGTGGACTATCTGGTGTAGTTCTCAGGTGGTTTACATCTTACCTCATCGGAAGAACACAGAGAGTGGTTTCCAGGGTTCATTCCTCTGACCCAGTTTCTCAGTTTTGTGGGGTTTCTCAGGGCTCTGTGTTGTCCCCCATGTTGTTCGCAGTGTATATGCTACCCCTCGGAGACATTGTAAGAAGGTATGGGCTGAGGTTTCACTGCTGTGCTGATGATACCCAGCTCTACCTTTCTTTCGCACCTGACCAGGATGGAGCTCTCTCAGTCTTTAATAACTGCCTCAAAGAAATCCAAGAGTGGATGGACTTGAGTTGGCTGAAGTTGAACTCTGATAAGACAGAGGTGCTGGTTGTGGATCTGGGGTGCCGGATAGGTGGGTTGGGGGTTGGTTTACCCTCCGGGTTGTATCTTGGGGGTGTCTCACTCCCAACCTCTGAACAGGTGCGTAACCTGGGGATAATTTTTGATGAAGGGTTGACTCTGCATTCACAGGTATCTGCCATCATCAAGGCCTCATTTTACCATCTGAGGAATATCTCCAGGATTAGGCAGCTTGTTCTGTCCGGCGATCTTCCTACACTGGTCCATGTCTTTGTGTCCTCACGTTTGGACTATTACAACTCTCTTTATCTAGGGCTTCCTGAGGTGGAAATCTGCTGCCTACAGTTGGTGCAGAATGCAATGGCCTGGCTTTTGAGTGGTACTTCCCAGTCTAGTCATATTATGCTGGTGTTGCACGGGCTGCACTGGCTTCCAGTACAGTGGTGGATCACCTTTAAAGTCGGTCTTATGACTTTCAAAGCCCTACATGGACTTGGCCCAGACTACCTGAAAGAACTACTGGTCCCTTACTGCCCAGGGCAATCGCTTCACTCAGCTGATGAGGGGTTGCTAGAGATCCCGAGGGTGTGTTTGAAATCTTCGGGGCTCGTACATTTATGTATGTGGCTCCTACCCTCTGGAATTCTCTACCCTGTCAATTATAGGAGTGGGTGACTGAGGGGATTTATAAAGGTCCTGAAAACATATTTATGGACTCTAGCATTTAGTGAGTGAATCGGTCTACTTAGCTGTGTTAACTGTTTTATATATTTTAAGATTTGTAATGTTTGATGTGTTTTTAAATTTTCTAAGGCACCTTGGCATTTGAAAGGCACTAAAGAAATAAAGGATATTATTATTATTATTATAATATTGTCTTAGCCAGTTATTTAATTTTTGAACATGATAATTTTTATGTGACTGTTTCCCAACAGTGGGCAAGACCCCAGACAGTATAATTTCACCACCCTTGTTTTTGATCAGTTTGACTATCTTTTTATAGTCTTCCTGAGTGTCATTCATAGTACACAAAGAAAGGTTATTTACCCCCATGTGTAAAAGAACCAAGGGTTTGATAATGTTCTCAAGTAAGCCATCCAATAAGACTACAATGTCTCTAGTCCTTACCCTGGGGAGCGAACTAACTGTAGTGTAAGCTTTGGGCCCTTCACAAACTATAGTATCTACTCCCCTTAATAAAGAGTCCCCTATGACTACAATATCTCTGGGTAAATCAGGGGTATTTTCAGGTACTTTAGGTTCTGGGGGAACAGCTGGGGGAGAACAAGCGATATCTGGTGGTTTAGTGATTTTTAAGTTGAGATTTTTTACAGATCCATCTGGATCTAATGCCAATGTTTCAAATTTGTTAGACAGAGTAATGGGCTGTAGATCATGCTTATGCAAACCATAAGGGGTAGATGTACTGGGTTCATGTATTAGCTTGGTGAGAGGAGACATGATTTTTAAATCATCTTTGTTTGCACTTTCAGTGTGCATTATACTAGCTTCCTTAGGTGCTTCATCAATAAAGTTCTCCAATAGTGTTATCTCTTTTGGGGTTTCTAATCTTCTGTGCAGTTGACAAATCTCCTCCTGTAGTGTGATAATTAATTTACATTTCTCACATACAAATTCCTGATCTGGTACATCATCTGAGTACATTTTACTCTGGGATCATGTTTTTTGCTTGGCGTTTGTGCCTCTCTTCCCTTTAACCTGCATCATTTTGTGTTTGTGTGGCTTATCCAAACAGGAATGGGAGATAAGTAGTTGGTAGCTTAGTCCCCAGTGTTTATAACCGCTATTGTGTTGCCCACATCCCAGTGTCCTCAGTGGACAAAGCAGACACGCGCAGATGCATGTGTCTCTGCGCATGTCTCTGTGCGCTGTGTGCCCCACTCTGCTCTCCCCTCCCGCAGCAGGGCTCGCTAAATAGCGTACACTGACCTGGAAGTGAACCGCAGGGATCGGGAATATTGTGAGTGTGAAATAAGTTTTTAAAATGTTCAAAAAGCCTCACAATCCGGTCTTAATGAGTGCCTCATGTGAAGGGCACCCTGAAAATAATCAGGCTTTAGTAAAATAAACTAAAACAGCAGCTTGAAGTAATACTGCACAGCAGACTGCAAGGCAGTCTCTCATCCTGGATACCTAAAATGGTAGCAACCAGGGCTCATAGTACACAATTAATACAGAGTGCAAAGGTCTCACATATGTTTCATTTATAAGCACACCCTGAGTTAACACACACATTTCCGTACTACCAACTGCATATAATGCTTATTCTGGTTATAACTTGTTCATAACTGTTGCAATTTTCAATCATTTGACCCCAGATTTTCAACCTAGCCATTTTATCACTCCACCTCATGAACATATCTGTGATTTTCCAACTCCTATTCAGAGTGTGTTTTTGCATTTGTGGCACAAAATGACTTTTTGGCTAGTATTTTATAAATGACACCTGTCATGTTCATAAGGGGGGTCTTAAAAAGATTATGTTGAAAAATTATCAAAATGTAAAAAAAAAGTATAAAGAAACATTGTGTGTTGGGCTGGCCTTTGGCCCAGTGGGTAGTGTGTTATGTTCCCATGCTGCCGACTCCAGTTGAGTGGTGAGGTCGGGGATCTGGCTTTTTAGCATAAGGATAAGGGCTGTTGTCACATGTAACCAATCCTATCCTGGGACAAGACTGCATATTGTTCTGTCACACAGATGATGCCTTGTGGCATACTGGGGAGCCATCCCTCACAAGAGGTTGATGTGTATGTCAAGACCATACAAGGTGACTTACTGCATTGTGGGAGGTGGGTTGACATGAAAAAATTGGGCTTGAAACATCTCCACTATTCTGTTTTTTTTTTCCATTTGAATGTGAAAACAATTCTGATACCTTACAAGGAACCAAAGTGCATTGCATGAAACTATGTCAATGCAGACATCAGGGTTGAAGAATGCAAAGTGCACAAAGTGGAGAAAGGAAAAAACATTAGTATTTGGGGTCTCTAGAGTCTTGGTGAATCAGTGTTGGGGGTGTTGCTTTGGATTGTCAGCCCTAATGCCCACCTCCTCCCCTGAGCAAGCAAGATTAGACATGGTCTCTTGCTCCTACAGGTCCTGTGTGAAGAAAGAACTTCTGTTGGCCACATTTGGCAAACCATACTTCTGTCCACTGAAGATTATATCACTGTGAGGCACTTGCTTGGAGCTGTATCATATGCTTCAGACAGGAGGCTACTGGCTAGGGGGGGAGAGGTGGACATTAGGGTTGACAACCTAAGGAACAACCCACAATTGAGTCACCCAGACTCTGGACAGCCAAAACGCTAATGTTTTTTCACTTCCTTACTTTGTGGCCTTCAGCCCTAATGTCTGCATTAATGTAGATTTTTTTGCAACAAATTATAGAGGTGTGGTAGCACCCCTATAGTTAGGGTTGAGTGGGGTGTTCAATGTTAAACCCTTAACTCTGCACCTTAATAGCTTTGGCAGAGTTTGACAAAATCAGCTGAATTTCTGCATGTGTTTTCTAGGAGGCAAGATGTAAATCTTTGGAAAGTTTTGTGACAGCAGCTTGTGCAGTTTCTGAGATACCCATATGTCATTTTCTGTAGATGTCTAATTTTTTCCTATACTTAACGTGTTTTTTTTTTTTTACTCTCACCTACTGCCTACATGAAATGGAATCTTTTTCCCACACTTTCAGGGTGCAGGCATGATGTCCAAAGGTAGTGCCTTTGAAAGGTTTTGTGAAAATATATTAAATGGTTCCAGAGTTACAGGGCTTTAAAGTGTTGTGTTTTTCTGTTCTGAGCATGCTCAGTATGTTTCTTGGGATAACATTCTGATACAACACTAACAATTCTGTGTCACCAGGCCTTTTATTGGTTCCTCACCAATTGCTTCTCACAGCAGTCTGTGCTGTGAGACCCACCACCTTAGTTATTTTCTCCTCAAACTAATAAGCATGGACATTACATAAACATGCAATCATTTAAAAAAAAACAAGCACCAGAATCTAGCTTAAGGAGACTCATTTAGCTAGATTCCAATCTTTGTTTCTTCAGCTAATGGCCAGAATACCTTTTCTGGGCACCCCCAAAATCCTGGGTGCCCAGCTTGGCAAGATGAGCCTTTGGCCCATGTTTTCTGTATGAGAAACCCAGAACTTTCTTGAGTTCCACGGCTGCAGCTGGAACTCATGCTGCAGGCTGCTTTGAGAGCAGTCAGCTGCCACTTCCCTGATGTCTAGTGGCACCCCTCACTCTCTGATCATCATCTCTTCCTGCATATTATGTTTCTCTGGTGTCTACTGGTGACCCCCTGCAATCATCATCCCTTCCTGCTTATTATGTTTCCCTGGTGTCTAGAGGCACCCCCACCATCCGATCACCATCACCTCATTTGTGTTAAGTTTCCCTGGTGTCTAGTGGTGCCTCCACCCTCCATTTGCCATACCATTATTTATATAATTTTTCCCTGATATCTAGTGGCACCCTCACCCTCCAGTCACCATCCCTGCATTAATGTTACCTGTAATAAAGAAAACCATCACTTGATGCTGTTTTTCTCTTAAACCCATAGAAAAGAAAATGTTCCCTCGCCGATGAGACTCCCCCACTCCAACCTCCCACTGAGCTCCCCCCCCCACACACACACACAATCTCACTGACCTGAACATGTTTGAGGGTGAAATCCACTCTCCAATTGAAGACACATCTTGCTGCTGGAACCACCGATTGCAATATGAGAAACTAAGATAAGTCCTGTTCAATGTATTTCAATGGGGTTTTTAACTTTGATACATAACTTTGTCATTTTTGCATATTTGGACCCCAAATTTTAAACATGAACTTTTTGGGATCCCACCTCCTGACCAATGGTGGTGGAATTAAATGAGGCCCAAAAGGGGAGCTCAGGGTCACTTGGAAAATTGTGATGGGATCATAAGAAGGCTATGACGAAAATTTGGGATCAAAATATGTAAAAATGGCAACATTGTGTGTGTACCTTGAAATTTTTCTACACTTGCTCGTAACTTTTGTAATTAATGGCCCCTACTCTCCAATGTGTGGAGAGTCTATGCGATGCATATCTGGGGTATGTAGACCCTCAGCAGTCCCTGTGCCCCCTATGCTCGATTCTCCAAGGGGGCACAGGGCTGCTATGTTCCAGATCCCTGCCTGGCTGGTGAGATCCACAAGGAAGCAGTCTGGAAGGTGATGCAGTGGGTGTGCGAACGCTATCCTCGAAAGTGCAGCATGCCAGGCAAGGGGGGAGCGCTGGCTACACATTTCTGAAGCAGTCATAGCCACTACACACACCCTCTCCAACAGCATGCGGCTGGCAGTGACAAACCCTGCAGGACCCCCCACCATGCCACCCCATCCAAAGGGACCACTACAAGGGTGGATAGCCCCTGCTCCCTCCACCCAACACACATGGGGCACCGGCCCCATGAAGGCACACAGGCCCCACCAACCCTCACCCCCACCTAGTACAGCCCCACCAGACCAGCCCCCCAGTCAGTGCCACCCCGGTGGTTCATGGGTGATTGGAGGACCCCCTACACAGCACTGATGAACCCTACAGACCAACAGACCTGCCCATCAGCGCCATGCCTCTGCAGCCACTGGCCATCCAAGTGATGCTCAGTGTATGCTGCTATATATGGGTGGCCCACACCCAGCATCACTGGGATGGCCAGTGTCCATGGAGGTGTGAGGAGGGCTGAGCCGCTGGCCATCCTGTGCCAGCACTGATGGGCAGGTATGGGGATCATGGGGGTCATCAGTGCTGTGGAGGGGCACAGTAGTGTGGGGGTATTGCTGCCGCAAGGACAGGGCATGGGGTGCATGGGGGGTTTCACCTACCCCGGGGATGGGGTGTTGCTGTGTGGAGGCCTGCCTACGTATTGAGGTTTACCCACCAGGGGCAGTCCATGCGCCGCGTGGGTGCTTGTCCATGGGCACAGTCAGGGGAGCACACTGGCTGGGTGGTTCAGTCTGTGTGGGTCCGTATGTCTGCTACTGGCATTCATGCATTCACTCACCCAGACCTGTGCCCTGCAGTGCAAGTGATCCACTGCGGAACCCTGGCTGGGCATCCCATTGGATGCCCACCTGATTCTGCTATGCCACCTCTGGCTGTCCTGTGTGGCTCTGCACACTGGCAAGGCAAGGCCATGGGAGGCAGCTGTGTGGTGGCTGGTGGCTCTGAATGTGGCCACCATGCATCGTTCCATGGGTGCAGCCTTGCGGGTGGGATATGCACCTCTGATGCGTATGTCCCACCCCTTGGATAATTCCCACCATTTACCCAAAATTTTTAACATAGCCATTTTTTTTCTAGCACCTCATGAATGTGACAGCTGTCATTTTTCAAATCCTGGCCAAAATGTGTTTTCGTACCTGTGGCACAGAATGGCATTTAGGTGGCATGGGAAGACATTTCTGTGGGGATTTGAACATTTTCACCTACCAGGTTCATGAAGTGAAGTAATAAGAAAGCTATGTTGAAAATGTGGTGCACAAATATGGTAAATTGCCCAGATTATGAGTGAATGTTGCAGTATTGCAACATTCACCCATAACTTCACAATTTTAAATAGTCTGACTCAGAACTTTCAACATAGCCGTTTTTCCACACCACTCCATAAACGTGATATGTGCCATGTTTTAAATCCTGGATGAGACATGTTTTTGGATTTATGGTGCAAAATTACATTTTGTCCAATATTCTATAAATGGTACATGTCATGTTTATAAGGTGACTCATAAAGTGAGTATCTTGAAACTTTTGGGTCAAAATAAAAAAAAAAAGTTGTTGCCAAGCTTTGTGTGCAATGCCTGTATTGACCCCAGCAGGTATGCTTTGTGATCCCGTGCTGGTGAGCTGAGTTTGGTGGTGAGATCAGTGACCAAGCTGAATGAGGAGAGGGTGGGGGATGGTGCTGTTATGTGACACCCCTCCAGCCAGGGGACAAAAGGTACAGGGTTGTCCGCATGAGCATAGCTACCATATAGTGAAGAAAACTGTCATCTTGGCATAGGATCCTGTACCGCTCCCCCCTTGGGTGGCATGTGAGGCCCTGTGTATTGGATGACAGAAGCACTCTTTGCCTTGAGCATCTGTAGTTGTGGCCATGTCAATGTGCAGGGACCACATGGCCCTGTGCTTCCACAGCCCACCAGATAGCCCCATGAATTCTTCACATCCATTGTTGCACAGAACTGCAAAGCCCACATGGGCCCTGCACTTCTGTAGGTGGAAAGTATTCCCTTGGTGCAGGGCATCTGAATCTGTTCAGGACCTGCATGAATGAGGATATGATTCCACTATCTCAAAAAGAAAGGAAATTCTTTCAGAAAGCTTTGTTAATGCACCAGTTAGAGTAATTTAACACCACAAAAGCAGGGAAATGTGACATTAGGATTTCCAATCCTAACTCCCTACCCCAACCCCCCAAGCAGCAAAAGGAAAAAAAAAAACATTAGTGTTTTGGGTCTCTGGAGTCTTGGTGAATTGGTGGTGAGGTCTTCCTTCTGGTTGTCAACCCCAATGGCCACCATGTTTCCTCAGCAAACGACATCACACATCACCTCCTTTCTTCACATAGGGCCCACAGGGTTCTGACTGAAAAACACTACAACAAATTGTGTTAGCAACATGTGGTGAGGTGTAATTCTGTAGTTTTGAAGAATGTATCACTGTGAAGCACTGGCTTGGAACTGTTCCATGTATGCTGGACTACAGGCTGTGGGCTGAGGGAAGGAGTGCCATTAGGGTTGACAACCCCAAGGAAAACCCCATCACTGATTCACCAAGACTGTAGAAACCCAAAACCCTAATATTTTATCCTTTTACCACTTGGGGCGAAGGGAGTTTCATTTGGAAACCCTAATGCCACATTTCCCTAATGTTATGGTGTTAAGTTACTCTAACTGGTGCATTAACAAAGTTTTTTGCAAATAATATTTTATATATAGATAGATTTATTGCAGAAAACGTCACTAATGTGCTAGTTAGGGTTAAAGTGACAAAAGTAGGGAAATGTGGTGTTAGGGTTCCCAACCCTAACACCCTACCCCAACCCAGCAGGTAGCAACAGCAAAAACCTTTGCAGTATGACCTCTCCTGCATCTTCGCAAATCAGGTGTGGGGTGTGCCTTGGGGTTGGCAACCCTAACACTCACCCCATTCCATCAGTAAATAAGCTGAGATGTGTACAGTCTATGAGCATGAGGTGAGTGTTAGGGTTGACAACCGCAAGGCACGCCCCACACCTGATCTGCAAAAATGTAGGACTGGTCAAACCATAATGGTTTTTCCTAGAGGCACACAAAAGTTGTTTTTCTTGCCTTAGCAGAACTTCCACAAAATTTTGCAACTTCTGCGGAAGTTTCCAAACTTCTACCTGTGGCAGTTCAAAAAATGTCTGAAGGTTTTGGTTGAAATTTCGCCTTGTTCTGCTCAAATATAGGTGGAAGAAAAAAGTTACCTACTGTCACGTGCCTCCCTCCCAAGACCTGCCTGAAATAAAAATAATAAATCACTGGTGCCTAGTGGTCCCTCCCTGCACCCGATCACCCACCCAAAATGTAAATCAAAAAGCAATGGTATCTAGTGATCCTTCCCCCAAACCTGATCACCTGCCCAAAGTCTAAATCAAAAAGTTGTAATGACTAGTGGTCCCTCCCCCCCCCCACCCAATCACCAGCCTGAGGTCTAAATCAAAATACCCTTATGTTTAGAGATCTCTCCTCCCACCCGATCCACCACCCAAGGTCTAAACCAAAACTCCCTGGTGGCTAGCAGTCCCTCTCCCCACCCAATCACCAGCCCTACATTTCCAGTGCCCCCCCATCCATATTCTCCATATCGGATTGTATTATAAATAAATATTTTATCCCTGGTGATCTAGTGAACCCCCTCCCTATTCCCTACCCCTGTATCTCAAGTTATTCCCTGGTGGGATAGTGAACCCCCACCCTAGCAGGTAGTGTCCCACCTCCCCACTCTGCCCTATACTGAAACAGAGCTGGCAACCAACACAGCCCTCTGCTCTTCTTCATGGCCAGATTCCAACTGATCTGCAAATGAATGAGTGCATGTTTGTACAAACATGCCATCATTCATTAGCAGCTCAGTGGGAGACCAGCTGTGGAGGAGGGCAGAAGGCTGTTCCAGTTGCCTGCTCCATTTTGAGATGGGGAAGTAGGGTGGTGGGACACTATCTGTTGGGTTGGGGAGTGGGGGTCCACTAGACCACCACAGAATAACTTGAGATATAGGGATTGTGGATAGAGAGGGGGGTTCACTAGATCACTGGGGATAAAATGTTCATTAATAATGCAATACTATATGGGGGATACAGATGGGGGGTGGCTGGACATGTTAGGTGGGTGATCAGGTGGGGGAAGGGACTGCTAGCCACTAGGGCTTTTTGATTTAGACATTGGTTGGGTGATCAGATGGGTGGAGGGACCACTAGCCACCAGGAAATTACAGTCATTGGGCTGATTTGCAGTGACTAGTGTCGGGGTGGCACTAGATACCAGGGAACAAGTAAATGCTACAGATAGGGTGCAGAGCAGGCAGAAAAAAGTTTGAAAATGGATTTCTGAACTTTAGTGGAAATGAAAGTCTGACTTTCACTTAAATTCTACCTGTGGAAGTTTTTATTTCACACACCTCAAATTTTTCCTGTTGTTGCCTGCGGGGTGGGGGAATTAGGGTTGGGAACCCTAACACCATATTTCCCTACTTTTGTCCCTTTAACAAGTAGTGTGTTAAAGTTTTTACAATTAATTTCCTTACTTCTTGAAATAGTATGCTCATATTCTCATTTACCCGTGTGAGTGCAGAACCCTCCAGGCCCTGTGCTTCCATCTTTTCATAGATGCATACATCTCTGTTGCTGTGGAAACACAGCCCTTCCATTTCTGTCAAAACAACAATTTCATTCCTTCATTGTATGGCTTGTTAAAGTTTCAATGTTGTCCTATGGGAATTTGCATTTTTTAGGCTTTTTTATATTGTGTTTAAATATCTAAGGAGAATATATGTACCCATTAAGACCTTTGTTTTGATATATAGATTGTCCCTTCAGTCCAAATATTGAGGGAGTAATGGCTTGTTCAAGTTCCAAAGTTATCCTATGGGAATTTGCATTTTTTATATTTTTTATTGTCCCTAAATATTTAAGGGGGTGTATATATGTTATTCTTATAGTGCTCAGTAAGACATTTGTTTTGATTTATAGATTGTCCCTTAATTCCAAATATAGAGGGACTTATAGCTTACTGAAGCTTCAATGTTATCCTATGGGAATTTCCATTTTTGTTTACATTTCCTGTAAATATTTTTTTTTTGAGGGGGTTATGTGCTATTCTTGCAGTTTTTAATAAGACCTTTGTTTTGACATATACATTGTCCATTATATCCAAATATTGAGGGAGTTATGGCTTATTAAAGTTCCAATGTTACCCTATGGAAATTTGCATTTTATATCTTTTTTTGCTATTGCCACTAAATGTTTATGGGGGATATGTGTTATTCATGTAGTAATCATTAAGACCTTTCTTTTGATATATAGATTGTCGCGTAAGTTCAAATATTGAGGAAGTAAAAAAAAAAGTTGTAATGTCTAGTATTGTACACTGTTGGCCTCCATTCACAAAAGTATATGGAGTGAATGTTATAGTTGGAGGCATTGTTGTTTGCTAGATCTTCACTGTATTGAGGCATTGCAAATAAAGCATATTAAATAAAAAAAAATATTGAGGAAGTTATGGTTTGTTAAACGTCCAATGTTATTCTATGAAAATTTGCCTTTTTAAATGTTTATGTTTTTCTTTTGTGGACCCTAAACTTATTTGGAGGGGGATTGTGTATTATTCTTGTACTACTTAAGATCTTTGTTTTGATATATAGAGTGTCCCACAAATCCAAATATTGAGGGAGGTATGGTTTGTTGAAGTTCAAATGTGGGGAAAAGAAAAAACTAAGTCCAAATTCTTTTTTCTTATGAAGACATTCTTTTAGTAAGAAAAAAAAGCATACGAATAAAGAATGGGAAAAAAACTAAGTCCAAAATTCTTTTCTCATATGCGGGCATTTTTTTTTTGTTCTTTTTTTTTATATAGCTTTTTACTGTTGGGGTTCGAGGCAGGCAAGCTGCGGTACTTCCAAGGAGGATCTCAATCCACCCTGCTCACAGTGCTTCATTGTGCCTGCTGCAGTGCCCCATTTTCCATTTTCTCCCCCCCCTCATTATCCTGGGACCCCAGAACATGGTCACACATGCACATGGAGGTGTGCATGCACTCCATGGCTCTGGTGAAAGCTCCTTCTTTCCATCTGGTCTAATGCCTGGCTCCCTGTCTGGCTTGGTACTGCCATCTAGCCTCCACTGGGTGGTAGCCAAGAGTTGGGGAAGGCAACGTCCCTCCCCAACAGAGAGCTGCCTTGCAGCAGATCAATCCAGCTCCTTGCCCTTCTTCAAATACCTTGCTTTGCTTCTTCAAGCCTTTCTAATACTCAGTTGTCTTCCACCTCCAACTACCAGGATCTCCCGATGCCTATCCCATGCATTCCTAAATCCTGTCATTGCTCCCACCTCTACTGTCTCCTCTGGCAGGGCATTCCATTTGTCTACCACCCTCTCTGTGAAGAAATACTTTCTCATGTTTCCTCTGAATCTCCCTCCCTCCCTCCAGTTCCATCCCATGTCCCCTTGTCCTTGATCCTCTTTTTCAATGAAAAATTGTGTTTTCCTCCACCTTGTTCCTCCCTGTGATGTACTTATATGTCTTAATCATATCCCCCCTCTTTCTTCACTCCTCCAGGGAGTACATATTTAAGTCCTTCAGTCTGTCCTCATACAATCGGTTTTGTGATTTAAACCTTACACCATCTTAGTTGCCCTTCTCTGTACTACCTACACCCTATCTATGTCCTTGCATAAGTAGGTCCTCCAAAACTGAGCACTGTACTTGAGATGAGGCCTTACTAATGTCGTGCAAAGTGTAATTATGACTTCCTGTTGGTGATATTCCTGCCTATGCACCCAAGCATCCTGTTTGCGTTACCTGCTGCCTTGTCACACTGACTCCCTACTTTGAGGTCATCAGAGATGATAACCCCAGGTCCCTTTCCTTCTTGGAGTATTCTATATCCCCACCCCCAGCTGATATGTTGCTCCAGGGTTTTTGTTCTCTGTGTGCATTATTTTGCATTTCTTTGTGTTAAATCTCAACTGCCACTCCTTTGACCAGTCCTCAAGCTTCTACAGATCTGTCCTCATTCTAGCCGCCCCATCTGGCATGTCCACTCTGTTGCAAAGCTTTGTGTCATCAGCGAACAGACAAATTCTCCCTTCTAGGCCTTCTGCAATGTTGCTGATGAAGATGTTAAAGAGGACTTGACCCAGCATTGATCCCTGTGGCACCCCACTGGTTACCTTTTCCTCTGCAGAGTGACAGTCATTTACCACCATCTTCTGTGTCCTATCATCCAGCCAGTTCTCCACCTCACACACCACTGTCCTACCCACTCCCATGTTCCCCAGCTTGTTTAACAGCCTTCTATGTGGCACAGTATCAAAAGCCTTGCTGAAGTCCAGGTAGGCCATGGTCATTGTCCCCCCTCCCCCCGATCAACTTCCTTTGTCACCCAGTTAAAAACTCAATGAGGTTAGTCTGGCACAACCTCCCCCCAGTAACACCATGCTGCCTTGGGTCCTGTAGACTGCTGGCCACCAGGTGTTCCACTATTCTTTCCTTCAGTAGTATTTCCATGATCTTCCCACTACTGAAGTCTGGCTGACTGGTCTGTAGTTTCCCATTTCCTCTCTTTTCCTGCTTTTGTATAAGGGTACTACATCAGCTCTCCTCCAGTCTTTGAGTACCTCTCCTGCTTCCAGAGATCAGCTTAACAGGGTTTCCAGATGCCCCACCACCACCTCTTTCAGTCCCCCCAGCACCCTGGGGTGAACCCCATCTGGCACCATAGCTTTATTGACTCTTATTTCTTCCAGTTCCTTTAGGACCCTTTCCCATGGAAATGGACTTGTATCCATTTCTGTGCTGTTCCTACCCTCTGTACTACATTCGGGACCATTTGTAGCCCCCCTTCTCTGTAAAGACAAAGCAGAAATATCTGTTCCATATATTTGCTTTACTGTTGTCATCCTCCACTGTACTCTCTCCCACCCCCTTCAGCCTCACTATGCCCCTTGCCTTCTTTTTTTACTTACATACCTATAAAAGGTTTTGTCCCTTCTAACCACTGATTGCCCAATGCACTCCTCTGTTTGTGTTTTGGCTTCCCTCACTGCCCTCTCTGCTTCCCTTTGCTTCACCAGGCACCTCTCCCTGTCCTCTTCTGCCTGTGCCTGTTTGTATTGTTTGAATGCTATTTTTTTTGCCTTTACTTTCTCCTCTACCTCCTTGGAATACCATAATGATCTCATCTTCCTCTGCCCCTTGCTTACCTGCTTCACACATAATTGTGTTACCCTTATTATCCCTGTTTTGAATACTTCCCCTCTGTTCCTCCACCTCTACGCTTCTCCCTATTCCAGTTAGTTCTTTTTCCAAGCAAACTGAGGTCCCTTCTGCCTATCTCTGATTATTGTCCAGGTGGAAGTAAAAGAACCCATGGTACTTATCGAAGAAAAGTTAGGGAGTTTACCTAGTGTCATGGCCAACATTTCCCCTGTCAAAAAAACAGGTCCATGCAATGTACCTCCCAGGACATACCTGAAACAAACTAAAATAGCTTAATGTGCTGGTCAACAATTACAAGCAAACAAACCTACATATAATATGTAACAGATATTCCACATACAGGCATGCAGTTGTGCTCTGATGTATGCATGCCTTGGACTGTGCTGTGAGGCATAGGTCTGCAGGCCAAATGCATTCAACCATCCAAGGCATGCATGTATCAGAGCATGACTGCATGCCCTGTAGTGGATTATCTCTATTATGAAATGGTCACATTTTTGGGGAGTAGGTTGAAAAATAGAAAGGAGTGCAGGCATGTGGCCATTGTGGGATAATACATGGCCATATGCTGTGTTTCATCCAATCAGGAAACAGCAATGTTACAGATATGTCTTACTCATTTTATAAATATATGTAAAACATGGATGGGAACTTTTCTCCATAGAAAAGGCCATCATTTATTTCTCTATATACCTGTGACTAATCCATCAATTAAAAGCATAAACCAGCACTAATCAATTATAGCTGTATACCTGCACTAATCAAACAATTAGAGCTATATACCTACACTAATTAAAGCTATATACATACACTAATCAAACAATTAATGTGTCAATACTGATAGCACAATTAACACATTAGTAAGCTAGACAAACCAATTAACAAGCTACAAAAGAACCTAGAAAAAAGCCCCACAAATACCTCCCAAACCCAGAAATCTCCCAAACTCATATCTGCACTCACTATATAACATTCCATCCTTGCTGCCAGAGACCTTCAGGTGCCATAGCATGATTGCAAATGTTATCTCCATAACAATAACAATCCTAATGTACAGTATTCAACAAACAATGGGTAACGGTGAAACACTCAGAAGTATACATATCTCAAAGGCTAATTTGGGCAATAAAGCCACTTGCCCTTTGGGCTTATGGCCTTATAGCCCTAATTAGCTGCCTCAATGAGTATATCCTTGTATACCACCCTTACTGATTATTTGATATATATATATATATATATACTGTATATATATATATATATATTTATAAAATGGGTTCAAAGATTTTGTGAAAATCCAGTCTCCTGACTGGCCAAAAAACACCCCATGATGGTCATTATTCCACAACAACCATACACCTGTACATCTTTGACTCCCCCATAAAAATTCAGACCATTTTATAAAATAGCTAATTCCCTACAGGGCATTCGGTCATACTCTGACATATGCACACCTTGGGTGATTGAACACAGTTGGCCTGCAGCCTCGTGCCTGACAATGTAAATCAAGGCGTGCATATATCAGAGCATGACTGCACACCCTGTAGTAGATTATCTGTTACTATATGTGTATATATATATATATATATATATATATATATATATATTCTATGCAAAACTTCATTAATGCATCAGTTAGGTTCTTCTACAGTGAAAAAAGTGAGGAAATTTGATTTTAGGGTTCCCACCCCTTGCACCCAACCCCCAGCCTGTCCTCACCAACAGGCATCGGAGTGTGTGTTGGGGTCTTCTGCCCTAACTCTTACCCCATCCCATGTGTAAACATGCTGAGGTGGTGCAGTGTAGGAGAATGTGGTGAGAGTTAGGGCCAATGATGCCAATGCACACCCCAATGCCTATTGGTGGGGTTGGGATAGGGGTGGGGTGCAAGGGGTAAGAACCCTAAAATCGAATTTACTCACTTTTTTGCTGTAGAAGAACCCTAATTGATGCATTAATGATGTCTTTTGCATGGAATTTCCTTACTTTTTAAGAAAGAATAGAAAACTAGAAAGTTGCGCAACTTGGTGGGAGCGGGGGGCCTGCCCACCAACTTGTAAGTGTCAGGCCACATTACACACCCAATGACTAAAAAACATATTGACAACAGCAAGGCCAGCCACCAAACAAATGTTAATCTAGTAGAGCAATAGAAAACGCTGTCCACAAAATGTAAACTGTGCCACACAATATCTCTGCAAAAAATATATTGTCCAACACATAAACACCACTATGGACATCTACAGAACATGTCAACACCCTCCAAATTTCAAGTAAAAAGACCAAGCCATGTCTGAGGTATAACATGTCAAAATTTGAAATTTTCATTCTTTAGAGTAGCACAGTTCCACACCTGTTGACATTTAACAAACACAACAACTGAAAACTACAGCCATGACACTAAGGCTAGGCACCCTATCAATTTCAAGCCACCAGCACAATCCAAAACACTGTCCACAACAGGTAAAGTGCATCACGCAATATCTCCGCAAAAAAATTTCTCCAACACATAAACACCATAATTCACATCTACAGAACATGCTGTAAACACCCTCCACATTTCAAGTAAAAAGACCAAACTGTTTCCAAGATATTCAATCTTAAAGATTGGTAGACTTTCCCTATCTATTCCATTATAAAAAAATCTGGCCATCTTGTCCCTCCCTCGCGATCAAAGATGGCGATCGAAGAATCTCACAATCAAAGAATTTGCTGGCTCGCAGTCAAAGAATTTGCAGGGTCACAACCAAAAATTAAAAACTGTTCTAATTTAAAATATTCAAAGAATTGTGGTAAACCACCACCATGGTTCATCAGAACGAAGCCCCCTGAGTAAAATCCACCCTAATTTGATTTCATATGACACCCCTGGGCTGAGAAAATTGATTTTCTTATGTGGCCATCTCGTCCCTCGATCGCGATGCACGATCGAGATCAAAGAATTTGCAGGCTCGTGATCAAAAAATTTGCAGTGTCATGACCAAAGAATAAAAACTGTTCTAATTTAAAAATAATCAAAGAATTGCTGTAAACCACCACAATGGTTCATAAGAAAGAAGCCCGCTGAGTAAAATCCACCCTCATTTATTTTCCTAGGGCACCCCTGGGCTGAGAAAATAGATTTTTTAATCTGGCCATCTCGTCCCTCACTTGCGATGCACGATTGTGATCAAAGAATCTCATGATCAAAGAATTTGCAGGCTTGCAATCAAAGAATTGCTCGCTCATGAACAAAGAGCGAGGGACGAGATGGCCAGATTTGAAAATGTATTTTCTCAGTCCAGGGGTGCCCTAGAAATTTAAGAGAGGGTGGGTTTTGCTCAGGGGGCATCGTTCTGCCCCATCTGAATAAAAAAAATCATGTTTTAAATATCCCTGGTAGTCTAGCAGCCCCCCCATCATGATAAAATAGATAATGATCTCTAGTGGCCCCCCAAAGTCTATGTCATAAATATTGTTTTTTTCATATCCCTGGTAGTCTAGTGGCCCCCCAATCAGCATAAAATTATCACTGTAATTCATATCCCTGGTAGTCTAGTGGCCCCTCCAGCCATCATAATAAAATATATAAGCATCTGCAATTTCCTGGTAGTCTAGTGGCCCCCCAATGTGTATTTGATAAATATTGCTTCTTGATATCCCTGGTAGTCTAGTGGCCCCCCGATCTGTATTAAATTATAATTATTGTTCATATCCCTGGTAGTCTAGCGGCCCCCCCAACATAATAAAATAGATAAGGATGTGCAATTTCCTGGTAGTCTAGTGGCCTGCCCCCTCACCCAGCCGTGCCATCCTACCCAGCACCCCCCCACCCTTCTCCAGCCAATGACTGGCACAGCCCACCTCTCATCTCCATAGCCAGCCGCAGACTGTGTGTATTATGACTGCTAATGCAAAGAGGTGCTCTGAAATTATTTCTGAGCGCCTCTTTGCATTAAGACTCGTAATAAACACAGTCAGTGGCTGGCCGTGGAGTTAAGAAGTGGGCTGTGCCATTTGCCAGCTGGGGAAGGGTGGAGGGTGCTGGGTGGGCTGGCATGGCTGAGTCGGGGTTGGGGGACCGCTAGACTGCCAGGAAATTGCATATCCTTATCTATTTTATTATGATAGAGGGGGGGCCGCTAGACTACCAGGGATATGAACAATAATAATTATTTAATACAGATTGGTGGGGCCACTAGACTTCCAGGGATATAAAAAAACAATATTTATCTAATACACATTGGGGGGCCACTAGACTACCATGAAATTGCAGATACTTATATATTTTATTATAATTGGGGGCACTAGACTACCAGGGATACGAACAACAATTATAATTTTATACAGATCGGGAAGGGGGCCACTAGACTACCAGGGATATAAAAAATCAATATTTATGAACATTGGGGGGGCCACTAGAGATCGTTATCTATTTTATCATGATGGGGGGCCACTAGACTAACAAGGATATTTACAACATGATCTTTTTATTCAGATGGGGAAGCCCCCTGAGCAAAACTCACCCTCATTTAACTTTTTAAGGCACCCCTGGTCTGAGAAAATTTTTTTAAAATCTGGCCATCTCGTCCCTTGCTCACAGTGCAGGATTGCGATCAAAGAATCTCACAATCAAAGAATTTGCAGGCTTGTGATCAAAGATTGTTAGTGAGCCACGAATTAAGATTTTAAAAGTTCAGAACTCTATTTTTTGACCGATTTGGATGAAACCAAAGGCATGGCTCGATAGATCGGAGCCCTCTGAGTAAAACCCATCCAAGTTTTACTTCAAAAATGACCCCTGAGCCGAGATGGCAGACCTCGTGATCAAAGAATTTTTAACATTCTTGGGGACAAAGATTCTTGAACTGCGAGGCTGCAAATTCCTTGATCGCCAGGCAGTAGGAAATGGCCAGAACCCCATTCTTTGTTCTCAAAACATACATATAAATTTTCCCATTGACTTATAATGGGAACTTAAAAGTGGCATAACTTTTGAATGCCTTAATATTTTTTCACCAAATGAGAAGCAGCATGTTCAGCCACCAAATCTCTTTCAAATGAGCTATCTCACAGACTGGCCCACAACACAACGGCTATGCAGGGCTATGTCCAAAATCCCAAAAGCTGCCTCCAAAAAGAGATAATTTTGTATTTTTCAGTATTTTTGTATGCAAAGACCGTAAGTCCGACCAAAACGCAATTTGGCAAATCAAGAAATCTACCATGCCCCACTGTGCGTACCAAATTTCAGGCAAATCAGTTCAATGGTCCAAAGTTATTAACATGCAAAATTTTGAGTTTAACATAGAAGTGACCGGTGAACCCTAACTATAGCGGCACGACCGCACCACTATGAGAGATATATATATATATATATAGTTATATATTTATATATTTATATATAGATATATATAATCTATATATATATATATATATATATATATATATAGATAGATAGATAGATATAGATAGCTATAGATATACATATATATGTATTCTTTGCAAAAAGCTCTGTTAATGTATTAGTTATGGTTGCTATTACAGCAACAAAGTATGGAAATGCAATGTTAGGATTTTCAACCCTAACTCCACATTCCCCTCAAGCAGCCAAAGGGGACAAGGCAGCACAAGCAACCAGAGACATCCATTGTCAGATAAGACAAATGACATACAACTCTTTCCACATGGCACAAGAGACGTCTATCATCATGGTCCAGTACTTCTGTAGCCATGGCTAAATATGTACACTTGCAAAGTACTTGGGAAGTGCAGTAAAAACCTCCCATAGGATCACAATGTAAATTGTAGGTAAGGAATAACACACAACAGGCTGTGCAGTAATGCTAAATTACCACACAGCCCAGGTGGGTTGAGAGGCATGAGGTGCAGCCAAGTGTCTTCAGCCATCTGGGAAGTGCAATATGAAATTCTCAGAGGATCTCATTGTAAATTGCAAGTAACAAATAACACATGGCAGGGTGTTCAGCAATGTTAAATTGCTGCATGCCCCAGGATGACTGTGAGGCTCGAGGTGTAGCAGGTGCCTTTGACCACCTGGCAAGTGTGGTATATGATTCCTATAGGATCACATTATAAATTTTAAGTGAGCAATTCCACATGACAGGGTGTGCCAAAATGTTGAATTGCTGCATGCCCCAGGTGGATTGTGAGGCATGAGGCGCAGTCAGGAGCCTTCAACTATTATGTGTGAAAAGATCACATGTCAGATTCTTGTATGGTGATGCTGGACAAAGAATGTAACAACAAGCAGAATGTAATATAACAGTTTATTACAAATACTCATGCCAATACAAGTGAAGTAAAGCAGTAACAAGGGAGTTCATGTTCGCCAGCCCTTGGGCATAGTCTCTCCAAGGGGCTGGCTGTGCAAGCAATTATAAACCACAGATTAACAGCTGCATTCCAGATACAGTAAACAGGCTCTATTGGCCAAAAAATATAAGTAAGGAGTCTCCCTTGGATATAATCTTACACAGGAAAAATATAGAGTTAACAAGAAACTTAGAACAAAGAAAAGGCATTGTCAGCAATAAACTAAAGACAAAGTAAATACAGTGAATATAGAAATACATGTGGAGTGATACTTTGGTATGATTATGACAGCAAGCCCACAGCACATACATATGGATACATGATTACAACAGAATATCAGCGAATGCACACACAATATCTATGATTCTAAACACATAGCTCATATAAACAAATGCATAACAGTAAAACATAAGCACAGCAGGTATAATGAAACTAGAAGCAAACTGAATATATATGATATAACAGAAAATAAGTAAATAACACTGTAAAATTAGTGTATATGACAGAGTGTAAACAACAGGAAGCATAATTCCTAGTATCCACACTTGTACAGTTAGTGCAATACAGCAATATCACAGTAATGATGAAATCATCTGTCATAGGCATGTGCACGAGGGTGCAAGGGGTGTAGGACCCAGGCATAACATTCCTCTCCCTATTGCCTTAGAAAAGGCAACACAACCTTAGGGAAGTAGTTGGAATCATTTGCAAACCCATAGCACAAGCACTGTAAAGGAATTTAAGTTGCTCATGATGTTGTCTAAAAGGTCGCCTCAGACAGCAAAGTGTTAGTATCAAAAACAGTATCAAAAATGCCTGGAATAACAACAAACAATTTAAATACACATTCAACCATAGGAGTAGTCATATCATCACGGACAAGTTCATCAAGACTTTCACCAGCTTTAGAAATATTGTTGCTAATGTAAATAAGATGAGTATCAATTCTATCTAAGAGGGAGTTGAGAGACAAGTTCAGAGGATCTATGTGTACTTTAAAAACTGGTAAATATTGAGACAAAGCATTGAGATAGTCAGGATCAATATTAAAGTTATCAGGTTCCATGGTAGGAACAAGAGTAATAACAGTATGCCCAATAACAGTTGTGTGGTGTGGAAGAAAATAAAAGTTCAAAAAAATCGACATTGCAAACTTTAGCGCCATAGTTTAAATTGTCATAATTGGTTACTACACAATACTCCCCATCAGAAGCATAAGACACTTTAGCAGTAGGCACTCTCCATTTCTGTAATTGAACAGGACCAATCATAGTCTGATTGACAAGTTGTGCAGTGAAGCGATGTACCTCTTCAAGGTAGCTCCGAGTTGCAGCAGAAGAAATTATAGGATGAATGTTAGTCCCAGGAAAGGACGATGAAGTGCCAGGTTTATCAGTTCCATTTACAGTTCCATTTGTAAGCATGTTCAAGTCCAAAGTAAAAGACCAATCAAGACTGTCCAGAGAATATCCACACATGGGTCTGTTAATATCGAAAATGTCACACCTGCAAAGGTAATGGTGACCTTTCCATGAACAGCAGTCAGTATGAGGGGCTACCCATGCACGCAGGGCAGCATGAAAAACCAACAAATGATGCAGTTCAAGTCTTTTCTGATAATGTCCCTATCAAGATGTCCAATGGATTGAATGGAAGCCAAGCAATCAAAAATTGCAGTCACTGGATCAAAATTGTGGCAAGGAGACTGTGAAAGTCACAAACATGGCTTCCTTAACTTTGCAAGAATGGGTGTTGAAGCAAGGAGCAGAGTTTGGATGTGTATTAACATAACCTACATTTCTGGCTGTAGACAGAGGAATAGAAACTGAATGAGACATACACAAAGTAATACATGCAGTAGAGCTACAGTGGGAGTAATACCAACTAGCCATATTTCTATCATGTATCAGATCAGGTACACGTCCTGATTTCAGATCCCGGAAGAGATTACCTATGGTAATAAGTACATAAGAGCCTTAGGCAGTGCATGAAACTTCCCAGGCTATATAATGCTTGTCTGCTTCTATATTATTTTGTGCAATTAATCCATTACTTTTCTTTCTTGTGGTCTCAAATCCCTTGGCTATTTCCTGCATATTGTAAACTGTGAAACACTCCTCTCCATAGAGGGCTACTACCCCATGTAAAAGGTGTGGTAAAATATTGTATTTAACACTATCTTGAAATGTACCAATCTGGGATTTAATATTAGTAACATCAGCTCTATTCCAAATAGACATACCAGACCTAGAAAGGCATGTAATGGTGCCTGTTGCACCAGTTACAGCAGCAGTTGCTTGATGCTTAGAGCATTTAGTTTTCTCAGCTTGTTTGTAAGGGTTAGGTTGTTGTCTAAAGACACCTCTGTGTTCATTACTACTGGCACCAGTGTAAGGATCACTGGTATGATTATGGTATGCAGCAACTATATGTGTTAGTATACTTTGATAAAATTTGGAAATGTTAGTTCTGGAACATAGACCAAATTCCTCCATGTCCCAACAAGTGAGGTTTAACACAACAAGAATGTGCATAAATTGCACATTATTTATTAAGGCACCTGGAAGGGAAGTGGCGATCAAACCACTAGGCGGACCAGGTTCCTGTTTAGGGCAGTCAGTGAGCTTTTTCTCAGTGCTGGGCAAAACATTTAGGAAAAGAGTAGAAGTGGCCATATAATTCTGGGAAAAATATTGCCTAATGGATTTTGTTTTTGAACTCTATTCACCCTTTATCACCAGCCTCTCTCCAGCGTGGTCTCTCAGTCAGCTGACTCTGCCCATCTGGCCTGAAGTGCATATCATCCGTATTCCGGGTGGGGTCCTCCTCACCTCTGTGCAGCCTGTCCTGGCTCCTCAGGTCTGAGTCCTCTCAGGAAGGACTCCCATTCTCCTACTAGCTCTCTACCTTAGGTACTGGAAGGGCTGCTGAAATAGGAGGAAGGAACCAGACCAGATGTTGTGACGCCCAGCATAGGACATGGGGCCATTACCACTGGACCTGCTTTCACCTACTGGTAGAGGGGGATATTTCTTGTGTTTCTCCCTTCCCCCCAAACTTGGGACATGCAATGCCATCCAGCCCACTACATGTGCATGCCCGCACATGTCCAGAAGATGGCTGACCAATTGTTCCCCTGTTTCATCTTGATACCAGCATCTGTAGTGCATCTGGTCTCCACCAGGTTCCACTATCTGTGCAGAATACTTCCCCCTCCCTCCCAGGAGAGGAGAGCAGTCCTACAGACACTTCATCCTCTCCTTCCCTGGCTGACTCCCGGTGTCCAGAGCTCATTCCCAAACCTGGGTCGCCGGTGTGGTGTGAGGTGTGGCGTCCAGCGCCTCAACCCTCAGCGCCATCGGGCTGGCTCTTTGCCTAATGAATTTATTGCTATAATTTTCACAGAAATTTGTATCAATCAAAGCTATGAGATTGTACAAACCAGAATGTGTAGTGTGTGTCTGTCGGATGGATAAGGTGCTATTAGGGGCAAGCTTGGAAAGTACCTTTAGCAAGGCATGCCACTGGAAGTGGTTCTCCTTTGTGATCTGTTTGCCACTCAATTTGAAGGCTTGATTGATCCAGTGTGATGGCCAGTATGGCTACTTTGCCCTCCTAAATGGTGACCATCAGTTTTGGAACTTTAATTTGGACTATTTTAGCTCCTCCTAGATTGGGTGCTGGAGTGAGGTAATGCATGTCAGTATGGAGTTGTAGGGGTACAAGGGATCACCTTAAACATTGATTAGACTGACCTTGTGGAAGGGCCAGAGGTAAGGCTCATAGGAGGAGAAGTAGGTGAAAGGTAATCATCTTGCTGTTGTACCTTAATGATAGGAAAAAAGAAAAACATGGTTAGTTCAGTAATTCAGTACTATTCCTCCCAATGGGGCAGGGGAAAATAAATATTTAGTCTCCTTTGTACAGCTTCACCTGATTGGCATATAGCCACTTATCAGTGAGTTTCTTGTTTTGTTGTAGTCTAATGTGGTAGACTGATGGACTGATCTTGTTCACAATGGGATAGGGTCCTTCCCATTTGTTTTCAATAGGAGGAGTAGGATGAGCAAACATTAGAACCATTACATGATCTCCAATCTTCCAGCCTACATCATGTATAGTTTGTCAAATTGTATCTTAGCCTGATGTTGGGCTTGGCTCAGATATTGTGCAGCAAACAGGTGTACCTGAACTATATCCTGTTTTAGTTTCTTCACATAGTTGTCTACTGACACTCTGTCAGCAATTGAGGCACGCAAGTCCAGAAGTAAATGTTCTGTCAATCTCATGGACATTCTTATCATGACCTCAAACTGGGTACACTGGGTACTCATTGAGGGTGTAGCCCTTATTGCCATAAGGAGTAAAGGCAACAAGGAAGCCCAGTCCTTGGGGTTCTCTTCAATGAATTTGGATAACATGAGCTTAATCTGTCTGTTCGCTCTTTCCACCTACCCTGATGATTGAGGGTGGTATGGAATGTGAAACTTCTGATCGACCCCTAATATAGTCAGTTTCTTTCATCAGATCAGCTGTAAAGCTAGATCCCTGGTCAGAGTCTACTTTCAGAGGGAGACCCCACCTGGTGAAAAATTGTTCCACCAGGAATCTAGCAGTGACTTTTGCAGTGTTGTTCTCTGTAGGAGATGCCTCAACCCATTTTGAAAACAGGTCAGTAACCACTAGAGCATACTTGTTGCTTCTACAAGTGGTTGGCAGTGGACCAATCTAGTCCATTTGGATGTAGTTCAAGGGGTCTGAGTGCCTCTGAGGTGACAGTTTTGCATCTTTCTTGGCCAGAGTAGGGTTGTTTTGTGTACAGATCAGACAATTAATGATGTGCTCTACATCTTCTTTCATAGTTGGCCACCATCCAAATGTCATCAGTCTGGCTAGAGTCTTTCACACTACTTGGTGTCCTCCAGTTGGAGTGTCATGTACTAGATGGATAAAGTACATCCTCATATGTTCAGGAACTACCCACAATTTCTTGGTGTTCCTGCCACTGTGATACCATATGAGTAGGTTATCACTAGACAGATGAAGGTCTTCTTTTACCATTCCATAGAGGATGTCTGCTGGAAGTTCTTCCTCAGTTTCCTTGTCAAGGAATCTGAACACTGCCCTCAAATGAGGGTCCTGCTTCTATGCAGATGCTAGATCTAAAGGCACAAAAGTACTTGATGTCTTTTTTGCAGCAGCAATAAACACGGCAGCAATGGTAGGGTTATTTATTTCCCACTTCTTCCCTCCTTGAGCACCGGCTTTCATAAGAGAGTCAGCATGGTAGTTGAAAGAATGATAAGGATCACTCTTAGAGTGTGCTCAAACCTTGTGAATATAAAGTTTGTATTTAAACTCTTGTGCCAGTGTTGTACTACACTGTAAACAAATAAGTATCTGTATTTTACTGGTGTACCATCAGAAGATGTAAAGTTTTTTTTTTTCCCAAAAAGGTAAATATTCAGTCAGTGAGGAACAGACCCAATCAGAGTCTATAAAGATGACTGTATCAGTTGTGCCTTGCTTCAGCAGTTACAAAGCACAGGCCACAGCAGCTAATTCAGCATACTGTGAAGAAATGATGGTACAATGCCGAGCAATGCAGATTTTGTCACCACTCGGTTCCACGATGAGAACTCCCAATCCTGCTAGCTGATATCCAGAAGAATATGTGGTAGAGCAATCAGTGAAAACATGACACAGAGTAGAGTCATCAAGCACTTCTTGGGGTGCAGGAAGGAAAGGTCCTGGTTCAGGTAGGATAGGAAGCTGGAGTGACCAATCATGTGTGTCCCCTGTACACAGGAGGCCATGAGCCAGCAAAGATGGCACTTTGGCAGGATGTACAGTGATGTCATGATCCTGTAAAAGCAGAGAGCAGTGTGTTAGTCTGGTGTTAGAGACAGAGCCATCTTTAACCCTGTCTGACAAAAGGCAATTAGGGGCTGTTATAGGTATGCAGAACAATAGGAGCATAACCAATGATGTACATAAGATGTTTCACAGACAAGTAGGTGGCCAGAAGATTCCTTTCACAAAGGCTATACTTCTTTTCTACTGGGGATAACATCTGTGAGGCATAGACAATGAGCCTAACATGTCCATTAGCCTTTTGAGTCAAAACAGCTGACATGGCTATGTCTGATGCACCTGTTTCCAGATGGAAAAGCAATGATGGATTTGGATTTACAAAAGCTGGAGCTGAAACCAGATCTTGTTTCAGACTGGTTACAGCATTTGTCTGTGCTGGACCCCATGTTCCTGGGATATTCTTTTTCAGCAACTCATACAGGGGTACAGCCTTTTGTGCAAAATCACAGATGAAGTCCCTGGAGAAATTTACCATACCCAGGAAACATCTATGTGTTGCCACATTACTTGGTAGGGGAAAATCTTGTAGTACTTGAATCTTTTTCAAGGCTGGGCTTCTGCCATTCTCGGTCATTCAGAGACCTAAGAAGATGACCTCTCTTTGGCACAGCTGTGCCTTAGCGGTGTTACACTTGAGGCCTACCCTCTGTAAGAGGGTCAGCAGTTCATCAAGGAAAACTAAGTGTTCTGCCTTTGTGGTAGTGGTCAGGAGCAGATCATCCACATACTGCAGAAGGCAATCTGGGGATATAAAGCCTTGCAATGCATCTTTCATGTGCAAATCAAAGAGGGAGGGGCTATTGTGATTCACCTGGGGGAGACAGGTCCATGTGTACTGACAACCTTCAAAGGTGAAGGCAAATTTGTATTGGCTTTCACGAGCAAGTGATAAGGACCAAAATCCATTGGAAATATCCAATGCAGAAAACCATTTACGGTCAGGTGTTAACATCCTTAACACATCTGGTGCTGATGCCACAGTTTTGGCACAACTAGGGGTAACTTTTATTAAGTTTTCTATAATCAATTGTGAGTCTCCAAGAATCATTTGCCTTCTCCACAGGCCAAATGAGGGAGTTCACAGCTGAAACACATGACCTAATCACACCCTGCTGAAGTAGAGACGTAATAGTTTCTCTCAATGATGGTAAGGCTTCTGCAGGGAAAGGGTATTGTCATGCTTTGACTGGATCTGGTCCTATAATTTCAATGGATGTCCACATCCTGCCACAATCATGTTTGGTAGTCACAAACACATCCTTGTGTTTGGCAAGAAAAGGTTGCAGTTCATTGTATGAGTCATGCCAATGATATCATACTCAGTGTTGTTGTTAGAGATAGCAGCCACCACATGGGAATCTGATATCATGACAGTATGGTATTGTCCTGGAGTTTGAATCAACAGCCTATTGGCTAAATTCACTACATAGCCACGTAGTGCAAGAAAATCAATTCCCAAAATACTGGGATGATGAAATAATGTAATTTGGTCAAAAGTAAACTTTGTGGTGAGGTTTCACACCACTACCACAGGAAGGGAAATTGACCTATAAGTATGCAGTGTGGTACCATCTACACCTTGGGCACTGGTCTCCCTGCTGGTAAACCAGAGTAAAGATTCAGGATCTTCATTATGCAGTACTGACAAGGCTGCACCTGTATCAAGCAGCATCAAAAGTCAGTAGCCCCCAACCATGGCCTCTACACAAGGCTTTCCACATGTGTTTACAATCAGGCTGGATACAATGTGGACTACAGCCTCTAATTGCCATTGTGTTGCATTAAGGTCCAGTTCATACTAGTTCTGAAATCATTGGCTTGCAGAGTTTGCTTGGGCCTCTACCAGTTCCTGAAATGGGTACAACACCGACTGGGTTATCACTGAAGCAACAACAGGAGGAGAAAGTGGAGGAAATGACAGGTCTGGAGGGGCACTAGATACAGTAGCTGGAACACTTACCCCCCCCAACCGTGGTCTGTGAAGTGGAAGTTATTGCAGCCACGGTGCATCATGGATCAGTATTGGTCAAATTCCTTACCTGATACAGCATTTTTCTGAGGCTGGCATTTTCCTCAGCAATCTGTCGGTATGGTGTCCCAGTCCAATAATACTGGCTGCTTTGTTGATTATGTTCTGATTAGCATTAGAATATCTATTCCAATTAATCTGTTTTTTATTATTCTTCCTCCTTGGTTTGCAATTAACCTGATTGTTATTATTGTTGCTGGATGTGGCCTGACTGTTCTGTGCCCCCCTCCACTGCATAGTGGGTATCACTTCTGGATGGCTGCTGGATGGCAGCAAGCTTGTTTTTAGAACCAGAGGAAAGGGAATGGAGGTAGACCTGATAGGTCCTTTCTGTCACTCTCATAACCTTTTCAAATGTATCTTCATCAGGGTAAATAGCACACTCAACCTCTCTCTGAGGGCTGGAAATATACTACAGAGCTCCACCTGATATGTGTCACATTTCTCTTTGGCTAGTGCCTTACCAGTACAGTGGGCCATACAGAGACACTGATGGTAGTTCATTGGTGATTCCTTGGCACCCTGTTTAACATTGTATGCCAGGCATGCACCAACTACAGCCGGGTATTGTGCAGTAATCAGCTCTGAACAAACACCATCAAAATCTGGATTCTCTTCACTCCTGACATGCTCTGGGAGTTTTGACCAGAGGCCAGGGTCAACAGTTAAATGTAATACCTGAGCACGATCCACCTTAGGAAGGAAGGCTAAGCATCTCACAGCGGGAATGGACTTTCTCAAGATGACAGCTCAAGTTGTCATTTGGCGTCATCCTGCCTATACTGTCAGCAATCTGCTGGGTTGAATGTGCAGCCTGCATGGGGATTGCTTGTACCTTTGGTGCACCAAGTGGTAACAGTGGGCTTAGAGTGCTTTATACACCCTTAATAACAGCCTCTGCTGCAACATTTGCACTGCTTTTACAGTGCTATCCTGATGACCAGCTTGTTTCAACATTTCATCTATTGTCTGATGGAAGGCCATTTTCTGATCCTCAGACAAACCAGATTTGGTCATAGTCTCATTGATCATACCTGAGATCTCTGCCCTATCAGCCTTAGTAAGGGCAGCAAAAGCAGGAGGGAATGAACATGAAGAATATCCTCCCGAATCCCACAGTCGGCCATCTTGACTATAACCATGGACGCGCCATCTTGTGAATGGCATGGCATCCCAACTTGATGACGTGGGCACCCGCCATCTTGTTGGTGGCATGGCATTTCAACGTGATGATGTTGACATCCACCATTTTGTAAATGGGCAGACACAGCTACTGGGCATGCCTGCTGCACATTATTCAGGGGGCACCCTCATCAGAGTCCTTCTCTGAAGAGGTGATGTAAATGGGCGTGTACCGAAAACCACCCATAGCTTTAACATGCCCAGCAAGAATCTCTCTCTGATGCAGCAGTTTCACCATCTTAACTATAAATTTCATATGAGTAACCTTTACATTGTTCACATGCACACCCTTCACAATCTCTTTCTCTAACATTCTGTATGTGGCACTCACTTCGGCATGATCCCTAAGCTGTCTATCCAACTCACCACTTACCTGATCCAACTCATGTCTTAACTCCTCATTCTCATCATGCAACTCCTCATTAGTATCAGCCAACACATCATTCATATGCAAAACCTGCTTCCTGTCTAATTTCACTTTCTCACATTCCTCTCTCAAAGCATTCACTTCCTGATCATTGCTCGGTGCAGGACAATGCAAATGTAACTCATTCTACTGACATAAGGTCTGGAGCTCAGTCTACAGCTTACATTCACATCTGGAATGCTCAGCAGCCTGTAAGCCCACATCTCTTTTTTTAAACACTGATTTCTAGCTCCTGAGATTTTACTTTCATTTGGAAAGCTTCCAGAGTAGCAAATAGAGCTTCGACCAACAAGCCTTTCAGTGAATGCTTTTTGGATGTAAGTTTAGTCTCTGAATACTGTATACAGATAGCCTGTACAGGATGTTTATCAGACTTGGCATTTAAAGTAAAGTTTGATCAACCTCCATGGGAGGTAAGGTAATTTGAGATGTCTAGTCTCAACTCTGTGCAGATTTCTGACATGTCTAAGAATGTAGGGGAAACTCAAATTGTTCTGTGCCTTCACTGCTGAGTATGCATCCACAGCAGTTAATTAAACACAGATAGATGGCATATGTGTGCTCCAATGAAAAAAGTGCATACAACACAATGAGCAGCAGTCTATCAACATGGAGTCTCTAGCTGCTATGTTCAACCCAGAAGGGGAATAGCAGTCCATGTAATATCACTGGAGTTCCAAAGCTGCCAAGCACATTGCTACTTGCCTATGGGGAAATTCACATCCCAGACCTCAAACCACAAAGCAAAATGAGTGTTATTCTTTGCCAGACAAAACCATTAACCCCGCGGATGCCAAAATTTTACATGTGAAAAGATCATACGTCAGGTTCTTGTATGGTGATGCTGGACAAAGAACATAACAAGTAGAATGTAATGAAATAGTTTATTACAAACACTCACATCATTACAGGTGAAGCAAAGCAGTCACAAGGGAGTTAGTTTTCGCCAGCCCTCGGGTGTAGTCTTTTTCTCTGAGTGGCTGGCTGTGCAAGCAATTATGAACTACATATAACAGCTGCAATCTAGATAGAGCAAACAGGCCCTAATGGCCAAAAAGTATAACTAAGGAGTCTCCCTTGGGTAAAATCTTACACAGGAAAACTATAGAGTTAGCAAGAAACTTAGAACAAAAGAAAATCATTGTCAGCAATAAACTAAAGACAAAGGAAATTCAGCATATACAGAAATACATGTGGAATGATACTTTGGTATGATTATGACAGCAGGCCTGAAGCACATACATACTGTATGAATACATGATTACAACAGAATATCAGTGAATGCACACATAATAGCCATGATTCTAAACATATAGCTCATATCAGCAAATGAATAACAGTAAAACATAAGCACAGCAGGTATAATGAAACTATAAGCAAAATGAATATATATAATATAACAGAAAATAAGTAAATAACACTGTAAAATGAGAGTATAAAATATAGTGTGAATAATAGAAAGCATAATCCCTAGTATCTGTGCTTGTCTGTTGGATACCTATTACTACATGTTAGTGCAATACAGCAATATCACAGTAATGATGAAATCATCTGTCATTGGTGTGTGCATGAGAGTGCAAGGGGTGTGAGGCACAAGCATAACACAACTACCTGGGAAGTGTGGTATATAACTTGTATAAGATCACATTATAAATTGTAAGTGAGCAATACCACATGGCAGTGTGTGTGGCAGTGCTAAATTGCTGCATGCTTCAGGTGGGTTGTGAGGCACGAGGAGCAGCCAAGTTCCTTTAACCACCTGGGAAGTGTGATATACAATTCCCATAAGATCATGTTGAAAATTGTAAATAAGCAATAACACACAACAGTGTGTGTGATAATGTTAAATTACAACATGCTAAAGATGGGTTTGAGACACAAGGCACAGCTGAGTGCCATTAACCACCTGGGAAGAGTGGATGTCTTCACTCTTGTGCCAAAGGTACCTATATTACCACAGAAACACAATGCAAGTGCCAAGTGCTTTCAGCCACCTGTGGTGGCATGTATCCATGGCTTCAGAAGCACTGGACCATGATAATGGATGTCTCTTGTGTCATGCGGAAAGAGTCATGCTTCGTTTGTCTTACCTGATGATGGATGTCTGTGATTGCTTGTGCTGCCTTTTGGCTGCTTGGGGGGGGGGGTGTGGAGTTAGAGTTGAAATCCCTGACAGCACATTTCCATACTTTTTTCACTTTAATAGCATCCCTAACTGATGCATTAATGGAGTTTTTTTGTAAAGTATTTTCTTTCTTTTTTGAGATAGTATAATCATATCTTACTTCACTGTGGGAGCTTAGGGTCCTCTAGGTTTTGCACTCCCATCCCTCCATAGATGCAGACATGCATGTGCTGTGGAAATGCAGGGCCAGGAGGGTCCTGTGCTTGCATTTATAGAAAACAGCAACCAGATTGTCAGAATAGCCTTCTTATTATCCCACCTCATGAACCCATTACTGAAAATTTTCAAATCCCCACAAAAACATTTTTTCACACTGCCAGAACTTCAATCCATGCTACAGGTGTGAAAACACAGTTTGGTCAGGATTTGAAAAATGACAGCTGTCACATTCAGGAGGTGGTGTAAAAAATGGTTATGTTGAAAATTTAGGGTCAAAATATTTTAAATTACTGAAGATAAGAGTGAGAGTAGGAAAATCTCAACGGATGTGCATAACTTTGCCATTATTAAATAGTCTGACCCCAAAATTTTTTAACATAGCCTTTTCATGACCCCACCATAGGAACAAAGGTGGTGAAAATTTTCAGACCCACCCAAAAGGTGATTTCGCCAAGTGACTGTGAAATTGCCATTTGGCCCAGATTAGTGTAATTCTACCAACATTGTTCATAACATGGGGTCCCAAAAAGGGCATGTTGAAAATGTGGGCTCAAAATAAGCAATAAATGATAAAGGTATGCAACATAGTTGAAAAGCCCATTGAAATACATTGAACATCACTTTCTTTACTTTTTCATACAGCAGTCGGCATTTCCAGCAGCAAGATGTATCTTTGAACAGAGAGTGGATCTTCACCTTGTTACCTGTTCAGGTGAGTGAGGGTGTGTGAGGGGTGTGGAGGGGTGGTGGATGGTGAGTCAGAGGTTAGGGTGGGGAGGTTTATCATCGAGGGACTATTTTCATTTTTACAGGTTTAAAAAGAAGACATTGAGGGACCATTTTCTTTATTACAGTGAGGATAAAGCTCGGAAGTTGGGGGTGCCACTAGACACCAGGGAAAGAAAATGTAAACCAGGATGGGAATTGCAGGGTGTGGGGTACCACTAGACACCAGGGAAATATAACTGAAATATGAAGATGACATTGTTGGGTGGGGGGTGCCACTAGATACCAGGGAAATAAAAATTAAATATGGGGATGGCAATCGGAAGGTGGAGGAGTGCCACTAGAGACCAGGGAAGTATAAATTAAATATGGGGACAGCATCAGAGGCTAGAGGGTGCCACTAGACACTAGGGAAAATAAATTAAATATGAGGATGGCAATCAGAGGGTGGGGATGCCACTAGACACCAGTAAAACAAATAATTATGGGGATGGCGATCGGTGGTTGGGGGTCATCTCTAGACACCAAGGATAAAATATAGGATTTTTCCACTCATGAAAAAAGATTGGCCCCAAATGAAGAAAAGGATTCCTTTTATGTCTCATACAACTGGAAAGTGAATCATGAAAAAGGATTTAAAATGTAACAGAAAACCCATTTGGGGGTCATTTTTCCAACACTTAAGTGCAGAACCCACCTAATGGGTTCCCAATGAGCCAAACATGTTGGTCTCTTCCCAGGATGTCATTTTTGTGGCATTTGAATTTTTGTTTAGAAAAAAATGGAAGCAAGATGGTGGCAAAGGAAAAAGGTTTATTCCCATATGAAAAAGGATTCCTTTTTCATTTCATACAGTTATCTTGAATTCCTTACTGAGTATGCTCAGAACAGAAATTTAAAAATTAAATAACATTGAAACCAATTAATATTATTTTACAAAAAAAAAAGCAAAAGACACATCTGTGGGCCAGCTCCTGCTTACCCTTAAAATTTCAGACCAAAATTCTGAACTGTCTGGGGGCTAGGTAAGTTAAAAAAGTAAAAAAAAAAACAGCTTAGAAACAGCAAAACACACCCGAAAATGCACTTTTTGCACTCTCCGGAAATGAGAAACCACACATCTGACTAGAACAAAACTTGGCACATCCAGAAAGCTACCCTATGAAACCACATATGCAAATTGTTATGGAAGTCTGTTGATCTGTTGTGAAGTTATTAAAAGGCAAAATTTGTGGTTTAACATTAAAGTACTTGCTCAAACCTAACTATAGGAGTGCGACTGTGCCCCTATAATATACTGTTTGAGTGCCAATTGACTCTATAACGCCACTCATGATGTCATTGGGTCAATTGGCATGAGAACAAAAAATATCGACAATATTTCCAGTAGAGGTAGCGTATTCCATTTATGCCATACTTCCAAAAAAATGAAGAAAAACTGAATTTCTTGTGATTTTTTGCTGATTATAAATAATCTAAAAGCTATCTATAAATGAAACCCCACTCATTTTGTAGATATTTTTGTTCTGATCAACTCTTGTTCTCAAACTACCATGCTATGATTTTTAATTTTAAAGTTATTTGCTTCTGTTTGTTGCAGAAAGTGAAAACAATTGAATTTTCTGCTGTTTTTTGTTAATTATAAAAACACTAAAAGGAGTCTATAAATGAAGCACCACTCATTTGGTAGATATTTATGTGCTGAACAAACTTCATGCTGACAGTGCCATGCTATCATTTTTTCGTTTAAAAGTTATTTGTATTTGTTTGTTGCAAAAAGTGAAAACAATTGAATTTTCTGCAGTTTTTTCTAATTATAAAAAAAAACTAAAATGTATCTATAAATGAAACACCACTCAATTTGTAGATATTTTTGTGCCAAATACATTTCTTGTTTGCAGTACCTGCTATCATTTTTCATTTTAAAGTTATTTGCATTTATTTGTCAAAAAAGTGAATAAAAATTTAATTTTCTGCTGGTGTTTTTTTTTTGTGCTAATTATGAAAAACAAAACAAAGGTAGCTATAAATGAAACACCACTCATTTTGTAGATGTTTTTGTGCTGAACAGGTTTCGTGCTTACTGTACCATGCTATCATTTTTCCTTTTAAAGTTATTTGCATTTGAATGCGGTTAGTACTGCTACCAAGCCAAACATTCTAAATGCATTTCGAATCAGCCAATCAGGACCTACTATAGGTATATTTGGACCCAGAGTGAGAATATTTCAATATCCTCATTCTGGGTCCCCAGGAAGCAAAAATATCACTGCTAGGTGACCTGCAATATTCTCACAGGTGTGGCATAAATATATTTATGCAACAGGAGTGGGCACCAAAGCAGTTAAATAAATTCATTTATTCTCATTGGTGTTTATTTAACACCCTGCCAGCAATCAGATCCCCTCCTGATGGAACTACACTGCCAACTTTCTCAATAGCCCACACAGCAGACCTCCCACTCTCCTTTCCTCAACAGTCAAATCATCTCCACATCAACAAAAAGGGAACACACTATTATTTAGTACTTTTGAAAAGCAGTCCATTTCACATTTCTTTGCTAAACTATATATGTATGCTACCACCCCCTCACTCTCTCTTTCTCTCTCTCTTCCCCCACTACAGTCCCACTATTCATGCTTCCACACTCTCTCTCTCTCCCCCACACTCCAATCCTATTCTGCTTGCTTCCTCTAGCCATGCCTTTCTCAGGTCCTACTATCCTGCTTCACTAAATATTTCTTCACCCAACAATAATAGGTCCTATGCAATAAGGTGCAGAGTGAGTATGCACTGCGTATCTATGGCACATAGCCACTCAGCACTGATTGTGCCCCCTGTGTGAGATGCACCAAATGGAGTGCACAACCCCTATGCATCCAGTCCTCTGGCCACAAGGACATCAAAGTGCTGGGGTGGGGGGCATGTCTGCACTAAGTACCAGTCACAAAGCTGCACAGTGTGATACACAGGGGGCATAGGGGTGGATAGGATATGCCAAGGGGGACCCACCCATAACAGCCATACATGACCATGCCCACACACCCACAGGGTTCCCCTGGCACAACTGGTCCTGAGCACCCTCCCTCCAACACTTGGAGCCCCCCTGTCCCTGCAGTTCAGAGACCCCCTGCACATATATGTCCCATCCCTGGTGGAAGAGGTGTATGGTGGGGATTGCCACTGGCTGCCCATGGCCACAGCTTCTCTTGCCCGGTCCAGGGGTTGGGGGCAGTGTGGTCAGTGTGGAGTTGGGGACAGTCTTGTCTGTGTGCAGACAAGGGTACTGCAGTCCCAGGGCAGGTGCTCCACTGTGTGCTAAGGGGCTCTACTGCTAATGATGGCCACCCATGCAGTCTGTGGGTGCCAATGCACCATCCTGGGTCTGTGTCATCATGCGAGAGGATCCACTCTGGGTCCCAGGCAGGGCATTCCATTGGCCACCCACCTGGGACAGCAACTCCACCCCCATCCACCCCACATGAACCAGAATGCTGGGGGGCTGGGCCACAGACAGGTGGTCAGTGGTTGTGAATGCCACCAGTGTGCACCTGTCCACAGGTGCAGAACTCTGTGGGTGGGGAGCATGCCTGTGGCACATATCTTTCACCCCATTGTGCATAGGTGCCAATATAAGAAATCCACAGTCAGCCACTGACCAGAAATACAAAGAAATATTTTCCACTTTGCAGCAGCACTACTTCTGTCCCTCACAGACTTGCTTCTTCACTCTCCCCATCCACCGCTTTCCTGGAAACTGAATCGTCTGGCTTCTCCCAATGAAAGCTATTTTGCACCATTGTTGGTGCTGCAAACCACAGGTCCACACTGAAGGCAGGAGAAACCAGATAAAAGAAATACTTCCCCCCAAAAAAGCCACCAAAAACATGCCAATAGGACATCGGTTTTCCTCAGCTTTCTCTAAGCGAGAAAAGGATCTGCTATTTTTTCAAAACTCAAGGGCCCTCCTACTTACAAACAATCAACCAATGGAAACCTCCCCCTGAACATCATGATGTCAGCTGCACAGTAACATACACAGCAACCACACAAACCACCCCACTCTAGACCAGGAATACTTAAAAAAATCCCACTGACTTTAGAAAGAAGAAAAGTAAAACTCAAGAACAAATAAATTAAAAACAATCCTCAAAAAGTCCTTTCCTATTGCATAAATTGGATATGCAATGGAATACTCTTGAAATACATGATTTATCTGCACTCGAGCAGTTTGACCTTGGACACCTCACTCGTGGCTTATGCCACTCATGAGATTACCTGAGGATAAACTGCTCCTGTGCAGATAAATCATGTATTTCACTCATTTCCATTACGTATCCTATATATATATATATATATATATATATATATATATGTATTTATAAAATGGGTAGGAAAAATGATGTCTGCTGATTTATTGGAACACATCACATGACCGTGCGTATATCAGAGCGTGACCATACACCTGCACTTTTACCCCCCTCCAAAACAATTTTGACATTTTATAAGATAGATAAAACACTCTGAGGTGTGCAGCCGCACTCTGATATATGCATGCCTTGGGTGGTTGATGCACTCGGCCTGCGGCCCCATGCGTAACAACGCACACCATGGCATGCATATATCAGAGCACAACCGCACACCTCAGAGTGGTTTATCTATTTTACACACACACACACATATATATATATATATATATATATATCATATAATACGGATGCAGTAGCACCCCATAGTTAGGGTTAAGTAGAGTGTTCAATGTTAAACCCATAACTTTGCACCTTAATAACTTTGGCACATTCATTAGAAAAGCCCATACATTTGTATTTTTCAGTGATGTATCGTGTTGTCAACACATGCAAAGTTTCATGATGGCATGTTGTGCGGTCTCTGAGATCTGGATACCCCTTATTTTGTAAAAGGTCACATTTTTTTCCCTATAATTAATATGGGATTTCTTTGTGGGTTTTTTTGGTGTCATGTACAGACTATACTGAATTTCTGCACAAAACTTCCAGGATAGAGGTGGCCTGTGCCAAGGTAGTGCCTTTCAAAGGTTTTGTGAAAAAATATTAAACAGTTCCAGAGTTATGACTAAAATTTGGTTTTGGATAGCTGCCTGGTGCAAACCAAACATTTTGGTTTGTGGCACAGTTTTTAGTTCACATAACTCAGGTATCATGAACAGGTATCATGGGCCTCATGAACCACACATTTTGATCGTGATGGTTGCCATCTTGTTTCTTCCTTTTGCTTACCACAAAAACATGAAAATAGATATAAATGGACACTTTGAGAAAGTCTAAAACATGAATCTTGGCAAATTGGACCTTTTGTGAAAGATTCTGATGTCTGTTTGTTTTTTCAAAACATGACAGAAATTGTATTTTTGGACTTTGGGATTATCCTCATCAGGTTTTTGGTTTGCAAATCAGAAATTTTGGAGCAAACCAAAAATTTTGGTTCAGAAATAAAAATGTTGGTGTGAACCAGAAATGTTGTTTCATAAACCAAAATGTTGGTGCAAACCCAAAATTTTCAAATCAAAATATTGGTGCAAACCAAAAATTTTGGTTTGTAAACAAAAAATGGTGCATTCACATCTGTTAATGAAGGGACTTTCATGGGGGGGGGGGGCATGTAGCCAGCACTGCAAGGAAGGTGAATGTCAGACTGGGGGTAATACACAGGAAGATTTTATTTCTGCCAAAAGAAGATTGAAATAAGGTAGCACAGCAATTTCTATTGCCTGTATTAGAATATGAGAGCCTGATTTACCAACATGTGACAAAAACTGATTTGGACAAGCTTAATAGAGTATATTTAAAGATAGTTAGATTTGTCTTAAAATGTCACTTTAACACCCACCACTGCAGTCTCCTTCAGAGGTTAGACTGGGATCCCCTTGAAATTTGTAGAAAGAGCTAGCCCATCGGTGCAGTGGTTGGATTTCCGCCTGCGACGCCGGTAACCCGGGTTTGGGATGGACTCAGGTCGCCAGAGGGCTGGCTGGGGGGAGAAGGATGGAGCATCTGGGGACAGCTTTCCTTCTCTGGGGGGAGGGTGGGGATGTGCACCGGTGTATGCTGACTCCTGGCAGAGGCTGGGAGCACAGCAGTGACACTTGGTGCGAAGTGCAAGGGGGAGTGACAGACGTCTGGCTTATGCCTTGACATCAGGACATCACTCCCCATAGAAAAACTAGGAAAATGCTTCCTGGCTGGCTGGATGATGGTCTCTCTCTCCTCCGCTGCCACCGATCCCATGACCGGCATGCCTCAGCAGTACCCTGGGCCAAAAAGAAAAGTGTGCTGGCCACCCCCATCAGTGCCTTCCCCCTCGGAGGAGGGGGACCCACCCAGCAAAGGGTTACACTGGGTTACCCGGGGGGACTGCCATATGAGGTGATAGCTGGTATGGGAGTCAGGGCAGGCAGTTGGGAGGGGCAATAGAGACCGACGGAGTGGGCAGCCAGAGAAGGGGAGCTAAAAGAAAAAAAATTTGGAGAAAGAAGCGATTGGGCCAAAAAGCGTATGTGGAATTTGAAGTGGTAAATAAAAATGGAACCCATTATGCATTTAAGTCAATAAATAAATATGCTTTAAGAGATATCCAAAATAGGGGCCTAAGGATTCCAATGGGTAAGAACAGGTATAGTAAGATGCAAAGGAGGTACTATTTTCCAAAGATGTGGAATGAATTAAATTTAGAGACCAGAAATGTAAATAATTTGGTACAGTTTAGAAAAGGTTTAGATCAAACATGGAAAGTAAACTGCCATTGTTTTTGGTCCTAGGACAAACTGCCATAAAAAGGCATAGCACAAATTTGTAAAAGTATCTAAAGTAATGATGTTTTAGACCTAAGTGTATATTTGGTGGAATTACCGCATCAGAAGTGTTGTCTTAAGTCACCTTTAGTCTTGTACACTGATGTCTCCATTTAGTAATACATCCCTGGGTACTGTATGTGATAGCTCATATTTTATCCATTTAGATAGCTAAATGTGAGAATTGTATGGCTTTTTGTACGCAGTTTGTCAAAAGTGTGTCTAGCTGCAAGGGTATGGTTATTGGAAATAATACATCAAGGTGCTATTTTAAGTCTTTTTTACATTGTATGCTAATGCAACTACTAGAAATATAACCCTAGGTACCATATGTGATAGTCAAACATGATAATTTTATGATTTTTGCATGCTATTGTTAAAAGTGTTTGATGGTGTACTTCAATGTTAGTTGATGTCTTTATGAAATGTTGTTAAGATTTGTACTTCTCCTTGTAACCATTTGCTTATGCAGGACAACCTTGTAAAACAGGGCTTTGCAGTCCTAAAGGTATATTTACCTATTAAAAATATAAATATTTTTATCTATCTATCCATCATGATGCTACTGGCTCAAAAAGAAAGGAAATTCATTGCAAAAAACTGCGTTAATGCACCAGTTAGGGTTCAACTTAATGCCACTAAAGTAGGAAAATATGGCTTTAGGATTTCCAATCTTAACTCCCACACAAGCAGCAAAAGGACAAGACCACACAAGCAATGATGTGATGTCCTGTGGTCCACATTGCGTATGAACAAAGGAGATCATGTCTGACATTGTTTGCTCATGGAACTGGGTGGGCATTAGGGCTGACAATCTCAAGGAAGACCCTACCACTGATTTGCGAAGACCTTAATGTTTTTCCTTTTGCTACTTGAGAGGTGGGGGTGGGAAGCTATGGTTGGAAACCCTAATGCCATATTTCCCTACTTTTGTATATTAATGGTATATTAAAGATTGGTGTCTTTTGTTGGTTTGGTGGAAAAAATATTAATTCAATCCTAAGGCATAAGGATTTGAAATGTTGGTTCTAAGCATGATTGGTGGGGTATTTTGGATAGATGGTTAATACAAAAGAAGAATCTGGCTATGTGAAAGAAGATTTCTGTTTCATGAGGGAGTAATCCTCTTTCGTGAGAGAGGATTATTTCATATGGCAGCCATCTTGTTTCCATTTAAAAAAACAAAGCTTTTGAAAATCCATAAAAATGATGCCCTGAAGAGACAGCAAGACAAGAATCTAGCTAAACAGGACCCCTTTGGCTAGATTCTGCTCTTTGTTTTTCAAAAAATGATCCTAAATGTGTTTTTGGAGCATTTAAAAATTTTCTGTTATGAGACTATTTTTCTTATTTTGTCAGACAATTGTCTTCTTTCGTATGGCTCACAAAAGAAGAATAGGGCCATACAAATGAAGAATAGGGCCATACATAAGACAAATTAGGACATAGTTTTTTTCCCACATACTGTCTTTCATGAGAACCAATCTTCTTTTGGGAGCTCACGCAAATCTCATGAAAGAAGAATTTGGACTTAGTTTTTTTTTCCATTCTTTTTATGAAGGCACCTTCTGTCATCAGCTCATGAAAATCTGATGAAAGAAAATGAATTCATATGAAAGAAGAATGTTTGACTTAGTTTTGGTTTTTTTCACATTCTTCTTTTGTATGAATCAATCCTCTTTCTTGAGCTTGCGAGAATCTCACAAAAGGGGATCAGTTCAGGTGAAGAAAGAATTTGGACTTCATTTTATTTTGCACTTTTCAACTTTAACAAGTCATAACTCCATCAATATTTGAGTTAAGGGACAATTTATATGTCAAAAATGGTCTCAACAATCACTACAAAAATAACACATATTACCCTCCCTTAAAAAAAAAAAAAATTAAAAGACCCTTATAAAAAACATAACAAAACATGAAAATTCCCATAGGATAACTTTGCAAATTTAAAAAAGCTATATCTCTGTCAATCTTTTACATTAAGGGATCAGCTATGTATCAAAAGAAAGGTCTCAATGAGTGCTATAAGATGCAGTCCCTAAAAAATACCAACTGAATATAGACATATAAAAACATAAAAATGAAAAAATGAAAATTCCTGTAAGATAACATTGCAACTTTAACAAGCAATAATTCCATCAATATTTGGAGTTGAGAAACAATCTATATATCAAAAAAAGGTCTCAATGAGTACTAAAAGACTAACACATAATAGTGCCCCCAAAAATTCAGGGGCCATATAAAAACAAAAATAAAAAAATGAATATTTTCGTAAGAAAGCTTTGCAACTTCAACAAGCTGTAACTCTGTCAGTCTTTTAAGTTAAGGGACAAGTTATGTATCAAAAGAAAGGTCTTAATGTGTACTACAAGACCAAGTCCCTAAGAAATACCAACTCAAACTAGATATATATAACAAACATAAAAATTATAAAATGAAAATTCCCATAGGCTAGCATTGTGGGCTTGATTCTCAAAGCCCTGGGTTTGACGCAAGGTGCTACACCAAACATAAATGGTGTAAGTGGCACCTTGCATCAAACATGGCCCCCTGAGATATTCACAAAGGCAGCCTGCATCAATCACAGGCTGTCTGCTCCAAACAGGGCTTGTGCTGGCCCTGCACCCAAAAAATGGGCTGCAACATGGTGTTAGGGGGCTTGTGGCAGATGGGGGCTGCCATATCCTCAAAAGTGGGATTCACAAAACACTTTCAGAGGAAGAATTTCTAAGCACCCTTAGACCAGCCATGGCTGGTTTACGGGCACTTAGAAATATCCCTCTGGGAGTGCTTGGTGCATTGTGGTGTCTCAATCTACCCATACCAGAATATGTACTAAAAGCCACCCATGGTGAACTAGCAGCCCCTTTCCCAATCCCCGATGTTGTACACATGCATAATATATAACATGTCCCATGCCCTCCTCCCCGACCCCCACTGGTGCCTGGTCAAATAAAATGTATAATATTCCCCATGTCCCACTCCCTGAACCCCACTGGTGCTGGTTCAAGTAAAATCTAAACTATTCCCCATGCTCCCCTCCCCAAACTCCACTGGTGCCAGTACTATTATTGAATAATTCTGCCCCTGCCCTGGTGTCAGTGTGGCTCAGTTGGTAGCACATCCGCCTCTGGACCAGAAGGTCATGGGTTCTCGTACCACACCGGGATTGGACTCATACCTAAAACACTGGCATCCTAGTGCAGTATTAGGGGTGTGCTGTACTGCTGGGGTTTGCAATCCTTTGGATGAGATGCTAAACTGAGGTCCCTTCTACCCATTCTGGTGCTGTCCTGGTGGGTGTCCAGGTGGAAATAAAAGAACCCAGGGCACTCTTTGCAAGAGCAGGGGACATTCCTGGCATCCTAGCCAACATTCCCTTTCCCATAAACTGGATCATGCAATTGTCCATGCTGTTTGTGGGTGTTGATGTGTGATATGGCCACCACTACACATTCAGTCACTTCACTATCAGTCTATCATTGCTTGTAAAGCACTTTGGGATACACTGTGTATGAAAAGTGCTATATAAATGGTGATTATTCTTCTTCCAGTGGTATAGTGGCTCCAACCCTAGCAGGTAGTGCCCACCACCCCACTTTCCCCATCCTGAAGCAGAGCCAGTGACCAGCACATCCCACCTCACACCTCCGCAGCTTGCCACTGACTGACCTGTCAATGAGCAGGCTGTAATGTGTATCTGGCGCATTGATCACTGGGTGCATACATACAGTACTACATTGACAGGTCGGTCAGTGAACAACCATAGAGGTGTGAGGGTGGGCTAATATTCCTGTCCCTGCTTTCAAGTGGGTGGAAGCAGAGTGGTGGGCACTACCTGCTGGGGTGGGGGCCACTATACCACCAGAGCAGGGGCAGAATTATTCAATAATAGTACTGGCACCAGTGGGGTTTAGGGAGGGGAGCATGGGGAATAGTTTACATTTTACTTTGAACTGGCACCAGTGGGGTTCAGGGAGTGGGGCCTGAGGAATATTATACATTTTCCAGGAACTGGCACCACTGGGGTTTGGGAAGGGGGGCATGGGGAATATATAACATTTTACTTGATCTGGCACTAGTGGTGTTCAGGGAGTGGGGGCATGGGGAACATATTACATTTTACTTGAACAAGCACCAGCAGGGTTCAGGGAGGGGAGGACATGGGGAATATATTACATTTTACTTGAACTGGCACTGGTGGGCATCTGGGAGGGGGGCCACTAGTCCACCAGGGTCTAGATCAGCACTGGACAGCCCTGCAGCTTTCAACAAACACTACCAGTGCACCATCTGTTTGGCCTCTGATCATGGTTGCTGCATGCCATGGGACATTGCCACTGGGACCCTGCCCAATAGAGAACCGGGTGCAGAGTCCCTGGCTCACTGGGCTTTGGTGCAAGGTGCAGTTTGCCACAGCTTGCACCGATCCAAGACAGGTATGAGAATCGAGCCCTGTAACTTTAAGAAGCCATAACTCTGCCAATATTTGGAGTTAAGGGGCAATCAATACTTATCAAAAAAAAGTCCAATACATAATACCTCCCCAACACACACAAACACACACACACACACACACAAAGGCCAGGAGCCATATACAAACATAACAATTATAAAATGAAAATTCCCATTGGATAACTTTACAACTTTAATAGGCTGTAACTCCATCAGTCATTGTAGTTAAGGGACAATCTCAAAAAAGAGGTCTCAATGAATACTACAGGACTGTGTCCCTATGAAACACCAACTGAAAATAGACATATAAAACACATAAAAATGAAAAGATTTAAATTCTTATAGGATAACATTCTTTTTAACATGCCATAACTCCATCAATATTTCAAGTTAAGGGGCAATCTATCAAAAAAAAAGACTCAATGAGTACTGCAGAACTAACACATAATACCCCCAAATATTTATGGGGTATACTCTGCACACCAAAATTACCTCCAAAATTGACTTTGGTGCCAAATCCACAATTAAAGTCTGATCGTCATCAAAAATTCACCAAAGGTGTATCTCATCATAGGCTACTTGCAGAGAGACTTGCAGACCAAACCAACAAAAGTGTACTGACTTATGGCTACAAAACTTAAAAACACATTTTTGACCATTTACAATGAACTGCGAAGAGTTAAGAAGCACACTTGGTATATTTTTTTCTTTCAAGTCAGCCCCACAAAAACAGTTACAATGAAGCAGATAAATTGCTTTGTTGGAGGTATGGAAGCAGAGGGCCCTGCAATTTCACAGCCAGATGGATGTCTGCATCAACGGAGGCATGGAAGCATAGGGCCCATAGGGACCTCTGCTTCCACAGCTAGTGATGGGACCTGTGTGAATGAGGATACAATTCTACTATCTCTAAAAGAAAGGAAATTCTTTGTAAAAAAAACTGCATTAATGCATCAGTTAGGATTCAGATTAAAGTGAGAAAAGTAGGGAAATGTGGTGGTAGGGTTTCGAACCCTAACTCCCTCCCAAAGCAGAAAAAGGAGAAAACATTATGGTTTCTGATATTCTGACTCTTGGTAAATCAGGGGTGGGGTCTTCTTTGGGGGTTCTCATCCCTAATGATCACCTCATTTTGCTTTTTTTTTTTTTACTTACTGTGCATGTTGCATCTTCAACAGCTTAGTTTCCCCTTCAGCCACCTGCTACCACCATCAAATCAGGGATCCCTGTCTCCCAATCGCAGTGTCCCCTGGATTACCACCCAGGGCAGAGCCACCGGAGCCCCCCTCACAGCCCTGATGAATATCTATCATGGATGTGTTGGGGAGGCCACCAGATCTGAGGCAGGGGGAGGCTTCATGGTCACATGGTGGAGGCTATTTTTTTTGTTCTAGTACCTGGGGGAGGGGATGTGCAATGACGACTTGTGTCTGCCCTGTCCCCATCAGGTGACAGCACTGGCACTAAGGAACCCCCCAAACTCCACCAGAGATCCACGGTGTGCCAGACACTCAACCCCCTCTCCCCCAGGAAAGAGAGCAGTCTCTAGGATGCGCAATCCTTCTCCCCCCAGACAGTCCTCCAACATCCCAAGTCTGTTTCTGAACCCGGGTCATCAGTGTTGCAGATGAATGCCCTGCCTCTATGCCGGCAGCCCAGCTTATGCTCACCCCTTTTTGATATTGTCTTCAAATGTACAGAACTGTGTCTCCCCACATGTTGCCAACAACCTATCAGCCTTGCCAGAAGAAAACAGTTCACATCTAAACTTATTTTCTCAGGGGGGGGGTGAGCATTAGGATTGAGAATGCCAAGGAAGACACCATCTCTGATTCACCAAGACTCCAGGACAGCCAAAACCATAATGTTTTTTTCTTTTGCTTCAGTGGTGTTGGTGGTGGGGAGTTAAGAGCTAATTAAGCAATTGCAGTTATAAACCTACACCAATTAAAGCTACATACCCACACTAATCAAACAATCAAAAGTATATACCTGCACTACATTAAACCCTATGGGGCAATACTAATAGCATAATTAACTCATCATTAGGAAGCTAGCCAAGCCAAGTAACAAGCTTCAAAAGAACCTGGAAAAAGACATGCAAAACCCTCCCAAACTCAGAAATCCCCCAAACTACTACCTGCACTCACTACACATCATTCCCTCCTTGCTGCAAAAGACTGTTAGGTGCCATAACATGATTGCAAATGCAATCTCAATAACAATAACCATCCTAATGAATTATATTCAATAAACAATGGGTGAGGGTAACTCAGATGTATACCCATCGAGGGGGCTGATTAGGGCAATAAAGCCAATCACCCTTTGGGCTCATGGCTGTTTAGCCTTAATTAGCACCCTCAATGGGTATACATCTTTGTATACCACCCTTACCCAATATTTATTCAGTATGTATATATACAGTATATGTATCTATCTGTCTAGCTGTCTGTTTGTATAGTATGTACTGTATGTATGTAGGTATCTGTCTGTCTATCTATCTATCTATCTATCTATCTAGCTATCTATCTAGCTATCTAGCTATCTATCTAGCTATCTATCTAGCTATCTATCTAGCTATGTTGCACCTGACACACAAGAAAAAGAAAATGCTTCTTCACTTTCTGGGAGGAATCTCAGGAGCTACATGCTACATTGTAAGTTCCCTTTCTTATTAAGTGCTTGGTATCATTTGCCAGTAAAAAATATATATTTTTTATGCACCTGATCAGTTATGAGTTAGTTTCTTGGCAAGAAGAGTTGAACAACAAGAAAAGAGAAGGGAAAGGAATGCAAGAGGGGATCTGAGAGGTGAGTTATTGAGAACTGGTGAGATACTTGATCTAGATTAAAGTCATTTCTAATGACTTGAGATTTTGTTTTCCCTTCTATGCTCCTTGATAATAGATGCCTGATAATAGATCTTGATAATAGATGCGTCCACTAAGGGGACCCCAGAGCTGAGATAGCCAATATTTGCAAGTGAAAGGATCCAGAAGGGACTTGCAGCTGTAAAGATAGATAATGCCCTGGGTCCAGATGGGTTGCATCTGAGGTTACTCAGAGAGCTGGCTGCAATACTGGCTGAACCTCTGTAGGTTTATTTAACAGCTCACTAAGGATGGGGATAGTTCAGAAGGATTTGATAGTGGTAGATTTAGTTCCACTCTGTAAGGGAGAGGGGGCAAGGAACAAGTGGGGGATTCCAGGCCTCTCATTCTTACCTCTGTTGTAGGAAAGCTGATGGAGTCACTGGTCAAAGAGGACCTAGTGGACTACTTGGAGAACAGTGGTCTCCAGAATAGTAAACAGCATTGATTCATAGCATGGAAGCCTTTTTAGACTAAACTGATAGTTTTCATTGACTGGGTAATGAGGGAATTGTATAGGGGCCATGCTATGGGCTTAGTGCCTCACAGACACTTGCTAAGAGGATGGGGACCTGGATATAGCTAAGGTCATAGTAAACTGAGCAGGTAGCAGGCTAAAGGGGAGGCAGCAAAGGGTTATGGTTGATAGGGTCAAATCAGAAGAGAGGGAAGTTATGAGTGGGGTACTTCAGAGATCTGTCCTGGATCCGGTCCTCTTTAGTATGTTCATCAGTGACATTGGTGAGGGAATCTGGGGCAGGTTGTGTCTCTTTGTAGATGACACTAGGCTCTGTGCAAGGGTGAATAGTGATGAGAAAATAAAGGAAATGTAGTGTGACTTACAAAAGCTAGAGGGGTGGTCTAAGGATTGGCAGTTGAAATCCAATGCCAAAATGTGCAAGGTAATGCACCTAAGGAATAAGAACCCCAGGGACAGAGTACTGGATGGGTGGTATGAGACATAACACTATGGCTGAGGAATGGGACCTTGAAGTTATCATCAATGACTCATATAATTAATAACAACAAATAATTGAGTTAGTACAATAAGGCATATAGCAAAGTGAGTAGGATGATGGGACATATTGGGAGGGGTACTGGTAGCAGAAGGGAAGAGGTAATACGTCCTCTATATCAATCCTTGGTGAGTCCACACCTGGAGTACTGTACCCACTTATGGAGCCCTCACTTCAGGAAGGATAGGGATAGGCTGAAGACAGTGTAGCGCAGGGTAACAAATAATTCATGACGAATAGGGCAGATCCTATGAGGAGTGCCTCAAGGCACTGAACATGTACTTGCTGGAGATCAGAAGGGATAGTGGAGATATAACAGAGACCTTCAAGTTCCTGAAGTGAATTAACAAGGTGAAATGTGAGAAACTATTTAGCTTGGATACTAGTTCTCGGTTACATGGACTTGAGTGGAAACTGACAGGAAAGAGGTTCAGGAGAGACATGAGGAAGTATTATTTTACAGAAAGGGTGGTGGAGCCATGGAATAGTCTTCCAGATGAAGTAGTGGGTGTTAAAACTGTTGGTGGTTTCAAGCACATTTGGACAGAATGAAGGGTATGGTGGCTCACCGCAGCATACACTGGCAGGAGAATTGGAGGATGGATGGGGAGGTCTAGGACCCTGGAAGGACAATAAGTGCCAGGGCTAAATAACGAACACATGTGGGCTGGATAGACCACTGGTCTATTTCTGCTGTCATTGTCTATGTTTCTATGCTGCAGACTAGCTTGTGTCACCCACAGATGATGAATTTCTATTTGTAGTACTATTAGTAGCTGTTTATTTATTTAAAGCACTCCTCCAAAGCTCAAAGCACTTTTAGTAAGAAAAGAATACATAAATTTATGTCTGAAAACATAGCATGTTCTCAAATAGAGGCAAAATGCTCTTATACAATGCAACGTCTTCTCCTGAATTCAAGAACACCCTACAATCAGTCCATCTCACAGAAGGCCAGGTTCATTAAATATGATTTTAGGAGGCAGTATAGTGCAGTGGTTTAAGGCTCTGAGCTGCAAACATAGAGACCTGGGTTTGAATCCCACAGTCCCACTTGCATACTGTGTGACCCTAAGCAAGTCACTTAACTTCCTTGTGCTCCCAGGTTGCACCTGTAAACAAGCCTTCAGCTTAATGTGTCTCTCCTGGTAAAACAAAGGAAAAAATTAAAAAAATTAAAAAAAAAATAAAAGATATTTAAAGTAGGCCAGGGAGTGAGAGGATTTGACTTTCAATGGGAACAAATTCTACAGGGCAGGGGCAATTACTGCAGAAGCCCAGTCACCAGCTAACCTTAAATAAGAGGGTAGCACCTTCAAAAGCCCCTGCCCTGTACACTTCAAAGCCCTGGCTGGAGTGTTGAGATGCTGTGGGTCCAGTTAATTTTTGTACTTTAAAGAGGAACTGTTAACATTTCCCCAGCAAAAACATGGGACCTATAAGTTCTGATTAGGTAAAACACACTCCTGGAAATTTTTCTAAATAACTTTACAAAACTCTTATTTGTAATTTATCTGGTTGATCCTGTGACCCTCCACCCACTATTAGTATCCCAGAGTCTCCCGTGCAAGCCCTTTCATGATGCAACTGACGGACTAAGCCACGGGGGACTCCTATGTGACAATACAGTGGTTAGAAAATATTAAAAGATATACAGAACATATTTCCACTTCTAGCTCTGGTACCAATTGACTAGAGCTGTATGGAATGAGAAAATTCTAAATTCACAGAATTTTGATGGAATTCTGTGAAATTGTGTGCATTTTCATGGAATTTCATTGGGATGTTGTAGAATTTTGAAATGTATTAACTTGGTAATAACTCAGCTGTCAATTGAGCTAAAGAGCTGAAATATGGCATGATTATTTGTTGAGAGGTGCTCTAACTGTGTGTCAAACATATTGGCATTAAGATGCATCATCCCAAAATTATAGGTGCTCAGAATCTCTCATTTTATTTTTTGTGGAAAATTTCATGAAAATATTTATCTGCATGTAACTCAGATGCCTTTGGAATTAAAAATCTGAATATATATATATATATATATATATATATATATAAATGTTTGCACATTTCTCTAAATACTGACACTGTGGAGAAAACTGGATAAGATTTTTTAATATTAAATAGAAACAACTGAAAATTAAATTTTGATTTAATGTTTGACAACTCACAACTTACCCCTTTTCAATCTAGGACTCTGAAATTTGGTAACTTATGAAAGTAATGAGTACCTGCATAACTGCCAAATTTGGTATCATTTGGATATGTACTTTGAAAACTAGACCAAAAGAAATGAAATTAAAAATTTCAAGAAGTTCAGTGGAATTTCTGAAATGTATTAATTTGGTCATAACTCAGCCTTCTGTTGAGCCAGTTATCTGACATTTAGCATGATCACTTGATAGGAGTTCTAGTGTTGTGCCAAATATCATGACATTTGGGCTCATTGCCTCAAAATGATAGGTGCTCAAAGTCTGCAATTGTTTTTTGTGGGAAATTTCATGAACATATTTATCTGCATAAAACTCAGGCACCTTTGGAGCTAGAAATCTGAAACGAGGTATACATATGAATGTAGTAATAACCCATATACCTGCAAACTTTTATAACATTTCAACAGATGTTTTCAAAATTATACTAAACTAAAATTTAAATTTTGGCAAAATGTTTGGCTACCTATTGCACAGTCCCCTTTAAACCTGAGACTAAAGTCTTGGTGCACATAACCACATTGTATGTTTCTCTAAATCCTGAAACTGGAAAATTTTGGATAAGAAATGTTACACTTAGATGGAATAAATTGACAAATAAATTTTAATTAAATCTTTGACCACCTATAACTCAGCTCCATTTCAATCTAGGACTCTGAAACTGAGTACAATTATGTGGACTATCAATACCTGTAAATCTGACAAATGTTGTTATCATTTGAATATGTACTTTAAAAACTAGGCCAAAATAACTGAACTTGAAAAGTTGGTGAAATTCCACAGAATTTACATACAAATTCCATGAACATTCTAGAGAATCAGAATGATAGTTCCATGAGCATTCTGCCAGTAGAATTTTATATTCTACAAGCTCTATGATTGATTGAGGAAAGTGCTTTTCTAGGTTGATCAGAGAAGCTAGAAGTGCAAACATGTGCTGCATATCCTTTAGTATTTTCTAACAACTATAATGTCACATAGGAGTCTCCTGTGGCTTAGCGTGTCATTCTTGTCATCAAAGAACTTGCCACAGGGGAAGTAATTGTTTAGTATTTCTGCCTTACCTTTGTCTTCTTCTATACATATCTCGCCCTGTCTTAGCTTGACTATGCTTTCTCTTGTAGATCTCTTCCCTTAATGTGGTAAAGGACGGCCTTATCACCCTCCTTAACTTCCTCTGCTGTCCTTAGTTCTACTTCCGCTTCTGCCTTAGCACTCTTCACCACCCTGATGGCCTCCACCCAAAACTACACCTTGTTTTGTTTTTTGCCACTGGGACCACCTCCACCTGCTTCAGGCATCAGTCCAGCACCCCAGTCCTAATGGTATCCTATAAGGTGGGCGCATGAGGAAGGGTGCCATCCATAACAGCGACTCCTTCCCAGCACAATCCATCATGGCAATGGGAGGGTAGGACGACCAGATGAGGGGTTGGGTGACAGAATGTTGCTATGTGTATGTGCATGGGGGGGGCGAGCGTGGGCGGGGACAGGGCAGAGGGGCTGTAGGTGTGGCACTGTGGTGGATGGCTGAGCTGCATCATGGCATTGGGGGTTGGCTAGTGGTTGGGGTGGGTGAGGTACTGGGTTTGGGTCTGGGTGCTGGTGCGATTTTATTGAGCCCAGCCGGAACTTTTTTTTTATTGCTTTCACCCCCCCCGACATGCACTCCCCTGCAGTTGAGAATCCTTAAGTAGGGGGTGTGGGGGGCACAGCCCCCCCTCATAAAACACTAAAAAACTATCCTGGCACTGTTGTCCTGTGCACCGGGGTTGTCAGAGTGCTGAAAATGTTTTCAGCACTCTGACTGTGCAATAACAGTGATCACCTTTAGGCGTTCATGTTATCACATAGACCCAGTCCTAATTACCATTCCCCGTGCTGTCCCTCCAATAAGGATCCAGATGATGGGAGACCTGAGGGTGCCAGTGCCATCAATCCTTGCCTCTGATGCTCATGGTATTTCTGAATTTTTCTTACCCTTTCCTCCTTCTCCTCAGTGCACTGTTGCAGGGCATGCATCCCCACACATGCCACCTCAGATGCACATAATGCCATCCTGTGGGGGAGACAAGCTCCCCTGGTCCACTGTAGTGGTCGTAACAGTGTTGGAACCAGGGTGCCTTCCTCCCCCTGGCTTGGGAGCACTGCCATGTGGCAGCCATGTCCCAGTCTCTCAGCCCTCTGATTGACTTCCTGGCTCCACTCTTTAACCCTGGTCATCTGCTCAGAGGAACGTGGCACTTCCACTGTGTCATTGGGCACCCTGCTACACCCTGTTTTTAAGCTTTTCATTTATTTCCCCAAAATGTGCCCTTCTGAAATTCTGTACCCTAGTTATGGTGTTTGTATGTTTCTTACCTAGCTCAATAGAAAACCACACTGATAAATGGTCACTAGTCCAGTTGCAGCAAACAACATGGTAAGGTATTTTCAAAGATTTCTGTGATGTCTCTAGAGAAATTCACCACCAGCCTGCAGTACTGTACCACAATAGGACCACTAGAGAGAATGTCTTTAGAAATACCATGAAATATCTGACTATGATGCTACTGCGCCCATTGGTACCCAGTGGACAGTGCTGTTGGGTCTACCATTAAACTTTTCACTTTGCAAGAAAGAAATTCATTAAGTGGCATACTTTCCTGGTTTTAAGTTTTTTTTTATTACCCATCATGACAGAAACTGGACACACTTACACTTGGTGGAATAATAATGGAAACTCAGTACAAATAGGGTACACTCTATAAAAATGCAGGAGCTCCATCAAACATTACTTCTGTGTTCAATGGATGATTCCACCTACTAATGTTCTGATCATAATTTCTAACAAATTTATAATTGTAAATTTGTGAGCTTTACTAAAATGAACTGTGAAAAACAGAAAACTTTTTACAGTGTGCATCCTACAATTATAGACCATGTTTTTCTATGTTATTTTACAGCAGCAAAACAGATGCTAAAATATGCTGACAGGATAATCAACTGGCAAAGGCAAAGTATTCTCAAGTGAATCAAATGCTTTCTGTGTAAGCGGAATCACTGCTCCAGCCCACAGCAATTTAACACACTGCCTGTTGATCCATGAGTAATGAGATGAGTTCATTTCTGGTGACAGGCATTTTATAGTTTGATTGATATTATGTATTTTTTTTAATTATGTGAAAACATGAGGCAGGAGTGTTCGAAATTCACACACGCAAAAAAGAACCAGAAATATTTTCTTCAACTCTTTTGGTAAGCATTATTTACAGCTTGCAAACTAAATAAAATCCTGCACTAGAGGTTACCTGGTATTAGCAATTCAACAAAAAAGAATGGCTTTGTATTTTGCCATAAAGCTTTTTACCTAGTTGGTGCCAGCAGGCAGGCTCCGAGTCCTGTCATAGCACCCCTCAACCTGTGTCCATCTCCCTGACCACCGCAGGCTAAGTCCTCTACGGACTGCCCCCCCATGACATGGTCAGGAGGGGAAGAGCCATACTTCCCCTGTACACAAATCCAGATGCCCCAGGTGGTCAGACAGTGGAACGAGCCAAGAGAGGGTGGTCAGGGCTTCATGAAGCCTGCCTATCCCACATTTTGTTTTCTCAGTGCTGTTGCCCTCCTGTGGAGACATGTCAGGATGTGCATGTGGAGGTGTGCACACATTGCATAACCATAACCCCTCCCTTCGAGCCACTTGCTGACATGCACAACCACCAGACCTCCACCCAGTGGCAGTCAGAGGCTGAGATCGCTAGCTTTCTCTCCCCAGGAAAGGAGAGCAGTCCCTCAGATACTCGATCCTCGCCTATCCCAGCAACCCATGCTCATTTCTGAACATGGGTCGCCAGCATGACAGGAGATTCGATGCCCTAGCCCTCCACACCACTGGACTGGCCCATGAATGGATTCATTAAATGTTAAGAATGTCTAGAGCCAGACCTTTTGCACTGATTTGTTGTAGATATTGTATTTTTACACTGGCAGTTTTATTAATGCAATTTATCTGCCATGTACCGCATCACTGATTTAATAGTTCTTGTGATGACTTTATGGCCAGTATTTTTTTTGGTTTCTTTTTTTTTGTTTACAATTTATGTAACCTGGGTATTCCCAGCTGAGATACAACATATTGCTTCTAGTGAGTTTTTTTTTACATATTTCCACAACTTGGTGGACTAGAGCACTGAGAAGTTAAGTCACTTGTCCAAGATCATTCAGTGAGTATATAGCTCTCGCAGAGTTTGAACCAGCAATCTCCCAGTTAGTGACTCTTGCAGTTACAGGGCTTTTGGCTTTCAAATGGTCAGAAACTGGCACATGCAGTAATAGCAGATGCAAAACAGAAACCTCTAACAATGAAAAATCCCACAAATGATTCTTGAACCCCAAATGGGCATCTTAAAACTACTGCATCACCATTTTGATGCAGTTTTTCTTTACAGCTAATTTGGTTGCCTTACCATCTGGCCTTTTGCTGTAGTCATCTAAAGGCTGTCCATTTTTTGTGTTTTTGAATAGAGAAATAAGTGGCCAGTGTCTCCAGTAACATCACCATAATATTTTTTGGATGGATGTTAAGAAAGTCTTAAAAATGAACTGATATACCTAACAAAATAGCCCCACCCTGTAATAATATCTTCACTGCTTTTAGTAAGAATTGGATTCAACCTGAATATAACGTTTGTTGCAGACTCTTGAGTAAAGAGTTTCCATTCTGGTTGTAAACTGCTCAAAACTCTGATCACTTTCGCACTGCCCCCTCCCCTCCCCCCATCTATTACCTTTTATTAGAATTTCCATTTTATTGTCTGTTTTTGATGCAATACCTGATGATGGTTTAGTTGGATTTCCCACAACCATACTTTGTCCTCTATGCCTGCCTCAGCATATACAAACCAACTAGCACCCCCCACACACCTACAGCCCAAAATCTGACCATTCTTAGATTTTCCCCTTAAGTGGCACCCTTTACACTGATTGGAGTGTGTTTAACAGGGACTGATCTGAGTTGGGCAAGACTGATGCAAGAGACCTAAAGGGATGGACAGCTGAGACATGTGGAGGGAGCAGATTCCATCTGCCTACTGATGACTCCATCATTTGTTCTCCTTTTTCCACCCTTTGTGGACCCAGGAATGTGCAAAGATGTAGATTTTGAAGTGCAAATGTGCTCATGGCACTTCAGCATTCATGCATCCACGTGCACCTGCTACCAAACTGTTACACCTAATTTGGTAACTCTACACCTAGCAGCTGTAAATCAGGCACACAGTGTTTGCTACAGTCTTACCTTTAGTGCTCCAAACAATTTTCCTTTGCAAAACCCCTAACTTTTATGCAAACATTAGGGACAACATTTTCCCAGCATCATTTTAGATGCAAGGGACTTGATTTCATCTGTTGTATATGAGAACAGGCAGTTTGTGCCAAGCAATGCCACATAGTAGTCAAAGCTATAAATGGCAAGAGTCTGCGTTCAGTTGTAGCATTCAGCAGTTGGCAGGAGATGCTACACCCTAAGTATGGCACTCTACAAACATATGAACATACAAACATGCCAACAGATAAAGGCCTTATGGTCTATCTTGTCTGCTCAATTGTGCAGGTCCCTCTAATTCTACAGTGGGATCTACCCCCCTCACGAAATCACCGGTCCCCCTCAGTTCCCCTTCCCCCCAGCAACTTTTACTTCCTTTTGGCTCATCTTCTCCTGGAACTATCCACCATTTTCAGGGTGACCACCTTCTCTGGCAACTCATTCAACTTGGCCACCTCTCTCTTGGTAAAAAAGTACTTCCTCATCTCTATCTTGAATCTTTCCCCTACAAGCATTAGGCCATGTCCCCTAGTTGATTTGTTCCCAATAAGACTGAAGAGGCCATCTGTATTCACCATATTGTTATCTTTAAGGTATTTGAAGGTTTAAGTCATATCCTCCCTTCCCTTACATAGATACATAGATACATAGACAGTGTCGGCAGATAAGGGCCTATGGCCCACCCAGTCTGCCCATTTGAGCTTGTAAGTTCAGTTTGTTTTCCTAGAAGTCTGTTGCCCCTTACCCCTGACCTCTAGAATTCCTTTATGTCTATCCCATGCATTCTTAAATCCCGTGATTGTTTCAGCCCCCACCACTTCCTCTGGCAGGGTGTTCCCTTGTCCACCACCCATTCTGTGAAGAAATTCTCATGTTTCCTCTGAATCGTCCTCCCTCCAACTTCATCCCATGCCCTCTAGTCCTGGAACATCTTTTCGCTTAAAATAGTGTTTTCCTGCCCTGTTCCTCCTGTAAGATACTTGTATGTCTCTATCCCATCCCTCTCTCCTCCTCTCTCCAGGGAGTACATGTTCAGTTCCTTCAACCTGTCTTCATAGGACTTGTGATGCAATTCATGCACCATCTTTGTTGCCCTCCTCTGAACCTTCTCTACCCTGTCTATGTCCTTACATAGGTATGGTCTCCAGAACTGTACACTGTACTCCAGGTGGGGCCTCACTAGTGTCTTGTATAGCGGAATTATGACCTCCCTTTTCCTGCTGGTGATGCCCTGCCTATACATCCCAGCATCCTATTTGCTTTACCTGCTGCCTTGTCACACTGTTTCCCTACCTTGAGGTCATCAGAGATGACAACCCCAAGATTCCTTTCCTGCTTGGTGCATGCTATATCCTCACCCCCCAACTTATATATTGTGCCAGGGTTTTTGTGCCCCATATGCATTATCTTGCACTTCTTTGCATTGAATTTCAACTGCCAAACCCTTGACCATTCTTCAGGTTTCTGCAGGTTGCTTTTCATTCTGTCTACACCCTCTGGTGTGTCTACTCTGTTACAGAGCTTTGTGTCATCAGCGAACAGTGAAATTCTGCCTTCTAGATCCTGCGCAATGTCACTGATGAAAATGTTGAATAGGACCGGTCCCAGCACTGAGTCCCTGTGGTGCCCACTGGTCACTCTTCCCTCTGTGGAGTGACAGCCATTTACCACCACCCTCTGTGTCCTGCCACCCAGCCAGTTACCTACCCACCACACTACTGTCCTGCCCACACCATATTCCCCAGTTTGTGTAATAGTCTTCATGTGGCACAGTGTCAAATGCCTTGCTGAAGTCCAGATAGGCCATGTCCACTGCCCTCCCCTGATCCACCTCTAGTCACCCAGTCAAAATTCAACGAGGTTGGTCTGACATGACCTCCCCTGGTGAAACCATGCTGCCTTGGGTCCTGAAGTCCATTGACAACCAGATGTTCCACCAATCTCTCCTTCAGTAGTGCTTCCACGATCTTCCCCACTACTGAGGTGAGGCTGACTAGTCTGTAGTTCCTGCTTCCTCTTTGTTCCCACTTTTGTATAGGGGACTACATCTGCTGTCCTCCAGTCTTTGGGTACCTCCCTGTTTCCAGTGATCAGCTAAACAGGATAGCCAGAGGTTCAGCCACCACTCTCTTAGTTCTTTAAGGACCCTGGGGTGCACTCGTCTGGCCCCATTGCTTTATCAACTCTTATTACTTCCAGTTCCTTCAGGACCCTTTCTTGTGTAAAGGGACTTGTGTCCATTTCTGCACCATTCTCACCCTTGTACCTCCTTCAGACCCATTACCCCTCTTCCTCAGTAAAGACTGAGCAGATATACCTGTTCAATATGTCAGCTTTACTGCTGTCATCCTCACGCTGCTCCCATCCTCCCCTTCAGTCTCACTATCCCTCCTTTGTCTTTCTTTTTCACTTATGTACCTGTAAAGGTTTTGTCCCTCTACCCACTGATTTTGCAATGTGCTCTTCTGTCTGAGCTTTGGCTTCCTTACTGACCTCCCTGCCTCCTTTGCTTCTCCTGGTACTTCTCCCTATCCCCTTCTGCCTGTGTCTTTTGTATTGCCTGAATGCAATCTTTTTGCTTTCACTTTCTTTGCTACCTCTTTGGGAAAACCATAATGGTCTCCTCTTCCTTTCCTCTTGCTAACCTGCTTAATGCATAATTCTGTTGTTCTTGTAATCCCATTTTAAATACTGCCCACTGTTCCTCAACCCCTGATTCCTGTCCCATTCCCTTAATGCCTCTTTCAAGTATCTCCCATTTTCCCAAAGTCTGCCCCTAAAATCCAGGATCGTGTTTTGTGTGGTTTGGTTCTGCTCTTTCTGTGATTTCAAACCACAATGACTGGTGGTCACTGTTATCCAGGTGCTCCCCCACTGTTACCCCCATCACACTGTCCCTGTTTGTGAGCACAAGGTCCAGTATTGCCTTCTGCCGAGTTGGTCCATGACCAGTTGCTTGAGGAAGGCACCCTGAAGGGAGTCCAGGATAAATCTGCTCTTAGTTGATGCTGCTGCTGGGATGCTCCAGTCCACGTCTGGAATATTGAAGTCTCCAGCCAGTACTACCTCACCTTGTCTGCCATCCTTTGGATGGCTAGCATCAACTCCTATCTGTTTCTTCCTCCTGGGCTGGTGGTCTATAGACCACACCTATGTGGATGGCTGTCCCATTTTCCTTTCCAGCTTAACCCACAGTATCTCTCCCCATTTTGTTCCTCCTGGATCTCTGTGGCCCTTATGTCATTTTTCACATACAGTGCCACCTCCTCCCTTCCTGCCTGCTCTGTCTCTTCTGGAATATGTTGTAGCCAGGTATGGCCATCTCCCAGTCATGGTTATCATTACACCAGGTTTCAGTGATGGCCACAATGTCCAGGTCTGACTGTACCATGACAGCCTCAGATCTTCCATCTTGTTGCTAAGGCTCCTGGCATTTGCACATGGCGGGTCCATGATTTGACCTCCCTAGACTGCTTCACTGTTCTACTCCAGCCCCTTCCTTGGTTGTCATTAATCCCTGGTTCTCCTTGCTGTCTGCCCTTCGCTGAATTTTGCCCCTTTTCTGCTTATCCACCTCTTGGGCACTAATCTCCATCTTTTGCACACTGCTTTGCAGAGATAGCCACCCTCTGGTTCACTGGTTCCACTGCTAGCTGTGGGGTGAGCAAGTAGGTACCCTCCTTGCTGGCCTGCCACCCCTTTGCTAGTTTAAATGCTTGTCAATGTAGCATTTAAACTTATCACTGAGTGCTTGATTCCCTCCAGGATGGATGCAGGCTGTCAGGCTTGAACAAACCTCCATCCTCCAGGTGGGTCCCCAGTCACCAATGAATCCAAACCCTTCCTCACAGCACCAGTTCTTCAACCATGAGTTAAAGTTCCTGGTGCATGCCTCCTTGTTCTCCTTGCCTCTCACAGGTAGTACTTCTGAGAAAGTGACAGAAGTAGCTACTTGCTTGAGACCCCTCCCCAGTTTCCTAAACTCTTCCTGAACTTCCTTTGGCTCCCCATTTGCCAGGTCATTAGTACCTAGGTGGATAATGACATCCAGCTCACCCTCCCGTCTTGCCTTCCCAGTGATCCCCAGGATCTTCCTTCCATCCCTCCATGCCGTAGCACCTGGTAGGCACCTCACCTCCCTGTCCTCCCCCTCCTGTGTTCCTAGCTGGATCCCTCTTACGATGGAGTCCCCCACCAGGATTCACTTCCTCCTCCTCTGGGGTCCACTGCTTTCCCCGCTGAGGTCACCTCCTTGGCTAACCTCCACATCCTTTCCTTCCACTTCTCTGGGTACCTCTATTTGGTTGTCCTCGTTTGCCAGTGTGGCATATGAGTCCTTGAGTGGAATAGGATCTGGGATGTGCTTCTGCCTGACTGCTCTAACCCTCCCTGAGCCCACTGTCATCCAAGTGCTCCTCGTTCTCGGCATCCTTTGAGGCAGCTGCATTGGACTGGGTGGTCCCTGGATAGGGGTGATGGTACTTCTGACCCAGTTTACTTCTGTCCTCAAATGAGTACACGTTAAGCCACTTGAGTCTCTCCTGATAGGTGTTATCTTGCTGGCCCTGGATCATCTTTGTCACCCTTCTCTGGACTGTTTCTAGCAAGTTGACATCCTTCTTAAGATTAGGGTACCAATACTGCACACTGTACTTTAGATGCGGTCTTACCAGTGACCTTTACAGCCACAGCATGACCTCTGCCTTCCTTCTGGTAATCATCCTGGCTATGTAGCCCAGCATCTGATTTGCTTCTTTTGCTGCTCTCCTGGAGTGTACCAGGTGCTTCAGGTAACTCTTGATGATAAACACCAGGTGCTTTTCTTCCTCAGGCTTGGTGACCTTCACACTATCCAAACCATATTTCGTCTTTGGGTTCCTTGCTCCAAAGTATATAACTCTGCAGTTTTTAGTGTTGAACCCCAGTTGCCAAATGTCAGACCACTTCTCTAACCTAAGCAGGCCTTACTTTAGTTCCTGTCTCCACTACTCTGTGTGCACCCTCCCACACAGCTTTGTGTTATTCACAAACAGGCAGATTTTATTCATGATTCTATCCACTATGTCACTGATGAAGATGTTAAACAACACTGGACTGAGCAATGAGCCCAGTGGGACCCCACTAGTAACCAACCTAGTTTCCAAGAATTTCCACCCTGACTACCACCTTCACCTTCTGCACCTTCTGTCCTTCAACCAGTTTTTGGCCCATCTAGTGAGCTCGCCCCCACCCTAGATCCCCCAGCTTCCTGACTGATCTCCTATTAGGTACAGAGTCAAAGGCCTTGCTGAAGTCAAGATACAGGACATCAATCACTTGGCCTCTGTCCACTGTCTTGGTCACCCAGTCAAGGATGTTTGTCAAATTAGTCTGGCAGGACCTTCTTGACACAAACCCATGCTACCTCTAATAATGCAGCCTGTTTTCCTTAAGAAGGCACACAAGTCTCTCCTTCAGGATAGTCTTCATCAGTTTCCCCACTATTGAGGTCAGACTGACTGGCCTGTAATTCCCTGGTTCATCCCTTGAACCACTTTTAGGGAGAGGCACCACATGTTCAGTTCTCCAGACCTGGGGCACACTTCCAACCTCCAGAGTTGTATCAAATAGGTCTGCCATGGGACCTGCCAGCACCTCTGCCAGTCCCTTTAGAACCCATGGCTGCACTCCATTTGGCCCTGGGAATTTGTGCCCCTTCAGGGAATTTAGGCCCTTTTGCACCCAGTTCTCCTCTATTATGCCATCAGTGACTCCTACCTTCCCCGCCCCAACCCTCTACTACATTGTGGCAGTGGTTCATCCTTATCTCTAGTGAAAATGGAGCAGAAGTGCTTGTTAAGCACTTTTGTTTTCTCTTCATTTCTTTCTGCTGCACTGTTGCTGCAGCTAAACTGCACTGTTCTGTAATTTTAGGTCTAGAGCAAGTTAATTATATGTGATTCTGCAGTAACTAGCATCAAGTCTTCAAACACACAAGCAGATTACATTGAAGGGTGGGAAAATAGTACTGTAGGATAAATATAAAAAAAGAAAAGAAAAAAGGTAAGGTTTAAAGGGACATTGTTATTGAATCTTTAAATATTTAAAATGCTTTAAATTCTGTGTTCAGGGAATGTGTTTGCAAATTGATGCTGGTTGCAGTAGCTAACTTTGATAGGTGATGTGAAATAGACAAGGGCACTGTCTTTTAATTAGGGTATGTCATGTAACACTGTGAGTAAGTAGTGTGGACTAATCTAATGCACTAGCTTTAAATTAATTAGCGGGCTTCCTTAGCTAGTTACTAAATTAGCTTTCAACAGAGGAAAAGTAGGCAACACCCCAGCAGGGGTAGGGTGATGACCCTAATTCAATAAGAGTAAGGAAGGGAAGTAAAGAAATAGATATAGGAAGGAGGGAAGTGTTCACCTAACAAAAACACTAAGAGATGGAAAAGCAGGCAACATCCTGTCTGGGTAAGGTGATAAACCAAACTCCAAAAGTATAAGGAAGGAAAGAAAGGAATAGAATATAGGAAGGAGGCAGAATAAGGGTCAGGCTCTGTGGTAAAAAAGGCCGGTGGGTTATGAAGTTAAAAAAGACAAGTGGATAGGGTTAAGTGATTCAAATGTTGATAGGCTAGGTAAAGAGGGCAATCAATTATGTAGTGCAGTGTAATGGGAGTTGCATCACAGTCTTCACAGACACATTATGAAGACTGAGGTGCTGCACCATATGCACACACTTCTCTGGGCTGAGAACAAAGGTTACTGGACTCCAACATGAGCTGGCAAGGATCCACATGCCCATTTACCCCTCCTAGGGATCACCAAGAATGCCACCTTTGCCACAAAGGATGCCTAGACAGAGAAGGGAAAGTTGGACCTTGGTGGGCTCCAGGAAGGTAGGGTTGGCAGGTGAGGTACACAATACTCAGTCTATGTCACTAAGAATTTTGTTCATCATTCTTGAGGGATGCAGAACAGCCAGGAGGAGGCACCTGAAGTGGTGGTTAGGGATGATGTGATGGACCCCCAAAGGGAAGATCAGAGGGTAGGTGGAAAAGGCCCCTAGCAGAAGAGGAAGCAGTTGCTGATGGGGGACTTGACAGTGAGGGTGATAGACTTGGGAGCAGGAAAAGGAGAGGAGAGAGAGGTAAGGTGCCTATTTGGCAATTCAGCTTGGAGGGATGGAGAGTGGATTCTGAGGATCCCTAAGGAAGCAGGCCATGTGATGGAGCTGGATGTCATTTTTCATGTAGTGACTAATTACCTGGAAAAGGCTAGAGTAAGAATAGTGCTGGGGCAGTTCAGGGAACTGGGGAGGGGCCTTTAACAAGTAGCATGAATGGTTGCATTGCCTGAGGTACCACCTGTATACAGCCAAGGGGAGGTTAGGGCACGATGCACCAGGAACTCCAACAGCTTGTTGAAGTTATGGTAAAGGGAGGAGGGATTCAACTTCACTGGGAATTGGGGACCAACATGAAATGAAATGGGCCTTTATAGAGGTGATAGCCTGCATCCTTCTGGGAAGGGGACCTCAGTACTCAATAGCAGGTTTGTATGTCACTTAGATGAGCATTTAAACTAACAGAGGGGAGGCAGTAATAGTGAGGGAGGCATAAATTACCCCCCCCACACACACACAGGTTAAAGCAACAGAGAGAGAGAGAGAGAGAGAGAGAGAGAGCCAGGAGGGAGAAAACTCCCCAAGGGCAGGGGTTCAAGAGGAAGTGGGAGTATTCAGGATGGAGGATGAGAGTGGTAAGAACAAGAGATGCAGAAGGAGAGATGTAGAGTGGTCAGGAAACAGAGGGAGAATGAAGGAAGGGAGGAGGTGGGGGAGTCTTGGGGAGCACTACAAGCAGAAAGGAGAAAGGAAGGGGGTTACAGGCAGGAAAGGAACAAAGTTTGGAACACCGTATGTGCCAATATAAGGAGATTAGGAAATAAAATTCCAGACCTGGAGGCCATCATACTGGAGGAAGACCTGGACATGGTTGCCATTGCTAAGTCATGGTACATTGAAAATCATGATTGGAATATGGCCATACCAGGCTACTCTCAGTTCAGAAGAGCTAGGGAAAGGTGGAGGGGAGGAGGAGTTGTTCTGTATGTGAGAGAGGGTATCAAGGCTATGGAAGTGCAAGAGAACCTAAAGGCAAGGGAAGGGATGGGGTGTTATGTGGGTCACCCTGGAGACAGGAGCAGGGGCCACTATTTGTACTAGGTTGGTATGCAGACCTTCAGAACATGTGAAGGATTTTGATATGGCAGTAGGGGAGACCATCAGCAGGATGCTGAATAAGGGGGAGGTGCTGCCGGTTGGGGACTTCAATCTGCCTGCTATGGATAAGTCCTCAGACTGCAGCTTTGACTAGAAGCAGGGCAATCCTAGATTCCTTACAAGGGGAATTTTTCAGGCAACCAGTCAGCAAACTCACTAGGGAAGGAACAATACTAGTCATGCTGCTCACTAAAAGAGACAGTATTGCAGACGTCACAGTGGGCAGTCCCCTGGGGCCCAATGATCACCTTACACTGTGGTTCAACATTAAGACAGGTACAAAAAAAAACAACACATGAGGATGAGGGTACTGGATTTTAGGAGGGTGGACATTAAAGAAATGGGAAACTGCCTGAGAAGCAGTCAAGGAGGGGTGGATTGCAAGGGTGGAATAGAAGAACAATGAAGTCAGATAAGGAAAGGCATAGTGAAGTTAACCAGCCTCTGTGCAAAGGAAGTGAGTAAGAGCAGGAAGAAAAAAGGCCTCTATGGTAGTCTAGGGAGGTGGCGAAGAAAGTGAAGGAAAATATGATAGCATTCAGTAGGTACAAAAAAACACAGAGGGAAGAGGATAGAAAGAAGAACCAGGTAAAACACAGGGAGGCATGGAGGAGAGTGTGGCAGGCAAAGGCTCAAACAGAGAAAAGGATAGCCAAAGGGTTGTCAGAAAGGGACAAGATGTTCTTCAGGCACATAGGAGAGAAGTGAATGCATGGGAAATGATAGTGAAGATAACGAAGACGTCAGATGGTGACTGTGCAGAGGAGGATCAGGAAAAGACTAATATCCTGAGCAGGTACTTCTGTTGAGTCTTCACAGTGGACAGAGAGGGGGACAGGCCAAAAAGGCACAGCAGGAACACAGGAGAGGGGGAGGTGCATACAAGTTAATTTACAGTATAGAAGAAAGAGTTCTGACGGGACTTAAGTGGACAAGGCCATGGGACCAGAAGGGAGACATCAAAAGGGTGTTACCAGAACTCAGGGAGGAGCTTGTTGCACCACTGACAGACTAATTCAAATTATCACTGGAAACAGGAGTAATTCCAATGGACTGGAGAAGAGCTGACATAGTCCCACTCTGTAAGGGCAGTAGCAGGATGGAGGATAACAAGTGATCAGTCAGTCTCACTTCAATGGTGTGGAAATTAATGGAAACACAGTTAAGAGAAAGGCTAGTGGAATATCTTAAATCCAAGTTGGTGAAAGACCAGAGGCAGCATGGATTTGTGATGAATCTGATTGATTTCTTCAACTGGGTGACCAAGGAAACAGATGAGGGAAGGGCAGTGGATATGGCCGACTTGGACATCAGCAAGGCCTTTGACACTGTGCCACATAGGAGACTGATAAAGAAAATGGACAATCTAAAGATGAGATCCCAAGTGGCAAACTGGGTAATAAATTGTAGGCGACAGAGGGTGATGGTAAATTGCATTCACTATAATGAGGGATGAGTAACCAGTGGGGTGCCACAGGGTTCAGAACCAGGATAGGTCCTTTTCAATGTCTTCATAAGAGACATCACAGAAGAGCTGGAAGGGGAGGTATGCCTTTTTGCAGATGACACCAAGATCTGTAATAGGGTGGAAACTCAGGAGGGGTGGAGAGAATGAGAAGGGGTCTTAGAAAACTTGAGGTGTGGTCAAGAATATGGCAACTGGAGTTCAATACCAAAAAGTGTATAATTATGCACCTGGTGGATAGAAACCCTGGTGCTGAGTATAAATTGGGGGGGGGGGGTTGGAATCAGTCACTAAACAAGAAAGGGACTTTGAGTTCATCCTATTTACTGACCTCAAAGTAACAGGGTAGTGTGACAAGGCAGTGGGCAGGGCCAGTGAGATGACTGGGTGCATAGGGAAAATTATTACCAATAGGAGGAGGGAATTGGTATTACCACTGTACAAGGCATTAGTGAGACCACACCTGGAGTACTGTGTCCAGTTCTAGAGGTTGGATTTCAGAAAGGACATAGGGTGTAGGCAGTCTGGAGGAGGGTATCTAAAATGGTACAGGGGTTGCATGATAAACTGTATGAGGAGACACTGAAGGATCTTAAAATGTACATCCTGGAAGAGAGGAAGACGAGGTAGACTCGATAGAGATCTACACGTATTTCACTGGGGTGAACATGCTACAGGTGGGGAGCCTGTTTCAAATGAGGAAATGCAACAGAATACAAGGACATGCATCATAGCTAGAAGGGGGAAGTTTAGGAGGGATGTGAAGAAATACTACTTCACTGAAAGAGTGGTGGATGCCTGGAACAATCTGCCACCAGAGGTAGTGGGGACAAAATCAGTTGGGGGGGCTGCAAACATGCATGGAATAGGCATAGGGGAATAATGGTAAATAAGCAGGGAGGGTCACCTGACACCAGGTAGGGTCAACAAAGACAGAATAGGCAGGAAACATCTGGGCAGACTGGCTGGGCCAATTGGTCCTTTTTTGTGGACACATTCTATGTTTCTATGTTTCTATTAGCAAACAGGCCTCTAGTAGTTGTCAATGAGAATGCATGTATAAGTTCAAAGAACTCTAACCTCACAACTATAAAGAATTTGCCTTTAATGGAGTGGATAGAGCTGCTGTGTTTGGGACTCCATGGTCACTGGGATCTTAGATTTGATTCTCAGCAATGGTTGGAGGTACATCTACCCAAGTAAAGGGGACAGACATAAAAACATCTAAAAAGGTTAACCAGACACTGGCCAGACCAGGTTTGTACATACAGTAGTAGCCACAGATATTGCCAGCTATTTCCAGATATTTTGCAAAATTTCTAAAGAGTTTCTCTCTGCTACCCCTACTGTAGAAATGGAGAAAGCATTAGATATATCTGGAAATATCACAGAAGTTTCTGGAAATACCTGACAGTGTCTGTGGCTGCTACTGTAAGCAAATAGGAGAATATGGGCCTAAGCTGTTTTAGGCACAAGGCAGCCCTGTGTCCATACTTTTGGTTCACTGGTTCAACAGGCAACTAGGTATGGAGCAACTAGGTAACCAAAATGATTCAGGATCAACAGGGCAGATCCTATGAGGAATAACTCACAGTATAAGGCCAGAAGGGAGAGGGAAGATATAAAGAGTCTTTCAAGTCTCTGAAAGGAATGAATAAGGTAAACTGTGAGGAATTATTCAGCAGGAGTGGCAAATCAAAATCACAAGGATATGAATGGAAACTGCTGGGGCAGAGATTCAGGAGAGACATGAGAAAGCTTTAATTTACAGAGAGGGTGGCTGAGCCATGTAACAGCCTACTGGCTGAAGTGGTGGGTGTTGAAACCATCAATGGTTTCAAGCACAACTGGGACAGAGTTACGATATTAATATTTTACTTGGGGGGAGTAATAGAAAGGCAGAAGCAAGGGAAGGGGATGTGAGGCCAAAAACTCCACCTAGATAATAGGTCATGTGGTAGCACTGGCTATAAGAGTGCATTTTTCTGCCAAAATTCTCTATGAATCCCAGAAGGAAAGTGGTGAGTGGGATGGGGAGGAAGGTGGGAGCAAAGAAACAAGTGTCCAGATGATGCTTATGGCATGCATGCTTATGTAGTGCTCATTCAGGAGGGCATGGTTAGTTTTGCCTACTGCCCCACCGAATCCATGATAATTGGAAATGACTTCCAGGATTTGCTAAGTTAATCACAGAGGGAGTGGATCCTGTTGTTTCAGTGGCTGAGAAGACAACAACACAGGCAGGGGAAGTCTCAGATGTTGGGGACACTTTCCCATTTAGTGACTTTGATTCACACTTGTTTGAGCTCAGCTCCAAGATCTGAAAGTCCAGGAAAGAAAGAAGACACCAGAAAAAAAAGTGGCGATAAAAGACTCAGACATAAGGTTTTAATATATGAAAATGCTAAAACTAAACTGATAACTGGTTGTTATTTTTTTTCTGAGCAAACAACATTTCTCTCTCAGTTTCTTTCAAGCAGCTGTGAGTGAAACAAAACAGGGTGAACTAATGTTTAAAAAATGTAATGGGTTACTGTACAGAGTTTGGGTTATTCCTCAAATGCAGGATGGGATAGAACAATTGGTCATACCAAAGAAGTATAGAACTGAGTTGTTACAGATAGCACATAACAGTCCTATGACTGTCTAATTGGGTGGCACTGTGTCAGTGCCAGATTGCCCTTACAGAAATATTTATATGAAATGTTTTCATGCTGCACACATAAAACAACCAATGTGATATTGGTACTGTGAGCATGATTTAAATGTTAAACTGGAACCAATTGCATTGCATGCACAAACAGACTTTAAGGGACAAACACAAAAGTAGCAATAACTCAACACCCACTCACCCACATGGCCAGTCCCCCCATGCACACACACACACACACACACACACACACACACACACACACACTGTAGTGGATGTGGCCATGCTGCACAGACAACCCACCAAGTATAGATATAAGTTGAGAGTCTCTTAACTGAGTATTAGGGAGACAGCGGCAGGAGTCTTTAAGACATGATGTCCATGGGTCAGAGTGCTGGGGCATACCCCCTTGAAATGAATGGAGTTATTTTTTACTACTATTTTATACATTATGATGGTGAGTTGGAGAATAATGAAGGTCACTGTTCTACTAACAAGACTCTTGTTAGTCAAGCAGTGGCCTTTATTAATCTCCAACTTTCCATCAATAACGTATAAAATATACTATAATATAAGAGGGTGAGTGCATAATAAGAAATTAATGGCCTCCGGAGGTATGGGATGCTACATAAACCCTGAGGGCAAAGCCTGAGGGGTTTATAAAGGAATCCCACATCAAGGGTGGCCACTAATTTCTCATTTATGCACTCATCCCCATACATTGTTTTATGTAATTGCTGACATGTCTTTTTTTGCCACAGAATGAAAGGAAGATTTTTAGCAATGGTTGACAGGAAGTATTTTTATTGATGGAACACTTCAAAAGCATTACTGTATCTGCTGTGATATATTAAAGGTGCAGAATATTTTTTTTTTTACCTTGTGCAATGTCCTGCAGGTGAAAGGTGAACTCAGGAGTGCAAACCGCTGGTTAAAGTGAAAGGGAAACTCGGTAATTAGAACCGTGGTTAAACAGTAAAAAGTAAACTTTTAAAAGACTATTGCTGTTTTAGTACTTTAACAAGGAGTCTGGAAAAGTCCATGAAGCTTTTCATTTTTGTTTTTTATTGTTCCTCTGATGTTTTCTGGGTTTCTTCATGTAGGCTGCATGTTCGGTGATATGCAAATAAGTCTTGTTTTGTATTACTTTTTTTTTGCCTGTTGCCTCAGTGATATGGTGATTCTGCTCTGTCATAAGGATCCTGCTCATTTCTATGGACAGATACAGAAGGTTAGTTGAATAGTTAGGGAGTATGAGTGTTTTACTAGGTAGGTAATGGTTAGCGACTGAAGACAAAAAAGTTTTGTGGGTTTGTTTTTATGTTTTGGATGCTGTGTTTTTCTGTGCAGTTTGGAAGTAGGTGTGTGGGCTACTTACAGTCGTCTTCTGAGTCTGAGGAGGAGAGCTGCAGGACCCTGTGGGGCTTCTTTGGTGGTGGACTGTGGTAGATATTTATGGTCACTTCCTTATGGAGGACACAGTGTGCTCCAAACACTGTCTGCATTGTGGAGCTGCTGGCAGTTTTGGTTATGGAGACACTGGAGTTGTTTTCTTGATTATGTCCTGGATTGAATTTGGATGTAAGTGGCTGCTATGTTTCAGTGGGCCCGGTAAAGAAGTCACTAATTTTGTTTCTGCCTGGATTTTGACAAAATGGAGTAATTATTAAATGATTGGAGTTTTTTTGTGGCCTGAAATCTGTTGAACCTCAGTCAGTGGCACATGTGCATCAATCAGCTGTTGAATACTTGTTTTCCTGGTAGAATGATTGGTTATTCTCTTTGTTTTAGGTAGTCCTGATTGCAGTTTCATTTCGTTCAGCATACTATGTAGTTTATTCATGCCTATGCTCATGCTTCAGTACCATAGGCCATTTTCCTTGTGATTTATATTGGGGGCTACGTAAGAATGGGACTTCTAATGACAACATAGCCTGTGGTCTGTGAGCTTTATAGAGTCTGTAGGCTCTAATTGTGTCTATCTGTGGGTTATGCTTATTCTCATAAATTCTAGGTTTTATTGACATGATATCTGTAGGATTGTCACCAGGTCTAGTCTTGGTTTGGTGCTTGTTGTATTGAATGAAATGGTTGCCTTGAGAGTCTGTCCCTTCTTCTATGTCTGATCAAGGCAAATCAGTGTTCTTTAGTTCGTAGTGTAAAGAGGACCCCTATGTTGAAGAATACGAGGTTTAGAAGGGACATGGGGTTGTCCATAGCTAATGTGTCTGTGCTTTACAGTATCTCAATTTCTTGTTTAGTCAGAGCTTCTGTCTTTCTGGGTCTGTTACCCTTTCCCATTTTTTTAAGTTGTTTTTGTTTTGCCACTAGTGTTCTTTTAGTTTCAGTAAAATCAGTTTGAAGGCCCTTGAATATGGAGTGAGGGTATTTTAAATGAAGAGGACAAAGAGGAAAACCGGCACCTACTCAAAAAGCAACACTTTGTGCTGGCTCCATTCAATAAGGAAAACATCCAGCCAAGTTCATACGAAGTGAAACAACAGACTTTATTTCTATGCAAATCAAGCAACTCGAGCAAATAACTCATGATTCATTTAGGGCCAACTGTTATGTTTAGAGTCCAAGCTTCCAAGTTGCAATAGTCCATATGTAAAAAATCCAAACACAAGATGCAGTCCAATAAAAACAACTAGCCGTGAAAGAAATGGCTGGCGCAGAAACTTTTGCAGCAAGAGCTGAGGGCCACTCCCTCATGACGTCACCTGATGCGTTTTGCATGTAGCTTTCTCAAAGGCGGACATATGGTAGTAAACTCAATGCATTCAAACAGGTTCCTTAAAGAAACAGTACTATTCAATATAAATAGAATCAATTAGACATAACATAAAAAAGAAAGAAACTGTGCCACATTTACTTAAAACAGCACCAGTATCTTATTACACTAAATGTCATAATATACATTAAATCTTACAGACAGTCCTGGAACACCCTGATAGTTGAAAATCAAATCTGTACAATGTTGAAAAACTGCACCAATATAATATTACACTAAATCTCTCAATAAACATTAGATCTTTTAAACAATTCTGACTCACCCTGGTATGTGAAAGTCAAATCTGTGCAATGCTGAAAGATAGAAAAAAAGAGAGAGTTTTTTTTAGAAAAGATAGAAACAAAAAAAAACTCATATTCAAACAATATTGATACTTTAGACAATAAATCCTTATTTTTTCCTCAGTTTTAAAAATGGTTTCATTTCTATTCAGTCATTCAGACCTGGGGCATGCATAGCTCTCATAGCAAAAATCCAATGTTGTTCTCTCCTAAGGAGTAAATTATCATAATCACTCCCCCTTCTCATAAGAAATGATTTCTCAATGGCCGTAAATTTAAAGCCATGTTCATTTCTATTTTTGACTCTTGTCATGTGTAAGGCAAGTGCATTAGTATTATCGCAATTTAAAATTGCTCTAGCATGTTCGCCAATTCTAATTTTTAACAAACGCTTGGTCTTACCTATATATAAGCTGTTACAAATGCATTCAGCCAGGTAAATCACACCTGAAGTACTACAGGTGAGATTGCCCCAAATCTTTACATCCAAACCTGTTGGATGGTTTTTAAAACTCTTAGTACTTTTTACCCAAGGGCAATATTTGCAGTTGCCACACTTATTACAGCCTGCTATACATTCTGAAAGCCATTTTCTTGGCCTAGCTATAATAGGCTGAACAGAATGAACCACAAAGTCCTTAATATTTATACCTTTACGGTGCACTATTCTTGGGCCATTAGTGTCTACATTTTTTTTATCTAGTGTCCAGTGAAACTAAATGCCAGTGTTTCATAATGATATTAGCCACTTCAGTCAACTGTGGACTATATGTGGTAACAAAAGTTATTTGTGGATCACAGTTCCCTTCTTTAGCCTTATTTTTTTAATAAAGCCTCCCCAGGAATCTCATCCATCTCTTTCTGTGCCTTCATTAAAACATCACTTTTATAGCCTCTATCTAGCAGCCTTTCAGTTAGTTCTTGTGCCCTTATATTACACTCTGTAGCACTACTACAATTTCTTTTTGTTCGAATATGTTGCCCCTTTGGTATAGCATTAATAACATGTCTGGGATGGCCACTATTACCCAGAAGGATAGTATTTTGGTCTGTTGATTTTCTAAATAGATCAGAACCCACACCACCTAAGCCATCTTTAAAAATTCTCAAGTTCAAAAAACTAATCTCAGTTTTACTGAAGCAAATAAGTCAGTATTACTATTTTCCAAGTATTTAACATATTCCAAAAGTTCTTCCTCACTCCCCTTCCAAACCATGAAGACGTGGTCAATAAAATGTCTCCATAAATCAATTTTGGGTAGGAAAGGGTTACTCATGTTTCTCACTAGATCCAGTTCCCATTTTGCCATGTATATGTTGGCATAGTTAGGTGCCATACTGGCACCCATTACTGTTGCTTTTTTTTGTAAATAAAAATTATTTTTATAAAAAATATGTTGAATTCCAATACAAAGTTAGTTAATTGAACCAACTCATTAGTTGGAGGTTCCTTCATTAGTCTTTTCTCTAAATAGAATCTCAAAGCCTCCAAACCTACACTATGTGAAATATTAGAATACAATGATGTGACATCAAGAGTCACCAGTAAGCTGACATCTACTATTGACAACTCTTCTAATAGTGACAAAATGTCACTTGTATCCCTAATGTACACTGGCACCTCTTTTACAAGATCAATTATGAAAGAGTCTACATATTTAGCCAAAGGCTCTGTTAAGCTATTGTTGCCTGATACAATTGGTCTACCAGGGGGGTTCACCATATCCTTATGGATCTGTGAGAATACATAAAAAGTAGATCTAGTAGGGTGTTTTACAGTAAGACATTCAAAAACTTGTGTAGTAATTAGGTTTTCATCCCCCACTTTCTTTAAATAAGAATCAACAACTTGTTTAAACATTTGTGTCTTATCAAACCTTAATTTTTCATAATATATTGTGTCTGATAACAGTCTCAGAATTTCCAGATCATATTTCACACTATCCATAATGACTATTGGACCTCCATTATCAGCAGCCTTTATGGTAATGTCTTTTTTCTTCCCCAGCTTTCTCAATACATCTTGCTCCTCTCTACTGAGGTTGTGGAAATAATGTGAATCAACACCATTATTTAAAAGTGTAAGATCTTCCTCACAACATTTTAAAAACACTTGCAATGCTGATGATGGGGGGGGGGGGACAGAAATCAGATGTTGGTATGAAAGTCTTAAAATTACCAAAAGATTTCTTAATGATGTTATTTTTACCTGTATCTACTACTTGTTGTTGACCCCTCCCCCGAAAAGAAAGCTTTTAGACCCAAGTTATGTACTAGTCTATTTAGGTCCAATACAGTCTCAAAATGGTTAAATCTCTGTGTGGGGTGAAGGAAAGGCCTCTATTTAACACCTCCTTCTCTGTCTCACATAGCTGGTAACTTAAAATGTTAATTACATTCATAGAAATTTCCCTTGTCTCCATTTTCCCCTTCAACCTCTATAAGGGGTTCCTCTTCTTGTTCCTCTTTCTTCCACCTCTCCTCATGCATTTTGACCAGAACTCTGCTTCTTTAAATGCTGACTTCTCCATGGAACAAACGTATTTTTTCCCTTATGGTAACATATGGCTCTTTCTCTTCTCCTAAAAAACGATCCTGCTCCTGTTCAATCTCCTCAGAAGTTGTAGCAAAAACTGTTTGTTGTTCATTTGTTTGTACAGGAATCTGTGAACTCCCACTCACAGTTTCAATAGGGGCAGTCCAATTGAATACTCTATCATTTCTGTAGTCTCTTTCATCCCGAACAAACTTTGCTTTTTTAATATTTTTTATCTTTTCATCATATTTCTGCAGATTTTCTGTAAAGCTTTCCAGATGATGAGAATATTGTGGTGCCTGGCTAAAGGTATTTAATGCCTCCTCTTGTGTGCTTAGTTCCACTTCGGTCTTTTTCTGAATTAAAGCATTTTCAGAACTAATAAGCTCCATATACTGATGGCTTGCCTTCTCACTGATTTTTCTCCACTTATCAATAAAACCTTCCCTTTTTTGACCACACATAGGACTTTTTAAAATCCGTAGTCCTCTAGGGACATGTTCTACTTCCAAATAGGCCCTTAAGGAAATCTCCTCCCAATGTAATCATTTTAATTTAAAAGTCATTTTTTCAAAGTTACTAAATGCTTGCCGAACATTCACAGGCCCCAATGGCAATGTGATGCTGTTAAGTAAATTTGAATAACTAGTGTCTCTGGTAATATTTCTGAAAACCAAATCTTTCAGGGAACGTGTACCCTCAGCGTGCTGTGCCTGCCATGTTTCAGCCATTAGCAAACACATAAAAGCAGGAGCACCACTTGCTGCAAGGAAAACTGAAGCATTTATTTTATGTTTTAAACCCTTGCAAGTCACAATAGAAAGTTCAAAGTACAATTTGGGTGTGACTGTACCTGGGAAGCGAGCAGTGCCTGGTTTAGAAAAATATAGAGAACAAAGAGGAAAACCAGCATCTACTCAAAGAGCAACACTTGGCGCTGGCTCCATTCAATAAGGAAAACATCCAGCCATGTTCATACGAAGTGAAACAACAGCTTTTGTTTCTGTGCAAATCAAGCAAATCGAGCAAATAACTCACAATTCATTTCCGACCAATTGTTATGTTTAGAGTCCTAGCTTCCAAGTTGCAATAGTCCATATGTAAAAAATCCAATGCAAGATGCAGTTCAATAAAAACAACTAGCCGTGGAAGAAACAACTGGTGCAGAAACTTTTGCACCAAGAGCTGAAGCAGGCTAAAGAAGGGAAATTTGATCCACAAATGACTGTTGTTACCGAATATAGTCCACAGTCGACTGAAGTGGTTAATATCATTTGGAAACACTGGCATTTAGTCTCACTGGACACTAGATTAAAAAATGTAGAGAATGAATGGCCCAAGAATAGTGTACCGTAGGGGTATGAATATTAAGGACTTTGTGGTTCATTCTGTTCAGCCTATTATAGATACGCCAAGAAACTGGCTTTCAGAATGTATAGCAGGCTGTACTAAGTGTGGCAACTGCAAATACTACCCCTGGGTAAAAAGTACTAAGAGTTTTAAAAATCATGCAAAAGGTTGGGATGTAAAGATTCGGGGCAATCTCACCTGTAGTACTTCAGGTGTACTTTACCTGGCTGAATATATTTGTAACAGCTTTTATATAGGTAAGACCAAGCATCCATTTAAAATTAGAATTGGCAAACATGCTAGGGAAATTTTAAATTGTGATAATACTAATGCCCTGGCCTTACACATGACAAGAGTCAAAAATAGAAATGAACATGGCTTTAAATTTACGGCCATTGAAAAACCATTTCTTACGAGAAGGAGGGGTGATTATGATAATTTACTCCTTAGCAGAGAACAACATTGGATTTTTGCTATGAGAGCTATGCATGCCCCAGGTCTGAATGACCAAATAGAAATTAAACCATTTTTAAAACTGAGGAAAAAATAAGGATTTATTGTCTAAAGTATCAGTATTGTTTAGGTGAAAGTCAATTCTGTACAACAGCACCAATATAATATTGCACTAAATATCTCAATAAACATTTGAATATGTGTTGTTTTTTCTTTCTATCTTTTCTAAAATAAATCTCTCTTTTTTTCTATCTTTCAGCATTGCACAGATTTGACTTTCAACTACAAGGCTGAGTCAGGATTATTTAAAAGATCTAATGTTTATTGAGAGATTTAGTGCAATATTACATTGGTGCTGTTTTTCAACATTGTACAGATTTGACTTTCACCTACCAGGGTGTGCCAGGACTATTTGTAAGATTTAATGTCTATAATGACATTTAGTTCAATGATATACTGGTGCTGTTTTAAGTAAATGTGGCACAGTTTCTTTCTTTTTTATGTTATGACTGATTGTATTTATACTGGATAGTACTGTTTCTTTAAGAAACCTGTTTAAATGCATTGAATTTACTACCATATGTCAGTCTTTGAGAAAGTTACATGTTAAACACGTCAGGTGACGTCACAAGGGAGTGGCCCTCAGCTCTTGCTGCAAAAGTTTTTGTGCCAGCCATTTCTTCCATGACTAGTTGTTTTTATTGGACTGCATCTTGTGTTTGAATTTTTTTACATATGGGCCCAGATATTCAAAAGGGTTGCGCATGGTGCAGCAGTGTTGCACCATGCGCAACCCACTGATGCACCATGGCATGATATTCAAAAGGGAAAAGTGTGCAGCACAAATCCCGATATGCCGGAGTGCATCAGTGATGTATGCAGGCGCAGGTAGGGGGGGGCATGCCCATGCATACCCTGCACAGCCCAATATTCAGCCCGGGATGTGCAGAGCCATGCATGCGCAACCCTCACCTGTGCTAAAGGTCAGTTGATCCCTAAAAAAAGGAACAACAGATGGCCACCCACAGTTGAGTTGTTGCATTGCAGGGCGCAACACGGCAGCTGCAACCTGTGGGTGGCCACCCGAGCTCCGGCTGCACCTGGCAGCGCCCCCCCATGCCCGATCATGGGCATTTGTAAAAAAAAAAGAAGACTTCTGTCCAATATCCCTGGTGGTTCAGTGGACCACTGTCTGCCCGATCATGGGCATTTGTAAAAAAAAAAAATACTTCTGTCCAGTATCCCTAGTGGTCCAGTGGACCGCTGTCTGCCTGATCGCAGGCATTTGTAATAAAAAAATGAATATGTCCAGTATCCCTGGTGGTTTAGCGGTACCCCCTCCCCACCTGCCCACTGAGCCCCACTGTCCCGCTCCCCCCCAGTCAGCCGGCGGGCAGCAGCACCTCACCCGCCTACCCGCCCCGCTGCCGGCTGACTGACACCGTTGGTAGGCTGTACGCCATTGGTCCACAGCGTGCCATAGGAAGGCATTTTGGTGCCCTGGGCAAGAGAAAATTTTGAACCCCTCCCCCCAGAAAATATCCAGGGGTCTGGGGGCAGCAAGGCCCCCAGAAGCTCTGAGGTGTTTACATGCTCTGTGGTGAGTTTTGAGGCTTTTCTTGAAGAAAAAAAACATCCTTTTGTTACATGTTCCCTGCCCTTGATTTCAGGGAATATTTTGCTACCATAGAATATGAGATGTGGGAGACACTGGCTGGCTGGCATCAGAGTATGCAGCCACATTGTTGTGGACAAGTGGCTGACCAATAAGGATCATGTTAGTCAAGCGGTGCCTTTAATTATTGTGTTACTGGCCATTCTTGATGTTAAAAATGAATGAAAACTCTAGCCCCATTCATTTCAATTGGGTGCACCCCCATGATCTTCCTGGCCACACGCCATTACGTGCTTGAGTGTGCGGGGGGGGTGGGGAGATGGGGCTCTGAAAATGCATCAGGCAGCCAATGCTAAAACTAATTTATGAGTAAAATATCTGGATTATTAGCTGCACACAGTATTTCTAACCTGGTTAGAACGACTGCATTGGAGGGCAGCTACCACACCATGAGAGTGGTAGATGCCACAGGGTAAGTCATAAATTCACTTTAAGGGATAAAGATCTAGTGTTCTTGTAGATTTCTGCAGATACACACAATACACATACTGAATTATGTCTAAAATCTAAATATCATGTTATGTTTTTGTTTTTCTCTGAGGTATCAGTAGCTCTATAGACAAAAAAAAAAAAAAAAAAATAAACATTATGGCTGGCCCCTTGGCACAACTGTAGTGCTACCTGTTGCGATGTTGGTGACTTGAGTTTGGGAGCTGACCTGGGTTGCTGTGGGAGGGAGGAGGAGGAGGAGGAGGATCAAGTGTCCATGGGGAAACGCTCCTCCTCCTCTTCCGGGGAGTGTAAGGCTGTCAGTGCTGGTGCAATACTGCCACATGTCACATGTGAGACAACAGGTAGGAATGCAAAAGTAAGGGTAAGGGATATATGGGAAGGGGAACACCAACAGTGTTGCAATCTGTATGCTTGTGTGCATCACAGCTTGCACACTTACTGCTGGCATCCCATCCAGGAGGATTGGGTGCACAAGTTAAATCATTGATCTCCCAGGCAAGATAATGAACTGAGTCCAGGCAACCCCTCACAGTCAGAGAGCGAGAGCAGAGCAAACAGACAAGTCAGGCAGCCTGGCCGCCTGGCTGCTAGCAGGTCAAGTTCCACTTCAAACATAGTACTAACAGCCAACTAACCAACTAAACTTAACTTCCCTTGGCTGCAGCTGCTTCCCCACAAGAAAACAAACAGTACATACAGTAATTTTATATAAATAGAATGTAAGGGCGATTGCCCTCACAGTGGGTGAATGCCATCACATTCTATTTATTTATATACAAAACACAAAAGTACTGTAGGTACTGTTTGTTTTCTTGTGTGGAAGCAGCTGCAACCAAGGCCACATTCTTTTATTTAAATAAGACTAAGGAGGATTGGTGGACAGACCGCCCCAGATGGGCCAAGTGGTCCTTATCTGCTCTCAAATCTAAGTTTCTATGTTTCAGTGGAGACACTGGCATAAAAGGAAGGAGACAATGCTGTAACTGAAATACTGAGAGGTGTAACTGGGAAGAGACACTGGTATAACAGGAAGCTGATACTGGCATAACTGTAACTGGAGTGGGAAGAAAAACTGCTGTAATAACCAAGACACTATTTAACTGTAACTAGAAGGAAGTGCAGTCTTTGACTGGGTAACCAATGTAATAGACCAGGGAGGGGCAGTGGATATGGCCTACCTAGAATATAGCAATGCATTTTACCCAGTTCCACACAAAAGATTAACAAACAAGTTAGCCAGCCTGGGAGTGGGTTCCAGGGTAGTAGCCTCGGTGACAAGCTGGCTGAACAACAGGTTCCAGAGGGTAATAGTAAACCAAACGGAGTACATTCTGAAGAAAGGGAGGTTACTAGTGGGGTACCACAGGGTTCAATATTGGGACCAGTCCTCTAATGTCTTTATAGGTGACATTGCAGAGGGTCTGGAAGGAAAAGTATGCCTCTTTGCTGATGACACAAAGATCTGCAATAGGGTTGATACACAAGAAAGGGTGCAAAAGATGAGAAGGGACTCGGCAAGATTGGAGGAATGGTCAAAAATATAGCAGCTTAGATTCAATGCAAAAAAGTGCAAAGTAATGCACCTGGGAAACAAAAACCCAGGGGAAGAGTACACAATGGGGGGGAGGTATAAACAACAACACAAATGGAAAGGGACCTGGGGGTAGTCATATCAGATGACAGTCAACGTAAGGTAGGTAAGCAATGTGAGAAGGCAGTAAGAAGGGCTACGGGGATACTGGGATGTATAGGGAGAGGCATCACCAGTAGAAAACAGGAAGTTGCTATCCCTTGGTCCAGTTCTGGAGGCCCCATCTCCACAAGGATGTAGACAGGATGGAGATAGTCCAGAGGAGGGCAACTAAAATGGTGCAGGGCCTGCAACAGAAACCATACAAGGAGAGACTAAATGAGCTTAATATGTATACCCTTGAAGAAAAGAGGGAGGGGGAGTCATGACAGAAACTTTTAAGTACCTCAAGGGAATCAGCAAAGTCCAACAGGGTAGCATCTTTCAGAAAAAGAGATGTGCAAGAACAAGGAGACACAATTTGAAGATAGAGGGGGGATGGCTCAGGGGTAATGTGAGGAAGTATTTTTTCACAGAAAGGGTGGTGGATGCATTGAACAGCCTTCCTGAGGAGGATGTGGGGTCAAAACCGGTGGGGGAATTTAAGAATGCATGGGACAGACAGAAGGAAGAAATAGGCTGTTGGTTAACTAGGATCTGCAACTTATCCAGTAGGTAGGGAAATGGGTAGACTAGGTGGGCCAAGCGGTCCTTATTTGCTGTCAAAGTCTATGTTTCTATCTGTAATGGGACACTGCCGCACTGGCATAAATGTGAGCAAAGACTGATATAACAGAGCATACACTGCTGTAACTGGTATACTGACTTACTGTATCTGTTAAGCTAACAGATACAGTAAATCAGTACACCAGTTACCGCAATAGTTTGGTGACTGATACACCTGGTAGGATACACACTGGTATTGCTGGCAGATGTCTAGTAGCTACAGACTAGTAAGCAGTTAATTTAAATAGGGCAAACATTAAACAAATACAGAACTTCAACAAAGTAAGAAAATCTATAAAGGAAAATTACAAATAATAGCACAAAACAGCAACAATATGCTTATCTGCAATTAAATTCTAATTCCTGGCTAGAAACTTTTGGTTCATACTCTCGCTTTCTCAGTGCTGGACCAGCACACTCACACATCGAAAGAGTATGAACCAGAAGAGCCTTCTAGCCAGGAAGTTGGCATTTTTTTTGTAATGGTAACTATTCCTCTTGTCTCTCCTGCTGCTCTGCGGGAGCCTGCCCCCACCCCCACCCCCAGAGTAAAGTCAGACAGAAATTCAAACACTGTACACACCAGAAATTCATTCATTTTATTATTTCACAAAAAAATCCATGCACTCGGGCAGGCACGCACAGGGGGGCACACACAAACAAGGAAATAAAAGTTTTAACTTTTATTTTATTCATCAGGCTCAGCAAGACGACAGTTGAAAAACTTGAAAGCAAGTCTAGTCATCACAGACTGACAATTTGCACAATGTATTTATTCACTCACACTTCACTTGGGACTTGGGAGAATGGGTGTTAGACCGGTCCTGGCCTCCAGCGTAGACAGTACCCAGGAAAGAAAGGATGGAATGAAACTATGAAAGCAGCGAGGGGGGCAAGCCTCCTGACCTCAGGAGTCAGCAAGACGGGGGACCGGGATCAAGAATCAGGAGGACGGAGTCAGGGTACGGGGGAGAATGCAGCTGCGCCAGACAGCCCAAGATCCAAACAATTGAAACAAACACAATGTAGTAAAATAATCCTATCCTAATCTCTTTGCCTTCTTGAACAGATTGTTAGTTTCTTTTTCTATTTCTTCCAACCCACTCGACAGCACAGATCACTAATATAATTTATTAAACAGACGTGCTCATTGAAAATCCTGCAGCACAACACTGTCTTTACTCTGACCTCTCTCTCTACTATCTCTCGTCTCAAACAGTTCTAGACTGCAGCATGCACATTGCTCTCACCTCATGTACTTGCCGCCGTCCGGACCACATGGTTGTCTGAAACTGTACACACGGTTCTTCTTGCTGAGGCTGCAAAGCACCATGTGACTCCCCTGACTTGCTGGTCCTCGGATGTGCCCACTACTGGCAGCAAAGTAGTAATTACTGTTAAAGTAATTAAAACAAATTTTTTATTTAAAGCGGCAGTACTCACTTTTGAACTTACAGTATTGTGAGCTTCTGATTTAAACTGCGCCCCTAAGAGGCTTGCGCCCGGGGGGCTGCCCCACCTGCCCCACCCTTCCTATGGTACTGGCTGCCTGGCAGGGCACCAGGAGCAAGTCGGCAGGGATCGGCGCACCTGCATGCAAATGGGACCGTAATGACATGCAAATGGCCCCATTTGCGCCTTGCATACATTATGGCCCCATTTGCATGTCAAGTTTTGAATATCGTGGTTGCTGTGCATAGCGCAATGGAACTTGCACTAGCGCATCCCCATGCTCCACTCTGACCACTTCCGCTGGTGCAGTGCCACTGCGCCATGCACACTACGGGTGGCCAGGGTACGATATTCAATGATGCTGTGCCATGGTGTAGCTCTGTTGAATATTGCCCAGTCCACACCCCTGCGCAGCCAAGCTGCACTGCGCCCAATCTTGCACCACAGCCTGGCGCAGTTTGAATATCTGGGCCATGGTCTATTGCGACTTGGAAGCTTGGACTCTAAACATAATGATCAGTCTGAAATGAATTGTGAGTTATTTGCTCAATTTGCTTGACTTGCACAGAAACAAAGTTTGTTGTTTCACTTTGTATGAACTTGGCTGGATGTTTTCCTTATTGAATGGAGCCAGCAGAAAGTGTTGCTTTTTGAGTAGGTGCCGGTTTTCCTCTTTGTTCTCTATATTTTTCTAAGCCAGGCACTGCTCACTTCCCAGGTTCAGTCACACCCACATTGTACTTTGTTTTTTCTATTTTAATGAACCAGCTGTCTGTCAATATTAGGAACTATGCCTCTCACTGTCCCTGGCTCATAATCACTTCCATCTTGACATTTTAGGCAGTAAATAAAGTTTGCAGTTTTATTGTCCAATTCGTGAAGTGGTAAGTCTGTAAAGTTTACTGTTGTACCTGTTTTTTGAAGAAAGGTCATGAATAGATATAGGTCACTTTGCATTTTTATGTTGCTTGCACACATATGCAAGAAACATAGTGCCATCATCGGAGATTTTGGAGGTGTGTCACCTCCTCCTCCAATTCAGTCAGTGTGCTGGCAGGCGCGGCCCCTGTAAGCCAATGCATTTTGGAGCTGTGTACGACATGCTCCAAAATGCAGTGGCATACAGTTGAAAGGGGGAGCTATGCTTGAGTGAGCACCGATAAGATATCAGCTGCTCACACGCAGCTCCCCCCCACACACGCCCCCGCACGCACTGTATAGCCGACAGGGTGCCCAATCCCCATAGGCTGAGCTGCGTCCCCCCCTCCCCAGTAGTAGGTGCCACGCTGGGAGCCCACCCCAGCATGGCAAGCAGTCCTTTGGCCGATGGGGGTGCCCAATCACGTCGGCTGCAAGGCGCTTTCCAGTCCTTGTGCCACACTGGGGCCCACCCCAGCGTGGCAATAACATTAATGGCCGATGGGGGTGCCTAATACCCCGCCGGCTGAACGCACTCTAACATCCTTGTGCCATGCTGGAGCCCACCCCAGCTTGGCAAACGGTCCCATGACGCTTTTTTTTTTTAACCTGAAAACTAAACGGTCCGGGCGCGCTGCCCTCCACCCTCCAACAACCCGCACCCACCCACTGCGCACTCCAGCCTCCCACAGCCCCTACCCCTATACGTACCTCCGACTCTGGCGACGATCTTCAGTGGACTAGAACACGCCTGGCACTCTTCAAAGCCGATCGCGAACTGAGGAAATGCCGTAAACTGTATGGGGCTAGATAGGGGGTTTCAACTTTGTTGCATATCTCAGGCATTTTGGAATTTTGCACCAATTTTCAACATGGAGTTTTGGACCCTTCTCATGAATGATATCACTGTCATGGCGCACCAATCAAGGCGATTTCCACGCAGTGACTGTGCAGTGACTGTGAAATCACCCTTTGGGCCTGAATACTGCCATGACAGTGACATCATTCATGAGAAGGGGTCTCAAAAACCCCATGTTGAAAATTTGGTGCCAAAATTCCAAAAAATCACTGTTTTACGAGCGTGCATTGTGCAGTTCCTATGCAGTCTCATAAGTTCCTGAAATTTCAATATTTTCACTCCAGATTTTCAACATTGCCATTTTACCACACCTTCTTATGAGTAGTACAGCTGTCATTTTTCACATCTCACTCAAAATGTGTTTAGGCCCATGTAGTGCAGAATGGCACAGTCGGTGTGCGAAATCAATGTATGGGACAAATTAAGAAAATCACAGTGACACTGTTCATGAGCAGAGGTCTTAAAATGGCTATGTGGAAAATTTGGTGAAAAAATTCTTAAAAATGACTGTTTTACGAGCGTGCGTTGCGCAGTTCCTGCACAGGCTCGTAAGTTTGCAAATTTTCAATATTTTCACTCCAGATTTTCAACATTGCCATTTTACCACACCTCCTTATGAGCAGTACAGCTGTCATTTTTCACATTCTGCCCAAAATGTGTTTCCGCCCACGTAGCACACAATGGCGCAGTCGGTATGTGAAATCAACGTATGGGACACATTAAGAAAATCACCATGACACTGTTCATTAGCAGAGGTCTTAAAATGGCTATGTTGAAAATTTGGTGAAAAAATTCCTAAAAATTACTGTTTTACGAACGTGCGTTGCGCAGTTCCTACACATGCTCGTAGGTTAGCGAATTTTCAATATTTCCACTCCAGATTTTCAACATTGCCATTTTACCACACCTTCTTATGAGTAGTACAGCTGTCATTTTTCACATCTCACCCAAAATGTGTTTCTGCCCATGTAGCGCACAATGGTGCAGTCAGTGTGTGAAATCAATGTATGGGACACATTAAGAAAATCACAGTGTCACTGTTCATGAGCAGAGATCTTAAAATGGCAATGTTGAAAATTTGGTGAAAGAATTCCTAAAAATGACTGTTTTATGAGTGTGCGTTGCACAGTTCCCACACACGCTGGTAGATTTGCGAATTTTCAATATTTCCACTCCAGATTTTCAACATTGCCATTTTACCACACCTCCTTATGAGCAGTACAGCTGTCATTTTTCACATCCTGCCCAAAATGTGTTTCCGCCCATGTAGCTCACAATGGCGCAGTCGGTGTGCAAACTCAATGTATGGGACACATTAACAAAATCACAGTGACACTGTTCGTGAGCAGAGGTCTTAAAATGGCTATGTTGAAAATTTGGTGAAAAAATTCCTAAAAATGACTGTTTTACGAGCGTGCCTTGTGCAGTTCCTATGCACGCTCGTAAGTTCGCAAATTTTCAATATTTGCACTCCAATGACTTCCAAATACCTAAACAGCACATAGAAGCAAGCAACATTCTGCACTGACAAATGCTTGTTAAATATGTGTTACTGCATTCTTGCTGGCTAACAAAACTTTCCCTTTCTTCTAGGTTTTCTACATCAAATCTCCATGACATTTTGGTAAGTGCCTTTTTTTACCAGGTTTATCAATGAGAAGTCCGTATTGAGTTGGTTAAATAAATACTGTGGTAAGGTTTTTAGGGTGTCATTCATTTGCCCACCATGACTGAGCTGTGACAGGATTTCTGTTAGAAGTGTTTTTCCTTTGCGAGTGTGTGCCTAGGTGCAGTGGGAGTTAGGGGAGCAGCAGATGTCACGTGCTCACCGTTATAACCCACTGGTTATAATGGCAAATTAGGACCTGCTCTTCCAATGAAAAAATAAGAAGTGCCAGTTATTACATAGTAATAAAAAAATACCCCCATTCATTTCAATGCGCACACCCCTGCAGTCTCCCTTGCCCTATGTCATAATATGCCTGAGCATTGGGATGTGGAGGTCAGCTTCACTGGGGGGGGGTCATAAGCCTGACTATAGTGGGGCTCCAACAGTCTGTTCATACCATACCACTCAACTGTCCCTGAATGCAAGGGATTAGCAGCTCCAACTTGGATGTTTAGACACTTTCAGGCATACCAGGCACTGTTAGAAAAAGCTCCGCATGGTTAGGCAATTCCCCTTCCTGTCCTGTAGCATTTCACACAGTCACAAAACAGCATTTCACAAATCACTGGACCCTTCTCTAGTCATTTGTAGCAGATGTCCACCCTTTCTCAGCATTAGGCAAATGTTATGTACAGACAGACAGTCACTCTCTAAACTTTCTGGGCTTCACTGCCTCTTACAGTTCTTTCAAACTTGCATTTGTAAGCAGAGCTTTACTCACTCAGAAGGATTCTCAATACTTTCCTTTTCTGGAAATTTACAGGCATTCTTCAGCACTCTCACTGCTGAGGCAAAAGCATTTCTTGCAGCTCTCTTACAAACTGCAGGCAGATGCTAGCTTATTTCCCACATTTTCCAGATGTGGAAGAGACAAGGTTGGCCCTTGGAGGACAATGTATGGCAACCCCCAGGCTAGCAACTTCTGTTGCTTGCAGCCACTTGTCTCTTTGGCAGAAGAAGAGACCCATCCCCTGTGGAGGGGCTCATGCTGAATCAGTAAGCCCATTTTGTCTAGCTGGGGCCTAAGCCCCCACCCCATGGATGGGCTCCTGCACAAACTCACTCTCAGCCTGGAAAAACACTGGATTTTATAGAGACCTTCTGGGTCTTCAGACTGGCTGAGGCCATTTGTGTGTCCAAAGGTGACTGGTTGAATGCACTTGTCAGTCCACAAGATGAATATTCATTAGCCTCACTTGATGCTCAATAGGCCCCCTGTTTTGGCACCTAAATTAGGTCACTACTTTTCCCCCAGAAGCACTTGGCAAAGTCCCAAGAGTCTCTCGCACTGGCCCAACAATCTTTACACTGAAATCCTGGCTTTCCGATTGGCTGTTGCTGCATAAACATGGCTGCTAATGTACACAGTCCCCTTGCAGTTTAACACAGCCCCAACTTTAAAGTTGTGGTGCAGCCAGGTTAAATACTTTCATTTATTTTCTGCCCACAGTTCATTAGTCCCTTTTGTGCCATGGTAAACACTGTCATTAATTAATGTGTCTCTGCAGCCTTTTTCCTGTCGCTGCTGCCAAAATACAATGCCCCCAAGGCAGCTGACAGGCAGCTTAGTAAAGTCCCTAGGTTAATTGTCTGGAGCTTCCAGGTAAAGCATTTTAGTTTCACTTAGCCCCCTTTATTTATTAGCTCCTTCAGTGTCCTTTCACATGATGCTCTTATTGGACTTTTTATTTCAGTCCTGAGCCTGTCACTGCCAATGAAAGGTGCAGTTCCCCACAGCCTCATTACTATGTATAAAGCACCTAATTAATATTCATAACCCCCCATTTTGTAGTGTATGAAGCACTTCTTATTTATTAAATAAACAGTGCTCCTTAGGGTCCCACAATGGTCACCGGTTCCCAGTCAGCACCCAGTGGGGCTGGGACCATGGGAAGCTATTTATTTTGACTGCAAGTGTGGTCAGCAACCAGGGTGCATCTGGTGCATGCACAAGCTTGCTAGCCAGCCATGAAGATTAAGGAAAAATGGCCGGTGGCTCTGCATCACTGCCAATGACCCCAAAAAGGCAAAAAGAGAAAGAAGGGAGCTCAAAGGGATTCTGGGACAAAGCACTGGACCTGAGTCAGGCAGCAGATTGCTGGGGACCAACAAGGACATCTATAGGTGTCCAGTGGCAGAATAGAAGGCGCTCCAAGAATGGGAGCAGATGGCAGCAAAGTGAGCAATAAGGTAAGCCCCCATTTGGGAGGGTGTTACAATTATTTACATTTACTTACCTGGCCATCTGGCCAGAACCTGCAGCCTGGCCCAGTGTGCCACCAGCCCAGTTTTCAGTCCGCTTCTCCTCTTTCCTTCTGCCAGAAGCCGATGCTAGAACTGACCATCCCCAGTCCCCAACGTGGTCCACAACCAAAGCACCTCACCAACCAAACCCACCCAACCTCTGTTGCTTGCTTCTTGCTTGGCTGCCACCATGGCTGCTGCTGCACTACACTAATCAAGGCCTATGAAAGCCACCCACACCACTATCACCCCTGTGCTAGGGTTAGCTTGGTGCCGTGGGGGGCTTGTGCTGTTTTTGTTTGTGAGGCAAGCATAGTAGAGTAAGTAGGTAGCATAGTCTCGAGTTAACTTCTAGCTCACCTCTGCCCCTTCAGCCACCAGGGGACACAGAGACTCACTAAGAGTAGACCAACAAAAATATGCCACCACAACACTGATATTGAGAGTTCAGTGCTCAATGACTCCTCCAAGCTGTAGTGTGCAGCCTGTCTACTGTGTGGTGGCAAAGACAGTTTCCCACTCACATGACTCATGTACTCAAGCTTGGCTGGAGCTCCCCCACATCATGTGTCATGGTGCCACTGCTAACAGGTGAAGAGAGTGAACAACACAATACAGACACAGTTGAGTCAGGAGCACACCTGCAGCATGAGCAGACACAGGCCAGGGGGTCCTTTATTGAGCAAAAGATCAAATCCAAATGTAATGCTTTTTTTGCCAGACCATAAGAACAACCTAGGCACAAATGTATGTGGGGAGCAACTGCCCCCCTCTGTCCTACCTAAATGGCACCCCTGCTTTATGGTAGAAATTCATTCTCAGGTTCTAATATCGGTACAAGTAAATACAACGGTTTCCACTGTGTTCTGAGGTACTCTGTCTCCATGTTTCACGATGTGTCCTGATCATTGTGAAGGTTAGTGTCCCTCATTTTTCCTCATTCTGAGTGTCCATGTCCCTCATTTAAGTCACAAAATGTGAGATATGGTGCATGCTTCCAAGACCCTACTCAGCACAAAGAGTGCTGAGCATGGCCTTAGTGTACATGCTCCATACAAAATGACAAAGGGAAAGTAAGTGAGCTGAAACAATCATGGAGAACTAAATATGCATAAGAGAATTTGCATGGCACAAAACAAAAAGAGTTTAGTTGCTGCACACATGGCAAGTATGCAACATGTGAAGCTGATGTGTTGTTTAAATGATGTGTATTTATTTATTTAGCTTTTGTTAATCAGGTAAGTACACTAGCCAAGACAATTGCCTATTTTCAGGTATGACCCTGGGAGAGTACAGGAATTACAGATTTAGATACATAGGACGACATGGTACAGATTAAGAACAGCTTACAAAGTCATGAGAGGGCAACATAATACAGATTAAGACAATTTACAAGTCATCATGAGGCATAGTTTACAGATTAAGACAATTTACAAGTCATCATGAGGCATAGTTTTGTTCAGTAAGTACACAACAGAGTAAGACATGTTGCCACTAAGAGCAGTACAGAAGGCACACCAGCTTAGCTGCTGCACTCATGTCAAGCATGCAACATGTGAACCTGATGTGATTTTTAGAAGATGTTCACACCAGCTTATCTGCTGCACACATGTCAAGTTTGTAGCATGTGAACCTGATTTGCTTTTAAGACCTGGTTTGCTTAGGTTCACTTTGTGTGTGTGAACTGCATGCAAACATAGTGCAATTAAGCATGTGGCATGCATTCTGCATGTACACAGCACACTTATATTTCTGAAAGGATGTTGTACTGATTTGACTGGCCTGGAATTTATGGGGATGTTGCTACCTATTGCAGTTCTTGTGCTGAATGTCAGAAAGTAGCCCGAGTAACTAAAACACAAGGTGCCCCTGGTGCCCCTATCCCTATCCTTGCTAGAGCTACCTTTTGAGAGAATTGCAATGGATGTGGTTGGCCTATCAGACAAAAGTAAAAAGGGTACTCAATTAATTTTGGTAGTTTGTGACTATGTTACTTGATACCCAGAAGAAATTCCAGTGCATACTGTTACAACCCCAAAAGTTGCAGCAGAGCTTGCCAAAATTTTAAGCAGGATGGGTATACCTAAAGAAATTATTACTAATCAGGATAGTAATTTTGGTGCTGCACTACTGAATAAGCTGTACTGACTACCAGGTATCACTACCAGAAGAACTTCCCCATATCACCCTCAGACAGACAGTCTTGTTGAGCATTTTAATCAAACCCTAAAATGCATGTTAAAAAGGTTTATGAAAGGTGAAGAGAAAGATTGTGAACGATACTTACCTGACACACGTTTTGCTTACAGAGGAGTGCCACAAGAATCAGCAGGCTTTTCACTGTTTCAAGTGTTGTATGGTAGACAACCTAGAGGGCCACTGGATGTAATAAAAGAAACATAGGAAGATAACCCTGGTCAGAAAGAATCAATTGCACCTTATATATATATATATATATATGTTCACTGAGAAAGAAACTGGCAAAATATCTTGACATTGCCCATAGTAACCAGGAAGAAGCCCCAGAATAACAGAGAGTGCATTATGGCCATGGGGAAAAGGAAAAAGTTTTTGAGGAAGGGGAAAAGGTCTTGTTACTGTTGCGCACTACAAAAACAAATAGAATAATAAATGGCCATTCATGCACAATAAGCTCCAGATTCCATTTCGGGCTCCTGATGAAATCGGTAACCTCAAGAGCATAGCTCAAGTGGTCTTCAATTTCATCAGGAGCACAAAATGGAATCAGGAGCTTGTTATGCACCAACGGCCATCTATTATTTTTATAGTATATAGTGAGCGTCTGTTTCCCCACACATTTTTAAAAATAAAAGCAAACAGGTACTTGCAATTACCATAGAGTCGGGAAGGCATTGGGCATCAGGCAGCAAGATCACAAAATGAAATGAAGCAAAGTGATAAAATTCAAATGGCAAAAAGAGTCAAACAGAAAGCTGCAACACATCACTGTAGGTATTGTCGCTATTGAGAGATGCCATTTCATTAATTTTGACAGTTGCAGTTGGTTGGGTTTAAAATTTGATGGCTGAACTGTTTTTTTTTTAGACTGTGGCATGCACTGCTGGTGATATCTTGCTGTTGTGCCATTGATTGGATGTCAGATTAGTTGTACAAAAGCAGTCCGATGGCAGATCAATGGAACAACAACATTTCAGCAGTAACCAAATTCCATATAGAACATTGGCTCAATATATACTATAAATTGTTAATGAAGTGGCAAGGGCCTTATGATGTGGTTAGAGTACATTTAACTATGAGACTGATACCCCTGATAAGAAAAATCCTACCAAGATACACCATGTTCACCTCCTGAAGAAATGAGTTGAAAAAAACACCAAAAGTTGCTTTGTTAGTATTACCAGAAACTGCAAATGAAGATATTGATACAGCTTATGACAGACTGGAACAAACTGTAACTTCTGATGAATGTTTCCTTACCTGCAGAACAAACTGCAGAAATGTGTAACTTGGAAAAGACATTTAGAAATAGTTCTACCACATTGCCAGGCTAAGCAAAATGGGTTGAGCATGTAATAGTAACAGAGAATGCTCACCATAGCAGGCAAAAGATATACAGATAATAAGGGTAGTTAAGAACAGACATGGTTAAGGAAATGCAAAAATAGAAATATTAGGTATCATTGACAATTCGAGAAGTGCTTGGTCGTCGCCAGTGGTGATTGTAAATAAAAAGAAGGGGGTGCAAGAATCTGCCTTGATTTTAGGAAACTTAATTATGTGTCCATATTTAACAGCTATTCTATGCCCAGGATTGATGATTTGGTGGACAGACTGGGAAGTGCAAGCACATTAGTACCTTCAGTCTCACCAGGGGTACTGGCAAATTCCCCTAGCTAAAGAATCCAGAGATAAAACTTTAGTTTTTACTCCAGTTGGATTCTATCAGTTTGCCACCATGCTGTTTGGTTTACATGGTGCACTTGCTGCATTCCAGTGATATATGGATGTAGTTCTAGCCTCTTACATAGGGTATCGTGCTGCTTACCTTGATGATGTTGTGGTGTACAGTCCAGACTGGAAAAGCCCCCTGGAACACCTATGAGCAGTTATCCAATCTATCAAAAATGCAGGTCTGACCATCAATCCTACCAAGTGCACATTAGACATGCAGAAAACTAGATATTTGGGTTATATTTTGGGAAATTGAGAAGTAAAGTCAGAAATTTCCAAGATAGAAGCTGTAGCTAACAGTCCTGTCCCTAAAACAATGAAACATATCTGGTCATTTGTAGGTCTGGCTGGTTACTACCAGAGATTTGTTCCCAACTTTGCAAAGTTAGCTACTCCCCTCATTGAACTCACAAAGAAACAGTACCCAAGTAATGTGAAATGGTCCCCAGAGTGTGATGCAGCTTTTCAGGCCATCAAGGCTGCATTATGTTCAGCCCCTCTTTTTAAGATGTCCAGACACTGAGAAACAATTTCTGTTACAGACAAATGCATCGGAGGTAGGCCTAGGTGCAGTTTTGAGTAAGAATGTAGATGGGAAGGAATATCCCATTCTGTATATCAGTAGGAAACTACACAACAGAGATAAAATGTACTCCACTATTGAAAAATAATGTATTCATGTGAAATGGGCAATGAAATCCATTAAGTTGTGTTTGTTAGAAGCTGACTTTGTACTTAGATCACAATCCTCTCTACTGGCTTAATCAAATGAAGAATAAAAATCCTGGAATCACAAGGTGGTACCTGGCACTAAAGCCATTTAAATTCAAAGTGATGCACAGATGTTAAGAGAACATTAGTGTGGATTTTCTGTCAAGATATGGTTCAGGAACTGAGAATTCAGAAGGTTGAAAAAACATGTGTGCTTAATTGAAACGTTTCCTGTAATAAGTGTTACGAAAAAGGGATACTGCATATGGAAAGAACTATAAATATTATAAGGTAATGTTAAAAGAAAAATAAAAGGTTTTGGAAACCTGTTTTTATAAAAAAAAAAATATGTTCCTTCTTAAAAAAGGGGGGGTATGTGACAGGGTTGAGTAAGACCCTGTCCCTATTGTTATGCAGAGAGAGTTAAAAGCAAGGATCTATTCTGTCTTCTCCTAGTCTGTCACTTGTTTATTTCTTACTGTCTGACTATGCAGTCAAATTTTCCTTGTGGCACCTAAGAATTTTCCACTTTGATGGTCCCACAATTTCTCAATTTTCTATCTCCCTTCACTTGTTGTTTCTATTTTTGCTTTCTTCCCTCCTTTACTTTCTGAGGTTAAAAAAAAATTTGAATTTTTATGTGGCACTGAGATCCCTTGGTTTTCAAATGTATACAGTGATATCGTTGAAATGATTACGGATAGCTATCTGGGTTTATCTGAAACACACGGTGTTAACCCTGAGAAGCATTTTGACCTCCACAAGCTTGTTTGAAACATAGAAACATAGACTTTGATGGTAGATAAGGACCACTTGGCCCATCTAGTCTGCCCATTTCCCTACCTACAGGATAGGCTGCAGATCCTAGTTAACCAACAGAATCAGAATCAGAATCAGAAACAGAACAGTTTGCAGAATTATCAGCAGGAAATCAGCCCTGGGGCAGGATGTTTTAATTGGTGTCACCTGTTAAGGAGACTAATGTACTCTTCAGACTGATCACAGGAAAGAAACTGAAGAAGTCTTGTTACATTTTATGGAACACAGGTGATGTAATTTACAAGAACAAGATGCAGAATTTAATTATCTAGGAAAAACATCTTAGAGCAATGTTTTGTTTAGAGTTAAAAAAACTGGATATTTTAAAGAGATTCTCAGATGAAGGACTGTGTTTTTTGTTTGTACTTCCATTGTGAAGAGCTATCATGTGTATTGTTATTTTCTTATTTTATTGTTATTGAAAATAATAAAATGCTATTTGTGAATTTTATAACTTTTGGTCTGTCTATACTTCATGTCCTATTCCTTAATGACAACTATCCCTGCCTTATTTGCTCCAATAAATTTTGGAACCTGGGCTGTTAAACTCCTATTGGGTTTCACAATCCTAAGTTGTAATGTAAGTGTGAGGTGCCTCCACCCAGCAAACATTAATGTGGGTTAGTTGCTAAGTTAGTATTGCCCCCCAGAGAAAATGCAAACTCACTTTGTTCTCACAGGTTCAATCAATCCACTTTCCACACAGTGCAGTAACAGTTTACTTTAATGCAGTGAACTTATGCTACACTTCATGGGCCCTATGCACTAAGGGATCCCAGCCCTACACATCACGATACACAGGAAGTAGGGTTGGGATACACATATCCTGGGTGTCCAATGGAGACCCACAGATGCACAAATGATGGACGCCCACTGTGCACCTCAGCTGGGGGCTGTGTCAGCCAGATCCCACACAACTATGTGGCCAGTCTGAGTAGGGCCAGTCTGAGCAGGTGTTGAGGAGTGGGCATGCCAGTGTAGGGCCAGTACAGCACAGCATGCACAATGCCAGGTTCACTCTGCTAGGTCAGCTTCAGAGGATCTTTCATTACAACAGCCATAGGACTGCTGTAATTGATGCACACACCCCAACTGGCATCCAGATGCCTACCTGGTACCACACAGCCACATGCCTCTGCCCTCCTCCATGCCTTGGAGTGCTAGCAGTGGATGATGACTGTGGAGCATGGTTAGCTAACAAATGGAGAGCAAATGGTAGGCCATAGGAGACAAGACATTCCTTACATGGTTATGTGGGCTGCTATTTACCATGTGCCCTTGCTTCCATGGAGCAGGGGGTCCACCATGGGGCCAGTGAGGAATCTGATTGAAACCTTGCAGTCTGCTCCAGGTCTGGCCCCCCCAGCTGGCCCCTCCCAATGCATGAACCTATATGGCTGCTCATTGGGCCAGCCAGGGGTAATGGATTCTGACCCCATCATCCAGTAGTTGTGCAGCCTGGCACACACCCTTATCAGCACATATTGGGCTCATTAGTGCATAGGACTCTATATGCTCAGAGACAGTAAGTGCAGAAAAAATAACAACGGGTTTTACTGGAGTAAAGTCAGTTAAGGATCCAGAAGGGAAACGGCTAGATCAAAAGCAAATAAGATACACAGGCAATAGTCCCCACTGGCTGTGACTTCCCTCACCACTTTTGCTCACCATTGCCCAAATGTACAGCTAAGGCCACCACCTCAATCCCATAGTAGTACCAATATAACTGGTCTATAGGGAGTTGCCACTGCTTCACTAGATATTCTGCCAGTGAAATGTTGTAGGACCAAGGTACAACCACATTGTATGTGATAGTTGGTAAAAAATAACATCTGCATGCACTGTTTGTTCTCCATAGTCCCGCTGACCTATTTGTAATCCAAAGAGAAATTAAATGTAAAGTATCAGTTACTGCAGAATCTATTTGCAGACCTAAATTATCTATCTGCACTGTTGCATTGTTTGGTTACTTAAGGTTCCTCCACCACTCTCTGCAGTCCTTGTTGGATTTAACACCTGTCATCTGCAGGTTCTGTTTCAGCACTGATGCTTCTGCTCAGCTCTTTCAGATTCTTTATGCTGGTTGCACAATGACCTCACACAGGTTGGAACAGCTGTACTCTCTCCATCAGGCTCTCTTTCTCTTAGCATCAGTAGTACAGCTTTTCTTTTGGGGGGGCACCCACCAACCTGACTAGAGCAACTGCCCCTGCATCTCTTGCTATGCACTGGAAGTCAGACCTGGCGGTGTAACTGGCAGCCTGGTTCCCCAAACACTGAGCTGTAGTCTTGGGTTATGGCAAAACACATTCCATCAGAAAAGTTTCTCAGTACTGTAGTTACTGAAAGTGCTCAGCTGTAAGATGGCTTACCCACACAGACTGCAGCATTCAGTCTCTCCTTCTTTGATTTGCAGTATCTTCCTTCTTGGAAGTGTAAAAGCCAAAACAAGTCAGCACCAGGGCATAGCAGTGGTGCTAGGGCTCTTGGGTGTGGAAGCAAAAGACTGCCTCCAAATGATCTATATGCTGCTGCTCTGTTGTCTTATAGATGGTGGGCCTACTTCCTCCTTCTGTCTTTGGCAGACTACCATGCAGATGGTAAGTTCCTTTCACTTAACACAAGTAGACAGCTTTCTGATATGTCCAAACATCTTGTGACTCACTAAGGAGGGCTTGACAAATTATTTAAATCCTCCGGTGTTCCTTGACCCCTTGTGGCTCTGCTTCAGGCTTCTGGAGTCTAATTGGCAAGCTTTGCTAACCTCTGACCCTTGTTGCCATGTCATTCACGGTGGACAAAAGATGACTGCAGCCAGAGGTTCTTTTGGGCACTTGCCCACAAAGTCCTTCTATAAAAGGCACCTGCCCTTAAAACAATGTTGTGCTTGGTTTGGTGTGTGTGCAGACAGTCATGCTGTATTGTCCAGTTGTTTTGGAATGTTGTTTTGAGGAAATCCCCAGTTTTTGCAATTGATGAGTCCACAGTTTGTTGGCAGCAATGAAAGCAGTTTGGTGTGGCAGCAAAGGCACAAATCCTCCATGGTGCCAGATGTGTTGAAGAAGTGGCATTCCTCTTAATTTCCTTCTCTGATCTCACAGTCCCAGTACTTGAAGCTAGAGAGGAGCAACAACAGTGGCAGCAGTGCTCCATGGAGCCTAAGGTAAACACTGCAAAATGAAGGGGTTACACACATATGGTAATACAATTCACAAACTGTAAAAACAGACTTTTGCACCTGCAAACATGTCCAGTAGTGACGGTGGTGGTGGGGGGGGTGGGCAGGTAAGTACTGCAATAGAAAAGAGGGCATAGCATGTCATGATGTTACAACCCTTCTCAAATTCAAAAATGACCCAGAAGGACCCTCTAGATGGTGCATACAGTGTTATATTTTGTATTTTTGCTTTGTTATTGTTTTCATACATGCATCTTACTTTTGACACTTTACTGCTCACAGTATTTTTCCCCCATTCAACTTGTCCCTTGAATTAGAACTCAAAATGAAATCAGGTTCTGTGCACTTCTCTTGGTTGACAAATTTAAATAAACAATTACCTTATGTGTTCACACATATGGGCACACACACACACACACACACACACACACACACACACACCATATTTAAAGTTCAGTTTTAAGATCCATCATCAAATGTTTCTGAGGACTCTGTTTCCGACATTACAAACCAAGAGCGGTTTGTGTGACTCTTGACTTGCAGAAACAATACTGGTCATCGAGTGAGTAAATTTCTTTGATTAGCCCACCAAATAGTATTGTAAGGGCTTTCTGTGTTCTTGCTGATCCCCAGAAGAGATGGACTTTGTTTCATTAGAAGATGGACTTAATGTGTGATTTTTAATTTGTGATCATTGTATGGCTATGTCTTTGGCTAATTTAATTAATATAAACTATTTATTTTCTGTATACAGGATAGCAAACCTATTTGAAACTGTACTTTGCTGCTGTATTCAGTTCTAATTTGTTTCTATTTATATTTAACATCTTGCTTCACTTGGCTTAATTGATTTACTAAAATGAATAACTTAATTGGCTTTTTGCAGACTATTAAGAAGTTATTCCACATAATTATAACTTTAAATATTTTGGCTACTGAGGCTTTGGAGGGGAGAGAGGCTTTGAAGTGATGTGATGAATTTTGTTGTATAATATAGCAGCTGTATATAGTTGTGTGAGTATTATTACTTCTTTCTTATTGATGTGTAAGTCACTATATGAAAGATGTTTAATATATTCTAGAAACAGTACCTCTTTTCATGTCAGTCCTCCCAATGTATTAGTTATGAAATGTAATAATTTTTATTATATCATATTAATCTTTCTCCCTGCCTCATCCCAATTTTAAAGACTTATACTACACTGAGTTTATTTTAATATTTTTATTTTATGTAATTACTTTGGCCTCTACTTTTGAAATGTAAACAGCATGGACAGCATTTATGTGGTCTTTTCAGTATGAAAATGTATTGAAGAAATGGCTATAAATAAAAAGTTAAATAACAAAATATCAGTTTTTCTAACTGGGGACTGAACTGGCAAAGTGTTAGAACTATTGATAAATGTTTCCCCTACAATTCAATTCATTGAAGGCTGTGGATTCATTTAATCTCAGCCATACTACCCTACAAATTAAATAGTTCCCCCAAATTTCCCCCATTCACTAAAAATACCACCAACAGCTTAAAATCAGCGTTCAGTTTCAGTTTTCATCCATCTATCCCCCCCCCCAGGATGAGGCTGAAAATAGGAAAAAAAACTATCTAGTCCTCCTTCCTGGTCAACAAAAACTAAATAAATAAATAGGTCCTATAGCACCACACTTCCTGGCATCTCACAAGCTCTCCTCATCCCCTGATAGCACAGCCTCAGATATAGAAAGCTAGAACAGCTACTGCTATTTATGCCCCCCTCGTCTCTGGTCACCACCTATCTGCTCAGCTGCCCCAGCCCTGTCACTCTGACATCTCCCAGGACGTACTTTTGCCTCCACTATTTCCCCAGAGCTTGACTCCCTCTGGTGGGGGCAGCGGAGGCTCCCACCATCTCCGCTGCAGAACAGATCTAATGTGTGGATGTGGTGCTGGAGTAGCCAGGTGTGTGATCTGCAGTGGTCAACATCACCCTGTTAGCCAGGGTATTTTTTGTACATTCCTCTTGGATACTGGTGATGATTATGAGGGTGCACAAGCACAGGTGCATCCAAGCATGCACAGCACAGCACCAACCAATTACCCCTCTTCCTATGAGTCACTCCTAACAGTGCTGCTTTCTGTGGTCACCCAGGTGGCAGTATAGCAGTGGAGCAGGCTGTCCTCACAGAGGAAGAGATTGTCAGTTAGGATGCTAGGTCCTCCTCCCCCCAGGCCAGCCCCCGATGACCCAAGCTAGTTTACAAACTCGGGTCATCAGCATCACGAGCAGTAGGGCTATCGCTGTGCTGACAGGCCAGCCCTGCATACCCTTTTGTAATGTTTTTATACTTTAAATTAGAAAGCAATACTGCTAGCTTTGTGGTGTCAGGAAACAAGAGACTACCTGACACAACACACTGGCGATTCAAGTTTGCATCCCGAGCCTGGGATGCCTGGGGCACTGGAGGAGACCAACAGGAGGTAGAATGAGCATCTACCCTGATATTAATCTCCTGTGTGAGGGGCACTAATTCTACCACCTGATTTCTCCTTCATGGACCAAGGGCTTGAGGCATTAGTGCTAGGTGGCACATTGTGGGAGCCTGCACCACTGAAGTACCCTTATGTGAGGAGGGATGTGGGGGGTGCTTCAACTTGATGGCACCAGTGGATGGGAGAAAAATGGGCACATCGGGCAAATCCTGATAAAAGCAGATGAAGCATACACCCTTTCCAATATGGCTGATCCTCTGGGCTTGCCCCCTGCCATTCCTATCACTGTTCAAAAGCAGGCTTTGGTCTTTCAGCTAGAACAGAGGTAACCAGCCAGGCCCTGTTGTGGGGACTATGTAGTGGGTGTGTTGGCTGTGTAGCAGATGAGCCAGAGTATAACTATTGGGATGAACAAACGTGCTTGTGAGTGGAATAAAGTCCCATTCAGGCTGCCAGCTAGGTGAACAATGAATAAAAAAAAATAGAAAACAAGATACATTAAAATATGCTACAGTAACCAGAGTTAGTGTTTCTGAAGGCAAACGTGTTGTTTTGAATCTTCATGTGCTACCCTTGTATGCCTCCTTATAACTATTGAAAAAATATTTTAAGTCCTGTAGCCTCTAAGCTCTGGATGTTTGCTTCTTCAGCTAAGTGCCATTTTCTCTCTCAGTTCCATCACCCTGTGCCATACTATGTTTGCACTATTGATAATGTGACTACTGTTTGGTCACAAAATCAGCTTTGTAGGTGAGCACATTCATAGCAGCAGATTAGGTATATGTGAGACAGCTGTTGTCTGGTTTGGATTCTGGTCTGTAATTGTAGAAATTTAACCTGGATGATCCAAGCCCATCTTCTAAGTGGGTCTGGATTGGAACTCCAGCTTGGTTAAATGTTAAGGTACAGGTAATGCCTCTGTGGCCTGGCTCAGATTCCAGTCTGCAGCTCTGGGAATTAAACCTAGATGATCTGAACTGATATGAGGTAGCCTGCCTTGGAAAGGGGGTGGGTCCTGATCCTTTTTGCACCTTTGATAAGGATTAATAACTCCATCCATTAAAGGAGAAGTGTCTTTAACCTGCAGGCCTATATTCTTGTTCAACACAGATGAAACCAAGCTCTCTCTCTTTACCCAGCTCAAGGCCAGTTACTGGAGAACACTTGAATGGTTAAGCCTGACTGCAAGAGCGATGTTCTCTAATGGGCCTCACCTGGAGACCGGATGTCTGGAGTTTGTGCCTAGAGCTTCCTGACTCAGCCAGCAGTGGGAAATTCATGAATGTATATTTGTGGTTCTGCCCTTTCCCTTTTTGCACTATAAGAGGGAAATGCAAACTCATCAAGCTGTGGGTCCAAGGAAGTGGTGAGAAGCATTGGGAAGACAGAACAGCTGGAGAGTTCAACCACCCCAGCTGCGATGGACTGGGGGGGGGGCCTGTGGCCTCAGTGATGGTGGCACAGATCCTTGGTCTTGGTGGCACTGGTCCCCTCTGGTAAGGTCTCTGAAGGCTCGAGACTGAGTCATGGTCCTGCATTTGAAGAACACCCCCAGAGTTCCAGTTGGGAGGAGATGGACTGCATCCACTGTCCAGCCTCGAAAGAACCAGAAGATCAAAACCTGATGGCACCAAGGGAGTTGTAGAGAGCCACCCCTCAAGGGAAGCCACATCAACTGTAAGGATCTCTCCCTGTCATCTGTACACAAGGGAAAGTGCAAGCATGTAAGTTAACCTTTTGCTGAATTTGCTCTTTTAGAGAAAAAAATTCTAGGTAGTAGCTACAGTATGTAACCCTCTGAGGAGTGCCCCGAATGAATATTGACAGGTGGAGGGGACCTTATAATACTTGGGGTGGGTGAGTCCCCACGATAGGGCCAGGCCTGCAAGTCCATTTCTTTAGGTCACTAGGACTATCAGTGTAGTTGCTGGAGAGAGGCACTCATGGCCTGTCCAACTGAATATTATTATTAGGAGTATCTCAGAATACCGATGTACTGAACCATGATGTGAATGTCCTTTGCTGGCACAAGAAGATTCATTCAGGCATGTTTTCCCCAAGGGTGGTGCTCGGCCTTCCTGGGAGGGTGCCAGGGCACATAGGTCTTGGGAGCAACAGGGCTGCAGGGACCCCAGCAAATGGGAGATAGGTGTATGGAAATGGAAGTAAATGTAACAGCAGCAGCTGAGCCCCTTTGAAACAAAGACAGGCAGTCCTGATAATGGAATATTTCCAGTGTGGTATAGTCGGTGCTAAATATGGCTGTGAAAATGAAAGGGGGTGTATAGTGACAACTGAAGAGGGACTGAAAATGTAAGGGTAATGCCTCTCTAAGCTGTGTAACATCTTTACAGCTAAATAAATACATCCTGTTTGATCTCATCTCCCAGTGTGTGTCTTGGTTTATTAGTAGTCTCCTGTTTGTGGTACCCCATAAATGCACACATCGGTTGCCCCTCATCCCCATTTGCCCTGAACCGAGGTGGTTAGTTAAAAGTAAAGGAAATACAGGTGCTTCATGGCATAAGGTGGGTGCTCCCATGGACAGGAGATGTCACCATATAGATGCAGGGGGAGCATGGCCCTTACACAGATTATAATGTTTATAATTCACTACACAAATGAATAAAGACTGGAAATTTAACTTATTGTATATAAAACATAAGCACAAACAAAAGAAAACATTTTGACATCATGCTCGTTTCCCTACATAGAAACATAGAAACATAGAATTTGACAGCAGATAAGGACCGCTTGGCCCACCCAGTCTGCCCATTTCCCTACCTAACGGATAAGCTGCAGATCCTAGTTAACCAGCAGCCTACTTCTTCCTACCCCCACCACCTAGAATTGCCTTATGACTGTCCCATGCATGCTTGAATTCCACCATTGTTTTTGACCCACAACCTCCTCCAGAAGGCTGTTCCATGCATCCACAACCCTCTCTGTGAAAAAAAATTCATAAATTACCTCTGAGCCACCCCTCTATCTTCAAATTGTACCCCTTGTTCTTGCACACCTCTTTTTGAAAGATGCTACCCTCTGGACTTTGTTGATTCCTTGAGGTACTTGAAAGTTTCTATCATGTCCCCCTCTCCTCCTTTCCTCGAGGCTATACATATTAAGCTCCTTAAGTCTCTCTTCATGTCTTCCGTGCAGACTCTGCACCATTTTAGTTGCCCTCCTCTGGGCAGTTTCCATCCTGTCTATGTCTTTATGGGAGATTGGGTCTCCAGAACTGCACACAGTACTCCAGATGGGGTCTGACCAGCTGTCTGTACAGAGGATAATACCTGTTTTCTACTGGTGATGCCTCTCCCAAGCATCCCAGTATCCCCCAGCCCTCCTTGCTGCCCTCTCACATTGCTTGCCCACCTTAGGTCATCTGATATGACTACCCCCAGGTCCCTTTCCATTTTTGTTGTTGTTAGTATCTCATCCCCCATTGTGTACTCTTCCCCTGGGTTTTTGTTTCCCAGGTGCATTACCCTGCACTTCTTAGCATTGAATCAAAGCTGCCATACATTTGACCATTTCCCTGTTACATAAAGTCTCACAACTATCTATATTAAAGGATAGCTCTAAAAAATGTGAATAGAATATTATTTTAAACACCTTGTCATTATATTGTCACTGTCATCATCATCTGATTCCATGCATTTAATGGTTTAAATCCTTTCCACCAAATTATACAGCTTTCTAGCAGTTAATGACTATAACAGTTACATTTAAAGTTTTAATGTATTTACTGAATAAACTATTTAAAGTGTTAAAGTCTTAGCAGCCGCAAGCATTCATAACTTTTAAAATGTGAAATAATCTCTGACATTTTTGCATGGGAAGAAAATATGATCTGATATTGCAAGACCTTTATACTTTTCCAGAGCTTAGTACCCTTGACAACAAGCACTGCTGGCAATGGGGGTGCACAGGTTTAAATCTGATGATGCATACCTTCATTAAATTTCATGATTCATGCCTTCTGAGCATTTTTCATCACAGACAGCAAATTTACAGTGGTAGAAGATGTACTGCTAACTCTACACAAACATAAATGCCTGCTAACAGGACTGCAAAACTTCATCTGTAAGTCTGTATTAGGAAAGTATGCGGATGTGAAAATGTACTAATAAAAGAAGGTAAAACAAAGAGTTGGCTTATGCCAACAAGGCTGCTCTTGAGAGGGTAATGTGTATCTATTGTATGGGGTAGGGGATAATGTTATCATCATAAGGGCTATTGGGCAGGTCTCCATAATAATTATTATGACTGCAATGTATCACCTGATGTGTATTTGTGAAACTCCTCAGAAATTAATTTTACCATGTGTGCGATGCAGTTCACTGTAGTAAGAAATGTGCTGGTGGTATAGTAATTATGTTCTACTGAGCTCTGAATTCTACTGACAAAAATCTCCTCTGCCAGGGATCAACTTAAACATTAGTATACTAGTCTGAGGAATAATGCAAATTGTCCTCTGGTTGTCCAGTTGTATCCCTCATACATGCCCATGCCGGCTAGTGTTCAGAATTACTCTGAAGCTGCTGCAGTTCACTCTGTATCTGGTCATGTAGATAAACAGAATACTACAGTTTCCAGTGCTATTAATCTTTCACTATTCACTAGCACTGAATAAATCACAGTCTGGGGAAGCCTGCAGTGTTGTTGTTACCCCTACCATTCTGCCAGCACCAATTTCATCACAATGTAGGGAAGCCTGTAGTGTACCTGCCACCTGTGTACCTGGAGTTTTCCAGACCACCTTTCTGTCAGTCCCTCACCTTTCTCTAGCATAAATTTATCATAGTGTGGTGAAGCCTTCAGTATACCTACCTACTCAGTACCTGACCTGTCCCTGCAGCCCAGCAGTGCCTCCATCTGCTACTCAGACCTAGCACTGTACATCCTGAGAGTGTCAGTCTCACAGTGGCTTCAGATATATCCCTCCTGCCCTGCATAGGAAGGATGGTATGTAATGCATAGCCCTGGTAGCATACAATGTGAGTTTTCCTCCCAGTGGCATACATGCTAGACTGCACACCCAAACCCTGAGCCCCTCCAGCTTTCATCTTATACTTGGCCTATGGATAGACAGAGAGATTCTGTCTCCAGTGCTACTAGTCCCTTACCTTTCACCAGTAGTACATCTATCACAGTGGGCCCTATGTATGAAAAGGGGATTGCTTATGTGCCACATAACTGAGACATGTAGGCAACCCTAAGTCTGAATGACACACAGCATGGGTCCAGCTGACCCCCAGCAGCATTCACAACAGGTGTGAAAGCCCCTCGCACACACAATTACCCAGCCAACTACACAGCTATGCACCACAGGCAGTCCAGGGAGGTGTTAGGTGGGTGTACCGGCACTCCACACCTGCACTAAGGCATGGAGTGCTGGGTGAGAGGGAGTGCAAGTTATGCAATGGCAGAGTCTGCCATAACTGATATGCACCCCCACTGAGGACACCCACTGGCTCTGACGGGACATAAAATTCCCTCACCTTGATGCCCCAACCCACCATGCTGCATGGTAGGGCCAGGGGCAACCATTCAGGCACTTGCCTGTACATTTCAAATTCAAGGGATCCATGTCTGCCCAAATTTCCATGCTCTTGTGGAGCAGGGGATCCACTACAGGGTGTAGGATGGGCATCCGCTTGGATGCCTGCCTGTGTCCAACAATACATCCCCATGGCTTAGACATTATAAAAGCAGGTGACTCAAATTACAACTTCAAGTTGCTAGTCTTTTTCCTTACTAAGTGCCCTCCATCCCACCCACCCTAAGCCAGTTCTACTTTTATAGCCACTGGATTTGACTGTCAACAGGAACTTCCTGTTTGGAAGTAGGAAGGGAAGGATCATAGAGAAACAGTGGTTTTGTCAAACCTAAAGGAAAAAATTAGCTCACTCTTCCCCATGGTGGTGGTCTGACATAAGCAAGGAAGAAAGAGGCTACTGAAGAATATAGGAAGTTGCTGTCCCAGAAAAGGAAGGGTGAGAGTTGTAAAGAGAGGAGAGAGTAAGTATACAGAGAAACAGGAGAGGGGACACAAAATAAGACATGATAGGAGTGGTGCAGTGTAATGGCTGTGGGGTGGCAGTGTTCCGGGAGACATTCTAGAGGCTGTGATGCTGCCCTATTTGCAGGCACCTCTCTGGTCTGAGGGAGGAGGTTGCCCATCTCCAGGTTGATCTGGCTAGGATTTGTGAAACCTCCTCCCCCACCCAGGGACCATGAGGGCCAATGCCACTACCTCAGAGGTTGCCAAGAAAGAGGAGAGGCTGGACCAGGGTGGGCTCAGAGAGGGAGAGGGTGGTGGAACAGAGTTGCATCCCTCCAGCTGTACCTCTTCACAATTCATTCACTCTTCTAGTGGATAGTGGTTCATCTATGGAAGCACCTGCAGTGGAGATCGAGGAGGATGCTGGGAACCTTCACAAAGGAGACCCACAGGAGGGTGGCATGGGACCCCACAGGGGAAGGAAACAGCTCCTGGTGGGGGACTCAATCATTGGGGGGGCAGAAATGGGGGAGGAAGGGGAGAGGGAGGTAAGGTGCCTGCCTGGAGCCATGGCTTGGAGGGACAAGAAGTGAATCCTCAGGATTGTGGGAGCAGTTGCATGAAGGAGGGGGCTGGATGTCATTGTCCACCTAGGGACAAATGACCTGGCTAGGAATGGGATCAGAGCAGTGCAAGAGGAATTTGTAGAGTTGGGAAGGGGCTTTAGACAAGTAGCACATACGGTAACCTTCTCAGAGGTGCTGCCTGTCTATGGCAAAGGTGATGCTAGGGTACTCCTCACCAGGGAATTCAATGAATGGTTGATAAAACTAGTGTGGAGCCCAGGGTTTTGGCTTCAATGGGGACTGGGGCGTGCGTCACCTGGAGGGATGAAGACCTATACTGGTGCAATGGTCTGCATCTGTCCAGGGGGGAGCCAGGATCCTAGGTGAGAGGTTTAAATGCTTCATTGGCAAGCATTTAAACCAGCCAAGGGGGGAGGCACTGAAAAGGAGCAGGGAAATACCAGCCTCCCCCCACAAAACACGGTAATTAATGAGGTAAACACCAAGGTAGAGAAGTCATTAGGGAGCAGGACAGAGGTAAATGCAAAAAAAAAGACAAAAGCAATAAGGACAGGAATGGGGCTAAAAGGGTTAAGGCCATCAAAAAAGTGAAGGATGATGAGTACCAATGCCTGTAGTCTGTGTAACAAGCTCCGTGAACTAGTGGTCTTGATGGAAGAGGGTTGCCTGGATATTGTGGCAATCACAGAAACATGGTATACAGAGAACCATGACTGGGATGTCAACATGCTAAGATACACAATCTGCAGGAGGGCCAGGGAGGGTAAAAGAGGAGGAGGAGTAGCTCTCTATGTAAAGGAAGGGATCAAAGCAACAGAACTAAAGAGTAAACAGGGAGTAGATGAGGCACTCTGGGTCACACTGGAGACAGGAAATGTCACCACAATCTGCATTGGGTTGTATATAGACCCCCATCTCAGGGGAAGGGAATGGCAAAGGAAATGATAGAAGGCTTCCTTAGAATGTCAGAAAAAGGGGAGATATTGTTGATGGGGGACCTGAATATGCTAGATGTTAACTGGAACACCTTTGCTGCAGGCACATCCAAGAGCAGGGTCATTCTTGATGCCATACAGGGGGCATGCATCAGACAACTAGTATTGGAACCCACTCATGAGGGAGCAATCTTAGACCTGGTACTCTTAAATGGGGATGGAGAAAGAATCTCAGATTTAGAAGTGGGTAGCCATCTGGGAACAAGTGACCACCAAACAGTGTGGTTCACGATAAACACAACCATACAAAAGTAAGAGCATTAGACTTTAGGAGGGCTGACTTTGGGAAAATGAGAAAGTGCCCCAGAAAAGTACTAGCAAACAGGCAAGAAGGAGGGGTGGAGGAACAATAGGGAGTAATCAAAACAGGCATCACAGAGGCAACACACCTTTGTGTAAAGCAAATCAACAAAACACAACAAAGGAAAAAAAACACTATGGTTCTCAAAAGAGGTAGCAGGGAATGTTAAGGAGAAAAAGGATAACATTCAGGAAATATAAGAAAACACAGAAGAAGCAGGACAGAGAACTTTATCAGTTAAAGCAGAAAAAGGCTGGGAAGGCAGTCAGAATAGCAAAGGCCCAAACCGAGGAAAGGATAGCCAACTCTGCTAAGAAGTGGGATAAGACCTTTTATAGGTACATTAGGGAGCGAAGAAAGACCAAAGGAGGGATACTGAGGCTTAATAAAGGGTATTGAATGTGGGTAGAGGGTGACAGTGAAAAAGCAGGGATACTGAATGAATATTTCAGCTCAGTATTCACAAAGGAAGAGGAGGGGGAGGTACCTAAACCAAACAAGAGAAACACTCTGAAGACGAGGGTCGATACCAGTCCATTTACAGAAGAAAGAGTTCTGAAAGAACTAATAGAATTGAAGGTGGACAAAGCAATGGGTCCTGATGGGATTCACAAAGAATTCTAAAAGAACTAAGGGTAGAACTAATGACACTGCTGACTACTCTCTTTAACAAATCATGGGATGATGAGGTGGTACCGGAGGACTGGAGGGGGGGGATGTGATTCCTCTTCACAAAAGTGGGAGCAGAACAGAGGCAGAAAACTACAGACCAGTTAGTTTGACCTCAGCAGTAGGGAAAATGATGGAATCACTTCTGAAGGAAGGAATTGTTGAGTACCTAGAGGCCTGTGGGGCACAGAACCCAAGGCAGCATGGATTCACAATGGGAAGGTTGTGTCAGACGAATCTAATAGATTTCTTTGACTGGGTGACCAAAGTAGTAGACCAGGGAGGGGCTGTGGACATGGCCTACCTAGATTTTAGCAAGGCATTTGATACAGTCCCACACAAAAGATTAATACACAAATTAGCCAGCCTTGGAGTGGGTCCCAAGGTGGTAGCCTGGATAAAAAATTGGCTAGACAACAGGACACAAAGGGTAGTAGTAAATGGAGTCCACAGTGAAGAAAGGATGATTACTAGTGGGGTACTGCTGGGTTCAGTACTGGGACTGGTCCTTTTTAATGTCTTTATAAGTGACATTGCAGAGGAACTGGAAGGAAAAGTATGTCTCTTTGCAGACGACACAAAGATCTGCAACAGGGTTGATACACAAGATGGAGTGAAAAAGGATGAGAAGGGACTTGGCAAGGTTGGAGGAATGGTCAAATGTATGGCAGCTCAGATTCAATGCAAAAAAGTGCAAGGTAATGCGCCTGGGAAACAAAAACCCAGGGGAAGAGTACACAATGGGGGGGGGGGTGAGATACTGACAACAATATAAATGGAAAGGGACCTGGGATTAATTATATCAGATGATCTAAAGGTGGGTAAGCAATGTGAGAAGGCAGTAAGGAAGGCTGGGGGGATACTGGAATGCATAAGGAGAGGCATCAATAGTAGAAAACAGGAAGTTGTTATCCCTCTGTACAGACAGTTGGTGAGATCCCATCTGGAGTACTGTGTGCAGTTCTGGAGACCCCATCTCTGCAAGGACATAGACAGAGTGGAGGCTGTCCAGAGGAGGGCAACCAAAATGGTACAGGGTCTGCACCAGAAGACATACGAAGAAAGACTTAAGGAGCTTAATATGTATACTCTCGAGGAAAAAAGGGAGAGAGGGGACATGATAGGAACTTTCAACTACCTCAGGGGAATCAACAAAGTCCAAGAGGGTAGCATCTTTCAGAAAAAGAGACGTGCAAGAACAAGGTGGCACAATTTGAAGATAGAGGGGGGGACAGCTCAGAGGTATTGTGAGGAAGTATTTTTTCACAGAGAGGGTTGTGGATGCATGGAACAGCCTCCCTGAGGAGGTTGTGGAGTCAAGAACAGTGGAGGAATTCAAGAATGCATGGGACAGACATAAGCCAGTCCTAGCGGGGGGTAGGAGGAAGTAAGCTGTTGGTTAACTAGGATCTGCACCTTATCTGTTAGGCAGGAAAATGGGCTGACTAGGTGGGCCAAGTGGTCCTTATCTGCCATCAGATTCTATGTTTCTATACAGCTGTGCACTGGGGGGGCGGGACCATGGACAGGCAGCCAGCATTGGTGAATGCTGGCCACTGGGCACCTGTCCACAGGCATGTACCCACCTGCCTTGGTGCATAGATCCCAATATGAAGAAACCTGCATTGCCCTTGCTCTGCACTGTCCATGGCCCTGTGCTTAAACAAAGTGCTTGAGCAGTCAGTACTGACAGTCCTTCACCTTTCACCAGTGCTAAGATTGTTTACAATAATGAGAACCAAAAGATATTAATCCCAGATTATAGTTGTTCTGACTACAAATAACTCAGCTTATATAAAACAAAATTTTGCTTGCCTGCAGGAAATAAATTTAGTTTATTAGTAATGGTTTTGATGTTATTTCTGACAAAATATATGTCACGTTTTTGGGATGACATTTGCTGACTCACTGGATAAACAGAGTGATGATCTTCTCTTTAAAGATACTGTAGGTCTGATTTTATGAGGCACACTTGCCTTGCCTACATTTAAAAAAATTAAAGCTACCATAACTGGCCCTCCTCTCCACAAGTTGCTGGCCAATTCCTCATTTTGATCACAATAGGAACTGGTTTGTGCAGTAGAGATGAGCAAAGTTAGCAAAATTTGCTTTGCGAATTAATCCATGAATTTAACACAATTCACAAAGTGCAACATGATCAGCGAAATGGGAAGTTCCGCTGCGAAGTCTGGAATTTCACGGCAAAGTGAGGAATTTTGCCTACAAATGGAGAAATGTCACCATTTGCAAGAGGAATTCCATGATTTGTGGGCAAAAACGTTGCAATTTTGGATAAAGTCAAAGTTTCGGAGGGTCGGGAAAATTTTGCAGAGCTCTGCATATGCAAATTTTGGCTGCTTTGCAGCAACTTCAGCCACAAATTTATACTTCACTCCATCTCTACTGTGAAGAAGAGCAGCCCTTGTAATCACTACAGAAGAAAGATGCTATCGTGACATTGTGTGAAACAAACAATTTGACTTTTTGTGAACAAGTGCTCATAGTCAAAAGTTGATTCTAACATTCTGTCCTATTTCCAGCTCGCATTCAACTCCAGATAATCCTTGTGTTCCTTATTTTTATTTTGCAGTTGTTAATGCATGACTTTATCAAAATGAATTAAAATATCAATCAGCTTTAAGAAAGTGTTTCATATGGGAATGGGTACATTCAGTAACTCACTAAAGCAGCAGTACTATGAAATCAGGAAGTGAGCTATCAAAATTCTGTTTTTCGGTTGTAAGCGCACAGCCAAAGTTCCAGTTTCCATACCTGTAAATGTATTTGTTCAGTCATCTTTAGTTTTTTAGATATTTGCAATTTATTTGAATTGTTGTAGGGCTACAACAAATATGGTGGCTGACTAATGTTCAGCTGCGCTATTTCTACAGGTCACATCACGTCTCTTCACAACAGCAGAGGGACCTTCCACTAACCATTCCTGATGTCCCTGTAAATCATTTGCATGTGCAATTGGCAGCAGAGGGGGTTCCAGTGTAACATGCTTAGTGGCAGAAATGTAAACAAAAGCAGAGAATAACTGAGCAAATTACTCGGCGATGGTACAATGCCGGCGAGAAGGAGTAGCAGGTATATGATTAGCAGACACAGGGAATAAACTGTCAAAAAGGCACAATATTTTTTCGTAGTACTGCTGCTTTAAAGAAACATTCAGAATACAAGAAACAGTCCTGCCCTACTACTGACAAGAAGGCTGTAAAGTCAGTGTTCCATGAACAGTGTTTGTGTTAACACAAAAGAGCCAGTACAAAAAGCCCCACACCCAACTGTGTGCAAAATAAAATTCACTTAACTATTTACTGCAGTACAGAAGGCTGAATCAGGCTGACTTCACTGACTCTCAAGCTGACATTTGCTGTAACCAGAAATCTCATACTCCCCTACAGCTGATGTCAGAACTTGGCTGCAACAGATGGAGATTCAATGGCCTGCAGTGCATGTTACAGCTTTCATAAACTCAGATTTGTATTTTTTATTTATTGAAGTATTGGATGACACCTGTGAGCGGATGGTCATTGAGAGGTTCCAGGTTGGATACATTCACACAAGAAGACACACTATAATTACAGTAAATTATACATACAGGGTACAAAAATATTCAACAGTACATGGGTTGCAGTGACAAGCAGTTCACAAATTGTGCTAAGGCATTTTGCATGGTATGCCAGCATCCTGCAGAAGAGAGAGAGGCAGAGGCAAACTGTTAGGGTGAGATATGGAGGGGCAGGGAGGGGTAGTGGGAGCTGGGATAGGGAGGGAAGAGGGAAAGAAAAGAGCCAAGGAGTAGGTGATGGGGGGCAAGTGCTATGGCAAAGGGGGTGGGAGGTAAGTGCTTGGGCAAAGACGTAACCTGGCGGGCCAGGAGCTGGAAGTGCTGAGACAGACTAAAGCTGTGGGCTCAGGTTAGTGGGGGCACCTACAGGTACTATTGTCAGTGAAGTGCTGATGAAGTTTGTGCTTAAATGAACCAAGGGTTGTGGCTCCGGCGATGTCAGGTGGTAGACCATTTGTCCACATAGGGGCCCTTTGAGCAAAGGATCACTGGGCCATAGTTGTGTGGCATCTGGACACATAGAATGTTTGTGTAGTTGAGCTTCTGGTGTGCCTGGCATGTATAGGTGGTTATAGAAGGCTCAGAACTCCTTGAGAAAGTATGTTTAGTGAGATCTTTTATGCGAGTAGGCAGGTTTGATAAAGTATTCTGTCCTTCAATTGAAGCCAGCCCAATCGTGCATAAAGCTCACAGGTGTGGGTGAGTTTTGGGACATTAATAAGCAGGCGGCAGGCTTTGTTTAAGGTTGTTGAGAGGCGTTGGAGCACTGTGTCAGTAGTGGAGCTATAGACAGCTAGGCCATAGTCAATCAAGGTGATGAGTGAACTGTTAATTACCAAGTTCAGAGCTTCATAGGTCAGACAGTGTCTGTGCCTGTAGAGGATACCGATCCTGGTGTTAAAGGCTTTGGCCGTGATATCAATGTGCTGTGTGTAAGACAGGGCAGTGTCCTGTGTGATTCCCCAGTACTTGAAATGGGGGAGTAGTTCTAAGGTGTTACCAGAGTCATTCTGAACTGCCAGGGGATAGCCTTTTAGCTTGTTTTGGGCAGTGGCGAAGAGCATGGTCTTGGTCTTTTTATAGTTCGTGACCAGTTTTTGTTCTTTGAACCATTTTTCAGCTGCTGCAAAGCCAATCTAGAAATCTAGAGGTCATATTCCAGAAGTGTGGAGTTGAGGTTACTAGTAAAGATCACTGCATCATCTGTGTTGAGGAGCATGCAGCTATTGCAAGCAGCCAGGAGGTTGTTTAGGAAGAGTCCAAAGAGTAACGGACCGAGTATGGATCCTTGTCATACCCCTGATCTGACCAGTCGACTTTCTGATAGGATATCCAAGATCTTTACTTGCTGTGATCACAGGCTAAGGTAGCTACAAAACCATGCTATGGTTTCTAGGGCTTGCCCTATGTCTGATAGCTGTTCAAGGAGGAGGGCATGATGGATCATGTCAAGTACCTTTGATAGGTTAACAAAGGCCGCCCCTATAATGTGACCTTTGTCAAGAGCACTGTGTATGAATCCAGTAAATTCCAGGAGAGCCATGATGGTGATATGGCTGGATCAGAAACCATGCTGTTCTGGACATAGGAGCTGATATTGATTGAAATACTCCACCAGCTGTTCAGCCACAATTCTTTCAAGGGCCTTGGAGAATGGAGGGAGTATAGATATTGGCCTGTAGTTGTTTTGAAGAGACCGGTCACCACTTTTGAGTAATGGGGTGACTATGGCAGCTTTCCAGATTTGGGGGAATTTGGAGTGGTGGAGGAATAGATTAATTAGCTTTGTCAGTGGACCAAGTACTTTGTCTAGTGTTACGCGAACAAATTTTAGGTCCAGAGAGTCCCCACTGTGCCTTGATTTGCCAAGGGCTTTTTCAAGGTATTTTCTATCAGTGACATCAGAGACTAGTTTGAAATGGAAAAGTGGCTGGTTTGGTCATGCTGGGGTCCTTCTCACTGACCCTTGGAGCAGCGGTATTGAAGAAGTTCATTGGGAGCACACTACTGAGATCTGAGAAGGCATGGTTCAGAGAGTTAGCAATGAGCAGAGGGTCCAAGGCAGGGATGCTCTAAACATTTAGCATGGCTGGGGCTATTTTAGGGTCCTTCCCAATGACATTGTTTAGATTTGCCCAGAATGAGTTGCTGCTATTCCACATGTTAGTGAGCACTTCCTTGTAGAATTTGCTTTTTGCCTCATGAGCTGCCTTTGGGCACTCACTGTGGGTCTTTTTATACCTTCAGATGTTAGTTGGCGTGCTATGTGTCCATGCTATTTTCCAGAGTTGGTCTCTTGCATTTAGTTGTGCCAGTAGTTCCAGGGTAATTCAAGGATTTATAGGTCCTCTGCCTTTTCTCTCTGTGAAGGGAGCGTGTTTGTCACAGGCGGCACTGAATTTTGAAATAAAGATATCTAGTGCAGTGTCCACATCCATGGTTCCATACAGGTCCAACCAGTCCTGCTGCTTTAGGTCATCCTTTAGCTGTGGAAGGTGGCCCTTTAGGAGTAGGTGTTTTTTTACGGTTCTGGCAGGGGTTTTGTGGAAGTTGTTGTTCCAGAGGAAACTGACAGGGGAGTGGTCACTCAATGAGTCACAGACTATGGTGAGATCTGTGATGTGGGAAGGGTGGTTTGAGAAAACCCAGTAAGTGTGCTGGTGCCATCTTGTAATTGGTTTGAGTTGGCATGTCCACCACACCAGTTGGGAGAAGTGGCAAGGGTATCTTTGATGGTGTTAGCAGCAGGTGAGACCCAGCTGATATTGAAGTCTCCCAACAACATTGTTTCAGTGTTTAGGCTCAGCATGCTGATGTAGTTCAGTAGGTTGTAGATGCCAGGTGTTGTCTGCTTAGATGGGATGTATATGGACAGTAGGGTGAGCACTCTGTTGTGTGGTTCTAGCATTAATTTGATGGCTGGTACCTGGAAATTGTCATTGCTGGGTGGTGGGGGTATAACTTATCCCTGGAGTGCATTTCTGGTGTAAATGACACATCCTCCACCTCTTTTCAAGTGCCAGTCCTGTCGGTACTGGGTGTAGCCAGGCAGGGATATGGCAGTGTCTGGTATTTTGGGGGAAAGCCATGTTTCCACAACAGATATAACATCAGGGTGGTATTGAGAGACCCATGCCTTGAGACTATCCCATTTCCAGGTGGAGGCTGCAGATGTTTAGGGATGAGAACATGAAACCTGAACTTTTACACTGTCTAGCATTGTGTGTCATTGGAGGGCCAGGGTTGGGATGCACATTGCCAGACATCAGGAGCAGGATAAGCTAGAGTAGTCTTAGGAGCTGTTCCAGTATTAGCTTTTTCTGTCATTGCCTTACTGGTTTTATGGGTACCTACATTTTCATTTTGTGAATATTATCCAAAGGTAGGAGTAGTAGTAGCAGCAGCAGGTGAGTAATGTGGTCCAGTAAGAGTTTATACTGTAATTTCTTGACCGTTGCCTTTTGCTGGATGCAAGTACTTTAGTGATGCCAAAGTGGGCAATGAATCCAGGTATGAGCAGTACCAAGGAAGGATCTTTTGGGTGACAGCACTGTGACCAGGTCCTGGGATGCCCATGCTGGGTATAGCTTTTGGACTCCTGGTAGGTGGAGGTGATTGACACATACACATTAAGGACTGTCTCCTGGTGGTTTAGATGGGAGGAAGGAGGCAACCTGGTGTACGGAGGTCCCGTTGAGGATAACAGAGTGAGTATGACAATGCATAATAGGATCCCAGACAGTGCTGTGTGGAATTTTCAAATTCTGGCAGAACGGAATTCCAGTGAATATTCATAATTTTGCTGAAATTCCACCGAATTCCACTGAAAACTAAATTGTTGAATTCCACAGCATACAACTGTTGTGGAATTATTTTCCATGGAAAAATCACTGTTCCATGAAATAGTATTCCACAGATCTCAATATTTTCCATGGATATCTTGGAAAAATCATGGAAGAATCACTGTTCCATGGAATAGTATTCCACGGATCTCAATATTTTCGATGGATATCTTGCCCGTTCTCTCCAAAGTGCTGGAAAAACTTATATACAACCAACTAAAAAATCACCTTGAAGCACACTCACTCCTAAACCCAGCCCAATCTGACTTCAGGTCAAAGTACAGTACCATATCAACCTTAGCTAAAGTCTCTAATGACTGGATCCATACTATGGACACCAAGAAGGTTACTGGTGCAGTCTTTCTAGACCTCAGTAAGGCCTTCGACACTGTAGACCATCACCTCCTAATCACCTGTCTTGCCTACATAGGTGCCAACTCCACTTACCTTACAGTGGTTTAACAGTTATCTCACAGGAATGATACAAAAAGTCAAAGCTGATCGCCTACTATCTGCCCCCCTTCCAATTGCCAGAGGAGTCCCTCAAGGCTCCATCCTAGGACCAATGCTTTTTTCCCTGTACATCAACAACCTTGACTCCCACATAAAGAACTCTAGCATGCATTTCTTTGCAGACAATATGGTTTTGTACGCATCAGGCTCGTCCTTAACTGAAGTCAGGGAAGCACTCCAAGCTGACTTTATCCAGTTAGAAAGCAACCTTATCAATGCCAAGCTTCTCTTAAATGCCAAAAAAACCAAGACAATGATTTTCTCGAGACTTGCCTTGTCTGGTGTACTACCTACCCCACCTAAAAACTTCATAGTTACCTCCCCTAGGTGAACCCTTGGAAGTCATACCTAAATTTAAATATCTAGGTATGTGGATAGACAACAAGCTTTCCTTCAATGTCCACATCGAGGATCTATCAAAGAGGCTTAAAGCATGCTTGGGTTTCTTCTTTAGAAATAGGACCCTCTTTTCTCTCGCGACCCGCAAAAGACTTGTCCAAGTAACATTCCTTCCCTTGCTTGACTCCGGAGACATTATTTTTATCTCCTCCCCAACTTTGAGCCTATCATTCCTTCCCTTGCTTGACTACGGAGACATTATCTTTATCTTCTCCCCAACTTTGAGCCTATCTAAACTGGACGTACTCTATCACCATGCTCTTCACTTCATTACTAACTCTGTGTACAGGACCCACCACTGTGATCTTTATGCAGCAGTTGGGTGGACCTCTCTTGCCACCAGATGCCTCCTGCATGCTGGCATTTTGGACCCTCAAATTACTACTCCACAAACTGCCTGTCTATTTAACATCTCTCATACACATCTCGCATAGCGCCTACTCCCTAAGGAAATCCAACCTTATCCTGCTAGATGTTCCCAGGACACGTACCACAGGTGGCCAAAGAGCTGTCTCATACGCCCTCCCAAACATTTGTAACCAATTACAAGCCATGCTGAAAGTAACCAGCATTGTATCAATTAACTCCTACAAAACATTAGCTATCTCTAAATTAAAAGACATATGTAGGTGCTACTAGGCCCCCCAATGCCAAGTCAACATCCTAGGTACCAACTGGCCCTCTACTTAAGTTGAAATGTGTTGCAGAATTTAGGGCAAGGTTAAAGCTGGAATGTACTGCATATATAGCATAAGGACTTCTATTGTGTATACCTCTTGTATTATATATTTTTTCTTTGTTGTTCTACATTTTATATCTCCTGTCTATGTAATTGCAAACTGTATGTGTATGTGCCTCAGAATCTCCTTGTGAATGAACTTGCTCAACTGAGTTTTTTCTGCAATAAACTTGAACTTGAATAATTTTACACTGAAAAAATACTGTTCTGAGGAATATTTTTCTGCGGATCACAGTAGGCTGAATTTCACAGTTGAACAAGTGAAATTCTGGTGGAAATTCTGCCAGTGGAATGGTCATTCAGCACTAATTCTACAAGCAGAATTCCACATTATGCACAGCACTAGTCCCAGAGGTCCTAATCGACTTTGTGATGCACAAGCCTCAGGAATGAGGTACTACCCCTTTGAGAGAGAGAAAGAGAGAGAGAGAGAGAGAGAGAGAGAGAGAGAGAGAGGGAGAGTGAATCCTGAGAGAAGTAGGGGCAGGTCACTGAGAGACAGAAAGTGTATTTAGTAAAGGAAGGAGGTGGGGAAGGGGGTGGCCAGAAAATTCATCCAGAGAGCTGCACAGAGAAAGAGCTGAAGTAACCCTAGCTCTTCACCTTGCTTAAGGACTTTTCTCAGGGTACTGAAATAAAAATAGGGACAGTCTGAGGGCACTACTCTGTTGGAGAGGTAGTCTGTTAAGCTGCCTCCAGGTCCAGTAAAGTAACTTCAGTTCCAAATTGCACCATGCCTTAGGCAGTGGGAAGCAGGTAGGCAGCTGATGCCTGGAGGGATGTGGAAGAGCTGACCCATTCAGGGTGCAAGGATCTCCTAAAACAGGGAGAAAATCAGGGGATCTAGTAGTGGGTAGAGGGGGAGGGCACTTAGAGGATTAACAGCCACAACAAAAGGACAAGGATGGGTGTAGTTCGAGCAAGGAGACAGGGAGGAGTATCAAAGGATTAGCCAGGAAGGAAAGGAAAGCTGGGAAGGGGAACAGAAAAGAAATAAATAAATTAAAAGAGAACAAACAGATGGGGCTTGCGGGCTGGGAGAAGGTAGCTGTTCAGGGAAGGGTCAGACCCCAGTTCAGCAGAGGCAAACAGACCAGAAAAAAACAGAATTACAGTTAAATTATACTCTAAGGTGCAGTTAAACTACACTCTAAATTACAGTTACAATTTAAATTACAATCTAAGGTGCAGTTCAAGTAAACAAACTGAACACTCTAAAAATCAAAAATCCCTCCAAGAGCTGCACTGAGAAAGAGCTGAAGTGATCCAGCTCTTCATCCTGTTTAAGGACTTATGTTTGCCAGTCCCGCTGTGCTCCTGGAGCTAAATGCAGTCATCTCCTAACTCTAACCCAATACCAAGTACCCTATTATTTATGGCATTCAGAGACTGACATTCATTACTCATGCAGTGTTATCACTGTCCGTGTAAGGAAGAAACCACTTCCATGCTGTACCAGATTTTATGTGAGTTAATCCGGTTTTTGTCTATACTATGTAGTCCTTTTTTAGATTCAAATCTTTAGAATTTTTAATTCAATGTTACAATTTAGAGAAATAAGTTTGTTTTATTATGTGTGAGTAGAGCACCTTAAACATAATTGTGAAACTCTTCATATTGTTTCAGATTGATACTATGATTGTTATTGGTGATTGCTACAGTATTTATTATGGTGCTTGATATGTACAAGATATATTGGTCTCGATTCCCAAAAGTGGCTAGGATTGGCACAAGCTGCAGCAAACAGCAGCTTGCCCTGAATCCCAGTGCCCCCGGGACCCTGCACCAGATCCTGGTAGAGAAGGGGACCCGTGCCTAAGTCAGCACACTTGGAGCAACCGCTCTTGTGCGGCAAACACCTGGCACATGGGAAGAGACTGTCACAAGCCTTATTTTAATTAGTAAAATCCAGCCCAATCCCGATGCTGCCCATTTTGTATCTATGATTATATAATGGGGCCTCTAAATACACTTAGTTGATTGGTCAGCTGAGGTCTTTACCCATGGGTAAATTCCAGCATAACCCACGGTTAAAGTTCCAGCTGTCCCAGCTGATCACTGCACCACACAAAAAATCAAAACCTCTTTGCTGTTTTTCCCCCTTGCTCTGATGTAGTCTTAGTGTCAACTCTGTCCCTGCAGTTCTTCAAATTGCAACTCCACATTACAACTCCTTGAATGTGTCTCAATCAACCCCCACTTCCAAAAAAAGAAAAAAAGAAGGAAAAAAAAAACCACCAAGTGGGAGCGTCACTACCTCCCGACTGGAAAAGGACAGTAACTCCAGAAACTGGACCCTGCAGGCAGCCCTTCAGCACTAACAACCACCATGGAGAGAAGCAAGACACCAGAGAGAGAGAGAGAGAGAGAGAGAGATTTTGCCAGCAAACACAGAGACAACACAGTGCTAAAGCCACAGGAGCATCATACTCTGCTCGGACCATCACCCTTCAACTAATCAAATATTTTAAAAGTTCCAAGAATGGCCAAGTGTGGAAAGTGTTTCTTTTTTAAAAATGAGGACAAAAAGATAGAAAATCATGGCTGAAAAGCCGGAACTGTGATACTGGGCATGCACATAGCCATATGCGTACGCACATGCCCATTATCACGGTGCGGCTTTTCAGACATGATTTCTCTGTGTTGTAACCCTTGTTTTTTAAAAAGAAGCACTTTCCTCACTTGACCATTCCTAAAACTGTGAAAATATCTGATTAGATGAACGGTGATGGTGCAAGGTGAGAACGACCCTCATGGAGCTTCAGTGCTGTTGTGGCCAGTGCGCTCTAACTTCAAAGCAACAAACAAAGTGAAGCTCACAGGATCAGCCTAGTGCTGAAGCAGTCAGCACCCTCACCGAGTGATTTCTGGGAGACTGCACTGTCACTGAGTGACTTCTGAGACATCGGGGGGGTGGTGTTTATAAAAAGCAAACAAACCAACAAAAAAAAAAAAAACGATGAAACCCTCACACAGTACAAAGGAGCACTGTTTCATGTGGTGCAACAATACATACAATAAAAATGATTAAAAATGGCAAACAACTGAGTTTTCTTTTATTTAATGTTACAGAAACAGAAAGGGGCATTGCATACTCACAATAAACCACTCCAGAGTGTGAGTTATGCTGGGATTTACCTACTTCTGGTGTAGATTTGGTCACTCAGCTGTGCCTCATCATCAAACCACACCAGACATGGATAAATCTCAGCAGAACCCACACCCTGTAGTAGTTTATTGCTTAAGAAAAAACCCAGTTCTCTGATGCTGGCACTAGTTTATAAACATAATTGTCTCTGATCCCCGATGCTGCCTTTATTATGAAGAACTCCCCCCATCCCTGATGTAGTCCATAGGTTATATGTCAGAAAATGTCCCACTCCCCAATCCCGATGCCGTCCTTATCTTAATTAATAGCACCCCTATCCCCAGTGCTGCCTGTACTATACAGGTAATACAACCTCCTCCCTCCAATCCTCATTGCAGCTCCATGAATAATGAATGCAATGTCCCACCTCTTGGTGGCATAGTGGCCCCCCAGCCCCAGTAGGTAGTGCCCACCCCCCTCTTCCTCCCCTATTCTGAATGACAACTGGTGTCCAGCTCAGTCCACCTCTCAACACCGTGGCTGGTCACCGACTGAACTGTTAGGGAGAGCTTACTGTACTGTATGTGTTCATTGATAGTTCAGTCGGTGCCTGGCCACAAGGTGTAAGTTGGGCTGTGCCAGATGCCCGCTGTTTTTCAGAATGGGGGGTGTGACACATATCCCTCACTAGGGACTTCAGGGTTACTGCCACCACAAGGGTTTTACCAACAGGACCTAGGGGACCTGTTATTTTAACCTCCTCCTTGCTCAATGTCAGGAAGGTCAAACACAATAACTGTGAGTAGAATGTCCCTTCAGAGACGGACTGCAAACAGAGTCCAGCAGAAATAGTAGAATTACCCTATTAAATAAAACAGGCAGTCACTGATTCTATAAAAATATAAACTTTACTAAAATACTAAGAGTATTTACAACAGGATGTATTTATAGGAAACAAAATGGTTACACATTTGGTAAGAAAAAGAAAATAAAACCAGGTTGAACAGACAGACAGATAGTGTACACCATAATTCGGATCTATTATCCCCTAATACCTATGTCTTTATCTGCTGCTGTCCGAAGCAAATACTTTTCCCTAAACTGTCTTTCTTACCAGACTTCTAGCTGCAGGGCTCTGAATTTCAGATGTCCCAAGTCCAAGAGAGAGTGCTTACTTTCAGCTCCACAATATATTTCTCACTCCATGTGGGAAGGGGTCTCATTCACTTTGAGTGGCAGTTCCATGTTGTCCCAGCTCTTTTTAAGTGTGTGTGTGTGTATCCACCCACCCTTCAGCACCTCCTTGCTACCATAATGATATGCACCTGGCTGCTTTGTCTAGCACAGGAACACCTCCAGGAAGGACTCCCCGCTGGGTTTATTGCTACATTGCCTCCTCCCTTCCAGTCACTTCACTACCAGTCTAGCATTGCTAGTAAAGCGCTTTGGATGTATGAAAACCTTCTCCTTCTCCTTCTCCTTCTCCTTCTTCTTCCCTAGCTTTACTGGTAACATTCCCATGAGAACATCAGACCATCTACCCTGGTTAACATAAGCTGTCACATACTACTTGATCATGAGATCTGTTAGCCATCTTGCACCTGAAGCAGATTCATATTCATATTTAGAAAAGAATAAATGAATCAAAAGAATACATTGTTCGGGTTCCCTTTCCCATCACATCCCCCCCTCTTCAAGAAATTAAAGGTGCGTCTCTTTAGGGCAACCTCCAAGAGACACTGCAGTTCATGTAGGACCTGGGGAGTGCCTAAAGGAATATGCTATGCACTTAGCCCTACCTCGGCAGTCCATTGGCATTTTCTGTGCCCCACTTTGGTGCTGAATGATCATATTCTATGACTGCAGTACCAAACTCCAGCACAATAACTTTGTGTTTTGCTCACTAGTTCTGTGGAGCCACGTCAAGGGGTTATGATCTGTGACCACAGTGAACACCCTCCCATTCAGATATGACTGCAGCTTCTGAAGGGCTCACATTATCTCCAGACATTACCTCTCCACTGTGGCATATAACTCTTCCCTGGGCAGAAGCTTCTGACTCAGGTACACTATGGGATGCTCTGCCCCCTGTGGTGTAACCTGGCTCAAGACAGCACCCAGCCCATGGTCTGAGGCATCCATGTGTACTACAAACTTTAAGCCATAATTGGGGCTAGCAAGCATGTGTGACCCACATAATGCCTCATTCAATCTTTGGAAGGCAGACTCGCAGTCCTCTGTCCAGAGAACTTTTTCAGGCATTCTCTTTTTCATCACGTCTGTCAGGGGCTTGGCCACATCACTGTGGCGAGGTACAGACCTCCTGTAGTACCCAGCTGTTCCCAGAAATGCTCTTACCTGTTTCTTTGTGGCAGGGGTGGGTCAGGCCTGGATGGCTTCAACCCTTCGCTGGCTCTGGATGGATGCATCCACTGCCCACCCGATGCCTAAGGTAGGACACTTTGGCTATGCCTACTTGTGATTTCTTCACCTTAACTGTCAGACCTGCGGCCTTCAGTCTGCAGAACATGTGATCCTCCCATGTCTGGCTGTAAATGGCAATGCTATCCATGTAAACCAGTGCATATTCACCTGCTCCATCCAGGATGTGATCCACAAGCCTCTGGAAGGTTGTGGGTGCATTCTTCATCCCAAATGGCATTACTCTGAATTTGAATAAACCATATGGGGTGACAAAAACAGACCTCTCCCTTGCTGTGGGGGTTAATGGCACCTGCCAGTAACCCTTAGTCAGGTCTATTGTGGTCAGAAACCGGGCTCCCACAGCCATTTCAAGGTCTTATATGATCTGGGCATGGGTAAATATCAGACTCCATACAGCTGTTGAGCCTCCAGTAGTCAACACAGAATAGTGTGGTACCATTCTTCTTGGGGATCAGGACCACAGACAATGCCCTGGGGCTACTGGACTCCTGGCTCATTCCAAGGGCCAGCCTCTCCCTGAGTTTCTATAGCATGGTCTTTTTGACCCCCTTGGGTACCCTGTAGGGGAACTCCCTCAGCAGAACTTTGGACCCACTATCCACGTGGTGTTCAACCATTGTGGTGTACCCTGGATTCCCCACGAACATGTCCCCAAATTCTCACAGCACCCCTCATCTCCTTGGCCTGGTCCAGTGTTAGTTGCCCTGTGAGGGTGAGGTTATTCACTGAGGATCCCTCCCAGGCCTACTCAAGGAGGTCCACCATGGGATCAGCCTCATTGCCATCCTCTGGTGAGCTGCACATGGTGAGGATCATTTCCTCCCTATCATAGTAGGGCTTCATCATGTTCACATGATATGCCCTCTGTCTGTATCCTATCCCTATCCTGTAGGTAGGGAAATGGGCAGACTAGATGGGCCTAGCGGTCCTTATCTGCAGTCAAAGTCTATGTTTCTATGTTTCTATGTTTCTATGTTTCTATGTCTGTGCCTTCTGTCAGGCAGCCCTACTATATAGTTAGCATCACTCAGCTTTCTGATCATGGAGAATGGTCTCTCATATGCTGCCTGCAGTTTATTGTGTTGGACTGGGACAAGTACCATCACTCGCTGTCTGACTTTGTACTCCCGGGTTCTCACCCCATGGTCGTACCAGGCTTTTTGCTGCTTTTGTGCAGTGGCTAAGTGCTCCTAGGCAAGCCCCATGAGCTCCTTAAGCATGGCCCTGAAATTTAGGACATACTCCACAACAGATTCCCCTGGGAGGCATGGTTATCTTCCCATTCATCCTTGACTAAATCTGGGGGCCCCCTCACCCTGTGACCAAACAGGAGCTGGAAGGGTGAGAACCTTGTGGACTCCTGTGGGACTTCCCTGTATGTAAACAGGAGGTAGGGCAAACATTTGTCCCACTCCCTTTTGTGCTAGTCAGCAAATGCACTGAACATAGTTTTGAGTGTCCCATTGAACTGCTCAACCAGGCCTTTTGTCTTGGGATGATAGGGTGAAGCACAGAACTGTTTCATCCTGCACTTTTTCCTCAAACTGGTCATTAAGGATGACATGAATTTGCCTCCTGGTCTGACAAAATATTCTGGGGAAACCCTACTCAGCTAAAGATTCCCAGGAGCTTATCAGCCACCTTTTCTGCCTCAGTGGAGGACATGACCACTGCCTCAGGGTACCTGGTTGTGTAATCCACAACAACCAGTATGTATTGTGTGCCCATATGACTTGGAGTAATCAGGGGCCTCACTATGTCAATGGCTACCCTTTTAAAGGGTTCATCAATAGTAGACAGTGGCACCAAAGCTGCCTTAGTCTTGTCCCCAACCTTTCCAACCCACTGGCACTGTGGACAAGTCCAACAGTAGTTTGCTATGTCTATGTACATGCTTGGCCAAAAGAAATTGTTAGCAAGCTGCTTTTTTGTATGGTTGCTACCAAGGTGGCCTAAAAAATAAATGTCATGGGCCAGGGCCAAAAGCTGCTTTTGTTAGTCCTGGGGGACTACCAGCTGCTGGAGTACCTCTCTCTCTCTTTCTAGTCCCCTTTGTGGTGTACATCCCCTGTACAGCAGCCCATTTTTCCCAATAAACTGACATTTTACTCCTTTGAGAGGTCTCAGCACTATTTGATATCTCTCTCAGTTTTTGGAGGGTATAATCAGCTCACTGTGCCATGCCCAGATCCTCCCATCTGACCCTCCCCAGTTCCCTTTCAGGAGGAAAGCTGTCCCTACTGGCAACCTCCTCTATTTGCAGCTGGGGCTGAGGGCTCCTATTCCTAGCTAGATCTTTCCCCACACTAGCCACTTCCTCAGCTCCTAAGGGATGGGTCTGCACAGGCTGTATCACACCCTCCTCCCCCTCAGAAGCTTGCCATTTTGCCTGGCCATGGGTAGTAACACATATTAGGTTTTCCCTGTGATCAAAATCATTCCTCATGATCACATCCACAGGGAGATTAGCTACAGCTCCCACCTCCTGTACCCCATAGCCACCCTCCCAGCTCAGGACCACTGGACCCCGACAGATCATGTGATGTTTTCAGTCTGAGCAGACATTCTCTGACTTGGCTCTCCCCTGAACTCTCCAAAAACAACAAAATTAGCAAGTTTTTGTTCAAGATTGTTTATTTAAACATCGCTAATACCCATTTGAAGTGAAGAGAAATTGAGAGAAGCAAAAAGAAGCAGTTTTTAATGTCCAAGGGTACAAAAATGGATATGGAAATGTGGCAGGCTCTCCCGGCCCCGACACTGCCGCAGACACCAGACAAGTCAGCGAAGAGAACCAAAACATAGACCGCAACCCCTAACAAGGCTGTGGCATCAGCTAGCAATGCTATTTCCCTGTCGGAGGACACATTCCTAGTGGAAATGGCTAGCATTAAAGATTCCTTCAAAGAATTCGCTTTGGACCTGAGGAACATTCAGGCGGAATTTAGAGAAACGAACAAGAAAATCTCAGATGTTTCTGCCCATACATCTTCATTAGAAAATTGGCAGACAAGGTTGGAGCCCGAAGTGGTGACATTAAGGCAGAGGCTGAATAAAGTAGAGAATAAACTAGAACACCTGGAGGGGAGGAATAGGAGGAATAACATTGTTGTTTTTGGGTTGCCTGAAGAAGCTGAAGGATCAGCCATAATTCAGTTCATACAGAAGCTTCTAGCCAAGATAGCAGGTCCTCCACCATATTCTACAGTGTATCAGGTAGAGCGGGCCCACTGCTCGCTGAAACCTCGACCTCCCCCAGGGGCTAAACCTAGGCCATTCATTATTCAGCTCTTAAGTTATATTGACTGACAGCACTTCTTAGGGAGAGTTAAAGAGCTGCAAGAGATTAAATGGGAAGATGCCCAGCTCAGATTTTCTCAAGATCTGCCAGTTAGCGTCAGACAGAAGTGGGCTGCCTATCATAGTTTGATTAAAAAGTTGATAGCGGCTGGTATTCAATTTCGGATGATTTACCTCGCTAAATTGATGGTGCAGCATCAGGGTAATTGGAGAAGCTTCAAAGAGACAAACCTGGCAGCTGAAGAATTACCCACTATGTACCCTGACTTGTTTACTTATCGTTGAGTATATGAAGGAGGGCTTACCATTCTGGCTACTCTGCATAGTGGTATTTGTTTGATGGGAGAGTTATTGTAATTTGCTCAAATTATGCACACCTCTTCTCCGGACCCCTTATCTACTTAGGGACCGACAGCTGAAAGCCCCCTCCCTCCCCCTCCCCTCCCTTTTTTTTTTGTTTCATTCTATGTATATCCACGATGCCTGGAAGTACATTAACAAGCAATAAAGATTAGTTTGAATTTAGTATTACGGCCTTGCTCCCGGTTAAATTGATACCGGCTTTTCTTTAAGTGGAAGTATTGATGGACATTATGGCTGGTCACGCCAGTTACCTCAAGACTCTTTTTTTCTCAAATCCTGCATGGCATCTTCTTTTGTTTACCTCTTGCATCTTGATTGTGGGACAACATCTGGACATTGGGAGAGGGAAAATTTGATAGTTCATTTACTACTCAAATGTGGGACTTTATAAAGATCTTCATACCAGATGCCACTATATAAATCGGGGATGCACTGGCCTGTGTTATACTTCACTGAAGACACAAAATACTTTTTACTGGCTGTGTAATTGTCTGGGTTTAATGAGTTCAGGGTTAAGCCCTGAATACAACGGGAATAGCTGTTGAAGTTAATTGGGGGGGATTGGGAGCACGGGTGACAAGAAAGAAGTTATTTTGATTATTAAACCCTCAAAAGGCTGATAAACAAAAAATAAATACATAGATCGGGTCTTTATTGTGGCAGGGTTGTCACAATCTTGAGTTTAGAAGCTAATAGGAGTATGGAGTATCACGTAGGCCTATTCATTATGAAAGGTAGAGCATGGGAAGAAGAACATTCCTCAATTAAACTGTTTGATGTTTATGTTTTTTTGGTGGGGGGGCAAGTTGGGAAACGCTAATCTGGGTGGAACATTCACGTCTTGGCAAAGGGGGATTGGGCTTCCACAATTAATGGGGCATTTTGGGAACAAGATGGCTATTTTACTGGTTTGTTTATGTGAAGCTCAGGAGGGAAGTTGTGGGGTGTATTTTTTTCAAGATGGTGGGGGGAGGGGTAACAAATATTTTTGGGGAAGGAGGGTACTGCCACAAATATCAGAAGTGAAATGGTAACATCACTTAATGGTTTCATTTGCCTCCACAAATTTGAAACATAACATTATTATAGACAGCTAAAAAATGTCAGGGTATAATTTTTGTGCATGGAATATTAAAGGGGCACAAACCCCAGTGAAACTAATGCAAATACTGATACATCTCTGTAATATACAAGCAGACGTGGTTTCTTGCAGGAAACATATCTTTTTAAGTTGTTTAACCAGGTATAGCACACTAAGCTGAAAGCTTTTTTACAGGAGCGACCTGGGAGCACAAGGAGGTTAAGTGACTTGCTCAGGGTCATAAAGTATGCAAGTGGAAACTGTGGGATTCAAACCCAGGTCTGGTCTGCTGGATGTCACCAGATTTGCAGCTCAGAGCCTTAGACCACTGCGCTATACTGCCCCACTCAAGTGCCTTATTTCTGTAGGCTTTGGGTGTGACAAGCTTTTGGATCTGGTTTTAATTCCCATAAAAGGGATACTGCAATTTTAATTGCTCATAAAATCCCATTTTGGTTGTTACAAGAGATCTCAGACTTGGAAGGCTGCTATGTTATATTACAGGCTGTATTAGGCCATTCTGAGGTCATTCTTGGCTCTATTTATGGCCCTAATTCTGATGAACCAACATTTTTCATAGATCTTATGTTTCTGTTGGCTCCATGGTCCACGATTCCTATAATTGTAGGAGGGGATTGGAACCAAGTGTTGTCAAATAGTCTGGATAGAACGGGACCCTCTAAAATATCTCTTTCTCCAGGCCAATAAGCTCAGATGGAACTAATGCACTCAGTAGGTTGAGCCGACCCCTGGCGAATCACGTACCCAACCAAGAAAGAATATTCATTCCATTCACCTACTTACAATACATTTTCTTGTATTGATTATTTTCTAGTTAGTAGTGATTGCCTTCCTGGTATCACATCAGTTTTCTACACCTCAAAACTATATCAGATCATCAAATGGTTCAGTTATTTATAGATTTTGCTCCAAATATTCAGCGAGATAAACTTTGGAGGGTTAATAACCAGATTATAAAATCAGAAGATCAAATACAACATACACAATCCTTCATTTCTAACTTTATGACAGATAACTCCCCATCCATGTCCAAAAGGGATATCTTGTGGTGCTCACTAAAATGCGCTCTAAGGGGTGAATTAATACGTTTGGCAGTCAAACGTAAAAAACAAAGGGATCAGGTTCTTTCTTCCCTAGTCTACCAGATCACACTGGCGGAAACAAACCTTTCAGCTTTGTCCCCTGACGAAGACTGGGAAAAAGCTGAATCCCTTTAAGCCCAGTGTAATCACTTGCTGGCCAAAAAGGCAGAACTTCTCATGCTTAAATCTAAAATAACATACTTTGATTGGGGAAAAGAATAGGAAAACTATTAGCACTTAGAATAAGATCCCAGGTCTCCAACAGGATAGTGACCTCCCTCCAATCACCCACTGGTACAGTTTTGACCTCACCCAAAGATATTGGTGAAAATTTTAAACTTTACTATGAGAGTTTATACACTCCCACTAACTTCTCCTTTTCCCAACAAATGTTGGACCTATACATCACTGATGTTAAGTTGCCAACACTTACTGAGGCACAATCCCCTATACTAAAGGCCCCGATTGAAATAAAAGAGATACTAGAAACTATTGACACACTTACATTGGACAAATCTCCTGGCCCAGACAGGTTTTCACCTAATTTTTATAAGGCCCTAAAAAATACACTAGCACCTATTCTTTTAAATACCTTTCAATATTTTTATGCAAATGGTATTTCAGATAAATCCTTAACCCAAGCCACTATTGTAGTATTGCCCAAATCTGGGAAGGATCCCTTAGTTGTACATAATTATAGGCCTATTTCACTCATTAATGTGGATCTCAAAATTTTGGCCAAGGTCTTGGCGTTAAGATTGGGCCGGGTCTGAGACTTTCTAATTAGTGCAGAACAAGTAGGATTTGTTAAGGACCAACTTCCATCTGACCATCTCAGGAAGTTGGCTTATTTATTTTCTGTGTCCAGGGATTCTCTCACTCTGGCTGCTTTAGTTTCCTTGGACACAGAAAAAGCTTTTGATAGGGTATCCTGGGAATACTTATTTTCTCTACTTCCCAGATATGGTATTCAGCCAGAGTTTCTCACATGGGTTAAAGTATTGTATTCCTCTCCTTCTGCCCGAGTCCAGTGCAATGGAATACTTTCCACACCCTTTAATTTGAGACAAGGTACTCATCAAGGATGCCCCCCTCGCCATATTTATTCAATCTATTTCTTGAATCCCTCATCAGAAAACTTAATTCCTCACCCTCAATATCAGGGATTGTAATACGGAAATCAGAATATAAACTCTCAGTACACGTGGATGATATCTTACTAAATATCTCATCCCGTTCGCAATCCCTCCCAGCTGCACTTGCATTAATATTGCAGTTTAGATTGATTTCTAATTACAAATTGAATTTGGATAAAATGGAAGTATTTCCTCTTACTCAGTATTTCCAAAAAACAGAGAAAATTAAATTGGGCCTACAGTGGAGATCAGAAAAACTTAAATATCTGGGTATCTTCCTTCACCCTTCCCCTAAAATAATGAAAAAGCTTAACCTTGATGCCACCCTAAATCACATACAGGAGGATATTAAACGTTGGTCCTTATTACCCTTATCACTTTGGGGTCATATGAGTATAATAAAAATGAATGTGTTAACCCGTTTATTTTACCCGTTACAAATGTACAATTGGGACTTACCCAAATCTTGGTTCATGCAGGTACATAAAATTATTAACTCTCTTTTTGTGGGCCAGGAAAAAAATCAAGAAGAGGCTATTGTAAGCTTACACGGGCAAAAAATGATTGTGGTCTTCAAGCCCCCAATCTATATTTATATTACCTTGCAATGCACTTAACAAGATTAAGGTACTTGATACTTTCATCAGAACATTCATCTGATTCTATGTACTTCCCTCTCTGGCTTGGAATTGAGAAATCTTAGTGTGCATTGCATGATATGGTTCCAGAAGTCCTCCCCTTTCTGAATAAGAAAAATCTTCCAAATAAACTGAGAGGATCCCCTCTTGATGCTCTTTTGGCTACACAATACCAACTTAACACCTTAATAAGGACTAATGGGTATAAAGATGTAACACAACACCTTTTCAATAATCCTAATTTGCTAATCTCTGGTAAACCAATAAAATTTAACACTTTCTGGCGCAATATGAGGACTGGAAGAGTAGAGGAGTTAATTATTAACCAGAAACTGATGCGATTCCAGGAAGCCAATAGTCAGTATCATTGGACCACCACTCATGTTTGTAAGTATTTGCAGATTAATCATATGTTAATACAGTATTTTGGCACTGGGAGGTGGACTACCCCCCCTTCTAACTGTCTTAACCCCATATCTTAAGTCAGTTCCAACTACTCACTTAATTTCATATACTTACAAGTTTCTACAGACCACGATTGCTGGGATAGAAGGACAGAGAACTTACTGGTGGGATCAATCTCTTCCAACTTCTGACCCCCCTAGATGTTGGCTAAAAATTTTGAAACACCTATATAGATACATCAAGTGGGACAGGTATAGATACATGCAATTTCAAATTGTACATAACATGTATTATACTCCAGTTAAATTATTTAAGGTGGGCTTCCTGCAGTCTAACCTTTGTACTAAGTGTTCTCAACCCCAAGGAGATTTGCTGCATATGTTATGGTCATGTGATAAAGTCTCCCCATTATGGAATTGTATTAGATCCTGACTGGACCCACTACTAGCTCTCTCAGACAAATTTACCCCTGAAATTTGTATTTTAGGGGACTATACGACTCTCCAGGGCAAAACCCAAAGAGCATACATGGCACTGATGTCTGTTTGTGCCAAAAAAGTATTACTTAGACATTGGGTAGATGCCCTAATACCAGCTTATACCAAATGATATAAAGAAATTATGTTTGCTATACAGGCGGAACGTGTTGTCCTGGGATTGACCCAAAGAATGGGAAAATACAGACAACTTTGGGATCCCTTTTACAACTTGTTATTAATCCAGCTCAACACAGTAACGGTTAACACTAATGCCCCTACTTTTACTAGGACTTCCTATTGGTATGTATTCACAATTGTCAAAGATAATATTTGTGAGAGTGGGAGATAGGGAGGAAGGGGGGATAAGAGGGAGATGGTAGGGGTGGATGGGGGGCAAAGGGGAAGGGCTACAGACATCAAATGTGATAACGCAATATTGTATGGGGGTCAGAAGATCTGTTCAACAAGCATATATACAGTATTGTATGATCTTCTGTATGTAAGATGTCTGTACCTAGGAAAAACCAAAACCAATAAAGTATATTTAATGAAAAAAAAAAGGACCACTGGACCCATGACTCCCCGAATCTTGAAGAACTGCCCTGGCAGAATCTGCTCTGCCTGGATCGTATCCTGCCTCACCACGGAGATGGAGGCACCCGTGTCCCTCAACCACTGTGTTACTGTCTGTACCAGGTCATAATGTTGTACGCTTAATAGCATACGGTATTATAGCTAATCCAAAACAGCTCTGTCTATGACAACAAATGGTGCAATACCGTGTATACTGCTGTACATGGTATTGCACCATTCACACAAACCCAGGCAGAGAATAAGACCTCTGCTGGGACTGGGTTCCACCGAGCAGCTGCCGTGGCTCACTGGACTGAGCCACAGCAGCACAAACCAAGGCGCTGCATCTGGGAATGGGTTTGATTCCCAGTCCTAGACATTCCATTTTTTACCCACATTGTGTGCTCCCCGAGGTAACCCCCCGAATTGAAACTCCTTAGTGGGGGGTTTGGGGGACATGGCCCCCCATAATGGGGGGGTGGGAGGTGGAGCCCCCCCCCACTGAAAAACGACTTATGCTGCATGGCAGAAATTGCACTGTATTGGCAGCACAATTTTGCCATGTGGCATAATATCTTGTGACATTATGATCCCATACCTTACTGTCCCATTGACTAGAATAGGGTGCATATGCTTGCTGGAGTTTGGTGGCACTACAGAGTGTCTGCAGTTTACCAACTACGGTGTACTGTCTTGGTCACCCCCTTCTCCCAGCTTTTGCCCTTTACCCCTGTTTTTAGGGCAGTCATAGGATAGATGCATCACTTTTTGGCAAATCCAGCATTCCTTTGTCCCCGGTTCCTTGTTCCCCTTAGAACCAGTGGGTTCTGTTTTGGGCTTGAGTGCAGGCTGGTTTTCTTTAGGCTGCCCTCCCTGGGTCCCCTTAAAACCATGTGCTGCCCAACCTCATAGTTCTTACGCTGTGAATGTGGTCTGCTGGCCACATAAAAATCAGCATTTTCTGCTGCCTCCTTTGCAGAGTTGCATGCCCAGTCCAGTAGCCAAATGCGCAGGTCATCAGGCACAATTTTAAGAAACTGTTCCCTTACAATTAAATCTTTAATTTTCTCTGCAGTCCTTGACTTAGCCCTATTTACACAATAGTATAAATAAACACACATTTGGACATGTAGTTCTACATAGTTGTCTCCTGGGCATTTTCTTAACTCTCTAAATTTCCATCTATAAGCCTCAGGAGTCAGTTCAAAATGTTTTAATAACATTCTTTTAACTTTGTAATAGTCCATGCAATCATTATCGTCCATTCGAGCAAATCCATGCAAAGCATGGCCAGTAAGCAATGGGGTCAGGTGGGTTATCCACAAAGCCTTGTCTAATTTAAATTGCACACAAACCTTTTCAAATGATCTTAAAAACAAATCCAGATCATACCCTTCCTGGAATTGTAGGAAAATTTTAGAATTAATTGTGGTTTCATGGGCTGAACCCCCTTTCCATTACTTACAGTTTGCTGCACTGTTTGCTGGTACAGTTTTTCCATCTCAATCTTGTGCTGTCTTTCTTTCTCTCACTCTGCTAGTTCTTTCTCTCTTTCCTCTCGCAACAGGATCTTGTGCTGGCAAATCTTTTCCCTTTCCTCTCACATCAGGATCTTGTGCTGGCTGATCTTTTCCCTTTCCTCTACCTCCAGCCTTATTTTCTCCCTTTCAGCCTCCAGCCTTGCCCTCTGGAGTTCAACATCCTGCAGCACAAGCTCTGCCTTCAGGATCTCAAGCTGATGTTGATTCGGCTGCACAGCTCCCCCAGCTTGTGCCACAAGATGCTTCCCTTTCTCAATCACTGTGACCTTTGTCTCACTATCTGGATCACTGTCCTCAGTGAAGACCTGCTGATCAGGTATTGGGCCATGCCAATTTAAAACCTTCTGCCCCTCTTGCAGCCAGTCATGAGCCAACAAGGCTTCTGTGAGTGCACTCTTTGTCATGTCCTCATAGACAATCCCCCTTGCTATGCACAGCTCATGAAGCTGCTGTACATGAAATTTGACATAGCCTGAGGACCTCATATTCTCGGGCTATGCTGCACTAAGCTGTCTAGAAATTAAAATAAAACAATAGTAAACAATGCAAGCTTTTGAAATCCTGTTTTGTGACTGTTAAGGTATACTTCTTCTGGCACCTCATCACCAGTGTGCTGTCTCTCTCTTAGAGTTCCTGCCTCACAGGAGAGCACACTGTATGCTGCTCTGCACTGCAATGGTACCAGTTGCCACACTGATACATAGAAACATAGAAACATAGAATTTGATGGCAGATAAGGACCGCTTGGCCCACCCAGTCTACCCATTTCCCTACCTGATGGATAAGCTGCAGATCCTAGTTAACCAGCAGCCTACTTCTTCCTACCCCAACCCCCTAGAATTGCCTTATGACTGTCCCATGCATGCTTGAATTCCACCACTGTTTTTGACTCCACAACCTCCTCTGGAAGGCCGTTCCATACATCCACAACCCTCTCTGTGAAAAATACTTCCTTAAATTACCTCTGAGCCGCCCCCTTCTATCTTCAAATTGTGCCCCTTGTTCTTGCAACCTCTTTTTTGAAAGATGCTACCCTTTTGGACTTTGTTGATTCCTTGAGGTACTTGAAAGTTTCTATCATGTCCCCCCTCTCCCTCCTTTCCTCGAGGTTATACGTATTAAGCTCCTTAAGTCTCTCTTCATAGGTCTTCTGGTGCAGACCCTGCACCATTTTAGTTGCCCTCCTCTGGACAGCTTCCATCCTGTCTATGTCTTTGTGGAGATTGGGTCTGCAGAACTGCACGCAGTACTCCAGATGTGGTCTCACCAGCTGTCTGTACAGATGGATAATAACTTCTTGTTTTCTACTGGTGAGCCTCTCCCTATGCATCCCAGTATTCCCCAGCCCTCCTTGCTGCCCTCTCACATTGCTTGCCCACCTTTAGGTCATCTGATATGACTACCCCCAGGTCCCTTTCCATTTTGTTGTTAGTATCTCACCCCCATTGTGTACTCTTCCCTGGGTTTTGTTTCCCAGGTGCATTACCTTGCACTTCTTAGCATTGAATCTAAGCTGCCATACATTTGACCATTCCTCTAACCTTGCCAAGTCCCTTCTCATCCTTTCCACCCACCTTGTGCATCAGCTCTGTTGCAGATCTTTGTGTCATCTGCAAAGAGACATACTTTCCTTCAGTCCCTCTGCAATGTCGCTTATAAAGACATTGAAGAGGACGAGTCTAATACTGAACCCTGCGGTGCCAACTACTAACCCCCTTTTTCCAGAGTGGACTCCATTTACTATTACTCTCTGTGTCCTATTCTCCAGCCAATTATTTACCCAGGCTGTCATCTTGGGACCCACTCCCAGGCTGACTAACTTGTATATTAATCTTTTGTGTGGGACTGTGTCAAATGCCTTGCTAAAGTCTAGGTAGGCCATGTCCACAGCCCCTCCCTGATCAACTACTTTGGTCACCCAATCAAAGAAATCTATCAGATTTGTCTGGCAGACCTTCCCGCTGTGAATCCATGCTGCCTTGGGTCCTGTGCCCCTCTGTCCTCTAGATACTCAACAATTCTTTCCTTCAGAAGTGATTCCATCATTTTCCCTACCACTGAGGTTAAACTAACAGGTCTGTAGTTTCCTGCTTCTGCCTTGCTCCCACTTTTGTGAAGGGGAATCACATCTGCCCTCCTCCAGTCCTCAGGTACCACCCCATCCTCCCATGATTTGTTAAAGAGGGTAGTCAGTGATGTCACTAGTTCTACCCTTAGTTATTTTAGAATTCTGGGATGAATCCCATCAGGCCCCATTGCTTTGTCCACCTTCAGTTTTAAGAGCTCTTTCAGAACCCTTTCTTCTGTAAATGGGCTGGTATCAACTTCTGTATCCAGAGTGTTTCTACTGTGTTTTAGGTACCTCCCCCTCTTCCTTTGTAAATACTGAGCAAAAATATTTGTTTAGTATCTCTCTCTTTCACAGTCACCCTCTGCCCACCCTATCTCCCCTTTATTAAACCTCACTATCCCTCCCTTGGTCTTCCTTCGCTCCCTGATGTACCTATAAAAGGTTTTATCCCCTTCTTAACTGAGTTGGCTATCTTTTCCTCGGTTTGGGCCTTTGCTGTTCTGACTGCCTTTCCAGCTTCCTTTGCTTTAACTGATACAGTTCTCTGTCCTGTTCCTTCTGTGATTCCTTGTACTTCCTGAATGCTTTCTTTTTCTCTTGAACCTTCACTGCCACTTCCTTTGAGAACCATAGTGGTTTCTTACCTAGTTTCATTTTGTTTATTTGCTTTACACAAAGGCTTGTTACCTCTGTGATGGCAGTTTTTATTATTCCCATTGTTCTTCCACCCCTCCTTCCTGCCCATTTGCTAGTGCATTCCTTAGGCACTCACTCATTTTGGCAAAGTCAGCCCTCCTAAAATCCAGTACCTTTGTCTTGTGTAGGCTTGACTCTATTGCTGTGTTTATTGTGAACCATACTGTTCGATGGTCGCTAGTTCCCAGATAGCTACCCAATTCTACATCTGTGATCCTCTCTTCATCTCCATTTGAGAGAACCAGATCTAAGATTGCTCCCTCTCAAGTGGGCTCCAATACTAGTTGTCTAAGGCATGCCCCCTGTAGGGCATCTAGAATAACCCCACTCTTAGAAGTGGCTGCTGCAACTGCACTCCAGTTAACATCTGGCATATTCAGATCACCCATCAGCAATATCTCCCCTTTATCTGCCATTCTAAGTATACTTTCTATCATTTCCTTGTCCATTTCCTCCCCCTGAGAGGGAGGTCTGTATACAACCCTGTGCGGATTGTGGTGCCATTGCCTGCCTCAAATTGACCCACAGTGCTTCTTCTCCTCCTCCTGTTTACCCTTTTGTTCTGTTGCTTTGATTTCTTCTCTTATGTAGAGAGCTACTCCTCCTCCCCTTTTACCCTCCCCGTCCCTCCTGTAGATAGTGTATCCTGGTATGTTTATGTCCCAGTCATGGTTCTGTGTGTACCATGTTTCTGTGACCCACGATATCCAGATCTTCCTCCTCCATCAAGGCCACTAATTCAGGAAGCTTGTTACCCAGACTATGGGCATTGGTACTCATTGCTCTCCATTTATTGATGGCTTTACCTTCTGTAGCGGCATCCCCCACTGACCTTTCTACCTTGGTCTTTTTCTCATTTAGTACCCTGTTTTGTAGGGGGAGGCTGGGATTTTCCTGCTGCTTATCAGTGCCTCCCCCCTTGACTAGTTTAAAGGCTTGCCAATGAAGCATTTAAACCGATTGCTCAAAAGACTTGTTCCCTTCCTGGACAGATGCAGTCCATCCTACCAGTATAGGCTGGTGTCCTTCCAGGTGGAACCCCACTCCCCAATGAAGCCAAACCCCTGTGCTCCACACCATTTTTTCAACCATTTGTTAAACTGCATGGTGCAAAGTACCCTCACCTCACCCATGCCACTGACAGGCAGTACCTCTGAGAAGGATACTGTGTGTGCTACTTGTCTTAAGCCCCTCCCCAACTCTACAAAGTCCTTCTGCACTGCTCTAATCTCATGATGAGCTAAGTCATTTGTCCCTAGGTGGACAATGACATTCAGCTCAGACTCCCGTGCAACTGTTCTCGTGATCCTAAGGATGCGCTTCCTGTCCCTCCAAGCCATGGCACCAGGCAGGCACCTTACTTCAGTTTTCCCTGCTCCCCCCAGTTGTATCCCCCTAATAATTGAGTCCCCCACCAGTAGCTTCTTTCTTTCCCTGTGGTGCCTTCTGCCTCCTTCCTGAGGGACTCCCTTGTTGCAGTTATCTGCACCCTCCTTAGTCTCCTCTGCAGGTGCATCCATAGGGGAACTATGCTTCCCCTAGAATGGTGTATGGATTGTGGAGTGGAACAACTGACTGGGTGTACCTCTGTTCCACCACCCTTACCCTCCTGAGCCCACTGTGGTCCAACTGCTGTGCTTTCTTCTCAACCTCTGAGGTAGTGGTGGTGGCTCTGGTGCTCCCTGGATGGGGAGGTTCCTGCCACTGTCCAGTGTGGCCTGAAGACAGGCAACTTCCTCCCTCAGGGCAGATAGTTGTCTGCAAACAGGGCAGCATCTCAGCCTCCAGAAAGACTCCCAGAAGACTGCTGCCCCACAGCCATTACATTGTACTACTCCCCACATAACTGTCTACCTTGTTTAGTTTTTTTTTGTGTGTGTGTGTGTGTGTGTGTGTGATTGGTGCGTTATATAGAAATATATGTATTTATATAATGTGTATGCTCATATTGTCAGTGCAGTGTGCTAGACAGGATATGATAGTGATATGTACCTTGCCCTCTTGAGGAAATGATGTCAGAACCCCAGGTATAAATGAACTATTTAGAGGGGTGGGTGGGGTGAGGGGTGGGAAGGGTTGGGCCTAAACTGTGCCCTCACGAAACAATCAGCTAAATGCTCTTACCTACCGATGCGATGAGTGCCTTCCTGTCAGCAAGATGCCATACACGACAATTTGTAATACTGCTTCAAACCAATTTGACAGAGAAAATACCCTACTAATCAAACAGAGAAAAATCCAAACATCCAAGTCAGACACAGGTAAACCTCCCCAGCCCCAAAAGAGCCTGGTGACTTGTGCTCTGAAAACAGTCAGCCCCACAACACGTCAGCTGTGCAGAAGGGCAGACACAGAAAACAGTATTCAGCCTATGTGGGTTTAAACTCTTCCTGCACTGAAAACCTTAACACTTGTAACAAAAGTAAAGCAAACTCCACCTTCCTCTGTTGATTGAAAGACTGCCTTTTCTGATAATTCTAAGTTCCTTATTTCACCCTTCAGTTAGAAGTATCCTCCACCTGAAGAATATTAACTTTCCTAAGGAATCTGCTTCAAACCAAAGACAATTGTAAATTGTAAGGTTCACCTCCCTCTGTTGTGAGCACTACTCACTTTCTTGCAAATCTTAAGTCTAGTGTTGCAGCTTGCAGCCAGAGGTAGCTTCACCTGAAGACTGTGAGGTTATCGCTACCATCAATGTGACACAAATCCCTCACCAGGGTCTTCAAGATCACTGCCACAATGAGAGTTTTTACCAACAAAACCCAGGAACCCTGTTTTCATTTTACCTCCTCCTTGCTCAAGATCAGGAAGATCAAACACAATAACTGTGGGTAGAGTGCCCTTTCAGAGATGGACCGCAAATAGAGCCAGCAGAAATAGTAGAATTACCCTTTTAAATAAAACAAGCAGTCACTGATTCTATAAAAATAGAAACTTTACTAAAGGACTATAAGTAATTACAACAGGATGTATTTATAGAAAACAAAAGGGTTGCATGTTTACTAAGTAGAAGAAAATAAAACCAGGTTGAACAGACAGAGAGTGTACAGCAGAATTCAGATCAATTCTCACCTAAAACGTATGTCTTTACCCACTGCTATCTGAAGAAAATACTTTTCCCTAAACTATCTTTCTTACCAGACTTCTAACTGCAGGACTCTGTATTTCAGATGTCCCAAGTTCAAAAGAAAGTGCTTACTTCCAGCACTGCAATATATTTCTCACTCCATGTGGAGAGGGGTCTCACTCTCTTTGACTGACAGTTCCATGTTGTCCCAGCTCTCTTTGACAGAGAGAGAGAGAGTGTGTGTGTGTGTGTGTGTGTGTGTGTGTGTGTGTGCGCGTGTGTGTGTGTGTGTCCCCGCTTCCTTGCTACCATAATGACACACACCTGGCTCCTTTGTCCAACATGGGAACATCTTCAGGAATGACTCCCCACTGGGTTTATTGCTATATTGCCTCCTCCCTAGCTTTCCTGTTAACTTTCCCATGAGAACATCAGAGCCTCTATCCTGGCTAACATAAGCTGTCATATACTACTTGATTGTGTGATCTGTTAGCTATCTTGTACCTGAAGCAGGCGCATATTTAGAAAAGAATAAATTAATTAAAAGAATACATGGCTCTGGTCCCTTTTCCCATCACAGGGGAGAAGAGAGGGGTGGGCACTACCTGCTGGGGCTGGGAGGCCACTATACCACCATAAGGGGTGACATTGTATTCATTATTAATGGGGCTGCATCAGGGACCAAAGGGGGGTTGCATTAAATATATAATATGGGCAGCATAGGGGATGGGGGTTATTAATTATGATGAGGACAGCATCGGGATTGGGAAAGGGGGACATTTTTAATTTTTTTTTAGTACTTTTTTCCCTGGCCACCAGTCTGCTTACATCTACATCCAGGCATTCCCTCTGAGGATTATATCTGGCCAACATCCCGAGGACTCCCCGGCTCCACATTCAGGCCCACAGCACACCAGCGTGGCTTACCCCTGAGGTGGGGAGGTGGAGAGCCCCCCTTTCAAGTTTTCACACTAGACCAGGATAAATTTAAGCCATCACCCTCAGCACCGAGCTAGTCCCTCCAGGGATGGCCACTATGCGGCTGTGACTGGTGCCCATATTTTCCATGTTCTTCCTGCCCATGATGTCTGCAGTGTGCAATGACACCAAGGGACAGGAGTGCACACACTACCGCATGCACTCCTTCCGGGCATCTGCTGTAACACATCCCCCACATCTGCCTGTGACATGCAAGTGCCCCCAGCCACTGCTAGAGGTCACTAGGACACCAAGACATCCAACCCCCCCTTTCAGGAGAAGGACACCAGTCCTACGGATGCTTGATCCTTCTCTTCCCCTGCCAACCCCTTATGACCCATGCTCATTCCCAAACCTGGGTCGCCAGCATGGTGCGAGATGTGGTGTCCAGCACCTCAACCCTCAGCACCACCGGGCCGGACAAGAGGGGACATTTACTGACATATAAACTATTGACTGCATAGGGAATGGGATCTTCTTTATAATAAAGGCAGCAAGGGGGATTGGGGACAATTATGTTAATGAACTAGTGACAGCATCGGAGAAGCAGGGGTATTGTCATAGGTAAAGTATGGGCAGCACCGGGATCGATGGTGGATTTTACTAATTATATTAAGGACAGGATCGGGGAGAGGGCCAGTAGACCACAAGGAAATGGTGTGCATATAGGTTGTCTCCTAGAGGAGACTCTTCTAAATACCCTGGCTGGTCTAAGGACACTTAGGATTTCTCCCTCTGGGAGAGATCTGCGAATCTCATTTTTGAGGATGTGACAGCTTGTGCCTGCCACATGCCCCCTAGTGCCAAGTCACAGCCCATTATTTGGTGAATGGGCAGCATAAGCCCTGTTTGGGGCAGGCAGCCTGTGGTTGACACAGACTGCCTTTGTAAAGTGCTCCCGGTGCATTTTTTGATGCAAGGGGCACTTTGCACCATTCTTAGTGGCATAAGCCCCTTGCACCCTGCTGGGAGCTTTGAGAATTGGGTCCATTATCTTTTTGTCAATAACTTAAGACTCTATTTTGTAACAAGGACCCCAATGGAAATCAGCTTTGCTCAATTGGGTAATCCTTATTCATATGAAAATTATAAAAGAGACGTGCTACTACAACTACGTGTTCTTTACGGTTCAGTCTGCCCTATTGGACTGAGTTCATAATCCTCTGCTTGTGACATCACAACTTGTTGCTATGGAAATTATGTCACAGCTTAGGATTATGACTTGAATACCTTAATATTTTCAGGACAAAATGAACTTCAAAGGACAAGGATCATGCTTTGATGCACATATCCATATTTAGAACAGCAAGCCACTAATAAGAATTACAATTTCAAAAAAAAAAGATTAGCAAGCCACTTCCACAGGCCTGTGATGGGAACATTCACTCTCCAACATAATTACCTGTGCCAGGAAAAGAAGTCTGTCCAAGGATTTCAACTGTTGAGTCTTTGTCATGCTCAACTGATGTTTGCCATTGATTTTGTGATTAGCTGATGATACGAGTCATAGGGCCAGATATAAAAAACTTTGTCCTTGGGCTAAATTAGCACTGCCTGATGTGCTAAATTAGCTCGGAATCAATAGCCTGCTATATTCAAAAAGGATAGGCCCGGTGATAAACCTGTTGAATACAGCATGCTAAGGAAGCCGGGCAAACTGGGCTGGGAATGCAGTGCAAAAATAGACCGGGAATAAGACAACTCTGAATATAGCAACCAGGAAGTGCAAACCACAACAGCATCCCAGTTCACAGTGATGTGAAGGAAGGTAGAGGTGAACTCTGTGGCCAATTTATGTACTTGCAAAGGAGTGGAGACAGTAAATCTGCAACTATCAGCACATGTGAAATTACATTGTGCAGAAATGTACAATGTTTCTGAAATGTTTGCTCGGTGCAAATACATTTGCGCAGGTTTAGCTCAGAGTTAAGCCATTTGCCAGGCACTATCATGTTTGCCCGGGGCAAAAATTTGCTATATTCAAAAATGACATGCAAATGAGCCTACTTAGGTAGCCTGTGGGCAAACATCCATATCAACATCTCATTATGACCTGATTTGCAAGCAGTTTTCCCAGCGTTATTGCAGGGTCCAACAGCTCCACCTGTAGGTCAGTCTGGAAGTACAGGGGCTGGGTGAGTCTGCCCACAGCTCCACCTGTAGGTCAGTCTGGAAGTACAGGGACTGGCTGAGTCTTCCCACAGCTCCACCTGTAGGTCAGCCTGGAAGTACAGGTGCTGGCTGGGTCTGCCCACAGCTCCACTTGTAGGTCAGTCCAGTAGTGCAGGATGGTAGCTGCAGGCTACATTTGTACAGTACAGCATAGAATATTGTGCCCCAGGGGACTACACAGCACAGACACAGGTGGTGGTGCTGCATGCAAATTGTCAAACTGTTGTTCATGCTACAGTGCACTGTAGACACTACAGTAGCAAGGAAGCCAGTAGTGTGAGGGACACAGCAATGCCTATGCTGAGTAGGGCAGTGATGATCACTGCACTGTACACAGTGACAGGCCCAACCTGCAGGTGTTTACTGACAGTGGACATTACTGTTATGCTGTTGTGTGACCCACAGATGCTGCACCTCTGGCATGGAATACTCACAGTGACATATACATGACTGGCTGTGTCTGTGGTGGTGTCTGTACAGATGTGTGGTATGTGGCTGGGGGTCACATACCATTGGACAGGCACACTGGTGTTAGGGTATTCTCAAGACTGGCCCATGTGCACTGTGTGGCTTGTCCCAGCCTTGTGGCTGCATCCGGTCTGTGGTGCAGCCTGGCCACTTGTACACCCTCCCTCAACATCCTCCATGCCCACAGCGCTGCATGTGTGTGCTGGCATCTGTTTGTGTCCACTGAAGGGCAGGTGTGTGCTGCATGGCCACACTGCCATGGTGTCCACTGGGAGCCAGGTCACCACTTACTGCCTGACATGGCTGGGACTGGTAGAAGATGATGGCATCATATGGATGCCATCCATGAGCAGCATGTTTCTTCTATGTCTGGCTTATTTCTATGTTTCATAGTTACTGGTTAGGGTCACACAAAGCCATGCAAAAATCATGCAAAGCCACAATGTCACACAAAGCTGGTTTGCCCAAAGTTAAGACTTCCTTTTCCTGGGTGGTAATTTGCACTGCACAAAGTGTTGCACAAAGTCACACAAAAACATTTTGTTTGGCGCTATTCACTGAGTATAACACTGTGCCTGTATTCATGTACATGCCCCCTCAGTTTGCCCCTTGCATACATTATAATTTTGCCCGGCACTACTGCAGTTTGCCCATGCTATTTGACCTTTTGAATATAGTGGACCTGCACAACCCTGGCACTAACCCTGCACAAATGGTTTGTGTCCAGCACAAAGTTTTGAATATCTGGCCCATGCAGTTAAAATAAATCAGACAGTATCAGCTTTAAATATATTTAATCTGGGAGTGCCTCAGTGGCCAATTCTGGGGCACTCCTTTTCAATTTGCTTATCAGTGATGGAGCTAATATTTGATTAAATACAAAATGATTCTTAATGCTGATTATGCAGTTCCATTTTTTCAAAACATTTTGTTACATTTTCAAATGTTACAATCAAAAATGTCATCTTTAGATATATAAAGGATATGCAGTGGTTCAGTGTGTGATAATGCATTTATCTTGTACAGTTTCCAGTGACCTCAAGTAACCTCTCGAGTGGCGAAGGCACGAGTGAGAGTTACGAGAGGTCAAAAGCCTACAAAATAAATGCATTATCATACTGAACCACTGCATATTCCATTTATGCAACAGGTTTAGATGTTGTGTGAACATTTTGATTTTGGTAGGTGTAAATAATTTGTCAAAAAGGAAAAGAAAATTGAATTTTATGCTGTTTTTTGCTAATTATAAAAAAAACAAAATGGTATCTATAAATGAAACACCACTCATTTTGTAGATATTTTTGAGCTGAACAATTTTCATGCTCACAGTACCATGTTATCTTTTTTCATTTTTAAGTCATTGACATTTAAATATGGTTAGTACTGCTTCTGAGGCCGAACATTCTAAATGAATTCTGAAGAGAACTGTGTAGATAAATGAGCTACTGATGTAGTTACTGTGTGAATAAATGGGTGATGATGTAGTTACTATGTGGATAAATAAATTTATTACCATAGTAGCGAAGATAAATGGTTTTATTCTACAGTTTTTATCCTGACCCCTGTTGCATAAATAATTGTTAAGGACATACATCAATGGTATGAAACAAAGGGATATGTTTACTAACAATGCATGTCTAACTAACATTCCATGGGCCAGATATTCAAAACTTTGCCCTGGGGCAAAATTAGCCCTGCCTGGTGGGCAGACTTCTCATGGACACAAAAGCCTTCTATATTCAAAAGGAATAGCCTGGGGCAAACAGCTTCTGAATATAGCATACAGATGAAGCCAGGCAAACTGGGCTGGGAATGCAGGGCAAACATAGCCCTGGAATAAGACAGCTCTGAATATAGCAACCAGGAAGTGCAAATCACAACAGCAACGTGAAGATAAGTAGTGGTGAACTATGTGGCCAATGTGTGTGCCAGCAAATGTGTGGACCCAGTACAGCTGCAGGCAGCAGCGCATGTGAAAGTGCAATGTGCAAAACTGTATAATATTCCCAAAACCATTTGTGTGGCGCTAACATGTTTGCGTGGGTTTAGCGAGGAGCTAAGCCATTTGCTCAGTGCAAATACATTTGCCTGGTGCTAAACTCTGCCATATTCAAAAGTGACATGCAAATAAGCCTACTTAGGTAGTCTCTGGGCAAACATTCAAATTAGCATCTCATTATGCCCTGATTTGCATGCAGTTTGCCCAGCATTACTGCAGGGTCCCATAGCTCCACCTGTAGGTCAGTCTGGAAGAAGAGGGGCTGGCCAGGTCAGCCCACATCTCCACCTGTAGGTCAGTCTGGCAGTGAATGATGGTAGTTGCAGGCTACATGTATACAGTACAGGATAGCATATTGTGCCTCAAGGGACAACACAGCATAGACACAGGTAGTGGTGGTGCTGCATGCAACTTGTTACACTGTAAGTCATGCTACAGTGCACAGAAGACACTACAGTAGCAAGGGGGCCAGTACAGTGAGGGACACAGCAATGCTTATGGTGTGTAGGGCAGTGATGACCACTGCACTGTACACTGTGACAGGCCCACCTTGCAGGTGTTTACTGACAGTGGATATTGCTGTTTTGTGACCCACAGATGCTGCACCTCTGGCATGGGATGCTCACTGCGCATATACATGGCTGGTTATGTGTGCTGTGGTGTTTGTACAGCTATGCGGTATGTGACTGGGAGGGTACATATGATCAGACAGGTAAACTGGTGTCGGAGTATTCCTAACACTGGCCCATGCACACAGTGTGGCTTGCCCCAGCCATGTGGCCACACCCAGTCTGTGGTGCAGCCTGGCCACTTGTACACCCTCCTCTCAACACCCCCCATGCCCACAGTGCTGCATGTGTGTGCTGGCAGTCATTGGTGTCCACTGAAGGGTGGTCCACAGATGTGTACTATATGGTTGCACTGCCATGGTGTCCACTGGGAGCTGGGTCACCACTTACTGCCTGGCATTGCTGGGACTGGTGGCAGATGATGGCATCATTGTGATGCCATCGGTGGGCAGCATGTTTCCTCTATGTCTGGCTTTCTCTATGTGTCATACTTATTGGTCAGGGTCATGCAAAGCTGCGCAAAAGCCACATTAATGCCACACAAAGCCACAAAGTAAGGCAAAACTTGTTTGCCCAGGGTTAAGACTACATTTTCCTGGATGGTAATTTGCACTGCACAATGTTTAGCGCTAAGTCATGCTAAACCACTTTGCCTGGCACTATTCTATGAATATAGCATTGTGCTGACACACCTCCTCAGTTTACTCCTTGCATACATTATGATTTTTCCCGGTGCTAATGCAGTTTGCATGTGCTATTTGGCTTTTTGAATATAGCGGACCCGCGCTAATCCCGCACTATACCTGCACAAACGGTTTGCGCCCAGTGCAATGTTTTGAATATCTGGTCCATGTCTACTATTTGTAGTGGGGCTGTGTACTCCTGGAACAGTTATGAGTAAATCGTCCCACATAGGCATGTTGGGTTCTTATGCCAGTTGGATGAAGCCACAGGGAATGAGATGGTGATAACTGTACTGCCAGTTTGTCTACTGTGGATAGCAGCTTGTTGAATCTGCAAACAACTCCAGAAGTCTCATTTATGGAGATCATATTTGGTCAAGAGGTTTTGAAAGGTGTCTATGTGATTAGAGGATCAAGAGGAAAGTTGCCCTGCTATACGAATTCCTTTCTGCACCCATTGATGCCAGTTTATAGGCTGATGGTGTAGTATAACATGAGGTTATCTCAGAGGGTCTCTCATTCTAGATGGTTGGACTTCCAATAATGTTTTTGGGTGAGAGTTTTCCAGGTTGATGTGACAAATCTCACCACTGGTGGAAAGAGCTGTGTCTGGGTTTATGAAAAGCTGCTCTCAGAGCCCCATGGAGGTGACAATCTTGAGGCCCTTTCAGGATATAGTCAAAGTGGCTTGGAGTCTTTTACAGGGGTTAGCCAGGACAAGTTATGTTTTATGACTGCTTCTCAGTGGTAAGCCCAGAACCATGGGAGATTCCAGCCACCTTGGATTCTGGTGGCCCAGAATTTGGGAAGAGAAAAGCTTTGTTTCTTACCTTCCCATGGGAAAGAAAGGAACATTTTCCCCAGCAGTCAGAACATTTCTGGGGAATTATAACTGGAAGATTATTTAGGCAGTAAAGGAGTTTCAGAAATGCCATTAACCTATAGGCTGCAATTTCTCCTACATACATGAAGTTTAATTTCTTCCAGTGAGTGAAGTACAGTTCCAGCTCTTTAGTGAGTGGGTCCAGCTCTGCAGCTTCCAAAAGGTCTAAAGTGATGATCATACCAAAGTATGTTATGCATTTCAGAGATACTTTCAAGTACCATTTGTTGATCATAGGCTTCTGGCAGTAGTGGTTCAAGAGAAGGATTTCAGTTTTCCTCCTATTCACCCAAAGACTGAAGAAAGTGGAAAAGGCATCTAAGACCTAAATGACCTGCATCAAGGAAGTCTGTAGGTTGGTGAGGTGAGAAGCAGATCATGAGCATAAGCCATCATCTTTGGGGAGGCTGTTCTCATTTGGATGTCTTCAATCTCTTTCTGTTGTTTAAGGTTCCTAATCAGGGGATCTATGGCCAATAAAAACAACAGTGAGGAAAAGAGCATCCTTGTCTAGTTCCCCTGACTAAAGGGAAAGGTTGTGATATCATGTCTTTAGTTCAGAAACAGGCATAACAGAAAAATTGGGTGCTGGCGGGGAAGGGTGGGAATTGGGTGTTACCTGGGGTAGGGGAAATACTATTTTCAATAACTGAAAAGTGCTAAAGACAGCGACTAGCCATGGAAGTGGGCGGGTTGTGCCAGTCACCCATTGTGGAAGCTTTTCTATGGAAACATGAAATTCTGGGTGCTAGGTGGGAGAAAGGTGGGACTAGGATTGTTGCAGAGGGTGGGGAGACAGGAGCTGTATTTTAAAAGATTGGGCTGGGGAGGAGGGTGGGGGCTATTTCATTTGCTTTGATTTTTCCTTTTTACAGCCACACAAATAACAAATACCTGAATATTTGTGGCCCTGCACACAAATATTTGGCTGAATATTTAATATAAGCTATCTTTTTACCCCTACCGTATGGTAACCCTCTCATGGCATCAGCCTGAGAATATGGGTGTGCATAGCCCTAGGGGTACCCTCCATGTCTAGGCCAGGGTAGGTAGTAACTGCTCATCAGTTTCAACCAAATACTCTCAGTTTCTAGGTATTTATGGTTCCTTTATTTTCCATTTATTTTTTGATGAGTTTTGCTTGGTGCTCCTTCTGTCATGTCACAACTAAATCACTCTGCTACATGAAGGGCTGTTGTACTGTTTACTAACAGATTTACAGTTACACACTTGGGAATACAGCCTCAAAAATCACTCTTCTTGTCAACACTGCAAGACAGACTCAATTCAGACCCTGCACAAAAGTCAAAACCTTAGGGTACCTTAAAATAGATTTTGCCCTTTACACATCTCTTAAAGGAGCATACCTCCTCTTATTCCTTGCAGTTTATCAGCGGGTGAGATTTTACCTCAGAACAGACTCTTTCCTTTACTGCATACTGAATTTTACAGAACTCCCCCCTTATTATACAAGTTGGGTTCACTCACTTTTCATTTACAAACAACACTGCAGTATCAGGTTAGCTGATATGCAGGAGGCAGCACCGCTATGCGGCGTTCACTCTGGCACTCCTGGCTAATGTCCACTTTGGCTCTTGATAGTGGATACATCACATCAATCAGGTATTTACTCTCACTAGACAGTGTGCTGGACATCAGTGCACCATTGTCTACCTCAGCCTACCCTCAGGCAGTGGCTAGCAATCTCTCCATGTGATGGCACCAGTACCATTGCATGATAATGAGGGTGAAGGAGTAGACACTGTACTGGTTGAGGAGAAGGATACTGGGTGAGAGGATGTTGATGCTTCAGGTTTATCTACTGCTACCAATTTTACCACCTTTAGTTCTGACTTACTGATCCAGTTTTTGACCTTGCCACACAGGAAGTCATGCCCTGTTTATACTTGGGATCCAGCATGGTTGTCAGGATGTATGCCTCTGAGCTGTTAATGTGAATGACCCAGGGATCATCATCACACAGCTGCATGATGAGGTCAGCAAGCTTAACTCCAAGAGAGTTTGCAGCCACTTCAGATTGCCCCCTTAAATTGCACAGTGCATGATGGAGAATGCTCAGCAATGGTATCACCTGGCTCAAACATTCATTGTCTGCACTCACAACCTGTGTCACCTGTTCCAGTGGTTTCAGTACCTGGATAACACTGTCCATCAAAAACAACTGGGATGGACACAGCGACATGGCTGACTGTGCTTCCCGATCCTGCATGTGCATTGTATACACGTGGAGTGGCATGCACTGTTCATTTTGGCTCTCAAGCATATAGAGTGTGGAATTCCATCAGGTTGGCACATTGAGCATCAAGCATTGCTGTGGTACATTATTGGCCTTCTGTAGAGCTCAGAGCTCTGCTCTAGCCAGTGCAGAATGACTGAAATGGCTGCAGATTTTATGGCTGACAGCCAACATGGTACTCACTGCTTCATGCTCCTGAAAGGACCTCACAATGAGATTCAGCTCATGAGCAAAGCAGGAGACATGCTAAAAGCAGCCATTAGTGATCGCTTTGATGGCATTCCAGGCATTGTCACTGGCAATATATGCTGCATTGAATCCATGGGGCTTAGACAGTGTATAATAGCCTCATTGTTGTGGGTGAGAATTCTCTCAGATGTATGGGATGCATGCATACTCTGTATGCTCAATGTGGCATGCTGTTGACAACCATTAATACTGCTGCCAGTACTCAGGGTACAACTACAGTAGATGAGGGACAGGGATGCATAGCATATACCCGAGGGAACAGGCCCAGTATACAGTAATGCACATATAACTAATGCCCGATGATGGGCCACTGGTCCAGATGTCTGTGGTCACATGGATGCTAGCTACTGCTGAGTGTGACAGAGCATGTGACACCATGCATGCAAGGTCATTGTACATTGCTGGAAGAGCCATAGTGCTGAAATACATTCAACTTGGAACTTTGTATTTCGGCGCAACCTTCTCCATCAGTTCTCTAAAACCCTCATTCTCTACAAATGAGAATGATAAAAGGTCTTTTGGCAGCATCTTGGCAACAGCTGTGTTCAGCTCTTTTGTCACTGGGTGTTTACGATGATATTTTGAGTTCTTGGTTAATGCTGATTTGATATCTGGCTGCTTAAGCCGCTGAGTATGCAGCACTTCAGGGTGTGTTTTGGCTTTGCCAGGTATGGTCTTGCTGCTTTGGTTGCCTTCTGTGGTTGCAGGGACATGCTGCAAAAACCTCTCCATGTCTACAGTGGACAGATCAGCTTGGCTGCTACTTCCACATGTATCTACACATGTAGGGGTGGAAAACAATAAGGGGTCAAATGTTACATCATCAACTGGCTGGGAACCCTCGCTTTCATAGTGTGCTGAAGTAGCTGAAGTTAGCGTGGATGCCAGCCGCTTATTCTGTGTTCACTTAATGGGGTGCTTACTTTGCATATAACTATGAATGCCAGTCATTCCATAGTGTGAACCTGGCTTACCACTGCTAATTTTGGAATGACAGATGTTTCACACCGCAACACTGTCATCAGACTCATTGATTACAAAGATATCCCACACCAATGAACGTCCATTGACATGCCAGATTTTTGTGAGTGGGGCAGATGGAGAGAGACATAGGGTTGGCAAAATGGTTTTCTTTGCATGCTGCTGCTGCTTACCCCCATTTCCCATTTTTGCCAATTACTGCCCCTTGACCATGACAGGTTGCTGCTTCTGGATTGATGTAAAAGGGATTGCTTGCCCTTTACCACTAACAGTTTGGGTTGCTGCTTGTGGATGGAGTGACTGCCAATTAGGGTCTACTACTGGGTCATCATCATGCTCACAACTGTCATCACTACTACCCTCCCTGCTTTCTGGTATTTCCGGCTGAGAAAGTAAGGGCTGATTGTACCCCAGATCCTATTCCTCAGTAACATTCTCTGCCACATGAACACTGCCACTAACAGTATGTTCGCTACAAGAATGTTCTTGCTCCTCGGACACATTTTGAATCTCTATATGCTGTTGCTCCTTATCTACTCCACCCATAGTAACTACTCCTGCACCACCCTTACTGTCATCGTCTCCGATACTGCCTGCCACTGTACCCAAACCCTCCTTGCTCTTAGTCACGATGATCTCCTCAGTTAAATCCTCCTGGGCATCCTGTGACTGAGACTGTTCACTATTTTCATGCTCATCCTGAAACCCTAGGGACTCTTGTAAAAGTGTGGCAACATCCACTGCAGTCTTTTTAGACTCTTAAGAATGATGAACTACAGCTGCACTAGAAGTAGCAATATTGCACTGCGTTCCAAAGATGCTGGATGCTTTGATTCCCAGTGAAACTGACACTGGCACAGTAAGTGATACAGCTGGCATTGCACTGCCACTAGAAGTTGCAGTGCCAGAAACAGTGCTGCTCCTTCTACCACCTTACACAGCACCCTCTCCACCTCTTCATGACACCCTTCTGACTGATCCAGTACCAATGGCATTTTTTCCATGTCCTACATGCTTCCCACTGCCTTTGCCTGACATGTTGTACTGTCTGTGCTTTACTATACCCTAAAATACCAGCAAGTATTGAAAAAAGGTGTAGCACTGCTACAGACTACAGAACACAGACTAACACAAGATAATATTATTATTATCAAAAAGATCAACAAGACTGCTGAAATATCTGTGACACAGCACTCAAAGCACAGATAACAGTACTTTGTTTCTCCTCCTGAAGAAAACTGGAAGATTCTCACTCCCAGAGTCTGTTCTGTGGTGCAGAACAACCACAGCTGTCCCCTCAACAGAAAACAACTACAGAGTGACTAGCTACACAGTAAGAAATGTGTGCTACCTCCTAACTCCTCTCTGCACCCCATGTGACTGCAGAGCTGAAAAACATGTGATCAGAGCTACTTGCAGTAAAATTTGACCTTTCCATGGTATTTCAGTGCGGAACCACAACATTTTTCATATACAGTAGAATTAGAATGAACACAATAGAAGATTTATGTGGAATTAAAAAGAAAGAAATGTGACATAATACAAGGAACTGCAGAAAAGGGGAACAAATTAAAAAACAAACAAAAGATTACTTGCAGACAACACAATTAAGGTGTTCAACAGGCAGGGTGATTAAATTCAGTATGTGACCATAAAATTTTAAATACCACTTGTAGAAAACGAAATATGGACACACATTGATGGTGGGGAAAAAAAACACACTGTATAATCAAATTGAAAACTGCAGATAATTACATGATACTGTGAAATAATTGGCAAGACACTTTATTTCCACATTTTATAAGTAAACATTCACAGTTCACAAAATATTTATGCAGTGCTAGGCAAAAATCCACAGTAAATAGGCAAAAGTTTGGAATTCCTCCACAGGCAGAAGAGAGAAATTCCGTGAAAGTTTTGAAATTCCATGATGGTGGAAATCCAAACTTTTACCCATCCCTAGATACTTCTGTTACAATGCCCTAAGTCACAACTCAGTGCCACTGTTTTCAAATAGTAAAAATATACATGTTATCTACAGGTTTGTTAAAGAGTCAGAAGGTGGCATTGTGCAGAAACAATGCTGAGCATGCAAAGAAGTCATTAACTCAGTAAGTTTTAATAGTCATCTGACATATTGCAAGAATTCCAGCTAGTGCACAGTAATGTCCATGACTATTCTTCAGCATATTGCAAGAATTCTGGCTAGTGCATAGTGAAGTCCATGACTCTTCTTCAGTATATTGCAAGAATTCCAGCTAGTGCACATTGATGTCCGTAACTATTCTTCATGATTCGTCACTCAAGATAGTCACCTGAAAGTTAGCACAAATATACTTTTACAATGGAGCCTGCTATGAGTGCTACCTTATTGCCACTTTGCTCAGCCTGTACCTTCTTTTACAATGGCAACTCAAGTGGATGACTGGGCAAAATGTATGGACATGGCTTTGACACAAGTATCACAACATTCAACAATTTCACAAAAGCTCATGAAATTCAACTTTAACTACTGATGATATTTAGGAATTTTTGGTTGCTTATAACTCAGACAGCCTTTGAGCAAGAGATTAGAGAGTTGATGCACACAGCCTCTTTTTTCCCATATTGATTTTTCTCTAGGCTGGCAGCTCATCTCTTAGGAATATAACTTGTTCAGGCTGAACCTAGCCATCATTCGGTTGGCAACTGGGTTTTTCTCCAAAAGTTTTTCCTCCTATCTCCCCTACTAGGAGTGGTGCCTCTGTCAGCTTCACACAGCCACAGCTTCCCCTGCCCTGCTAAAAGAGTTGCATTGTTGGTGGAACCTGCCACCAGCCCTGCCTGACCAAAATGCACTGTTGAGTAGCAGCTGTCTTAGACATGGCCATACCTCTCAACTGTACCACATTATGAGGAACGTTCCTCATTTTACTTCACAAAAGCTCCCTGTTCCACATTGTGAGAACTTGTTCCACATTGAAAGCCAACATTTTAAAGCAAACATCCATAGTAAATGATGCAAAAAATACATTATTCAGTTAATAACAGACTTTCTGAACATAAATGCAACATGTTAACAGTGTTTTGAGCTTCTTAGGTAAAGATTTGACTAAGTGTTCCACATTTTGCCCATTTGTTCCACATTTTGACAGGCAATGTTCCACACCTGGGGGACAAAAGGTTGAGAGGTATGGACATGGCCTGCCTCCCAACGTGACTTCCCTGGCTTGCTTCTGAACCCTGGTCATCAGTATGGCAGTATGATGCTCTGCTGCTGGGTAGTGATGCGAGGAATTTTAAAATTCTGGCAGAATGTAATTTCACAGAATTTTTGAAATTCTGCTGACAATACGCTGAATTTCACTGGAAACGGAATGGTAGAATTTAGCAGCAGAAAAATGTAGAATGAGATTTCTGCAACATTTTTGCAGAATTCTATTCTGTGGCTCTAATATTTTGTGATGAAAAGGTTGTGGAATGATTTTTCGTGGAAAAAATGCTGTTCCATGGAACATAATTCCATGGATCACAGGAGGTGGAATTCTGCAGAAGAACCAGCAAAATTCTGGCAGAAATTGCACTGGTGGAATGGTCATTCCATGCTAATTCCACCAGCAGAATTCCATATTCCGCACATTACTGCTGGTCCATGAGGTGGCTTCAAAAGATAATGTTTACAGTCAATGAACTGATTGAAATTGGTGATATTCTGTTCTCTAGTTTTAAAGGTATAGAGCCTTGACAGAACTTGGACCCAAATTATAAAATACACTACAACAGAATGTTGGTCCTCTAAAATGCAACAAATACAATTCAACATACTCCATAGAACATATTTTACCCCAACCAGATTACACAAAATAGATATGGCAATTAATGAAAACTGCCAAAGATAAGATGCCTTAACAATCCTGGATCACTTACCCATATAGTCTTAACCTGTAAGAAACTATCTAAATTTTGGAAAACAGTAATGTCAATATTAGAAAATGTGACTCACCAACAACTAAGAAAACAAGATCTAACTATCTTATTGGGATACAATCTAATAGAAAAGGTAACAACTGAGGAATCAACAAGATTAATGTCACTGGGCTACCCAGTAGCAAAAAAAATGTATTTTAATGCAGTTGAAAGACAAGAAACCCCCAAATGTTTATAAATGGCTCAATTTTATGATTGATCTATATAGAACTACATGCATATATTATTATGTGAAGGACAAGATAGAACAGTTTGATAAAATATGATAACCTTTTATGAAAACTATATCTGAAAATAAATTATAATAATTTATCCCTAAGAACTGAATCAAAGGATAGCCCCCAGAATGGGAAAGTATATCTCTATACTGGACTTAAAATTACAGGAATCTCTGCCTTATGTAAGTAATGAAACAATGACTACAAAAAATAATTTGGAATGACTTTGATTATTTAATTGTTTCTTTTATTTAATTGTTATTAGTTTCTCACTTTTTGATATTACATAATAGAATGTCAGAAACAATGCACTGCCATTTGTTTATTATATATTCTGAAAAGGACTATATTAATGCCTCATCAGAATAAATAAAAAAAAATAAAGGTATAGTGCCTTAACATTCTGCAGTTTACATAATTGTGAAATGTATTTTTTAACATTTCCAAAAGCTTGGAGGCTTATAACTCAGTCTCCTTTAAAACAGAGATCTGAAACTTGGTAATGTTCTGTATGGATCAAAGGAATATTCAGCACAGCCAACCTCAGAAAAAAACAGAAACTTAGTCAGGAAGTAGCCAAATCCCAGTCAAGGCAGAGTAAATCCTAAGACAGACGGAAACAAAGTCCCACTCACCCAAACATTTTTATAGTAATTTTATTCACTAAGCTTTCATGAAAAAGGAACAGCCAGTGTATAAGTTAAAATAAGCAAACTTATACCAGTGTTTCAGAGGAAATCTCCTTCATCAGGGATACACTGGTACAGTTTCTAAAACATGTAAAAATAATATCTATTTTATAAACTGTAATATGCCATAAATCAAATTTGGACAAAAGGGAAAGTTTATACAGTATATCCACTTAAACAAATACACAATATTCAAATAAATGCAGTTTCAGTTCCTTTTCCTTCAGGCACCTACCAATTAATCAGTTTAACTTATATTCAGTATGATTATAACAGTTAAATATATATATATATATATATATATATATATATATATATAGAGAGAGAGAGAGAGAGAGAGAGAGAGAGAAAGAGAAAGAGCAAGTATTTCCATATGTAATTTTCTCCGACTACCATAAATCTTTGTTGCACTCTCCTTAATGATGTTGTTCATGTTAATCCTGCAACAATCAATAAAAAATATCCTTTTTTTATATTCATCCTTTGCTTATATATTCTAACCTTAATTCCAACAAATACTGTATGCCAGCCTTTTTATATATAGGGGCCCGGATATTCAAAAGGGTTGTGCCATGCGCAATAGTGTTGCGCATGTGCAAGTCCAAAAGTGTGCCATTTTGTGATATTCAGCAGGAGGCAGTTGCGCCACCGAAAACATGCTGAGCAACAGCGCAATGCAAAAGAAGGCATGCGCAACCGAAGAGGGTGGATCCATGCATAAAGAGCGCAATGCGATATTCAAAGACTTGCGCAATGCGCAACAGCCGAACAACCCGAAATTGGCACTAAGCGGAAATGAGCCAAAATAAAAGGCTCAAGGAAGGGCGCAAGAACGCACTAAGGATGCCAAGTGGGGTAGAGAGAGAGAGAGAGAGAGAGACAGACAGACAGACAGACAGTGACAGGCTAGGCAGGCAAGGCAAGTGTGGGCCATAGGCTGCAGAGGCCAGCGGGGTGCCGGTGCAGTGGAAGTAGCAGTCAGGACAGCAGGGGTAACACAGCAACACCAGCCAGGGGGGGTCAGAAGCCAGGGAGATGGACAGTGCCAGCTTCCACATGGAAGCTGTAATGAGGGGGTGAGTATGCAAGTTGCAGGGGGATGAGGCTGTGGAAGGGCCCGTCGTCGGTACGCCCCCAACAGGCAGTACCGTGCCCGCATCAGCTAAGAGCTGTACACAGATGTAGAGATCGTGGGCCAGTACCACCTGAACAGGGCAATACTGAGGTGGCTCTGTGAGCTGTGCAATGATGTGATGCAGGCACCCTCACGACGGAGTCACACTCTGTCAGTGGAGACCAAGGTGACAGCCTGCATGTGCCTGCTCACCACGGGCACCTTCCAGAGGCCGACAGGGGACACCACAGGCATCACACAGTCAGCCACGTCACGCATCCTCACCCAATTCCTCAGCACACTGCTGCCACATACTGCGGAGTACATCCATTTCCCCAGCACCGCGGCAGAGCATACAGCAAACATGCAGGAGTTCCACAGGGGTAGCACGTATGCCTGGCATGCTAGGGGCCATAGACTGCACCCATGTGGCCATTCGCATGCCACCTGGCCCCGATGGGGCTGCATATAGGAACAGAAAGGGCTTCTCCAGTGTCAACTGCCAGGTGGTGTGTGATGCCACTGGGTGCATAATCAATGTCTGCGCCACACACCCTGGTGGAGCACATGATGCCTCCATATGGTATCAGTCCACACTGTGCCATCGATTCAAGAGTGGGGACATCCCCACAGGCCATCTAGTGGGTGAGTACGCATGTATGGAATGCAAACTGGGGCAAGGGTGGGAATGCCACAGGTGCCATGGTAGTGGCACACAGGGATATGGGCAATATGGACCTGAACATGATACTGATCTCCAGTATCTCCACACAGGTGACAGCGGATACCCACTCTGTCCCTGGCTGCTCACACCGTACCGGCGCCCCATGACCCCATCGCAGCAATGCTATAATGAGGCACATGCTTCCACACGCAACATCATAGAGCAGGTGTTTGGGATGCTCAAGGCACGCTTCCAATGCCTAGACACCTCCGGTGGTGCCCTATAGTACAGCCCCAAAAGGCCTGTGGGATATTCCTGGCCTGTTGCATCCTGCACAACATGGCCAAAGACTGTGGGATAGTCCTACAGGTTGAAGAGGGGGACAGCGATGGGGACGCCAGTGGAACCGGTGTTGATGGTGATGAGCAGCCCCCCCAGGACGGCAGGACCCCTGACTGATCCGGCAGGCCCAGCTGCACCGGGACACCATCACAGAGGAGCACTATGCACAACACAGGTAAGTCAAGGGGACATGTGCAACCAACACTGTCCATGCGCAAACCACAGGCACACAGGGTAACACACCAGGGGTGCATGATGGCCAGGGGAGTGGAAGGGTCCAGGCATACAAACATACCATCAGGGAGGGGTGAACACTCATATGGACACACACACACCAGGCACAGAGCGTACATGGGCAGATGTACAGCACAGCAGAACCAACATTGCTAACACACAGAACCACTGACCACCCCCACCACCTGTACTGTCCAAGTACGTGTGTCAGATGCTGGGCACCCTTGCACCTTGGTGTACAGTACAATACAGGCATCATCATGCACACGCACCTGTGGACAGCAGTTGGGAGGGTGTGCAGGTGGTCCATGTGTCGGCGTGTTGAGCAGAGCACCCAGCAGTGCACTGCCTACCATGACACTCATTGCACACAGGGCAGCACCAGACAGGGCCTGCACTGGGAGACAGGTCAGTCATGTAGCACTGTCCCATGGCCACCACGGATGCGTGAGTGGCCCCGCTGTGACCCAACAGCCCTGGCAGGCTGAGCAGGGGCCACATGGGGTGGCACTGTTGGACCACCAGGGGTCCCACTGCATGAACGCAACCTTGCCTGCACAGGGGTCTGCAGCGTGCCGAACAAACCTGCACCAGGGGTGCTCAGGATGCCCACAGAAGAACCCGGCATCGACAGGCCTGGTGTCGCACGATGCCGGGAACGGGGAGTGGAGAGTGAACTGTGTGGGGTGTGAGGTACAGGGGCACCTGACTGTGTGCCCAATGCGTCCACGACAGAGACCACTGCCTGGGTCAGCCTGTCAATGGCGGCGGTCACATCCGTCTGCATATGAACCAGCTCTGCATGGTCCAGAGCACACTCCCTGCTGTGCCGCTCCACAGCCACAGACAATGCCTCCACGGACATTGCAACCCACCTCTGCTGCTGTACTGATTCCTGCAGCAGGCGGGTGTCCTTTTCCAATGGGTACTGTGCCCCAATGGCATCCTGTCCCCCAGGGTGTGGAAGGTCCTGATGCACAACACCCCTTGAGGGTGGGCGCTGTTCACCAGGACCAGGAATGGGCAAATCAAAGGGCAGCGGACATGTGCCACTGCTTGACACAGTACCCCCAGACCTGGTGGGTGACTGCTGCTGCTGCCCCTCCAACCGCTGTGCCCCAGGGTCCACTCATTCCACAGCTGTGGCTGCAACAGTGCCAGACACCTGCACAGCCACCGGTGCTGCCCAACCGGTGCTGACAGGCACAGCCTGCTGTGTGTCCGTCATGGGACACACACATATCACTGCCCATTGCAGTCCTTGCATCATCGATGGTGCAGGTACGTGCTACAGCCACAGTCAGAGCGTGCTGGCATGCTTGCATGCCAGACTGCTGAGATGCAGGCTGTGCACCCCACACAACCGAATCACTGACACCAGAGTTGGCGGCCCAGTGTGCATGCTGCTGCAGTGCATGCTGGCTGGTGACAGTGGATGGACCCTCCTCCATGTCCAGCAGGTCATCATCACTGCCTGGACCACCACCACCATCTCCTGAAGACAAACAGGATCTGTAACAGAAAGAGAGTACATGTGAGTGCATGTGAACAACCTTCCCCTCCCCAACACCACCACCATGTCATACCGTGCAGTGATGGGCTTCCACCTGTCTGGAATCCACCTCCTGGTACGCCCTCAATAGCGCTCCACTGCATTGATGCAGCCAGTCTCTCCTCAGCTGGGGTCAGCTCCAACACTGCTGGCTGGCCCTCGCCAGTGCCAGCACGTACCGCCCTGAAGGCTGCCACCTTCTCCTTCAACCTCCTGTGGTCTGTCCCCATCTTCTTCTTGCATTCCTGCATGGGCGCTGGTGGCTTCGTGCAGGTTCACGCCCGACTACCCCTCCCATGCAGCCGCAGGAGACTGGGGGTGCCCGCCATCCACTAGTAGTGGCTCCTCCTCCAGGTAGGCCTGGAAGAGCCTCTGTCTCTGCTGGGAGTAAAGTTGGGCCTCCTCCTCGCCCACCATCCTCACCCTCACCTTGTCTCTGCTCGGTCATGGCGATCTGTATGGGGAAGTGGACACCTGTCACTGTGCAGTCTACAGCATTTTCCATGACCATTGTCCAGAACATCACACAGCATGCAACTCTCTACCTGCAGTACCGAATCTGGCCAGCGCAGCCCAATGTCGCACATTTATAGCGCAATGCATGCAAATCAGGAGTGGAGCAACTATAATGAGATGTAAATTGCGCCACTGCGCCTTTGAATGGCTGATCAGATGATTTGCATGTGTCAGCTGAATATCGCGAAGTTGCGCTTTGCGCAATGCGGTTGAGCTGGCTGAGCCAATGGCGCAGATCTGTGACTGTGTGGTACACTGCATTGCGCATGCCCAGATAGCTGACGCAGGCGTCTGCCATGCTGCTGATGTGCTGTGCGCGATCGGCAATTCAGGCCATGGCCACCATTGTGCCAGTGGTGCTACAGCACTGGGCACTATATGGCGCTGTGGCACTACTGTGCAATAGTCCACTGTGGCACTGGTACGCAGGTGGTCAGTCGCGCAGGATGCGTATACGTCAGATGGCGCTGTGCGTGGCCTTGCGTCATTGCCCATGACCTGGTGTCTGACCTTTGCCCCCTGGTGCTGTTCGGCTGCCATGTGTACGGCCCTATTGCGCTGTCTGGTGACAGCGCTATGTGAACTGTCGGCGCTGTTCTATGACGCGATTGGAACTATGGTGGTCTATTGGCGCAACATCTCCCACGTGGGGTTACGGCAGCGGGGCGCCATATTGCCTGCTGTAAAGTTGGTAGCATGGCACGCAGGGAGGCAGTGCAATGGAGCCCCATGGAAGTGGCCAACTTGGTGGCCCTGGTGGAGCCCCACTATGGGGCACTGTATGGTGAGGTGCCCCTCACCGTAGCTAGGACCCAGGTCTGGCAGCAAGTGGCCAGTGACCTGGTGGGGGTCACTGGGCGGTGCCGGTCAGCTGAGCAGTGCCGGCACCGGTACAGTGACCTCTGCAGGAGGGATCCTGAGCTTCATGGGCGGCTACGGTCATGTGCCAGGAGGGGCGTGGTGCCTAGGCCAGGTGGGTGTACCATCTATGCACCTGTATTCTCTGTAGGGGTGTGACTGTGTTTTGGTGGATGTGCATAGGTGATGGCTCTGACATGGTTGGCTGTGTCAGTGTGTGCAGGTGTGAGATGCATGGGGCTGGCTGTGTGGACAGGCACTCTCACTGGGGCAGGGGGCAGTCTGCTTTGGAGTCACACTAATGTTTTTCTCAACATTTGTCTCCCACAGGATGGGCAGAGAGGATGCAGGCACGGGGTGAGGAGGGCCATGCCAGGGCCCCGGTGCCGGTAGGTGGTGCTGTGGGTGGTGCACCCCAGCAGCAGCAGCAGCAGCCACAGCTGCTTGAGAAGTGTGAGTATCATTACTTCATGGATGCTATTGCATGCTGGGGGGGGGCATGACCACCAGCCATGCACAACACAACCATGCATGACACAGGCGACATTCATCACTGTCCAGCGTCACAGCACGTCTGTGTATGCGTCACTGGTGGTCCATGCATGCACTGGGCACATGGCTGTGGGACTGGCATCGCTCCACGTTGCCACATCACTTGACAGCCTTGTTTGTGCTGTGATGTACATGGCCAGTGTGTGTGTGTGCAGTGGTGCACGTAGCTGGTGCTGCCTGGTTGGGCGTGTCAAGTGCATGGTCACTGTGGGTGGGTGCATACTATCACAGGTGCGGGGCACTAGGCTTTATGCCTTGCAGGATGGGTGGTGTTCAGGGTTTTGAACAGTCACAGCCATTGACTGTGTTTCCTTTTCCTAGGTCTCAGCATCCTAAGAAGGATGGGCGTGCCCTTCAGTGGATTACGTGTGTCAATTGCAACATGGGATCCTGACCGACATTTACCACCATGGGATCCGAGGCGGTGGAGGGACAGCAACGCAGAAGGCAGCGGTAGACCAGCCTGCCAGGCCATGATTGTGCTTCCTTCCCACTTCAACAATCCCTCCCACCCTGCCTTCCTTCTCCCAGTTGTTCACCCCTACCCCTTACCCACCCCTACCTTGTACCCCACTCCCCCCTTGTCTTGTACATGACTGTATATAGTTGTTCTTGTTCTTGTTGTTGTATTTTATTGTTTCTACGAATATATATATTTTGTTATGAATACTGTGGTGGTCTCTGATTTGCAGCTGGCTATGGTTGCTCAGTTGCAGTGGTGTGCATGCCATCTGGGGTGGTATGGTCCTGGGTGTGTGTGTGTGTGTGTGTGTGCATGTGTGTGCATGGGGAGGTGTCTCCAGTGTGGCAGTGTCTTTCTGTTGGTCTTGCCATCTGCTGCCGCCCACTGCTGGGTGCACAGGGTGGGTCTGGCTTGTATGCTTCTCTGCTACATGGGGTTGACGTGTGCCAGGTGGGATGCATGGTGTTTCCTGCAGTGCCAGTCACTGCACATGGCTGGTGTCTTGGGGTCACAGTGCAGGGTGTGCTGTGCGTATGGGGGGGGCTGATGTGCACTGTGGTTGTCATCCCCCTGTGTGTGGCAGTCTCAGCCTGCCAGTGGTTGTGCTGGGGCATCATGGCCCTGCTGTGCTTTGTTGGCTTGTCCCCAGGGGCCAGTGGATCATCCATCCCACCCCCAGTGATGCTGTGCTTGGGGTGTGCAGGTGTCTTGTTGGTTCTGCAGTGTGTTCCTGTGCCCATGTGTGGCATGGCTGCGGTTGGCCCCAGCCTGCCTCCCTGGATGTGTAGTTCCATTGCTCTGCGGGGGGGGGCTCTGCTTGCGCTATGGCACCTCTGGACTGCTCAGCTGGGCTGCCCTGGTTGCGCTATAGCGCAACCTTTCTGCTCAGCTTCCCCTTCCTGGTAGCACTATTAGCAGTTTGTGCGATATTCAGGCGTTAGCTGCTTGCGCAATTTGTTCTGCTCCATGTTTGAATATCGCGTCTGTTGCGCATATGCGCAATTGATTTGTGCTTGCTCCTGCTGTTACGCACATTTTGGGCGCAGTTTGAATATCCGGGCCAGTATGTAGTACTGTACACCTTAAAAAAGCATATAATCTCTGAAGTCTCTTTTCATTACTTCAGACCACATAGCAACACTAATTCACATTCAGATTTGACATACTATCTATACTGGTAAAAAAAGAAAATGTTGTTCTTTACCTGTTTCTAGTGCTTGTAATACTTTTGTGCTTATTTGGGAACAAACCAAAAAGAGGTAGCATTTTTAGTATTACTGTTTCACATTGTGAGGGTTCACTATAATAGGTAGCTTCCAGTAATTGTAGAAGTTTGTCACTCACTAATAGTTGGAACTATGCACAGCACAGCCCCCTTCTCTCTCTATAGTGAGCGGAGTGGTACCCAAAGACTGGAAAAGGGCAACAGTAGTCTTACTCCACAAATCGGGCAGCAGGGAAGAGTAAATTATTGATCAGTAAGTTTTATTTCTATATTGGAAAAATTGATAAAGTTGCAGCTCAAACAGAGGATTATATCATTCCTCGAAGCCAGCGGGCAGCAGGACCCCAAGCAGCATGGATTCAAGATGGGAAGGTTGTGCCAAACAAATGTGGATGCATTTTTTGACTGGGTTACTAAGGCTGTGGATGACGGTGGGGTGGTGGATGTGGTCTATCTGGACTTTAGCAAGGCCTTCAAGTCCACACAGAAGGCTGGTAAAAAGGTTAGACTACACAGGGGTTGGACAGAAAGTGGTACAATGGGCAAAAGATTGGCTGCAAGGCAGAACCCAGAAGATGCAAGTAAATGGCGCATTATCGCCAGAGGTTAGGGTGACCAGTGGAGTGCCCCAGGGCTCAGTGCTGGGGCCTCTATATACCAATGTTTTCATAGCTGACATCACTAATGGACTAGGGGGAAAAGTGTGTCTGTTCATGGATGACACCAAGATATGTAACAGGGTGGACACCATAGAGGGAGTAGGCAAGATGGAATCAGACCTAAAGAAACTTGAAGAATGGTCTTGAGCATGGCAGCTGAGATTCAATGCCAAAATTTGCAAAGTCATGCACATGGGAAAAAGAAATCCAAAGAAGGCATATTACTTAGGAGAGGAACGACTAGCTGCCTCCAACCAGGATTGTGATATGGGAATCATGTTCTCAGATGACTTGAAAGTGGGAGAACAGTGTGAAAAGGCAGCACTGATGGCCAGTGGAATTCTGGGATGCATTGGGAGAGGAATCACGAGCAGAAGGAGGGAGGTGGTCCTGTCTCTGTACAGAGCACTGGTCAGGCAGCACCTGGACTACTGTGTTCAGTTTTGGAGGAATCACCTCAAAAAGGACATCGACTGCATAGAGACAGTACAGAGAAAGGCAACAAAAATGATATGGGGATTGCATCAGATGTCATACAGAGAAAGACTGAGTGAATTAAACTTGTCTTCCCTGGAACAGAGAAGGGAAAGGGGATACATGATCGAAACCTTCAAATACATAAAAGGCATAAACATGGTGCAGGCACAGGAACTTTTTCACTTCGAGGAGGGTAGTAGAACTAGGGGGCATGATCTGAGGCTAAAAGAATGGAGATTCACTACCAACATCAGGAGGTTCTTCACAGAGAGGGTGGTGGACACATGGAACAATCTGCCCCAGGGGTGGTGGGGGCTAAGATGGTAGGGGAATTCAAGAATGCATGGGATAGACACAAGGAAGCCCTCACACTAAAGGGCAGCTAGGGGAGCAGGAAAAGACAAAAACACAGGGCAGATTAGATGGACCTAGCTGTATCTCTCTGCAATCACCTTCTATGTTTCTATGTATGTTTCTATAAGAAGGCAGTGTGATCGCTCATGTCTCTCCCTTTTATACTAAAGGGAAGAAAGGGAATTGGGTGTGCATATGCATGCTTACCCGAGTGACATCATTGCACCACATGATGAGCATTCAAGCACATTCATGCTCGGATTCGTGCCCGCCCTGCTGTGACAGCAGCAACAGTAAAACGGCCTGGTGGGTGTCCAAGATGCTTACTATACACATATAATGTCTTGCAGGGAAGCAAGAAATATTGTGCAAGTCTTTTCAAATTTCTCTTATTTATATCTTACTGGCTCACATTTTTAATTTTAATTATTAACATCTGCCACATTTTTGTCTTCCCATTTGAACATAAATCCAGGATCTGGACAGGTCCTCCCCAATGATACACAATGAATCTAGTCACAAAATTTAGTATTCGCTCATGATTCTCCATGTACATCAATACTAAAAAATAATAAAGAATCTGTATTATATCGAGGAGGAAGGATTTAGAAGGGTCAGGGAAGAAGGAAATTCTGTCAAACAAGATATGAAAACAAGTTCCTGAAGTGTTTTTTTCAGATTACAACTATCTTGTTTTACTTTGGTAACACCCCTTCCTGATAAATCATTCACTTATATTCAAGCAGGAGGATCATTGGAGAGGAAGGGGGATTCAAGTCAAGTTGCTAAAAATTGGGGGGCGGGGTGCTTTAGTATACCTAATACAAGTCTAGACTGTAGCTAGCTCTCCTTATAGTATTGGTTGCCAATAAATGGCACCATTTAATCCATATCTGAGGTTTGTAGTCTGAAACCAATCAATATAGCAGGCTTCCCTCAGTAACAATTTCTTATTGCAATCTCCCCCTCTAGAACTTTGCTCTACTTTCTTCAGTCCCAAAAAGCTCAGATAAGGGAATTGGCGCTTGATTCCAAAAACTGCCTTGCTAATGAGGAAGTCATGTCTCGTCTGCCTCACAACATGAAGCAGTAATACTAAAAATACTGCCTCTTTTTACTTAGTTCCCAAACAGGCAAAAAAGTATTATGAGCACTAGAAACAGGTAAAGAAATACCTTTTACTTTAAGTAACATATTAACACCATATGTAATAGCAAGCACTATGAAACAATGAGTATGATTTAAACTGAAAATAAAAACTTTTCATAAACAACAGAGAGGCACACTGACAATGTAATATAAGAGCTATGTCATCGGGGAACAGGACAGAAAGCATAGGAAGACCAAGAGTAGTTGTAAAATACACAAGTAATGTTTTATTATTATCAATAACAGCAAAATAAAAAATACAAATTATTCAGTATAACTATTTATAATGACAGTACAAACAGAAAAAACAAAGTCATTCATCTGAGGGTATCTTTTCAATTCCAAATGTCAGTCTCTGTCCTCTCTCTCTCTCTCTCTCTCTCTCTCTCTCTCTCTAGCAAAAGCAGAGCTGCTATTTGTAATGCCTTTATCTGGGAACTAATTAAGAGAACATCCTGTTTCTCAGAAAATGTTCTTGTCAGTTTTGGTACAGAGCAGGCTTGCAAACAGAACAGGGTCTCACGCTAGCCTCCTGCCCTCAGATTTGCAAAATAAATTGCAAATAAGCCTGAGAGGAGCTCAAACTGCATCTCAGATTAACCCCCTAAATGCCAAACAGCTTTTTGCAATCATTTCAACAGTTTGGGAAGCAGTATAGTACAGTGGTTTAAGGCTCTGAGCTGCAAATATGGAGACCTGGGTTTGAATCCCACAGCCCCCACTTGTGTACTGTGTGACCCTGAGCAAGTCACTTGACTTCCCTGTGCTCCCAGATTGCACCTGTAAACAAGCTTTCAGGGTAGTGTGTCTCACCTGGTTAAACAATTGGGGGGAAAAGTATAACTATAGGCAGTTTCAAACAATGGGGATCCCAGTTTCACACAGAGTCACATATATTTTTATAACTGCAGATATGCAAGGGGAAGAAAATATATAAACAGCAAGTGAAGGCAGACAGATAGCAAGAGGCTATTTCGAGACCATCATAGTTATCAATTCCTAGGTCTCATGAGAACATTTGGTTGCACAATCAGACAGACAAGAGCTGGAAAAGGAGAGGATAGACTAGATCCTTGAGTTTAACTCTTTCTGCATAACAAATGGGACAGGGTCCAATTCAACCCTGTCACAAACTGAAACAGATAAATATATAGATATGAACTGCAAAAGTAACTCAAAATTAAAAAAAAACCTTTTTTTATCAATATAGATATGTCAAATTAGAATGGGAATTAGTGTTACTAGTTGTTTGAAGTAATGAAAAGAGACTTCAGAGATGATAAGCTTATTTAAGGTGAACAATACTACATATATAAAAAGGCTGGCATGTTTGTTGGAATTAAGGCTAGAATATATAAGCAGAGTATGAAAATGAAAAAAAGGAAAATATTTTTCTCTGGTTGTTGCAGGATTAACATGAACAACATACTTAAAGAGAGTGCAGCAAAGATTTAAGGTAGTCTGAGAAAATTACATATCGTAATACTTGAGATATATATATATATGTGTATATTACTATTATAATTATAACTATAATGAATGTAAGTTCAGTACTGGGAGTGGTCCTCTTTAATGTCTTTATAAGTGACATTGTGAAGGGACTTGAAGGAAAAGTATGTCTCTTTGCAGATGACACAAAGATCTGCAACAGGGTCGATACAAAAGGTGGGGTGGAAAGGATGAGAAGGGACTTGGCAAGGTTAGAGGAATGGTCAAATGTACTGCAGCTTAGATTTAATGCAAAGAAGTGCAAAGTAATGCACCTGGCAAACAAAATCCCAGGGGAAGAATACACAAAGGAAGTTGAGACTAACAACAACAAAAAGAGAAAGGGACCTGGGGGTAGTCATATCAGATGACCTAATGGCAGGAAAGCAATGTGAGAAGGCAGTAAGGAGGGCTAGCTGGATACTGAGAAGCATGGGGAGAGGCATCACCAGTAGAAAACAGGAAGTTGTTATCCCTCTGTACAGAAAGTTGGTGAGACCCCATCTGGAGTACTGTGTACAGTTCTGGAGACCCCATCTCTGCAAGGACATAGACAGGATGGAGGCTGTCCAGAGGAGGACAACCAAAATGGTTCAGAGTCTGCACCAGAAGACATACAAAGAGAGATTAAAGGAGCTTAATATGTATACCCTTGAGTAAGGGAGGAGAGGGAGACATGATAGAAACTTTCAACTACCTCAAGGGAATCAACAAAGTCAAAGGGTAGCATCTTTCAGAAAGAGATATGCAAGAACAAGGGGTCACAATTTGAAGATAGAGGGGGGATGGCTCAGAGGTAATGTGAGGAAGTATTTTTTCATGGAGAGGGTTGTGGATACATGGAACAGCCTTCCTGAGGAGGTACTGGAGTCAAAAACAGTGGGGGAATTCAAGAATGCATGGGGCAGACATAAGGCAATTCTAGTGGGGGAGAAGTGGAAGTAGGCTGTTGGTTAACGAGGCTCTGCAGCTTATCCATTAGGTAGGGAAATGGGCAGATGAGGTGGGCCAAGCAGTACTTATCTGCTGTCAAATTCTATGTTTCTATGTTTCTAAGTTAAATTGATCAATAGGTAGGTGCCTGAAGGAAAAGGAACTGAAATTGCATTTATTTGAATTTTGTGTATTTGTTTAAGTGGATATATGCACTTTCCCTGTCATCCAGATTTGATGTATGATATATTACAGTTTATAAACTAGATGTTATTTTTATATATTTTAGAAATTGTACCAGTGTATCCCTGATGATGGAGATTTCCTCCAAATCATTGGTATGAGTTAACATATTTGAACTGTTTTAACTGTTTAAGTTGTTCCTTTTTCATGAAAGCTTAGTGAATAAAATTATTATAAATACATTTGGGTGAGTGGGCCTTGTTTCCCAATCTGTTTTAGGATTTACACTGCCTTGACTGGGATTTGGCTACTCTCTGACTAAGTTTCTGTTTTTTCTGAGGTTGGCTGTGCTGGATATTCCTTGGATCTATAACTAGGCACTTGGCTGGTGCTTATCCAGAGGGCCACAAGTCAGACAACATTTTGATGTATAGGCTCATAGGTTCATAGGTATATTACGTGACCGAAGGACATGCCCAATTTGATCATGCCACCTAAGCTAGGTGGACTACATATTTTAAGTCATTCGTGTATGAATCAAGCTTAGATTTAAACTGTGTTAAATTATTACAATGCACAACGTCACCTGGAAGTGAATTCCATATCGGGATTATCCTCTGTGTAAAAAATGTATTTCTCTTTGACGTTCTATTTGTAATGGCTCTCAGTTTTAAATTAAGTGATCTAGTATGACAAGAAGTTGGATGCCAAGTCAGATGAATAGTTTCAAGCAAGAGTTCATCTTTCATGGCTCTAAAGAGCAGACAAAAGTCTCCTCTCAAGGAACGATATTCCATACTATAAATATGTACTTTTTAAATCTTTCATTATAAGATAAAGAACACATGCCAGAAATATGCTTGGTAAATCTTTGAATTCTTTCTCTAGAAAATCTGTCAAGAATGAATGTTGGAGCACTAAATGAGGAACAATAATCAAAGTTAGATCTAACAATCCTGGTAAATAATGGGAGTAATACAGCTGGCTCCCTACTATTTATGTTTTTTAAAATACAGTTAGTCAATCAGGTACCTTTTTTTAACTGTAATATTTAAATGTTTGGAAAATTTAAAATTTTTGAGATAATGACACCTAAATCCTTTTCAGAACTAGTTTTACTTAATAGTTGATTATTAATAGAATAATTGACACACATATTGTTTTGCCCAAAATGCATAACTTTACATTTAGTGTAATTAAAGTTCAGTTTGTGTGTAGTAGCCCAGTCTGAGATTAGATTCAGATTATCCCGTAATGTTAAAATAGATTTCATATTATTGACAATTCCACCCAGTTTAGCATCAGCTGCATGCTTTGTTAGCCATATTCCAACCCTAGTGCTCATACTAGCTATTAAGATATTTAACAAAATTGGACCCAGGACTGAACCCTGTGGTACACCACTCGTAACCTCAGTCCATGTAGATGTGTACCCACATAGTGTCACCTGTTGTCTTCTATCTGTTAACCATTGCAAAATCCAGGCAACAATATATTTATTAAACTCCATTTTTTTTAAACATTCGTTTAAAACTTTGTGTGATACAGAGTCAAAAGCCTTTTCAAAGTCTAGATATATGACATCCACTGGAAGACCTTTGCCCAGGGCATAATTTACTGGCTCAAAGAAATTTATTAGGTTACTGTGACATGATCTACCAGGTTGAAAACCGTACTGTAAAATATCTGATTGCCATTTATCTACAATATGTGAGTTAATCTTATTAGATATTAATTTTTCCATTGTTTTATATACGGAAGAAGTCAGGCTTATAGGCCTGTAGTGTTTTAGCTCTTGCTTTGAACCACTCTTATGTATTGGTGACTAAAGCATCTTTCCACTACTTAGTAACAATACTCTTAGCTATAGATTAATTAAAAAGGAATGTCAATATGCCAGCTAATTCATATGAAACATTTTTCAAAAATATTGAAGGGATGTTATCAGGTCCAACAGATGTAGAAGATTTACATGAATTAATAATGGAGTAAATTTCAGCAACAGTGAATTTAACCACAGAATCTAACAGAGTGCAGTTTTCAGTTAAAAGTATACCATTTTTTGAATATGCTAGCAAAATATTGATTAAATTTATTTGCCATAAGCTGTTCATCACTTATTATCTCATCATCTATTTTTAGTGGGCCAACTGTGTTAGTTGTAGATTTTAAAGAACCAATATAATTGAAGAACTTTTTTTTGTTGTCACCCTGATTGTTAACTAGATTATATTCTAAGTGCTGGATATTCAAAAGGGTTGCACAATGCACAATAGGGTTGCGCCAGCGCAAGTCAGAAAATGCGCCATTCTGCGATATTCAGCAGGAGGCAGTTGCGCCATTGAAAACATGCTGAGCAACAGCGCAATGATAATGAAGGCATGCACAACCGAAGGGGGTGGAACCATGCATAAAGTGTGCAGTGCGATCTTCAAAGACTTGCTCAATGCACAACAGTGGAGCAGGCGGAAGTTGCGCCATAGTGGAAATGAGCCAAAATAAAAAGGAGCAAGGAAGATGCACAAGAACGCTACAGGGAAGCCACATTAGGCAGGGAGAGAGACAGAGCAAGAGGGACAAAGAGGGCAGGCCAGGAAACAAGAGGACAGAATAGGGGCAAGGGAAGGTGTGTGGGGCCACAGTGAGCAGAGGCCAGTAGGTGTACCCGGTGCAGTGGAGGTAGCAGTCAGGACAGCGGGGGGAACAAAGCAACAACAGCCGGGGGGGGGGAACACAAGCCTGGGACATGGACAGTGCCACCTTCCACATGGAAGCTGTAATGAGGGGCGTGAGAAGGCATGCTGCAGGAGGACGTGGCTGTGGAAGGGCCTGTCGGTGGTACGCCCCCAACAGGCAGTACCGAGCCCACACCAGCTTTGAGCTGTACTCAGATGTCGAGATTGTGGGCCAGTACCACCTGAGCAGGGCAATACTGAGGCGGCTCTGTGAGCTGTGCAGTCATGTGATGCAGGCACCCACACGACGGAGTCATGCTCTGTCAGTGGAGACAAAGGTAACAGCCTGCATGTGCTTGCTCGCCACAGGTACCTTCCAGAGACCAACAGGGGACACCACAGGCATAACACAGTTGGCCACATCATGCATCCTCACCCAATTCCTCAGCGCACTGCTGCCACATGCTGCTGAGTACATCCATTTCCCCAGCACCGCGGCGGAGCGCACAGTAAACATATAGGAGTTCCACAGGGTAGCACGTATGCCTGGCATGCTAGGGGCAATAGACTGCACCCATGTGGCCATTCGCATGCCACCTGGCCCTGATGAGGCTGCCTATATGAATCAGAAGGGATATGTCAGTGTCAACTGCCAGGTGGTGTGTGATGCCAGTGGGCGCATCATCAATGTCTGTGCCACGCACCTTGGGGGAGCATACGATTCTTTCATATGGTACCAGTTGGCACTGTGCCATCAATTCGAGAGTGGGGACATCCCCACAGGACATCTAGTGGGTGAGTATGCATGTAGAACTGACAAATCATGGGCAAGCCACAGGTGCCACGGGTGTGGCACACGGGGTTAGGGGCAGTCTGAGCCTGAACAAGACACTAACCTCCACTATCTCCACACAGGTGACAGTGGATACCCACTCCATCCCTGGCTGCTCACATCCTACCAGCGGCCCACGACCCCATCGTAGCAATGCTTCAATGAGGCACATGCCGCCACATGCAACATCATTAAGTGGGTGTTTGGGATACTGAAGGTGCGTTTCCGTTGCCTGGACACCTCTGGCGGTGCCCTACAGTATAGCCCCTCGAAGGCCTGTGTGATATTCCTGGCCTGTTGTATCCTGCACAACATGGCCAAAGACTGTGGGATAGCTGTACAGGTCGAAGAGGGGGACAGCGATGGGGACAACGGTGATGCCGGTGATGATGGGGATGGGTAGCCCCCCCTTGAACGATGGGACCCCCGACTGATCCGGCTGGCTCAGCTGCACCGGGACACCATCACAGAAGAGCACTTCAGCCAACACAGGTAAGTCATGGAGCCATGTGCAACCACCAGTGACTAGGGCACAACCCACGTACACACATGGAAACACACCAGGGGTGCATGACGGCAAGGGAAGTGGCAGGGCACAGAAGCACACACATACAACCAGGGAGGGGTGAACAGTAACACACCACATTGACGGACACACACACATGCACACACAATAGGCACACAGTGCACAGGGGTCAGGTGCAAAACAGAGCCGGAACACAAACACTAGCAACACACATGTCCACAGGCCACCACGTTCACTGACTGTTTATGTGCATGTGTCAGACGCTGGGCAGCATCACACGTTGGTGTACAGTGCAATGCAGGCATCATCATGCACATGCACCTGTGGACAGCAGTCAGGAGGGGGTGTGTAGGTGGACCATGTGTCTGCGTGTAGGGCTGGGCACCCACCGGTGCACTGCCCACCAAAACACACAATGCACACAGGGCAGCACCAGACAGGGCCCACACTGGGAGACAGGTCAGTCTTGCGGCACAGTGCCATGTCTGCCTCGGATGCATGGGCAGCCCCGCTGAGACCCAGTGGCACTGGCAGGCTGAGCACAGGCCGCATGGGGTGGCACTGATGGTCCACCAGGGGTTCCACTGCACGAACGTGACCGTGCCCACACAGGTGTCTGCAGCACACCAAACAAACCTGCACCAGGAGTGCTCAGGATGCCCACAGCTGAACCCGGCATCGACAGGGTGGGTGTCACAAGATGTCGGAAATGGGGAGTGGATAGTGAACTGCACAGTGTGAGCGACACATGGGCACCTGGCTGTGTGCCCATTGTGGCCACAACAGCGACCAATGCCTGTGGTAGCCTGTCAATGGCAGCAGTCACATCCTCCCCCAAATGGTCAATCCATGACAGGATCCTATCCGTGTCCCTGCTGTGTTGCTCCACGACCCACTCCAGGGCCACACACAGTGCCTCCATGGACATTGCAAGCCGCATCTGCTGCTGTACTGATGCCTGCAGCAGGCGGGTGTGCTCATCAAAGAGGTAGTCTGCCACCTCGGCAACCTGTCCCTCAGGGTATGGAAGGGCCTGATGTTCAGCACCCCTTGAGGGTGGGCACTGCTCACCAGGACCAGGTATGGGCAAGTCCACAGGTGGTGCATAGATGCCACCACTGAGCCCTGTACCCCCAGTCCTGGTGGGTGACTGCTGCTGCTGACCCTCTACCTGCTGTGCCCAAGGGATCAGCTGTTCTGCCACTGGGGCCGCAACACTGCCACTGACCTGACCAGCCACCGGTGCTGCCCCACTGGTGCTGATAGGTGCAGCCTGGGACTGTGCTGACATGCTGGCACACACGTCATAACCAGCCAGGTCCATGGGCGTGTGCTGGCCTGCTGTGTGTCCATTCCGTGACACACACATGTCACTGCCCATAATGGTCATTGCATCATCAATGGTGCAGGTCTGTGCCACAGCCACAGCATGCTGGCATGCTTGGATGCCAGACTGCTGAGACACAGGAAGGGCCTCCCTCACACCTGTCTCAACGACATCAGTGTTGACAGCCAGGCGGACCCACTGTTGCAATGCACGCCGGCTACCTGCAGAGGTGGATCGTCCCTCCTCCAACTCCAGATGGCAGTCTGCAGTGGACAGGCCCTCCACTGCTGACCCCTGCAGATGTGCAGGATCTGTAAAAGAAAGTAAGGACATGTTAGTGCATGTGATCTACCTTCCCCCCCCAGACCATGACTTACCATGCAGTGATGGGCTACCACCTGTCTGGAAGCCACCTCCTGGAACGCCCTCAACGGCACTGCATTGCATGCTTGCAGTGAGCCTGTCCTCTGCCGGAGTCAGCTGCATCACCTCCGGCTGACCCCCGCCTGTTGCAGCACGTGCCACCCTGATGGCAGCCACCTTCTCCTTCACCATCCTCCTGTCGGTACCCATCTTCTTCTTACACTCCTGCACAGAGCGCTGGTGGCTGCCGTGCAGGTTGACAGCACGTGCCACCCCCTCCCATGCAGCAGCATGGGCCTCAGGGGTGCCCCGCTGTCCACTGAACAGTGGCTCCTGATCCAGGTAGGGCTCCAAGAGTGTCTCCGTATCGGCCTTAGTAAAATTGGGCCTCCTTTTTCTGCCCACCATGGTCCTCCTCACCCAGTCCACGCTCAGTCATTATTCAGCCTGTATGGGTGACAGTGGATACCTGTGACTGTGCAGTACAATGCAAGTCCCTGAGACCACAGTCCAGAACACCACACAGCATGCTACTCATCTATCAACTGCAGTAACCGAATATGGCCACTGCAGAACAGTGTCGCATTTTAATAGCGCAATCCATGCAGATTAGGTGTGGAGCAACTTTAATGAGATGCAAATCACGCTGCTGTGCCATTGAATGGCTGATCGGATGATTTGCATATGACGGCTGAATATCGCGCTGTTGTGCTTTGCACAATAGGGTTGAATGTGCTGAGCCAATGACGCAGTTCTGTGGCTGCATAGTACACCGCACTGCACATGCCCAGGTAGCTTACACAGGCATCTGCTGTGCTGATGACGTGCTGTGCATGATAGGCAATTCAGGGCATGGTCACCATTGTGCCAGTGGCACTAGGTGAGGGTCACTACATGGCGCTGTGGCACAACCGCGCAATAGTTGACTGTGGCAATGGCACACAGGTGACCAATCACACTAGATGCATAGACGTCCGATGGCGCTGTGCGTGGCCTTGCGCCAGAGACCCATGACCCTGTGCCTGACCTTTGCCCCCTTGGCGCTATATGTCTGGCATGCCTGCAGCTCTATAGCACTGTTCGGCGACAGCGTGATAGGGAATGGCGGCGCTGTACCGACAGTGTGATAGGGAATGGTGGTGATGTATTGCGCAGCAATTCCACGTGGGGTTGCCGTGCAGCGGAGTGCCATATTGCCTACTATAGCACTGGAGGTGGCATGCAGGAGAGCCCCTCAATGGGGTGCCCTTGAGCTGGCCAACCTTGTGGCCATTGTGGAGCCACACTAAGGCCCACTCTTTGCTGAGGTGCCACTGGACAGGGCCAGGACCCAGGTCTGGCAAGAGGTGGCCAATGACCTGGAGGTGGCCACTGGTCACAGGAGGACGGCTGAGCAGTGCAGGCACCAGTATGGGGACCTGCGACAGAGGGAGCCGGAGTGACTGGCACATCTGTGGTCACATGCTAAGAGGGGCGTGGTGCCTCGCCCAGGTGGGTGATATGTGTACACACCTGTATGGTCCATATGGGTAACACTGTCTTATGTGTCCAGCACATAGGGGAGGGATGGTCTTGGGTTGGCTGTGGCAGTATTTACAGGGTATGAGATGGATGGGTCTGGCTGGGTGGGTGGGCACACACATTGGGGCAGGGGGAATATGCTTTTGGTTTGTACTGATGTGTATCTCTCCTTTTGTCTCCCACAGGTGTGGCAGAGTGGAGGAGGGCCATGGAGCAGCAGTGGAGAGTGGTGGAAGCTGAACGGAAGTGTGTCGGGGAACAACCCCAATGCCAGCAACAACCCGATGAGGGTGAGTGCCATGACACCATGATTGCTATTGCATGCTGCGTGACAGGGTGGGGAGCAGGGCATGGCCACCATCCATGGACACCACTGCCATGCACGCGACATGTGACAGTCAGCACTGTCCAGTGGCACTGCATGTCTTGGAGTGCATCAATGGTGGTCCATGCATGCACTGGGCACATGGCTGTGGCACTGCCTGCCCACTGCATAGCCACGTTACTGTACGGCCTTGGTTGTGCTGTGCTGGACATGGGCGGTGTGTGTGTGCAGTGGTATACATGGCTGTTGCTGCGTGGTTGGGCATGTCTTGTGCACACGGTCACTGTGGGTGGGTGCACACCATCACAGGAGTGGGGCACATGGCTGTATGCCATGCATGATGGGTGGGCTGCAGGGGGATGGACAGTCACACCCATTGACTCTGATCCCTTGTCCTAGGTGTGTGGATACTCCTGAGGATAGAGCGGTCCATCCAGGATCTGGTTTGTGTGGTGGCAGAATCCCTTGCCATCCTACAGGATCTCCATCGGCATGGGGTGAGGAGGAGAAGGCGACCCCGGGAATGGCCCCAGGCAGCGGAGGAGCAGGCTGGACGCTAGTGACCAAGCACAACCTCCCCCTTTGACCGACCCTCACACCCCACCTTCCCTCTCCCATTTGTTCACCCCTGCCCCTTACCTACCCCACCTTGTTCCTGTCCCTCCACCCCATATATGTATATAGTTGTTGTTGTTATATTTTTTTGAATATAGTAATTTTGATATGAATACTGTGGTGGTTTCTGATTTGCAGCTGGTTATAGGTGCTCAGTTGCAGTGGTGTGCATGGCATCTGGGGTGGTTCAGTCATGAGTATGTGTGTGTGTGCATGGGGAAGTGTTTCTGGTGTGGGAGTGGCTATCAGTCGGTATCTGTGGTGTGTGTGTTGTTCTCTGTGCATTGCATTACTGTGTGCAGTGGTCCATGGTGCCTGCTCTGTGTCCATTGTGCCCCTGTCAACCTGTCCTTGGCCTGTGCAGCTGACACCCTTGCATGTATGTGGCCTGCGAGGTCTGCTGCCTTGTCAGTGGTGGCTGTCCCTGCAGGTCATCCACTGTGACCATCACAATGCTGGGTTGCCTCCTGTCACTGGTGAGGTGCATGTTTGCCTTGGGTGACACTGTGGCCTCCGCAGTTGCTGTCCCACCTCCATGCTGTGGCTTGTGTGTGTCACAGGGGCTGTGCACCACTGTCTGTGACTTGAGATCCAGGCATATGCTAGTGGTGTACAGGGCCACAGTTCATGCACAGGGTGGGTGTCACCCCTGTGCCATGGTGGACTGCAGGCTGTGTGTGCACAGTTGACATGGGCCCACACTGGGGTCTTGGTTGCCACACTACTGTGTCCCTGAGTTGGTGTCCCCGAGGGTATGGGTGTGTGTTTGCCCCTGCACTGTGTTGCATCCGGTGTGCTGCATTCTTCCACGCAGCACTGTGGGTGTCTGTGCTGGCTGCTGTGGCTCATGGTGGGTCGCACTGTGACACTTGTCTACTGTGCAGGATGCTGTATCAATGGCGGTGGTGTCAGGGGCACACCCTTTCCCATGTGGGGTACCTCTTGTGGTGACACATGTTTGGTTTCTCAGCTGTGCCTCAGGGGGATTGTGTGTGTTGCCACTGTGTCTGCCGTTGTTGCATTGCCGTGTGCTGCCACCCACTGCTGGGTGCTCATGGTGGGTCTGGCTTGTATGGTTCTGTGGTACACAAGGTTGCAGTGTGACAGTGGGGGGGTATGCATGGGGATTCCTGCAGTGATGGTCACAGCTCATGGGGGGTGTCTTGGGGTCACGGTGCAGGGTGTGCTGTGCACGGGGGGCTGCTGTAGCATGGGGTGGTCCGCCCTCCTTGTGTGGCAGTCTCAGCTTGCCGGTGGGTGTGCTTGGGCACCATGGCCCAGCTGTGCTTTGTTTGGTTGTCCCCATGGGCTAGTGGATATTCCATCCTTCCCCCAGTTGTGCTGTGCTTGGGGTGTGGGGGTGCATTGTCAGTTCTGCAGTGTGTTCCTGTGCTCATCTGTGGCAAGGGTGGTGGGCCCCTACCTACCTCCCTGGTTCTGCAGTTCCATTGCTCTGCTGCTGGGGGGTTCCCTGCTTGTGCTGTGGTGCCTCTGGGCTGCTCAGCTAGGCTGCCCTTGTTGCACTATAGTGCATCGTATCTGCTCAGCTTCCCCTTCCTAGTTGCGCTATGGCACAAGTTGTGTGATATTCAGACATTGGCTATTTGCGCAATTTGGCTTGATCCTTTTTTGAATATCGCATCTATTGCACATGGGTGCAATGGACTTGTGCTTGCTCCTGCTATTGCGCACTTTTTGGGCACAGTTTGAATATCCAGCCCTAAATCCTTTTTAACCTTCTTTATTGCATATTTTGCTTTTTTTTGCTTTTTGAATAAATTTTGACTAATTTAGTTCGGATTTACTTATTTTTCATATTTATTAAAGGCCTTTTTTTAGCCAAAACCAATCTTTAATGGATGTAGAATACCAAAGGTGGAAGCCTTTTTTTCTGAATATATTTTATTCTAATTGGAACCCACTCAGAAATGCAATACTCTATTTTTTATTTTATTCTATCCCAAATTTCTTCCACCGATAGCCCATTTAGTTTTTTCCAATTCCACATCATTAAATAATCTTTAATAGCTGCATAAGTTGCTGTATTATAATTTCTAAATTTGGTTATGCCATTTGAATTTTTCTTGTAATAATTTGTAGACCATTTGATCATTGAGTGGTCACTGTTACCTAATGGAGCCATTATAACTGGTGTTTCTATGCCTTCCTTGTTATTAGTAAATATTAAATCTAATATATTATTAAGTCTTGTGGGAATAGTCACAATTTGATCTAATCCTAAGTGTGCTGTTATACCTATAAGTTTAGTTTCCTGTGTATTTGATCCTTTACAGTGCAACCAATTTATACCAGGATAATTAAAGTCACCCAACAAAATAATATTAGCTTGCTAAGTGATGCTTTCCAGATAATTACAAAAATTATCATTATTAACAGAGTCAATGGAAGATGGTCTATAACATAACCCAAATGTAATTGGAAAAAAAATATTATTGAGTTTAATCCATAGAATTTCAATAGCTTGTGGTGACTGGATGTTCATATTTTATTTATTTATTTATTTATCAAGTCTAGGATTACAAATACCTTTGAGCCATGGCTCTTTTACAAAGGTTCCACGTCAGAGAAATACAAATTATGGGGAACATCAAGACAGACATTACAACAATGTGGACATTGCAAACAGAGTACAGATTAATACAGTTCAATGGTAGCACTGTAACAAGGCAGCCAGCGGCATTTGTCAGAGAAAATAGACAACAGATAAGAAGTGCCAGAGTCATAGGGAGAGGGAAGAGGGAGGGGGAGAAGGAATGTAGGAAGGGTGGCGAGAAGGTGAAAAGTGCAGCATTGGGTATACCAAGATGTGAGGGTAGAATCCAATGAGGAGGAGGGGACAACTAGAGCAGAAAGGGAAGTGGAGAAACAAGGTTAAGTTGGGCAGTCACAGGAGCTGTTGGTAGTGAGATAGTCCCGGAGCCTAGTTTTAAACATACCAATAGTTGGGGCAGAGGAGATGACTGGGCTAAGGCCATTGAACCAGAGTGGCGCTTGATAAGCAAAAGAGCGTTGTCCCTGTGAAGTGTGACAGTGGGGGACTTTCAGTAGCTGTAGCGTGGATCTCCTAAGGCACCATTTGTTAATTTGGTGTTGTAACAGAGTTGAGACCCCAGAAGGTGCAAGGACAAGGTAGATTTCTTTCACCATAGAGAAGGTGAGAAACTTTATGTGGTTTGAAAGTTGGAGCCAGCCGGTCTGAGTGTACAGGTCACATGTGTGGGTGAGACAGTGATGAGCCAACATGCTTTATTTAAGGCAGTTGAGAGGCATCTAAGGGTTGTGGTTGTGGCCAAGCCATAAATGATGAGACCATAGTCTATTACAGAGATCACAGAGCTCAGGACTGCAACCTTCAAAGCTTCTGGCATGAGGTGTGGTCTGTGTTTGTAGAGGAGACCAAGCCGTGTATTAGCAGCTCTAGCTACATTATCTACATGAAGTCCATAGGAGAGATTAGGGTCAAGCTGTATCCCTAAGTATTTGAAGGACCCCACCTGATCTAGAGTGTTCCCCTGGGTGGTGGAGATAGCCATATGGTGTAGCTTGTGTGGGTTATGAGAGCTGCAGAAGAGCATAGATTTGGTTTTCTTGTCATTGATGACCAGTTTATGATTAAGAAACCATGTCTCTGCATAACTGAAACCAAGTTGAAGGTTGTGTTGAAGAGTTGCAGGATCTTTGTGAGTGGAGAATACAACAGCATCATCGGCATATAGTATGATCTGCTCAGAGCAGTGGTAAGGGAGAGAGTTTAAGAAAAGGCTAAAAGGGAGGGGTCCCAGTATATATCCCTGTGGGACACCCGAGTGAACAGGCAGGGTGTTAGAAAGAACGTCTGCAATTTTTACTCTCTGTGACCAGTTTTCTAAGTAGCTTTTAAACCAGAGAGAAGAGTCAGGTATTAACTTCTGTACACTCAATTTCATCCCTTACATAATAGACAACACCTCCTCCTCTTGTATTTATTCGATTATTCATGAAGAGAGTATACCCAGGGATATCTTGTCTCCATTGTTCATTTGTGAACCAAGTTTCTGTAACCCCAAAAATATCAATGTTTTCAATGTGTAAGATGATTTGTAGTTCATGAATTTTGTTGGGCAAACTCCTAGCATTTAAGAGTAGCATGTTAAGTTTTGGTACCTGATTGTTTACCATTGCTAACTTAGTAGATTTATCATGATTCAAAGTTGGATTCTGTTCACCTGAAAGTCTACCAGTATTTATTCCCCCCCTGACTTTGCATAAAAAAGCATTTATCTGTGAGTTAATCTCATTTCCCAAAACTTCTTTACCCCTTTTATTTAAATGTAAACCAACCCTTGCATAAGAATTACAATTTTTATGAAAATGTTCCCAATGAGTCAAACACTTAATGTTTTAAGACACCAAGCTCTAAGCCAGTCATTTAAATGCTTTATTTTATTGGTAAGAAATTGGTCTGCCCTAGGTACTGGAAGAATCTCTGATATTACTGTATGAATTTCTATGTCAGCTAATATATTAGACAGACCAACATAAGCCGTTTTAATCTGTTGAACATGTTGATGCCGAATATTATTGACACCCACATGGATCAAAGCAAAATCATTTTCACTACAGTTATGTAAAATCTGTCTACTCATTCTGGATATATCCTGAATTTGTGCTCCACGAAAACAAGATAATGTACGAGTGACTTTATTGGGGTTACATATTTGTCTATCAAGATTAGATAACATAGAATCCCCTAGCACAAAAATTTAATGTGGTGCATTATGAACCGAAATTAATGGCCTGTTATCAGTTTGCTCTCCCTGTGTTTTATTTTTCTCAGAGAAATTTATAACATTGGCCTGAACATTTCTAATATTACTGTTCTCAGGATTTTCCATCAAGTTTGATTCATTATTATTAGGTAAAGTGACTGTTGTCTGAGAGATAAATGAATCAGCAACCACATCCATTTCAAGATTTTTTAATAGTGGATCAAATTTATTCTGTATTGGTAGATGAAAGTCATTAGCTTTTCTCCCTCTTTTAGAAGTTTTTTTTTTGTATTGGACAGTATACCAGTCATCCTCTTAATCAGAGCCATTTCCCTCTTGTCTGGGCCTCTTTCTTGTAACCACATCTGTATGATTAGGCATAAGGCTAGAAGGTACACTTGACTGTGAAGCTAGCATATGTTTATCAGTTATATGTAGTCTTTTTTGCAGTTTCTAATTGACTGAGTTCCAGTACTCTTAATCTATCATCGAACAGCCTTATTGCAGCTTCAAGTTCTTGGACCTTGATGCATTTACCACATGTAAAGGGTTCAATATTGTGTTGTACTAAATCAAAATTAAACATATTACATGATATACACATGGTACCTTCTCTTCCATCAGCCGCAAATATAACAGTTGCCATTTTCTTTTTAATAAAATACTAAACTTTTTGACATGTCTTACCAGCTCTTTATGTATAAGTAATTCTGTTCTCATACTTATAGGACAAAGTTCATGCAAGCACAACTGTAAATGTACTACAAACACCCAACACACATAACATGCGCTGACGCACGTGTCTTTGTGCACGTCTTTGCGCGTGTCTTCACGCGCGATGATGCGCGCTCACCCTGTTTACCACAGGGAAGCTAAATATAGCCCCAAGAGACCCAGAAGTAACCTCGCGGGTCACGTACACCTCCGTTAGGTTTTAAAATTAAATACTTCTTTTTAGAGTTTAAACTGCTTTTACAGTGCCTCCTAAGGTGTGTTATGTTATTTAGGCAAGATTCCCTTCAGTATTTAGCGATTTTTTAAGGTAGCAGCTATGAGGTGTAGTCCAGGAAGAGTCCTAGAGAACTACAACTCCTCCTACTAGTTTGATGTGAACTAGGGCTCCAACAGACGTCAATACATCCTAACTGCAATTTACACTAGTATGCAGGACAAACTAGAGTGGGAGATGCACAAGGATGCATGATCATTGAGTAGGGAATGGATTTGATAATCCTCAGAACTCTATTGGTACCTTGCATACTGTTCTATATACATTGTTTTGGGATATATATGAATAACTATATCATTTTACTATGTTGAATTTTGATGACCTAGACAAAATGACAGAGAATGGATCACATTCATTGCTGATTGCAGATGCTGATGAGCAATGGATTTTTTTTTGATCCCAGCTCCCTCCCTCTTAGGGGATTGGACCCTGCCCCACATGCCACTCCTCCATGCCAAGGCTTACCCCCTGGGTGGAGCCATGGGAGTGGGCCTCCTCGGCAGACATGGATCATAGCGGGAGCAGTGACAGGCAGGTCATCAAGGATGGAGTATATGGCACACAAGGATCGGGTGCAAATATATTTCAATTTATTGTGGCACACTTGCCAAAACTGTGCAATCCCCATCCTCAAGACACAGCAAATGTACGGACAGACAAATGAACCCTGGTGCTTCGACCCTAATCAAGAGTGCCCTGATGAAGACTCTTGTTTAGGGTTGAAGCACTGTGTTTCATTTGTCTGTCCATATATTTGCTGTGTCTTGAGGACGGGGATTGCACAATTTTGGCAAGTGTGCCGCAATAAATTGAAATATTTTTGCAACCGATCCTTGTGTGCCATATATCCTTTGTGTTTTGTTGAATTGGGTCTGGCTTACCTATAATATGAGCACCAATCTCAAATATTCCTGCTCGCACACTCTACCACAGGATTAATCATCAAGAATGGGGGACAGATTTTTTTTTTTGTAATCACTGTATTCATTCACAGATCTGGACTGTCTTGTACAGTATGGGCTGCATGCCCATTGGCTCTTGCTCTGCACCAATGGGCATGCAGCCCACTGATCAGTCGAGTGGGCGGGGTGGCAGGTGGGTGGATGCTGCCGCCCGCCGGGCTGCCGGGGAGAGGGGTGGTGGGGCTTTGTGGGTGGGTGGGGTGGGGGGACACTAGGCACCAGGGCTATGTTCGGGGTGTTTAATTATTACATCCCGCAATCAGTATTATCGGTCCACTGGATCACCAGGGCTATGTTGAGGTGTTTAATTATTACATCCCGCGATCAGGATTATCAGTCCACTGGGCCACCAGGGCTATGTTTGGGGGGGGTGTGTTTAATTATTACATCCCGCGATCGGGATTATCAGTCCACTGGATCACCAGGGCTATGTTCAGGGGGGGTGTTTAATTATTACATCCCACGATCAGGATTATCAGTCCACTGGGCCACCAGGGCTATGTTCGGGAGGGGTGTGTTTAATTATTACATCCCGTGATCGGGATTATCGGTCCACTGGACCACCAGGGCTATGTTCGGAAACACATTGCTGCCTCGCGATTGGGCTGGTGGGTGGGGATTTAAGCTATGCCTGTGATCGGACCAGTGGGGGTGGTGGTGGGATTTTACAGTCTTCTGCCCATGATCAGGCTGCAGAGGGCATCAGTCCCTGATGGCTGCTGCCTGGCAGGGCGCCAGGCTCAAGTCCTCGGGGATCGGTGCACCTGCATGCTAATGGCATGCAAATGGGGCCATAATCAGATGCAAATGCCCCCCCCCACACCTTGCATGAATTATGGCCCCATTTGCATGTCACCTTTTGAATATCGGGATTTTGCGCATGGCGCAATGGTACTAGCACCACCGCAAGTTGAATGCTCCAGTCTGTCCACTTGCGGTGGCGCAAGTTCCACTGCGCCATGCACACTGGCTGTGGCCGGGGGTGATATTCAAAGGAGTTGCTCAAGGGTGCAACTCCTTTGAATATTGCTCTGACCACACCCCAGCGCAACTATTTTGTGCAGCGCAAGGGCTTGCTCCACAAAATAGTGCAGTTTGAATATCTGGCCCATTGACTTGACCAAAGCATTTGACCTATTTAACCATGAGTTGCTGCATGACAAGCTCCTCTTACTTGGCCTCTCATGGGACATAGTAACCTGATTCTGTAGCTACCTCACCAATCATTCACAGAGGGTAAAGGTTGACATCTCTCTCTCTCTCTCTAATATTCAAAGCATTTCAGTGGGAGTGCTGCAGAGTCTGAGAGGCCTGCCTGACATCTAAAGTGCTCCTATACACTGACAATGCTGTTATCTACACCAGTAGTGCACAACATGAGAAACTATGTTCTGACCTCCAAAACAACTTTAAGTCCTTCAAGAAATGGTTCTCACTAAATAAGCTAGTCTTAAACTACAAAAAAAAAAAAAACAGACCATGCTGTTCTCAGGGTCACATGTGAAGAAAAGGATCCCTCCCCTATTCATTCTAAATGATAAAGGAGGTAAATTGGAACAGGTTGAATCTTTCAAATATTTAGACATTACCCTGGATGACACTTTATCTTTCTCTCCACACGTGGATAACATTGATAGCCTTTTGAACAGAAAGATAGATGCACTGTTCAGGAATCGCCTGAACCTCACCACAAAAGCAAGGCATCTTGTAGTATCCTGCACAGTCCTACTGATCCTTGACTATAGCCTTCCTGTCTATGCAGCAGCTACCGACTCCATACTTAACAGAGTTAGGGTAGTGCTTAATAGGGCTTGTCGCTTTGTACTTGGGGCTGACATGCTTGCGCATAGCTGCTCCCTTCATACCCTAAGTAACTGGCTCCCCCTACATGAAAGACTAAGATATCAGACCTGTTTACACACAACAAAAGCACTATTGTGCCTTACTCCATTAGTGGTTTGTAACTTCTTCCACCCCATTAACAACCAACACACTAGCAAGAGTATGTCTAAGAATACCCTAGAGATACCTTTCCAAAAAACTAGCCTTGGCAAGCACTCCTTTGCAGTAAATGCATTTAAAAGGCTCAACAACTTGCCTGAAATCCTTGCAGGACTCCCTAAAGTTGCCCAATTCAGGAACGTGCTGAGAACAGATCTTACAAAAAGTACCAAATGCACCTGTTATAACTAATTAGGTCCCCTTGGCTCATGCTCTCCCCCTACATCTTATGAACTGTGTGCACACAGGTTCCTAGGGCCTCCAATGCTCACTATTGAGTATGCTCCTATTTTCCAGCTACTGTACTTGCCCTAATCCTTTCCTACTGTATGTTCTGTTGACAATGCTCTACATGAGTAGTGGTGGGTGAAGTGGGCTCAATTTGCTCCGTGAAGTGATTCGCGGATGAAGGCGAAATCGTGGAGTACTCCGTAACACTAAATGGAGTAATTCATGTTATGATGGGTAACGCGAAGTCCATTGAAAACAATGACTTTGCATTACTCCGCCTTCCCAGACCACTATCCACCAATTTTAAAGGCGAAGTGCATTGAAAACAATGTATTTTGCATTGTTTTTAAGCACCAAAGGTGAATTTTGCAGTGATTCATGGGATTTCAGGTCACATGGGCTCTATATTGTTCTGCACAGCCTCAGTTCAGGGTAGTGTGTGTAGGAAGCTGTAGGAGACAGTCTGCTCTGAGAGCTCTCTGTGCTTCAAACCTTCTAAAAGCTGTTAAAAAAAGCCTTTTTGAATAATTTTATTTTCTCAAACTTTAGTTCAATTGTAGGAAACCCTCCTGTGCTCATATCATTAAGTATTTATTGCTTGTGTGTGGATTTTGAATGATAATGTAGAACATTGGGTCTGTGTAGTAAAAGATGCTGAAAGTGTGTTTTGGGGGGGCGTCTCTATGGTGTAGATAGAATTAAGTTGGAGAAATGGGGAGTTCTTTGTTTTTTGGTTATATTTCTGTTATATAACTGACTGTGTTAATGTACACACAGTACTATTGTCAGTAATTGTTGAAATTTTTTTGCTGATAGTGTGTTGTGTGTATCTGGTACAGCAGTTCATAATTTCAGGTTGTTTAAAATACATGGTATATTGCTGAAGTTTTCAATTTGTTACACATTACTTGTAGACAAATTGTGTGTGTGTGTAAGCATGTGTGCGGTGTGTGTCATCAAATAATACACCTTTTATTGTGCCACAGTGTAACTGCAGGCACAGCAGTGTGAACCTGCTATCCACTGCAGCTGTGTGATTTTGTACTGCCATTGTGGTATCTTTTCTTTGTTTTGCTGCTTGCACTGCCGTAAAAATCTGCAGTCAGTGCTCCCCCACCGGCAAAAGGAATTATTTTCCATATTGGATTGTTTGTGACTTCAGCACCACTGGTTAGTTAAGGTGTTGCAGAACTTGTGACTTTGCATCTGTATCTGTTGCTGAAACCACAGTTGTTTTTTTGGCTTCACATCCAGTGTTCCCCCACCCAGAGTAAACATTCCTAAATCTAAATTTGTTTATAATATTGTTGTTAATCCCCAAAATGCCCACAAAGAGATGTGCAAGCAAAGCTGCTTCTCGCCATGGCTCTGCTGTCAGTGGTAAAACTGTCTTTTGGCATGGCAGTATGCAGACGCAGAAGTGCATTGCTGATGTGAGGAAAGGTGGCCAGTTGCAGTCCAAGTGTGTCCTGCCTGAAAAATCATGAAGCACACCCCCCACTTCATGGCTTAAAAAACAGAGTCCAATAAGCAGCATCAGGGACATATTAAAACCAGAGCATCACAATCTTTTGTTTGGGATTTTTTTTTGTGCACAAATGATGAGTCAGTTGCAGTCTGCCAGGTTTGTCATGCCCGTGTGTGTCGAGATAAAAAAGGGAGCCATCTGGGCACAGGAGGACAGCATACACATCTTAAGAACAGGCTCATGGCACTTTGGACCCAGCACAAGATGGCAGCCAATACCACAGTGGGGCGTTCACCCTCATCATCAACCATAACGGGCATGTTATCCCCTTCCATGACTGTTAAATCAAGTAGGAAATTAAATGTGCACAGCAGTGATGAAAAAAAGGCAAAGGATTACTACAGGCATGATGAGGTGAAGGAGCATAATGATTTTGAAATGTTGTCCAGTGCTGGTGATAGTAACAGTTTTGGTGGTGGTGGTGGAGGTGAATGCAGTATGTCTAGTGCACATGGTACATCAACCCCGGTTGGTAAATCTGGCAAAATAACTGCATTTGTGGGTTTGTCATCATCACCTGTGCAATTGTCTTCATCAAATGTACACACACCACCCCCTGCCATTCACAGAACAGAACCATTTGTCATCACACCCTGTGTAAAACATTTAAGTCAGCCCATGTTACAGAGTGTTTTTGCACATAAGTTGAAGTACCTACCCAATCATAGAGTGTCACGCGAACTTAATGCTGCTGTAACAGAAATGCTGGCAATTGATCTTTTGCCCATCTCCTTTGTGGAGAATTCTGGGTTCCAGTGGTTTGCTGCACGTGTCTGTCCAAAATGGAAAGTCCCTTCCAGGACATACTGTACTTGTCGACCTTTGCTATCCCTGATTTGTACCGTACTGTGTCCGACTCTGTAAGGCATGTCCTTCAACATTCCTCCTCTCCATTCATTCAAGTATGGATATGTGAACAAGTGGCAAAACAGTGGGGAGTTCATATTTGTGTATAACTACACATTGGGTGCAGGTGTCGGGTGTTGTTTGTGCTGTTGGTAGTGTGAATAATCAGTACAGTAAGGTGGAGTGTCCTGGTAGCAATCTTCCAGAAATTCGACAGCATGCAATGATTGCTATGTGCAATGTGACCTGTTCACACACTGGTGAAAACATGTTGAACTTGGCAATGATGGAAACTGACAAGTGGCTGAACCCCCTGTCCCTTAGAGCTGGGTTCATAGCAAGTGACAATGGGTCAAATGTGATGAAATGCATCATAAATGGTAGCTTTGTTCATGTTCCATGCATGGCCCACTGTTTAAACCTTGTGGTGCAGGAGTTTCTGCAGCACCCTGATGTAAAGTAAATGCTGACAGTTGCATGCTGTATCTGTTCTCACTTTTCCGCTCTGCAAAGACCCATGACCAAATTCAGCAGTTGCAGATCTGAAACAGCCAGCCTCTCTCAGCACCGCTTGAAACTGGAAGTTGTCACCCTGTGGAACTCCACTTTATACATGGCAGAGAGGTTGTATGAACAATGCAAAGCCATCTCAGAATACCTTGTCATGCACACTAGCCATGACAGATCTGGGGCCTCCAGATCTATGATGACTGAACAGTGGCGCCTCATAGACTCTGTAATAGCAATTTTGTGGCCTTTTGAACATGCTACATAGGCAGTAAGTGGTGAGTCTGCCTTCATTAGCCAATCAATTCCACTGCTGCAGGTGCTGAGGCAGACATTGGTGAATGTACAGCATAGCCTTGATGTTGTCGGAGTCAGTGCTAGCAGTATGTTGCTGAAACACATGCTGACAGTATTCGACCAGAATCGTCACATCTTCAGCATTCAGCATAGTGACAACTTTGCAATAGCAACAATGCTTGACCCACGATACAAACGTGGAATTGCATCAGTACTGGAGGGAGGACCTGAACAGGTAAAAAATGTCAGTGGGCAACTGGTATGCTTGGTTCATGGGGCACAGAAGTCATGTGCCATGGTCAGCAAACCTCAGCTGCATGATTAGGCTAAAGGTGAACCTGGAGGAGTATCAAGCATATTCTGTAAGGGGAAGGGGACTGCAGTTCCAGGTGGTCTGTCATCCAATGTGGTTGATGTCAACCCATTTTGGGAGGCTTTGTCCCTAGTGGGGATTTGTGACATAAACGATTCCGGAGAACAGGATGATGCATCAACCACTGGACTTAGTGCAGCACAGAGAATGGTTGAGTCATATTTGTCTGAAAACAGGCATTTGTCAAAAACTGATGATCCTCTTTTATACTGGAGCAGAAAGGTCAGGGAATGGCCAGAGCTGACTGCAGTGGCACTGATGTACCTGACATGCCTACCCTCCAGTGTAAGTGTCAAAAGGGTATTCAGCTCAGCAGGTGCAATAGTTCGGGATCATCGTACAAACCTCTCTCCTGCAAATGTCAGTTTGCTAACATTCATAAAAATGAATGAGAGGCACATACCAGCTCAGACTGCAACCTCAGTATTTGTACCCTGGCCTACCCACGGTTTTGGTGATGTAGAAATGGACCATACTGGTGGCACTGGCAGTGGCAGCATGAAGCGGCGTACTACTGATGCAGATGATGATACAATCGAGAAAGAATTTCCCAGTGGTCAGACTTGAGACACAGATGACTGTGAGGGCAGCTTTCTTTATGAGGATGATGATGAGGTTAATGTTGTCAGGTTTTAACTTAAGATGTTAAAAGGCTGTCACATTTGTTGTATGATATATGTTTTCTTTTTCATAAGGTTAAGTGAGTCTTCCACTTAGAGTGACTCAAATTCCATATGTCACGTCACATTTGTAACAGAGAGCACGATATATCCTGGCCCCAGTACCATCACCAGAAGACCGCTGTCAGACACTGCCAGCACAGGGAATGACTTTGTGTGCCCCCCTGGACCACCACCAGAAGACTACTGTTAGCCACTGCCACCACAGGGAATGACTTTGTGTGCCCCACTGTACCACCACCATGAGACCACTGCTAGCTACTGCCACCACAGGGAATGACTTTCTGTGCCCCCCTGTACCACCACCAGTAGACTGCTGTTAGCCACTGCCACCACAGGGAATGACTTACTGTGCCCCCTGGACCACCACCTTAAGACCACTGTTAGCCGCTGTCACCACCACCAGATGCAGGAAGATAGAGGGAATGTCATCATGTGCTGCAGCTGTGACCACCAGCACCCACCACCAGTGTCATTCTGACAATGTTTTTCCATTACATTGACCATGCCAAGGCAGAGGGAGTTGAACAGGAGACCACATCCATCAGCCACAGGCACAAGGCTTCTTACTAATAAAACTATAAAGTGAGTATGTGTACTAATGTTTTTTATGCTATTCAACTTCCTTTAGCTGTGTGTTTTGTTTTCTGTTGCTTTTCTGAGCTGCAATGCTCAAACACATACAGTAAACTTATTTTGTTTTTTTACAGGTTAACAACAAATGACTGTCCTTCGCTGAAAGTCAGTATCAATGGTACAGCAGCAGTACTGTCCACAGGAACCTATGGAATATCCATTTCCAATCCATACTGGTAAGCATATATATTTTATTTCATCTGTTCTTTTTTTTTTTCATAAGAGTGCAACAAATCTGTCTGAGTATTCATAAACTAGGTGACGTGTACATCACAAAAAATATTTCTGCAACATATCATGCACTGTATTCCAAATCTGCAGCTGTCCAGCCATGACAGTGTTGAAAAAGTTGGACCCAGGTTGTGTTACTTGACAAGATGTGGTTTTGAAATGTAACTTGAGTTGAGATGCAGGGATATGGACACAGTGTATTTGTTACACAGCCTGGTACTAAATTAAGTGTGTGATCTGCTGATTGCAGTGGAACAGCGTGCTATCTGTGTTAATCCAGATACCCATGGAACGGCCATGGCTTAGACATAATGTGCTACTGCTTCAATCAAGTTGTAATAAGTCCTTCATTTCTTTTTTTTTTAGGAAACTTCCAGATGTTTTGTTGTGTCATAGTTGCCTTATCCAATGAAGTTCCTCAACATCAGGCCCCCCCCACCCCGGGCTGGAGCAGACATGCAACACGCAGAAGTTGTTTCAATCGATGACCATGATCACCATTGCCAACCAGACTCGAGAAGGATGCAGATGAAATCTGTGAAGAGGTAACCAAATAACAAACCATTAATGAGACCTATCTGCAAATATGCCCCCCCTAAACAAAAAATACTTACCTTTATTGGCTTGAGGGTATTCCATTTGCAATTTCAATGCAAACATTTCTCATCAAGCACTGGAATGTGCACACCAACAGTTTCTGTGACCTGTGACACAAAACAATACAATGAGTACACGTCTATATATGGCAATCCTTCACCAAGAAAATACAAATATATATATATATATAACCTTACCAAGGCTACTATTAATGTACACACAAAGGGCACCCTTCCATCTGATTGAGGTGATCCCATCGCATTTGCAGGAATCGCAGCACACTTTGGACCAGAAACAGCTCTCTCACAGTCATCATTTCTGATGGAACACTGAATGGATTCATGTCATGTTATCCCTCCTTCACACTGTTTGGAAAGACACTGTGCATCATGAGTACATCATCATCATCACAGTGTATGTAAACTTTCTGGACACAAGACAGATGCATTTCGGGGATGCAGAAAAATTCTGGGGACTCTGTGACTGCTGCACGCATGAGTAACTGCGCAATAAATTCTGGGGGACTTTGCATATGGTGTAGCGCTCCCATTTCACTTCCTCAGCACTTGCCAATTTTCTGGACAGAAGACAGATGCATTTTGTGTTTTGTGATTGTGAGCACATAATGTCATACTTAAATTATAAATTAAAGCAGGAGTGCAACAATGTGGTGAAAATTTTGACCTATACTTTTTTATGCTATTTTAAATTGTCAGTCACTAGTTACCTCCTGACTTGTATGATACCCTTCTTTTCACAATTTGTGTCTGCTTTACTACTTATTTTCATGTCTGAAATAAAAGGAGAACTCCTATTTATATGGCTCTGACCAGGTTTTCATCACTATTTGCAGCTGTTTTTAAATAAATATTGTCCTGTGAGGTCATAAAACACTGCCTGCTGCATAACTGTTAATTTTAAAACAGAAGTAATATATAACAACTGATGAGGAAAAACAGTAGAAAATACTGACAAAGACCTGGTCTGCACCGTATTAAAAGGAGTGCTCCTTTTATTATTTCAGACATGAAAAAAAGTACTAAAGCAGACAGAAATACTGGAAAGAATAGTATCATACAAGTCAGGATGTACTGTAAGTAAAGTGGCAATGTAAAATAGCATAAAAAAGTATAGGTCAAAATTTCCAACAGATTGTTGCACTGCTGCTTTAAAGAGATTCACCAAGTTACATAGTTATGGTATTGCATGCTCTACATGTTCTTACATAGTGCAACACTTTTCTGGCAAAAACGTTTGTAATTTTGGTACACCGGGTCCCAGGGAACTTCCCATTCTGAAGAGCCGCCCAAGTTCCGCCCCCACACTCAGCAACATTATGACTTGATGCCAGGGAGAGTGCGGGGGTGTGCTCTATTATACTGAATGGCCGGCAGCTTTCCAAATTTTTTTTTATGGTATAATGGTCAGTTTCTGGTGAAAAGTGGGCACCTTTCGACTAACAAGATCCTTGTTAGTGGAAACATTGTATGTTTTTACTGTGATTGCGGTATTGGTTTTAAATTGTTTTAACTGTGTACTGCGCCTTGACATTTGAAAGGCGCATTAAAAATAAAGTTTATTATTGTTATTGTTATTATTATTATTATTATATATTTAAAGGGAAGCAGTCAGCAACAAGAGTTTCTGCCCCACTGCAAGGCTTACCTTCCAGTTAAGCCTTTTAAGTATGTTGCAGCATTTTTCTCGCTCTGCAACATACTTTATTTTAATAAAGAAAAGTCAGCTACCCTGAAGGATGGCGGATGCTATGGGGGCTCCATTATCTGTAAAGGAAAGGTGCAGCAGAGACGCACCATGAGCTCAGTACATTTGTATTGAAGCTCATGGTGCATCGCCATTGCACCTTTACACATAATGGAGCCCCCATAGCATCCGTTATACTTTGGGGTCGCTGACTTTTCTTTATTAAAATAAAGTATGTTGTGGCATGAGAAAAATGCTGCAACATACTTAAAAGGCTTAACTGGAAGGTAAGCCTTGCAGGGGGTGGGACCTCCTGTTGCTGACTGCTTCTCTTTAAACTAACACTGTGTGGCCTTCCCTCTGTCTGTTATTAAACATAAATAAAACACAAAACACTACAGCAGTGGGGGGTGCAGAAAAAAAAGCTAATGGGGGATCCCACGATGTTCCAGCAGCAGATGGAGCATCGATACTATCTGTAGCTGGTGTTGCTCGATCTGCTCCACCTGCTGCTGGACAGCAACCACCGTCTCGTTACTTTCCTCCACCACAGCCCACAAAAGTGCTATGTCTGCCTGCATTGCAGGCATTGTGGTGGGGTCCACTGGTGTGGGAGGAAACCCAGGTAGTGGTGGTGGTGAGGGTGGTGCTGGTGGCAGTGGTGGGGGGTAGTGGTGGAGCAGCTGCTGCTCTGCCCCTCCTCCTGCTGCAGTGATGCACAACAGCAGCACCCTCTGTCACTGCCAAAGAAGGTCCCGCAGGTGGAGGACTGGCCTGTTCGTAGGCAGCCTGCCTCTCCACCTTGTGGTGGTTCAGCATATGTGTGCGCTGGCTCCCAGTCCCCAGGTGTGTCCCCGGGAGCCATGGCACACCTGCACACCACAAAGCAGACACACCACAACACTGCTGTCCCCCGACACAGTTGAAAAACTGCCAAACTGTGGAGCTGCCGGGGGGGGGGACCAGGCACAGAAGGGGCAGATGTAGTGCTGGTAGCATGGTCACACACCTGGGTATCCACCTGCTGCTGTGGAGGTGATGCTACTGGAGCTCCTGCAGCTGCTGCTGGTGGTGGTGATGAACTTGGTGGATGTGGCAGTGGCACCAGTGGTGCTGCTGCTTCTGGAGTGGGGGAGGCAGGACCAAGCAGTCTGGAGAGGTCCAATGACTCCCGGCTATTACCCTCACACATGCGCACTACCCTCTGGCCATGGGCCACAGACTGTCCCTGGTCCATTGCATAAAACACTCCTTCCCTCTCCAACATGTCACACAAAGAGTGACTTCACACACACTCACAGTCTCACACACACTCACACACACAAAACAAAACTTATGAAACAAAGAAATCAGTCACCGAAAAGAACTGACAATACAGTACAACAAAAACTAAAGAGTTAGCTTTTAAAAAAGCTTTTGGGTTTTCTGAAATTTGCTCAAGAAAGAAACTAATAAACACTCCTCTTCTACACAAAATGCTTCCTCCTTCTACCTCTGCAAAGGAGAAAGTGAAAGTATCTGCTTGTATGACTCACTTCCTTCCTGCCTGGCTAAAGCATGTGACTTACAGTACTGTAAGCCATGTGATCTGTGGGGGGGGCTGCCTAAAGTGCCTATGTTGTTGTCTTTCTGCCTTACTTTGCGTTAAGGTGGAATAACAATGCAAAGTCATAATAACAAGACAAAGTGAGCACTTCTCAATGGTCACTTCACATAGCATTATGATAACACAAAGTGGCTACTTCGCCTGCGAATTTTAAAATCGCTGCATCTCTATACATGAGCTGCTGGTTTCTACTGCAGACTATGCTCCATGTGAGCTGCTGTTACTGTATTACTAACTGCAATGAACTCAAGAGTACTGTTTTATGAATCATCTTCTTGACTCAGACATGGAACGTTTGCAGATGAGGACTTGTGCTCAAAGGTGTAATCCGAATGATGAAATAAATAAATAAACACATACATACATACATACATAAATACTTAAATAAATAAATAAATGTCTACTGAGTGAAAGTTTTTAGTTAGTGTTTCAGCTCAAGGTGACTAAGAACTTTAAGGTAAGAAAACTTATTAAATACTTAAATGCTAAGGGTGATACTTTAGTATTTGTGAGGGAGAGGTATGCACAATGACCCCCATATTATGAAGTTTAGCGTGGCATTAAGCACACCCCAAGTTAACCAGACTCATTGAATTGTGGCAGGGTGAGGACCATGTCTAAAGGGTACCTGGCAGTGTGCACAGTGGATGGTCCGGATACACAGACAACACTGCAGCTTTGCAAATGAAGGTGTCCTCTTGCATTCGGGATGGCATGGTATATTCAAAGGCTTTTGTAAGTGGTAACAGGCAAGTGGGGAATCTCTAATTAAAGCTAATGAAACCCTGCTTTTTCAATGCACACAGTGATATGTGACCCATGACCCCAAAGCAAGCAACCCTTCTTTCACCCACCACATTCCTGTTACTACAGAGCTATACTGCACATCCCAACCCTGGCAGTCTATTGGTTTTCCCACTCCTATTGTTGTCAGCATTGTGCAATATTCAGGATCCAAACCCTGGCAGTCTAATGTACACCCTTCCCTCACCAAGTCCCTGACAATATTGTGAAACTGTACTAAAGTCCTTACCTGGTAGTCTAGTGGCCCCCTTCCCTTAATTGAACCCTCTCAGTACTGTTGAACTGTATCACAACCCTTCCCTTGCAGCCTGGTGAACCTCATTTCTTCATCCAATCCCAGCTGGCATTTTGGAACTGTAGAAAAGCCTTTCTGTGGCAGTCTAGTGGACCCTTCTCCATCACCCAATCCAATACTGCGGAATTGTACTAAAGCCCATCCCTGGTAGTCTAGTGTTATCCCCTGAAAGATCACTGTCAAAGTCCCCCAACTCCCCCACAGAGCACCTCCCACCTACACCCCCAGTTGGCTCCTTATTCACCCACCTGTCCATAGGTTAACCGCTATTTGGTCCTTAGACAACAACAGGCACAGGCCCTCCTCTCGCCACCTTGGAAGGCCACCGTCTAATTGATAAGGAGTGAATCCATGCATTCTGTAAAGAACTGTTTCTCTGTAAAGAATTGTTTCTACAGTATGTGCACACTCACTGCCTATCAGTCAGATGGCAAATGACCAAGGTGGTGAGTGGGGGGGGGTCATCGCTGGTCAATGTCTGAGAACCTGATGGCAGCTCACTTATGGATGGATTGGTGAGTTAGGGACTGACGGAGAGTGAAGCTGGTGTTTGATCAGTGCTGGGGAGAGAAGCTTTGACAGTAATTGGTTGGGGGGTAACACTAAAATGCTGGTGATGGGCATCAGAATTTTTCCATAACACCATATTGGGTGAAGGGGGTGTCCATTGTACTGCCAGGGAAGGGATTTAGTACAGTTCCACAACAGCAACGGGGATTTAGTGATGTGGAGGGTCCACTAGATGGCCAGAAAAGGGCTTTAGTACAGTTTCACAATGCTGTCAGGAGACAGGTGAGGGTGAGAGTTCTGCTAGACTGCCATGGTGGCATAGGTGGGTAGAGCTCCTGTGTGGGGGGTGGTCAAAGCTCTGTACAATGCCTCCCACATTTGTGCATGGATGCATTGTGCCAAACTGCTGATGGCCACATAATGACATGTAAATGGCCCCTTAGCACTTGTGCATGCCATACGTACAGTGCGCCCTTGCTATAGCACACAAAAGTGGAGCCATAGCGTGAGTTCATACAGTGCTCCCTCACTATAGCAAACAAAGTGGAGCCACAGCATGAGTTTGTACAGTGCTCCCTCGCTATGGAAAACAAAAGGGGAGCCACAGTGTGAGTTTGTACAGTGCTCCCTCACTATAGCAAATAAAAGGGGAGCCACAGTGTGAGTTTGTACAGTGCTCCCATGCTATGGCAAACAAAAGGGGAGCCACAGTGTGAGTTTGTACAGTGCTCCCTCGCTATGGCAAATAAAAGGGGAGCCACAGTGTGAGTTTGTACAGTGCTCCCATGCTATGGCAAACAAAAGGGGAGCCACAGTGTGAGTTTGTACAGTGCTCCCTCGCTATGGCAAACAAAAGGGGAGCCACAGTGTGAGTTTGTACAGTGCTCCTTCACTATGGCAAATAAAAGGGGAGCCACAGTGTGAGTTTGTACAGTGCTCCCATGCTATGGCAAACAAAAGGGGAGCCACAGTGTGAGTTTGTACAGTGCTCCCATGCTATGGCAATCAAAAGGGGAGCCACAGTGTGAGTTTGTACAGTGCTCCCATGCTATGGCAAACAAAAGGGGAGCCACAGTGTGAGTTTGTACAGTGCTCCCTTGCTATGGCAAACAAAAGGGGAGCCACAGTGTGAGTTTGTACAGTGCTCCCATGCTATGGCAAACAAAAGTGGAGCCACAGTGTGAGTTTGTACAGTGCTCCCTCGCTACGGCACACAAAAGTGGAGCCACAGTGTGAGTTTGCACAGTGCTCCTCGCTATGGCAAACAAAGTGGAGCCACAGTGTGAGTTTGTACAGTGCTCCCTCGCTATGGCACACAAAAGTGGAGCCACAGTGTGAGTTTGTACAGTGCTCCCTCGCTATGGCACACAAAAGTGGAGCCACAGTGTGAGTTTGTACAGTGCTCCCTCGCTATGGCACACAAAAGTGGAGCCACAGTGTGAGTTTGTACAGTGCTCCTCGCTATAGCACACAAAGTGGAGCCACAGTGTGAGTTTGTACAGTGCTCCTCGCTATGGCACACAAAGTGGAGCCACAGTGCGAGTTTGTACAGTGCTCCTCGCTATGGCAAACAAAAGTGGAGCCACAGTGTGAGTTTGTACAGTGCTCCCTCGCTATGGCACACAAAAGTGGAGCCACAGTGTGAGTTTGTACAGTGCTCCCTTGCTATGGCAAACAAAAGTGGAGCCACAGTGTGAGTTTGTACAGTGCTCCCTCGTTATGGCACACAAAAGTGGAGCCACAGTGTGAGTTTGTACAGTGCTCCCTCGCTATGGCAAACAAAAGTGGAGCCACAGTGTGAGTTTGTACAGTGCTCCCTCGCTATGGCACACAAAAGTGGAGCCACAGTGTGAGTTTGTACAGTGCTCCCTTGCTATGGCACACAAAAGGGGAGCCACAGTGTGAGTTTGTACAGTGCTTCCTCACTATAGCAAACAAAAGGGGAGCCATAGCGTGAGTTAGTTATAGCTCCCTGTTTGTTACATCGAGCACCCCTGACGCAATTAGTTTTCCCAATTAGTTTTGAGGGTTACTTGATCCACGGCCACTTGTTTAGATATGTAATTCTGTTCTTCTGCTAAACTTCTTTAACAAGCACTTATTTTAGTTTATTTATAATTAATAAACTTAACACAAGTTAATAAATTATAAGAGAACTGTTGATATTCTTTTTTAGTGGTGTTTCCACATCACTGCACCTCTTCCTGTCTGCTTCCCTGTTAGCACTCAGAAAACAACTGTATTCACAAAGTACAGTACTGTATTTTTGACTTTTGTAGTTTTTTTTAGTTTGTTTGGATTTTACCTTAGTTGTGGATGATATCAGTGAGCGACGTCTCAACTGAGAGTAATGGAGAGCAAGGGTGAGCGGGTGAGCAAGGAAGCATGTGTGGTCCAACTACAGGAGGTACAGTACTGCTAGTGTGGGTGAGATTTTTCCCTGGTGGCTACAAACAAAACTAGAGTACAGAGAGAGAAAGAGAGAGAGAGAGAGAGAGAGAGAGAGAGAGTGAGAGAGAGAGAGAGAGAGAGACAGCTGTTTCATTTAGGAGATATTGGTACTGGTATTCTGTATATGCAGTACACTCACAGTGCATGGTATCAGCTCATCAGACCACCCATGCTTCTGCTCTTCTGTAATCCAGCCTTTGCTGCACCTCTGCACCAATATTTTAGTATCCCATACAGTTCCACTATTGCAGTAACATAGTACAGTACACAATAACACAAGGCCTGATGTGATAAGAAAGATTCGATAGTAGGGTATTTCATCAGGAGTCAAAGGGGCCGTTTGTAATAAATGGGTTTTTGCTACTGTACAGCAGGGTTCACTGTAGTGAACCCGAGTACTGTACATGATCTTTAGCATGCCAGCCACAGAATATGGCTGTCAGAAGTGATGGCACTATTCCATTTCAGGCAGGCTATCTCTTTTCTCTTGGGAGCCTGTTGCCATTTAGGACTGTGGTAATGATGCACATATGCATCATGCATGACTCGTAGCAGCTGGGGCTGAACTACTTAAAAAACTCCTGCTCTCATGTTACTCTGGTTTGGCTGCTTCACTCAATAGGTAAGTATCTGCTGGTGGTTTCCTGTGAAATTTTGGAAATTATTGGTGAAAGGGCCTTTTCTGTGGCCTCCCCACTCACATGGAATGCCTTACCAAGTCAGCTTTGTCAGATCTGTGCTGACATTTTTAAAAGGGCTCTTAACGTTCATCTTTTCCCATGTATTTAAGGACTCATTTTTAATATGTTATGTAATCAAATTCACTCAGACTCCAGCTATTTACAGTTCATTTCCTTTTCATTCACTCCTTGATGAGCTTTGCTCGGTGTCTCTGTGGTCATGTCAGAAACAAATCACTCTGCTACATGATGGGCTGTTGTCATGTTTGATAATATATTTACAGTTACACACATGGAAACAGAGCCCCAAAAATTGCTATCCTTTTCAATACTGCAAGACAAGCTCTATTGGAACCCTGGACAAAAGTCAAAGCCTTAGGGTACCTTAGAAACATAGAAACATAGACTTTGACGGCAGATAAGGACCGCTAGGCCCATCTAGTCTGCCCATTTCCCTACCTATAGGATAGGCCGCAGATCCTAGTTAACCAACAACCTATTTCTTCCTACCTCCCACAAGAATTGCCTTATGTCTGTCCCATGCATTCTTGAATTCTCCCACAGTTTTAGACCCCACAACCTCCTCAGGAAGGCGGTTCCATGCATCCACTACCCTCTCTGTGAAATAATACTTCCTCACATTGCCCCTGAATCGCCCTCCTTCTATCTTTAAATTGTGTCCCCTTGTTCTTGCAAGTCTCTTTTTCTGAAAGATGCTACCCTCTTGGACTTTGTTGATTCCACTGAGGTACTTAAAAGTTTCTATCATGTCCCCCCTCCCTTCTTTCCTCAAGGGTATACATGTTAAGCTCCTTTAGTCTCTCCTCATATGGCTTCTCTTGCAGACCCTGCACCATTTTAGTTGCCCTCCTCTGGACTGCCTCTATCCTGTCTATGTCCTTGTGGAGATGGGGTCTCCAGAACTGGACACAGTACTCCAGATGGGGTCTCACCAACTGTCTGTACAGAGGGATAACAACTTCCTGTTTTCTGCTGATGATGCCTCTCCCTATACATCCCAGTATACCCCCAGCCCTCCCTACTGCCTTCTCACATTGCTTGCTAACCTTAAGGTCATCTGATATGATTACCCCCAGGTCCCTTTCCTTTTTTGTTGTTACTACCTCCCCACCCATTGTGTATTCTTCCCCTGGGTTCTTGTTTCCCAGGTGCATTATTTTGCACTTCTTTGCATTGAATCCTAGCTGCCATACTTCTGACCATTCCTCCAACCTTGTCAAGTCCCTTTTCATCCTTTCCACGCCTCCTTGTGTATCAACCCTGTTGCAGATCTTTGTGTCATCTGCAAAAAGGCATACTTTTCCTTCCAGTCCCTCTGCAATGTCACTGATGAAGACATTAAAAAGAACTGGACCCAATACTGAACCCTGCGGTACCCCACTAGTAACCCCCCTTTCTTCAGAGTGGAATCCATTTACAATTACCTTTTGTGTCCTGTTGTTCAGCCAATGTTTTACCCAGGCTACCACCCTGGGTCCCACTCCCAGGCTAGTTAATTTGACTATTAATCTTTTGTGTGGGACTGTGTCAAAACCTTAAAAATGTTACCCTATACACATCTCTTACACTAGGGTATGTTAAAATTTGTTTTACCCTAGACACATCTTTTACAGTAGGGTACCTTAATAAGCATTTGTCAATGCCGAATGTTTGCTTGTTGGCATTGGCATTGGTAGTGTAGGAGTCAGAGAGATGTATAATAGGAATGGCAGTGAAGTATTGAACTGAAGCCAACCCCCACCACCACCCCCCTGCAGAAACTGACATACACTAGGGTGTGCCTTTGGGTCATCAGGCATAACAGCCATGCCATTTCACCACACCCTACCCTGCACACACCGACAAGTGTCACAGTGTGCCTTGGAGTCTTTGGGCCTTATGCTCACCCCATTCCATAAGAAATACAGTATAGGAAATGCAGTATAGGAGAATGGGGTGAACTTTGGGGCCAAATAATCCAAGGCACACCTTGATGCCCATCAATGGCTGCAGGGTGTGGATGGCGGTGGAGTGGCAGGAGTATTACAGCCGACAATCCCAAGTCACACCCCTCATGCCTGTCAGTCTCTACAGGGTGGGTTATGGTCGGAAACCCTAACGTCCCAAGTGTTTGTTAGTATTTTCACTCCAAATTTTAAACATAGGTTTTTCATGACCCCCACCTCATGAACAGTGGAAATATCACTTCATTAGCAGAAAGCTGATTTTGCACAGCGACTACACCATTTGGCACCACTGGTGCGAAAACACATTTCAAACAGGATGTGAAAAGTGACAGCTGTACTGTTAATGGGGAGGTGTAAAAAATGGCAATGTTAAAATCTGGAGTGAAAATCTAAAAAACTGGTGAAGTCACGAGCGTGCGTAGAGACTGCGCAATGCACACCCGTAATGTAATTAGTTTGGGAATTTTTTACAGCAGATTGTCAACACAGGCATATTGGGACCTCCGCTAATGAACAGTGTCACCGTGATTTTCTTACTCTGTCCTGAACACTGATTTCCCACAGCAACCACACATTTCTGTGCCAAAAGTGCAAGAACACATTTCAGCCAGGGTGTGAAAAATGGCAGCTGTACTGTTCATAAGGAGGTGTTGAAAAATGCCAGTGGTGACAATCTGGACTGAAAATATTACAAATTTGTGAACTTATGAGGGTGTGTGGAAACTGCGCAATGCACTCTTGTGACACAGTCATTTTAAGGACTTTTGTCAGAAATTTTCAACATAGCCATTTTAAGACCTCTGCTCATGAACAGTGTCACTGTGATTTTCTTAATCTGTCCCAAACATTGATTTTGCACACCGACTGCGCCATTGTGCACTACATGCGTGGAAACACATTTTGGGCAAGATATGAAAAATGGCAGCTGTACTGCTCATAAGGAGGTGTGGTAAAATGGCAATGTTGAAAATCTGGAGTGAAAATATTACAGATTTGCAAAGTTACGAGCGTGTATAAGAACAGCGCAACGCACGCTAGTAAAACAGTAATTTTTGGGAATTTCTTCACCAAATTTTCAGCATAGAGTTTTTGGGGGCCTACCTCATGAACTGTGGCACTGTCTTTTCATTACTGGGTCCCAAAAGGTGGTTCCAGTGACCACGAAATCACCTTTCGAGACAGAATAATAAAAATGACAGTGACTGAGTTCATGAGGTGGGGACCCAAGAACCCCATGTAGAAAATGAGGTGCAAACAATCCCAAAAATTGCCGAGATATGCACCAAAGTTGAAAAAAACCCTGTTTATGCCATTATACAGCTTACCGCCATTTCTTCAGTTTGCGGTCAGCTTTGAAGAGTGTAGACATGTTCCCAGTCCACCGAAGATCATTGCGCCAGCCTCCAGAGGTAAGTATAGGGTCGGGGGTGTGGGGAGGTGGATGCACAGAGGGTGGGTGTGGGTTGGGGGGCAAGATAATCAACGAGGGATGGCAGTATGCAAATTGTCTGCAGTGTTTTCCTTTCAACTGTATGCCACAGCATCTGAATGGCTGTCAAAGACAGCTCAGACATTCATTGGCATGGTGCAGCCGTGCCTGAAAAAGGGAGCAGGGCATTGGAAGTGGGGGAGGCACACCTACGAAAACTCATATGGTGGCACTATGTTTCTTGCACATGCGTGCAAGCAAACATAAAAATGGTTTTATCATGTACACATCTCTTACAGGAGCCCCATGTCTCCTCTTATTTCTTGCAATGTATCAATGGGTGAGGTTTCACTTCAGGACAAAGCCTTTCCTATGCCTTTTTCTTGGGAACTTACCAGTGCTCCTACCTTGTTATATACTTTGGGTTCAGTTATTTTGCATTTAATACCATGCCACTACAGTGACCGTTTAGCTAGTGTGCAGGAGGCAGCATCACTGTCAGGACATTCACTCTGGCACTCCTGGCTAATACTGGCCCTGGCTCTGGGCATCTCACATTAACCAGGTCTTTACTCTTACCAGACAGTGTGCTGGGCACAAATGCACCAGTGCCTACCTCAGCCTGCTGTCAGGCAGTGAATGGCAGTCTCTCCAGAGGTGATGTCTTCAGTATCCATACATTACCAGCTTGGGATTTTCAATACAAGTACAGTGCAGCTCACTTATAATGAACACCTTTATACCACACATTCATTATGTTTGCTTGCACGCATGTGCAAGAAACAGTGCCATCATCCGAGTTTTCCAGAGGTGTGTCAGCCTCTTCCAATTCAGTCAGTGTGTTTGCAGGCGCGGTCACAGTGCTTCAATCACTGCTCCAGCTGTCTATGACAGCAGTTGAAAAATGCAGTGGCATACAGTTGAAAGGGAGAGCTCTGCTTCAGTGAGCAGAGCTCCCCCCCTCAACACGTACGCATGCATATTGCGTGCTCACGTGCCCCCCCACGCACATACTGTATAGCCAACAGGGGTGCCCAATACCCTGTCAGCTCCAGCCCCTCCCAAACAGCCTTCTAGCTGCCATGCTGGGAGCCCACCCCAGCATGGCAAACATCCCGCGTCGTCTTTCTTAAAAAAAAAAAACTGTAAAAAGGAAAACGTTCCCTCGGTGTTCTCCCAGCCCACCTGCACCCACCCACTGCGCACCCTGCCTCCCCACATCCCCCTCTCACCCCATACTTACTGCCGGAGTCCGGCGCAATGACCTTCAGTGGACCGGGAACATGTCTGCACTCTTCAAAGCCGACCTCGAACTGAGGAAATGCCGGTAAGTTGTATAATGTGACAGGGTTTTTTTCAACTTTGCTGTATATCTCGGGCATTTTTTGGAATTTTTTCACCAAATTTTCAACATGGGGTTTGTGGGACCCCTTCTCATGAAAGCTGTATCTGTCATGGCGTTAATTGGGCCCAAAGGGTGATTTCGCAGTCACTGCACAAAATCACCTTTTGGGACCGATTAATGAAACAACACTGCCAGTGTTCATAAGGTGGGCTCTCAAAAAGTCTATTTTGAAAATTTTGTGGAAAAATTCCTAAAAATGACTGTTTTACAAGTGTGCATTGGGCAGTTCCTACGCACGCTTCTAAGTTCACGAATTTTTAATATTTTCACTCCAGATTTTCAACATTGCCATTTTACCACACCTCCTTATGAGCAGTACAGCTGTCATTTTTCACATCTGACCCAAAACTTGTTTCCACCCATGTAGCGCACAATGGCGCAGTCTGTGTGCAGAATTAATGTATGGGACACATTAAGAAAATCACAGTGACACTGTTCATGAGCAGAAGTCTTAAAATGGCTATGTTGAAAATTTGGTGAAAAAAATTCCTAAAAATGACTGCTTTACGAGCGTGTGTTGCAGAGTTCCTACACACGCTCGTAAGTTGGCAAATTTTCAATATTTTCACTCCAGATTTTCAACATTGCCATTTTACCACACCTCCTTATGAGCAGTACAGCTGTCATTATTCATATCTTGCCCTCAACGTGTTTCTGCCCATGTAGCGCACAATGGTGCAGTCGGTGTGCGAAATCAATGTATGGAACACATTAAGAAAATCACAGTGACACTGGTCATGAGCAGAGGTGTTAAAATGGCTATGTTGAAAATTTGGTGAAACAATTTCCAAAAATGACTGTTTTAGGAGTGCATGTTGCATGAGTTCCTACACCACGCTGGCAAGTTTATGAATTTGTAATATTTGCACACCAGATTTTCAACAGTGCCATTTTACCGCACTTCCTTATGAGCAGTACAGCTACCATTTTTCACATCTTGCCCAAAATGTTTTTCCGCATATGTAGCACACAATGGTACAGTCAGTGTGCAAAAACAATGTTTGGGACAGATTAAGAAAATCACAGTGACACTGGTCATGAGCAGAGGTCTTAAAATGGCTATGTTGAAAATGTGGTGACAAAACTCCATAAGATGACTGTGTTACGAGTGAGCATTGCACAGTTTCCATGCACCCTCGTAAGTTCATGAATTTGTAATATTTTCAGTCCAGATTTTCACCAGTGGCATTTTTCCACACCTCCTTATGAACAGTACAGCAGTCATTTTCCATAACATGGCCGAAATGTGTTTTCACACTTTCAGCGCAGAAATGCGTGGTCGCTGTGGGAAATCATTGTTCAGGACAGATAAAGAAAATCACACTGACATTGTTCATGATCGGAGGTCCCAAAATGCCTGTGTTAACAATCTGCTATAAAAAAATCCCCAAACTAGTTACATTACGGGTGCATGTTGCACAGTTTCTATGCACGCTCGTGACTTCACCAGTTTTTTTAATATTTTCACAGCAGATTTTCAACATTGCCATTTTTTATACCTCCCCATGAACAGTACCACTGTCATTTTTCACATCCTGTTCGGAATGTGTTTTTGCACCTGTGGTGCCAAATGCCGTAGTCGCTGTGCAAAAGCAGTTTTCAGCTAACAAACTGATATTGCCACTGTTCATGAGGTGGGGTTCACAAAAAAAACATGCTGAAAATTTGGAGTGAAAATACTAAATAATGCCTGAGGCATTAAGGTTTCCGACCATAATGCCCCACCCTGTAAAGAATGACAGGCATCAGGGGTGTGACTTGGGATTCTTGCCTGTAATGCTCATACCATTCCACTCCCACCCACACCCTGCAGCCAGTGAGAGGCATCAAGGTGTGCCTTGGACTCTTCGGCCCCAAACTTCACCCCATTCTCCTATACTGCACCCATCTCACCATACTTCCTGATGGAATGGGGTGTGCATAAGGGCCAAAGACCCAAAGGCACACCATGACACTTGTCAGTGTCTGCAGGGTAGAGTGTGGTGAAATGGCGTGGTCGTTATGTCTGATGACCCAAAGGCACACCCCAGTGCCTGTCACTCTCTGCAGGGTGGTGGTGGGGTTGGCTTCAGTTCAATACTTCGCTGCCATTCCTATTATTCAGCTCTGTAACTTCTACACTACCAATGCCAATGCCTGCAAGCAAACATTTGGCATTGACAAATGCTTGTTTTCTTGTTGCCAAAAGCCTCCCCTATAGAAGACAGTGTAAAGGTTGCTGCCTATAACGAATGTTGCAATCCATGTAAATCAGACACTTGATGGGATTAGCAGATAATTCACAGGTCACTCTATACTTCTCAACTGCTATGAATTTCGCATAGCGCTATGATTTTCACACTCAGATTTATCCTTGTTCGGCATAAGTTTCCTGATGTTCTTAATAATGTCAGAGCTATTTCTGGACATACAAACTATTAAATCATTGAACTAAGTTGATAGAAACATTCCTTATCCCTAACCGTATGGGGCCCACTATTTGTAGTTATATTATTCTTTAAAACAAGAAAGTGCTCCACATTCTGGCAATTTGCTATGATTTTTGAAGGCCAGTGCCATGATTTTTAGTGCTGAGAGGTTGAGAGGTATGGCTCACTTACTGTCAACTGTAAATTCTCAGAGCCCATTCTAAACTTTCAATCACAACAGAGCAAGCAAATTACACAAGTAGGAACACCTACCCTCTCCTAGTGTTTGGTTTCAAGACTGCATGGGACAGACACAAGGCAATTCTTGTGGGGGGTAGGAAGAAATAGACTGTTGGTTAACTAGGACCTGCAGCTTATCCAGTAGGCAGGGAAATGGGCAGACTAGGTGGGCCAAGCGGTCCTTATCTACCGTCAAAGTCTATGTTTCTGTTTCTATGTTTCAGCCCTGTAACCTACAACCCAACTGTGCAGCATATCATTTCTCTACCATCTCATCATCAAACAATCCCTGTAATTTAAGCATACCATCGTGATGCCTTCCCCAACCTAATAAAAACATAGCTGGCCCAATTCTCAAAAAGTCCTTAGATCGCCAGTAGGGTCCCGGCACCAAAGTCATTCAGCTTGCAGCAGCTGTAGCAGTGCACCAAACAGAGGGAACACCTGGACAGGGTGCCACAAGCCATGGGTGGCCATGTGGTAATGTCCCCAGACATTTCCTGGTAGACAAGTGGACCCCCTCCCTGTTGTCCCCGTGAATTGTGTATTTATCATATGTTCCTGGTGGTCTAGTGGACCCCCTTCCTGAGTATCCCCATATAAACAAATAGTAATATATTTCCCTCTCTGGTGAACTAGTGGACCCCCTCACTGATATCTTCATGGATTAATTAAATATCTTAAGTCCCTGGTGGCCTAGTGACCCCCCCTCCAGAACCCCAATGTCTCCATGATGTATTAATGTATACGGACTTCCTGGTGATCTAGCAGCCCCCCCATGCCCGATCCCCCAAGATGCCATATTATGAAATGGTCAGTGGTATAGTGGCCCCCCACCCCAGTAGTCAGTGTCCCTCCACCTCACTCCCTATTTCCAAATTGAGCTGGTGACTGGCACAGCCCATCACTCAACACCATGGCCAGCCACCGAGTGAGCTCTGAAAGAGTGTGTATTGTATACAGTACACGCTCCTTCAGAGCTCAGTCAGTGGATGGCTATGGTGGTGAGAAGTGGGCTGTGCCAATTGCCAGCTTGATTTGGGGATGGGGAAGCTGGGTGGGGGCCACTGCCTACCGGGTTGGGGGGCCACTATACTACCAGCCATTTCATAATGTGGCATAATGGGGACTCGGGGATTGGGGAGGGGGCAGTAGATCACCAGGGAGTTTGTATACATTAATACATCATGGGGACATCGGGGTTTGTGGAGGGGGTCCACTAGACCACCAGGGACTTATGATTCTTAATTAATCCATGGGGACATCAGGAAGGGGGCCAGCTACTCCACAAGGGAAGGGGTTAAGATTACTATATGTATATATCGGGGTACTCAGGTATTGGGGTCCGCTAGACCACCAGGGAAGTATACTACACACCTATTTCTTGGGGACATCGGTGAGAGGGGACAATGGCACATTGCCACTACTAGGTCAACTCTCCCATTGGAGAAATTTCTAAGTACCCTTGGACCAGCTCTGACTGGTCTAATGGTACTTAGAAATTTGCCCTCTGTGGGAGTTTTGTGAATCCCAATTTATAGAAACATAGAAACACAGAAACATAGAATTTGATGGCAGATAAGGACCGCTTGGCCCACCCAGTCTGCCCATTTCCCTACCTAATGGATAAGCTGCAGATCCTAATTAACCAGCAGCCTACTTCTTTCTACCCCCACCCCCTAGAATTGCCTTATCACTGTCCCATGCATGCTTGAATTCACCCACTGTTTTTGACTCCACAACCTCCTCTGGAAGGCCGTTCCATGCATCCACAACCCTCTCTGTGAAAAAAACCTTCTTTATATTACCTCTGAGCCCCCCCATCTTCAAATTGCGCCCCCTTGTTCTTGCACACCTCTTTTTGAATATGTTACCCTCTTGGACTTTGTTGATTCCTTGAGGTACTTGAAAGTTTCTATCATGTCCCCCTCTCCTCCTTTCCTCAGGCTATCATATTAAGCTCCTTTAGTCTCTCTTCATATGTCTTCTGGTGCAGACCTTGCACCATTTTAGTTGCCCTCCTCTGGACAGCTTCCATCCTGTCTATGTCCTTGTGGAGATTGGGTCTCCAGAACTGCCACGCATACTCCAGATGGGGTCTCACCAGCTGTCTGTACAGAGGGACAACAACTTCTTGTTTTCTACTGGTGATGCTTCTCCCTATGCATCCCAGTATCCCCCAACCCTCCTTACTGCCCTCTCACATTGTTACCCACCTTTAAGTCATCTGATATGACTACCCCCAGGTTCCTTTCCATTTTTGTTGTTAGTATCTCACCCCCCATTGTGCACTTTTCCCCTGTGTTTTTGTTTCCCAGGTGCATTACCTTGCACTTCTTAGCATTGAATCTAAGCTGCCATACATTTGACAATTCATGTAACCTTGCCAAGTCCCTTCTCATCCTTTCCACCCCACCTTGTGCATCAACTCTGTTGCAGATCTTTGTGTCATCTGCAAAGAGACATACTTTTCCTTCCAGTCCCTCTGCAATGTCGCTTATAAAGACATTGAAGAGGACTGGTCCTAATACTGAACCCTGTGGTACCCCACTAGTAACCCCCCTTTCTTCAGAGTGGACTCCATTTACTATTACCCTCTGTGTCCTATCCTCCAGCCAATTCTTTACCCCGGCTATCATTTTGGGACCCACTCCCAGGCTGGCTAACTTATATATTAATCTTTTGGGTGGGACTGTATCAAATGCCTTGCTAAAGTATAGGTAGACAATGTCCACAGCCCCTCCCTGATCTACTACTTTGGTCACCCAGTCAAGGAAATCTATTAGATTCGCTGGCATGACCTTCCCACTGTGAATCCATGCTGCCTTGGGTCCTGTGCTCCTCTGGCCTCTAGGTACTCGACAATTCTTTCCTTCAGAAGTGATTCCACCATTTTCCCTATCACTGCGGTTAAACTAACAGGTCTGTAGTTAACTGCTTTTGCCCTGCTCCCACTTTTGTGAAAGGGAATCACATCTGCCCTCCTCCAGTCCTCGGGTACCACCCCATCTTCCCATGATTTGTTAAAGATGGTAGTCAGTGGTGTCACTAGTTCTACCCTTAGTTCTTTTAGAATTCTGGAATGAATCCCATCAGGCCCCATTGCTTTGTCCACCTTCAATTTTAAGAGTTCTTTCAGTACCCTTTCTTCTGTAAATGGGCTGGTATCAACTTCTTTATCCAGAGTGTTTCTATTGTTTGTTTTAGGTACCTCCCCCTCTTCATTTGTAAATACTGAGCAAAAATATTTGTTTAGTATGTCTGCCTTTTCGTGTCACCCTCTGCCCACCCCTTCCCCTTTATAAAGCCTCAGTATCCCTCCCTTGGTCTTCCTTTGCTCCCTGATGTACCTAAAAAAGGTTTTATCCCCCTTCTTAACTGAGTTGGCTATCTTTTCCTTGGTTCGGGCCTTTGCTGTTCTGACTGCCTTGCCAGCTTCCTTTTGCTTTAACTGATACAGTTCTCTGTCCTGCTCCTTCTGTGATTCCTTGTATTTTCTGAATGCTTTCTTATTCTCTTGAACCTTCACTGCCACCTCCTTTGAGAACCATAGTGGTTTCATACATCGTTTTGTTTTGTTTATTTGCTTCACACAAAGGCTTGTTACCTCTGTGATGGCAGTTTTTATTATTCCCCATTGTTCTTCCACCCCTCCTTCCTGCCCATTTGCTGTACATTCCTTAGGCACTCACCCATTTGGCAAAGTCAGCCCTCCTGAAGTCAGTACTTTTGCCTTTGTATGGCTCGACTCTATTGCTGTGTTTATTGTGAACCATACTGTTCGATGGTCGCTAGTTCCCAGATGGCTACCCACTTCTACATCTGTGATCTTCTTCATCTCCATTTGAGAGAACCAGGTCTAAGATTGCTCCCTCTCAAGTGGGTTCCAATACTAGTTGTCTAAGGTATGCCCCCTGTAGGGCATCTAGAATAACCCCACTTTTAGAAGTGGCTGCTGCAACTGCACTCCAGTTAACATCTGGCATATTCAGATCACCCATCAGCAATTTCTCCCCTTTTTCTGCCATTCTAAGTATACTTTCTATCATTTCCTTGTCCATTTCCTCCCTCTGAGAGGGGTCTGTATATAACCCCTGTGCGGATTGTGGTGCCATTGCCTGTCTCCAAATTGACCCACAGTGCTTCTTCTCCTCCCTGTTTACCCTTTTGTTCTGTTGCTTTGATTCCTTCCCTTATGTAGAGAGCTACTCCTCCTCCTCTTTTACACTCCCTGTCCCTCCTGTAGATAGTGTGTCCTGGTGTGTTTACATCCCAGTCATGGTTCTGTGTGTACCATGTTTCTGTGACTGCCACGATATCCAGATGTTCCTCCTCCATCAAGGCCACTAATTCAGGAAGCTTGTTACCCAGACTATGGGCATTAGTACTCAGCGCTCTCCAGTTTTTGATGGCTTTACCTTCTGTAGCATCACCCCCCCACCACTGACCTTTCTACCTTGGTCTTTTTCTCATTTAGTACCCTGTTTTGTAGGGGGAGGCTGGGATTTTCCTGCTGCTTATCAGGGCCTCCCCCCCTTGACTAGTTTAAAAGCCTGCCAATGAAGCATTTAAACCGATGGCTCAAAAGACTTGTTCCCTTCCTGGACAGATGCAGACCATCCTGCCAGTATAGGCTGGTGTCCCTCCAGGTGGAACCCCAGTCCCCAATGAAGCCCAACCCCTGTGCTCCACACCACTTTTTCAACCATTCGTTAAACTGCATGGTGCAAAATACCCTCACCTCATCCATGTTACTGATAGGCAGCACCTCTGAGAAGGATATTGTGTGTGCTACTTGTCTTAGGCCTCTCCCCAACTCTACAAAGTCCTTCTGCACTGCATTAATCTCATGATGAGCCAAGTCATTTGTCCGTAGGTGGACAATGACATCCAGCTCTGACTCCTGTGCAACTGTTCTCGTGATCCTAAGGATGCGCTTCCTGTCCCTCCAAGCCATGGCACCAGGCAGGCATCTTACTTCAGTTTTCCCTGCTCCCCCCAGTACTATCCCCCTAATAATTGAGTCCCCCACCAGGAACTGCTTCCTTTCCCTGTGGTGTCCTCTGCCTCCTTTCTGAGGGCCTCCCTTGTGACAGTTGTGTGCAGCCGCCTTAGTCTCCTCTGCAGGTGCATCCATGGGGAACTATGCTCACCCAGAATGGTGTATGGATTGTGGAGTGGAACAACTGACTGAGTGTGCCTCTGTTCCACCACCATTACCCTCCCTGAGCCCACTGTGGTCCAACTGCTGTGCTTTCTTTGCAACCTCTGAGGTAGTGGTGGTGGCTCTGGTGCTCCCTGGATGGGGAAGGTTCCCTTACTACTGTCCAGTGCGGCCTGGGGGAAGGTTCCCTTACTACTGCCCAGTGTGGCCTGAAGATGGGCAATTTCCTCCCTCAGGGCAGAGAGTTGTCTGCAAACAGGGCAGCATCTCAGCCTCCAGAAAGACTCCCGGGGATTTGGCAGCCTGTGTCTGCTGCAAGCCCTTGGTGCCATGCAGTAGCCCAGTGTGTGGTTTAAGGGCAGTGCAGGTCCCATTTGGTGCAGGCTACCTGTGGTAGATGTAGGCTGTCTTTGTGAATCACTCCCGGGGCGTCATTTGGTGCAAGGGGGCACTTTGGGCCAATCATTGGGATGCAAATCCCTTGCTCCGCCCCAGGAGCTTTGAGAATCAGGCCCTATGTATACTCACTCATGCACTTTTTCCAGACATTAACAAAAAACAAATATCTCTTATATCTCTTTACTCACTTCCTCATGTTTACCAGTCATAATAAACATCTCCCTGTAACCTGAGCATACAGACGTGCTGCTTTTCCTGACAAAAATAAACAAACAAACAAACACTGGGCTCAGTTTTCAAACCCTAAAGAATGCTGCAAGTCTGGGTGCAGAATTGATATTTCACATGGGGCTTGTGGCAATCTCCCAGCCAGCAATTAGGATTTTTGCTCATATCCCAAGTGACAGTAATGTATTAGGGACCATGGATTCAGCAAGCATTGGTTTAGAGACAAATTGTTACATCAGAACTGTGATATTAAGTAACTTTCCTTATCTAGTGAGCACAAACTACTATATTTACAGTTTAGCAAATACTTCAGTGCTAATTAAGTGGGTTATTCTGTAAGAAAGCAGCTGGAGCCTTTACTTGTTCTAGTATTGATCATCTGAGGTGATTTGTATGCTTTTCATGGCAGTGTTTAATTTGATGAAATAAAAGTTTTATAAAACATAACGTTTACTCCTGCTGGCTAGACCTGACATATACACAGAAAACAAAAATACTGAATTAGAGCTATTTGGCTGAGGCCAGAACATCAGGCTCCTAACATCTAGTACTTGCTGAATCAGTGGTCCCAGATGCATTACTGTCACATGGGACAGGATGCATTGTAGGAAAAAGAAGAAAATAAACCTTGCTGAGATGGAGATTCTCAGGGGCAATACACCTTGCTAAGATGGAGATCCTCTGGGCCATAAAACAGCCATAACCACTCCATACTTAAGATAAATGCCACTCTCATTGCTGATCCCGTTGCAGTAGCTACTGAATTCAACTCTTATTACACCACTTGTGCTGATGAGCTACTTCAATCCCTCCCAAACTATTCCCTCCCTCTCTCCCTTCCTATCGCCTATGAATGACCTCCCCTCTGATTTCCTCTTCTCCTTCGCTACTGCCTCCCCAAATGACACCGTAAATGCCCTGCTAGTGATCAACCCTTCAAAAGGCTCCTCCCCGGATGGCCCTGACCCTAAACTACTATCCCTCTCAGCCCCAGCCATCACCTACCAACTCTTTCTGTTTAGGGTCAGGAAGTGAGTGATCACAGAACCACCAAGGACCCACCATCCTAGAAGGGCAAGAGTAGCTCTCTGGCCCCCTCTAGCTGCTGGAGTTCTGCCTCTGAACAAGTAAGTGGTCTACTGAGAAATATAGGATATTCTTGTCTCAGAACAGGACAATCAGGAGCTTAAAGGACACACAGGCAGAAAGTAAGGAGAGAGAGAGAAAAAAAACAGATGAAAGAGTAAGGATTGCAAACAGTTAAGGGGCCAGAAATAAGACATGATTGGAGTGGTGCAGTGCAGTGGCTGTGGAGCAGCAGTCTTCCGGGAGATGTTCTGGAGGATGCGGTTTTGTCCCATCTGCAGACACCTCTCTGGGCTGAAGGAGGAGGTTGCTCATCTCCAGGCTGAGTTGGCCAGGATTTGTGGGACCTCCTCTTCCATCCAGGGACCACCAGTGCCACTGCCGTTGCCTCAGAGGTTGCCAAGAAAGAGGAGCGGTTGGACCACAGTGGGCTCAGGGAGGGTGAGGGTGGTGGAACAGAGGCGCATCCCTCCAGTTGTACCTCTCCGCAATTCCTATGCCATTCTGGCAAAGTGTGGTTCCTCTATGGAGGCACCTACAGTGGAGACCAAGGAGGATGCTGGGAACCTCCACAAAGGAGACCCACAGGAGGGTGGCAGGGGACCCTGCAGGGGAAGGAAACAACTCCTGGTGGGGGACTCCATTGTTAGGAAGGTAGAACTGGGCAAGGAATGGGAGAGGGAGTTAAGGTGCCTGCCTGGCACCATGGCTTGGAGGGACAAGGAGCGAATCCTCAGGATTGCCAGAGCAGCTGCACAGGGGAGGGAGCTGGATGTCATTGTCCACCTAGGGAAAAATGACCTGGATAAGAAAGGGATTAGAGAAGTGCAGGAAGAGTTTGTGGAATTGGGGAGGGGGCCTTAGTCAAGTAGCATGCACGGTAACCTTCTCAGAGGTGCTACCCATCTATGGCATAGGAGAGGCTAGGGTGTTCCGTACCATGGGATTCAATCAGTGGTTGAAAAACTGGTGTGGAGCTCAGGGATTTGGCTTCATTGGGGACTGGGGGTCCACCTGGAGTGATGCAAGCCTATACTGGCATGATGGGCTGCATCTGTCCGGGAGGGAACCAGGATCCTAGGTGATAAGTTTAAATGCTTCATTGGCAAGCTTTTAAACTAGCCAAGGAGGAACTGGAAAGGAGCAGGAAAATCCTAGCCCCCCCAAACAATCACGGTAGTAAGTGTGGCAAACACCAACATGGAGGTGTCGATAGGGAGAAGGGCAAGGGTAAAAGGTGAAAGTGACAAAGGCAAGAAGGACAGGGATGGGGCAAAAGGGGGTAAGGCCATCAGGAAATGGAGGGTAATGAGTACCAATGCCCGTAGTCTGGGCAACAAGCTCCCTGAGCTGGTGGCCTTAATGGAAGTGGGATGCCTGGATATCATAGCAGTCACAGAAACATGGTACACAGAGAACCATGACTGGGATGTTAACATACCAGGGTACATAACCTACAGGAGAGACAGGCAGGGGAGAAGAGGGGGAGTAGCTCTCTATGTAAAGGAAGGATAAAGCAACTGAACAAAGAGTAAACAGGGAGGAGAGAGGCACTGTGGGTCACCTTGAGACTGGAAAGGGCACCACAATCCGCACAGGGTTGGTACAGACCCCATGTCGGGGGAAGGAATGGACAAGGATATGATGGAAGGCATTCTTAGAATGGCAGAGAAAGGGGAGATACTGTTGATGGGTGACTTGAATATGCCAGATGTTAACTGGAGCACATTTGCTGCAGCCACATCCAAAAGCAGGGCCATTCTTGATGCCCTATAGGTGGCAGGCATTAGACAGCTAGTTTCAGAACCCACTCATGAGGGAGCAATCTTAGCCCTCATACTCTCAAATGGGGGCAGTGAGAGGATCTCAGATCTAGAAGTGGGTTGCCATCTGGGGACAAGTGACCATCAAACAGTGTGGTTCACATTAAACTCAGCTACAGAGTCAAGCCATACAAAGTGAGGGTACTGGACTTTGGGAGGGCAGACTTTGGCAAGATAGGGAGAGTGCCTCAGAAAAGCACTAGCAAACAGGCTAGAAGGAGGTGTGGAGCAACAATGGGAATTATCAAAACTGCTATCACAGAGGCAACAAGCCTTTGTGTGAAGCAAATAAACAAATCAAAATGAAAGAAAAAGCCACTATGGTTCTCAAGAGAGGTGGCTCTGAAAGTCAGGAAGAAAAAGACAGCATTCCGGAAGTATAAGGAAACACAGAAGGAGCAGGACAGAGAGCTGTACCAGTTAAGGCAGAAAGAAGCAGGGAGGGAAGTCAGAATAGCAAAGGCCCAAACTGAGGAAAAGATAGCCAACTCAGTTAAGAAGGGATAAAACCTTTTATAGGTACATCAGCAGCATAGAAAGACAAAGGGAGGGATAGTGAGGCTGAATAGAATGAACGGTGGGTGGGCAGAGGGACAGTGAAAAGCAGGAATACTGAACGAATATTTCTGCTCAGTATTCACAAGAGGGGAGGGAAGTGCCTAATCCAATTAACAGAAGCACTCTTGATAGGGGGTCAGACAGTCCTTTCACAGAAGAGAAAGGGTTCTGCAAGAACTTCGAAAACTGAAGGTGGACAAAGCAATGGGTCCTGATGGAATTCACCCCAGAATTCTAAAAAGAATTAAGGAAGGAACTAGTGAAACCACTGGCTACTCTTTTTAATAAATCATGGGAGGATGGTGTGGTACCCGAGGACTGGAGGAAGGCGGATGTGATTCCCCTTCACAAAAGTGGGACCAAGACAGAGGCAGGAAACTACAGACCTGTCAGTCTGACCTCTGTGGTAGGGAAAGTGCTGGAGTCACTTCTGAAGGAAAGAATAGTTGAGTACCTAGAGGTCAGTGGAGCACAGGATCCAAGGCAGCATGGGTTCACAGCAGGAAGGTCATGTCAGATGAATCTAATAGATTTCTTTGACTGGGTGACCAAAGTAGTAGACCAGGGAGGGGCTGTGGACATGGCCTACCTAGACTTTAGCAAGGCATTTGACACAGTCCCACACAAAAGATTATTAGTCAAATTAACCAGCCTGGGAGTGGGTCCCAGGGTGGTAGCCTGGGTAAAACATTGGCTAGACAACAGGACACAGAAGGTTATTGTAAATGGAGTCCACTCTGAAGAAAAGGCGGTTACTAGTGGGGTACCGCAGGGTTCAGTATTGGGTCCAGTCCTTTTTAATGTCTTCATCAGTGACATTGCAGAGGGACTGGAAGGAAAAGTATGCCTTTTTGCAGATGACACAAAGATCTGCAACAGGGTTGATACACAAGGAGGCGTGGAAAGGATGAAAAGGGACTTGGCAAGGTTGGAGGAATGGTCAGACATATGGCAGCTAGGATTCAATGCAAAGAAATGCAAAATAATGCACCTGGGAAACAAGAACCAAGGGGAAGAATACACAATGGGTGGGGAGGTAGTAACAACAACAAAACAGGAAAGGGACCTGGGGTAATCATATAAGATGACCTCAAGGTTAGCAAGCAATGAGAGAAGGCAGTAGGGAGGTCCGGGGGTATACTGGGATGTATAGGGAGAGGCATCATCAGCAGAAAACAGGAAGTTGTTATCCCTTTGTACAGACAGTTGGTGAGACCCCATCTGGAATACTGTGTCCAGTTCTGGAGACCCCATCTCCGCAAGGACATAGACAGGATAGAGGCAGTCCAGAGGAGGGCAACTAAAATGGTGCAGGGTCTGCAAGAGAAGCCGTATGAGAAGAGACTAAAGGAGCTTAATATGTATACCCTTGAGGAAAGAAGGGAGAGGGGACATGATAGAAACTTTCAAGTACCTCAAGGAATCAACAAAGTCCAAGAGGGTAGCATCTTTCAGAAAAGAGACTTACAAGAACAAGGGACACAATTTAAAGATAGAAGGAGGGTGGTTCAGGGCAATGTGAAGTATTATTTCACAGAGAGGTAGTGGATGCATGGAACAGCCTTCCTGAGGAAGTTGTGGGGTCTAAAACTGTGGGAGAATTCAAGAATGCACGGGACAGACATAAGGCAATTCTTGTGGGGGGCAGGAAGATATAGGCTGTTGGTTAACAGGATCTGTGGCCTATCCTGTAGGTAGGGAAATGGGCAGATTAGATGGGCCTAGCGGTCCTTATCTGCCATCAAAGTCTATGTTTCTATGTTTCTATGTTTATTATCCTAAACCTCTCTTTCTCAACCACCTCAGTTTCTTTCCCATGGAAACATGCAGCGGTCCTTCCACTTCCCAAAGGCAAAGACCCCACCTCCCCTGGCAACTACTGCCCCATCTCTCTTCTCCCTACCCTTGCCAAATTCAGGAACACCTAGCCCTCTCCCAGCTCACTGATTACCTCAATGACTCTTTCTTTTTCATCCCTTATCAAACTGTCTTCAGGAAAAATCACTCCACCACCACCTCTCTTCTTCGGCTCACTGACTCTGTCCGCATGGTAATGGGCAATGGCCAAATCACCTGAGCCATTTTTGTCAATCTGGCCAAAGCCTTCTATTTAGTCTCCCACTCCCCTCTCCTTGACATCCTATCGACAGCTGGGCTATCCCCCTTAGCCACAGACTGGTTCAAGGCATACCCCACTGGCAGAACTCAATCAGTCAAGATCTCTGATGCAATTTTCCCACCCCTCCAGATAAGAACTGGAGTCCCCCAGGGATCAGTGTTAGGACCCACACTATTCTCTATTTTTCTAAATGATCTCCAATCCACCTGCTCTCCATTCTCCTCCATTCACATATACGTGGAAGATACAGTCTTGTATGCATCTGGCTCCTGCCCCACTGAGGTTGTATCCAACTTGCAGCATGATTTCGACAAAGTTCAGTGTCAGTTTGCAAACCACCAACTATCTCTGAAAGCCAAAAAAACAGTCTCCAAGACCTTTGGCACCAAGCAGAGACATACCAGGTTTCCCTGTCTACCCTCCTTCCACATCCTTGATGGGACTTTACTCGAGGACACATCCTCCTTCAGGTATTTAGGTGTCTGGCTGGATGAACACCTGAACTTCTCTGGTCATAGCAACACCATTCAGAAAAAAAGTGGATCCCAAGTTCGGTGCTTTATTCAGGAACCATGCCTGTATCTCACCCATGGCCAGGCACGAGATTTTTATTTATTTATTTATTTATATATTTATAAAATTCTCGGATTACAAATACCGACAAAGACAGATTGTCCAGAAGATGATCCTACCTATCTTTGACTACTGTGACATAGTCTACGGTGCTGTCCCTAAGTCCTTCCTGGCAGGATTAGATACCTTCTTCAACTCCTTTTGCCATTTTGACCTTGACACCCCTCTCTGCACTCACCATTGTGATCTCTACCATGCACTATCCTTCCCTTCCCTGACAAACCGACGTCTCTCTCACTGAACAAATTTCACCTCCAAGCACCAGCTGGGTGAACTTCCCTCCTATCTCTCCCCTGCCTTTGCAACTGCTTTCTCTCCTTCCCACTCCCTAAGATCTACCAACTCATGAACCATGGTGGTCCCATGCTGCTCCACCCTTATTGGCCAATCAGGTTATTCTTATCACCTCCCAAAAATCTGGAATTCACTTCTCTCTCAAATTCGCCACTCATCCTCTTGCTGCTCAAGAACTTCCTTGCCCCTTCCTGTGCCTGCCATGACCCTCCCTAATACCCCCCGCCATCTCCCCTAAGCCCATATTACCATATGCCTACTCTCCACCACTCCTATTTCCTTTGGATCATGCTCCTCCTTGTCCCCTACTCTCCCTCCTCCTAAAGTGTTTCTCCCCCTTCTTTCTCTATCATTAATCTATCTCCCTACTAAGTGCTCGATTACTGCCTTGTGCAGGCAGGATCCATAGTGCATGGTGGGCCACAATTTTAATAACTCTCATCACCTATAACCGATGTCCTACCAGTAGGGCTGTCCACTGCTCTGCTCAGATAGGGATAATAGGACAATGTTGAATTTGAATTCCCCCCTTGGATACCCCCACTTACAATACCTCTCTCTCATTCACCCTGCCACACTCTACCGCTCCTCTCCTCCTACCCCCTTTCTGGTTAACGTAGCCTAACACTGACCAACCCCTACATGCAGTTAAGAACTTATAACCTTTGCCAGTCTGTTGTCACAGGAGCAGGGTGCCAACCTACAACACTGGTGACCCAGGTTAGGGAACAGACCTGGGACATTGGAAGACCAGCCGGTGGGAGAAGGATCAGTGTCGAGGACTGCTTTCCTTCTCTGGGGTGGGAGGGTGGGGAGTGTATCGGTGTTACATGGACACCTAGTGGAGGCTGGGTGTTCTGCTTATGCCAATGCCAACATGTTCCGAGGGCAGGGAGGATGCTGGTCATCACTGCACATCCCCACGCTCCCAAAAACAGGGGGAGAAAAATTGCCACCTAACACCTAGATGATGCCTGCCCCTTGGCTGTGATCAGCTCCCTGGCCAACCCCCGTCCTATCCTGTTGATTGTGGCACCTTAAGAGGGGTTGGGTGCCACAACCCTGCCCTGGGTGGCCAGCCAATGGGTATTGGGAGTCGTGGCTGATGTGGGAGCAGCCGCTGAAAGGGTCCGTGACCGAGCTGAGGTAATGGCGGTAGGTGGCACAAACAAAAAGTACTTATCCTACCTCTGTACCCCTCTTATATGCACTTTAGTCCACCCTGTCATCTCTGCTTGCCTCACAAATTATGTTCTGTCTGCATTTCTCCATAAATTTCCTTTCCTTCTTTCGTTCTGCCCTCCACAATGTTTCATTCCCTCCTTCCATTCTTCCTCTGTTTACTCCAATCACTGTAAATCTTGAATATCTGTGTTTCACAAATGGCTACCGATTACTATTGGGTCATCTTACCATCTAGTGCTACATACTGTTGCCAAGTTATTATATGTGTTCCAGTGTTACCAACTGTCACCAACTGTTGCCAATTTGCTATATGTGTCTTCAAAACTGCTATACTTAACTACTGTATTGTTAGCCAATGATATCTACCTGTAATCCCTCCTGCTCTCATTGCATGCAAGTAAGCAAATTGTATTCCAACACTGTAACATTTCTTTGTATTCCATCCCATTGTTCCCTACCCCCCAGGTTTTACCAGGAGACGAGCAACTTGTTGCTCAGCATGCCTTCCTGGTGGAAAATTTCAATAAATAAAATAAAAAAATAGCAGACTAGTTTAGAAAAACTCGTAATAGCAAACATAGAGAAGGACACATCAAGAGTACACATAGAAATCAAAACATTGCACAACATACATTTTTGCAAATTTTGATTATACTACTCCTTTAATTATACTCACAGGACCTGGTGACTGGAGAGCATGGGGTCCACTAGGCATGATGGACTTATTTAGTTCTACTGGGGCTGATGATCAGAGAGTGGGGGGACCACTAGGCACCAGGGACTCCATTTATTATTACAGAGCTGGCAACTGGTGGGCAGGGGGACCACTGGACACCAGAAAAGAATGTACTTTTCATGGGGACAGGGTTCAGAGGGTGGGGGTGCTACTAATCACCAGGGCGCAGGTGTGCTCCCCCACCCACCAAAATGGTTGTTGGCTGCAGTGGCTCCGCCAGCCACTAGGGTTGCCCAGAGTAAGCCAGGCTTCTTCTCTGTGGTAACTGCTCAGCACAAGGTGGCCTGCGCTATTCCCATTGCACAGTTCTAATGGGCTGAATATTGCACTGAACCATGATGTCTGTCCTCGCCCCTCCTGTTGCACATTGCATACATTATTTTTTTGTGCATGTTTGCGCACGCCACAGCCCCCTTTGAATATTGTGCTCTGGAGCAAACTTCATGCAAACAGGGCACAATAACTTTGCCCACCAGGAAAAGTTTTAAATATGTGGCCCCTGGTGTTTCCATACACATCCTATTCATTTTAGGTCTGTAATGTGAATATTTGTGGTGCACAACTAAAGTGTTTTACATCCATTTATGGTGGAGCTTGCTTTACACACAATACTGTGGACCCTTTACAAAGCATCAGACTTGTTACAGATTTGTAAGTACAGTACTAAATATATTGCACATGTTCTTTTTTTCTTTAAGAAGCATGCGTGGAAGTGTTCAAAGCATGTTCCATGTTTTTGGGACATGTATACTATTTTATTTAATGTTTTCTTGAAACTGTATAAAACAAAGTACAAGTGAATGGTACATACCCTACTATTTATTTATTTTTTTATTGAACCATATTGGAATTAATACCTTTGAGTCAGAGACTCCTTTACAAAGGCTCTTCATCATAGAAAACAATACAAAATCATACAGTGTCAGACATTACAGTGCAAACAGTGTTGTGGGAAATATCACACCTTGCAATTGATACAGAGTATAGCAAAAACAAGTAGCTGTGTAATAGGATATTACAACAGTCATAAACAATGCAGTACAGAGGCAAATTACATTGTACAGTATCTACAGAGGTGACATAAAATACAGCAGTTGTTGTAGATAAGTATTTACGACACGAATTTGCAAACAGTGCAGCTCAGTGAGTGACAGCTAGTCTAAGGCCTGGGTCAGTCAGCAGCCAGGGACAAGCACTCAGGAGGCAGGACCAAGAAGGTCCATTGTCATGGTACAGTTTTGGTCATGGGGAGGGTAGGTACAATCACTAGGAATTATGTTAAATAAAATGCTGCTGTTAAATGTTTATTATACTATGCACAGCATTCAAGGGATCATACACAGTCAATGTACAATTGTGAGGTGGTAACTGTGCAACTTATTACTGAATCAGTAAGAGGCTCACATGAACCAACACAGCCATGCAGCATGGAACTGGATCCATGCTGCAGCTTGGCCTTGGGTCACAACTGTAGGGGATGGGATGGGTGCAAGGGTTGCTGTTTACAGATTTTGAATATGCTAGCCCTGTATGAGGTACCACACCATTTGTGCATGGCCCCATACCTCTGGTTTAGTCGTGAGGAAAAAAGGGGAAGTGTGGGGGGAGAGGGAGTTAGATTTGACTGTGGCCGTAATGGGCACTGGATTTTAACTATAATAGCACATTCTCAAACTTTGAGGATTTGAGTTTTATGCAGTAGCAAACCCCCAATCAGAATTAATGTGGATTTTTTGCAATGAATATGTTACTGTACATAATCATTGTGTGTGAGTAATGCAAGCTGCAGTCACTGACATGGAACTAAAAGCTGCTCCTGTATAAGAAAGCAGGTTGCAGTGTGCTACTACTAATACCACCATCCTATACCTAGTAGTGTTGCTCAAATAGTGCTTTTATGGATCCTACCTTGGATCCTACTAGAAATCCTACCAAAGACAGAGGTAGGATCCAGAATCAGAAAATGATGGATCCTAGGTCAGATCCAAGGATCCTATGTCAGGTAGTTAGGATCCAAGCTGGATCCTTGAGGGTAGGATCCATGGTCAGATAGTACTGCTATACTACCACAGCAACTATCTTGCCAAATTTGTAGGATACTATCTGACAACACTAATGCCAAGTATACTACTGATATAATGCTTCACTGATCTATGGTTTGTGGGATGACAGTGTCTGTTACTTACACAGAACATAAACATTGATCCTGTATGATGAAGTAAGTCTCAGCAATACAGCTAATACAAACACCCTATATATACTTGTAAAGTGTGAAGCGTTGGACCTAAACATAAATATTAAGAAGACCAAAGTCATAATTTTCGAGAAAACCAGATCTAAATACAAATTTAAGTTACATCAGGAAAACACAGAGATAGTAAATGAATATACATATTTATGTATTTTCACCTCTAATGGTAAATGGAACTCTCACTGTAAACAACAATGTGCTAATGCTAAACACATCACTAAAGCTTTAACATATTTTAACTACAAATATGGTGGTAACACCATACTTCCAGCCCTTTGGGAAGGGGAGGCTAACTCAAACCCTCTCCTCCTTTGTGGGGCTGAAGTCTGGGGAACTCAGACAACCCTGAATTTAGAGACCCCATTTCTTTATGTTTATAAGTCTATTTTACAAGCTCCTATATCAACATCCACAGACTTAGTAAGATCAAAACTAGGCAGAATTGAAATTGCCTCTATAAAAGAACTTAGAATAACACCTTATTGGTTACTTATAATAAACAATTCAGCCAATACTTTGCCTAAAGAATGTTTAATAGAAAAAAAGAAACTGGTTATCCAAAGGTATCTCCTCAAGTTGGCTATAAAGGCTTATGGATATTTAAAAAAACAAACGCAAAAAAAAACCACATTTTATTTATGGAATGACTTTAACAGGGACATAATCATTTCTCCACAGTTTAAAGACATCTTTAAAAAGAAATCGTTTTTGCTGGCACAAAAAAAAAAATAAAGAATTGGCAAAACACCAAAAAACAAGCCCATTTGTATAGTGTCAACAAATTAGTGCATGGCATAGAAGACTATTTATTAATCCCTTACAATCAACACTTCAAGAAACGTGTAACATGGGCAAGGTTTGAAATTACAACTTCTAGATATAGTTGCTTTAATAAAAACAGAAAAAAATATATACAACTCAGATAAATCAATGCCCCTGCTGAAAAGAATTTCAAGAAACTATTGTGCATATTATTTTTCAATGTCCTCTTCATAATTCAAGCAGGAACAATCTATTGGAAGAATTTCTTATAAAATATGTGGACTTAAACTATGATCTGATTTTCATTCTCTTCACCCCAAAACTGAAAAGGAACTAGAACTGATAGCTAAATTTATTTCTGTGGTTATCGCTAGTAATAAGAAAATGAATTTATAATTTGTATTATTTTTCAGTAGATGTGTCAGTGGGGCAGACCAGGTCCTTGGAGTGTATCATTGGCACAGGTGTGGGGTGCAGGATCCTTCTTGTCTACTGTCCACTGGGGTGAGAAGCAGTTTCTGTAGGAAGTCGTGGACTTCATCGTTGATGTGGTGTTGGAGTCCCAAAGATGGGTGGTGCTGGGGGACGTCTGTGCCAGGGTCAATGATGAACTCTCACAGTTTGGTCAGGACTTCCTCCAACTAATGAATTTGTTGGGCTTCACACAGGTTATTACCTATGCAACCCATATTCATGGTCACTCATTGGATTTGGTCTTTCTACTGGGGATGGAGACCTCCGACCTGGTGGTGGAGCCAGTCGGATGGTCTGACCATCACATTATAAGGTTCCATTTCCATGCTCCCCAATAGGTCTGCCCCTGTGGAGATGGTCTGGTACTGGCCTTTGAGGAATTTGACCCCAGATGGCCTGATGGTGGTGCTGGACCTATCGGGCATGCCGAGTGTAAGCAAGGATCCAGAGAATCTACTGCAGATCTATAATAGGGCTGTGACAGAGGCTTTGGATTCTGTAGCTCCTGTCCACAGTTGTCCACTCACTCTTCACCCTCAGTCCCCTCGGTTTGATGGAACTTTGAGGGAGTTGAATTGAACTGGACGAAGGCTGGAGCGGTGCTGGTGGAAATCCAGCTTGGATGTTGACAGACTTAGACTGGTGTCCCATTATAAGGACTATCAGTCAGCTATCTCCCATAAGAAGGCAGAGTTCCTGTCCAGGGAGATTGCTGCTGCACAGAACTGACCAGCCCAGCTTGTTTGGACTGTGGACAGACTGTGCAATCCAGCCTGTCTCCAGCCAAGAAGAGCACTGTCACAAGGAAAGTGTGATGAGTTTGCTCGGTTGTTTACAGATAAGGTTGCTGGCATCAGGTCTGATGTCAGTGCAGCCCACTCCAATAGGGATTGCGATGGTTGGTGGGAAGTTGCTGCTCCTCAGTTTGTCTGGTCTGACTTCAACCAGTTGGCGATTGCAGATGTTGTGAAGATCATCCAGAGTTTGCGGCCAACCTCCTGTAGTTTGGATCCGGGCATAATTTGCCTCCTAGTGGGGTGTGTTAAGGTATCAGCACAGTCCTAGCAGAGATAATCAGGCGTTCTTTGGAGACAAGTGTATTTCCAGACACTCTGAAGGAGGCAGTAGTAATACCCCTCCTAGAGAAACCTTCTCTTGACCCCAACTGTCTTGTAAACTACAGGCCTGTCTCTAACCTTCCTTTTGTAGAGAAGGTTATTAAGATGGCAGTCATGCTGCAGCTGGAGGATCATCTTTCCATCCATGAGATCTACGATCCTCTCCAGTTGGGTTTTAGGAAGAGGCATAGTACCAAGACGGTGCTGGTTCGGGTGTTCAATGATCTCCTGATAGTGAGAGATCGGAGGATGCATTCCATCTTGGATCTCCTTGATCTCTCTGCAGCATTTGACACCATGGACCATGGAGTGCTACTGGAGCACCTGCAGCTCATCTATGGACTGTCAGGCAAAGTTCTCAGGTGGTTCCATTCATGCCTCGCTGGCAGGTTTCAGAGAGTGGTGTCTGGGATTTTTTCCTTGGGCCTGGTCTCCCTGCTTTGAGGGGTTCCCCAGGGCTCTGTATTGTCACCCATGTTGTTCGTGGTATATATGCTGCCATTGGGAGACACCGTGAAGTGGTATGGGCTGAGTTTTCACTGTTATGCAGATGATACTCAGCTTTACATGCCCTTTGTTCGCGAACAGGATGATGTAGTCTCGGTATTTAACAACTGCCTCACTGTGATCCAGGACTGGATGAGTGCCAATTGGTTGAGGTTGAACCCTGACAAGACTGAGGTGCTGGTTGTGGACACAGGTCATCAGGTTGAGGGACAACTGGTGGGGTGGCCTTCCAGGCTTTGTTTTGGGGGCAATCAGCTGTTGACCTCAGACCAGGTGTGGAATCCGGGCATTATTTTTGACGAAGGGCTGATGCTTAAATCTCAGGTGTTGTCCGTCGTTAAATTATCTCTCTACCATTTGAGGAATATTGCCCGGATTAAAGACCTGGTTCCCCCGATGACCTTCCAATGTTGAGCCATGCCTTTGTGACCTCCCACCTTGATTATTGCAATTCTCTGTACCAAGTGCTTCCGGGGGATGACATTCGCCACCTGCAGCTGGTGCAGAATGCGGCTGCTAGGCTGCTGACTGGCTTATCCCGAGCCTGTCATGTTGCACCTGTGCTCTGCGGCCTGCTCTGGCTGCCAGTTCAGTTGTGAGTCACCTTCAAGGTTGGTTTGCTGACCTATAATGCCCTACATGGACAGGGTCTACATTACCTGCAAGAACTCCTGCATCCTTAATGCCCCCCTTCACCCACTCTGCTCAGCCAATGAGGGATTGCTAGAGATTCCAAGGGTAAGTTTGAAGACTTCTGCTGCCAGGGCTTTTTCATTTATGTCCCCTACCCTGTGGAATTCTTGATCTTGTTCGGTTAGAGAGTGCCCGACTGTGGAGAGCTTTAAAGCGGCCTTAAAAACCCATCTGTTTAATCTTGCCTTCTTGAACTGTGGATGAATTAATGTTCTTGGAATACTGTTGGCTATAATTGTTTTAAAATGTGTATTTATTTTTAAAAAGCTGTATTTTTATTATTTGTACAAGCTCTTGGATTAATTTTGACTTGCACTTTTTAAAAATAAAATGAGTTGACTTATTGTATAAGGGACAATTACTTGTACTTGTAAACTTTCAATCTTCCTCCTTTTTATTGTTGGACCTTCTCTTAAGCTCAATGTTATTTTAATGAATTTTTATGTGACTGGAATGTCCTATTGCTGTGGGATGAACAATAAACTTTGCTTGATTTGAAGAAAAAACACCCTGTATTAAGGTTTGTACAAATATAATAAACCTCCTATTTATGTGTGTGTGTATATATAAATATATATATATATATATATATATATATATATATATATATATACGCATATACATACTCTTCATTTTGGTAGCAGGTGAGCCCACTTGGAACCAAGTCCATTTCAGAGGTCACACGTAAGAAGCAACAAAGTTTGTTTACAGACATTTTAATCACAGATTGTCTGCAGACCTTTCAATTGCAGATGTACATGTGCATGTACAACAACAGAGAAACATTCCACAGAGGGAGCAGTTCACTTCTTCATTGTGGTTACAGAGCTGCTGTTTATCACGGTATGCCATTTAAAAACAATTATCAGTGTTTCAGGGGAACACTTGAATGTGTTTTTTTTTTTACATAGATAATGGTTAAGAGCTATGTTGACTGTACTCAGCATTTGGTTCCCCCTTAGTTATATATGGGATTGAATGCTACAGTTCTCTGGGGCAGGATGCTGTTGTTATAGTGAAACCCCGACAGTGAAACCATTACAGTGACAACAACCTGTTCGACATCCACAGTGTCGAACAGGTTGTTGGAGCGCTGTATGGATACAGCAACTCCCGGTGTTGGCCGCTGTCCCCATTAATCTACCCCCCAGAGTCTGGAGGATGCGGGTGGTGAAGCCGCTCGCAAACAGTCAAAATGTGCCCCGATGCATGGGGTGCCGCAGCGGTCAGTCAACACATTTTCCGGGTGATATAATTGCCGTCAGCAAATTTGTGTCACTGTAGTGTCCATTGACAACTTTGTTGTTGACGAGACTTGGTGGAACCCTCTGGGGCTGTGTACTTGATAGGACACTGGCTGTTATCAGTTCTTATGCACAGGATCTGAAAGAAGAGATTAATTCCCCCACCTTAGCCCACATTCTGTGCATTGCAATGCTAAGAGAGTAGGTAGATTAGTTGGGTTACCAGTACTGGAGCTCAGAAAAACCATGCAGTGGAATGAATATTGGAGCCTAGTATCTAATGGTTGACCCCTTATAACCATTAGAGAATGAGGAACTGTTCATATAAATATATTTTTAATCATGGAAATTCCTTTGTTTAAAAATCCTGGAATCTAAATTTAAAATCATGATGTTTTTACTTATCAGAACACTGGAGAATCTCCATTGTGGGAAATGGACTATGTCAACTGAAATTATTCCATAAAAATATCAGAACTGTGTGCATTACACATACTCTTAATTACCTGCAATGTTTGGAAATTAATAATTTTGATTAACTAAGAAAAATAATGCCTCTATTTATAATAACATATGAGATGCCAGAACTATACATATAAAAATATAAAAAGTCACTTCAACACTGCACAGCAGCAGGTGCTACATTTTGTCTCTTCTCTGGACTCAAGCCTGGGTTCCAAACAGAGTGAGCAGAGACATTACCACTAGGCCATCAGAGTCATAAGAAACAATTCTGCACATAGCAAAAAATCAGGCTATTATCAGATCCTGTGGGTTTGTTTACTCTGTAGCTTATAATACAAATTGGAATTGAACAGATGGGAACTGAGCAGAATGCTAAGCCTGAATACAACTACATAGTAAAATCTTGTGGGTTGTTTTAGTAACCAAATGTTTTTCTCAGGCCCATAGCCAGCCCAGAAAATGTGGGGAAGCTGTCACGGTCTGTTGTGGGGGGGTTACTTGAGTGAACACGTTAGCAATAGCATACACCCACCCTTTCCCTAATCAAATGTGGCTTCATTATGTTTATGAATGTAATTTAATCTACAGTATTTGTATCAGCATAATTTTCACTGGGTCCTTTCCAAACAGAGACCCCATACCCAAAGTTATTTCTATAAAAGAAAGGGTAGGGTGGTAATGACTACCAGTGGGCAGCACCACCCAGTCCATGTGCCTTGTGGTACAGTTCCCAAATAAAGTAATATTCATTAATATTAGTCCAGCAGCTAGCGAGTAAAAGCCTATCTGCTAGACTGCCAGCATGAAACTGGGACACCACAGGTTCAATCACCATCAGAGCCATAAGAACATAAGAATGGTGTTCACAGATGGGGACCATTTGATTCATCTAGTCTGCCCAAGGTGGCTACCCCCTCCTCTTTAATTGTTCAAGCCAAGCTGTCCACACTATCTGTTGCACACTAGTTTAAATTCTCTTACTGTCTTAGCTGCCAACACCTATGCAATATGACCAAGAACAAATCACTTAAAGGGGCACTGTCAACCCCCATAGGCCTCAAAGTGTCCTTAGTTTAACAAACACACATTTTATGATTGCTCATAGTCTGTAAATATTGTTGATATAGCTGGTTGTTTGATCATGATTCTATTTCTCTTTTTAAAGTGAAAAACAGACTACCTGCCGTACTGATCTTACCACAGCAAAACATGTTTGTTTACATTCCTTGATCAACTTACACTTTATCTTTCCTGGACTTGGGACCCCCCCCCCACATAATCTAACCACTCATGATGCAGTGAGAGGAAAGGAGCCTTTTGTATCATGAGTGGCTGCACTGTTTGGGGGTGTTCATAATGCTCAGGTGAGCAATAAGAGTTGAGCAATGATTTGAAACAAAACAAGGATGTTTATATTACACCAGCACCATGCATTTCAGTTCTACTAAGGAAGGAAACAACATAAACAAACAGCAACATCAATGAATTTTAGAGAAGGCGAGCAATCGTAAAATGTGTGTTTTTATCTTGAAATAATATGATGCAAAAAGGGTTGACAGTGTCCCTTTAACTTCTCAGGACTATCATGCGTGAAGAGGTTGCAACAAAATAATTATTGGTAGCACAGTCAGTCAATCAACAAAACACACATCCTACAGAAGTGAAACAGTCACTCTGAAAGTGATAGCCGAAATGGAACTGCTGGCAAATATACAACTAATGCTTCAACAATCAAGTGACTTTACTATCGTTTTGACTGTACAGTATATAAATGTATCCAGTAGAAGGTTTTCTACTCAAAAAAGTAAGGTAGAGCAAATTTTATTAAAGAATAATGTTGTAAAGTCCCATAGGCTAAATACAGCAGCAAGCACTTAGAGCACATCAAACATAAGACAATGGTTTCCCACACAGCAGACTGAAGTTAGGGTGAGAACTGGTCAGAAAACAGCACACTGAAAACAGGATGTAGGTAAAGTGCTATTGCCACTGTATAATAGTGTATATGGATGCAACTGTAAATGAGAGTTCACTCTCTATTGTTTTCCAATAAATTTGATTTGATTTGAAATTTGAAATAACGCTACGTCTCACATGAGCTCCAGTGACTATAATACTAAAACACTAACATTTTCACCAAACATTCCCACAACATGACTGCTATAAATGTTGGTATTTATTGAAGCAGGTGAAAGACAACAGCACCTTTAGGATGCCCTGGTGCTTCGACCAAGTAGGTCTTCCTCAGGAAGCTTGATGAAAATCTTAGTGTTTAAGCATTATAATCACTGGCACTCAAGTCGGCTGTAGATTTATACAGTGGAACACCACTTTGCCTGCATCCTATTTAGCGTGTGCTGTTCTCGGACCAGTATTGAGACTTGCCAGGGGTTGTTAGCCCCCTCAGCGGCACCCAAACTTGCACCACAAAGTATAGCTTGTCTACAGTCCTGCAGTGAAACTTACAGTGATATTGCACGTAGTGCATATAGGCCCAGATATTCAAAAAGGTTGTGCATGGCGCAACAGTGTTGCGCCATGCATAACCCACCGATGCACCCCGGTGCGATATTCAAAGGGAAAAGTGCACTGCACAAACGCCGCGGCCAGAGCGCATCAGATAGGCGCAGGCACAGGTAGGGGGGTGCCCATGGCTAACCTGCAGCCCATACTCAGCCCAGGATGCAGGGTCATGCATACACAACCCCTACCTGTGCCTGCACAAAGTTGCTTCGTATGAACAGGATGCCACTCACAGGTGAGCTGCTGCATTGCAGAGTGCAACACAGCAGCTGCCACCTGTGGGTGGCCATCCCGAGTTCCTGCCACACCTGGCAGCGCCCCATGCCCCATCATGGGCATCTGTGTAGTGAATACCCCCCCCATATCCCTGGTTGTCCAGTGGACCTCTATGTGCCCGATTGCGAGCATTTGTGTAGAAGAATAAGCCCCCTGGTCCAATATCCCTGGTGGTCCAGTGGACCTCTGCGTGCCAGATCGTGGGCATTTGTGAAGAAGAATAAACCCCCTCAATATCCTGGTGGTCCAGTGGACCAATGGCTGCCTGATCACGGGCATCTGTAACTCATTAAATACCCTACTACCCTGGTGGTCTAGTGTACCCCTCCCACCCACCCACTGGGCCCCACCGCCCCGCTCCCCCCATCAGCCAGGGGTGGCAGAACCCCACCCACCTGCCACCCTGCCGCCTGACAGCTCGGTAGGGCTGCACGCCCATTGGTTCACAGTGTGAGCCAATGGGCGTGCAGCCCATACTGTACAACACAGTCCAGATATGTGAACGAATTGCAATGCACTTTGGCCTAACATCAACCCCAAGGGTTTTCACAAAGTGCCTGGTAGTAGTGGTTGCTTTCCTAAGGAGAAAAAAGATCTTCATCCATTCATTCGCATATCTGGACTAAGTAGTACGGTATGGGCTGCATGCCCTACCGAGCTGTCAGTTGGCGAACAGTGGGGTGGCAGGCAGGTGGGGTGCTGACGTCCGCTGGCTGATGGGGGGGAGTGGGGCGGTGGGGCTCAGTGGGCAGGTGGGGAGGGGGATACACTAGACCACCAGGGTAGTAGGAGTATATTATGAGTTACAGATGCCTGCGATCAGGCAGCGATCGGTCCAGTGGACCACCAGGGATATAGGATGGGGGGGCTTATTCTTATAGACAAATGCCTGAGACTGGGCACATAGCGGTCCACTGGACCACCAGGGATAATGGACGAGGGGTTTCTTTTAACATGAATGCCCGTGATTGGGCTGCAGTAGGCGTTGGTCCCCGACCTGCTGGCTGGCAGGCGCCAGGTGCAAGTCGTCGGGGATCAGTGCACCTGCATGCTAATGGAATGCAAATGGGGCCATAATGAGATGCAAATGGCCCCCTGTGCACCTTGCATAAATTATGGCCCCATTTGCATGTCCCCTTTTGAATATCGCAGGTGCTGTGCATGGCGCAATGGCACTTGCACTAGCGCATCTCCGTGCTCCACTCTGGCCACTTGTGCTGGTACACAGTGGGGGTGGCCAGGGTGCGATATTCAAAGCTGCTGTGCCATAGCACAGCTCTGTTGAATATCGCCCTGGCCACACCCCTGCGCAACAAAGTTGAGCTGCGCCCAGGCTTGCATCACAGCCTGGCGCAGTTTGAATATCTGGGCCATAGTGTTTAGGAGGGTAAAGTGCACAGTGCAAAAACAACACTTATTAGCAGCTAGCATCTAAGAATGGATAGGGGAAACAAAACCTCCAGTGACTGACACCACGTCATGATCATTCACCTGTCTGGTTAAATCTGGAAAAAGGACTTAATGTGGTGCTTCACCGGGACTTGTTGGCTACACTGAGAGGCACTGTATGGGAGACAGGGGACTCTCAGATATGTAGCTTTGCACAACAGGCATGGGCCACCCTGCTCCAGAATCATAACTGAAAACTACAACACTTGGAGGACTGGGAGCCACTGTGGTTCAACCTGTAGGTAAGTAGGTAGGTAACATTTTTATTTGTTCGACATAAGTCATTACAAAGTGTTACTTTCACATATCTTTGCATAACATGTTACACAGACTTTATATACAAAATTTTTCCAAGATTCTTAGGTTATTACACATACAATATAAAATTAAATTTCTTTATCACTTGTACTTTACATATCACTTATAAGGAATTCTCATTTAAGAAGACTTATTTACAGATTTAATGACTTCAAGAATCTGTATAGTCTGTCAAGTATTTGTGGCTCGTGGCTATTGAACAAATAAAGTATGAATTGCTCAGAGGGAAGACCAAGAGTAGCTAATATTGGGCCAACCATATCCTTCTCTTTATTTCATATTGTGGACAATGCAATACTACATGTTTGAGGTTCATCCAACCCCCCCATTTGGCAAACACAGTTTGAATCAGTCATGCCTATTCTTCTCTGGACATAAAAGATACAAGTTGCTTTGTAAAGTTCATACCTATATCTGGTTATTATTCTTCTTTCTTTGGAATTTCTGAGAATGGCTAAATATGGTTCTAATTTATGATCTCCTTTGATTATTTTATGCCATTTTAAATTATGTAATTTAGCAATTCTTTCCAAATCTTGTTGGACAATTACATCTCTTAATCTTTTCTTTACCCATTCTTTTATTTCAGGAAAGGAAATCATGTATATTTCATATAAAATATTTCCCAAACCTGTGGGAATAACAGAATCGTGTATGGTTTTAATTATATCTGCAGTAAAACCTAAACTGTGATATTGTATCTCTTCTTTGAGACACATCCTAGGGATTCTGTTTTCCTGTAAAAGAAACAATCATCATGCAAATATTATTATTATTTCCGTTGCCAAGGTATTTAAAGGAAACTGACCTAGCTCTCTCCTTAGTACTTCTCGGGGGACTGATTGCTGAACTTTAAGTAATTATGTATACATTTTGTTTAAGTCTATTTCTAAAGATTTAATATTAGATGGAGTCTAGATTTTGGTGGCATATAAGATCCCAGCTTTTATCTTTGTATTGATTACTGTTATTAGACCCTTTATAGAAGTTTGGCCCATTCTCCTGTGTAATCTTTTAAATGAGATAAATAATGTTTTTAATCTTTGTAACATAGTTTTAATATGTAGAGACCATGACAGATTATAAGCACATCTTAACCCTAGGTAGTCAAAATATGTTGTGGTAACAACTTTATTTTTATCAATATATAATGTCAGTAGTTTACTAGACCTGTTTCCAAATACCACCATATTCATTTTATTCATGTTTATAAATAATTTATATTTTTTACACAGGTCTGAAAAATGGGTTGCCTTCCTTTGAAGACCCAACAAAGATGCTGAGATCAATACCACATCATCTTCATACACTAAACATGTCACTGCATGGCTACCTACTTTTGGAGAATGAAATTCAGGGTTATCTAAAGCCTGCAGAATTGTTTTTATGTACATTCTGAATAAAAAATGAGGCAATAAGTCAGCCCTGATGGACTCCCAAATTTATTTTAATGTTAGATGTCAAGTCACCATAGTGATTGTATCTGACCCTTAGCCAGGTACTAACATGACATCTTATTACTATATCTAATAATTCTAGGTCAATATTATAACTTTCCAACTTTTCCCACAGTGTCTTTCTGCTTATAGAATCAAATGCTGTCTTTAAATAAATGAAACAGCAATGTAATTTTGATTTTTTGACAGTAACATATTTCCATGTAAGATGTTTTAAAACAAAACAATGCTGAATGGTTGAACAATTTCATCTGAATCCATTTTGAAATTCAGATATTAAATTATTAGACTCTGACCATTGTTGTAAATGATCTAATAAGATTCTACAGAAGATCTTTTGGGAGGCACCGAGAGGACTTATCGGCCTGTACATGGCTGGGTCATTTGTATTTCCCCTTTTAAAAATAGGGCAAATAATACTACCCTTCCATGATTCTGAAAAATGGCCATCCTGTATACAGTAATTAAAAAGTGTATATAAAATGAGGGATCACCAATAATTAAATTTATTTATTTATTTTGAATATCAGATTTATAGACCTTTGAGTCAAGGACTCATTTACAAAGGCACCTCGTCAACACCTCAGGTGCTCAGATTGGCAATTAATTTATTAATAGTACCTTTTCATCCTGCCCCCACATGGTAATGATTCTTATTGATTTCCATTATTTCAAAACATATCTGTTATTCCAGTACATATTCTTGTACTCCAATCATCCTTTTTCATATTATCATATATATATATACAGTTATCTCAAATTTATGTTCATCCTTCCTTTGATCTTCTTCTTCTTCTCTGCCAAGGTGTAGACCTGGGCACCAGTTCTTCATTCTTTCTCTGGAGGTAATGGTGTATACCCATTACCGCTTGTTTTTTAATCCTGCTGTTGTTGTTCCTTCTTTTGGTATCCTTCTTTCCTTTCCTCCCTCCCTCCCTCACATGCCCCTTTTTATCCTTTCTTTTCCCCACTTCTCAGCCATCCACCTTGGCTGTGCCACCAACGGCCCCCGTATACCATCCTTCATTGTTATCCATGACTTATTCTTCCTGTCGTCTCCTTCAACCGTTCTTATCCTTCCTTTTCCTCACTTCTCAGCCATCCACCTATATAAATGTTTTACAGTATATATATATATATCTACCATGATACTATCTGGACCTGGTGCCTTATTATTTGATACTTTATCTAAGGTATTAATAATTTCTGATTCACTTATATATGTTGATTTTGGAAGATGCTCTAATCTATTATTTTTATTAGTATACTGTCTATCCTCTTCTGCCTGGGAAAAGTAAAGATTTCTTAAGTGTTCTTCCCATATTTGAGAAGTAATTGCTGCTTCAATCTTATTTGCATATTTATTATATCCTTTACTGAAAAGAGTCAAAAACTGTTTTGTATCATTCTTTATAATTGCTATGCTTAATTTTTCCCACATTCTGGTATGAATTTTAGTGAATAGAATATTGTAGGGTATTCAATAGAAAGCCCATGAAAAGATCTTTCAAATTAGGTATTGGGTTTACCTGTAGGGGACAATAGTCTTGAAATATGAATAGCTAAATAATGTGGAAATCAAATCATAGCAATAGCTATTTCAACATAGTCTTAAAAACAGGAAGTGATGTCACTGAAGGGCAAGTTGTATGCTGTTAATTACAGCTTTCCCCTTAGTGACATTACTTTCTGTTTTAAGATTGCATGAAATGACTGCTGCCTTGTTTTGATTTATAGATGTTTTAAATATTCACGTCCCAAAACTTTTGACACCTACAAGGAAGCCAGATACCTCATTCAAAATAACTTTTCATGGGCTTCCACAGTTTGAGCAATCCCTGCAATGTTTACTGTCCCTTTAATCTTCCTTTTTTGAGTAGTTTTTTATATTCTCTTCTAGCATTGTTAAATATTGTATTAGCAACTTTTGATCCAGTTTTCTTATTCTGACAAATTAAGTTATTAAGCTTTCTTTTGGCCCTTGAGCATTTGCAGTTTAACAGGTGTTAATCTTCTTTTACGTTAAGCTTGGCATGAGCGCGAGCGTCTTGGGAAGAATGGGACACTTTGAGGTGTGCCCTCCTGCAATCCCTGCTCCATTGAGCAGGTGTGGCATCCTGCACCATCGGACAGTAAGGGAAGGACAGTGGTGGTCTTCTCTTCAAAGAAAACCACCGCTGTCATACACAGCACTGCGTCACACCGCCCCCCCAAATCTTTGCTGTCATGCTGGGAGCCCACCCCAGGGTGGCCAATGTCCCGCATCTTCTTCTGACAGGGCTGCCCAATCCCCCATTGGCTCCAGGCCCCCCCAGCCATCCTTCTGCCACGCTGGGAGCCCACCCCAGCGTGGCAAACATCCCGTCCCGCGTCGTCTGCTGACGGGGGTGCCCAATCCCCAGTTGGCTCCACAGCCCCCCCAGCCGTCCTTCTGCCACTCTGGGAACCCACCTCAGTGTGGCAACGCCCACATCGTTTTTTTAAACCTGTAATCGAAAACAGTCCCACGGCACTCTCCCAGGCCCCTCCCACAACCCGCACCCACCCACTGCGCAGACCACCTCCCCACACCCCTCACCCCATACTTACCTCCAGAGCTCGGCGCGATGATCTTCGTGGACCGGGAACATGTCTGCACTCTTCAAAGCCGACCACGAACTGAGGAAATGCCGTAAGCTGTATAATGGGCTAGATAGGGGTTTTCAACTTTATTGCATATCTCAGGCATTTTTTGATTTTGCACCAATTTCATTGGTTAGGATTCTCATGAATGATGTCACTGTCATGGCGCTATTCGTCTGGCGGGTGATTTCACAGTCACTGCGTGAAATCACCATTTGGGCCTGAATAATGCCATGACAGTGACATCATTCATGAGAAGGGGTCCCAAAAACCCCATGTTGAAAATTTGGCGCAAAAATTCCATAAAATGACTGTTTTATGAGTGTGCGTTGTGCAGTTCCTACGCAGGCTTGTAAGTTCACGAATTTTCAATATTTTCACTCCAGATTTTCAACATTGCCATTTTACCACACCTCCTTATGAGCAGTATAGCTGTCATTTTTCACATCCTGCCCAAAACATGTTTTAGCCCATGTAGCGCACACTGGCGCAGTCGGTGTGTGAAATCAATGTATGGGACATTTTAAGAAAATCACCATGACACTGTTCATTAGCAGAGGTTTTAAAATGGTTATGTTGAAAATTTGGTGAAAAAATTCCTAAAAATGACTGTTTTACGAGCATGCATTGCGCAGTTCCTACGCACGCTCGTAGGTTTGCGAATTTTCAAGATTTTCACTCCAGATTTTCAACATTGCCATTTTACCACACCTCCTTATGAGCAGTACAGCTGTCATTTTTCACATCCTGCCCAAAATGTGTTTCCACCCATGTAGCTCACAATGGCGCAGTCGGTGTGCAAATCAATGTATGGGACACATTAAGAAAATCACAGTGACACTGTTCATGAGCAGAGGTGTTAAAATGGCTATGTTGAAAATTTCCAGAAAAATTCTCAAAAAATGACTGTTTGATAGCCGCATGCTAAGTGCAGTTCCTACGACGCTGGTAAGTTCAAGCAAATTTTCAATATTTGCACTCCAATGACTTCCAAATACCTAAACAGCACATAGAAGCAAGCAACATTCAGCATTGACAAATGCTTGTACTTCTTTGTCACTGATTTTTTTAAGCCATGTCCAAGTGCCAAATACCACTGCAAATACCTGCAAGCGAACGTTCGGCATTGACAAATGCTTGTTTGAATAGAAGTTTGACAGAAAAAAGGCTTTATGTATGAACTTATATCCTCCCAAAACCTAATTATATTGCTGTAATCAGTCATTATTAATTTGTTTTTAAGGTTACGTAGGTGGTCAGCAGAAAGTATTCCAGAAAACTTCATCATTTCAATACTTTGCCACTGTATTCGTTTGGTATTTATAAACTCCATACCATGGATAACCATAGATCAATTTTCATTGTAAGTTTCCCAAGCCCATGTTGTAATCACTGGTAAGTGAGCTGATTCTGTTCTTATCTTAACTTCAGGATCTATTATAACACCTCTTGCATCAAGATTTACCCATACCAAGTCCATACATGAGGAACCAAATGGGCCTATATAACTATAGTCTCACTCTATATCACTATTTGTTCTCCCATTATATGGACAGTAATTTAAATCTGACAAAGTCTTTCTATTTTGATTGTTTGTCTTGTCATGTGAATTATGCAGACTATACAGATTATTGTTTATTACATTGATTCCTTTCATGTAATCATTAATTGATGATAACCTCAAATTACCTTCAAGGCATCTAACGTTAAAATCCCCCTATATAACTATTGAAAATTGTTCATTAGTTTCAGTTAATTCCTCTAACATTATCTTAAGCTGCTTCCAGTTTTATTCTCTAAAAATCTTCATTGTGGGCAAGACATAAATCTTAACTAATATCAGTTTAATATTGTCATTTGTTATTTTAAGCAGCTGGCAATTTTGTATATGTACCTTGATTGATAAAATTACACAGTTAAGTGGGTTTTAATTAAGCAATAAGGCATGACAAGGTGTGTGTTATCGTGGAATAATGTCACTCCTGAGGTGGGTTGAAGCACGAGGTGAAGCCAAGTGCTTCCACCACCCCAGGAGTGATGTTATTACACGATAATACACACCTTGGAGTGCCTTATTGCAATTATACAATGGCTTGATGTTATAGAAAACAAAAAATAAAAATGTTTTTAGTAGATTTTTAGTGAGGCAGTGTATCTTTGTTTCTGAAAAAAAAGTAACTCATAACAATCATCCAAAAAATCAATTCAGTGATGTTATTATGTAATAACATCACTGTCTTAGGCACACGTTGACCAATCAGAGTCCAGGAATTTTTCTTGCCATTGTATAATATAAAATAGCCAACCCAGCCATAGGTCTTCCATTTTTATTATTTGTTGTAGCTGAGGGAACAAAACTTGAGAAGCCTGGAAGTAAAGGGGAATTTTTCTCCATTATCCAGGTCTCATGAAAAGATGGGGCTCAGATTCTAGAAGGGTTATGCCTGGTGTAACAGCAGTTGCACCAAGCAGAATGGTACATGTAGCAACTTACACCAGCAGTTGCGACATGCACGATTCTACAAAGTGGCCTGCGACATGTCACAGCCACTTGCACTGAACAGCTGTTACGCCACATCAACTCCCTGTGACATGGCACTAGGAGGTTTACAGCAGCAGTTATGCCCAATTCTAGAAGGGCAGCCATAAAGTGCCAACATCGGGATTCTGCAAGAACCCCCAGAGGAGATCTGGCAATGTAAGTTATACCAGCATTTAGCTGGTATAACTTATGGATGCCCCCGGGGGTCCTGCAGACCCATCGGCTGTCCAGTGGACAGTGCACAGTTACCCTCCGCCCATGCCCAGCACACCCCAGTGGGGCCCCACAGGGCTAGCCATACCCCCAACCCCTTGAGACGCCCATTGGCAGAAGCCCCGTAGGGCAGCAGTGCCATCCTCCCACCCGTGCCCTGAACTGCGAGTTGCCGGCCGCATATGCGGCAAAAAGCTGGCAGTCTAGTGGCTCCCCCGAACTGTATAATATAAGAACAGATCCCATATCCCTGGTAGTCTAGTGATCCCCTGATCTGTATAATAAATGAATAGATCCCGTATCCCTGGTAGTCTAGCACCCCCCCTGAGCTGTATAATAATTAATAATGATTTCCCCATTTCCCTGGTAGTCTAGCGGCCCCCCAATCTGTATAATTAACGCATAGATCCCATATCCCTGGTAGTCTAGTGGCCCCCACCCTCCACCCAGCTGTGCCAGCCCACCCAGCACCTCTCCACCCGTCCCCAGCTGGTGACTGGCACAGCCTACTTCTCACCTCCACGGCCAGCCACCGACTGAGTGCAGTATTAGCGCTACTGCACAGACGCACTCAGAAATTACACAGTTTTTAAACTCTCGGTTTGGTGGTCTTGTAATAAATACTTTCCCTGCATTCTCATTCAGATGTAACACATTTATTATCCATTCAGTTAATTTAGCTTTTTTTTCACAGTGTTTGCCTTCTCCAGCTCCATTGATTGTTTGGAGTCGGTGGAAATTTGTAAATTTTAGACAGGACAAGAGGAGCAGTGCTTTTAGCTTTACAGTAGTTAGGGTTTTTTAATGAAGCAGCTGCAGGAGATAGTGTTGTTATTTTTTAGTTAGTGGAGTGCGGGCTCACCTGTGAGCTTTCTGCAGTGAGGAGAGACTTTGATGTTACCAGCTTTCCTGCCCTGTGGAGGAGAATGCCTCAGATTTTCTTACAGTCCAGAACACTCTGTCAGTCATCTTTGGAGCTGTGCTGTTTGTCTGTCCTGCTCTGAGTTGAGCGGTCTCTTGCCTGACTTGCATGGTTATGGTTGGTTGAGTGTTGTGGTTGTAAGCCCGCAGGGAAGTGTAGTACATTGGCCCCATTTGAGAAGTGTACCTGGAAGCTTGCCTGCTTCAGAACATTAGCAGCTGTCGGAGTGGACTCATTGTCCCTTGTTCCGCGTGTGGGCCTGGTCATCAGTAAGAGGGGTGACCTCACCTGCTGTTTCTGGGACTCAGTGAGTGAACTGTTTTGTCTCCTCCAGAGTGATGATTCTGGCTTCAGCATTGCTGTACTATTAAGAACTTCTGCCAAGTACTTTCTCATCCTGTTTGTCTCTCCTCCCCGTGGATGATTTTGAGTTTGGCCAGTGTCTGGTTCACTGAAGGGTGAAAATCTTCTCTGAACTGGCATTTTTTGAATTGAGTTCTCTCTACTCTACTTTTGGGTCTGGCAACTATTTTTCAGTCATCTTTGACAATGGGGTTTGTGAGGGGGTTAAAAGTTTTATCCCCTATCATATCTAGATTTTGGGCCTGGTGAGAGTAGGAACAAATGGTTTTCACCATCATTGGGTGTACTTTGACTTCATAATCCCCAGTGACTTTAAATTATTCACTGCTTTGCTGAAATGTTGGTTCTTGCCCTTTTGGGCAGCGTTATTTGCCTCCAGTCCTGTGTCTTGCTTCTTCTGTGGGTTTAGTTTTGGGGTTTTCTTTTTTGGAGGGTTTGGGTGGTGTGAGGTGATTTTGGGGAGTACTGGATGGGTTAGTTGTTGGCTTTGATTGTTAAGTGTGTGAATGAGTGAGTGATTGGTTGTGTGGGTGGGTAGTGTGGTTTGGTTTGCCATTGCACTTTAACAGCTTGTGCTGATGGGTTGCTTGAGGGACCAAATTGCTAGGTAAAGATGTGTCGATCTGGTGTTCCAGTTGGATCTTGAGGTTAATAATCTCAAGATTGATCAGTTATTTGGTCTGATTATTACACCATGTAATTCTTGTTTGGGGTCCCCCTGAAAGCCCATCCCCCACAGAGATGGTCAGCTATCACCCTTTAAGGGGCTGGCACCCAGAAGGACTGTTGGCGGTAGCTGATCTATCTAGGGTTGATGTGGCATGTGCCGTTGGTGCAGGAGAGGTGGTGGCCATCTATAATAGAGTGGTCTCTAATGCTCTGGATGCCATTGCACCAGTTTGTATATTACCTAGATCTTCTAACTTGAGATCCCCCTGGTTTGATGGGGACCTCAAGGGGTTGGAAGTTGGAGCATTGCTAATGGAAGACACGGCTGGAATCTGACAAGCTGGCCCTGCGTGCTCACTATGCTGAGTACCAGTGGGCAATTTCCCATAAGAAGGCAGAATTCCTGTCTGGGAAAATTGCTGCAGGGAGGAACAGGCCATTTTAGCTGTTTTGGACTGTAGACATGCTTTTACATCCTGCCTATCTGCAGCCGAAGAAAGCTTTTTCATCCACTTTACATGAAAAGTTTGCTCTGTTCTTCTCTGACAGAGTGTTGGCCATCTGATCTGGGATTCCGCCAGGTAGGCCATTGCCAAGCAGTGGCTGGTATGGGAGGAATAGAGGCACTCTGTCAGTCTGGGAAGAGTTTAGGCCAGTGGAGGTGTCCAAAGTGACTAAGGTGATCTCAGAGCTGAAGCACACTTTTTTGTGATCTGGACCTGGCCCCAATATGTTTCTTAATGGGATATGTTGAGGCTGTTGGCCTGGTGTTTGTCAGGATTTCATTTTATTCTAATTTTTTATTTTTTATACTTGTAAGCAGGATGAGCAAAACTGCCCGTTTTCACCAGCAACAAGTTACAGAACATACCTAAACATATGAAATATTACACACAAACAAAACATTTGAAAATGATACAAAAATACATAAAACAAATATTAAAAATCAGTTATTTAACATGAGCATGTGCAAATATTATTATCCATCATCCAGTTTTTTAGTCTAGTTTTAAAAGACCACACTGTCATACTTTCTGTAATATCAACAGGTAATGAATTAAAAAACAAAGGAGCTCAATATAAAATAGATCTCTGGCCAAAGGTAGTTTGAAACAACAGAATGTCATAAGTAAATTTAGTCTGAGATTGTCAGGTGCCCAATGGCAGAAGTGGTTTTCCCAGCTGCTCTGAAAGAATTGCTGATGAGGCCCCTTCTTAAGAAACCTTCCCTCGACCCTGACATCCTGGTGAATTACCATCCTATCTCCAACATGCCTTTCTTGAGCAAGGTTGTTGAAATGTTAGTGGCACAACAGCTCGAGGACCGCCTTGTGTGATGGGACATTTATAAGCCATTTCAGTTGGGTTTTTGGGCTAGACACAGCACTGAAACAGCTCTAGTGAGGGTGCATAATGATCTGCTCAGAGCTAGAGACAGAGGAGACAGGTCAGTTCTTGTACTCCTTGATCTCTCATCAGCCTTTGACACTGTAGAGCACGCCGTGCTATTGGATTGGGTCTGTGAGTTTTGTAGGCTCTCTGGTACTGTCATTAGGTGTTTTGAGTCCTAGCTCTCAGATAGGGTACAGCAGGTGGTGATAGGGAATTTTTCCTCCTCCCCAATGTCTCTGTCTTGTGGAGTGCTACAGGGCTCTATGCTTTCGTCAATGTTGTTCACAGTGTATATGCTGCCCCTGGGCGAGATCATTTGATAATATAGTGTGGAGTTTCACTGCTCTGCAGATGACACCCAACTGTATTTGTCATTTGCTCATGGAACATCCAGAGCTGTTGATGTGTTTAACAACTATCTGGCTAAAATCAATGACTGGATGACTTCCAGCTGGCTGAGACTCAACCCAGTCAAGATGGAGGTGCTGGTGATTGAGCCTGGTCATGTGTGTGATGGGTTGTCTCCCAGGGCTGACTCTGGTCTTGTACTGGGTTCAACCCCATTGGTGTCTTCCCCAAGGGTGCAAAATCTGGGCATGATCCTTGATAGCAGATTGACTTTTGAAGATCAGGTGTTGTCTGTAGTCGGCAGTGGTTTTTACCATCTGCAGAACATTGCCCAGATTAAGCCCCTCATTCCTCCTGAGGATCTGCCGATGTTAGTACAGGCCTTTGTTTCCACCAGGCTTAACAAATGTAAAACTCCATACTTCAGGGTTATGGGATGGACCCTCGACTGACCATAGCTGGTGCAGAACACAGCAGCCCAGCTGCTGATGGGTTTTTCAAGGTCCAGTCATGTAACCCCAGCTCTGCGTGCCCTGCACTGGCTTCCAGTCAGGTGGAGGGTCCTTTTCAAGATGGATCTTCTCACCTTTAATGCTCTCTGCAGACTGGGCCCTAGCCATCTGACAGCACTTCTGACACCGGTGACCTCTGTTCGCTTCCTCCGCTCTTCCTCGAGGGGCCTCCTGGACGTTCCCAGGGTTTGACTCAGGACCTCAGGAGACTGTGCTTTTAGCATTTCTTTTTATTTCTTTTTTTTGTTTAACCAGGACAGACACACTAAGCTGAAAACTTGTTTACAGGTGTGACCTGGTAGCACAAGGAAGTTGAGGACTTGCTCAGGATCACACACTATGCAAGAGGGGGTTGTGGGATTCAAACCCAGGTCACCAAGCTTGCAGCTCAGAGCCTTAAATCACTGTTCTATACTGCCTCCATTCTGAGTTAACCCTGTGGAACTCACTTCCATCTGCAGTCCGGGAGGCCCTCCCGGTAGAGGTGTTTAAGCAGAGGCTGAAGGCCCACCTCTTTAGCCTGGCTTTTAATTACTATTGAATTACACCATGTTTTTGTTCAGTCCCTGATTATGGCATCCTGAAAGCTTTGTTAAATTGATTTATATTTTATTTATTTATAATCATATTAATACAATCTTATTTTAATCGTTTTATTGCCTGTTTTATTATATTTCTCTGTAAGGCACCTAGAGCCTCTGGGATTGGGTGCTGTATAAATAAAATTTGCATTGCCTTGCCTTTAGTTTCAGATCCAAGACTATGAATTCCATACATCTCTATTAAATATTCTTCCCTTGGGTCTGAGCCCTTACCTTTTGGGGGAGTACAGTTTTCTCCTTCCTGAATATTCTGAGCCTCTATAGGGGACTACAATCTGGTACCCTTGGTCTCCCCTCTGTGAACCTCTACACAACTAGTACTTGAGCCAGAACCTCTAGATCTTTCTGTTACTAATTCTTTAGAGTTTTCTCCAGTCATGGGAGGTTCAAGTAAAAGTTCCTTCTGTTTTTGCGAACCTCCTTGAGTTTGATTGGAGGTAATCTTATTGTTTTTACATTTCCCCTCTTTTCACTTATCTGATAATGTTTCCTTCTTGCTTGACTTCTTCTTTTTACCTTTTATTACTTGTTTTTTCTTCTGTCAATTTATATTTGTGTCCCATTTTCTATGTTTTAGCTTAAAACTTTTTGTTATAGTCTCCATACCCTTTTGAAATGGAGAAGGTAGATTTATCCTATCTGCTTTATTACTTTTTCCCTGATTGATATCCTTTAAAATGTCTTGTAATATTATTGAATCTGTACTCTGCTACAACTGTTGTTTATTTAGAACATCCAGTGTGGCTCTGTTATATGCTACCTCACCTCTTAAACTTTCTACTTCTCCTTTAAGTGCCCATATGTTCTCCAACAATATTACATTTGCAATATATTGTTTTTTAATTGCATCTAGCATTTGTGATGGCAAGACTGAGTTAAATGGATAATGGTCTACATCAGTGTGTTCCTCATCATGTTGGACTAACTCTGGGATAACTACCTATCCTTCTACAGGCTGTAAAGAGAATGGAGAGAACTGAAGCAAGGCTAGATACTCTTGAGGTGTCATTTCTTGAAAACAACTGTTTTAAATCTTGAACAGTAAGTTCCAAATCTTTTAATGTGTTACTTGCACTAATTGTCTCTTTTTCAGATTAACAAAAGCCTTTTGAGCTCTAATATTAACCTCAGCCATGCCATTCATAGCTGTTTCTTGTATGTTTGGCACAAGATCCCATTCTTTGGTTCCCAGTAGTAGTTGACTGTATCAATGTGATTAGATGTGTTTGGAGGTTTTAATGATATTTTCTCCTCAGAGTCAGATTCATAATCTGGATCAAATCAAACAACAGAAACCATGATTTCTACATAAGACTCTACTGAACTAAAGGTATTATTTGTCCAACTATTTGCACTATATTCATCTAGGGTAATCATTTGGTGGTTAGTTGAATTGAACACAGGGGAAAATGTTCCTTCTTTTCCATTGTCTTGCATATGTTTCCCTAAAATAAACTTAGATACATGATAATCATTCAGTACTACTGGGGTTGAACTATTTACTTTGGTTTGTGGAGACTTTTTAAAAAAAGTCGTGATTTTAGGTTGAATATTTTTCAACTTTGTTCCCATGTCTGTCACTATCTTTAATTTCTTTGTGGCTTTTTTCCTTCCACTGATTGTTGTTTATTTGCTAACGGGAGAATGACAATCCACTTCTTGTATTGACCATTATGAATACTATCTGCACTCACTTTTCTTATATGACATCCTGACAACGCCTCATGTTTATAAGCTCTCCCTGACTGTATATTTCCTTTTAACCCAGTTCCATGGCATCAGACAGTTCATACAAGTCTTAAGATCTTATAAAACAGCACTAGTAATCCTCCACTTATTCAAATATTCCTATTGCTGAGGTTCTAACAATCCTTGCAAATGACATTTATATGTAAGAAAAATCAATATACACAATGGGCTGGATATTCAAACTGCGCCATTCTGTGGCGCAAGCCCTTGTGCTGCACAAAATAGTTGTGCAGGGGTGTGGCCGGGGCGATATTTAATGGCGTTGCACTATTGAGCAACTCCTTTGAATATCACCCCCCCGGCCACAGCCACTGTGCATGGCACAGTGGAACTTGTGCCACCGCAAGTGGTCAGAGTGGAGCATTCAAGATGCGGTGGCGCAAGTTCCATTGCGCCATGCGCAAAATTTCTGATATTCAAAAGGTGACATGCAAATGGGGCCATAATTCATACAGGCAGGGGTGCCATTTGCATCATTTATGGCCCCATTTGCGATCCGATGCATGCAGGTGCACCGATCCCCGAGGACTTGCGCCTGGCGGCCCTACCAGGCAGCAGCCGCCGAGGGGACGATGCCCCTGCAGAGCCCGATCTCAGGCATAACTGTTGAAATCCCCATCCTCTGACTGGCCCAATCACGGGCATAAGTGTAAAAACCCCCTCCCCGACTGGCCCGATCACGGGCATAAGTGACAAAACCCCCCACCCTCCACTAGCCTGATCGCGGGCAGAACAGAGTTCAACCCTTCCCAAGAACATATCCCTGGTGGTCCAGTGGACCACGAAGCCTGATCATGGGCATTAGAGTCCACCACCTCCCCAAGGTTCACCTACTCTGGTGATCTAGTGGCCCCCCACTGCACCCCCCCATGGGGCCCCACCACCCCGCTCCTCCCCGTCAGCCGGCGGTGGCAGCATCCACCACCTGCCATCCACACGCTCGCCGACTGACTGCTCGGTGGGGCTGCACATGCCCATTGGTTCAGAGCCAGAGGCCAATGGGCGTGCAGCCATACTCACTACTAGGCAGTCCAGATATGTGAATGAATTCATTCATTCATATCTGACTGCCTTATGAGGCTGCACACCATTGGCTCTTGCTCTGAACCAATGGGCATGCAGCCCTACCAAGCAGTCAGTCAGCGGGCGGCAGGATGGCAGGCGTGGTGATGCTGCCACCCGCCGGCTCGACGGGAGGAGCGGGGTGGTGGGCTCCATGGGGGGTGGTGGGGCCACTAGATCACCAGGTAGGTGGGCCTTGGGGATGGTGACTCAATGCCTGTGATCGGGCTTCATGGTCCACTGGACCACCAGGGATATGTTCTTGGGGGTTGAACTCTGTTCTGCCTGTGATCAGGCTAGTGGGGGTGTTTTTTGTCACTTATGACCGTGATTGGGCCAGTCAGGGTGGGGGGTTTACACTCATGCCCACGACTCAGGCCAGTCGGGGAGGGGATTTCTTCTATTATGCCCATGATCGGGCCAGTCGGGAGGGGGATTTCTTCTATTATGCCCATGATCGGGCCAGTTGGGGAGGGGTTACTATATGCCTGTGATTGGGCTGCAGATGGGTGCAGGGAGTAAGTCGAGGGCCACCCACAGGTGGCAGCTGCTGTGTTGTGCCCTGCAATGTGGCAGGTCACCTGTGGGTGGCCCTTGACTTACTCCTTTTTTTTTCTCAAAGTTGTGCAGGCGCAGGTTGGGGGTTGCACCTGCACAACTCTGCACAGCCCACTGAATAGCAGGCTGTGCAGTTTATGCATGGTTCCTCCCCCTCCGATTGAGCATGCCTTCATTAGCATTGCACTGTTGCTCAGCTTGACTTGGGGAGCGCAACTGCCTCCTGCTGAATATGGCAGAATGGTTCAATTTTGGACTTGCACAGGCGCAACCCTATTGCGCATGGCGCAACCCTTTTGAATATCCAGCCCAATGTGCTTATGCCTATACACACCAAAATATAAAAAGTATAAAGTGCAGAATTTGTTTGCAATAGCCATCAAAGGGTTAACTATATTCAGAGCTTAATAATATATCAAATATTCTGAGTTTGTTGGATTATTAGTTAATTGATAAGCCAATATATCCAGTCTATCAATCATTAAATCAGACTCAGCCTGAAATTCAAAATATCATACAAAGTTTAAGTGCAAAGGTGCAAAAAGTGCAGAAATACAAGAATGCTTTTCTGGTAATAAATATCTGAAATGTTCCCAGGTATTCTGTATAAGTAATTGTCCTTTCCAAAAACAAGAAGTGATCTGTATTGTTTTCTAATGTCTTTTGTAAATAGTTGTCTGGCAATTTTCCACAATTTCTCAATAAACCGTTATATAAGTCCTGATTTCTTTATATTTATATCCGCTCTAGATTTTGATTAAATCTGTACTCATCTGTCCACTTGATATCTGGTGAAATGAGTAACAGTGAGAGTCCAATTTCATTGTCCTAGGCCAAGATGGAGAGATTCCCAAATATGCAGCAACAATACTTCTGTTAACTGGTGACCCTTTCAAACTAGTCAATCTACTAATAGATGACCTCGTCCACTAGAATATGCAAAATACAAATAAAATCAATACTAGGTGAATTTATATAAAACAACAATCACCCTTTTAATTAGCAGTCTAAGTGAGTGCAATATAAGTTCAACTTATTAATTCCTATGACATTACAGCATTAGAAATTGATGCAAAACAATTATAATTTACAATAATTTACAAATAATTATTTGTACTACTTAGCTTCTAAATATAAAATGTATGTGCTAGCATAAACTATTTTAAAAATTATTATCCCAGTTTGTGCACTGATTTTATAGTTATGTAATTTACTGTTGTAAACTCTGCAATATTTCTCCAAATCAGTCAGTTTAAGAAGGCCATAAGCCAGCTGAAGACAGCCAAAGATGTTATTATTTTAACAATAAATTGCACAGTGGATATGCCTTATGCCATTTTCCTAGGTCCTCTCGGCCTCACCTGTTTGGCTATAATTTTAGTACCATTCTGCCATACCACGAAAAAAAGTTCACAATGGAAGACTGCTTAGAAACTTGCAGCTCTGCAGTGCTGGTGGCTTTTACTTGCTGTATGCCTGCTTTACTTTAGTCCAAAACATGCGGGCTAAAAAGGTTTTCAAAAAAGAGCCACCATAAGTCTGTCTCTCAGCAAACCACAAACTAAATTATGAAACTGCAATTAGGTGTGAATCAAGAACAAATAAGGATATAGTGGAGGATATGGAAGTAAACAATTGGGGCATTATTGATGACAACTCTGTCACTCACACCCAGAGGGCACAAGTACATGCTCATTCAAACAAAGTAAGTAAAAATATAATAATAATAGGTGACTCCATTATAAGAGGGACAGATGCTAGAGTGTGCAAAGGAAGGAAAGAAATAACAACAGTCAGTACTCTCCCAGGGGCCAAGATCAGCTACATTAATAAAATGTTAAATGGGTTAATAGAACACTGACACACCACTTGCGACTTTACATGCTGAAGCCAATGATATGGGAAAAAGGCTAATGAATGATATCCTCAAGGAATTTGAGGAGGTAGCAAATAAGATACAATAAATAGGCAGATATCTAATTATATCTAATATCCTGCCAGTACACGGGATCCACCACAAATAAATTGGAGGGATAGCAGCACTAAATGGAAGGTTGAAGAGATAGCGTGCCCTAGGAGGTCATGTTTTTATAGACCACTGGGATAATTTTAAGGATAAAAAGCTCTTTAGACCAGATGGACTCCATCTAAATAAAATGGACACTAGGATCCTGGCTCATACCTTTAATGAAACAATACAGCAAAGTTTAAACTGAAAGTAGGGGGGCTGGGGGTAAAACAATGAATGCAGTGAGCGAATATGATCCGGTGGGTAAGAAATTGAAGGCTAAAGGACTAAATTGCCTTTTGGTTAATGCTAGAAGCATTGTACATAAAATGGTTGAGTTAAGACATATATTGCACACAGAATCAATTCAAGTATGTGCTATCACCAAAACTTGGTGGGGAAAATATGACAGTTGGAACAAGAATATAAATGGTTATACATTGTACTGTAAATGAAGAATACATAGGAAGGGGGATGAGTAGCAGCGTATGTAGCAGACAATATTACATATGAGGAAATGGAGATGGGTGTGATACAAATTGAACAAATCTGGTTGAAACTCACTTCCTTAAAAAGATCCAAAGATTATTATAGGAGTAATTTATAGGCCCCCATCAACAACTTACGATGAAGATCAGACCTTTTGCAATTTAATCCAGGACTTGAATCAAGCAGACAAGATATTATTATTGGGTGATCTAAATATCCCAGTTGTGCAATGGGATACACAAACAGCATCAAATAAAACAGAAGAATTGTACCTGGAAACTTTCTGGCAGTTAAGTCTGGATCAGTACATTGCAGAACCTGCAAGGGGGGAAATATATTAGACTTTGTGTTAAGCAATATGGGAAACACCATCAAGGACTGTAAAGTAATGGTACCATTAGGGAATAGTGACCGTTCCATGGTATGCTTCAGGATACATGACATTAGTGTAAATAATACAGGGGAAACAGTAGTACTAAGTTTTAATAAAGCAAATTTTGACCATATGAGAAAGGAATTGATGGAATGGAACTGGCAATCTGAATTCCAGAATACGTTAATATGTGCCATATGGGAGTTAATTACCACTAGGTTAAACACTGGGGTAAATAAGAACATACCTCTCAAAAAGGAAGTATAATAAAGTGGGTAAAGTACCTGTTTGGATGACCAGGAAGGTGAAAAGTTTGTTAAAAATAAATAGGGCATTTAAAAAAGCTAAAGTGAGTACCACCGAGAGTGGGTGGAGTAAATACAGAAGTATGCTGAAAATAATCAAAAATGCTATCTGGAAGTGCAAGAAAGATTATGAGAATAGATAAGCAATAAGCACTAAGGATAATTACAAATCTTTGTTCTCATATATTAACAGCAAAAAGATGAAGGAGACTAAAGTTGGACCATTGATTGACCAAGATGGATTAGTAATAATTGATATAAAACAAATGGCACAAGTGCATAATGTATATTTCACTTCAGTATTTAATGAAAAACAAATTATACATGGGGGAAAGATATGCTTGACTGAATCATCGAGACCTATAAATGTAAGTATAAAGGATGTCAAAAATAGACTAAACTGGATCCAAATAAATCACCAGAGCTGGATGGATTCTATCCAAGAATCATAAAGGAATTGGCTATGGAATTAGCTGCACTGCTGGCACATATTTTTCAAACATCCTTGGACAATGGGGAGGTAATATAATCCTGGAGGTTAATGACAGTTATACCATTGCATAAAAAGGGATGTAGAAAGAAGCTGGACATTATAGGCCTGTAAGCCTAATGTCAGTCATTGGCAAGATCTTGAAGGGTATTATTAAGGACTATATAATCAAACACTTACAAGACACAAACAGAACTGATGAAACACAGCATGGTTTTACAAGGGGCAGATCCTGTCAGATAAACATGTTGGAGTTCTATGGTAGGGTCAGCGAAGCCCTGGATGGGGGAAGTTCTGTGTATGTAATTTTTTTGGATTTCACTAAAGCTTTCAATAAGCTGCCTCATCTAGAACTGATAAGACATTTTATCTGATATGGGATTACTCAAAATTATTACAAGTTGGATCACATCTTGGCTTGATGGCAGTAAACAAAGAGTGAGCATTCAAGGAATATATTCAGACTGGTCTGAGGTGATTAGTGGAGTCCTGCAGGGATCAATGCTAGGACTGTGCTTGTTTAATATGTATGTCACTTTATTACAATATAAATGTGAAGGCTTATGGTTAACAAAATTTGCTGATGATTGCAGATTGGGGGCTGTAACTAACACATTAGAGGACAAAATCAAATGAAAGGATGCATTGGATTTTTTTCAGGCATGGGCAGCTAAATACAAACTTAACTACAACACTGATAAGTGCACAGTAATGCATTTAGGAAATGAAAATTCAGAAGAAATATACACCATGAATGGTTGTCCACTGAAGAGCATTTCAGAAGAAAGAGATTTAAGGGTCATTATATCCAAAGACTTACAATTTAAATTGCATTGCAATAGTATTGCCCAAGGGGCAAATAGAACACTAAATTGTATAACTAGACATATTTCTAGCATGGACAAAGCAGTCATTATTGCACTGTATGTATCTCTGGTTAGGTGAAATATACATTATACAATGGCAGGAAAAAAATCCTGGACTCTGATTGGTCAGTCTTGGGCTGGACCCATGATGTTAATCAGTACAACATCACGCGTCTAGTCTCAGCCTCAATGTGAACCTGTAGATGAGCATTTATTGATTGATTGTTTTATGGAGCTATTGATTGATTGTTTCATCTTCTCTTAAAAAATAAAAATATTTTTCCACACAAAAAATCTTTAAAATTATTTTTTTATCCTGTATAACAACAAGCCATTGTATAATAGCAATAATGCCTTCCAGGGTGTGTGTCATTTGGGATAACGTCACGCCTCAGTTGTTGGACGCACTTGGCCAGCGGGCTAGTGCCCAACCACCTGAGGTGTGACTTTATCCCAGCACGACACACACCCTGTTGGGCATTATTGCTTAAGTATTGTTCACAAGCCTGGTCACCATACAAAAAAAACTGAAATACAGAATTTGGAGAAGGTGCAGAAGAGAGTAATAAAGGTAATACAGGATCAGAGGAGAAAAAGTTATAGGGATAGACTGAAATATTTAGATTTGGATTCACTGAAGTATAGCAGACTGAGGGGAGACATGCTTGTTGTACAAGGCACTAACAGATGGGCAGTTGTGGGCTACCTTGGGCTTTGAATTTAGGAATATGTACAACATGCGCTCACACACACTTCAGTTAAAGAGACAAATGTGCAGTTCCTTACAATGGCAAAAATGGTTCAACCAAGTGGTATCCTTTGGGAATGTACTGCCGAAGGTCATTGTGGGTGGTACTACCATAAATGAGTTTAAAGGTAAGCTAGACAAATATTGTTAACAAAATGGGCTCTTAGAATACCACTGAACAATGAGGGCAAGCAAAATGGACTTATTGTCTTCTAAGCTCTGAAGAGACCTATGATACCTATGATAAAATTATTTTAATTTGTTTTATTTAAGCGCTTTTGCTCTTTTGTTCTTTTCACTTTTGCTCTTTCATTCTAGTGCTTAGCACTTGGAGTTTCAGTTAAAATAGAAACTCTGTTTCAGCTAGAATGCCAAGCATGCGCACTTTAATAGGAAGTTTACTGGCACATATCTACTTGCTCTACGGATACCAATCACAAGCAAGCAACTTGTTTCAAAAGGCTATGATGATCTTAAATGCCCACAGGTGGCTATAATCAACCAATGAGCTAATTAAATTATTCAAGGTGTTAAATCGCCTCTTTCAAGCCTCTCAAAAACCTGAGATTTCAAATTTCTAACCCCACAAATACCAATGACTTTTGGAAATAATTATGGTATTATAAGCAGGGATACCTAAAATTGTCAGGTTATGAACAGCAAATTTCTAAGCCTTAAAAATCTTCTGCTGACAGGAGCTGCTAAATAATAAAATTATAAATCCTTTTAGACTTGTTTTCTGCCTTTTTGGTAATTTTAATAATTTAATGTCCACAGTCTGGTATAAACTTCTGTCACCTCTGGTTTTAAATATCCCAACAAGTGATTCAACAACTGAAGCAAAGCTCTCCTTTGTTTGGGGTTCTTCTTGGAGCCTCTGCTACCCGGTCAGTCCGAATGATCGCTCCACTCTTCTGCCATTCTGCTTTACTTCTCTGTCTGGGGGGGATCACCCCTGGCTGCTACTGTCAACGGGCCTTCATCCTGCAGGGAGCAAAACACAGAAACTCTAACAGAAAAACCTGGTGTGGTGTGCAAAAGATGGTCTGGAAAGAGAACAAACACTTAGGCAATGGTGGTATACCCACTGTAAAATTAAAACAAGCAATGTTCTCCTGCTTCACCGACTTCCTCCTCAAGGCAGAGAGCAATCGCACAGCACAACCACCTCCTCAGTTCAACCTGTACCTCCTGATAGGCAACAAGCCTATTCAATGGCCATTATGGGTAACCAAAGGGATTCTTATGGTAGGTCATCTGTTGCAACCCAAAACAGGCAACTTGCACACATTTCAGAACCTGGCCAGTCATTATGGTCTTCCTCAGACAGATTTGTGCAGGTTCTTACAAATGCATGCTGTCCTCCATTGATGCTTAGCTCAGCAATGAATTATGGCAGGTCAACCCCTCCCGAGTCACATAACTAAGTGGATGGCACACCACTCTGGAATTAGGGGCTGAATATATGACTGTACCACAGGCCCATATATTACTATCCTGCTGAGATGTAAGGAGGCCTGGGAGTCGGAGCTACAATTGAACATTCCACAGGTTGTGTGGAAGAGTGTGTTGCAAAGTGCACATACTGGATTAAGAGATACTAGATACCAAATCATCCAGAAGAAGATACTCCATAGGTGGTACCGCATGCCAGAGGTGCTCAGAAAGATAGGTCTCATTCCCTCTGATATTTCTTGGAGAAGCCACCAGCAGGGGGGAACCTCACTCATGTTCTATGGACCTGTCCTGTGCTAGCAGGTAGCTGGGACCAGTTTTGGTGATTTTGTGGAATGGTCCTGGGCACAGTAGTCCCACAGGATGCACTGTTTTGTCTCCTGGGAGGACCGATATGGTCTCCACGGATCACCTGGCATCAAGAAAAGTGATTGCAATCAGCAGCCTTGGAAGCCAAATGGTAAATCTTACTTAAATGGAGATCAGACTCAACCCCCTCCTTAGCAGATTGTCAAACTTCACTTACAAAATTAGCACAGTCTGAATGATTGTCTTATCTCAGTAGCTCTAGCTTGGATAGGTTTAGACAAATTTGGGACTTTTTTTTCTGAAATACCCATTTATAGTGAACTCTATGGAAGGTTAGTTGAATTACACTGATTTTGGTTAGTTTCACAATTAACCAGGCTGGTATTGTTAGTTAAATACACTTTGAAGTATCTGTAAGTCCATGTGTTATAGTTGGAATGTTTTACCTGTACCAGTTAGATATATTTGATGGCAGTGGTAATGTGAAAATGAAGGACTGTTGTTGTTTCTTCCTTTTGTTGTGTTAAATATACAATTGCAATTTTTGCAGTTTTTCAATAATAATAATAATAATAAAAAAGGAATAGATGGGGAAACCATACAGCATCAACTTATATAATTGTTTAAACTTCCCAGTCAAAGATGATCACTATTGCATAAGTCACACAGCGATGAACTAGACAGAATTTAACATTTAATTTACTTATTAGTCACTGGACAGAGCATTGGTATCGCTTTAGCTTACTTCAGTTGGATATACTATGGTATCCTTAAACTCACTATCCTGAGTCTTGGGATTCCGACCTCACTGACCCAAATACATGCTCCTGAATCAATCAGATGCCTGACAAAATAATGTCGGGCATCTGATTGAAAATTACAAAATGCAATTCGCCCCCCGAACTCCCCATAACTAAAATAACTAACTGTGAGGGGGAGGGAACCTCAGAGTTAAGAAAATATTAGTTATGGGGTTAAAAACAGAAACTGACACAGTGCAGACCAGAACCCAGGCATCCCAGGGCATGCTGGCTGAGCTGCCAATGATTTATCCCTCAACACCACTGGGGCAGCTCGGCCAGCCTACAGATTCATCCAGCATTTATAGTTCATCAACAGGGATAAGGTAGCAAGCCGTCACATCTGCTACCTTACCCCTGTAAATGTACATTGGGTTTCCTATTGCTGGGATTCTCACAATCAGGATACTGAACCTGTTGGGCAATATTGTTCGGGCAGGTCAGTGTCAGGATACTGAGACTCGGCATAACATAAGGGTACCCTTTAGTTATTAAGGGACTAAATGGGACAGCTAGCATCCTCCATATCCTCCATATCCACTGTCTCTGGATGCCACTATCTTAAAAACCCAACAGTTGATCTACTCGAATTGGAGAAAGCTGTGGCCATTTACAGTGGCACCCCAGTCAGATGCAAGGGGCAAAAGAAATGTGGCATCAAGTCATCAAGTTCTGTGCTCCCAGCATTGACCTGCACAGCAATGGACTTGTGAGAGGACAGGCAACACAAGTCAACAGCTCTAAGCTAAAACAGGGGTGCATGGCAGTCTAGCAGACAATGTTTGCACCAAGTAGCAAACAGAAAGTAGATCACTGGTCTGGAAATTAATGAATGAAAGGACAGCACGTTACATCTGTAGGGTGGAGAGAATTGATATAGATTCATACCCTGGAGTTTTGGGAATGATTATGATCCTTTCTTTGTGATTCAAGATGATTGGCTGTAAATCTGCAGAGGCACCGGCAGTTAAAGTATCAGCACCAAAGGCCCCACAATAAAATGTGTGGTTAGTTCCAGTGTGCAGTTTGTGTGCAAAACATTTTGGTTTACTTTCTGTTTACTGTAGTATAGTAGATAGTATCAGACTAATTTTGCTTAGTTCAAGGCCAACATGTTCTTTTCCTACAAATCCCAGAATCCCCTGCAGCTGACATCAGATCAATAGGCAGCATTGGGAGATTCAATAGCTTGCAGTACAGAAATCTAATATGTTCTAATCCTGTTGGCAGATTAAGGGCCACTGTCTCAGTTCTCAATACCTTCTCTATGAGGAAAGCACCTTTTTATGTCTGCATAGCAGAGCTATGGTGATGTATTGCTATTATACAGTATTATAGAGAGAGAGGGGACTCTGGAAGCACATGACAGGATACCTAGACTGTGTCCTTCCATAGTGTAGTTGAAGCACTTGTGGTCCTCTCCATTGACCAAAGTGCTGCCCCCCCCCCCACTCAGTGAACTATTTTCCTGCTCTGCACTCATTTCCAATTCACTTCTGGGTTTGGAGCTAGTTGACATCCCACCTTCCGATCATCATCCCTGTTATATATGTAATGTTCCTCTGGTGTCTGATGGCACCTCCCACCCTCCGAATGCCATCTCCATGTTTCTGTATGTTTCTCTGGTGTCTACTGGCACCCTCTGCCCTCTGATTGCCATCCACATATTTCTGTATATTTCCCTGGTGTCCAGTGGTATCCCTCATCCAGTCACCATCCCCATGTTTCTTTAATGTTTCCCTGGTGTCTGCTAGCACCCCCACCCTCCAATTGCTGTCCCCCTCCATATTCACTGTTTCCTTGGTGTCTAGTGGTACCCCCTCTGATCGCCATCCCCATATTTCTGGAATACTTCCCTGGTGTCTAGTGGGACCCCACGGATGCCATCCCCCAATATATCTAATGTTTCCCTGGTATCTAGTGGCACCCCAACCCTCTGATTGCCACCCCCCATATATCTAATGTTCCCTGGTGTTTAGTGACACCCTTGCCCTCCAATTGGATTGCTGTCATCATATTTCTGTATGTTTCCCTGGTGTCTAGTGGAATCCCCTTCATCACCATCCCCATATTTCTTTAATCTTTTGCTGGTGTCTAGTGGCACCCCCAGCCCTCCCATCACCATCCCCATATTAGTTTTAGAAATGTGAGCTGTACAGAAAAATGACCCTTGATTTTTTTTTCTTCTTTAATCCTGTAAATAAGAAAGTGGTCCCTCGCTGATCTGACCCCTGCCACCCCGACCTCGCACTCAGCAGTCATCACCCCACCCCAACACACACACCCTCACTCACCTGAATACGTCCCAGGCAAAGATCCACTCTCTGATCAAAGACACATCTTGCTGCTGGAACCAGTGACCACTGAATGAGAAACTAAGGTAAGCGCAATTCGCTGTATTTCAAAGGTTTTTTTAAACTTTCAGGCATAACTTTGCTATTTTTACGTATTTTCATCCCAAATTTTCAACATAGCCTTTTTGAGATGCTACCTCACAACCAATGCTGGTCAAATTATGCAAATCAGACCAAAAAGGTGATTTCACTATCACTTGGCAAAATCACCTTTCAGTCAGGATTTAACAAATTTTCACCACCATTGATCATGAAGTGGGATAATTTTATTTCATTTTAACTAGGATTACATGATACCTTTGAGCCAGGATCTTTTACAAAGGTTCCGAGTCAGAGAACAAATACAAAACAAAATACAGTAAATAAGTACAAAACAGTAAATAAATCAGCATATTTGGTTACAATGGTAGAGCAAGACAAGAGTTAAAATAAGTTGATTGTAGACAATGGGAACACAGAGTAACAGAAGGTAAGGTAGAAGGGGAAGGAAGAGGATGATAAACACGTGGAGAGTAGCTGGAATGGACAGGAATCGCAGCCATGAGGCATTGTCAACAACTAGGAGCAGATTGAAATTAGTTAACATGAGGGGAAAGTGCATTGGGGGGGGGAGAAGGGGGGAAGGGGGAGAGTCGGGGAAGTGAAAGACAAAAAATTAAATAAAATAAGAGTGGCGGAGAGGGAAAAGGAGGGATATGCTTTAAGTGCTAGTGGGAGAGACAAAACAAGTGGGCTCAGAATATCATAGGTAGCATTCACAGGTGCTAGATTTAGTGAGGTGGAGGTGGAGTTTCGATTTGAATGAGCCAAGGGTGGTAGTGGAAGAGATGTCAGGATTGAGCTCATTTAACCAGCTGAGTGCTCTGTGGGCAAAGGATCTTTGACCCTGGGAGGTGTGACAGCAGGGAACCTGAGGGAGCTGGGATTCAGAGCCCCTGGTGTTATGTGGCTTTAGTCTTGAACTTAGCAGTGCTTGGACTCCCAGCGGGGTGAGGCTCATGGTTAATTTCTTTGCTATGATGCAGGTTAGGTACTTTATGTGATTTGAAAGTGGAAGCCAGCCAGATTGAGTATACAGGTCACATGTATGCATGAGACTGTGAGCACCAGAGATGAGCCTGCAGGCCTTGTTAAGTGATGCTGATATTCGTCTGAGAGCAGTGGTAGAGGCAGAGCCATAGATTGTAAGTCCGTAGTCAATGATGGAGATCACTGAGCTCTGAACGGTGATCTTCAGTGCTTGAACGGTAAGATGCTGTCTGTGTTAGTATAGTAGGCCTAGGCATGTATTTGCAGTGTTTGCAACATTGTCTATGTGTACCCCATCATAAAAGTCTATGTTGAAAATTTGGAGTCGAAATAAATAAAAATGATAAAGCTACAAGTGTAAATTGACATTTTTCTATGTTCGCTCATAACTTTGGTAATTTTACATTTTTGACCCCAGATTTTCAACATAGCCATTTTTTTACCCCACGTCATGAATGTGATAGCTATCATTTTTCAAATCCTGTCCAAAATGTGTTTTCACACATGTGGCATGTAATTACATTTCAGTGGGGATTTTAAAATCTTCACCTACAATATAGGGTTCATGAAGTGGGGTTATAAGAAGGCTGTGCTGAAAATCTGGTGTAAAAATATGCTAAAATGTCCAGATTAAGACTGAATGTTGCAGTATTTCAACGTTCACTCATAACTTTGCTAATTTTCAATATTTTTACTCCACATTTTCAATATAGGCATTTTTCCACACCACTTCATAAACATGACGTGTCATTTTTTAAATCCTGGGTGAGATGTCTTTTTGCACTTGTGGTGCAAAATGACATTTCACCCAATACGCTATAAATGCTACATGTCATGTTAATAACAGCAGCCATAAAATGACTATCCTGAAAATTTGGGCCAAAATAAAAAAATAAAAAAAAAGTGTGTCAGGAGTGAATGTGTAAAGAGTGAATGTATGGAGAGTGAATGTGTGAAAAGTGAATTATAAAAAGTGAATGCCTGAAGAATGAATCTGCACAGAATGTGTGTAGAGTGAATGTAACAGGCCCTGCAGTTCTGTAGTCAGGTGGAGTCTTCCCATAACGCATGGCCCAAAGGACCCTGCACATCTACTCCTGTTCATGCATCGATGAAATCTTCAGCTTTCCTCGGGTCTGAAGCAGCCTCTCACTTTTTATACCAATGAACATATGAACATATAAAATTTGCCAGCAGATACAGGCCTAGTGGTCTATCCAGTCTGCTCGAATGTGCAGCTAGCACCCTTTATTCTGAAGCTGCCCTTCCCTCACACCCTCCTCCTCCCTTGACCCTTCCCCTTGCCCTGTCACAGCCCCTTTTGAAGCAGCCCACTGTTCTACTGGATACCACTTCCACCAGTAATGCATTCCACCCAGCTACCATCCTCTACATAAAAAAGTGTTTCCTTACCTCCCTCTTGAGCCTTCCTCCCTCCAGTCGCATATCATGGCCCCAGGTGTCCCTCCCCCCCTCCCTTACTTTGAACAGCCCCTCCATCCCTGCATTGATGCCTGAATCAACACCTTCATTTTGCAGCTATATTGGCTCAGACCAGAGTTTGTTGCATGTAGGATGGTGCAATTATATGGGGTAGAATGAGAGACATACCTCACAAAACAGGACAGCTGGGAATTCTGTCTACAAGTCCCACCTCCCATATACAGTATTTGCTGACCTCTATGTCATTTGATATCTGGTTGCATTCCATTTCATAGGTTCATGGGTGAATTATGAGTTAGGAGGTCAAGGACCTATAAAAAAACTCACCACTATTTAGCAGTAATACCTACAGTTTTCCCCACCCATATGTTTATCCAATGCTTTTTTAAATGCTGTCATGGTATTACATGTAACCACCCATTCTGGTAAGGAGTTCCAAGATGTAATCACCCTATGATTAAACCATTTAGTTTGTTTGACAGTGTTAGCTACCTCCCCCTGCAACTGCAAATTGTGTGACCTTGTTTCTCTGGTTATTATTTTCCTGTTCAGTTCTGAACTTTTCTAGACCAGGTCATCATTCATGGCTCTATACATATAACAAAGGTCTCCTCTTAACCTTCTGTAGTGCATAGAATAAAGGCCTAGGTCTTTTAGTCTTTCTCCATAGGTCTTATTCCTTAGCGTTTTGATTTTTTTAGTCATTCTTCTTTGAACACCTTCTATTAGTTTTGGCCCTCTTACACTTTGGGGTGCACAGAAGGCTGAACAGTATTCCAAATATGGTCTCACAAGGGACAAGTATAGTGGTATCATAACCATGGGATCTCAGCTTTTGATATTTTTAAGTATACTTGCTTGTATCCTGTTACATTTTTTAACCGTATTTCTGGTATATGTGTCAAAGGAGAAATCATCTGTTATAATGACACCCAAGTCCCTTTCATTAGTTGTTTCTTGTAACATAGTGTTATCCAGGTCATACTGTTGCATTGGGTTGTTTTTACCAAGATGCATGACTTTACACTTTGCCTCATTTAATTTTTTTTTTTTTTTATTGAAATCTTGGATGACACCCTGTGAGCGGATGCTTGTTGAGAGGTTCTGCATCAGATACATTAACACAAGAAGAGACAATATAGTTACAGTAAATTATACGTACAGGGCAGGATATTCAGAAGGGTTGCACATGGCACAACACTGTTGCACCATGCGCAACCAGATGATGAGCCCCAGCACGATATTCAAAGGGGAATTGAGCCTTGACCAAATCCTGATGCACTGGAGCACATCAGTGATGTATGCAGCGCAGGTAGGGGGCACATGTCCATGCATACTCTGCACATCCTGATATGTAGCCCAGGATGTGCTGAGCTCATGCATGCACAACCCCTACCTGCACTGCACACAGGTGAGCCAAAAAAAAAAGGAGCAACAGCTGGTCACCCACAGGTGAGCTGCTATATTGCAGGGCACAACACGGCAGCTACCACCTGTGGGTGGCCACCCGAGCTCTGGCTGCACCTTCCTGGTGGCACCCCCTCCATGCCCAATGGTGGGCATATGTAGAATAACAACAGTTCTATATGCCTGGTGGTCCAGTGGACCACTCGCAGCCCGATCGCAGGCATAAGTATGTTAAATGATAGTTAACTCTCTCCCTGGTGGTCCAGTGGACCGCTTGCAGCCCATCGTGGGCATAAGTATGTTAAATAATAGTGAACTCTCTCCCTGGTGGTCCAGTGGACCGCTTGCAGCCCGATCGTGGGCATAAGTATGTTAAACTATGTTAACTCCCTTCCTGGTGGCCCAGTGAACCGGTCGCAGCCCGATCACGGGCATGAGTATGTTAAATAATAGGGAACTCTCTCCCTAGTGGTCCAGTGGACTGCTCACAGCCCGATCATGGGCATGAGTGTGTTAAATAATAGTGAACTCTTTCCCTGGTGGTCCAGTGGACTGCTTGCAGCCCGATCGCGGGCATATGTATGTTAAATAGTAATGAACTCCCTCTCCCCTCCCTCGTAGTCCAGTGAACCACTTGCAGCCCGATCCCGGGCGTAAGTATGTTAAATAATAGTTGACTCTCTCCCTGGTGGTTCAGTGGACTGCTCGCAGCCCAATTGTGGGCATAAGTATGTTAAATAATAGTTAACTCTCTCCATGGTGGTCCAGTGGACTGCTTGCAGCCTGATCGTGGGCATAAGTATGTTAAACAATAGTTAACTCTCTCCCTGGTGGTCCAGTGGACCACTCGCAGCCCGATCACGGGCATAAGTATGTTAAATAATAATTAACTCTCTCCCTGGTGGTCCAGTGGACTGCTTGCAGCCCGATTGCGGGCATTTGAAGTGGAATAAAAGTCCTATATCCCTGGTGGTCCGTTGGACCAGTCACAGCCCCATCGCGGGCATTTGTTATAACAAATGACACCCCAATCCAACCCTGGTGGTCCAGAGGTAACCCTCTCCCCACCCGCTCACTGAGCCCCACCGCCTCAATCCCCCCTGTCAGTGGCACTTGCCACCCCTCCGCCTGCTGACTGATACTGTACGGTAGGGCTGTATGTCCATTGGTCCACAGCGTGAGCCAATGGGCGTGCAGCCCATACCGTACTACACAGTCCAGATATGTGAATGGATCCATTCAATAATTTAATTCTTCATAATTTAATAATTTAATTCAATGTAACTGAAAAACTGTTCTCCTTTATATTGGTTGCTAACTTGGTTTCAACATAGCTTTTTGATTTTTTTATGAGGTTTTTGCATTTGTTTGCTTGTTTCTTATATTCTTTCCATTTTGTCTCAGATGTATTTTTTCTATACCTATTGTACAGTCTTTTTCTTTCTAATATTCTTTTTTATTGCCTTTCCAGACCAGCCTGGAACTCTGTCTGTGTTTTTTTTTTTTTGGGGGGGGGGGATTTCTTTATTTCCAGCACATAGTTATCAGTACAGTACTTCAATTTCTGCTTTATCATTTCCCATATCTGTTGCATCCCTTTTGTCTTTTGTTCTTCTTCCCAGTTCAGATCACTAAAGTATCTTTTCATTGCTCTGTAGTCTGCCTTATGGTAACATTTAAGTATTGTTACACCCTTGACTGTTTCCCATGTTGTTTTTATATAAAATCTTATTATGTTATGGTCTGAGTCTGCCAAAGTCTCAAGCGTTGTTAGTTCTTTTATATTCTCTAGTGAGGTAGTAAAAACTAAATCTAATGTATTACTACTTCTTGTATTGCTAGTTACCACTTGCTCTAGTTTTTTTTTTTTAATTGTGGAGTCAATAAATCTATTTCTAGTCTGGGTGGTTCCTTCCAGCATGTTCCACTTCATTTTTGGTTAGTTAAAGTCACCCAGGAAATATATTCACCGTCTATTTCCAGTTGCTCAATTGCTATTATAAACTTGTTGTTTTCTTCCATAGTAAGATTCAGGGACCTATAACCTGCACCTATTGTTATACAGTGGGTTGGTAATTGGACCTTCACCCATAATACCTCTTCTTCACCCTGAAGACTGACCTGTGGTGTTATCTCATGACCACTAATCACCTCATTAATATATATTGCTAAACCTACCCCCCTCTTTTCTTTCCTGTATTTTGGAACATGACATAACCTGGGATTCCAATTCCCCAGTCCTCATCATTGTGCCAGATTTCTGTGACTACACATATATTTATCGTATTTCTATACAATTCATATTTCATCTCGTCCATTTTGTTTCTTAAGCTTCTTGCATTAAGAAGCATAACTTTCAGTTTCAGTTCAGTAAAAAGCTAAACCCAGCAGTTAGAAGTTTGCCTCTCTGGGTCTTTGTTTCTCTAACTCAATATTATTACATCTTCTTTGCCATGGTCTTTCTAAAAGCAAATTATTTAATTCAAACAATATTATATTCGGAATGAAAATGTCAGTCAGTTAATTAGCATCTATTCAGATCTTTGGCTGGACAGAAATTTCAGGTAGTAATCTTCTGTTTAGAAGCTTATACAAATCTGAAGGCTATTATTATTTGCAACTGCTTATTTTCTTAGAAAAGGAATGAGTGAACTAAAAAGAAGGTATATGATAGATGTGGGTTATGATTTACAAGGAACAAATGCTTCTTAAGTGCTCCCAAAAGAGAGACACAATCAGTTTCTTGGAAATATTAAGCATCTCATGCTGATTGCAATTACTATGAAGTGCTTTGAAACACTTACAAAGAATAAGTGCTTGATGTTTAGGTATCTGTAGACTTCCTCTGTAGGAAACAGCAAAGGTCAAAGAGTCTGTCTAGCTGCTTAAATAGTTTATGACTCCTTAACATTCCTTTTGGGTTGCACATTTGTATTTAGTTATACAGTACAGTACCTTATTAAGTGGATAAGCTCAGCTCTGCTTTCCTTGAACTGTCAAAGTATGTTTCAGTTTGCTGTGATAGCTTGGTAGTTAGGATTGCTACACAGCTAGTGCTACTCATAGGCACAACATTCAAAGACAGAAGTCAGCACTTGACAACAACAGCTGGTCCTGCAGTTCAAAAGATATAGTGAAGTAGGTACAGAAACAATACTTGCCAAAAAGAAACAATGGACAGTAATACACACAGACTCAAATGGATACTAAAAAATACACACACACACACACACACACACACACACACACACCAGCATGGAGACACACGCACACTAGAGCACATATTGCCATACATGTTCATTAATGCACATTTTCAATAAAGACTGTAATAAGGCATATCACCCCATCTGCAACTCTTCATATATCCCCTGTATCTTAATCTATCTTTTGCAATATGGTATCCACATTATAACGTGCACACACACTGTGCAAATCCATTAGGGCCTCAACACAATTTCATTAAATCTATATTGCAGCACTAGAGGAGCAGTAATCTTCAATCTTGTCAGCTGCTTTTGGAATGACATCCTATTACCGTTACAGCCTAACTATAAAATGTTTGTTCAGACTCATAGTTGCATCTTGCACCATATACATTCTCCTCTTCCTTTGGTTCTCAGGTCTTGTAATTGAAGTGACTGTTGTCCCTGAAGTCTGCGATGGCATCCCTGATTTTGCATCTATCTGCTCCTCTAAGTGTGCTGAAGGTTTGTGTGCCCCTAGTATATTTAAAAATTGTCCCTGTTATTTCCTGCTGTCTGTGAGTGAATCTGTTGTGAAGTGTGTAGTCCCGTCATTGCAATGCTGTGTCTACAGTTAGTGGCAGGAAGCCCATGCTGACCAGGAAACTGATCATCAGCAGCTGGTAGGCTGAGACTGTCCCAGAAAGTTGATATGTTACCACATTGGGTTGAAACCAGGCAAAGGTGGCACCAGTATTGAATAAATTAATGCCCTAGTGGCAGTGGTGGCAACAGGTTTGGGAGCAAAGAACCCAAGCTACAGATGGAAATTATAACACCAGTAGGGGTGGGGGAATCAGGCAGTAAGAGCACCCAAAATCAGTTGTAAGGGCCCAGAATGCCTCCCACTCCCAAATCAACTTGTATGTACAGACCTGTGTGGATTGCAGAATTCCACCACTGGAATTTATCTAGAATGGCATTCTGCTTCCAAACTGTTTTTCAGTATTTCTTTTTTAATTCCGCAGAATTCAGAAAAGCATTTGTATGTGAACCATGGATCACATAATCCACAGTTTGTGGAATTCAATCCATGCTTTTCACAAGTTGTGGAATGCGGTTCCATAGTTAACCTTCCTCTTCCAGAATTCTGGAACTCCACTTCTGGCAGAATTCTGTGGAATTTGGGGAGATACCCTCAGTGCTGCATAGAGTTTCACTCTCAGCAGCTACTGCTCTTCCTTTTCATACTGAAAACATTCCCTGAAATCAGTTACAGCATTCCATGCTATAAATATTAGGCAGTATGAAACAAGCATTTGTCAATTTCAAATGTTGGCCTGCATATCGTAAGTGTTTGTTGGTGTGTTTTTTTGAGGGGCATGGTTGTGACTGCATTTATCCCTGACAAGCCAGGTGAGATGCAGTACTGTATGTCATTTTAAGTTTGGTTCCTGGGAAGCCACACTAGTAGACCCTTTATTGCAAAGTCCCCAAGTAAGCCCTTCACTCCAAAGTTCTCCAGCAGACCCTTCACTCCAAAGCCTCCCCCCCAGAAGACTAGATCCCTAAACCAGGTCTAGCTTTTGAAGCAAAGGACTTTTGGAGTGGGGTGAATCTGGGCATGCCTTCAACGAAATGTCTCACTTCAATTCCCCCCCCTCCATAACACCAGCAAGTCCTATGCTTCAAGGTCTCCCAGCAGGCCCTTCACTCCAACCCCCCCCCAACATTGGCCCAGCATTCCATAACCCCCTAACTGTGTTCCATTTCAACCTCCCACACCACACAACAGCATCACACATTAACCCCCAGCACCATTTCAGATCATTACTTAGTCACAGAAAGTACCCCATCTTTACCAGCACTGAACAAGGGAGAGTTCTGTTAGGCAGGAGGAAATGGTTTGGATCAGCTGCTTGAGGAGTTTCTGGTCAGTAGTCTGGATTGAAAAGGAGACATGGTCAATGGTCAACGTGATACATCAGGCTTAGTAGTCCTTAGCTGCACTTGCTATGTAGCGGGTTCAGGTGATTAGGGTCGGCAGGTTCAGGCGGTCCAAGTCAGTAGCTTGAGACGGTCTGGGTCAGCAGCTTTGGGGGGACCAGGTTGGTGGTTTCAGCAGCAGAGTTCAAAGGCCAACTAACAACTGGCTGCTAAATCCTGCCACCCATTGGCTGTAACCATGTCCCTCCCGTTGGTCAAAATCCCTACTGATCCCAATTGGTCAGCTACTTCATTTTCCTGATTCTCCATTTGCTGGCTCTGGATCCTTAGTGCTGCATTGCCCCTCTGTCCAAGCCCGAGTCCTGAGCTTGAGAAGAAGTGTACCCCAAGGCATAGGAGGGTCTGTGCTACATTTCTGTACTACTTGGGGAAAGCGGTCATGCCACAGGGGAGGGAGTAGTGCTACAGGTCAAAGGGGTAGGTTCACAACACAGAAACACAAAACCATGCACAGTGAAAGCAACCGGAGTCTCCTAAAAATGACTGGCAACAATATTTACAAGCAGGAGCCCTCACACAGAGATTAGAAAAAACTCACAGACAAGATAGTTTTGCTTGAAATCATAGTTCTTGTTAGCAACTATAGAGAGCACAGCTCAAAACCCCCACTGCTTTGGGACAACAGTGAGTCCCTTCATCGGGGGTGTGGCTGCTTCACAATGCCAATTTAATTTATCCAGATTTTTTTGGTATAAAATTTTTATTGAAGTTTGTTACTTAAAAGACATACTGTACATATAACAGGTATATCACTACCTCACCATATTATAGCTTTATAGACTTCCATCTTTTAAAAATAAACAACTAAAATAAAATAAACACATAACATTTCATTCTACAAATACTGACGCTGCATGATACAATTGACAGGTGACATCTAACGTGTATCCTACTATTAATGCGCCCTATGCACAAACAGATACATTGCCTACACACCGTGGATCTTAGGTGTGTAGGCAACCACACAGGTGAATGCCATGCAATGAGAGTCCCGTGGACCCCTGGCGGCATTCACCAAGAGCATGTAAGTTCAGCACAAGACACTTATGCACCTGGCACCAAAGCACCTTGGGGAAGTATGCACGGGGGGTGTGTGGGGGGGGTGCCTGTACTACGCAGCAGTCACAAAGCTGTGTAGTGCCAGGTGGAGGGGGTGCCAGGTATGCCTGCTGAGACCAGGCATAACCTAGTATGCACCCCCATGTACTCCAGCCACAGGATATGGAGGCAGCATATATTGGACCTCCTTGCTGCCCCAGCCCACTATGTTGCAGGGGAGGGCTGGGGCAGTGGCATAAGCGTCTGCCCATTGGTGTGCTGCACTGCCGCTATATGTGACTCATCTCCTCCCCCAGCATCCTCTGAAGGCCACAAGGGATCCACTCAGGGACCTGGTACAGGCATCCAACTGGATGTCTGCCCAGGTCTGCAGCTCCACCCAAGACTGTCCACGCAACCATGTGCACCATGGGGGGTGGCCATGGACTGGTGCCCCATGGGCGTTAGCTGTAGTGCATACCACTTACCCTGCACCTGTCCTGGGTTGCATAGGTACGCAGATGGGGTACGTGCTTCAGATGTGTATTACCCATCCCTTAGTGCACCAGGCCCAATATGAGTAGAGAGCCTCTGGCATGACAGTATCTAGCTATGAGTTTCCCTACTTTTCATGGATCACCCCGTGTCACATATTTATTATGTAATGCCTTCCTGCAGCACTTGTGCCTTCGCTGGTGCAAGGGAGTCCAAGAATTTCCCCCACTCAATGAGAAATTGGTCTTCTCTTCCCTTAAGAATGTAAGTGAGGTGATCTAATGGCAGGGTCTGGATAGCCTGTGTCTTCCTTTGCCTCACTGTGGGTTTCACACAGGACACCCAGGTATTCTGGATACATTGCCTCGCTATGTCAATCATAATTCGTACCCACCTGGGGTATGGGGCCCACCCCTCCGGCTCCAGGTCCTCCATCCCAAATAGTAGTGACAAGGGTGAATTAACTATTGGGATCCCCCAGATTATAGCTGGTTCCCAAGATATATCCCATGTATAGGTTTTAATAGCATGGCATTCCCACAAATGATGGAAGTACGTACCCAGTGCTCTCTGGCACCTATCACACATGGGGGAACCACAAATTAAATTTATACACTATGTTTGGTGGGCAGTACAGTCAGTGGAGAAATCTGTAGTGAGGTTCTTTGTGTTTCTTGCATACAAGTAGGCCCATATGGGAGCCAAGCACTATATTCCATTTTTCTTCTGTGATCACTATTCCCAGATTCTGTTCCCACTACAATCTCACCTTTTCTGAGAGATCAGAGAAAAACTACCTATCCTGCTTTGCTAGTCTCCCTATCAGGCCCTTATTGTCCACTCTAGCCCTGAAGGTTTCTTGTTCCACTGGCGCAAGGCTGGAGGAATTTATACATATTTTAATACAGGTGTATCTAATTAGAGAAACAACACCAGGTAAAGCTGAAGTAATTCATTCAAAAAGTAAATTGGTACTTAAAATCTTTTTTCAAATCCTGACAATAGAGAATAAGGAAAAGATTAAAGTAGGGAACGCAAAGTGTCAAACAAGAAGGGAAGAAGGGGAAAATGGACATACGTTTATTTTCCCTATTGTACAGCTGCACCCAGGCTTACCAAGAAGTGCACAGCTTCCTGTTAGCAGAAATGGGACACAGCAGTCCACTGAAAGTAAAGTACCATGACAGAAAATCACAAACATGGTATGAGCGAGAAAAGAAAAAGAAAAGTGAGTGAAAAAAACAGAAGCTGCATGCAACCAAAATATTAAGGCTCTTTGTATAATAATAAAACATACAGTCAATACAATGTGATATGACTCCATGTGATAATGACTAAATTTTAACGGCAACACCTACATGGCGACCCCAAAAATGGCACATATGATAAACAGTGAAGAAACTCAAAGGGCGATTTTCCTCCTAATCACTGTACACAATGCCAAAATATGCATGAAATCTATACCTGTAGGTGAATATTCCTGCACCCCAGCCACAAGCCACTCATTTATGTCCTGATATCACTAGCATCCAGGAGCACAAGCAGGACCAGAGACCAGCTGCATGATCCTCACCTCAGACAACCTCTGCTTCTCACACAGGCATTTAATTTTATATAGGTGGGGGGCTGCACCCCCCAAATCGTCTGCTATCTCTAGGATTCTTACTCTGAGGTGCTCCTTGACACTGGGGTAAGTTAGCACCTCAGAGTCACAGTTAATGTCATGTCGCTGTCTTTTAGCAGCTGCCATTATTGCTTTTGTATATGCCTTCACTGTAATTGACTTGCCCATATTGAGGAATTGGGGCCCTCCCACCCAGGATCAGCACTTCATTTATTGCTGCTGGCAGGTCACATGTCACATCACATGACCTACCCTTCTTTTTACTAAGTGTTCACTTTCCTATTTGCAGCTTATAGACACCAACCACAAGGGGTTGCTGCACTCTCCACTCTAGCTCCTCTTTCAACTCTCTACCCCTTCCTAGCAACTGTTTGCAAACCCTACCCACTAGAGGTCCCTGCAGTTCCCTTTGAATCCATTCTGCTATCTACTTTCCTCACACCTCCCATCAGCCTACCACTAAGCACCCAGCAGCCTCAAACCTGGTACCCTTTATTCCAAAGTCTATTGCCTAACCACTAAGCCAACGAACCAGGCCAACATCTTCCTCTACTTTCAAACTCTTAACCCTTCCTCCCTCCTTCTCTGAATTAAAAAAACTTTCTACACTCTGTCCCTAAGCTGTACTCAAACCCAGTACCCTTGCCATCAGAGTCAACAGCTCTATCTCTCAACTACTTTGTCTAGCTATTTTACTCCTACTTTCTAGGACTTTTAGTCTCTTACTCCCCCCCCCCTCCAACCTACCAAAATATAAAGTTTTACCACTTCTCTCTTGCTGCCTTTGCAGGCTTTGAACCCTGCACCTCACTGTTTTAGTCAGCAGTGCCACCACTCAGCTAGCACACCTGTCTATTATTTGTGCAGGATTTCTAACTCTAAAAAAACCCTCTAACCCTCAGACACTGCTAAATTGTTGTCTGATTGTTTCTGCACTGCTAAATTGTTGTCTGATTGTTTCTGCAGACCTTGAGCCCAGCTCCCTGCTGCTACAGCCACTGTCTGGGGTCCTTCCTGCTACCCTGGGCAAGTCTTGAACCTAGTGCCCTGTGCACCAGCTCTGCCACTGTACCAAAGTGGCAACTACACTTAGAGGTGACCTCTCACTACTATCTCCCCCTCTATCATCCTAGTTCCCCCATCTTTCTTCACTTCAGCTCTCTCACCCTTACCAATTATGCATGTGCACCTCCTGCCCACCTGCCTCTCTCTTCTCCTCCTCCTCCTTTGCCTTCCACCAACCCTATTGTCCCTGTTAACCCTCAGCCTCACTACTCTAGTGCTCCTACCTACCCTCCTGCCCTCCCCTCCTCCTATACCACTGCTCCTCCCCTCCCTCTCCACACACCCCATATGCTCCTCTCCACCTCACCCCCCTTCCAGACATTACCTTTCCTCCCCCCCTGCTCCCTTGGGCATCTGATCACTCAAGCCTTCTCTGCCTGTGCTGCCCTACCCATCCCCTGTGCTACGAAACCCCCTTTCTCCTCCTATCACTCCCGGCGTAAACTCTCCTTCTGCCACCCTCTGACCAGAGCAGTTCTCCTCCTTCTGCTCCTGACAGGGAACATACATCCCAACCCAGGCACTGCCCTCTCCCACCCACCTACTTGGCCCACTGGTCTCCAAATAGCCTCCATGAACATATTCAGCCTGCTGAAAAAATTTGACGCCCTACAGTGCTGGGCCATGGCTCATCAACCAGACATCATAGCCCTGGTTGAAACCTGGCTGTCCAAATCTACCCCTGACTCATTTATCTCCCTCCCAGGCTATACCTTATACCGGGAGGACCGAGTAGGCAAACGAGGGGGAGGCTGTGCAATCTACACTAGGGACACAATATTAGGACACGTGCTCCCCACTCCTTCCCTGGTAAATGGGGCCCAAGCTCTTACCCTCAAACTCACCCCAGACCCCTCTAGGGGCCCTCTCTATCTCACCACTGCCTACATTCCCCCAAAGAACCAGCACCTGGCCCTGGTATCTTTAACTGACTATCTAGCCTCCCTCCACCAGTAGGCGGAACAAATTCTAGTAGGGGACCTTAATGTAAATTGGCTCAGCACCTCCTCTTCCACGATCAGATACTCATTTGCCGCCCAAGACCTGATGCAACTCATCACCCAGCCCACTAGAATAAACCCTAAGAGAGGAACCAGCACCCTTCTGGATGTAATTATCACCAACTGACCCAAAAAAATCCAAAACATCCAGGTCCTACCAGATTCCCTAAGTGACCACTCCCCTATCCTATTTCATTGGGCAGTCTCCAATCCCAAACCCAAAGCCCAGACCACCCTCCATGGCGCCTCCACCCGTGGGCTGCAAAACTTAAACTATTCCTCACCCAGATAAACTGGTCCCCATTCATCGTGCAACCCGACATTGACACTGCCCTCGCCTTCTTCTCACACCTTCAACATGGCCTGTGATCTCTTTGCACCCTTCACCAAAATCCGATCCAAAAAGCAGAATGCACCCTGGGTTAGCCCTGCCCTTCTACAATTACTAAGAAATCGGGATAACCTCTGGCACCTTGCCACTGAAACTGGTCGGCTGTCTGATAGGCAGGCTTACAATGCAGCCTGGAATAAGTGCTCTTGGGCCATCCGGAAAGCCAAGGCCGACCATTACCAGGCTGCCCTTACCTCCTCCTGGGGTTTGGCCCGGACTTTATGGGATAATATTAAACAACTAAATGGAAAATCATGCTCCCCTGCCCCATCCCAGCTCACTAGCAATGGCACTACCTCCACCGAGCCTGCCACCATAGCTAACTGGCTCAACACTGTTTTCACTGACCTTAGCTCAGTCCTCCCTAGTAATTTCTTTGACCCTCCCCCCAACCAACCTACCCCTGTCATCCAGCACCCCAGCTTCCACCTGCGCAAGATTTCTGCCCTGGAAGCCAGACCCATCCTAATCAAAGCATTGAATAGCAACAGTCCCGGCAGTGACTCACTGGACCCCAGTATCCTCAGGCTGGTGCTAGATGAAGTCCTTGCCCCACTCACCAGCCTAATTAACCCATCGCTCTGCCTGGGACAATTTCCATGGCTTGAAAACAGCCATAATCACTTTATTCATAAAGAGGGCGTACAGGTCGCCGGCCAACAACTACCGCCAATTTCCATCCCCCAAAGCCCTGGAGAAAGTGGTGGCCATTCAAATCACTGAATATCTGGCTAAGCATAACATCTTATGCCCAGAGCAACATGGCTTCCGTGCTAGTCACAGTACCAGCACTGCACTAATTGAATTCTCCAACTTCCTACACTCCTCCCTGGATACCAGCTCCCTAGCTGGTGCAGTGTTCATCGACCTCTCAAAGGCTTTCGACACCTTCTCCCACCCTCTTCTGCTGAATGCTCTCTGCCACACTGGTCTCTCGGCTGGCCCCCTAGCATGGTGCACGAGCTATCTAGCCACTCGATTACAGTGTGTTAAAATCAATGGGATACTCTCTGATACCCATCCCATTCACTCTGGGGTCCCCCAAGGCTCCATCCTGGGCCCTCTTCTCTTCTCACTCTATCTGAATACCCTGCCCAGTGCATGCCCTGGCAAAATTCTCCTGTATGCAGATGATGCTGTCCTTTTTGCCACCCACCGCAATCCCATCTCCCTTCAGGACACCCTATAGCAGTCCTTCAATAATGCTGAAGCCTGGTTTAAGGAATGCAGACTCATCATTAATCTTAAAAAAAACAAAGCTATGCTCTTTTCCCACCCCCAAAACAAAGCTAGCAACCACCCACTCTATATCCTTCCTAGTACCAAACAGCCACTGGAGCAAGTCTGCTCCTACAAATACCTTGGGTTACCTTCAACTCAGCCCTCACATTTCACAACCACATTAATGCCTCAACATCCGCCTATACTAACACATGGCTTGGCATCCTCTTCCGCCATAGAACCTGCCTTCCCCCAAATGCGCTCCGGCTCACTGTTACGTCTTCTGTATTGTCCCTTGTAGACTATGGTCTACCAGTCTATGGTGCTGCCGACACGACTGCACTCAAAAAAATTCACTTAACCCTTAATAAAGCCTGCAGATTGATTACTGGTGTCCCCAGGCTCACATACACCTGTCAGCTGTATGACAAGGCTAAACTCCTTACCCTGGATGAACGGCTCCAATATCAAACCTGCCTCCTCACAAAAAAAACCCTACTCGGGTTCTCCCCTCCTGGGGTGACGGCATCCATCCACTGGATCCCACCCACTATTGCAACATGGTCATCCAACAAGACCACTCTAATGGTCCCCAGATCAAGAACCAGCCGTGGCCAGACGTCCTTCTGCTACAGAGCCCCATCCTGGTTTAACTCTCTCCCTGCCCCCATCACCAATGCCACCACCATCTCCAAATTCAAAACCACCCTTTGAAACCAACACTTCAACACTCGTAGCTGCTCTTGTCTCTGAAGGCAGCCTCCACCTTGACTTCTCATGACAACGCCCACTGGGCGGCTCTCCACCTAGCCCTCCCCACCACCTCTTCCCGGTACACCGTACCTATGTCTAACCTGACCAGTGCCAGCTGTTTCATGGTATGCCTATTAGATTGTTCAATTTTTGATACCAACTTGTGTAACACCTGTTCTCAATTACTTGTACCCTGTAACCTGAATGTATTTTGTCTGACCTCAGTGTGACGTGGGCGCCTCTGATGAATGCCTATTTTTAGCAAACCTGTGCTATGTAACCTAAAACTCTATGTATGTCTTTAATGTGATGAGGTACCTTTGGAAATGAGCCTCTGGCTCAAAGGTTGTAAACTGATTTCACAAATAAATAAATAAAAACAGGGGGAGGGGTGAAGTACATATACAGATGCATCCAGGTAGGAACAGAGATGGGGGCGCAGTACAACTGACTGTGCTGCCAGTTTTTGTTACACACTGTTTGCAGCACTCTGATGGGCTCGTTTAAGCAGATGAAAGAAGCTAGCCTCTCTGTTAATGGAGCAGCTGGCTCCTTTCAACTGCATGAAGTTTACACCCCCCAAAAAATGTGTCACGACTAGCATTGCTGATCATTGCGTTGTCACTGGTGAGCCCTTTGCAGCTTGAACTGCACTGGACCTGACAGTGACATACATCTGAAATGCCATTCTTTGTAACAAAATGATTGCTGCACACATGCTCCAGAAAACATAACAAGAGAACAGCAACTGCTTAGGAGAAAAGGAGTCAGGGTGGTTACAAACACAAAAAAATACATTATTAGTTTAAAAAAAAAAGGTACAAAACATTTCAGAATATTTGAGAGACACTAAAAGGAAAACAGAAGGACATCCAAGATCCAAGACATCCAACAACTGTTTCTTATCACCTCTAATTTCTAGTTTTGTGTGTGCCTGAAGACGTCTAGGTTAAACTGTGAAAATTACCCCTCCCGGCTGTCACTGGGAGGATACTTGTCCAGTGTCACTGGACCAATCCTGGGGTCTGATCTTCCCAGGTGGCAAAACCTCTCGAACATGCACAGAGTCACAGCGGTGGAAAACCGCAGAGAAGGAGGAGCGCTTTGTTGAGAGAAATGCTTACTAAATTAAAATACAATATCCATTTGTAGAGGAGAGCTCTGAGGTTAAAATTATGATTGTTTATGAGCAAGGAGTATCTTGGAAAAAGCATTATGTAAGCAGAAGTGCTTTTCTATATGCTGCACTTAGAAACTTCTTGGATCTGCACAAAGCTGCAGCGTTTAAACACTGCATTTCAAAAGGGAACAGAGGAAAGTTTCAAACCTCAGCAAAATAAAGCGCTTCTATAGACAACACATGAAACTAAATGCATTCAGCAGGCATATGTTTAATTAGAGTTTTTTTGTTTGTTTGTTTTGTCATGCTTACCATGATAAATGAAGTCTTCTGTTGAACTATCCTCCCCGCTAATGTTCTTTCTAAGAGCCGGCCGGCCTCATTCCTATTTCTTTTATGCAGAACATAGTGGGAGGAGGGACTTATAGAATGACTCTTGGAGAGAAAATCTGGATCCAGTAGTTAAAAATCAGACAGCAATGTAATGTTGGGATGTTTATAATGTACTAGATATATACATTTTATTTTAATTAAGAAAAAGGATTATTAGGAGAAAGGAAAATGTAATCCTTCAATATCTGGGTGATTGACAGTTGTGTGGACCAATGCTAAAGCCCAACCCCCTTTATATTTCAGACAGAGAGTGATCTTAAAGCAGAATCGAAAAGGGTGTCGGAGGTACAACACCCTTCAGCCTAGTACCTTCTAGTGCTGTATGTTGTAAAATGTTAATTTGCTGAATTTAAGCCTCTTTTTTATTTCCTTCAAGTTTTATTTTGTTTGTATTGAATGTTTCAAGTCCATTTTTATTTGGTTCTGTAAATTATTTCCTTAAATACTGAACTGTTGAGAATTACTTCAGTGCACGCATTCATCTGTTATCCCACAACCCTTCACAGATGGTGGTAGTGGTGGGATTCTGTCAGTGCTATTGATCAACTGGAAGGTCTGGACCAAGACCTGGTGGACAGCTGATGTTACAGGACAAAATGGATACACTACAACCTCCTGGAGTGTCTACAAGATCTGTGACAGCAAAGTACCAACTTTCATTGCTATCCAGATTAGATTCAGATGCCAGGCGGAAGGAAAAGAGGCTACTGGCAGGTGAGCTAGGTATACAAATGGATATGAAAGAGGACAAAACTGACCTAGATGCTCAAGCGAGTGGGGAATCGACAGAGGAAGAAGCCCCCCCTCAAGAATCAGATGAGTTGTTAAGGTGGTTGTGAATTAGACCAATGGAAATGGAAAGACAGAGGGAGAGGGACCATAAAGAAAGTGAAGCCCAGTGGGTGGATACCCTTTGTGCCATACAGGCACTAGGTGCCAACAGACCACCCCCAGCTCCTCTAGGAGTTGGACAAAAATATTTTAAATTGACAACACTGGGTGAGAAAGATAATCTAGAAGCCTATATTACAAATTTTGAGAGGGTGGCTGCTGCGTGTGTGTGGCCCAGGGACCAATGGGTAAGATGGCTGGCCCCATATTTAATGGGGAAAGCCCAGCTGGCCTACAGCCATGTTGACATAACCCATATGAATGATTATGACCATGTAAAAGCAGCCATATTGAAAAGGTATGATATTAACACAGAGACATATAGACAGAGGCTCTGTATATATAAATTTCATGCTGCTGATAACCCTCAAGATGCTTATTTACAACTTAAAGATCTCTGTGGTAAATGGTTGCAACTCACCACTAGAACTGTTGATCAAATACTAGAAGCAGTTGTGATGGAACAATTCATTCGCATTCTCCCTCAAGATGTGCAATTGTGGGTAAAAGAGCATTGGCCTGATACAGCGGAAGTAGTCATAAGATTGGCTGAGAATTTTTTAGCAGCAAGGCCTTATAGACAGAAAAGCCCACTTACCAGTCTTCCCCAGTCTCTGGTAAGATCTTCTTCTTCTTCTCCTTCTTCTAGCAACCCCAGTGGGAAAAAGAATATCACTGGAGTAAGAAATAATCAAACTGTGAGAAAAAGGTACAACCCTGAGATCATATGTCAGGAATGCAAAAGCAAAGGCCTTATAGCCAGGTTTTGCCCACAAAAGAAATCTGAAGCAGCACATCTTGTATTAGCCAACTGGGGACAATATAGTGTACCTGTAACTGTGGCAGGTAAAACTATACAAGGACTATTAGACTCAGGGAGCAAGCAAACTCTGATTCAGGCTAACATGCTAGAGCAGCTGCCACCAGTTGGAGGGCTGACTATTAAGGTGACTTGTATTAATGGGGACATACATAATTATCCATTGACACCAATTGAAATAACTGTACAAGGAGATACGCAACTTTTGGCTGTAGGGATTGTACCGACTCTACCAGTTCCAATACTCCTGGGACATGACCATCCCAAATTCCAAGCTCTGCTTACTTCCAATGTCTGTGCCATTGTTACCAGGGCTCAAGCATCTGCTAAAGACACTTTGGAACAATTATTCCCCTTCGATGAGGAGGTATATGGCAAGGAGGGAAAAAATAGAAAAAACAAGCTTCAAAGAAGGAATGAGAAATATATGTAGACATAATAATGTGAATGAAAATGTTATAGAATTGGTATGGACTAATAAGTTTAAAACTGCACAACAAAGTGGTGTTACCTTACAACCTTTGTTCCTACAGGGTGAGAATGTTGCTGATACACAACAGAATAGATATAGGGTTTTCAATGGTTTATTATATCGAGTAGGTACCAACCTTAGAACAGGGGAAGAACTTGAACAATTACTAGTACCCCAAGATTATAGACAACTGTTGTTACAGTTGGCACATGATATACCCTTAGCGGGACATTTGGGTCGGGATTGTATCCTTAGTCGCCTTCTGCACCGATTTCTTTGGTCTGGCATTCATGAACAGGTGTCAGATAATTGGAAATCCTGTCCTGAATGTCAGAAGGTGGCTAAACTTGGAAAAAGGGATAGGGTTCCACTAATTCCCATGCCCTTGGTTACCTAGCCATGCGAAAGGGTTGCTATGGACATTTCTGGTCCCCTTCCAAGAGTTCAAAAGATAACAGGTATATCCTGGTGGTTAGTGACCATATGACAAAATATCCTGAGGCCATTCCCTTACATAGTATCACTGCCACCAGGATTGCAGACGAGCTGGGTAAGATTTTTAGTCAAATGGGCATACCTAAAGTCATACTAACTGATCGGCGAAGCAATTTCTCTTCAATATTGTTGAAGCAGCTTAACAGACCTTAGGTATCCAAGCTGTCTATATGATACCTCATCATCCGCAGACAGATGGTCTGGTAGAACGCTTCAACCAGATGTTAAAAAAAGTGATTCAAAAATATGTACAGGAAGAAGGGAGAAACTCGGATCTGTATTTAACTTACTTTTTGTTTGCATATAGAGAGGTGCCTCAAGCATCAACATGATTTTCTCCATTTGAACTATTATATGGACACAATCCCAGAGGACCCTTTGACATTGTGAAGGAGGAATGGGAAGAAGGGAAAAATCCTAAAGGAATGACAACCTCTGAGTATGTGAGTCAAATGAGAAAATAAAATAATGGATTATGTACAGAAGGCCCATGATATCCATCAAACCCAGCAAATGAGACACAAAGCCCAATGTGACAAAGGGATAGGTCACAAACAATTTATAGAAGGGGACAAAAGATCTTTTATTATTACCTTCTGCAGACAAGTTACTTATGAAGTGGCAAGGGCCTTATACAATAACAAAAGTAATGGGTCCTGTCACCTATGAAGTAGCTGTACATGATATAAAGAAACAAAAACATATCTACCATGCAAATTTGTTAAAAGCCTAGGTAGATAGAACTCCCCCCTTCTGTGGCTATATACACCCTGAGTCTGCAGACAGTGAATTCAATCAAGCGTATCAACTCTTAGAAATTGTAGGGGAACTTACAGATTTACATATTAATAAAGGTCTCACAGATCAACAAGCCGCAGAACTACAAACACTTCTTCAAACATATCAGACAGTCTTCACAAGGAAACCAGGAAGAGTTAAGAATGCAACACATCACATTACATTTACATTTACACAAGAAATACCAACATGACAAAAAACGTATAGGCTACCAGAGAAAATCAGAGAGGAGGTAGTACAGGAGTTACAGAGAATGCAAGAACTAGGCATCATTTAACCCTCACAAAGTGAATGGTGTTTTCCGATGGTGGTAGTTAACAAAAAAGAAGGGTGAGTGAAGCTCTGTTTAGATTTTAGGTGACTGAACGCTGTTTCAAAATTTGACAGTTACCCAATGCCTCATATAGATGATACACTAAATCATTTGGGTAATGCTAAGTTCATAAGTACATTAGACTTAACCAAAGCTTACTGGCAGATACCTTTGGATCCTTCTGCCAAGGAGAAGACAGCGTTCAGTACCCCATTAAAGCTGTATCACTTCAATGTTATGCCATACGGACTGCATGGTGCCCCGGCCTCTTTCCAATGGGTAATGGATAGAATATTAACACCTCATGCTGCTTACAGTGCAGCTTATCTGGATGATGTAGTCATTTTTAGCCCTTCTTGGACTGAACATCTACATCATTTAACATCCATTTTAACTGCTATTGTGGAGGCAGGGTTAGCAATCAACCCAACCAAATGTACATTGGCAATGAAGGAGACACGATACCTTGGGTTTCAGATAGGTGAAAGACAAATAAAACCCGATGTAAGTAAAGTAGCAGCAGTTGCCAACAGTCCCCGGCCTACTACTAAAAAGGAGGTATGATCCTTTTTTGGGCTAGCAGGCTACTACTGCCATTTCATGCCCGCATTTGCCACTTTGGCATGTCCTCTTACCAATTTAACCAAAAGGAATAAGCCTGATAAAGTAATCTAGACTCCTGAATGTGAGGAAGCAATTTGCAGTATAAAAGCCAAATTATGTTCCTCACCAATTTTAAAAACACTTGATGTTTCACGACTATTTATTTTGTAAACAGATGCTTCCAACTGTGGTATAGGGGCTGTCCTCACACAGATAATCCAGGGTGAGGCGCATCCTATCATTTATGTGAGTCGCAAGCTACATGAAAGGGAAACATGGTACTCCACAATAGAAAAAGAGTGTCTTGCCATAGGGTGGGCTATTGAAGCACTCCATTTTTATTTATCTGGTGCAGAATTCGAATTGTGGACTGATCATAATCCCTTATGCTGGCTTCATGTGATGAAGGATCGGAATCCACGAATCATGCGCTGGTACCTATCTCTTCAACCCTATCATTTGATGATTAAACATCGAAAAGGCAATGCCCATAGTAATGTAGATTACCTTTACAGATATGAATAATACACCGATCATCAGACCTTGGGGTAAGAAAGAAGTTAAAATAACTTCTTATGTATAGTTAAGGAGTTAATTCTTGCTAAATTAAACAAAACGACCCCGAGGTGGAGCCTATGGAGATGGGTGGACCACTTCTCCATCTCTCTCTATAAATGAGAGATCTGATGTATAGGTGTATCACGTTATTAGAAAGATATAAAACCAGATGGTTTTATCTTATGCAGGGAAGAATGTGATAGGACCTGGGCAGCATTTACAGGTTTGCTGGGGTAATCCTTATGTGTTCTATTTTGTAAACTGTATTGCTTGTTTATGTGTGTATGTCCTGCATGGACTGGCCACCCATGTAAAATGTTTGTTTGTTCTATGTATATGTGTTTTGTCAACTCCCCCAGCATCCTGTTGACTAGGCTGCACTTTGAATCTAGTGTATAAAAACACATAGTAATAATAATCCTATGGTCAGATGAGTTTGATAGCAACTCATTAAAAAAAAACATCGAACTCTTAATAAATGAGAGAGAAAGGTGCTTGGGCTAAAAATGTTCCATTTAGAGGTTGTGAATACCTCTTTATGCGGCATCTTTTGCTGCCAAAATAAAGATAATGATAACTGTATTCCGCTGTATTTTATCACAGCATGCAAGGTATCAGGACGTTAAGGGCAGATAACTTATTTGTTTTGTGCTGGTATTCTTAGCCTCTTTTTATTTTTTCCCTGAAAGAACGTTCTGTAAATTACCTCTCGAACATGCACAGAGTCGCAGCGATGGAAAACAACAGACAAGGAAGAGCGCTTTGTTGAGAGAAATGCTTACTAATTTAAAATACAGTATCCACTTGTAGAGGAGAGCTCTGAGGTTAAAATCATGGTTGCTTATGAGCAAGGAGTATCTTGGAAAAAGCATTATGTAAGCAGAAGTGCTTTTCTATATGCTGCACTTAGAAACTTCTCGGATCTGCACAAAGCTGCAGCGTTTAAACACTGCATTTCAAAAGGGAACAGAGGAAAGTTTCAAACCTCAGCAAAATAAAGCGCTTCTATAGACAACACATGAAACTAAATGCATTCAGCAGGCATATGTTTAATTAGAGTTTTTTTGTTTGTTTGTTTTGTCATGCTTACCATGATAAATGAAGTCTTCTGTTGAACTATCCTCCCCGCTAATGTTCTTTCTAAGAGCCGGCCGGCCTCATTCCTATTTCTTTTATGCAGAACATAGTGGGAGGAGGGACTTACAGAATGACACTTGGAGAGAAAATCTGGATCCAGTAGTTAAAAATCAAACAGCCATGTATTGCTGGGATGTTTATAATGTACTAGATATATACATTTTATTTTAATTAAGAAAAAGAATTATTAGGAGAAAGGAAAATGTAATCCTTCAATATCTGGGTGATTGACAGTTGTGTGGACCAATGCTAAAGCCCAACCCCCTTTATATTTCAGACAGAGAGTGATCTTAAAGCAGAATCGAAAAGGCTGTTGGAGGTACAACACCCTTCAGCCTAGTTCCTTCTAGTGCTGCATGTTGTAACATGTTAATTTGCTGAATTTAAGCCTCTATTTTGTTTCCTTCAAGTTTTATTTTGTTTGTGTATAAAACGTTTCAAGTCCATTTTTATTTGGTTCTGTAAATTATTTCATTATATACTGAACTGTTGAGAATTACTTCAGTGCAAGCGTCCATCTGTTATCCCACAACCCTTCACAGAGACACTGCTGAAAGAAACAATAGTGGCACACCTGGAATCCATTGGTGCCCAGGATCTGAGGCAGCATGGATTCACATCAGGAAGGTCTTGTCAAACAAAGCTGATAGATTTTTTTTGATTGGGTGACTAGGGAAGTGAATCAAGGAGGGGCCATAGATGTCGCCTACCTGGATTTCAGCAAAGCCTTTGATACTGTCCCACACAGAAGGTTGGTTAACAAGAGGAGTAGTCTGGACATGGGGCATAAGGTCATACAGTGGGTGAGAAACTGGCGGATGTACAGAAGGCAGAGGGTGGTGGTAAATGGGATCCAGCCTGTGGAGAGAGGGGTGACCAGCGGAGTACCACAAGGCTCAGTACTGGGACCAGTCCTGTTCAATGTCTTCATTAGTGACATTGAAGAGGGGCTGGAAGGAAAGGTCTGCCTATTTGCAGATGACACCAAGATCTGCATTGGAGTGAATAATCCAGAAGGGGTGCAGAAAATGAAAAGGGACTTGAAGAAGCTTGAAAGATGGGTCAAAGGTGTGGCATAGAAACATAGACTTTGAAAGCAGATAAGGACCACTCGGCCCACCGAGTCTGCCCATTTTCCTACCTACAGGATAAGCTGCAGATCCTAGTTAACCAACAGCCTATTTCTTCCCCCCTCCCCACAAGAATTGCCTTATGTCTGCCCCATGCATTCTTGAATTCTCCCACAGTTTTAGACCCCACAACCTCCTCAGGAATGCCATTCCATGCATCCACCACCATCTCTGTGAAAAAAATACTTCTTCACATTGCCACTGAGCCGTCCCCCCTCTATCTTCAAATTGTGTCCCTTTGTTCTTGCACATCTCTTTTTCTGAAAGATGCTACCCTCTTGGACTTTGTTGATTCTACTGAGGTACTTAAAAGTTTCTATCATGTCCCCCCTCTCCCTCCTTTCCTCAAGGGTATACTTATTAAAATCCTTTAGTGTCTCCTCGTATGACTTCTCTTGCAGATCCTGAAGCATTTCAGTTGCCCTCCACTGGACTGCCTCCATCCTGTCTATGTCCTTGTGGAGATGGGGTCTCCAGAACTGGATGCAGTACTCCAGATGGGGTCTCACCAACTGTCTGTACAGAAGGATAACAACTTCGTGTTTTCCTGCTGGTGATGCCTCTCCCTATACATCCCAGTATCCCCACAGCCCTCCTTACTGCATTCTCACATTGCTTGCTAACCTTAAGGTCATCTGATATGTTTACCTCCAGGTCCCTTTCCTTTTTTGTTGTTGTTACTACCCCCCTCAATTCTGTAATCTTCCCCTGGGTTTTTGTTTCCCAGGTGCATTATTTTGCACTTCTTTGCACTGAATCCAAGCTGCCATAGTTCTGACCATTCCTCCAACCTTGCCAAGTCCCTTCTCACCCTTTCCACACTTCCTTATGTATCAACCCTGTTGTAGATTTTTGTGTCATCTGCAAAGAGGCATACTTTTGCTTCCAGTCCCTCTGCAATGACACTTATAAAGACATTAAAAAGGACTGGACCCAGTATTGAACCCTGTGGTACCCCATGTGTAACCCCTCTTTCTTCAGAGTGGACTCCATTTACAATGACCTTCTGTGTCCTGTTGTCCAACCAGTGTTTTACCCAGTCTACCACCCTGGGACCCACTCCCAGGCTGGTTAAATTGATTATTAATCTTTTGTGTGGGACTGTGTCAAATGCCTTGTTAAAGTCTAGGTAGGCCATGTCCACAGCCCCTCCCTGGTCTACTACTTTGGTCACCCAGTCAAAGAAATCAATTCGATTTGTCTGACATGACCTTCCCACTGTGAACCCATGCTGCCTTGGGTCCTATGCCCCACTGGCCTCTAGGTACACAACAGTTCTTTCTTTCAGAAGTGATTCCATCACTTTCCCTACCACAGAGGTCAAACTGACCGGTCTGTAGTTTTCTGCCTCTGTCTTGCTCCCACTTTTGTGAAGGTGAATCACATCTACCTTCCTCCAGTCCTCAGGTATCACACCATCCTCCCATGATTTATTAAAAGGGTAGTCAGTGGTTTCACTAATTCTCCCCTTAATTCTTTTAGAATTCTGGGGTGAATTCCATCAGGCCCCATTGCTTTGTCCACCTTCAGTTTTAGGAGTTCTTTCAGAACCCTTTCTTCTGTGAAAGGACTGGGATCGACCCCTCTATCCAGAGTGCTTCTGTTAATTGGATAAGGCACCTCCCCTTCCTCCTCTTTTGTGACTACTGAGCAGAAGTATTTGTTAAGTATACCTTTTTCACTGTCCCTCTCTGCCCACCCACTGTCCATTCTATTCAGCCTCACTATCCCTCCCTTTGTCTTTCTATGCTCCCTGATGTACCTATAAAAGTTTTATCCCCCTTCTTAACTGAGTTGGCTATCTCAGTTGGGGCCTTTGCTATTCTGACTTCCCTCCCTGCTTCCTTCTGCCTTAACTGGTACAGTTCTCTGTCCTGCTCCTTTTGTGTTTCCTTATACTTCCTAAATGCTATTTTTTTCCCTAACCTTCCCCACTACCTCTTTTGAGAACCATAGTGGCTTTTTCTTTAGTTTTGATTTGTTTATTTGCTTCACACAAAGGCTTATTGCCTCTTGATGGCAGTTTTGATTTTTCCCCATTGTTGCTCCACCTCTCCTTCTAGCCTGTTTGCTAGTGCTTTTCTAAGGCACTCTCCCATTTTGCCAAAGTCAACCCTCCTGAAGTCCAGTATCCTCACTTTTGTATGGCTTGACTCTGTAGCTCAGTTTATCATGAACCACACTGTTTGGTGGTCACTTGTTCCCAGATAGCTACCCACTTCTAGATCTGAGATCCTCTCACTATCCCCATTTGAGAGCATGAGGTCTGAGATTGCTCCCTCATGAGTGGGTTCCAAAACTAACTGTCTGAGGCATGCCACCTGTAGGACATCAAGAACGGCCCTGCTCTTGGATGTGGCTGCAGCAAAGGTGCTCCAGTTAACATATGGCATATTTAGAACCCCCATCAACAGTATCTCCCCTTTCTCTGCCATCCTAAGGATGCCTTCTGTCATATCATTGTCCATTCCTTCCCCCTGACATGGGGGTCTGTAAACAAACCCTGTGCAGATTGTGGTGCCATTTCCAGTCTCTAAGGTGACCCACAGTGCCTTCTCTCTTCCCCATTTGCTCTTTTGTTCCATTGCTTTTATCCCTTCCCTTACATAGAGATCTTCCCCCCATCTCTACTGTAGGTTGTGTACCCTGGCATGTTAACACCCCAGTCATGGTTCTCTGTGTACCATGTTTCTGTGACTGCTATGATATCCAGGCATCCCTCTTCCATCAAGGCCACCAGTTCAGGGAGCTTGTTGTCCTGACTATGGGCATTGGTACTCATTACCCTCCATTTCTTGAAGGCCTTACCCCATTCTGCCCCATCCCTGTCCTTATTGCCTTTGTCATTTTCTCCATTTACCCCTGCCCTTCTCCCTATCGACATCTCTATCTTGGTGTTTACCTCACTTACTATCCTGATTTTTTTGGGGGGACTAGGATTTCCTTTCCAGTGCCTCCCCCTTGGCTAGTTTAAATTCTTGTCAATGAAGTGTTTAAACCTATCACCCAGGATCCTGGTTCCCCTTCTGGACAGATGCTGACCATAACATCAGTATAGGCTTGCATCACTCCAGGTGGACCCACAGTCCCCAATGAAGCCAAATCCCTGAGCTCTGTACCAGTTTTCAACCACTGATTGAATCCCATGGTGTGGAGCACCCTAGCATCATCCATGCCATAGACAGGCAGCACCTTCAATAAGGTTACTGTGTGTGCTACTTGTCTAAGGCCTCTACCCAACTCCACAAACTCTTCCTGCACTGCTCTGATCCCTTTCTCAGCCAGATCATTTGTCCCTAGGTGGACAATGATATCCATCTCCCTCCCCCATGCAGCTGCTCTGGTGATCCTGAGGATTCACTTCCTGTCCCTCCAAGCCATGGCACCAGGCAGGCACCTTACCTCCCTCTCCCCTTCCTCCCCCAGTTCTAACCCCTAACAATGGATTCCCCCACCAGGAGTGTTTCCTTCCCCTGTGGGGTCTCATGCCACCCTTCTGTGGGTCTCATTTGTGGAGGTTCCCAGCATCATCCTTGGTCTCCACTGAGGGTACCTCCATAGAGGAACCACACTTTGCCAGAATGGCATATGAATTATTGAGAGGTACAACTGGAGGGATGAGCCTCTGTTCCACCACCCTCCCCTTCTCTGAGCCTACTGCTGCCCAACTGCTCCTCTTTCTTGGCAACCTCTGAGGCAACGACAGTGGCCCTGATGGTCCCTGAGTGGGAAAGGGGGTCCCCAAATCCTGGCCAGCTCAGCCTGGAGATGATCAACCTTCTCCCTCAGCCCAGGGAGGTGCCTGCAGATGGGACACCACCGCATCCTCCAGGACATCTCCCAGAAGACTGCTGCTTCACAGCCAACCACTGCACCACTCCTATCATGTCTTATTTCTGGCCCCTTAACTGTTGTTTGGAATATTTACTCTTTCCTCCATTTATTTTTTTTCTCCCTACTTACTTATTACCTCTGTGCCCTTTAAGCTCTGGATCTTTCTGTTCTGAGACAGGAAGTTCCTATATTTCTTAGTAGTCTCCTTACTTACTCAGAGTCAGACTTTCAGCAGCTAGGGCAGGATGGAGAGCTACTCTTTTCCTTCTAGGATGGTGAGTCTTTTGTGGCTCTGTGATCACTCACTTCCTACTCCCAAACAGGAAGTTCCTGTTGTCAGTCAAATCCTGTGCCTATAAAAGTAGAACTGGCTTAGGGTGGGGGGTGGAGGGAAAAAGGGCAATATAGCCCCAGTAGAGAAGTATAGTTATAACAGCAGCTCCTTCCTCTTGGTGTTTTCGGCCTGTTCTCTGGCAGAAGCTATCTAGGGCAGTTTTTAAATCTGACTTTAACCTGGCTTCCTTCTAGCTAAGCCACTCCCCCTATTTTACAGCTCTTTCTACACTAAGTTAATTGCACCGATAACAAGTCCCTTCACCCACCTGAGACAAACACCTAGATGACTGCACAGATAGCAATTCACTCCAGCCAACTCAGACAAACACGCTAACTTTGTTTTTGTTTTGTTTTTTACCTTAATTTGAAGGTCCCAGTAGTAGAGTTCTAGTTCTTTAGTCCCAGTAGAAAAGTATAGTTATAACAGCAACTCCTTCCTCTTGGTGTTCTCTGCCTTTTCAACTGAGGTTCAATGTGAAAAAGTACAAGATAATGCACCTGGGTAAAGGGAACCCTGGGGAGAGCTACAGGATGGGAAGAGGTGCTGACCATCACCAAAGAGGAGATGGACCTACGGGTTATCATATCAGATGACCTTAAGGTATCAAAGCAGTGTGCAAATGCTTCAGGGAGGGCCAGTGGCATGCTAGGGTGCATAGGCAGATGTATTTCTAGTAGGAGGCAGGAAGTGGTGATGCCGTTATATAAAACACTGGTAAGGCCTCACCTGGAGTACTGCATGCAGTACTGGAGATCACCCATGCATGAGGACATAAACAAGATGGAGACTGTCCAGAGAAGGGTGACAAAGATGGTGCATAATTTGCACCACAAAACATTTGAGGACAGACTATTAGACCTCAATATGTACTCACTGGAGGAAAGGAGAGAAAGGGGCTACATGATGGAAACTTTTAAGTACCTCAAGGGCATAAACAAGGTGCAGGTGGGACATCTTCTCCAATGTAAAAAAGAAACCAAAATGAGGATGCACAACATGAAATTGGAGGGGGGTGAGATTAAGAGGGAACATGAGGACATTTTTCTACACAGAGAGGGTGATGAATGCTTGGAATAGTCTTCTACAAGAGGTGGTAGAGGCAAGCACAGTGGAGTGGTTTAAGCATGCCTGGGGCAAGCATAGGGGAACCTTGGGGGAGAAGGGAGTGATGTAAATCCATTGACCACTTAGGGTGAGTGGATGCATACATGTGTAGGGCATAAGGGCAGACTCAATGATCCTAGCAGTCCCAATCTGCTGACAATTTCTATGTTTCTATCTACTTATGGATGCATCAGAAGTTGTGGGTTATGGAGCATTTTTTTTAGGGTTCCTGATTTACTGAGAAGTGGAATGTCATGTGGGTAAGAGAAGAATTTACAAAGAATATCATGTTGTTGGAGCTCTTTACCATTGTTGCTGCAATTTTTGTTTTGGGTGAAAGACTTGTAATCCATGAAGCAGTGTTTCATTTAAATAACATGGCAGTGGTGGAACTTTTAAATGCTCAGTCTTCAAATTCTGTTGAAGTGATGAGACTATTGTGAATCTTTGTGTTACAGTGCCTACAGCTCAACCTCATATTTAGGGCAAAATACATGCCTGAAATGGATAATGTCATTGAGGATGCATTGTCTCACCTATAGTTCAAATGCTTTTGCCTGGTGGCTCAGCAGCAGAACTGGTCTCAGCCCAGATTTCACATTATATATGGCAAGCAGTGACTTAAAAGCAACCAAGCTGGTACAGCACTCTCTGGCCCTGGATACATGGAGTAAGTATGATGCAAATGTGAGACATTTCAGAAATGTGTGGGACAGCAGGCTAATTGGCCAGTGGTATTAGATAACATAATGGTAATTCAGCAGTTCATCCACCACCTTATAGAACGTGGAAGATCACCAGCTTACACAAGGTGCCACTAAGCTACCATAGGCTTCTTCACAAAAATGCATGGCCTATGGATGTGACAGGCTGAATTATAATTCACAAAATAGTGGATGGTTGGGCATAGATGAGGAAAAATGGCAGGACAACAGAAATCCAGTAGATATTTATTAAATAAGATAATTGACTGTTTGGGTTATGTATGCTCATCAGTCTACATGATGCATCTATTCAGAGCTCTATTTTGATGTACATTTTTCAGTGCCTTCAGGGTGTCAGAGCTGGTAGATGATTCCAAGGTGATCTCAGGTAATAACATCCAGTTAGATGATATTAGGCAGTTGGCAGACCACTTGGTAATAATGCTGAGACTATCAAAGACTAACCAGCTTGGATCAGCATGGCTAGTGACATTATCTAAAGCAGTGGGTCACAGTATATGCCCGTGGAGGCTAGTAGAAGATTACCTTGCTCATAGGTCAGAGGTTGGTGGGAATCTCTCACTCATAGTGATGGTGAGCCGGTGACCAGGTATCAGTTAGCGGCAGTCCTTAAAAAGGGAATATAAGCAGCTAGAAGAGACACAATCAGATTTAATACTGAATCAATCAGGATTGGAGCTACCACTGAGGTGGCTCAGCCAGGTTGTTAGAAGGAAAAAAATAAAGGACATTGGCAAGTGGGTGTCAAGAGCATGTAATGGTTATATCAAGTCAGCAGCTGCCAGGGGAGTTTTCTGGCTAGACCAGAGAAAGAAAGAAGAGAGACACAGGGTTTGGTCCAGGACAGAGGTAAGTCTGCCTCTCCTTTAAGAAATACAGAAACAGACACTGGGAAATAATTGCCTCAAGAGAAGGTGTGGTAGAAACCCACAAGTAAGAGAGGACCAACTTATCTAGATCCTGACGAAGTAGCTAGATAACTATGAAACATAGATCAAATACAAGTGGTGGACTATTATCCAATAAAATAAACAAAAAACTAAATTAACATCCAGTGAGTGGGTTAGATTGGGGCATATTGTCTCCAATTGTGTGATTTGGTTTTCAAGAGGTTATTGGAGCTTTGATCACTCCTGGTATCCTCTTTATACCTATAGGTACTGGGTGGGCCACACTGCCTCCTTGTGGTGTCATTTATCTGGACACTGCCATGCCAAGCTTTCACTGGGAGGATACTTGCCCAGGGCCATTGGACCAATCCTTTGGGCTGATCTTCCCGGGTGACAAAACCAGGGAAGGTTGCACCAATGGTCAGTGACCTAATGCAGAACTGGGGCTTGGAGATATCCTCGGGGGGGGGGGTCAAGGTAGGCATGAAAGACCAGGATAGAAGAGGATTATCCTCTTTCTGTCTCAGCAGTGCAAGGAAAAAGAAAACCCTTCCACCCACCCTATAAAAGTAAAAGAGGCTGTTTGGACATAGTTTGGTGGTGGAATATATCTTGTAAGTAGGGTAGCAAATGATTCAGACTAGAAAGGATAAAATAAATTGGAAATTTTAGAAGTGAGTGGCCCTGTGTGGGTACACTCAAACATATTTACTTATCACATTGGCAGCATTAGGTGGAATGGTGGAGTGAGGTGGGCTATTGGCTGGGCAGATTAGGCCATATGAGAGCAGCACTGTTCTGTTATGGCCTAGCAAATCCAGAATTTGTCATAAGGGGAACCTGTCATGGGAGTGAGCAGACCTAGTGGAGATTTGCAAGATGCTCTTTGCCAAGGTTTTGCACAGAGAATGTTGTCATACTGGATTTTGTCTGTTAAGGCCTGAATCTGTCTGCTGCCCCAGGATCAAAATAAATGTAAGTAATTTTTTATCAGTGTACAAGTGAAATCGTTTGTGTGTATCATGTGCAAATAACAGAAAAAGAACATGTAAGTGTAAATGTTCAGATTTTTTGAGGAAAACTCAGCCTTTTTCCCAAAACATGGTGGTTTGTGTTTTCTTTAAGTACCGACTGGTGAAGTGGGTTTGTCTGGGCAAGGTAACACTGTGTTGGTATACTCCAGTCTAAATGATTTATGATGCATCTCTATGTATTCTGGTATCTTGTGACTTAGAAGTCAAGTCAGATCTTCAGTATAGTGAGAAAAGTGAAGCAGTTCTTCTGAGAATATACAATGGATACATACTTCTAGAAGCCTGATTAGTAGACTGCATTGTTTTGTTTATATTTCAAGGATTCTAACAATGTTTTTTTATTCAGTATAAGCTCCTCTACAGCTTCTGAAAGATGTTGCATATGTTTTTGCTGACCTGACCAATGAAGTCATATTCAGAAACCAATGCTGTGAATGCACAATTAAAATTCAATGAAGCTGAAAGAAAAGCCCATATAGCAAGAGGAATGGCCTTCAGAGAACTAGGAGGCAGATGGAGAATTCTACTAAAGAAATTAGAAACCAGGCAGGATTTTGTACCACATATTGCTGCAGCATGTGTTATACCTCATAACATTTGCATTACGAAGTGGGAAATGTACCATAACCACTGAGATGATGCCCTTCAACAATATCAACAACAGTTTCCTTAGCCAAGGCAACAACACTGCCTTCCAATGAACCGAAAAGGACAAGAATTGGGCATCCTTGCTAACAGCTTATTTCTGAAGAGTATCAAAGCAATATTCCCTGCTAAACAAACAAATTAACTTCATGATGCTCTTCTAGTGTTGCTCCCAGTCTCTGACAGTATTTTTGTTCCCAAAGTGATTTATATGAGGGATTGTCGTATGGGGAGGCAATATATGCTAGTGGTTACAGCACAGAGCTCTGATTCCAGAAACCCAGCAGACCCAGGTTTGAATCCCACAACCACCACTGATTTACTGTGTGACCCTGAGCAAGTAATTTAACCTCCCTTTGCTTAACTCTCTCTTTCTCTGTGCCTACCTCTTGTGCTTTCCTTAACCTTTCTGTGCACATCTAATGACTGCTGCAACCAATCATGAATTGTAAAGCACTTTGAGACACAATATGTATGAAAGGTGCTATAAAAATTCCAATACCCTGTTCACCTGTGTTGCACTGCATTGTACTGTATTGCACTTCAATTGATACTTTATGAAATGGGTCAGGAAAGATGGCCCCAACACATACTGCTCTCTGAGTGGATGAACCAAGTCACCTGCCATGTCTACAATGTATGTATTCATGAACCCATGGTGCTGCATTTTCTCTGTCAAAATTTATACTGTTAGACCATGTTATACATGCAATGACACACTCCATGGTGCTGAGTTCTCTGGTACCCCTGCAGCCTGTGCTGAGTATCAGTCAGTATGTAGCCTTGTGCCACAGCATACATGGAAGGAGTGACTCTATTTCTCAGGTTAAACTACACCTCTTGTTGTATGTTATAGCCCACATAACATGACCAAACTGGAGCTTTGATTTTGCAGTCTGGACCCTACCCTGACACTTTCAGTGTTACACAAGGTTAGAGAGTATCATCTCTCTTGCCTGCTAGTCAGCTCAGTTACTAAAAGCAACAATGCCAAACAATGACAAAAACAATAAGTCTGATGGAGTGTTTAGATTATTATGTTCTTTTAGAGAGGATATGACTAACTAACTCAATAATTTAGAAAACTGACTACTTAAAGAGCTACTGACACCTTGAAGAAAACTTTAAAAAACATAATAATTAGGTACAATTCTGCTTGCATCCCATTTATATTTTATATATTTCTCCTTCCCATAATTTATTACCAAAGAAATGTGCATGAATATATGATTGTTGTCCTTTACAGTTCATTCAGAGTTCATCTGCCTCTATAGCTTACTTCCTACTTCAAGTCACAATCCTCTGTTGTGACATCACAATCTGTTGCCATGGGAGTAACTGTGATGTCACAAGCAGTGCTCTATGACATCAGGCAGGGAGACAGCAGCAGGAATAGATGAACTCTTAAGGAGCAAAGATCCTATTTTCATTCAGATGACCTCACTACTAAATAAAGGGGGAGAAGGAATACAGAACTAATGGTAAATGCAAGCTGGACAGTGCCTAAATATTATGTTTTGTTCAAGTTCTCCTGAACGTGTCACCAGCTCTTTAAGTGTAGCACTGCTATCTTGACCCCTCAACTCACTTATTTATTTAATTAATGTTTGTCCATGCAAACCATCCGTACTGCATGGAAGCATTCTATGATTATTCCTCTTCATAAAAGGGGGATAAAACTATAATTGACAATTGTCGATCTATCTCCCTTCTTCCCATAGTTTCAAAATTTATGGAAAAAAATTGTGTTGTCTTAGATTAATGTTTATGTGGTTAATTATCAGGTCTTGTCAAGCTTGCAGTCAGGTTTCAGGCCCAATTTTTTTGACTCAAACACCACTGATTGAGTTTCATTACTCTGATTAGAGGTGTCTTGTGGGTTCTGATTTTATTGATTTGTTAGAATATTTTGACTTGCTTCTTATTGCAAGGGAGACTTCAGTCTGTTTCTTGAAATGGCTGTCTTCATTTTTACCTATCTTTCATGGGATTCCACGGGACTCTATTCTAGGTTCCATTTTATTTAATATATTCATGAATCCTTTACAGCCATTGCTGACTCATGCTCCTTCAGACTTTATGCTGATGACACTGTGATTTTTCATGCTTATAAATCTCTTTCTGTTTTTTTTAACAACCCTTCAAGTTGATTTTGATCAAGTCATTCAATGGTTGCTGATAATCTACTCATTTTAAATAGCAAGATGATGTAAACAATGCTGTCTGGGTCCCAACATGTATTGTCTTTGGTGGATTCTTCTTTTTCCATGTCTTTGAAAAATCATCCTCTGAAACTCATGAATCAATTTATATATCTTGGTCTAATCTTATATTCCTCCCTGGCTTTTAAATCCCATATTGACAAAACTGTTTCTAACATTTATTAAATCCTGGGCAATTTAAAGTGTGCCAGACATTTTTTTATCTAACATGAACCTTAAACATATTGTTTGGGCAAGCAATTCTTCCTATTTTGGATTATGGTGATACTGTTTATCGACATGTACTTGAATCACATCTTGCTCCCTTAAATACAACTTATTTTCAGGTGCTACTCTTTATTTTGAAAGCCAAATGATGTGAGAATCATTGCTGTTTACTAAATAAGCTGTATCAATTATCTCCCACTCTAGGCACAATGTAAACTGGCAATCTCTTATCTTGAAGATGGTGACTAACTTAACTCCATCTTGCCTTTCTGAGAGGCTAGTTGCTTCTGTTCATAAATATGTCTTTCAAGATGTGCCTCATTGTAGCTTTTTTCTCCCTAAAGTGACCACACATTACAGCAAAGAGTGTTTTACTTATGGTGCTCCTCAATCCTGGAACAGCCTAACCCCTCAGCTTTGAATTTGTTTTAGTGCTGATTTTTTTAAATCTGACTTAAAGTAAAAGTTGTTACAGAAACAATCTATCTGCAATTGTTTTGCAAGTTCATTTTTTGTATTATTGTCTCAATATTTTATGGTATGTATTGTTTGTAGTATGTTTATAACTATGACTTGAGATGTTCTGCAAATGAGAATTGTTTCTCACAGAACTTATAGTGTACACTTGGAACTTTTAAATATAAAAAATAGGGTTTCCAAAAACAACTGAGAATGTTGCTCAAAACTGAGGTTAGGCAGTATTATTAGTGCTATGCCAAATTTTCAAATTTTAATGGAATGGGATTCGACAGAAGTTTGGAAAATTCCACCTAATATCATGGAATTCTGTCAGTAGCAAAATTCAGAGGTTTTAAAAAAGTGAAATTTTTTCATGGACTAATCTAGAGTTTGCATAAACCATAAATTCCTTTTCCAGAATCTGTAAAATATTATTTTGCAATTTACAAAATCTGTAGAAAGTTATTCCATGGTTTACATAGAAAAGCTTTTCAGAATTTTGCAGAATACAAAAAGAAATTAAAAATAGAATTTCCAAAGTGTAATTGCCATTCTGTACAACTACCACACAGGATTACATTCAGTTACAGGAAACCTAATTAAAAAGATAAAACAGGCTCAAAACTCAAAATAGGAAATGTTATAACACTTGGAAAAAGGACAGTTTTCAAATGAAAATGTATGAGCCCCAAATATCATGAGTAAGATTGATTGCTGGTGCCATCTTATATTGTCTGTAATAGTTATTCTCTTCTATGAACAATATGTAGTTAAGATGCCTGGGGCAGGTGACAAAATAAACCAATGGGTGGAAAACTGGTTAAGAAACAGAACCTAGAGGATGGTACTGAATGAAGAATTCTCTGTGGAGTTAAGGGTGAAAAACAGAGTACCTCAGGGGCCGGTACTGGGTCCCATTCTCTTTAATATATCCATAGGGAACAGAGGGGTGGGGCTAGAAGGAAAAAACTGTTTGCAGAAGACACCAAGACCTGCAAAAGAGTGGACACAATGGAGGGCATGGAGGACATGAGCAGAGACCTGGAAAGGCTAGAAGACTGGTTCAGAATTTGGCAGCTAAGATTCAATGCCACAAAGTGCAAAGTCCTGCATATTGGAGTCAAAAACTCCTGAGCCAAGTACAGGATGGGAGGAAAAGTCATGACATGTACCTTAAAGGAAAGGAACCTAGGGGTTAACATTAAAGACAGCTTGAATGTAGCAGTCCAAGATTAAAGGGTGGGAGGGAGCAAATTGGATGATGAACTGAATAAGAGGGGGATAGAAAGCAGAAGGAAGGAGGTTATACTCTTCTGTTATTAGTGCAGCCCACCTTAAGTACTGTGCAGTTCTGTAGCCCTCACATTAAACATTGTCAGTGTAGAGGTCTGTGCACAAGAAAGCAACCAAGATGATAGAGAAGCAGCAAGATGAAGCCCTGTGAGGAAGGTCTGAAGGGCTTCAACATGTACTTTTAGGGACCAGGCATCCCCTGTGGCCAGGGATATACAGTAGTAGTCTCATCTCAGAAGTGCACCCACCTAACATCATACAGCCTGGAACTACATAAGCATTGCTACCACTTTGGGTCTGGGGTGCTGAGGTAGGGGCACCATGAACCAAACACTGGGGTACAAAAAAAATGAGAAACCACACACAAACTGATGCCAAACATGGAGCTGGGATCAAGCTTAGTGCATTTACTTTACATCTGCAGATGTTGTTCAGTACAACGGCATTTTCCATTCAATTACTCTCCCATACTGTCATTCCTTAGTAGAGTAACAGCTGTATCTACTGTACCCTCCTCTCCTAACTGGGGCACTGATTTACATCTCTACCATTCCTAGGCATGTTCCCCTTGAAATACTTCCCAATTAATGTTTCCAGGTTATCCCTGCACTTAAAGGGATACTGTCAACCAGTATTGAAAAGTTTAGTAGTATTGATTTGTGATCTTTTTCACAATTAAACTTATTGAATTAGACTACTTTTTGTGATTGAGTCACTTTTTTTTTTGTCAAGAAACACCCAATCTCAATTTATGGCATTTGCTAATTTTTGTTTATAATGTCTCACTCAGTATTCTTTTGTCAGCAGCAGCAGTGCAGATGGTCTACTTGAGTATGAAGCAATGGACTGACACACTCTCGTGCACTGTAATATCTCTGTATACATGGGTGCAAATTTATTGTCATGCACATGTGTGCTGTCAACTAGCACCAAACTGTCCTTCAATCTGACACTCTGAGTGAAAAAAGTCCTTATCTGAGGTATAAGTATTTATCCTGTTGTTTTTATAAATTTACCAAGTGACCAACTTAACAAGCAAGGTCTGCCTTTTTTATATTGCATTTCTTTTCTTTCATATATATATATATATATATATATAAAAGACAAAAAACATCTGTGTGCAAACACTGAGGCAAGGGTTACCCCAAAGGGCATTTGGCTGGGGAGCCAAGTTTCAAGAAAATACAAAATCACACATGCCCCCACAATGCAAAGCATCATGGGCTGCATATGCAAATCACCACAGAATGTTATGCTGGTCCAACTTTAGAATTGCATGGTGCCGAAAGGTCTTCACTATATATATATATATATATATATATATATATATATATATATATATATATATATATATATATATATATATATATAACACCCACACAGTATATGATGGCTATTGTGCTCTATCTGACATCAATCTCCAACTGTCAACACCCTTGTGTAGTGACTACATCAGTGTTTACTGTAATCGCAGTCAGAGCAAGTTCTGCTTATAAAATGAATGCAATTTAAAACTCTACTGTTTTTACTAGTATTGTACTTAAATGTAATGACCCTTGGATGACTGGATGAGGGTGTGAGCTGGGGGGTTGCTGATGGGGAGGGGGGTAGCCAAACTTTAGTCACACATCCAAGTGTTAGCAGCAGGTGGCATATGCTGACTATGTCATTCTCTGTCAGAAATTCAGAATAATTTGTATAAAAGACAATTTGAAGTTCACATAGTCTGCAAATAACCTTTGCTATCAGCATTCTACCACTCTTTTTTCTTTCCAGATCAGCTCTCAGTAGTCATTTTTCTCTTACTATATATCTCTCACTCTTACCTTTTTTGTCTCTAATGCACACATACCATTGACTTTGATTGTATAAGAAGAAATACATCTCTATAAGTTAACTGAGGTATTACTTCATTAAATATGATAGGGATTATTTATTTAGATATGATAGAAATCTAATGAAAAAACGTATCTCTCATATCATTGTGTGAATTAAAAAAATAAACTTTTTTTATATTGTGACTGGTGAAAGTTCTGATTTATTAGATGCCTATATTGTCATAGGTCAAATGGAAATGAAAATAAATTTTAAAAGTTGTCAACTAATTAATGGTTAATATAATAGGATATCATTTGTGATGTAAGGACTTTAGACAGTCTGCTGACTTTGTGCCAGTTGCATTGAGGATGGCGTTACTCATGACAGAATCAGGATAAATTTTAATTCACTTATTCATTCACACAAACTTTTATTATGTGTATGTTGCATTTGATTTTTGGATCTTAATAAATAATCTTTTAATTAACATAGTAGTATTTTGTGTTTTGGCTCCAGTGAATGTATTCACATTGTGTATCTTTTCATCTTTCTCTTTTTGAAGACTCAATAACTGAGGTAAAATAACAGTAATTATATTTCTTTTTAAACATTTGTTGGTTTGTAACAAACTCTAATGAAATACAGATATATATATATATATATATTGTGTGTATATATACACACACACACACACACATATATATTATAGTGGTGCGATAGCACCACTATATTTAGAGTTGAGCAGTGCTTGCTATGTTAAACCCCAAATTTTGCACTTTAATAACTTCACAACTTTTCAACAGATTTGCATGAAATTTTGCACGCACGGTTTTGGAGTAGTTCTCTTGACATGCCAAGTTTCATTCTGGTCAGATGTGCAGATTGTGAGATGCAGATAGCCAAAATGTAAAAAATCATCTTTTTATATTTTTATTTGTCATCATGCTGCACCCAGACAGTTTGGAAATTTGGTCTGAAATGTACACGGTAGAAAGGGCTTGACCCACAGATGTGCCTTTCACTGGTTTGGTGAAAACATATTAAGTTGTTCCAGAGTTATATTCCAAAGTTATTACATGTTTGAGTTTCAGTTTCTAAGCATGCTTAGTAGAGCCTTTTGGATAGCTGCTTGGAACAACAAAAAAATTTGGGCCAAGCAAAAAAGGATCCTTTCTTGTTTGGGAACAATCCTTTTTTGTGAGGAAAAATACTTTTTCGTTTGCTGCCATCTTGGTTTCCATTTAAAAAAAAATTGAAAACCCCACAAAAATGGTATTCTGCAGAAACACCAACACATGTATCTCACTGCTTAGGACTCCGTTAAGTGGATTCTGCAGTTATCCGGTGGAAAAAGGATCCCTGAATGTGGTTTGTTTTATGGTTGAAATCCTTTTTCCTGACTCAGTAATGCTTTTTTCGTGAGTCTTTTTTTCATTCAAATGAAAAAAGATCTTTTGAAATGAAAAAAGATTTTGGACTTAGCTTATTTCTATGTTTTTTCATTCATCTTTTTTCATTCAAATAAAAAAAAGAATCCTTGTCATGAAAAATGTTTTCAGAATTAGGTTTTTTCTTCCCCAATTCTCTTTTCATGACCAGGGATCCTTTTTTGTTTCATATTTTTGTTCAAATGAAAAAGGAACCCTTGCCACAAAAAATGATTTTGGACTTAATTTTTTACTGATTCTTTTTTCATTTGAATGAATCCTTTTTTGTTTCTTTTTTTCATTGTATACAGAAAAGGGATCCTTCAAAGGAAACAAGGCATTTCTAAGTATTCCCTGTAATTGTGTAAATTTTGCCTGGTGTCTAGTGCCACCCCCCTATGCTCCCATCATAATCCCCCCCAATTCTTTTGAATTTTTCCCTTGTGTCTAGTGGTACCCCTCCTCCACCCTCCAATTGCTGTCCCATATTTTTATATTTAAATAATTAATATGTTATATTTTTATCTGGTGTCTAGTGGTACCCCATCCTCTGATCACCATTCCTGTACTTCTTTTATTTACCCTGGTGCCCAATGGTGCCCCCCACCATCCAATCACCACCTCCATAAGTATTTATTATTTTTCCAATATCTAGTGGCACCCCCGTGATCACTGTCACCCATAATATTTCTTCCCCCTGGTGTTCATTGGCACCCCCACCCTCTGATTGTTGTCCCCCTATTATAATAACTTTTCCCTGGTGACTAGTGGCACCCCACCCTCCTATACCTTATTCCATATTGCTGTACCTGTAATCAATGTAAACCATTGTCCGTAATTACTATCTGTACCTATGTATAATCTTGTAATCCTGTATCGTATGCCCACCTATGTATCTCTCCCAGGTCGCATCTGGAAACTAGTGGTTCCCCGCTCAGTATGCCTGTCTGGTTAATCTCTTAAATAAATAAATAAGGAAAACCTTTCCACAATGTCTTTTTTCTGTAAAAAAAAAAAAAAGATCCCTCACTGATCTAACTCCCTATCCTGACATCCCACTGAGCACTTTCCACCCAGCTTCCTCCCACACACCCTCACTGAACTGAACAGGGTAAATATCCACTCCCTGATGGAGGGCATGTCTTGCAGCTGGAACCATCAATTGCTACAGTGTATGACAAAGTTAGATAAGTGAGCTTCAATGTATTTCAATTGGGTTTTCAACTTGGGTACATAACTTTGTCATTTTTGCATATTTTTTCAACAAATTTTCAACATGGCCTTCTTCAGATCCCACCACATGAACAATGTTTCTGGAATTATGCAAATCTAGCTTGGAAGGCAATTTCATGCTTGGTTTCACCTTTCAGTCAGGATTTGAACATTTTCATCGATCTTATTCATGAGGTGGGGTCATAAGAAGGCTATCTTGAAAAATTGCCATCAAAATATGTAAAAATGCCACAGTTATGCACATCCATTGATGTTGTGCTATGTCGTCTCATAACTCTGGCAATTTTAAATATTTTGATGTCAGATTTTCAACATAGCCATTTTTTACACCATTTCATGAACATGACAGCTGTCATTTTTCAAATCCTTCCTAAACTGTCTTTTTCCACCTGTGGCCTATAATGACATTGTGGTGGTGGGGAATCATGTTTTGTCAGGGATTTGGAAGCTTCCAGTACAGCATACATGAGGAGGGGTAAAATATGAAGGCTATGCTGACAATTTGGTTGTTCTACAAATGGAAGTGCAGGGCCCGGAGTGCCCTGCACAACCACAGCAAGATACATATATGCATTTATGGAGGGATGGGAGCATAGGACCCAGAGGACCCTGCACTCCCACAGACAAATAAGGATACAATTATACTATTTCAAAAATTTTGGATGGATAGGAAGGCTGGGACCAGAGGGCCCTGTGCTCCCACAGGAAAATAAGGATATGATTATACTATCTTAAAAGTGTAAGGAAATTCATTGTGATGAACTTTGTTAATGCATTAGCTAGGGTTAAAATGAAAAAAGTAGGAAAATGTGGAGTTAGGGTTACCAACCCTAACACCACACCCCCACCCTGCAGGCAGCAAATCAGGTGTGGGGTGTGCCTTGGGGTTGCCATGCCTTATGCTGATGGAATGGGGTGAGCAGAAACCCTAAAGCCACATTTCTCTACTTTTTTCACTTTAACCCTAACTAGGGCATTAAAGACATTTTTTGCAATGAATGTATATTTATGAAGGTCCATATATGGGGCAGTTCCAACATGGTGGCTGCTAGTTTCAAGAGCTTAGTTTGAGTAAACTAAGTATTGTTACATATGGTGGATGAATGTAAAGTTTTATCATCCTCCTCTTCCAAAGAATACTCCTCGCCTAGAATCAAGCCTCGCAAAAAAATTTACAGGCTTGAATCCAGCAACAAGAGCATTAGCAGGGTGAGAGAGCAAACCTCTCATTCTGAAGAGATGCCAATTGCAGATCAGCACAGAACAACTGGGCAGAGATTAGAAGCTAAACCGCTTGACCACACTGATTTGTGAGATACTATTCCCCCAGCCTCAGTGACTGAACAAACCCTGCCAACTGACATTTTTACCTCTTCAGTGGCCCAAAATCTTCTGGCTTTGGAAATGGTGGCTGCTGACATCAAACCTGTGCAGGAAAGAAAAGACAGAGGAATGCAATCTGTGACCACTCCACCTGCTCTATTGGGGAAAGATGCAGCTATGGCAGCTTCAGGTGGGAGAGTATCTAACCATACAATTGATTCCATGGGGGACACCCTAGAGAAATTATTCAAATGGTCACAACTTTTTGATAGAAAATGTCAAGCATAGTGAGATAAAGTAAATTTCCCACAAGCAGATGCAAAACAAAACAGGGAAAACATAGCCATCGACAAAAAATCAGACAAATCATAAATAAATAAAAATACCAATAAACTTACTGGACTTGTAGCCACAACAGCAAATTTGATTAAAGACAATTATAGCATGTGGAGAAAAATTTAAATTCTAGAGAATCAATAGTGTTATAGAAATCTGAGACTAGTGGGGTTACCCCAAAATCTGGATGAACCTTTTGAATCAGTCCAGGACATGTTAAAAGATGTTTTTGTTTCCCTGTTTGAGTTGCCAGAGGATAATTTACCATTCATTACAAAAGCTTACCGTATTACACCTAAATCACAGGTTAAAAGTTCAAATTGCCATGCAGAATCAGAAATCTCCATCAATAAGAAATCAACTGTATTTGTCTCGTTTGCATTTGACTCTGATAGAGACTTGATAATGAGGCTTTCCAGGATTAAAGTTCCTTTAGTGTACAAAACCCTTTAAATGTTAAATTTTTCCTGATTTATACTTTTGTAACACAGCAGAGAAGATTATGTTTTTTGGGATACCATCAGGAACTTTTGGAAACAGGTGCTGAATTTCAGTTATTGGCCTCAGCAAAAATGAGAATAAAATACAAAGGAGCACAGTATTTGTTTTATGAAAGCGACCAACTAACTGCATTTATTCATAGTCAGTATACTCAGAACAATGAAACAGAATCCCCCACACTTTCCAAAGAGAAAAAGGATAAATATGTGATAAAGAACTGATAGAAATGCATTGTATTTCTTATGCTTGATCTATATCCTTTTTTTTACCTTTAAGATCATTTGGCTTTGTATTGTTATTGTCAGCCTTAGGTAAAAGCTGAGTTGGGTAGGGAAGTGGAGGTACAATTAATTAAGACTTCTATATTTGGATAACATTATAATATGTAAAATAAGGGGAAGTGCTGTTGTGAAAAAATAAATTAAATATTATTTATATGCCTGACAACTTAATACATGCAGCTGGTGTACTGTTGTATAAAAACATTAAGAAGTTATTATTCGCCCCCATTTTTATGATTTGATCAAGACACACCGACATCAATGTATAACAACAAAATATTGTGTTGTTAGATAATGTATGATTAAGGTTTATGTTTTTTATTGAAAATATATACTAAGTGTGTGTGTAGATATATATTTATAGTATATATGTGTATATATATATATATATATACACACACACACATATATATATATATATATATATATATATATATGTACATAGAGTGGAATATGAATTTTCCACTTAATGATTTGTGGAGGCAAAGTTGGAATGCAATACACATTAAAATAGCTCTGCACGATGTACTTGATATGAGGGTCTAGCAGCAACTGAATTTTATGGAAGGATTTTTGTGAAAGACTAATATTTTATTTGACAACAGCAGGAAACCAGAGTTTACTTAATGATTTATCAGTGCATTTTTTTTATTTTAAACTGTCCTATACATACTGTATGATTATTCTCCTTTTCTATAACACCCCATATCCCTATTTCCATCATATTACATGGAAATCTGTCACTTGCAAACAGGGATTGAACATTACTAATCATTTTGGAAATATTTTCTTCTTTCTTCTATAATACTGTGTAATTATGTAATGTCAAATGTGTGCTGTAATAGCATCACACCATAGAGATGGTATATTCATAGTTTACTTGTTGTTTGCAATAGTTTTTTTATAAATAATGTGTGTATTGCAGTACAATAGTTTGCATCAAGCTGATTTTGTTGAGTTCAAATATGCCATTTGCATTATTCTTGAATTAAGAGTTCCTGCAGGTAACATTAGAGTAGGACTACATCAGTTAGATAATCAATTGGCTGTAATTCATGATAAAGAGATTATGATTTTGGATCTTAAGTTTGCTGGCCCATGTGTGCTCTAGTGTTTAAGTACAACCCTATGTTATCATACTTAGAATAGAAAGGATAGCGTGACCATCAATCATGAATACAGAAGTCATGGTAATACAGTTTCATGGAATACCGTAATTGGATTTTGCAGTATTGACACAGTGACAAATGTATGATATTGTGATAACTGTAGATCATGGCATACCACAGTTGTTATGGCCTTTCAACAAATTTTAAGGGTGATTTATTTTTCCATTTTGTTTTATTTTTTTCTTCTTCTACTATGCAGGCACATGCCTCCATCCAGACTGACTCTCCCAGCCCCATCACATGGCTTCTCATGGACTTACTGGCATTTGTTCCTATCTGCCACATGGGTTTTCCCCATGACAGGTGAGGCAGGGTCCCAGTTCTGCATAACTTTCCTGTTCTATGATAAGGTGAAATATCATTGGTAAGTGGCCTACAGTTGGTTGCTCTTGCATACTGCACAATGTCTGCCATTTTTTTCTTTGTTTTTCTTTCATCACATCTCTGAGACGTGGCCTGGGGTAGCGGTGCAAGCATGAATGCATGCACATCATCTGCCAGCATTTCTCCACAAACTGAGCTGATCTAGAGGGTACTGTAACACTGTAGCACTTGCTCAGTCTGCCTTCCATCCTTGGAGGATAGTGTCATCTGAGATACTCAGTCTTCTTCCCCCTGGCCTGCCCCTGATGACTTGGGCTTGTTTATGAACAGTGCCACTGGAGTCACGAGTGGTAGCGCTACCTCTGCACTGAGCTATGGCTATGCTATCAAAATTTGATATCTTAATATCTCTAATTATAATATTAGCTGGCATAAAAACTATAACAGTTACTGAATGCAAACTCCCATGACAGCAGAGCTGTGTGATGCAGGTTGAACAAATAATTTTTAAACCAATGTTACAGTGACAGATTGATGTCAACTGCTATTACGGTTGGCATAAATCCATCTGAGAACACTTTGTCACCTGAACCCCCATGTGGGGGCGGCTCCGCCCCTTCACCCCATACTTAAGATAGTCAGCTCTGAGTTAGAGTTGATTTGGGGGGGTGAAAGACCCCAAGAAAGCAGTGCCAGGGTCCCTCGGTGACAGTACAGTGACTCGTCGCTGTGTTGCTGTATTGTCATTTGTGGTAGAGGTATTAATGTTCAGTCGACATATGGATAGCAGCACCTCTCTGACATCAGCTGCATGAAAATAAAGGTTGTTGTGGTTATGTCAAACATCATATTCAGAGTCAAAAACATCAGCATGATACAACAGTGTATCCTGATGTAAAAAATATATAGAAACCAATAATGGATTTATACACAAATTGCAGGCTTTGAACATTCCAGCATTTGTGCGATTGAGGTTCCAGTACTGACTATTCATCTATGTGAAGATGGTCTCAAAACACACACTTCAATTGCATGTATTTACTTTGTTAAAAGGAAATGCACTAAGATAAATATTTGATACAGACGAGTACTAGTAATCACATCGCAATCACATAAATGATCAGCACCCTCTCCATTACTCAGAAATCCAATGACGTTCATATACCGTATAATGCATGGAAAGATTGCTTGTTATTGTTTTGTCACATCTCATATATTTAATTAAAAAGATTGCAATGTTTTACAAATTATCCTTTACAATTTTTTTTTATTTATTATAGAATATAGAGTTATTCTGATTATTCATTTTAATTGCCACTGCTATCCCATGTGCAAAATTGTGCTAGAGGAGGCAGAGGAAAAATCAGAGTAATATCTACTGTAGATATCAGCATTGACTGAACTAGACATTCATCTGGAGTCATCAGAAGCTTCTGACTTATCCCAACCAATATTGTATCCATCCATCCTCATCCAGTATCACTTGTCATAGTAAAAGAAGAGTTCAGTGGGCTGGACCAAGGATTCAAAGTAGACAGAGTAGTATGTTTGAGGAAATGCACCATACACGTTTAGACTCAATATAGGTACATCTTGTATTACAAAAGTCAATTTTGTATTGTGTGTATCAAGGGTTGTCAAATGGCATTATCCAGAGTACAGAATTTGGATCTGCAATAATTTAACCTTGCCAGAAACAATAACCATCCCTATTTTAATGAAACACCATAAATTTATTTATATCATAACTCTACAAGACAATGGCCCATTTATATGTTATATGTGCATCTACATGGGCCAGTTAAACTACTTTCTTCCTTGCACAATAAATCACAATGGTGTTAGCTAAAATGTTGAAGAAACTAAATGCCATTGAAATTGCCTTGTCTGTGTGGTAACTCGGCTGTAGTATGCTTCAGTTTTGTGTTGCTTCCTAGCTGGCTCTATATGAAATTTATAAACATGGAAACATAGAACTAATCAGCAGGAGAGATGGCATAGTACTACTCAACATGTACAAATGTTTGCTTACTAAAGTACATATGCAGACTAAAACTTGTCTTCGGGGAACTATCTCCCCTCAGTGTGTCTCTTCCAATATTCCCCGTGTCAATCCCATGCATGTTTCAATCTTTCCACTGTTCTAGCCTGCAAACCATCATACTGCCATATGTATCCTGCCATCCAATCAGCCCTGTAAATATCCTTACCTCTCTGTGCAGTCACATTGATGTCTTGGGGAGCATTATACCCAAATTCCTTTCCTTGACTGTTGACTGCTAACACCTCCCTCTTCCCAACCCCCATCCACCACATATTATACCCTGTACATGGGTACAAGTGCTCTTTGTTCATGACTTTGTGTTATCTGGTGCTGGAACTCAATGTCCCTCTCTTTAACTCTTCTACAGTAGTTTCCATATATTGCTGTGAATTTTCTCTACTACAAAATTTGTGGCATATGTACTGCAGGTCATGATGTTATCTCCTAACAGACATACTGTACCTTCCCTTTCATTTACTCTGTAATATGTCATATAAGGATTTAGAGGAGGACTGCTCACAGAACTAATCCATGCTTTACACCACGGCCCAGATATTCAGACTGCACCAGACAGTGGCTCAAGCCTGGGCACAGCGCAACTGGGATGCGCCAGGGCCAGGCCCAGGTGATATTCAACGGTGATGTGCCATGGCGCAGCCCCATTGAATATGGCATGGACAGTGCATGTACTGCACAAGGCACAGTGGCACTGCACTGATGCAAGCCACAAATACTGTAGGGAGCATGGGGATGCACCAGCGCAAACCCAGCTGCGCTAAGTAAAACACCCTCACAGTCAGCAGAGGGCATGGAAATGAGGCCATAAGATATGCAAGGCACAAATGGGGCCATTTGCATGTTATTATGGCCCCATTCACATGCCTTGTGCAGGGCAACCTGGCAAAATGCACCTGGTACCCTGCACAGTATAATGTGTGCACGGTGGGGGTCCCAGGGCATCCCCCTCCCCATAGCCATGATTGTGGTAAATCTCTGTACAATGAGTCCCTGGTAGTCTAGTGGTCCCCCCTCCCTCCTGTTACCCTGATCACGGTAGATGTATAATAATTCAGTCCCTGGTAGTCTAGTAGCAGCCCCCCACCCTGTAGCCATGATCACAGAAAATGTATATTAACATATTCCCTGGAAGTCTAGTGCATCCTTTCCCTTCCGAGTCCCCGATCACGGTATATGTTTTATAATCCATTCCCTGTAGTCTAGTGGTGCCCCTCTCCCTCCCAATGCCCTGATGGATGTATAATAATACAGTCCCTGGTGGTCTAGTGGACCCCTTTTCCTTCTGGGTCCCCGATCATGGTAAATCACTGAAACATAATTTCTGGTGATCCAGTGGCACCCCCACCCCTCCCACCCACACAGAACCCCTTGCCCACCCGTCCACCCCTGTCATTGGTGGGTGGCTGCAACCAGCCTGCATACCACCCAGCCACCAGCCAAATGACAGGTACAGTATGGCTTGCAGGGTATACTGTACTAGACAGTCCCAAATATGTGAATGAGGTCTGGTGGCTGCTGTGTTGTGCTATGCAATACAGCAGCCCGCCTGTGGGTGGCCAGTATTTGTTCCCACTTTTTATGGGCTCAACTTTGAGCCCCCCTATGCAGCACACTGCAGGGTTGTGCCAGCATATGCACCACACATCCCGGTCTGAATATCAGGATGTGCTGCATTTGCATAGGCATGCCCCCTGCATCTGTGGTGCATACCATTACATTGCGCCCCGGCACATCAGGATTTGCACTGTACCGGGCAGCCTTTTCAATATCCCACCAGGGCACAATGCAGGGTTGCGTTGGCACAACTCTGTTGTGCCATGCCCAATCCCTTTGAATATCTGGACCCTCTTGTCTAGAGATGTTGCAAAGTTTTAATCCAGCAGCAAAGTTAATGAGAATTTGCTTTTTGCAACTTCCCCTGGCAGCTTCATCCTTGCGGTACATTTAGGCAAAGTTTGGTGAGAATGAGGCAACTATTAAACAAGTGTCTCATGGTCATATAGAAAAGCTTCTGCAGGTCACATGATACCATTCTATACATTAAGACAGCTTCACATTTAGTTTTTCATTGTTAGTCAGTGGGGGAGACAGGAGCCTGACAGCTATCAGGGAAGTAAATATTATATAAAAAAACTATTTTTCATAACTATGAAAGCTATTTTATGATTCTTTTTTCTGTATTATTTAATTTTTTGTCTTCAATTTAGTAATTTTGTTTCTAAGTCTTTTATATTTTGCCAAATTATTTCTATGTCACTTTTCTGTTTTTCTCTCTCTTTTTTTTTTTTTTCTTGGATGGAGTCTCAGGATCATGTAAGGACTTGTGGTGGTGGTGCTGTATGCCTGTGCCATACACCACTTAGGGGGATCCAGCAGCCCCTCACAGTGTCACAACAGTCCCAACTCCAGCAGCAGCAAGTCCCAGCCACAGTGCAGCCCCCACTTCCCACAGCACCACAGCAGCAGCCTGAATCCCCAGTCACAGTGCAGCAGCAGCCCTGATTCCCCCAGCAATGAGCTCCACATCAGCATACTAAACCCCCTGTGCCTCCATGGTACCACTACCACTGCCCATGAGGAGCAATGTCCACCATCTTCTGGCTCTTCAGTACCACCACGTATAAAGCAGCCATAATCATCCCTGGTTTGTGAATTTTTTTGTGCTTGACCCCCATGACAAAAGTGTGGTCATGTGCAACTCTGTGACACATTGGTCAGTCGGGGGTGGGGAAAATGGGAGCCTTTAAGGCACTGGTGGCCAACATATGCAACTAAAGGTCTGCCACCTCATTCAGTGGGAGGACAGACAGCACAAGGTGGTAAGTGATGGTGGTGGACTGTCTGTGCCATTAAGGAAGCAGTGCACAATCCATTGATGCCATTCATGGTGTAGCAAATGGTGGGAGGACAATACCAGCAGCACCAGCATCAGAACCGGCATCCCACACCATGAACCAGCATCACTAATGACCTTGCAAAACTATGCAAGGAGATGGGGACCTCTGCCGCAGGGTAGGTTTTGTGTAACAGACAATGCAGATTTGCTTATGAACCAACAGGATCTAACTGATGGCATAAATGAGCTACATTGTGATGGTGTGGGTGTTGCTTCATTTGGCAGTGGCCTTTGAAAACCTGTTAACTGTTACTCCATCCTTTCTTTTTCAGTCCTTTTATCTCCAGTCCTCATTCCTCCCTCTTCTACACCGCATCTTTTTCTCTAACTATCCTATACTTCTTCTGTTATCTCTTAGGCCCTGTCCACACTACCCCTCTTTAACGTTACAGATTGCCCAAACCGTTACCGCAATGGTTTGCGTTTACACTTGTAACATTACAGAAGGCATTTTCGTAACCATTGTTGAAACCACATACGAGGTGGTTTCAACAGCAGTTATGAAACCGGTTACGCCTCGGTAATGTTACCGGGTGTAGTGTGGACGCGTGGCACTGGTCCCCTAGTGCAGTGCGAGCTGCATTGTGGGATCAGGTGCAATGGTAACGGTCGCCTGGCTCCCGAAGAGTGGACCGGTGGTGCCAGTCCCATAACGGACACCACAGCAGTGTGGACACACTGCACCACTCCCCAGTTGTAACGGTTTCTATCTGTTACAGGGTCTGATCAGTGCAGTGTGGACCGGGCCTCTGTCTTTCTTCCCCCCTCTTTGTTACTGCAAAAAATTAAAGTTTTAAAAATAAACAAATTTTTAACTCTTTTCCTGTCTTTCTCTTTTATTGTTTGGTTCCATTGGTTACTGTCTTTCTCTTTTACTGTTTGATAGTATTGAGTTTCATCTTGATTTCTCTCTCAGTGTTCTTTCTCTTTCTTAAAAAAAAAATAAAAATATTTTCTATCTATACTTTCTTTAATGGTGCTGTCTGTGCACCATATCATTCTCTTCACTCTCACTGCTAGTTTTGTTGTAAAGCACTGTTGTTTCCATATTTAGTGCATTTGAAAAGCACTATATCAAAAATTGTCTGTTCCCCAAATATAGAAACATAGACTTTGACGGCAGATAAGGACCACTTGGCCCACCCAGTCTGCCCATTTCCCTACCTATTGGATAAGCTGCAGATTCTAGTTAACCAACAGCCTACTTCCTGCAACCCCCCCAACTATAATTGCCTTATGTCTGTCCCAGGCATGTTTGAATTCCCCCACTGTTTTAGACCCCACAACCTCTCCAGGAAGGCGGTTCCATGCGCCACCACTCATTCTCTCACATTACCCTGAGCTGTCCCCTCTAACTTTAAATTGTGCCCCTTGTTCTTACATCTCTTTTCTGAAAGATGCTACCCTCCTGGACTTTGTTGATTCCCTTGAGGTACTTAAAAGTTTCTATCAAGTCCCCCATCCCTCCTTTCATCAAGGGTATACATATTAAGCTCTCTCAGTCTCTCTTCATATGGTTTCTGATGTAGACCCTGCACCATTTTAGTTGTCCTCCTCTGGACTGCTTCCATCCTGTCTATATCCTTGCGTAGATGAGGTCTCCAAAACTGCACGCAGTACTCCAGATGGGGTCTCACCAACTGTCTGTACAGAGGGATAACCACTTCCCATTTTCTATTTGTGATGCCCCTCCCTATGCATCCCAGTATCCCCGTGGCTCTCCTTACTGACTTCTCACATTGCTTACCCACCTTTAGGTCATCTGATATGACTACACCCAGATCCCTTTCCATTATTGTTGTTGTTCACACTTCTCCTGCTATTGTGTACTCTTCTCCTGGATTTTTAGTTCCCAGGTGCATTACTTTGCACTTCTTTGCATTGAATCTAAGTTGCCATATGTCTGACCATTCCTCCAACCTTGCCAAGTCCATTCTCATCCTTTCTACCCCCCCTTGTGTATCAACTGTGTTACAGATCTTTGTGTAATCTGCAAAGAGGCATACCTTTCCTTCCAGACCCTCTACAATGTCACCTATAAAGATGTTAAAGAGGACTGGACCCAGTACCGAGCCCTGAGATACTCCACTAGCAACCCCCCTTTCTTTAGAATGTGTTCCATTCACTATTACCTTCTGTGTCCTGTTGTGCAGCCAGTTTGCTACCCAGGCTACCATCCTGGGACCCACTCGCAGGCTGGCTAACTTGATTATTAATCTTTTGTGCAGGACTATGTCAAATGCCTTGCTAAAGTCTAGGTAGGCCATATCCACAGCCCCTCCCTGGTTTATTACTTTGGTCACCCAGTCAAAAAAATCGATTAAACTCATCTGACATGACCTTCCTGCTGTAAATCCATGCTGCTTTGGGTCCTGTGCCCCGCTGGCCTCCAGGTACTGAACAATTCTTTCTTTCAGAAGTGATTCCATCATTTTCCCCACCACTGAGGTCAAACTAACAGGTCTGTAGTTTTCTGCTTCTGCCTTGCTCCCACATTTATGAAGGGGAATCACATCTGCCCTCCTCCAATCCTCAGGTACCACCACATCTTCCCATGATTTGTTAAAAAGTGTGGTTAGTGGTGTCACTAGTTCTCCCTTAACTGTTTTAGGATTCTGGGGTGAATCCCATCAGGCCCCATTGCTTTGTCCACTTTGAGTTTAAGGGGTTCTTTCAGGACTCTTTCTTCTGTAAATGGACTGGCATCAACCACACTACCCAGAGTGCTTCTACTGTTTGGTTTAGGTAACTCCTCCTCTTCTTCTTTTGTGAATACTGAGCAAAAGTATTCATTCAGTATCTCTGCCTTTTCACTGTCTCCCTCTGCCCACCTCTCCTTTATTAATCTTCACTATCCCTCTCTTAACCTTTCTATGCTCCCTAATGTACCTATAAAAGGTTTTATCCCCCTTCTTAACTGAGTTGGCTATCTTTTCCTCGGTTTGGGCCGTTGCTTTTCTAACTGCCTTCCCCACTTCTTTCTGCTTTAATTGATACAGTTCCCTGTCGTGCTCCATCTGTGATTTCTTATACTTTTTGAATGCAGCCTTTTTCTCCTTAACCTTCCCTGACACCTCTTTTAAGAACCATAGTGTTTTTTTATTCTGCTTTGTTTTCTTTATTTGTTTCACACAAAGGCTTGTTGCCTCCATGATGGCAGTTTTGATTTTTCTCCATTGTTCTTCCACCCCTCCTTTCTGGCCATTTGCTAATGCATTCCTCAGGTATTCACCCATTATGCCAAAGTCAGGCATTCTAAAGTCCAGTATCCTTGTCTTTGTATGGCTTGTCTCCATGGTTGTGTTTATTGTGAAGCACACTGTGCAGTGGTCGCTTGTTCCCAGATGTCTACTGACTTCTAAATTTGTGATCCTCTCTCCATTTGAGAGTACCAGGTCTAATATTGCTCCCTCCCGAGTGGGTTCCACCACTAGCTGTCTAAAGCATGCCCCCTGTAGGGCATCGACAATGACCCTGCTCCTGGATGTGGCTGCAGTCCATGTCACCCAGTTAACATCTGGCATATTCAGGTCCCCCATCAACAGTATCTCCCCTTTTCAGCCATTTAGAGAATGCCCTCTATCATTTTCTTGTCCATTTCCTCCTCTTGAGATGGGGTCTGTATACAACCCCTGTGCAGATTGTGATGCCATTCACTGTCTCCAAGGTGACCCAGAGTTCCTCTTGTCCTCCCCCTTTGCTTTTTAGTTCTGTAGCTTTGATCCCTTCCCTTATGTAGAGAGCTACTCCACCTCCTCTTTTACCCTCCCTGTCCCTTCTGTAGATTGTGTACCCTAGTATGTTGACATCCCAGTCATGGTTCTCCATGTACCATGTTTCTGTGACTGCCACAATATCCAAGTGTTCCTCTTCCATCAGGGCTACTAGCTCTGGAAGCCTGTTTCCAAGACTATGGGCATTGGTACTCATTGCCCTCCATTTAATGTTGGCTTTATCCTTTTTTACCCCATCCCTGCTCTATTTCCCTTGTCCATTTTTCCATTTACCCCTGTCCTGCCCTCTGTCAAGCTCTGTACCTCAGAGTTTACCCTACTACCTGCCATGTTTTGTGGGGGGAGGCTTCAACTTTCCTGTTTCCTATCAGCACCTTCCCCCTTGCTAGTTTAAAAGCTTGCCAAGGAAGCCTTTAAACCTGTCACCTAGGAGCGTGTTTCCCTTCCTGGACAGATGCAGACCATCATGCCAGTATAGACCTTCATCTCTCCAGATGGACCCCCAGTCCCCAATGAAGCCAAAGCCCTGTGCTCTGCACCAGTTTTGCAACCATTCATTAAACTGCATGGTGTGCAGTACCCTAGCCTTACCCCTGCCATAGACTGGCAGCACCTCTGAGACAGTTGCAGTAGCTCTACTTGTCTGAGGCCCTCCCCAACTCCACAAATTCATCCTGCACTGCACTGATCTCATGCCTAGCTAGGTCATTTGTCCCGAGGTGGACAATGATATCTAGTTTCCTCGCCTGTGATGCTGCTTCTGCAATCCTGAGGATTTGCTTCCTGTCCCTCCAAGCCATGGCACCAGGCAGGCACCTTACTTCCTTCTCCTCTCCCTTCTCCAGGTCTACACCCCTAACCATTGAGTCCCCTATCTATATTTTATTTCAGTCCAACAACTGATGCTGTGCTACATCACTCATTCTGTTGCACTGTTGGACTTGCTTCCTCCCTCTATGCAGTAATTTTTTTTACTGTTTTTAGTTCTCAAAATGTTGCCCAAACAAGAAATTAAGAAACGGGGTAGCTGCTACTATGCTGTTCAAGTTGCCCTCTAGGATGGTATTTGTCAAGCACATTAGGTAAGCTAACAAAGTTCATCAAGCACAATATATAAATTTCTCACTTCTCAAAATGTTCTCCTGAACAAGAAATGATTAAATGGTGGCAATGTACTACTGCTGATACTGCGTTGTGTGACAGTCCCCTCACCACAGTTCTTGTAATGCACCTTTGGGGAAAAAATACAAAAAGAACAATGTACACAAATTGTGTGCTCCCAGAATTTTTCTCAGCTACCAGAATATATATGTCAGACTGCTGCATGCTGCTATGAGGTGCTGCACTGTGCATCAATCTCACCAGCACTGCTCTTGTAAAACACTTTAGAGGAAATGGTGCAAAAAGCACAGTATACTTAAATTATGTGCTCCCAGAATTTTTCTCAAATACGAGAATAAATACTTCAGACTGATGCATTCTGCTTCATGGTACCACGCTGTGTGTCAGTCCAACAAACACAGTTCTTATACTGCACTTTAAGGGATGAAACTTATTGCCCAGAAATTCTAAGTCTACTAAACTATGCTGTCTGGAAAATTTTGCAGAAGAAATGAAATGAGATAGGATCCCTGAATTAATATGTTGCTTCTATGCTGTGCAAGTCTACCACCACAGCACCTGGCCTGATGAACTGTAGTGGCCAGAAATTCTGGATGTTTTCTTATGAAATGAAAATGCACTTTAGGGAACATGGTACAAAAATCACAATATACCAAAAATATGTGCTCCCAGAATGTTTCTCAACCACCAGAATAAATACATCAGGCTGCTGCATGGAGTTACATGATGCCACACTGTGTGTCTGTCCCACCACCACAGCTCTTGTAATGTACTACTGGAAATGGTACAAACAGCACAATACACATAAATTGTATACTTCTACATTTTTCTCAGCTAGCAGAATAAATACATCAGGCTGCTGCATGCTGCTACAAGGTGATGCATTGTGTGTCAGTCCCCAGTCACAGTTTTTGTAATGCACATTAGGGAAAATGGTGTGAAAATCACAATATATCAAAAATTTGTGCTCACAGAGTTTTCTTCTTCTCAACTACCAGAATAAATACTTCAGGCTGCTGCATGCTGGTACATGGTGCCACACTGTGTGTCTGTCCCACCACCACAGTTATTGCAATGTACTTTAGAGGAAATGTTGCAAAAACAGCAAAATACATAAATTATTTGCTGTCTGAATTTTTCTGACCTACCAGAATAAATATGTCAGACTGCTGCATGCTCATACAATGTGCTGCACTGTATGTCAGTCTCTCTGCAACAGTTCTTGTAACCCACTTTAGGCAAATGGTGTGAAAATCACAATATACTGAACACCCATCCTCCCAGATGTCTTCTCAACTATCAGAATAAGTACTGTGGCCTGCTATATGCTACTACATGGTGCCTCACTGTGTGCCAGTCCAACAAACACAGTTCTTGTACTGCACATTAGGGGTTGAACTTTACTGGCAGAAATTCTCAGTCTAATAAATGTTTCTGTCTGGATATTTTCACACAAGGAGCAGAAATAAGAAGGAATCCCCAAATTAATATGCTGTTTCTGTGATGTGTAAGTGTACCACTATAGCACCTTTCTTGATGCACTATAGTGACCAGAACTTTTGGAGGATTTCCGTTGAAGTGATAATTCCTCTTTGTGTACTAGATCTGGATGATGATCCCTGAGTATCACTTAGTGTCCTACCAGCAATGGTAAGTATGTATTTTAATTGTTGTTTTTACTTTTCATCCAGTGGGTGAAATGGGGGGGGGGGGGGTAAACAGTGTATTTCTAACCATCTTTTGTTCTTTTTTTTTTTCTTTTTCAGGTATTCATCACTAGGGTGATGAAATCCTGTTGCTGCATGGGTCTGGCCTGGATCAGGTTATTTCATTTAGCAGAGTTTCCTAGCAGTAGAGATACATATTATTTTTTCCATTTTTGTTTTTCAGTTCTTAAATGTTAATCGTTTGTCACTCTCTAACAGTTTTCTGCTCCTTTTCTATTGTTTCAGGTAGTTTTCAGCTGTGTGAAAATGTAGAATCAGGCAGCAGCATCAGATGGTCACAGAGGATGGGTTGACTTTAATAAGACCACTCACAGTGGTGGGGAAACTGGGGGAGGATGGAGAGGAGGAGAAGGTCCAAGCATGAGTTGGTAACATTGATAGAATCAACAATCTGGTGGTATAGATGGTGGTAGCATGCTTGCTTGAGGATGAGGCATTAATGACAGAATGGAAAGAGACGTGAACACAAGACAGGAATTTTTTAGACTCTAGTACACTCCCTGTTGTGTTGCACTTGCATCTGTGAAAGGAAACCAAAAATAAGAAATAACATTTGGAAAGCATACTTACTGTAAGTCCTAGAAAAGAGGAGACAGCAGAAGTCTTGCTTGATGGAGGCAGCATAACAAAGGGCATGTGAAGACAAAATAAAATTATTTAGATTATACTTAACTAACCACATTACAGGTCAACACAACAATATTATACCTGTTGTCCTATTCCAGTCTTAGTACACCTGTCCCTTGTAAAGAAAATAGAGAAACTATTTAGCCTGACTTGTCCACTGTGTCACTGTGTACCTGTGAAGGGAAAACTTAAAACCAAACAGTAAAAAAGGAAAAAACATGTAATAATACTTACCATCCCATTACTGAGGGTCATGCTGTGTACTGGCACAATGGTGCCACAGAGAGGGGTGGTGGAAGAAGAGGCAACTTAAGTTGATGCCTTGTATGCTGTGTGGCTTTGTGACTGGCTTGCCAGTCATCCCTATAAATGGTTAAAACTACAGTGGGAGGGAGACAAAAGAAAGGAAAGAAGCACAATTTGATATCTTGCAAGCAAGGGAGAGGGGCCCCTCCTGAGTGAGAATGAACTCATGAACAACAGTGAGGATAAGGATTGTGGAAACAGTTAAAGTAACTTACCATCACATCAGACAAACTTGTGTCTTGCTGGAACTCACGTCTTGCTGCCTTGATGGTCTGTTTGCCTGGAGGCTTGGTTTGAGGGTTACCTGACTGATTATCTGGCTGGCTGGAAATCTGCCTGGTAGTACCATTTACTTTGGCTTAAAAGTCCATGTTTCTGAGTCTGGATGCATTCTGTAGGCATGGCAGTAGCCCATATTGTTGATGGATCTGGAGGACACAAGCAGGGGAGAGGAGGAGGTGGTGTCTTGGTTGCTGGAATATATATTTATTTATTTATTCCAATCTAGGATTACAACAATACCTTTGAGACAAGGCTCTTTTACAAAGGTTCCATGTCAGAGTGTACAGTTTACATCTTTCAGTTACAGACAAATGCATTTGACTAACAAGACAAGTAATTAACAGGTCACAGAGTAAAGCTGTAACTAGTGCCAGAGGTGAGACTGGGTAAAGGGAAGGGGTGAGTAGGGGAGAGAGGTGTGGGTTGGAAGTCGAAGGGAGGAAGGAGGTGCAGGGAGAGTACAAGAGGTGGGGGGAAGATGGAAGCAGGAATGGTGATACAGAGGAGAGCTGAACAAGGGTAAGTGGCAGTGCAGCCCGGGGGCCTTGTTGTGAAATAGACAGGTAGTAGTGCTAGTGGGGGGGAGATTGTTTAAAGTGCTATGTGCAGGGGCATGGGTAGTAGGAATGGGGGTAATGCTAGGCTGGGCAATCACAGGAGCTGGAGGCAAGCAGTGAGAGGTGCAGCTTGGGCTTGAAAAGACCACGTGTGGGAGCAGTGGCTATATTGCTGCCAAGGGATTTGAGTCAGCTGGTTGCCCGATAGGTGAATGATCTTTGTCCTTGGGTTGTGCAACATCAGGGGATTTACAGGGAATGAGGTTTGGCCCTCCTTGTAGTGACGTTACTGTGTCTAGGCGTAAGGAGGGCACAGACTCCAGGTGGAGCAAGCCCCATTACAATTTTCTTGGCTGTGATGCAGGTTTGGTATTTTATGTGATTGTCAAGTTGTAGCCACCCAGTTTGGGAATAAGGGTCACATGTGTGGGTGCAGCAATGGGAAACAGTGATGAGTCGACAGGCTTTATTCAGGGAGGTTGAAATACGTTTGAGAGAGGTGGTAGTGACAGAGCCATATATGATAAGTTCATAGTTGATAATGCTTATGATGGAGCTTTGGATGGCCACTGATAGTGCTTCTGGGGTTAGGTGTTTCCTGTGCCGGAACAGTAGGCCTAACCGGGTGTTGGCAGACTTTGCAACATTATTGATATGGACAGCGTAGGAGAGGTGTGGGTCAAGGGTGATGCCAAGGTACTTGAAAGATTGTGTTTGTTCTAGGGTGACTCCTTGCTTGGTTACAATGGAGAGGTGGTATTGCTTGTTTTTGTTGTGGGGGCTGCTGAAGACCATAGACTTGTTTTTTTTTTTCTGATTGAGGAGCAGTTTATGACTTAGGAACCAGGATTCAATGGAGGAGAAAGCCTGTTGGAGTTTATTTTGTAATTGTTTTGGGTCATGGTGCGAGGCAAGGATTACAGCATCGTCTGCATAAAATATTATTTGTTCAGGGCAGCAGTCCGGTAATGAGTTTAGGAACAGTCTGAAGAGGAGGGGTCCCAGGATGAAGGCAGTCAAACTAGCAAATGCCCAAACCAAGGAAAAGATAGTCAACTTGGTTAAGAAGGGGGATAAAACCTTTTATAGGTACATTAAGGAGTAAAGAAAGACCAAGGGAGGGATAGTAAGGCTTAATAAAGGGAGGGAGGGTGGGTGGGCAGAGGGTGACAGTGAAAAAGCAGGGATACTGAATGAATACTTCTGCTCAATATTCACAAAAGAAGAAGAGGGGGAGGTACTTAATCCAATCAATAAAAGCACTCTGGTTAGGGAGGTCATACCAGTCCATTCACAGGAGAAAAGGTTCTGAAAGAACTCCTAAAACTGAAGGTGGACAAAGCAATGGGTCCTGATAGGATTCACCCCAGAATTCTAAAAGAACTAATGGGAGAACTAGTGACACCACTAACTACCCTTTCTAACAAATCATGGAAGGATGGTGTGGTACCTAAGAACTGGAGGAAGACAGATGTGATACCCCTTCACAAAAGTGGGAGCAAAGCAGAGGAAGGAAACTACAGACCTGTTAGTTTGACCTCAGTGGTAGGGAAAATGATGAAATCACTTCTGAAAGAAAGAATTGTTGAGTACCTCAAGGCCAGCAGGGTACAGGACCCAAGGCAGCATGGATTCACAGCAGGAAGGTCATGTCAGATGACTGTAATAGATTTCTTTGACTGGCTGACCAAAGTAGTAGACCAGGGTGAGCCTTTGGACATGGCCTACCTAGACTTTAGCAAGGCATTTGACACAGACCCACATAAAAGATTAATAAACAAATTAACTAGCCTGGGAGTGGGTCCCAGGGTGGTAGCCTGGGTAAAAAATTGGCTAGACAACAGGACACAGGGTAATAGTAAATGGAGTCCACTCTGAAGAAACGGGGGTTACTAGCCAGGTACCATAGGGTTCGGTACTGGGTCCAGTCCTTTTTAATGTCTTCATAAGTGACATTGTGGAGGGACTAGAAGAAAAGGTATGCCGTTTTGCAGATGACACAAAGATCTGCAACAGGGTTGATATATAAGGGTGTGTGGAAAGGATGAGAAGGGACTTGGCAAGGTTAAAAGAATGGTCGAAGTGTGGCAGATTAGATTCAATGCAAAGGAGTGTAAAGTAATGCACCTGGAAAAAAAACAGGGGAAGAGTACACAATGGGGGGGTACTAACAACAAAAAAAATGGAAAAGGACCTGGGGGTAGTCATTTCAGATGACCTAAAGATAAGCAAGCAATGAGAAGTCAGTAAGGAGGGCTGGGGGATACTGGGATGCACAGGAAGAGGCAACACCAGTAGAAAACAAGAAGTTGTTATCCCTCTGTACAGACAGTTGGTGAGACCCCATCTGGAGTACTGTGTGCAGTTCTGGAGACCCCATCTTCACAAGGACATAGACAGGATGGAGGCAGTTCAGAGGAGGGCAACTAAAATGGTGCAAGGTCTGCACCAGAAGCCATATGAAGAGAGACTAAAGAAGCTTAATATGTATATCCATGAGAAAAAGAGGGAAAGGGGGGACATGATAGAAACTTTCAAATGCCTTAAGGGAATCAACAATGTCCAGGAGTGTAGCATCTTTCAGAAAAAGAGATGTCCAAAAATAAGAGGGCACAATTTGAAGATAGAGGGGGGAAGGCTTGAGGTAACATGAGGAAGTATTTTTTCACAGAGAGGTTGGTGGATACATGGAATAGCCTTCCAGAGGAGGTCATGGGGTCAAATATAGTGGGGGAATTCAAGAATGCATGGGACAGACATAAGGTAATTCTGGTGGGGGGGGGGTAGGAAGAAGTAGGCTGTTGGTTAACTAGGATCTGCAGATTACCCAATAGGTAGGGAAATGGACAGACTGGGTGGGCCAAGCGGTCCTTATCTGCCATCAAAGTCTATATTTCTATGTTTCTATGAATGGGATGCATGACTGGCAATGGCATTTATGCTGACTTAAGAGTCTGTGTTCTAAGTATGAATGCATGCAGTGGAGACTGTAGTGGCCCATGTTGTTTGTAGATATGGAGGACACAAGCAGGCCAGATGATGAGTAGGTGATGATTTGACTGCTGGAGGATGCATGGTCTGCATGGCTGGTAATGGTATTTAAGCTGGCTTAAGAGTCTGGGTATTACAGTCTGTATGTGTGTAGTGTAGGTGTTGGTGGCCAGGTTATTGTTCACAAACTTGGCATGTAATAATATAGTGTTCACCAATTTTATAATTTGTCTGTAGGCAGGACAAAGGAGATGGTGAAAGTAGGTAATCAGATGGATGTATAGAACACCAGCACAACTTGGGGAAAAATATAATGACAAGAAAACAAAACAGAATCATAAAAAAAATTATTCAAATGACGAGGAAGAAAGGAAGGACAGAACAAGTCATTGTATCTTTCAATCATCCTCATTAAGGAAGCAGCCCTCACAGTCTTCCATACTGGAGATGTCCCCAAAGGAGAATTATTTCTCCATCTGTGCTTTGTGTATCTCAGTACAGTATCAGTCAATTTGCCAGTGCAGATTATATCAGACTTTTCAGAGTTCATCTTCACCACCACTGCCACCTTCGTGTGGTAGGAACACAGACATGATTGTGTGGAATATGCCCTGCATTTATTTTAATAAATGTTAGCATGTTAACATTTCTAGAGGACATATTTGTACACCTGTCCCACAAAATGGCCCCTGCCATACAGAATACCCTCTCCACACTGATACTGGAGGGTGGACAGCTCAGTTATTTGACTGTTGCAGAGGTCAGTGCTGGCCCATCAGTCACCTTGCTACTCCAGTACAGCAAGGGCTCTGCCATGATGGTAAAAGGCCTGGTGTCTGCCAAATATGCATCCACTTTTCCTCCATTTCTTCCATTCCACTTGTCACCAATGTTTCTATGTTTCTACGTGAGATGGTACTAGCACCGGTCTCTGATCACTTTTATGTTGGGCCTTACATAATTATGACTTTTAAGCTCTGTGCTCCATGTACTCATCTTATTAGCTCATCAATAATATTTTGGACATGATCACACCCACCTTCAAGTATTGATGACAGTCCCACTTTATACTGTGGGTCTAGCATGGTCAGAATCCCAAAATCTGCAGTCTGCAGAACATAGAAAATGTGGCTACTGCAATACAAGACATGGAGCATGTGTTCCATTGAGGTACAGCTTCCCATATCACCACCTACCTCCAGCATCTGTTGTATATTAAACAGCATCTGGCTCAGCACCCGTAGAAGTTGGATGGCCTGACTGATACAGGAAGTGCCCCCACTCACTGCCTGTGTTGCATGTTTAAATTGCCTAGAATCATAATTAGGCCATCCATTAGTCACCACTGGTCTGTTGCCAGAGACATGAATATGCCAGTTATACCACGTGATGGTAGCCTGAACAGACACACTCGTCAGAACTCCTGAGACCACACCTGATAAAACTTATTTTTCTGCTATCTACAGCAAAGTGGCAATACTGGCACAATTCTCACACTGGAGTAAGGCTAAAGCAGCTCTGCACCCAAAATTCAGAAAAATGGAGCAGGAGATGAAAGATGCACTATGCTCTCACATGCAACCGTCTACTCCCACAAGGGAAGAGGCTTCCAAACGCTCCAAGGCCACGTTGCCAGAGACTTCCACTATGACTAACAACTAAGCTGCCCTGACCAAAGAAAAATTCTTAGAGTGCTTGGCCCCATTAAAATCTTTATTGGAACTGCTTACTAGGGATATTCAGGGTATCACTGTATCTCTAGCGGACCTCACTCAGCGTTCAGCCGACAACGAAATGAGGATCTCCTCGTTAGACGACTAGAGGTCCAGAACTGTGCCTGAGCTCACACTTCTGTGGCAGAGAGTTAAATCAATGGAGGGGAAACAAAGATCTTGAGGGGAGGTCGTGCAGAAATATCCTGGTCATCGTAGGCCTGCCAGAAGGGGAGGAAGGCACATCCCCGATTACTTTTGTACAAAGATTCTGTGCTAAAATAGCGGGCCCCTCTCCCAATTGACCGAATTATGTCATTGAATGGACGCTCAGGGCTCTTTGCACAACATAGCCTCCAGGTGCTCCCCCAGGCCACTAATCTTTTGGGCCTTAAATTTCCTAGACAAGCAGCATATTCTGGGAAAGGTCCATGAGCTAAACTCATTACAGTAGGAGGGTAAGTCTATAAAGGTGGCTCAAGACTTACCAAAGACAATTAGACAGAAACGCACAGACCTGCATCCCGTTATTGTTAAACTAATAATAGCAGGCATCTGCTACTGAGTGAAATACCCAGAGACACTGCAGGTAATACACCAAGATGAATGGCTCAGTTTTGAAACCTTGGAATAGGCCAGGATCACCCTGAAAGGCCACTACCCCGCTCTGTTCAAGTGAAGAAACACCCCAGTCTTGGCAAGTATGCTTACCGGTTGTTTGGGAACTGATTTCTTTTTTGGCTGATTCTTCTGATAATCTATAGAAGTGATACTGTGCATTGGGCCTAAAGACACACACTGAATTTACTTCACCCATGCTGAAGCACCCCATGGCTCAGTCCCTGACTATCCATAACAAGGAATACCCTCAAGGCCATGTGTGACCCTGGGACAATATTCTTTGCCACAAGCGACAATGGCTTTGCTCCAGCTTGGAATCTTTTGTTTCATGTACTGAAAAGCACATTACTATTTTACAACATTAGTCCCGAATTTTTTCACTGCTCACTTTGCACTGCCTGTATGGGGGACTGATTGTTTTCTGTTTCCCTCTTTCCATATCTCATGGCTACACCCCATATTAGCAACAGAATCTTCAATGTTGTTCCAGTACTAGGTGTATGGTCTGTTTTTGTTTTTAGTTAATTTAACTTAATTTATTTATTTTCATCAGCAATGCCATTATGCTGGACTCAGCCAGAAGAAATGGCACCTCTAGTTTTATTTGGGCAAACTATTTAATAAGTGCCAGGAGGTACACCATGCTCCAACTTCAAGACAAATATAGCAGTTTGATTGATTATTATTGACTATCATTGAACGGATTACATTTCCTAAAGGAATTTTGTGTTTATTGCATTAGCAGATTTGTTTGAAGTTAAGCACAGATGGGTGTAGGTAAGAGAGTGGTGGGAGGCTTTGGACGGGGCAGAAATTGGGGTCATCGTGGTCCAAAATAAGTTTGATGGACAGTCACAAGAACTGGGTAGTAGTAATGTCATATATAGTTCTATTTAGTTTAAGGAGTTAACTGGGGTCCGTATGTTGGGGGGGTCAGAGACACAGCTCAAGGGATCAGACCTGTACTACATATGCATTATATATTCTACAGCCTAAGTCAGTTGTGCCTAAGTCAGAAACCCCTGTTAATGAGGTACGTGTATCAGAATGTTTAAAAGGGAAAGAAATAGGGTAAAAGGTATCAAATCTTAAAGCATCTGCAGCTCCTTCATTGTCAGTTGGTGTTACTGCAAGAGACCCACCTTCTGTTAATGGAAGACGTGCTTTTTCGGTGACAGAATGTGAGCCATGTATTTGCCGCTGGGGGTTCCACTCAGCAGAGAGAAGTGTCAATATTATTTTTCAAGGGAACCAATTTTAGCTTAAAGTATAGCATCACAGACCCAGAAGGTCACTACATTCTGCTACATGGGACGACAGGCCACACTGAAATATTACTGGGAGGAGTCTATGAACCTATCATACCAGCCCCAGAATTCTTCTCCCACTTGGTTACTCTATTTTCCCCCTTATGCCCATTTGCCAATTCTCTTGGCAGGAGACTGGAATGTCACCCTGACACCTGATCTGGACAGGTCGAATTCACATCCCAAATGCCTATCTCCCATACAGGTAGCCCTAAAAGTACTTATGAAGATGGGGGTTCTATGCGACCCATGGTGTATCATGCACCCGACTGACCACCACTATACCTTTTACTCCCCTGTGCATAAGTCCTACTCCTGAATGGATTTTTTCCTGATCAGTACAAACTCTTTGCAAGGGGTATCAGATGGGGGTATTTCCCCCAGGGTCTTATCAGACTACTCTCCTATCTGGATGGAATACTCCTCCCCTTCCAAATATTAAATGGGATCATACCTGGAAACTAAACACCCGGCTTTTAAAAGACCTTCAGAACCTGGCAAACATCAGAACCTTTATTGAGCAATTTATGGAGAATAACATGGGATCCATACTAGACATGGATAAGATCTGGTGCTCCTTCAAATATGCCATAAGTGGGGAGTTTATTAGAATAGCGGCCACCAGAAAGAGCGAGCAGGAAGCCCATTTAGAGTCTCTGTTAAGGAATATTAAATCCCTTTAGCAAGACCCACAACTGGACTCCTCCGAAACAAAACAACACACCCTGTTAAGTTTATGGCATCAGTATGTCGATGTCCTGAGGGAATGGGCTGAATATGCCATCCTAAAAATCCACTCCACTTACGTGGACCACGGGGACAAGGCAGACCACCAGTTAGCCTTGCGGCTATGACAGCAAGAAACTTCCCATCTTATCCCAACTATCTCATCTCAGGAGGATGGGTCCCTTAAGATATCCCTAACAGATATTACAGACAAATTTGATAAATACTATAGTATTGTTCCCAAATTAACCTATCCCCTGAATGTGTTATTCAGGCATACCTAAATGCAATCCTGAGTCCAACCCTTTCTCCTGAACAAACAGTATATCTGACATGTCCCATCTCCTCTCTCGAGATTGTCAATGCCATCAATCCCTTGCCCTCCAATAAAGCCCCTGGGCCAGATGCCTTCCCTTCTAACTTTTATAAGGTGCTGGCCAAGGAACTAACTCTCATTCTACACCAACTTTTCTCTTTTTTCTGTCAAACAGGGATCACTGATTGCTTCCTGCTAGAGGCATTAATTATTGTATTACCCAATCCTAATAAACCCATGGATAAGGTCACTAATTATCACCCCATATCCCTTATGAATTATGATATGAAGATCTTTACAAAGATCCTCTCCGCTAGAATTATGCAGGTGTGGTAAGTTCTAATTGGGCCTGAGCAAGTAGGTTTCATGAGGGGTATGTCTTCAATTGACCATTTGAGGAAGCTGGCACATGTCTTCTCCGTGTCCAGGGTGGCTGGGTTACCTATGGCACTGGTCTCCCTGGATGTGGAGAAGGCATTTGATATTGTACAATGGGACTTCCAGTTCTTAGTCCTGAAGAAATTTGGATTCCCTTCCTCCTTTATTAGCTGGATACAGGTACTATATACTAAGCAACAAGCAAAGGTGTATTATAATGGAGTGCTGTCAAAAGGTTTCTATTTCCTCACGGGTACTCGGCAGGGATGCCCTCTGTCTCCCCTACTATTTAATGTATATATTGAACCCCTAATTTTTTGTCTCAAGGTTTCCCCTAATATTACCAGCATCTTGGTTGGAAGCTTTGAACTAAAAATATCAGTGTATGCAGATTATATACTATTATATGTACCCCATTTAAGTTATTCGATTCCTCAAGTACTCTGTCTCATTAAAGATTTTGAGAACCTGTCTGGATACAAACTAAATCTAGATAAAACCACTATTATGCCTTTAAACACAAGAACTATCCCTGCCGTGTACCCCTACTTTGGTATGACCTGGGCCACAGAATTGAAATACGTGGGCATTTTTCTGTCCCAAAAGCAATCAGAGATGAAGGGTCTCAACCTTTATAGAATAGTAGACAACATTAAACAAGACCTTGATAGGTGGAATTCTCTGTCCCTCTCCCTACAAGCCCGTGTCAGTGTAGTTAAGTTGAGTGTGCCCCCCCACATCTTTTATCCTATTAATATTTTAAATCTCTTCCTCCCACACAATTGGATCCACTGGATCCATTCAGCTATTTCCAGTGTTATCTGGAAAAAGAAAACACCCCGTAGAGCGTATGTTGAGCTAGGGCCCCCAAACAGTTGGGGGGCTCAAATTACCCAATTTATACTACCTAACTAGCCACGTCTCTAAATACGTCCAGTAGCCCCTGAACTGAGAGCATCCTATGTACCAATCTGGTTACTGATTGAAAGGCAGCAGCTCCAATCTCTGGAAATCTCCCTTAACAGCCTATATTTCTCCTGCCCTAACAAACTACGGCCTGGTCTTAAAGGCACAGTTATCCATAATTTGATGCATGTTCACACTCAACTGTGCAAGGCAATGCAATATAATCACCTGCAGGACATTTCTCAGCCATTGTGGGGCAACTTAAATCTTAAAATAGCTGGCAGAATGCTATCCCACTCCAACTATCTGGAACTGAAGGATAAAGTGGTCTCTGATCTCTTGGTGAATGGAATGATTCCCAATAGTGGGGACCTCTTGACCCCACTCAACCTCCCCAGGAAGTGCATTTTTCAAGTGAATCAACTCTGACACATGCTAGTTGCCTGGTTTGGAATATCAGAATGGGCCATAAGCAATAGCACCTTTATTTCCCAAGTCCTGACCAAGTCTTGGCTGCCCCACGCTGTCGCTCAGCTAGTTTCCTTATTGTTTGTACAGTTATTTCCAGAAGCATTGGGCAAGTCTAATTATTGGGCCTCTGTCTTCCCTACTCTAACTCCCAAATGGGAGAATATCTGGAATGACATACAAATTTGTATCCAACAATAAGCTGCACCTTATGCAGTTCCACATAATACACAACATTTACTTTACCCTGATTCACTTAAACAAGATGTGTAAGCTTCCCACTACTCAATGTTCTAGATGCAATGAAACTGAAGGAAGTCTCTTACACATAATGTGGGATTGCCTTAGAGTAGCTCCGCTCTGGAGATAAATTAAGGCAAATCTAGACCCTCTTTTGAGACTTCAAGATTGCTTTTCTCCTGAGATATGTGTTCTGGGTAACCTAGCTGCCATTCCTGTATTAGAAAGAAGGTTCCACATTTCCCTAATCTCATTATCTGTCTAGAATGGATGAAAGCGGTCTTGTTTAATTTATGGGTAGAAAAAACAATCGCTGGGTTGCGTCCTCGACTACCATCTTACACTAAAAAATGAGGCAAACTAGAAGCTCTACTGACAGCACACTTTGTACCATAGGACATCACCTCTTGTACTGGTACTGATAACCTTATCCTCTCACTGTGGTTAGTATCTACAATGTATGATCTACTTACATAGCTCAAGGAATATCCGTACCTCACTGGGCTGTTTTTTTCTCTCTCTCTCTCTCTTCCCTTAACCTTTTGCCTGCTGTATGACACTATGATCCTTATATAACTCACTGGGCACGACTCGGGGGACTGTGGGAGGGCAGGAGATGGGGTGGGTGGGGATTTACTGGGTATTTGTATTTGTTTTGTTTAGTGTATAGTATGCTGTATTGTATCATATGTACAGTAGTGCCTATGTATCATTTTAATGTACCTGTATTAGCCTGTCAGATCTATATCCTGATTTGGGGCTTTCTGTGTATGTACAGTTGTCTTGTCTTGTTATATCAAGTTTAAAAACAATAAAGTACATTAAATTAAAAAAAAGAGAGACATGACTATGCCAGCCCTGTCATAGCTTGTATGCAGAGCAGATATTCAGAGATGGCCTTGTACTGCTCATACAAATGCTCAGTCATGTAGTGTTGAGTTCCATCTGGTGAAGACTTCCAGCTTCATAAGGTGCTGAGGCAGTTTGTTCTGGATCTGCAGGTGCCTGAGATGATCAAGGAGCCTTTCCAGAATGGTCGAAGTGGGCACAGATGCAATGGGGCATAGTCTACATGGACTTGATATTAGGATATACTAGAAACTCCTGCACAAGATTAAGACAGTGTGTCAGGCGTGGCACCGTGAGAAATTCCCCCTAAATGATTCATTTCACTACATTTGTGCCATCATCACTCAAATAAAAACCCCTTTCAGTGATCAGTCTCAATCAGGTCCAGTTCTCTCATTTGTGATCCATGTGTGATCCAGTTACACTCTTCATTGCCAGAGTGGCATGCTGGTGAATATCCAAAGCGTTGCTATCACCATGATTTGGCGTAGTACAATTTTGTCCTGACCAGAATCAAATACTATCCCAGATACACATGCTCAGTGTTCTGTAATGGTACAGAAAGGAGCTACCATCTTTTTGGCAGCTGGTCCACATATCTATACTTAGATGTACATATGGTGATGCTGAATGCAGCTGGTTATGGATTACCATGCATGACACAATCCCAAAAAGTCCAGAAATGGCATGTGTGGAGAGTAAGTTCTTGACAGATTCTGCTATGTGGGGTGGGAAAATGCCTTGAACCATCTAAATATTAGGGCTGTGTGAATACCTTTTGCCGAATATTCGGTATTTGGGTCCCAAGTATTCGGTATTTGTTATTTGGTATTCGGCCAGAAAAGGTGTTTTTTTAAGAAAACTTTAAAAAGGCACTTCAGCAACACCATTAATCACCCATTGAACCTGGTATACCATATACACCTCAATGACACTTCAGCCACCAACATTGAGCTCTCACTAATGCAACACAAGCTTCATGTGGCACACTCAATCCACCACACCACACACATAGCACTCTGAAAACAATATCAAGCATTGCATTGGGTCAGCACTAGAGGGTGTTCATGGTCACAGACACAGGGTAGAAGGTGCTTCAGCCATGGGCCTAGGAATAGTGGTAGCAGTGGCTGCAGTAGTGGCAGTAGTGGTGACAGCTGAAAGGGTGGCTGCTGCAAGAATGGCACCGGTGGTGGTGGGAAGCACACTGGCTGCTGATGTAGCAGCCATAGTGGTAGCAGTGGGGACACTGGTGGTGGTGTCTGCTGCTTGCTGCACAAAGCATGTATGCTCTAATTCCCCCCTACTATTGCACAACAGGATGTGACAGTGAACGTACAGATGGACAGGTGGTGACACCTGCAGTAGAAGTACTGCTAATGGTATTAGTGGCAGTAGTACTATTACCAATGCTACAAGAACTAAACAAGAACAGAACTGACTGTCTCAGTGATCACTCCCCTGTTAGCTGCACCTGGTCAAATAAATTCATCAAACAACCACCAAAAACAATCACCAGCAGGCTTCTACCCAGTGGTCACCTTCCTTGACTCAAATCCCACCTCCTCTACCAAGACTGGTCCCCTATCTTCAATGCAACCAACGTAAACACTGCCCTTGACCACTTCATAAACATCTTCACTGTGGCCTGTGACACATATGCTCCTATTAAGAAACGCAAAGTCAAATCACTGAGTAACCCTTGGCTCACAGGTAACCTCCTCAGGATGCTAAAAAACAAGAGACCACCTATGGGAGCTGGCCAGAAACTCTGGAAAGCAAAACGACATCCAAAACTACAAACGTGCCCGCAATGACTGCACCAAAACCAACCGGCAAATGAAGTCTGCCTACTATAAGCATGCCTTCACAAACTCCTGGGGCAATGGTCTGGAATTCTGGAACAACATAAAGGAACTCAGTGGGAATCCACCCAAAAAACCCCCATCAATACTCAACATCAATGGAACCACAACCCTCAACCCAAAAACCATTGCAGATACCTTTAAGAAAGCCTTTACCAACCTCAATGCTGTCCTACCTCAGGACTACTTCAAAGATGGTGTAGCCCCCCTGTCTGGAATGAACACTACTCCCACCAGCTCCCACTGCTTCTACTTCAAAGCAGTCAAGGCTCACCAAGTACGCAAATACGTTACCATAGCCCTTGGTAAATCAAGATTCAGTAATAACTCCCTTGATCTCAAAATCCTGTCTCTCACACTTGATGAAGTGCTTAGTCCTCTGACCAGAATTTTCAACCTCTCCCTCAGCCTTAGCCAGTTCCTGGACAGATGGAAATCTGCCACTGTCATCCCAGTCCATAAAAGTGGTGACAAAACTGCCCACGATAACTACAGACCTAACTCCCTACTACCCCCATTCTCCAAGGCACTAGAACGCATCATCTCGGACCAGCTCACAGAATACCTGGATATATACAACATCCTGTGCAAGCAACAACACGTGTTCCACAAAGGTCACAGCACCTCCACAGCCCTACTTGAATTCACTGGCACAATCCACAATGCACTTGATTCCGGTGAACTACTAGGCTCAATTTACATTGACTTAACTAAAGCCTTCGACACCGTCAATCACCGCCTCCTACTTGTCCATCTTCAGAACACTGGGCTGTCAACTGACACCATTGGCTGGTTTAAGAGCTACCTTGAAGAATGGTCCCAAACAGTAAGAATCGCTGATACACTCTCGGACCCTAGACTGGTCCACTCGGGAGTCCCCCAGGGCTCCATTCTGGGACCCCTCCTCTTCAGCCTATTCTTAAACTCACTACCGGACAGCTGCCCAGAACAAATAATTCTCTACACCGACGATGCTGTGATCCTCACCTCAGGCCCTGATCCAAACCAATTACAAAATAAACTTCAGCGGGCCTTCTCCTCCATCGAATCCTGGTTCCTAAATCATAAACTGCTTCTCAATCAGAAAAAAAACAAGTCTTTGGTCTTTTGCAGCCCCCACAACAAAAAAAAACAACCCCACCTCTCCATTGCAGCTGAACAAGGAGCCATCCTAGAGCAAACACAATCATTCAAGTACCTTGGCATCACCCTTGATCCCCACCTCTCATACACTGTCCATATTAGCAATGTGGCAAAGTCTGCCAATGCGAGGTTAGGCATATTATTCCGGCACAGGAAACACCTAACCCCAGAAGCACTGTCAGTGGCCGTCCAAAGCTCCATTGTCAGCATCATAGACTATGGTCTTATCATACATGGGTCTGCAACTACCACTGCTCTCAAACGTATCACGACCTCCCTGAATAAGGCCTGTCATCATCACTGGCTCACATCACCATACCCACACATGTGACCTTTATTCCCAATCTGGATGGCTTCAACTGGACAAACGCATAAAATACCAAACCTGCATCACGGCCAAGAAAATCATAATGAGACTTGCCCCACCTAGTGTCTGTGCCCTCCTTAAGCCTAGACATAGGAATGTCACTACAAGGAGATCCAATTCCCATCTACTACATATCCCATGATGTTGCACGACCCAAGGACAAAGATCATTTGCCTATCGGGCATCCAACTGGCTCAACTCTCTTGGCAGCGACATAGTGACTGCTCCAACACTCGGCCTTTTCAAGTCCAAGCTGCTCCTCTCATTGCTTGTATCCTGCGATTGCCCATCTTAACATGTCCACCGTTCCAGCTGCACATGCCCCAGCACCTAGCACTTACATTCAGTCTTTGCATCCCTAACACCTTACCTGGTATATTCCCTCGACAAGGCCCCCTGGCTGCACTGTCTCCCATCCTCGCCCACCTCCCCCCCTTATCTCCACTCCTGCCCCTGCCCCCACCCACCTCCTGTACTCCCCTTACCCCTGCATCTCCTAACCCCTCGATCTCCTACCTCACTTCTCCCCATCGACCCCTCCTCCCCTTGTCTTGCTCATAGCTCAAGTCTTTGTACTGGTTATTACATGTCTGCAAGTCAGTGACGTTATGTTTGTAACTAAAAATGATGACTGTTGCACACGCTGACGTGGAACCTTTGTAAAAGAGCCTTGGCTCAAAGGTATTGTAATCCTAGATTGAAATAAATAAATAAATCAATAAATAAAATAAAAGGCTTGCTTGGGGAGAACAATATTTGAGCCCATCGAATAAAGCAAGACACCTGTATGTCGTTGTCTATGTAATCTATCTCACCACCTTCTCTGGAATTGTATTATGTAGCAATAATTCACAGTGGAGCAAGACAAGATGTAGTTCAGTACTTTGCAGTAAATGACATGCCACAAAATATTGGATGACTGGAGGGCTTAATTGCCATTAAACTGCACTGCTCCTTGAAGCATACTGCAGCATTTTGCAGCAGTTTTGCAAGATACTGCATTGCGTACTGTCTGGCACCACAGTATGAATTATGTTTTATAATCTTGATGCAGTGTTTCATCCTTGGGTATGTTAGTTGTGGATTGTTTTGTTACAAGGGCATCTCAGTCTCATTCATTTTAACTTCACTTATTTATAGTGTGTGTTTCTTTAAGGGTTGTATATTCATAGCATGTTTGCACGTTCCAGACATGCACCCTGACAAAGACCAGGTTCTGGTCAAAGCACCAGGGCTTTATTGGCATCCTCCAGCCTTAGCACAAACAAATGTATTGTCAACTTTATGCTGCACTGCTCTTAACTGTATTTTGTCACTGCAACCCCCCCCCCACCCCCTCACTGAGTGCTTCCTTTGTTCTACATAGATTGTTTGGGGGTTTGGCAGCCCAGGGACAACACTAGCAGTAATTGTGTGGATGTGCTGTATGTTTTTGGTCTATCATCCTGTCCCTCACCACTTGGGGCCAGCGGTGCAGATGCTTTGCTGGGGCTGGACCAAGCATGTTTGCAAGATTGCTAAAGACATGATGGATCAGGTCACTACTGGTTACTGGGTACAACACAAACTATTACTACGTAGTGCCTGTGTGTGTGATGCTTTACTTAGTGCTTGTGGAACTACAGCAATACACCAACCTTTCCAGTTATACTGCACCACTAAAGAGTAGCAGTAAAGAAAAACACTGCTACTAAGAAGGGGAAGAAAAGGGCAACCTATTTAGTCAAACTTGGAACCGAGCAAGGAACAGACAGATGACATACAGTTAACTCAGTGAGACAAGCCTGTTCCGCTAAGTGCAATGGTTTAATTAACAAAGCAACAATAAACAAACAAAAAAAATGCATCTGCATGACTGTGCGCTAACACACACACACACAGACTAGCAGGGGATATATTTCTGGCAAGCAATTGTGTGCAGTGGGCTGTAGAAGTGGGGGGGGGGAAATCGGAGTCAGCCACTGTGTCAGCATGGCTCAGTGGGTAGCACATCCACCTCTGGACCAGAAGGTTGTGGGTTCTCATCCCACACTGGGATTGGACTTGCACCTAAAAATTGCTGACATCTGAATACAGTATTGGGGGGTGCTGTACTGCTGGAGTGTGCCATCCTTCAGATGAGACGTTAAACTGAGGTCCCTTCTGCCCATCCTGGTGTTGTCCTGGTAGGTGTCCAGGTGGAAGTAAAAGAACCCAGGGCACTCTTTGCAAAGAGTAGGGAACATTCCCAGTGTCCTGGCCAACATTCCCCTTCCCATAAACCAGTTCATGCAATTATCCAGGCTGTGTGTGGGTGATGATGTGTGATATGGCAGCCACCACACATTCAGTCACTTCACTACCAGTCTAGCATTGTTTGTAAAGCACTTTGGGATACACTGTGCATGAAAAGTGCTATATAAATGCTGATTCTTCTTCTTCTTCTCCTCATGTGTACAGGGATCTAGCCCCAGAACCAGAGGAGACTAACAATACTAATTCAATGAGTCAAGACTGACTGGCTTAGAACTGAAGAAGTTCATTTCAAAATCTGTGTGCACACAGCTGTGCACACGTGTGGCCCTGCCTCATGAAAAAATATATTAAGCACGCAGATGCAGGGTGAAGCCTCACAAAATCAAATATTATGCACATAATACAGCAAATTCTAGCAGTGACCTGCAGGAGGGGCAGTTAGCAGACACCCTCATCAGTCATGCGGGGAACCAAGCCTGGAACCAGACAACAGCAAAAAAAAAAATAAAATGTTCTCCACCCAAAAAAAATCACACTGGAGCTACGTCAGACAGCAGCAGGGAAGGGGTGTTAGCAGACAGCCCTCCTAGTCCCTGTAACTGAGTACAGCAATAAAGACAAAATACCTGTCAAAAGGCCAAACATAGCTTTTCTGACATTGATCAAAAAATCTATACTGACCCAAAAAAGCCTGTGAAGCAAAAATTAATTTCTTTTTTAGCAAGTTTAAGGTCTCAAAAGTACTGCACAGCAGCTCTAGGAAACCATTGTCTCTTGTCTTCTACCAGCTCAGAGTGATGAAGTCACATGGTGTGCTTGCCTTTGAGTTCAAGAAACAGTTTTTGATTGGCGAACAAAGCTCTGCGAGACTTGAAAATCTCACCGAATAGTAGTTCCCAAATAGTGGCTGAATAGTGAACTATTCAGAAAATGCATCCGAATATTCGGGAAGCCTACTATTCATGGTATTCAGAAAATACTATTCGGCCCATGCACAGCCCTACTAAATACCACAATCTCCACAAAGAGAATGGCAATAGATCAATTGCCAGCATTTCAGTGGTTGCAACATTCTGTTCAAGTGCAGTAGCATGAACAGCTGGGTAATTTGCATGAAGTTCCAGCATGCTATGTAGTGTAGGCTGGACCTTTATGGGTGCTGGGCTACCAAACAGCTGAACTCAACGTGGCAGCATGACTGGTGGGGTAGTATTTGGCTCCTGGGGATTCACTGGTGCTGCTCAAATGAAAGCAGTAATTTGAGATGTTTTCTGCACTGAGGTTGCTGAGCTTTGGTGCCTCTGGGTGCTGATAAGACCATTGTTTCCCTGCCACCCTTTTGATGCCTTGGCAAATTCAGATGATATGTGAGAGGGACCACCTGCACTGGTTTCCTTTTGGTGTTGAGTCTAGCATAACAGGTGCCTGGACTTGAGGCATGTGTGTTGGCACCAATGCCTAGGTGGCTGCCCTTTTTTTCCCTGACTAACTCATGTTTGACAAAGCTGACAGATAGCAACTGTTTAATCAACAACGTTCAGTAAGTAAGAGTCCCAAACTAGGGATTTTGTACCTCTTGATTTAATAGGGTGAGGGAGTGGGACAAGGAAGGGGTGAAAAGGGTGGGTTTTTTTGGGGGGATGATTTGTACACTTCAGCACTTGGTGACTCACACGGTGTAATGGGCTCAACATTGGTAACAGGAACAATAGTTTAGCATGGGGAAGCTTTGGTAGTTCCATAACATACTGGTACAGTGCAAAGCACCAAATGTTCAGCAGCATCACTCTTACTCTTTTTGTTTTCTGGTTCCCATAGGGTGTCCAAATTATCATCCCCACTGATGCTGATTTCCTCCTCTTCCTGAGCTCCGTCCTCCTCATCTTCACTTTCTTCACAGTCTCCTTCCCCCTTGTCATCGTTAGTCAGAGATGCATTTTTACATTTAGTCTTTTCTGACAGTGCAATGGTCAGATCTCCCTCCTCATGCTCTGACGCATGGCCAAGCTCCCCACTGTCATTTGGGATTGGGAACCTTTCATAAAGATCAGACTCATCAGCACCACCCCCAGCAGTCACAACCACCAGACTTCAATAACCTCCTCCTCAACCACTGTGCCTGAGCCAGACATTTTGCTACCTTATGGACTGTTCCTCTTGTTGCCATCTCTCCAGCACCTACCAGCATGGATGCCACAGATGTGGCAGAGAAAACTTTCATCACTCTATTGTGAGCATCACTGTGGTCACCTACTCCTTTACTACTATTAGGAGCCCTGCAGTACATAGATGAAGAAGCTGCAAATGTAGTTTTTTTTAACTGCAACACCCATTTGTCCCATAGAACTTAAGTACTTCTTTACCACCTCCCGACACCTCTTCTTTTAGTCAAGCATCTCTTACCAGTCATTTTAGATATTTAAATTTATAATATTGTGAGAAAAAAATTAAAGAAACCGTGCAGTAAAACTGAAAAGCAGCAGCAGACAGCACCTCTCCCAAGAGATTAGCAGTGTGATCCGAATCTGAACAGAACAGTTTACTGGGCTAATAGTAAATACAGTAAAATCACCCAAAAAGTTTTTTATTTTTAATTTTTTTAACATGCCGGGGATTAACAAGACACACACGACCGTGGTGATTCAAAATATACTGTAGGTAGCACCATCACTTAAAGAACTAAACAAAATAACTACAACTAATATAGAAACAGACTGACACAATACTTCACACTTAACCACACCAAACACTACCACAGAAATAAAATGAGAACTCAGACTACAGAAAAAATGATTCACAAGAAAGAATGGGGAAAACAAATATGAAATATTTGCTGCACACAGAATAGTGTTCACAATGAAAACAGGTCGAGGTCACTGATTTTTATAGGTTGCCTTGCTAGCTGAAACACCTCCCCTCCCCCACGCATCAGTGCTTCACTAGACAAAATCAAAACCACTACTTTAAACTAAATAAATAAGCAAAACCAGAAATAAATAACAGAAATACAGTGGCACAAGGCCCAGTAGATCTTTTTGTGAGAATTTGGTTTCAAAATACTCCACTTTTGGATTGCTTTTAAAGATTTTTTTTTTGTTTCAGACAAGCATGGGCAGACTTCTTTCCAAATCTCTCTTCACAAGACTGTACTCAACACAGCGTCTGCATATCATACAGCTCCTTTCAGTGTCATGTGACCTCCAGTTCCCTAATGCGTAGGAAACTAGGCCTGCTAGCCCTAATTAACCGGCAAAGTTATCAAATTTGCAATTCTCAAAGTTATTCCTATATTGCGGAATTGGAACTTCAGCAGGTGGATTAACTTTGTGAATTATGGAGAAATTGTGAATTAATTCACAAAGTGAAGTTTTCCTTTTTTTTTATATTTAAATGAAAGTGAAGTTTTCCAACTTCGCACACCATTACTCTTGTCACCCCCCCTTCATTCGAGTGTGTGCTGAGTGTGAGCAATGTACCATTGCCATCTGCCACATCTGTTAACAAGCAGCGAACCAGTCTTATCATATTTTTTCCTCAGTCCCAGATTTGTCAACTTCCTAATTAGTCTTCTGTTCTGAACTGTGTCAAAGACCTTTATAAATTATTGATTAACTATGCTCACTTCTCTCATGTGTTTTATTTCCTTTGATACACAATCAAAGATACCTTTAAACTGATTTGGCATAATTTTTCCTCCCCCATAAAATAGTGTTGCATGTGATCCTTTTACATTTACCTCTAAGAAACCCATACTCACCGTAGATTTGTGACAGCACATTATTCACGTGCAAATTTTTTTTCTTGTTACCATTATTACAGTAAATGTACTATGCCTCTAAGTCCAAGTACTCTATCTGGAGCACACAATTTATGTATATTGTGCTTGCCGTACTTTTTCCTGAACATGCATTACAAGAAATGGGATGAATGGACTGACATACAGCGCAGTATCATGTAGGGAGATTGCTTGATCTGAGGTGGGGGTATGAAAATATGTTTGCCAATTCTAATTGTGTTAATGCTGTTGGGAAATTGTTCTGTTCATGGGCTGGTTAATGTTCGTCAAGATGGTTTGCAGGGCTGGCCTGTCAGTGTAGCGGCAGAGCTACTGCTCATGACACCGGTGACCCACATTTGGGAATGAGCCTGAATAGTTGGGGGCCCAGGGGAAGGAGGTCCGAGCATTCCACAGGATACCCTCCTTCTCCTAGGGGGATGCTGCTGCATCCTGCTGTAACACTGCCACCAACATGTGTGAAGGTGGCAGGCCGAGCGGGACATGGGGAGGAAGAAAAGTCTCACACTGCATATCGCACGAACGTGCCACCGCATGCTCACGTCAGGGACATAGTCCCAAATGCTGGTGTTCCTGCAGGGAGGGTTACAGCTGCAGTTCACAGAGTGAACAGAAGAACAGAAAATGCCCTGGCTGGCAGGATGATTGCCGCCCTCTGTAGGCCCCATACTCGGTGACTCAGGCTCCTCCTAGATCTGCATCCAGACCTGCCATGGAGGGCAAGCCATGAGGGAACTCAAGGGAGAGGTAAGTCCTGGGAGATGCCAGGGTGATGGGGCTGGGGGGTCAGCAGGAAGGAGGGCCAGCCAAGGAGATAGGAGGGAAAAATGTGAATTAAAAAAAAGGTGTTTGCAGCATCAGGCAATGCCATGAGGGAACAACAGCATTTTGGGGATGGAAAGGAGGGAATGCACAGTTAGGGTAAAGTTAGGGAGGGAAGGGAGTTGGGCTTCTGGGAGGGTAGAGCTGGAGGGCCACACCAGAAGTTAAAAAAGCAAGGTTACTGTATAATATTATTGCAGCAATTCACACTGAGATATGGGGTGGGCTGATCCTCTGGGGGGGCCCATGCAGAACCTGCCAACTGTAATCCAGAATGGCTGACACCCTAAACATCACCATCTGGAATGTTAATGGGCTGAAACACGTGGCAAAAAGGAAGATGGTAGTGAGCCAAGTTAAAAAACTAAAAACTGATATTCTTTTGGTCCAAGAAGTGAATATGACTGCAGCTGAGCCCGCTTGCACTTGTGTTGGGTGGAAAGGCACTTGGCTCACATCCTGCTTTACCTCTAGGACCAGAGATGTAGCAATCTCACTTTGACTGTGGTTTCCAGGGGTGATCACTAGAGCCACACTGGATCCAAAGGGCACATAAAGTCTAACAAATGTTATACTCAATCATGCAACTAGTCTTTTGATTGGGATGATGCACAGGCCTAATGTAGAAGATAATGCCTTCTTTCAGAAACTCACACTGGAGATAGCCCATTATTCAGGACTATGGATTGTAGGTTGGGACATGAACAGTGTGCTTGATAGTGTCCTCGACAGGTCCATTCCCCAGTCTGTCCCAAAACCAAAAAATGTAAAGGGACTGGAGTAACTAATGCACATTTTCCCCCTGACTGATCTCTGGTGGCACGAAAACTTCACAGGAAAGGAATACAGCTTCTTCTCCCATGTCCATAAATCATATGCACGCATAGATTTCCTTTAAACTTTTCCTTGCCTAGTAAGCAACGTAGGTGCAGTTGACTTCCACCCAGCACAGAGTCTGACCATTCACCACTCCATGTCACGGTGGGAGTGAATGACCTGCAACATCCTTCCAAATAATGGAGACTTGATCCTGTTCTTTTAAAGTATCAGAAATACTTATTGTTAGTTGATGGGGAAGGCAATATCAGAGCTTCTGATGCACAATGAGTATAATGGCACCTCTCATGCAACTAGGTGGAATGTTCTAGAAGCATACATCGGGGGCAATGTATAGGACTACACCTCATTCTGCTGATGGACATGTTAACAACTGCCTAGCAACTATTTGTATAGGACTGAAGTTCATCTGCTGGATGACACTATCACCCTGCTAATTGTATTCAACGTTCTCCATCGTATGTACTACCTGTTCCTTCAGTTTTCATTATTATCTATATTTTTCTCTTTGTATCATGACGTGGAGCCTTTAGAAATGAGTCTATGACTCAAAGGGTTGTAATTCCAATGTGCTTATAAATAAATAAAATAAAATCAATTGTATTTTCCAAATATAAGCAGAGGGGGAGGTCCAGGAGCTGAAGCAGCTGGAAAGGAAAATATTTGAAGTCAAGAAACTGCATGTGGCAAATCCCAACCTAGACTGTACAATCTCTTGCAAAAGCCTAAGTGGAAAGTTAAAGGGAAATTCCTGTAAACCAAGAAAAGGCAGCAGCTATTGCAGAAACAAAAGATTAGGTCTTTTAGCATTAACATGATTTTTTTCTTTACCTGCTACATTACGATTTTACTTTTAAAGACCTGCACCATCCCTATTGTCTGAAGACCTACCTGCAGCCATCTCACACACCCGGGCATCTCCACCACTCAGTTTATGCTAAAGAGGGCTACTGACTCTCAGCCATTAGTTCGAAGCCATCATTAGCATAACCCATGTGGCTGAAGTTACGAATTGTTAAGACTCTTCTTTACAACTCTGAAGACATTATGGAATACAGCACATAAAAAAAAGTCAGTTTAATGCTAAAAGTCCTAATCGGGGATCTCTGCAGCTGCTGCTGCACTTTCTGGGCTTGCAGGAGTTTCTCTTTAATACACTGGGCAGTACTGCCACAGAAAAGGCCACTCTTCTTAATAAAACTGGGCAATATTTTGATGGTGATGTGGTGGGAAACTGCTGGCATGGCAGCTCAGATGGAAAGTGGGGGAAAGGAACATCTCACAGATTCCGCACACTGACATGGGTTTAGTAACATGCCAGCTGGATGTGGGAGATGCCTTCAACACCTTCTACTGAACCTTGTATACCTCTGAGACTACCCCCTCTCCAGAGAGTTACCTGGCTTTTTTTTTTCAAAAGGCCCCTATCAGACCCATACATCCTCACAGATAAATGAGATGGAGCTGTCTCTTACAAAATCAGAGGTACATGTGGCCATTATGCCCCTATTGGGTGGGGGGAGCCCCAGGACTGGATAGCCTGCCCATCCACTTTCTGAAACAATTCATAGAGGTACTGCTAGACCCCCTGTTCAGTATGATAGAGGAAAGTTTTAAATCTGGGAAACTACCTCCATCTGCTCAAGTGATAACCATTACCATCCTCCGGAAGCCAAGCAAGGACCCTGTGTACTGTGTCTCTTACTACCCCAGCTCCTTGATAAAAACAGACTATAAAATCACTGCTACAGTAGGGTCATCACTGCCAGGCTGGAGAGGAATCTACCACACTGCATCTACCTAGATCAGAAAAGATTTGTAAAGGGGAGACAGGCAAATATAACATCAGATGCAACCTTAGCATTTTCATAAATGGGAAAAGAACCCTGAAAAGCATGAGGCTGTGGCCCTTGTCCTTGACACTAAAAAAAGTGTTTGATCAGCTGAAGTGTGGACATATGAAAGAAACCCTTAGTTTGATTTGAAACAGTAGATGGTTAGGTGAATACGTACCCTCTACAGGGACCTCTCTGCCAAACTCCAGGTAAATGGAGGGCTAACTGATGCTTTTACACTCTCCAAGGGCACCAGGCAGGGTGGCCCCACATTTCCTACTCCTCTATGTGCTGTCTTTGGAACCTTTGGCTGCTGCCACTATGAACCAGAAGGGCATAGTGAACTATACAATGGGCATGAAGGATCACAAAATGGCTCTGATTGCAGATGACCTTCTGCTATACCTATTAAAACCAGTGCAAGGACTACTTGACCTACACTGAGATACTGTTAGTTGGCAGGCAACAGAGAAAGGAGGTTGTACATAACCCTACAGGACTGCAGGTAATCTCAGCCATTAAATACCATAGGGTGAAAAAATCCTTGCTCAGCTTTCCATGCTGTACAGACTGAATCTTCCTCCATTACTGGCTAACAACAAAGGTGACTGCGAGAGGTGGGAGCCATTGCCTTGATCTGTCATTGGCAGAGTGAATATAGTCAAAATGTGTACACTACCCGAGTGCCTCTATCTGTTTCAGTCTCTCCCTATTAGAATTCCTAACCATTTCTTCAAACAGGTGAATAGTGTGATGCATAGATTTCTGTGGAGGGGCAAAGCTTCCAGGGTGAAAGAACAAAATTGTAATTTCCAGTGTAGAAACACAGTTGTGGTCTCCCAATATTTAAAAATTATGATTGGGCATCGCAGCTCAGCTTCCTCCCCAATGGGGAACACGCTCAAAGCCTATCATGGATAGCAATGGAAGATGAGGAGCTGGGCTGTGTGCTGAGGAGAGGGGTTGTTGTTGACTTCTTTGAGATCTATATCCCTTCTGCACATCTCCAATACATTTACTAAAGTTACTGGTGCCTTTTGTGTCAGACCTCTCTGAGGATCTCCCTGAAAGGAATGTCCCAGTATAATGACACCCTGCAACAGCTTCTTCTTGGTCCCAGTTACCTTAAGCAGTTATATGAGGAGGAACACCTGACAGAGTCTGGGTGTATATGGAGGGAGTGGAACCTCCTGTCTGTTGGACATTTTGCATACCTGAGGATTAGGCATATGCTAAAAGAGGGTCCTATATTGACAAAGGGGACTGGTTGGGCATGCCTACCCCCATGTCCCCTGTAGAAGAGGAGATATACTCACCACGCTCTTTCCTGAAACCCCTTTTAGTATATTATACTATATTAGGGAGAGGAGCTCCAACCCCCACAGAGAGATTCATCAAAGGTAGAAGGAGGACTTGGCACCCCCATCACGGATGAAATCTGGAAGCTGGCGGTGCTACATCTGGCAAGTTGTTCCAGAAGTAACAAGCTTAGTCAGATACAATTAAACTACCTATAGCATGTCTACTATTCCCCCACCAGAGTCTACACTTAGTGCCCCGAGAAACCTCTAGTTTGCTCTAAATGCCAGGTAGACAATGGCACATTTATGCACATGATCTTGTCGTGCCCCAAGATCAACCGATTCTGGCATGCACTGCATCCCATTTTGGAGCAAGTACTGCAGGTTAAACTTCCCAAATCCCTATTGGAACTACTGTTAGGGGCTGATAATAAACAAAGTGTAATTGATAAGGCATCACTATTATGGTCCACAGCAGTCACGAATGCTAGGAAAACAATTGCCCAACAATGGGCCTGTCCAGACTCACTTACTATATTACAATGGACCAACAATGTGGGTAACTGCCTAAAACTGGAGAGAATACAGCTTTCAGCCAATGGGGCAGAAGGATTTATGCCATACAATCTGGGATCCTTTATTGCTGGCAATAGAAGCAGGTATCTGGCCACTTTAGAATGTCCTCATGTCACTTTTCCACACACTATAACCCACTCTAGGATCGTTACTTGACCACATTGTTTGTTATGTTGCTTGCCCCATAACCAAAGAGGGAAGTCACTCTGGGCAGAAGGTTTTTACAAACTCCCTGTTCTTTAGATAGGAGGGACAGAATAGGCAGGTAAAGCAACTGTTGTTTGTTCTATATAGGCCTGTTAAAAACAGTGCACTGTATCCAGGTGCTAGACATATATGTTTACTTCTCTTATTTCAGAGATGTATCTGTGTATGTACTGCTTAAGTGTAAATGTAAACTTAGAGATGTAATGACAGTTATGTATATCTAGATAGGGTATATGCTGTAATTCTGTTCAATAAAATACGTTTAAAAAATAGCACTAAACTCAAGATGCCAGCAGCCAGTAGAAGTCTTTCAAGATGCTCTACTAATACATCGGGTAGAAGAGCCTATAAGGGAGAAAGCCATCCACAAATTTAATATTAACCATTAGGGTCAGTGCTGGGGAGGTCATGGTGCTGAACTGGGAACCAGCGACCATTAAGAGTAGCAGAAGTGGGGAGGAGTAAAGTGGGAAATGATTAAAAAATGGGATTATTGAAGTCACAAATCTCAGTGCAAGGGTAAAGGGAAGAATAAGAGATGTAAGAACCACTGTAGTTCATGAGAGAAGATGGGGTAGCTTTTAGGGAAAAGAAAAAGGTATTTATGAACTACAGAATCAGCCAAGCAAATGCAGACATGGTGGAGTTTCATAGCATGATGAAACAGGTCAGTAGGGTTGTGAGGAAGGCTAAAGCTGGCATAGAGCTAAAAATATCAAAGGGTATGAAGTAGGGAGACAGGACCTTTTTTCTTTACCGTAAAGGAGAAGATGAAGATTAAGAATGGAATAGTCAGATTGAAGCAGGGAAAGGATTGGAAATTGAAAGATAAAAGAAAGGTGGACATTCGGAACAGATATTTCTCCTCAGTGGTAACACTGGAAGAAAAAGGGCCAATGCCTGACTGTACCATCAGGACGGGAAGGGGGGTGGTGTTAATGAGGATCCCATTTCAGTTAAAAGAGCACTAGAGGGCTTAATCATGCTGGAAGTGGATAAGTCTATGTGCCTGGATGGGCTACATCTATATGTGCTTAATGAGATAAAGCAGGTCCTAGATGAGCAGCTAGCTGAGCTATGCAATAACTCATTGGAGACAGGCATAATACCGTGGCTCTGGAGGACAGTAAATGTACAGTAGTTCCCTTGCACAAGCGCAGGAGTAGGGATGAACCAGGGAGCTACAGACCTGCCAGCCTAATTTCTAATGTAGGTAAGCTGCTAGAGATGATAATAAGGAAGAGGATAGAAAGTTTCCTGGAGGCAAATGGTCTTAAGGACAAAAAGCAACATGGGTTCATAGAGGGTGGTTATGTAAGACAGACCTAATCAATTTCATTGATTGGGTGACAAAGGCAGTAGATAAGGGACAGGCGGTGGATGTCCTGTACTTGACTTCAGTATAGCCTTCAATTCTGTTCCACATGGATGGTTGAGTAAGAAAACTTATGACTTCGAGGCAGGGAACAAAGTCACTAGATGGTAAGGAAATTGGTTAAGTGGCTGAACTTAGAGGGTGTCAATAAATAGGAAGTTCTCAGGAATCAGGGTGGTCACTAGTGGTGTGCCACAGGGATATCCTGGAACTGGTCCTTTCAAAGATCTTTATCTGCAACATACTGTAGGAGTAGGGATATAGGGCAAGATGTGTCGCTTCATGGATGATACTAAGGTCTGGAGTCAGGTGGATAGTGATGAGGGTGTCAAATTATAAAAGAGGACCTGGGAAGAAGATGTGGATAGATTAGAGAGGTGATCAAAGTTCTGCCATTAAAATTTAAAAATTAAATGTTCAAGGTGATGCATGTACTTTATCGGTAAAACATCCAAAAAACTGAATGTAGAATGTGGGAAGTAGTAGAGCAACACAATACCAAGGAAAAGGGCTTGTTAGTAATAATTTCAGACAGTCTGAAGACAACAGCACAATGCAATAGGGTAGTAGAAATGGCAGATTTGATGTTGGGGTGTATAGGGAGGGTGACCGGCAGCAGGGGAAGGGAGGCGCTGCTGCTGTGCCATTGTACAGGTCACTGGTTTGTCCTCCCCTGGAACATTATGTGCAGTTTTGGAGACTGCATTTAAAGGACAGGGACAGAGTGTAAGTAGTACATAGGAGAGTAACTTAGGTGATCCAGGTACAGCAGGAAAGGATTTATGAAGAGAGACTGGCAGATCTAAGCGTACATGCTGGAGGCGAGAAGGAAAGAGGGGCCATGATAGAAACATACAAAATACCTCCATGGGGTAAACATAGTGTACAGTAGGGATTTGTTCAAACTGAGTGGAAGGAAACACATGTACTATTGATATAATAGCTCTGTGAACTTGGTAGGTGTAAATTTACAAGAAATACCAAGAAATATATTTTCACTGAAAGAGCAGTGGATGGGAAGAAAAAGCTGCCAAAAGAGGTGGTCTGTGTGAAATCATTGAGGGGTTTTAAAAATGGGAGGGACAGCTACATGGGCTTGGTAAAGACAGTATTAAAGCAGGAGTGGGTTAGAGGGGATGTAAAGAGCCATTAGGGCTCTCACACTCCACATTAGATAGGTCATACTGGGCAAATACGATAGGCCAAGGGAGCCTTTTTCCTTTGACAAATTCTGTGTTTCTAATTTACTGATAGAGGACATGGTACTCTGTGCTGTTCAGATTTCTGTATTTCTCTGCTGTCCAACCCCCGCCACCCCCCCCCATTCCGAGTGGTGTCTCATTATCTTCAGCAATGTCAGATGCATGACTAAACACAGGTTTGGCAACAGACTCATTTGCTGCTCTGAATTCATAATTACTTGTCTCATCTCCCTGTGCCTTATCAGGCTCACAGTTTGCTCTGAAACCAGACATCATCATGTTATTCCTAAATATGAAATTAATTGTAGCCCATGATGTCAGATTTCTATTTGTAATTTGACATTTACAGTGAGTACATATTATCAAAGAGCAAATTAATCGTGACAAGCAAGCTTAGTTCACCCTTAAGTAGCTGACGGAAGACATTTTAATTTTCAAAAGTAGTGTTATCACTTTTAATTTATGAAGTACTGTTACTTTTTCTGTCCTTTTGCCAGTTAGACACTTTCTGCCTGACAGTATAATGAATGAATGAATGGTGGGGCAGGTCCCTCTGTAAATATATAGGGAGCTGCACAATCATGCAGACTAGATAGACTGTGTGACAGACTGTCCTTTCCGAGACTCAGCCTGTATCACTGTCACCAGCTTTCTCAGTACTTCAGTAGCTGCCACTACTCGGTTTAGACACTCATTTGGAGAATCTCCAGGTCTGCGTCCCTTCAGAGCCACTGCTCACAGAGTATAGTGCTCCTTGCTCAAGGTCTCATGACCACCCCTTTCTATCACAGCTGAGAACAACTTACTTTAGAAACAGTGTGTGGTAACTTTAGCCCTTCTCCTCAGTGGCTGAAATACAGTCATTGTCAGTTATAAACTGGTTTGCTGTACAGCAAAGGATTCAGTCACAGAAACATAAATACAAAAATAATATTTTAATATTTCAAGATAATTATACAGATTCCATAGGCTATTACAACACACTATGAGGATGGTAATTTTACAGAAATGAAAAGAAACTTGTCATACAGAATGTTTCACAAAGAATAAAGCTATCTAACTATCTCTCTGTCTCTCTTCAAGATAAATTAGTTTACTACCCTCAGCATGTGGTCTGAAAGCAAAATAAAATGGTAATATTAAGTGCATGTTGAAAATAGAAAACAGAGATAAAAATCGACGTTTTGAACTTAGGTCTTCTTCAGGAAATATCTGAAAGAGAAAAAAGTAAAATTAGTGTATAAGGGAGGCAAAATAAGGGAAATATATGTGGGGGAAAAAAGGGGGGAAGGCTCTGGGAAAAGAAGTGATAAATGGCAAGATAAAGAGAGAATCTGGAGAACAAAAAGGTGATGATGGGAATAACAAGGCATAATAGCGATGAATGAGCTAGAGAAGTCCCCAGGTGGGGATTAATTAACAGGGCCTAGTAAGAAGGCTGAAAGGTGACAAATGTGGGTGAAGGCGAAACATGGAGACATCTGGTGAAAATGAAAATAGATATGTATAGATGTAACCCCTAAGTGGCGCCATCCTATGGGCTACTATCCCTGCCTACATGAGTAGGTACAGGTTGAGGGGCCTGAACTCAATGAACGGGTGCCTCCACCCAGAAGAATGGTTTTGGGGTAGTGTAACTACTGTTGGTATAACTGTCCAGGATGCTATTACCACCCAACAATACTTCTAGTGGCCAGAACAGATTAATAGACACACAATCATATATACCATATGACAGCAATACTGAACCCACACTGTGCACTTACTACCAGAGCTGGATCAGCCTCAAAATCCCTGGAGACACCCTGTAAAATAAGACCTGTAATGCAACAGTTCAGTGGTAGTACAATATCTCCTCCAAGAAGGTACATACTAGCTAGCCAGGTTAAATGAGGAAAGAACAAAATCTGATTTATTCAGGCGGATTTGAACAAGGGGAGGGGGCAAAAATCTAGCAGACGATTAGCAGATCTGATTAATTCAGGCTGGACAGGCATGCACAAGGAGTCCCTTTGTCATAGTCACACACTCTGTATACCCAGTTGTTAAGCAGGTTAGCCTGAAGCATTTTCCAGGGTAGGCCAGCATTGCAGCTGTTGTTGAGGCCCTTAGAAAAGAAAACAATTAGCAAACACATCAACCTAGAATTTATAATCCAGAGCTGGATGGCTCAGTTCATTGTAATAAACCCAAACAAATAAATCAGATGGCACACAGTGATTGCAGCTTTGTTGCAGGGAGCTACCCTGTTTAGTACTCACGCTACCCAGACCAGGAGGCAGGACTGATGAGATGAAGACCTCTGGATGTTGCACTGGATTGCCAGGGGAAGCAGGGCCCACATTACTCACCGTGGTGGTCGCTATCTGTTCGATGATGTTGAGCAGGGTCCCGAATCCCCAAGCGGGTCTTTCATTGGAAAAGTCTCTGCAGTGGGAGTGGCAGTCTAGGCCGAGGTGGCAGGGCCCAGACAGAGCAAACAGTTCGAATTTAGTCTGTAGCGAGTGCTGGAGCAGCTTCAGCTAGCATAACATAAACAAGAGTGGGGAACCAAATCACAACCCACACTACACATTCAGCACACATGCAAGCAACACAGCTATCAGCCACAGATCGGATAAAGTCTGTTTGCTATTTAGCAGGGTTTTTGTGCAAACCTGTCATTCTGAGGCTCATTTCAGTACCTGACAGGCCAATCGCTTCTGAAGCAGGTCTTCGGTCCACACACAGGCAGCGATCACTCACTTTCTCTTCAGGTTTCAGGTCTCAATACAGGCTATCAGATTTCAGTCCAAGTTTACTCTCACAGACTTCTTCACACTGGAAGATGGTGGCAGGCAGGCCAGACACAGCCTTCTCACTGATTCCCCAGGCTATTATGCAGGAGCAACTGCTCAAATCACTCGAGCTGTTCACTCTCCAAACTCCAACTCTCGACTGGCTCACTGCTGTAGGCAGCTCTGGGCTTTCCCAGTGATCCAAACGGTTTGGTTGGCCAATGGAACTATCACAGAAAGGGCTCCCTCTCCAGGTCCGTTTAGGTGCCGAACCCCAAAAACTACAATTCCTACAGAAATTCACTCCCACAAGGCCTCTGGGGACAGTCTCTATTTTAGATCCCCTCAGGTCCCGATTAGTCCAAACTGGCAGTCCAGAACCAATATGGTGGGTCTAATTCAAATGTTCGTGCTACAAATGGAAGCAGGTTAGACAAACTCCTGTACTATTACTAGCACTACAGATAAACAGTAAATAATTACTTTTCTTAACAGAGCTCCCCCTGCACTAATAGCACCTGCAGAATGGAGCCGAAATATGAACAGCTGGGCTGGTCACAAGCCTTAATTCACTTGGACCCTGTCCAGACTAATTATCTCACACAGAATATATATCTCTTAAAGAGACAGGCACAGAGGCTAAATAGAGCACTCTCATGCAGACATATTAAATCTACTGCAGACACAGGACACCATCCTGACAGTGGGCATTAGGCAAGCCCAGGAAGATATTACAAGAACCCCTATTTGTAGGGGGGTTACACAGATACAAAACAAGGGGTGGCTGAAAGATGTTAGTAGAAAATAAGTCTATCATTTAAACCAGAGGGCTGCTGGGAGCAAAGGCAGATAATCAGATGGTTTCCATGTTTTTTCTATGGTCAGAATCACAGAAGCCCTGCTGAAGGACACAAACAGAAAGATCATTAACAATATGTTCCTTGGAGATAAAGTGGGATACAATAGGTTTATCAGTGTCTCCATTCCTGACTGCCCTGTAATGTTCCCTGAAATGGTCAGCAAGGTATCTACGAGTTTCTCCGATGTAAATAGCTGCACACTTTCTGTGAAAAATGCAATATACCACATTAGTGGAAGTGCATGAGAACTCTTTGGTGTTGTAAAAAACACCTGTGGGACACTGAATTTCAGTCACACTAGAAATAAATTTGCAGGTGTAGCCGTGAGTTCTGTTGCAAGGTTTGGTACCTGGTAGGGAGGAACTGTTAGAAGTAGGTAGGCTGCTTCTTACCAGGAGATTCCACAGGTTGGGTGGCCTGCGGTAGGAGGCAATAGGTGATTCTGTAAAGGAAGCACCAATGTTGGGGTCAGTTTGCAAAACAGGAAAGTTACTGGTGATGATCCTGTGAAGAGAAGGTGTACTCTGATGGAAGGGAAGCACTAGTGGAATTCATCTTTGTTCTTGCATGACAGTATCCTTCCTACGGAGGTCAAGGCTACAGGGCATGTTATTGACCCTGGAGAGTGTTCTGTCCACTGTGCTTTTAGGGTATCCCGTGTTAATAGAAAACTATGCATTATTTGGGCCTGCTCAGCAAAATCATTCTCTTCACTGCATAACCTGCGAAGTCTAAGAAACTGTGAGTATGGCAGGTTATTCTTGACATGATTAGGATAGAAGGAGCTGTGGAGAAGGAAACCGTGTGAGTCAGTGGGTTTGTAATATACTGATGTCTTCAGACCAGTGTTCTGCACTGGCAGCTTGATAACCACAAAAGACAATGTAGAAGAGGATATTTCAGCAGTGTACTGAAAGGAAGGATGGGCCTATGGGAATATTCACCTTTTAATTTTTATGTTATTATATGTCTATTTTCAGTTGGTATAACTTAAAGACTTAGTCTTGTAGTACTCATACATAACCCAAGTCCTCTCTTATGTGATCTTTGTCACTTGTGTGGTCTTTTTTTTATTTACCTGTGACCCTAGTGACCACAGTGTGTTCACTTGCAAACTATGCAGTAAACATGCATACCAGGGCAAGCCGGGGACCTTCATAAGTACTAAGAGCCAGAGGACCCATCTCATGGGAAATCACTGGGCTGAGCAGGAGAAAAAGCTGAGGGAACTGGCGAGTGGGGTGGTGGACGTGGTGGCGTATCCGTACCAGCAGCGGTTCAGGGAGGGCATAAGGGAAGTTCCCATGTCAATGTGGGGTGGCGGGCACACCCTGTTGAAGGGACAGCACCCTCTGTTGAAGTTCAAACTTCTCCTGAACCAGAATCACCAGCAGTACCTGCGCTGCCACCCAGGGGTTCAATTTATTTATTTTCAATGGCAGTCTAAAACTTCAAGAAGTTTAAATCTGGAAGTCATTCCAATTTTTTGGAAGTCAAAATACTTCCAGGATCCCACTTTTGGTAGTTAGTATTGTAGGATGGACAAATTTATTGATTTTAACATAATGAATTAGTGGTAAAACACAATTTCTTTCAGAAAAATCCATCATTTCTGACTTCCATGACTGCAATTTTGGAAGTCATCTAATTTTTGGTTTCACTGTATATCTGGAAGTCAATGACTTCCTCCTTCTTTATTTTGGAAGTTTTTGCCTTATTTGTAGAAGTCCATTATTCCCAAAATGGAGTTAACTGAATCCCTGCTGCCACCAGTTTTTTTTTTCTTTTTGTTTTTACATGAACAATATACAACAGGGATTTCAGGAACTACAGGGACACATGCAAGATGCTACAAATCAGGTAATTATCATGATGTTACTATGTACACACAAAAAAAAAGTCTATCAATAAACAAACATGAAATCAGGATACTCAAACTACAGTTACAAAAATAATTCAGCAAAACACATCTTAAGTTCTTCAGAACGACAATAACAAACCACAAAAATCAGGGGAAAAAATTCACATAAAACACTGACAACAGCAGTGCTGCCTGCTAAGACAGAAAAAGTTGCCTAGCCTGCCTTTTTCTTGCTGGAAGTTGTTGCAGCTAAGCCCCCCCACCCCAAAGCACTGCCTCACTCACGCAGAACACAGAAAACATAACTACAACTTTAAACTAACTAAATCACAATGGATACCAGAAATAACTGGTGATCAAGAGCCACATAGCACAGCAGCCAGACACTTAAAGAGGGATTCCAGAGGTAACAGTGCACAAAATTCTGAACCTACCTCCTATACATACAGTAGATACTCTATCTAGAAGAATCATAACAAGCCCTTACATTTCTATGCTGTAGTTTTCTTTTCATGTAACTTTTCCCTAGCTGACCGAGACATGCTGCTTACTATCACACTGTGCTGGTCACCGAACCGGAAGTGACATACAATCCTGATCCTCCTATCAGAAGGTGTCCTGACAGCTCATTTTTTCAGTGGGAAAAGTGAATTGGAGCTGTCTGCCTTGCTGTCTGTAGACTGCTCCAGCACTGTTGTCAACCCAATAATATTTTACTTATTAATGAACAATTAGGACACACCAATACTAAGGATACACCAATACTAACAGTAGCAGACTAAGTCCTGGGTTGTGTGCACTTCTGACAATAAATTAGCTCCTGTATACTGTGCGCTGTTTATTTCTGTTTCTCTTTTTTGACTCACAAACCCAATTTAGTGTACTGCTGTCATAAATATCAAAAAGCCATTGTATAACATTATTAATCATAGTATTTCTTTATAGTGTATAGTCAGCTCTTGTGTATGGAAATCAGTAGCTTTCAAAATGTTGTTGCATCAAAGTTCAAAAGGGCATGGAATGCAATTGTACCCTACTGTGGTATAACAACATTTTGAAAACCCACAAGCCCACCTGTCAACAGAAATGGCAGGATCAAGCAAATATTCACTAGCAGAGGTGGCACAATCACTGGAACCCGTGACAGGAACAGGATCAACCAGATAACTCAAAAACAAATGCAGGATCAACCTGATCTTTAAAACAACTTACAAGTTACATCTCTTCCTCAGAGTCCACGTCCTCTCGCTAAGTGAGAGACACAGCAGCCTTTTTTTTTGTTGAAAATCCCCCCACACCAAATTGACAGCCAATAGAAGGCTGCACAACAAACTAAGGGACATCTGCTCCCTAGCAACCACACATCACCCTAACAACCAGACCTAACTCCCGAAACATGACTGGTCAATGAACATTTTCTTCGTGCATTTTAAAAATTAAAAGATGTTAAAACTGCATTGGTAAGGGGGACTATACATTATAAAAAATAATGCATGGACAACCATATGCCCAACCTGCCTACTGTGCCACCTTAGGGTTCTGATTACCTTAGACCTCTCGAGCTTTGCTCTTGAGGTCTGAGCTAATCAGAAGCTCTGCGTGGCACAATGAGCTGGTTGCCCATGCACTATTCTATATGTCACTGCAGAATTCTATGTGAAATACAAGATACCAGTTCATTTCTATTGAGATTAGCATGGAGTTTAGGGCATACAAAGGATTAAGTAGAGCAACTCTATAGGCAGTGTCAGTCAAGGCATCATCCAGAAAGGATGTCTACTGCTATTCGTCTGAAGTCAGCAGTGTTTGGACTAGAAATGATTTTTTCTGTGAAGTGGCACTAATTCAAAAGATAACATATGTTTCTAATAAAGGAATAAGTAAGGGGGGAATAAATGTTGAATACTGCTTTGCAGCTTTTAGCGATGTTATGTGGACTGTCATCTCAATCAATATAGGAATTATTTACTGATTCAAGTGTAACCACCCAGTTCCATAGGGTTACTAGAATCCTATCACTAATAGTATTAGGAAGGTAGCAGGCAGCTGGTAGGGAGCTTATTAGGGGCTTCTTACACAATGACACCATTGTTTACACAGCTAGCCTGGGAGAAGAATGATTAGGTCATTCGGAACTCTTGCAGCAGCATAACTCTTTCCTGCATATAGCTGCTCTGGGGAGCTTAGAATGTTCAGTGAGAGTGAGTCATTCTGAGTGTGAAGGTGAGAGTGTTAGAAGGTTTGCCAGTTTGGCTCTGAGTTGAGGGCCCAGGACTTCTCACCCAAGTGTGGAGTACAATTTTCAGCTTCCAGTTAAGTGGTGGAGACCTTTCTACAGCAGGATTTCTTGATTTCTACTCCCAGTGAAGTGGAAGGAACTGCTTTTCCTCAGTGGGTTCAAGGGGTAATCCCCTGAAGGTTCTTTGTGTGTTTCAGTTGCCTTGAAAAAGTGCTTGAGAGACTGTTTTGACCTGCTACCCAGGAGAGGTGCCATTTTTGTTGTTCCATGCCCAGTGGGTGGGACAACTAGTTCATGAGTACTGTTCTAAGGAGAGACGTTCTCTACGTATCTAGGGGAATCATTTCTAGGGTGTGTGTGCCCACAGATAAGGTTACAACACACCTGTCAGTGCCCCTAGTTCACCCAGGAGAGTGCATTTCTGTAAACTGTTCATCCAGGAGAGTGCAGTTTGTACTGTAGTCATCCCAGTGAGTGACAGGAATGGAAAGTATGGGACCTCTAGCATTTCAGTGGGAAATGGGGGTTTCAATGGTGTAACCCTGAAGGAATAGAAGAGACTGTTGGTTGGGGCAAAGGGTGGGAGAAACACCATCTGAATGCTTACAAGGCAGGGCTTAGTGGTTCATTAAGGACACCAGTTTTTACCTGAGCAAAGGCCAGTGCTTCAGGTTTAGGTGTGTGGCTGAGTTTAACATTATTGCACCTATTTTTGAAGGAAAGTTCTGAGTGTGTGGCTTAGTTTTACAATATGTGCACTCATGGAAGGAAGATGTTCAGGTGCATGGCCAGGTGTCCACTATATGCATCATTGGGAAATGGGAAGAAGATGTTCTTTTGTGTGTTCTCAAACTTTACTGCATGCAAGGAGAGTTCGTGAAATGTGCCTGTTCTTCCTTGAACAACCCATGGGGGTCCACTACTGCTTTAGTTTGCCATCTGTTAAATAAAGTCATACTGCACAATCCCAGTTCCTGTTCTGGACATTCTGATTATTGCCTCTGGTTGTTGGATTTACTGAGGCCCCCTCACCAGTTTAGATCTAGCATATGCCTAACAGCCTCCACTCTGGACCTGGGTTGTAATTTATACACAAGGTTCATGTGTTTTGTTCTTGTACCCCAACCCCTCTTCCTCTAGAAATGAGCCAGGAATACATCAATGCCAAGAGTGGTACCAACCTTTGAAAAGTAAATGGTATGCCAATATATGGGTACCAGTGTCCTGATTAAATGGGGGGGGGTGTGCTTACTTGTAATAAGTGGCCCAGGGGTTACACAAGGAAGATAAATGAATTGATATCTAATATTTCACATACAATTCTGGTGTGACAAAGAAATACTATGATTAATAATGGCTTTTTGTTGCTTATGTCAGCAATACATCAAACTGGGTATAGTTTGTAGTCTACCAGCTGCTAAAAGGTGACTGGTGCATTCTTCATCCCAAACGGCATCAACCTGAACTCGAATAATCCAAACAGGATGATGAAGGAAGACCTTTCTTTGGCTTCATGAGTCAGGGGTACCTGCCAATAGCCCTTTGTCAGGTCTATGGTGAACTGGTAACAGGCTCCTCTATTCTTTCTAGGACTTCATCTTTCCTGGGCATGTGGTATGCATCCGACTCTGTGCAGCTGTTGAGCTTCCGGTAATCAATGCAAAATTTTGTGGTCCTGTCCTTTTTGGGAATCAGTACCACTGGGGATGCCTAGGGACTACTGGACTCCTGGATCACCCAAAGGACCAACATCTCTTTGATCTCCCTCTCTATGACATATCTCACACCTTGTGGGATTCAGTAGGGTGGCTGTCTCAGCAGGTCGTGGGATGCTATATCCTCATGGTGCTCTGCCAGTGTGGTATATCCTGGTTTCCCCATGACTATGTCCCCAAATGAAGTCAGCAACTCACTCATTTTGGCAGTTTAGGCTGATGTCAGCAGCTCTGAGAGAATTTTATTTATTTATTTAGTTTTTGTTAACCGGGTAAGTGCACTAGCCAGCAAGTGACTGTTTTCAGGCACGACCCGGGAGGTACAATTACAATACAGACATAGTACATCCAGGAATTATTTGAAACATCAGAACCATCAAAACAGAGAGAGATACAAATGCGCTGCAGTATACAGGAAACAATAATAATGCAATAATAAAATCAACAATACATATTAACCCTGTATCAAAGCAACATACTTAAATGTGAAAGGTGGAGGACGGTAAGGCAGGGGAGTAGAGGCAACATGAAAAAACACCAGATAGGTAATAGGGATGAGGAGAAAGAAAGAGGGGCGCGTCAGATATGGCAACAGCGGGGAGAGGTACCAACCTGCAGCCGGGCTTGTGGAGCCACAAGACGGCAGGCGCAGAGAGGGTGGCGATGGGGGGAGGAACAGCAGAAACAGCATTAGCGGAAGGAAGGAAGAGTGTGAAGCTGGGGCGATGGAACCAGGAGACGGCAGGGCGAGGGTGAGTAAGTCGGTGAGAGGAGGATAGAAGCGAAGGAGAAACGGCAATGGCAGCAAAAGTGCCAAGGTCAGGCCGAGCCAGTGGAACCGAGAGACGGCAAGGCAGGGTAGTAGGGGTCGGTAGACGGCAACAGCGGCAAGAGGTGGGAAAGTACAGCCGGGCCAGTGGAGCCGAAGACAGCTAGCCATGGGTGAGAAGGTCAGTAAGAGGGGGAAAAAGCAGAAGAGTTACGGCAAAGCGGCAGAAGTGTAAAAGTGAAGCCGAGCCGGTGGAACCGAGAGACGGCTGGCGGGGCAAGGAGGGGTCTGTAGAAGGTGGAAGTAAAGTGGTGGCGTAAGGAAAGGTGACACAGTGTGGCAGAAAGAAGGGACTTGAGGGGCATGCAAGGTGGGAGCAGGTAGAGGTAAGTATAGTGGGGAGAGGAAGACCAGGGAAGAAGATAGAACAGAGAAGGGGAGGAAACAGAAGGGAGAGATAGTGCAGTTAGAAAACCAGGAGTATGAAACAATATCAACAGGTAACATTAAACTTAAGAGACAAGCAGATTGAGACAGTATTAATAACTAGGCTAAAGTAAGACATCAATTATGATGAATAATATAAAATAGTATAAACTACACTACTCATATAAACAACAGTGCTATTAATGGAAATGTCAGTGAAAAATGCAATGCATCAGGTGGGGTCAAAGCAGACACATTTGTCCATTGTAATGAGGAAAGTTCTCAGTTTCCTTTTGAAAGACTCATGGGTGGAGATATCTCTCAGGTTCTGCGGTAGCGGTTCCAAAGGTGGGGGGCAGCATAGTGGAAGGAGTTCATACCCTTTTTAGTCCTGCAGAAGGGGATGGAGAGTAATAACTGATCCGCAGATCTGAGATTTCTTGTGGCAATGGCCGGTGTTAGTAGATCAAACAGGACAGCAGGTTTGGATGTCCGTAGGATGGAGTCCACAAGGTTGTGCAAATAGTACTGTCTGATCGAGGAGGAGAGAGCCAGCCAAGGTCCTGATATAGAAGGCAGTGATGTAACCGAGGTGCCTTGGCTGCAAATCTGCACACATTATTGTAGGTAGTATCCCAAAGATGAAGCGAGATTTTGAGGCTAAAGCCAAGATGGGACACCCATATGTGAGGGTTGGCAATAGAATGCCCGGCTATCGCCAGTTTAGCAGCAGGGTGAGAAGGTGTTTGGCTCTATAAGCAGCCCCCAGTTTACAGTTTACTGTTTTGCAAGTTTCTTGAATATAGGTTTTTAGGGCCAGGGTTTGATCCAGGTGGATGCAAAGGTAGCAAAAGGCAGAGACAGCTTCAATAGGGTTCCCTTCTGTGTCTGAGACTGAGATGGATAGGGGACAGGATCTAAGTCTATGGTTGGAGCCAAACATCATTACTTTTGTCTTACTTGTGTTTAGGACCAGACGTTGAGAGCTCAACCAGTGTTGTACAGCATGAAAATCAGTGGTGAGCGCAGTATTTAATTCAAGGACATTGTTGGAATGATAATATATTACTAGATCATCCGCATATAGAAGTGAGTGTCCTGAGGTGACCAGCTCAGGAAGATTGTTTACAAATAGAGAAAATAGAAGAGGGCCAAGTATAGACCCTTGAGGGACCCCAATGTTAATAACAGCACTGTCTGACACAGATGAATTGAATTTAACTGCTTGCGTTCTGTTGGAGAGGTAACTTTTGAACCAGCTAGTAACTGGAGGGGGGAGAAACCCAGGGTATTTAGAGCTGATAGAAGCAGAGAATGGTTGACCAGATCGAAAGCCTTAGTTAAGTCAATGAAAACCGCCCCTGTGAGCTTTCCTAGATCCATATTGTAAGCAATAGCAGTAGTAAATTTCGCAAGTGCAGTCATAGTGCTATGATTCTTCCTAAAGCCATGTTGTGCTGAGCTTAGTAAGTTGAATTTCTTGAGGTGTTCGGTTATCTGTAGGGAAATGATTTTTTCCAGTACTTTGTTCAGAACAGATAGAATTGCAATGGGTCAGTAATTAGAAATGTCATTTTTGCTTCCTTTCTTAAATACAGGAGTAACTCTGGCTGCCTTCCAGATTTCAGGGACGACCCCCATTGGAGAGAGATAGGGTGAAAATGTGTGCCAGTGGACCAGAGATGAGGTGGGAGGCCATCTTAAGTAGTCTGGGTTCCAGGCCATCAGAGCCAGTGCTGGTGTTGTCCGAGAGTGACCTGAGCAGTTTTAGGACCAGATGCCTAGGTACTTTCCTGAAGTAAAAGGGTTGGTTAAGTTTGGGAGTCCACCAGATGCTGTAGGGTTAAGATGTGCATGAGAGGGTTGTGATGGGAGGAGGCTGTGTAAGCAGATAAGTCAGAGAATTGTTGATTTAACGCATTAGCAAAGTAGTGGAGTCAGTACAATGCGCGCCATGGAGGACCATATCAGATGGAGTCACATCTTTGGCAGTACCCAGAAAGGACTTAATATGACCCCAAAACTTGCGGGGGTCATTAGAGGAATTTATCAGCAAATTTTGGCAGTATTTGCTTTTGGCCTGCCTGATGCATTTTTTACAGTTGCTTCTATGTTGTTTGTACAGAACGACGTCCGACTGTATCCCAGTTTTTTTGTACCTTTTCCATTGATTGTCTCTAATTTTCAATCTTTGGAGCAGATCTTTCGTAAGCCATCTCGAATGCTGACCCCTTACTCTCCTTCTGACTACGGGGATGACAGCATCAACTGAGGATTCTCCCTTTACCTCTCCCAGGGATCTATTTCCACCCCATCCTCCAAGAGCTTGACACACCCAGGACCATCTTGTCCCAGTCATTGCAGGGTTTCAACATGTTTATTTGGTAAAATCGCTGTTTGTGCCTTCTGCTGGGTAGCTCCACCACATAATTAATATAATTCACCCTCCTGACCACCGAGAAAGGCCCCTCCCAAGCCACCTGCAATTTATTCTGATGGACGGGGACAAGTACCATCACCCATTGCCTGACTTCATACTCCCAGGCTGTGGCCCCATGGTCATATCATGTTTTCTGCCTATGTTGTACAATGGCTAGGTGCTCCTAAGTGAACCCCATAAGCTCCTTGAGTATGCCCTGAAATTCAAGACATACCCCTCAACAGATTTCCCCTGGGGAGCAAGCTCACCCTCCCATTCATCCCTTACCAAATCAAGGTGGGGCACATACCCTATGACCAAACAGGAATTTGAAGGGTGAGAACACTGTGGACTGCTGGGGGACTTCCTTATATGCCAATAGGAGATGGAGTAAGTATTTTTCCCACTCTCTTGCAAGCTGGACAGCAAATGCCCTTAACATTGTCCTAAGGGAGCAATTGAATCATGTGAACAGACAGTTATTCTGGGGTGATATGGCGAGGCCCTGAGCTGTCTTCTCCAGTGCCCTGCTCTGATAGAATCTCCTGGGGAAAACTACCAGGGTAAATATCCACAGCAGTTCATTGACCACCTTCTCAGCCTCAATTGAGGACAAGGGCATTACTTCCGCATACCTTGTGGCGTAATCTACAACCACCAAGATGTATTGCTTGCCAGTGCAACGTGGGGTGCCCAGGGGCCATATAATGTCCACAGCAACTCATTGAAATGCTGTTCAATAAAAGTTAGGGAAATCAAAGATACTTTAGCCTTTTCCCCAACCTTTCCCACCTTCTGGCATTGTGGACAAGTCTGGCAGTAGTTTGCCATGTCTTTAAAAACACGGGGCCAGTAAAAATTATTAGTCAGCCACCTTTTAGAACAGCTTATCCCTAGGTGTCCTAAAAAGGGTATGTTATGGGCTAAGGCCAGAAGCTGCTCTCTATACTCCTTAGGAACCATGATCTGCCGGAGTACCCCTTACACTGGTTCTCCCTTAGGAACTCACTCACGGTTCAGGAACCCATTCTCTGAGTACACTTCCCTTTTTCCATCACTTGGAGAGTCACCTTCCAAACTGGTTGCTAACTCCCTTAGCTTTTGCAGAGATGGGTCAGCTTGCTGAGCTCTCCCTAGCTCTGCATGCCTGACCTTCCACGGAACACATTCTGCTGTGGGATAGCCACCACCAGCTGGGCTTTCCTCAGTCTGTAGCTGTGTCTCAGAACTGCTCCTCTCAGCTTGTTCTTCAACTACAACCTCTGCTACTGAGGTAGGAGTTGCTTCCTCCGGCACTGCCCCCTCTGTGTCCTCAGGAGCTAGTTCCTTTGTCTTGCTACAGGTAGAGAGATACACAGTATTGCCCTTATTCTTGAAGTCATTACCCATGATTTCATCCATGAGCAGATCAGGTACAGCGTCCACCTCCCATATACTGTGGCCACCTTCCCAGCTTAGAAAGATCCAGGCCAGTGGCACTGAGATTGTAGGACCCATCACTTCTCTAACCCAAGAAAACTGGCCAGGCAGGATCTGTTCCTCTTGAATCAAATCCTGTTTCACCATAGAAACAGAGGCCCCAGTGTCCCTCAATGCCTGGGTCAAAATCCCATTAACACATACAGCTTGCACATGTGCAGTGGAGTTAGAGAGCGCTATACTCTGTGCACAGGCTACTAACTGCTGGGAGCTTCCTGAGCTACCCTCTCCAGTTGCACTCACACTTTTTGTTACATTTTTCAGACAATCATACAACAAATGCTCCAGTTTCTGTCAGATTAAGCACTTGTATTCACCCATCCCCATGGTTTTGAGACCAGGGGGATTCCCTTTTTGTTCAGGCACAGGCTGGCTCCCTTTAGGCTGCCCCCCGAGGATCCCCTAAAACCTCCTGGTGGCCTTCCCCCATTCCCTTTTCAGTGACAAGATGGTCAGCTGGATATGAACTGATCAGCCATCTCAGCTGCCTCCCTCATAGAGCTTGGAGTTCTATCCAACAACCATACTCGCATGTCCTCGGGTACCAGTATTAACAAGCATTTGTCAATGCTGAATGTTTGCTTGCTGGCATTGACATTGGTAATGTAGGTGTTAGAGAGCTGCATAATAGGAATGGCTGTGAAATGTTGAACTGAAGCCAACCCCACCAGCACCATGCAGAGACTGACAGGCATTGGGGTGTGTCATTGGGTCGTCAGGCATAATGGTCATGCCATTTCACCACACCCTACCCTGCAGACACCGACAAGTGTCACAGTGTGCCTTGGGGTCTTTGGCCCTTATGCTCACCCCATTCCATCAGGAAATACAGTGAGATGGGTGCTGTATAGGAGAATGGGGTGAACTTTGGTGCCGAAGAGTCCAAGGCACACCTTGATGCCTGTCACTGTCTGCAGGGTGTGGAATGGTATAAGCATTACAGGCGAGAATCCCAAGTCACACCCCTGATGCCTGTCAATCTGTACAGGGTGGGGTGTTATGGTCGAAAACTCTTACGCCTCAGGCATTTGTTGGCATTTTCATGGAGAGAGTGGTGGACGCATGGAACCACCTTCCTGGAGAGGTTGTGGGGTCTAAAACAGTGGGGGAATTCAAACATTCATGGGACAGACATAATTATAGTGGGTGGTTGCAGGAAGTAGGCTGTTGGTTAACTAGAATCTGCAGCTTATCCAATAGGTAGGGGAAATGGGCAGACTGGGTGGGCCAAGTGGTCCTTATCTGCCGTCAAAGTCTATGTTTCTATGTTTCACTCCAAATTTTCAACATGGGTTTTTTGTGACCCCCACCTTATGAACAGCGGCAATATCAGTTTGTTAGCCAAAAGCTGATTTGCAGTGAAAATATTAAAAAAACTGGTAAAGTCACGAGCGTGCATAGAAAATGCACAACGCACACCCGTAATGCAATTAATTTGGGGATTTTTTACAGCAGATTGTCAACACAGGGATTTTGGAACCTCCGCTCATGAACAGTGTCACTGTGATTTTCTTACTCTGTCCCAAACAGTGATTTCCCACAGCGACCACGCATTTCTGTGCTGGAAGTTCAAAAACACATTTCGGCCATGGTGTGAAAAATGACAGCTGTACTGCTCATAAGGAAGTGTAGAAAAATGCCATTGGTGAAAATCTGGACTGAAAATATTAGAAATCCATGAACTTACAAGGGTGCGTGGAAACTGCACAATGGTGGCTCATAACACAGTCATTTTATGGATTTTTTCACCAAATGTTTGGCATAGCCATTGAACACCTCTGCTCATGAACAGTGTCACTGTGATTTTCTTAATCTGTCCTGAACATTGATTTCGCACACTGACTGCGCCATTGTGCACTACATGCACGGAAACATGTTTTGGGTGAGATGTAAAAAATGACAGCTGTACTGCTCATACGGAGGTGTGGTAAAATGGCAATGTTGAAAATCTGGAGTGAAAATATTGAAAATTCGTGAACTTATGAGCATGCGTAGGAACAGCGCAATGCATGCTCATAAAACAGTCATTTTTTTGGAATTTTTTTCACCAAATTTTCAACATAGGGTTTTTGGGGGCCTACCTCATGAACTGTGACACTGTTGTTTCATAAATCAGTCCGTAAAGGTGGTTACACGCAGTGAACGTGAAATCACCTTTTGGGCCCGATTAACAAAATGACAGTGACAGAATTCATGAGTTGGGGTCCCAAAAACCCCATGTTGAAAATTTGGTGGATAAATTCCCAAAAATGCCTGAGATATGCATCAAAGTTGAAAAAAAAACTATTTATTACATTATACAGCTTACCGGCATTTCCTCAGTGCACGGTCGGCTTTGAAGAGTGCAGACATGTTCCCAGTCCACCAAAGATCGTCACGCCGGACTCCGGAGGTAAGTATGGGGTGAGGTGGGGGTGTGGGGAGGCAGGGTGCGCAGAGGGTGGGTGCGGGTGGTGGGTCAGGACAGTCAGCGAGGGAAGGTTTTTTCTTTTCAGGTGCTTTTCTTTTTAGGAGGACGACATGGGACTTGTGCACCCTGGGGTGGGCTCCCAGCATGGCAGCTGGAAGGCTGTTTGGGGGGGCAGTGGAGCCGATGGGGGATTGGGCACCCCTGTCGGCCATACGGACAGTTGCCATGCTGGGGTGGGCTCCCAGTGTGGCATTTGGTAGTCTCTTGGGGGGGACGGTAAACAGTGGAGCTGACGGGGGATTGGGCACCATCGTTGGCCATACAGAATGTTGCCACGCTGGGGTGGGCTCCCAGCGTGGCACCTGGAACTGTGTTGTGGGGGAGCACAGCACAGCTGATGGGGGATTGGGCACCCCCATCAGCCATACAGTGTGTACTTGGGGGGGATGTATCAGCACGCAATATGCGTGTGTGTGTGTGGGAGAAGCGCATGAGTAGGCATGATCTTGTCGCTGCTCACTAAAGCATAGCTCTCCATTTCAACTGTATGTCACTGCATTTTCAACTGCTGTCATAGACAGCTGCAGCATTCATTGGCGAACTGTGGCTGCGCCTGCAAACACACTGACTGAATTGGAAGACAGGGTGCCACACCTATGAAAACTTGGTTGATGGCACTATGTTTCTTGTACATGTGTGCAAACAAACATAAAAATGGTTAAAGTAGAAATACATGTTTTATCTCCTCTACAGAGTGAGTTTTTGCACCTTCTACCCAATGCTCTAACAAGTTACTTAGCTGTACACACATTTCAGCATAGCTGTTCCCGGAGGCCTTTCTTAACCCCTTAAATTTTGCCTATAGGCCTCAGAGGCTAACTCAAAATCCTTTAGCAAGGCATTTTTCACTTTATCATAGTCCATGCAGTCATTATTATCCATCCGGGCAAAAGCTTCTAATGCCTTTCCTGTAATCACTGGCAATAGGTGAGTCACACATGAAGTCCTGACCAATTCCAGTTGCTCACAGATTTTCTCAAAAGACATTAAGGAAAAATCAAGATTATCGCCCTCCTGATATCTGGGAAACATTTTAGAATTAATTTTGGCTTCCTGGGTCAAAATCCTCATACTCTTACTCATAGGTTCTGGTGATGTCCTCTGGCACTGCAACTCCATCTGACTGTCATGCACAAACTTCTTCATGTCGATCTCATGCTGGTGCTGCTTTTCTTGCACGACTGCCTTTCAAATGTCATGCATAGGGTTCTCAGAGCCCTTGAAGTTCTGGATTCTAGTTCTAGTCTATAACTTGTACATATTTACAAATCAGCGCTGCTACTGTTGCTATTTCTACGGGGGTCTCTGCACCCCCTTAATTTGTTAGGTGGCTTTGCCCAGCACCCCTCATCTATTATATAGCTATCACCAGGAGGATGACATTGAGGGACACTGAAAAACTCGGGAGGGGGGCTACTGCACAGGGGGACACAGGTTGGCAGGGGGAGAGCACTGGGGATGCAACCTGTGGGTGGTAGGGAACAAAGTCAAGAGGGCGGGCTGGCAGAATGGGAGTCAAACAACCCTCCCCGCGAAAAAATTAAACAACAACCCAAAAAAATACATAACCACAGCTAGTCCTGAACCTGGGTCTACCAGCCACACAGGCATTTACTCTATCCACTACGCCAGACAGCCAGCTCAGAAATGGCATGATGAATAACTCCCTAGAATCTTCAAACAATACCTACCCCCTACCACAGTGAAAGCACTGAATTTACTATGTGCTGTTAATAGCACAAAGGCCAGGTCACACTCACTATTTTTACCTCGCCTAAACTGACTTGCTATAATTGAGTCACTGTACTCATGGGATACTCTCACATTTCCCCTGAGTCCCCCCCAGATTAATAGCATGTCCCCTTGTTCTTGAACAACTTTTTGTTTTGTTATATGCTTCCCACTTAAACATTATTTATACCCATGAGGTATTTGAATGTTTCTATCATATCCCCACTCTCCCTCCTTTCCTCCAGGGTTCACATGTTGAGGTCCTTCAGTCTCGACTCATAGGGCTCGTGATGCAGACCCTACATCATTATGGTTGCCCTTCTCTGGACCACCTCTACCCTGTCTATGTTCTTCCGGAGATGTGGTCTCCAGAACTGACTTGACACAGTACTCTAAGTGAGATCTTACCAGTGATCTATACAGCAGTAACACCACCTCCCTCTTTCTACTGGTGATATCCCCCTCTATGCACCCTAGCTTCCCACTATAGCTCTCCCCTCAGCTTTGTCTCACCGTCTGACCACCTTTAAGCCATCAGATATGATTACCTGTAGGTCTCTTTCCTGTTTGCTGGTGGTTAATACTACCCCCTCCACCATTCTGTACTCCACCCCTGGGTTTCTGTACCCCAAGTGCATAATTTTGCACTTCTTCATATTGAAATCTAGCTGCCTCACCCTTGACCACTCCTCTATCTTTCCTAGATCACTGTTCATTTTCTCCAACCCCCGGAGTGTCTACCCTATTACAGATTTTAGTGTCACTGCAAAGAGGCATGCCTTCCCTTCTAGCCCCTCTACATTGTCACTTATAAAGACATTAAAGAGGACCAGTCCCAGTACTGATCCCTGTGGCCCCACACATTGAAAAAGTTCTAGGGTTCTAATCTTTTTTATAACATTTTAGAACTGGAACCCTATTATTCTAATTGTGCTGCCAAAATGAAGATAATAGTGAAATACATGTCATGAAACCATGGGCAAAAACAAGTGAATCTGTTCATTATTATGGGAGAGATGATCATGTGTGACTTTGGCATGACTCTAGCTAGAGTTATCTGTGGTTTGTTCTCTTTTGCTAGTAGCAAAAGCCAGCCACTTACGGGTGCTTACAGTACCACTGACCCACCCACCCATATGATATACCATGCACTGAGTGCCAGTTGGCAGAGGGTCACACACTGGGTATAATGCAGGCAAATGGAGCACAGCAGCACAGTTGGAAAGGCAGGAGTCACAGATATTTTTAAATGAATAACAGATTTTTCTCTTCTCTCTGGTCACATAAAATATTTCTAGGATTTATTTTCAAAGTACCACACACTTTGTGCTGGGCGGCACGCACACACACTGGACATAGTGCAGTCCCAGAGGGCACAGCACATATACTAAGGTTCATATTAAGGTGTAAGGAGCTAAAAAGGTGGTAAGCCCATGACTTCTCTTATCATTTACCCATAATAAGCCATGGTGTTTCCTCCTAATATGTAGGAATCTAGTCTATTTTTGAACTATGCTTTATTTCTACTTATGATAAGCTCTAAAGGCTCGTGGTAAGAAGTATACCACACAGGAGTCACATATATTTTTAAATAAAGGAATTTTCTCACCCTGCCCCTGTACAGTATGATCATCTGATTCCACAATCTGCTGCCACCCTTCTTGCCCTAGTTCTTACATCCCTACCTTCACTGTGCCTCAGTTCTCACATTTCTGCCCCTTCAAGCCCCAGGTCTCACATATCTGCCCCCCTGCCCAGTTTTCACGTACTGTATCTGTTGACTCCCTGCCCCACTTCATACATTTTTGCTCCCTCTCTACGCCATATTTCACATTTCAGATAAATCCCTGTCCTACTTCTCTCATTTATCTGCTCCTCTCTGCCCTAGTTAATACACTTCTGCCTCCTCCCTGCCCTAGTTTACATATCATCTGCCCCTTTCCCAGGCCTGGTCCTTCTCACAACAGACTGTATTCTGTCCCCTCCCCCAATATTCCATTATGGGTTTCCAAATTATATTTTCTGTTTCTCAGGCTGCTCACAGGACAGTAATGCAGCAGGCTTTTTATATTTTCTGTCTGACTAGGGCCCCTCTTCCACCTTCTAGGTAAAGACTAGAAATTTTTTCTGGCAAACTGATAGCTCTGAATTTCTTGAGCACACGTGGTTCACTCCCTCACCCGAGCCCTGCCCCTTCTTCTAAATTGCAAAGTGCCTGCTGATACAATAATCAATATCCTCTCTTTCTCACATTCTTTGAGAAGAGTTACTGTATATAACAAAATTTGAATCCAGTATGTGAAATTTTCCATACCTCTCAACTGTCCCTGATTTTTAGGGTTGTCCATGATTTTGACTCCAAAATTTCACCAGTCACTCCTAAATCTGGCATTCTTGATGCTACTGTACATACGAAAGTAGGGATCTGAAGTTTAAATTATTGCAGGTATTAATCTTACAGTCCATTTCAAATTCAGAAAATGCTTTTCATGGGGGGGATCACGTGATGCAGGGTACCGGGTAGAAGCTCCTCTGCTTAGCTCCAGCCTCCTAACTACAAAATATCACTATTTTGGTCACTATTTCTCCTTAAAAACCAGAAAGATTGCTGACTACCGCCTTCTTAATATCCTGGGCGCCTGCTAGCTTGTTCTCAGTGACTATGGAGGTCTACATGAAGAAACCTCCGTAGAAGCACACACCGCCGGTTCCTCCCGAGAAGGCCCCGTAAAAATCAAGGGCCTCGAGTGCAGTGGATAAGCCAGAACTTTAAAACCTAATCGCTGAGCAAGAACACCTAACTTTGAGCAGATTTTTGGAAGAGTTTAAACCCTTCCGGGAAGAAGTTAAAGAAATATCAGCTGAATTTAAATCCCTTTCTAAAAAACTCGAAGAACTCTCGATGAAAACTTCAGATAATGCAACTAGAATCTCCTCTCTTGAGAAGCAAGTGGAAAAAAATTGATCCCAGTCTCGTGACTCTGTGGCAAAGGATTTCTATTTTGGAAGCCAAGCTGAAAGATTTAGGGGGCCACAGTCGAAGAAACAATACAGTTATCTTGGGCCTTCCAGAAGGAGAGGAAGGCCAGAATATGCTTGCATTTGTGCAGAAGCTGATGGAAAAGGTCGCTGGTCCCTCTCCCTTCGGGGCCAAGTACATCATTTAAAGGGCACACAGGTCCCTGTAACCCAAGCATCTCCAGGAGCAACGACATGTCCCATTATCTGTCGCTTTTTAAATTACCTGGAGCGACAACATTTTCTGGCAAAAGTGAGACAGCTGCAAGAAGTGAAATGGGAAAATGCCAGGCTCAGAATTGCTCAAGATTTGTTGGGGTCGGTCAGAGCGAAGCGCACTGCTTTTCACCCTATTGTATCGAAAGTCATAGCAGCAGGCCTCCGCTTTAAAATGGGTTACCCAGCTAGATTACAGGTACTAGTGGCTGGTACCTGGTCACCATACGAGAATCCTGAAGCTGCTCTTGTGGGACTTAAGGCTGCGTTGCCTGATCTGTTTCGGGACACTTTATCTGTTTGATTGGTCTCATCCTATCCTGTGCTGAAAGGGGGGAGTTTTATTTCGTACTACTATACAAAATGAGGAATGAATAACTGTCTGGTCTCGAAGGTTCCTGAATGCCATGGCGGAGTGGACTACTCTCATTGGAATCCTGCTGTCTTATACTTTTCATCTTAGTGCTCAGTGTTTTGGAGCAACTCCATATCCCAGGAGTTTGTTTCTAGGGGGTTGTGTTATTTCTGGGAGGAAGATCCCTTTTCTCACATGGATCACAGCTTCCTGTTTTCCTTTTACAAGGACACCAATTATTTCTCATGTTTTAGTTATTATAACGAAAGCCGTCTGATTTGGTGTTTTTGATTGCCCGGGCACTAGTTGGGAGAGTGACCTTCTGGTGTCAGCTTTAGCTGGGCATGCGTTTTTGTGATAATATCACCAGAGGGCGCTCTTGCAGTATATTTGGGGATCATCCACATTACTTGTCTCGAGAATTTATTTTCCCCAGTTGAACATAACAGTGGGAGCTTGGGAACAGGTGGAGATCCGCTACTTGGGAGCATTTAGTTCTTTTGCTAACAAATGTCACTGGGAAAACTTTCAATCTTGTTAGTGGCAGCAGCTACGATAGTGTATTTTGCTATCACGCTTTATATTGCTCCTTTCTTTCTCAGGTATTCAGGTTCCCTGGTCTGCTCCCAAGTGGGGGATGCTGTCTCTTCCCTCTCTCACTCTCGCTCTCAGCTTTTCTGGATATCAGGAGCCCAGTAGTTGTCTATTATCATTTTTATTATCTCTACCTTCGTTTAGATATGGCTGATCATTGTTTGTATAAGAAGGTTTGCATATTAGTGCAGGGTTTCTGGGCATATGTTTTGGAGGTTGGAGGGGGACGAAGGAAAACTGTATTGTGCTGAACGTTGCTCGTGACAGTTGGGATGGGGAAGGGGGATGATATTGTGTTCATGGTTCTCATTTTATTTGTTCGTTGGGTGGATTTAGAATATTTCGGGGGTCAGGTGGTGGGTGGGAGGGAAGTTGATGTTGGGTTGGGAGGGGAATACAGCAGCAAACATGGGTTCTGGTCACTTAATTCCGATTGTTGTAATCCCTAGATGTTACATAAGAGACTCTTTTTTCTTTTACTGAGATGGCCAGTACTATAAATCTTGCTACATGGAATGTGAAGGGGATAAGGAAAAGAGTTAAACAGTACCAAGTGTTAAAACATTTAAGCTCATTATCTTCTCAGATCACCTTCTTGCAAGAATCTCATTTACTGGAAAGTGAATCTCTGCAACTTAGGAGGCAACAAGTTGGGTAGGTATTTACTGCCTCGGGGTCCACTAACAGCTGTGGGGTTATGATTCTGGCCAACAGAGGCATTCCCTTTATCTCTAAACAAGTTCTCAGGCACCCAGATGGTAGAGATGTCCTGCTCCAGGGGAATCTCTGATCTATGCCAATTTTACTTGTTAGCATATATGGGCCAAACACAGATGATCTGGGCTTCTTTATGAAGCTTATCTCCTTACTCCTTCCAATGCTTCCCATTGGTATAATTATGGGCAGGGACTTCAATCTGGTTCTTGATCCTGAAGTAGATAGGTCTGGTAGTGGGCCGAGGAGTCTGTCACCCAGGCAGAAGGCCCTCAGGGATTTTTTTGGATCGGTGCAGACTGTGTGATGTGTGGCGTGTACTACATCCTAAGGACGGAGTATACTTTCAACTCGCCTGTGCACAGAACCCAGTCTCGCATCGACTATCTTTTTCTCTCTCAGGTCCTCTTGCCCGGGGTCTTAACTGCCTCGATTCAGCCTGGTCCAGTGTCAGATCACTCTTTGGTGACTTCCAATCTGGCTTTCCTTAACATTCCCCATAAAGAAACCTGATGGAAATTAAATGGGCAACTGCTGAAGGATACCAAATACTGTAACCTAATAAAAGAGCAGATTGATTTCTTTTTCTCTACTAATTCCTCTGAGGACATGGCACCTGGTATTTTGTGGAGTGCTTTCAAGGCTTACATGAGAGGGATTATTATTAGCTTAGCCACAAAGAGGAAAAGGATCCATGAGGTAGAATTATTAGCTTCATTATCTTTAATTAGGTCTCTGGAAATCAAGTTATCCTCTAATGCCTCGGAAGAGGATATGAGAAGGCTCTCGGTAGCTAAAGATAAATATTTAGATCTGTTGAGGGAGAAAGCAGAGTTATCTATTATTTGCACCAAAGCAAGCTATACTGATCGGGGGGAAAAAGCAGGTCACCTGCTAGCCTTAAGGTTAAAACAGTAGGAATCTGTTAGATTCATACCTACAATTAGGGCCCGGGCAGACGGATCCCTGAAGGTGTCCCCTTCTGAGGTTGTGCAGGAGTTTGCCTCATACTATGTGCATTTATATAGGGATATGGATAACCCCCCCCTTCCTTAGAAGTGCTCGAGGCATATCTGAGGGATTCTTCTCTACCCTCTTTATCTGAACCACAGAAGAAATTCCTATCCTCCCCAATATCTCTGGAGGAAATATCAAGGGTCATTGGGGCTTTGCCCTCAGACAAGGTCCCAGGACCAGACATTTTTCCGCTTTATTCTATAAAACTTTTCAATCACAATTATTACCTGTTCTTCACCCGTTGTACTGTCACATTCTTTCTGGTGTGAGAATTGATACACATCTGTTTGAAGTCCTGATTGTTCTCCTTCCTAAGCCTGATAAAGATCCAGAACTAGTGCAAAGCTATAGGCCAATTTCTTTATTGAATCAAGATGTTATAGTTCTCTTGAATATATTGGCCGATAGAATAACATGGGTTCTTCCCGATCTGATTAGTATGTCTCAGGTGGGGTTTATGAAGGGACGTTCATCGGCTGACCATTTATGCACCCCGTCTCACGTTGTCTCGGAGTCCAGGGATGCTGTCTTTCCTGTGGGATTGGTGTCCTTGGACGCCGAGAAGGTGTTTGATCACATCAACTGGAATTTCCTGTTTCAGGTACTTAAAGTATTTGGTTTTCCGGTTAAGTTTATAGACTGGATTCAGGCCTTATATCAAACTCCCTCTGCCAGAGTCTCCGGCAATGGAGCATTCTCCAAACCCTTTCTCCTGTCTTCGGTACCAGACAGGGATGCCCTCTTTCCCCTGCTTATTTAATTTATACTTAGAGCCTCTTATCCGAAATATTCTCAATAATCCAGAGATACATGGCATCCTGATAGATAATCAAGTGGTGAAGATCACGGCTTATGCTGATGATCTCCTCCTCCATTTATCTCGTCCAAGAATATCCATTCCCATCATGTTAGGAGAAATCGCCAAGTTCAGTACTTTCTCAAACTATAAACTGAATATAAATAAATCCTCAATTTTCCCTCTTAACCATAAGGTTTTCAAAAATGATGTGTCCCCTTTTGGTCTCGGTTGGTCTCCTCATGTTCTCAGATACCTTGGTATTAATTTGATGCGTAACCCCTCTTCCTGGTTCAAAAAAAACTTTCAGCCTCTTTCCCAAGTGATAGTTCAGGATCTCAATAGATGGTCTAAACTTCCTATCTCTCTCTGGGTTTGCATTAATATAATTAAAATGAATATTTTTCCTCGCTTATTTTATCCCCTCTCGCTCCTTAACGCTTTCATTCCGTTATCTTGGTTTCAGAAAATGCACAGAATTTTCACAAATTTTATCTAGTCCAATAAACAAGCTAGGTTAGCATATTATAAGCTGGCTGCTCAGAAAACAGATGGAGGACTGCAGATCCCCCGTCTGGCAATTTATTACTAGGCTTGTCACATTGCAAAGTACATGCGTTGGGTGAATCCAGGTCTGGAACACTTAAAACCGGTCTGGCTCAAAACTGAGTTAGATTTCATTTAGTCCGAGAACATACATGCCCAGACTATGCTCTATCTTAAAATGGCGTCCTTTCCTGACACCTGTAGTTGTCCCACTATTCGAACATCCCTCAGAGTTCACCTGCAGCTTTGTTCATTTTTGTGGTACTCCCCGCATTTGTACTTGTCTCAGTCTATTTGGAATTCCCCATCTTTCACAATAAACAAAAGGGTGATTTCTCGTAAATGGTTACCCCAAATTGGGGATGGGATAATCTCTACTTTTCTGGATGATGCAAGAGAATGGCTCTCAGTTTCCAATATAATTCATAAATTTGACATCCCTTCAATTTTTCACTTCAGGGTGGTCCAATTAAAGCACCTGCTCTCTACAGTATTTGGTATCATTCCTCCTCACCCACCTGCCTTTCTATTTGTATCTGATCCCTCCTCCTCGTTGGGGTCACCAGGCACTAATTCCAAAATATACCATGTTTTATTTTATTGTAAATTTGGGAGATCTGAAGGCCCCACTAGACTCTGGGTTTCCTTTTTTCCTCAATACACTCCCAACTGGTCAGCTCTATGGAAGTTCTGTCACAAATACATTTCTCAGGATAGACTTTGCCTCATGCAATATCACATTATGCACAACATGTATTACACCCCTGTGAAGCTGAGGAAATGAGGTCTTATAAGTTCGGGGGCTTGTACCAGAGGATGTCAAGAGGATGGCACACTTCTTCACATCTTTTGGCCATGCCCCAAGATAAGGTCTTTGTGGGTAACCATACAGACTAACTTAGATCCTATATTAGGCTTGCAAGATTGCTTCACCCCAGACGTATGTTTGTTGGGAGATCTATCCTCTATCAAGGTGAGAATCAGGAGATTTCATATCTCCATGATTGCATTATCTGTTAAACAATTGTACTTTGGCATTGGATGGATACAGTAAGCCCATCATATCAGGAATGGGTTAATGAAATTCTAGCTAACCTACGTACAGAGAAAGCGATAGCAAGCCTCCATAATAAGTTGCAGTGGTACAAGAACACTTGAGATCCCCGTCACAAGCTAATCATGGCCAGATCAGGTATATGAGTTACTGTAATCAATGATCCTTGATTTGTGATACTATATAGTACTCCTATCTTATTATTGTATGGACTCTGCTACTGTATGGGGTGAAGGGGGGGATGGGGACAGCTCATGTAACACTTTGAATATATGCAGAGTATGTTGTAACTCTCTGTCCACTGTAATGTGAAAATTTGTTAATAAAATATGAATTATAAAAAAAAAAAGAAAATGCTTTTCACACCAAGCTCCACAATATAGCAAGCTTTTGAGCAGACATTTCCTTTTTGTAATACGTGTTCCTGATTTTAGTCATTTGATCCTGATAATTTTCAGCCCTGTCCCTGATTTCCAAGAAAGGAGGCTGAGAAGTAAGGCCACAACAACAATGTCTTACCCGGTTACCAGAGACTTAAAAAAAAAAAAAAAGTCTGAAGTCTGCAGTAATGCTGTTAAATGGCATTCACTGCAATAACCCGACAACCATAGCAAACTCTTTTAATCACGACTTCTCAGACCTCTCTAACTACCTCATCTCCTTCCCTCCTGTCCCTAACACCATACCCTCTGGCGATATCAGCCCGATACTCACGCACTTTTAGGTTCCGGAGTATAAAGAGAGGTGAAGTGTTAAAACTGCTACTCACTATTCCTGACAGCACCAGCACAGGGTCCAATGGACTTGAACCAAGGCTCCTAAAAGCTGCTGCCCCACTCATCACTTCTCCCTTAACCAGAATTTTCAACCTATCTCTATGCCATGGCATAGTACCAAATATATGGAAAACAGCCAAAGTCATACCAATCCCAAAAAAGGGTGACCCCAAGGAAATAAATAACTACCGCCCCATTGCAATTCTCTCTGTACTTAGCAAACTCTTGGAAAAACTAGTGGCCACCCAATCCATAGAATATCTCCATAGATACAAACTTCTGTCTAGCTCACAGCATGGCTTCCACTAAGGGCACAGCACCTCTACTGCCCTCCTCAAACTCACCAATGACATATATGCCTCCATGGACTCGGGCCTCCTAACAGGTGCAGTCTTCATTGACCTAACTAAGGCATTTGACCTGGTCAACCACTCCATTCTTCTAACTAAACTACGCTCCCTGGGCTTCACCACCGACGCAGTGGCCTGGTTTGAAAGCTACCTGTCCGGCAGGAAACAAGCGGTAGTGTTTAACTCTGCCATATCAGACCTTTCCACCATTAATGTTGGAGTGCCCCAGTGCTCAATCCTTGGGCCCATACTCTTCTCTATCTTTATTAATGACATCCCACTCCTTGCAAATAATTGTTCATCATTGCTCTATGCTGACGATCTAGTTATTTACCACAGTGCCAGAACTGTTGCCGACTTAACCCACCCTCTTGCCATTGATTTTGCTAATATTCAGTCCTGACTCACCAATACCCAACTCATCCTCAACTCCAGTAAAACTTACTCCATGCTCTTCAGCTCCTCTGCCAGACTTAGAGTGAATCAAAATGCCCTAACAATCTGCTGCACTGACGGATCTTCTCTGATTAGCACCAACTCCTTTAAATACCTTGGCATTACTCTTGATCCATCCCTTGACTTTGACCTACACATTACAACCACTTGCAAGTCAGTTAACGCCAAGATAGGTAGTGCCTACCGAACTAGATATGCCCTTACCCCATCTGCCAGACTTGCTTTAGCACAAGGCTTTCTTCTCCCAGCCCTTGCTTATAGCTCAGTCACCTACATCTTTGCCTCCAAATCATCCCTCCATAAGTGGGACACTACCTACAACAGCATCTGCCGCTATGCTTCCGCATCTCCATGTTACAAACATCATTGCCAGCTCTATAGTGACCTAAAATGGCCCGTGCCCCTCTGCTCACAGACTCCAGGCCTTCGGCTCATTAATTGACAATATTGTCAGATCTGGCCTCCCGCAATCCCTTTCATCCCTACTGGATGCTCAGCCTCTCTCTTATGGCCTGCGTTCAACTGACCAAGCTCTCTTTCACATACCTAGGCACAGAACCAATATGGGTGCACACGCCTTTTCCAACGTTGCTCCTAAATACTGGAATCCCATACCCCAAGCTATTCGACAAACAGCCTCCCACGCCACTTTTAAGTCACTACACAAAGAGCACTTACGCTTTATCAACCCCTGCACCTGCTATAATCCACCTTAGCTCCACTCTTCTTCCCCTGTTGCTCTGTTTCAATCATCCTTGTTCCCTCCCTCCCTCTCTCTGCTTTCTCTCTCCCTCGCTGTCTCGCATCTCTTTTTTATTACTTGATATTTTGTCTCTTTGAATGCCTGCTATTGCTAACACCTATGTTCCCACTTAACTTTATTTTGAGATCCCTGTACTACTGTGCTGTATTTTCATCTTACTGTTGTAAATCTATTTGTGTTTGTTGTCAAAATTTTTGTCTCCCCGTACCTGAAGCTTTGACTTGACTCTGTACTGTACTGCTTTCATGTGCTGCGTCACATACACAATTTTGTATATCTAAAATGTACTCTTCCGGGTCGTGCCTGAAAATAGGCATTTTTGTGCCTAGTGCACTTACCCGGGTACCGAAAACAAATAAATAAATAAATAAATAAGCTCCTGCTTCACTAAAGCCTCAACGGTGCCTGGTGCCAGTGATAGACAGGGACAGCACTTAACCTTTTTCACATCTCCTTCAATTTGCTGTCCCATCTGTCAGTTAGTCAGTCTGGTTCCTGATAGGTGACCCATTCATGCTGACAACTTGGTGGTCAGATGACGTGCAAGTGGGAGCCATGGCTAGCATGCCACACTGCTGTCTCAGCTCCCAGCTTGCATGTCTTGTGTTCCACAATGTTACCTTGTATGAGGAGCACATGTGCGAGGCCCTGAAAGACCACCATCAGATGCAGATCTTCAGCTACAATTCTGCTGGTGTCAGAAATCAGCCAAAGTGGTTGCTGCCATCCGGTCATGTCAGTACTGCTCCCAGAAGGTACAGAAACACACACACACACACACACAAAAAGATCTGAACCCTTATGTGAACCCTCTGGTGTTCAAGTTCTAATTTAGAACTTGAACACCAGAATTCGAGCACAGTTTGAAACTTTGTAGAAAAGTTCTGACAATCCTACTCATGCCGGCGCTGCTTTTCTTGCTCCTTAGCTTGCAGCTTCATCTTCTGCAGCTCCATCTCTGTCTGTTGCTAAAGCATGGCATGCTACAACCACAGCATCTGTACCTCATCTGTTTGCACTGCGGCCCCAATCAAAGACCCTGGCGTATGTAAATTGTCCAATACCTCCATCACGACCTCTTTCACAGGGTTTTCCAGGTCACTGTTTTGGAGGATGGCTATAAATTGCCTGTATGTTTGGTCTACTTTATAGGCCAATTCCCTGGTCAGTGATTGGGGTTCTCAGTCCCTTGTACTGCATGCCACAAGTTAGACCAGTTTTTGCTAGTCTAACTTTTTGCCATTCCTGGGACCTTTTTGTGGGGTTTGTGCAAAATCTATGGGGCAAGCCACCATAAAAAGGGTACACTATCATAAATGCGTGCCACCATTGAGAATGGGGTGCAAGGTGTGTCAGTGCATTTGGCACAGCGAAGGGTTTGACGCACTGATTATGCAAGCACTGCATCAACCTTTGAGAATTGAGCCTCATGTCTTCTATCTTTCTAGTCTTGCTAATCCAAAAAAAAAAAAAAAACACAGGTACTGTAGAATATACAAGTCCCCCTTTGTATATTTTGTTCTGTGACTGAACTGTAACCTTTATATTAACAAACTGTTTCAAACCCACCGCTGCACCAGTTTGTGACAGACTAGTCCTTCACAGACTCACAGCTTACCACCTGACAGTTTGAATCAGGGCAGACATGAACCTTTAGCTAGCAGTTTATCCAAAGTCCCAAGCCTGACTGATTCTGTGAGGCTCTGTCAGACCTAAAAACCTCTAGATCCTGATGCCCCCCATGACACATTCTCCAGCATGTCACTCTATCACAGATTCAAAATCTTTTGTCTCAAGCAGCCTTCAGAAACCAGCCTGTATTTGTCTGAGAGATCATTACCGTGAGCCCCTTGAAGGAGTGTTTGTGTTAGCCATCAACCCTGACACCAAAAGGTGCTCTTTGTGTTCACCCATATTTCAGAGGCCTGAACTGGACATTCTTGAAGCACTAAATTTAAAACCAGGCCCCAGATGGTCTGAGACACTGATAGGACAGCCTTCAGTATCTACTAACTTCAAACTGTTATCCTGGCAGGGCAATACAGTACAGATACCTAGGAAATGGTTACATTACATTACAGGCCTTAAGGCCTTTATGTGCTGGCATGTTCATATGTTCATATGATAACTAGAACAGCAGTTTACATAGAAGCTGATATGCGTGGTGGTAGTCACCTCATAACCTCACCAGCACTGGTTATTATATCATAACTGACCGACATGGGCCGCTCATTCTTCTGCCTGAGTGGTAACCTGTGAGGTGATGGTGCTGAAGAAGTAATGCTGAAAAGAAACTAGATATACAGGGAATACATAATGGGTTACAGTGGAATGATGCATTTATCTCCACTAGTGACTGGTAAGACCCATAACTTACGACTGACAAAGCTACGAGTTATGAGGATATTACCACTCCCGTGTGGAGACAAATTTGTTATTCCTCTGCAAACCATTATGTATCCGATATATATGCCACACTACCTGTAATGCTTTTATTAGTGCATTACCTTGTGTTAGCTTAAAACTGCATTTATTTCCTTAGTAAACCCTCTACCTGACCCATTGTTCTCTGTATTCTATTTTCAGATTCTAAATGGAAATAACACACTCTAAGTGAAATAGCATGCGTTCTAAATATAATAGCACAAGTTTTAAGTGACAAGAACTATTAATCCCAAACTAACATGATTTATTTACTTAATTTATTCACCACTGGTGTGGTGTATGTTAGCCTCCTGGAAAATTGCTGCTTTATACAGCATAGCTTATGCTGTCAGACAAGAAATATTCTACCTGAAAAACAACATTCTTCAGAAATAAAAAGTGTAGCTGTATACTTCTGAAACTTGCAACGTTCAGTTTGTATTTGAGATGATTAATAGCTATTTTAATAATTTACACATTAAAAAGGTTCAACACAACATAAAACATGTTTTTTGCTGTTCTCAGAATGTTTCCTTTTTTGCATTTGAGAAACAATATGAACAAGCTGCGATCTGACCCCTTACTTGTACCGTATGAGTACACCAAAAGGAACAGAAAGCACTAGTCTCTGTTTTCTTGTGAAATAATGCAGCTGAGCTGAATCAGAATCAAAGCCCACTGAATTCCATCTAGGCTCTCTTACCAGCTGAACTACTGCACTTAGAGACATAAACAGTGATGGCAGAAAAGGATCCAGGGGTCCTTTCTGTCTGTACTAAACTAATTGACTACTCTGAGGTTCCCAAGATTGCATCTTTCATTCTAACCTGTACTTCATCACCCCACAAACAGGGATATTTTAAGATGAAAGGGTATTTTTATTTATATGTTACTAACCTACAAATAGGAATAGGAAACAATTCTTTGCTTTTAGATGAAGAAATAATGTGGCTGAACTGGGATTTGAACTCAGATCACCACAATTCTCTTCACAGGCTTCTTGTTTGTGGTTGGAAATTTCACTGTGACATTTTGCAACAGGTTCTCTGTGTGGTTAAGTAATCGTAAGTAAGTGTGAGCTAATGTGAAAATTGGAAACTTTGGTTGAGCTTTGATTTGAACCCTCTGACTTATGTTCGGCTTTGACACTTTGCAACAGACACTTTAGATCTTTGGTATAGGGGTCTACAGGGTTAAACACCATCAATTCAAACTCCAGTCACCCTCCCCTGTTCCTCTAGTCAGTCTTTTAAAAATACTGTATCAGCACCTAACACAGTGCCATGAGCAAGGCCACTGGAAAATTGCACCAGCAATTTTTTTGCGGAATCCACAATTTTTACTATTCTCTGCAAAAACTGACATGTTCCACAATTTCTTGCAATTTTTGAGTTTTTATATTGAACTTTGTAAAAAGTATTAACATTTTTAATAAAATACTCTCAAATATATTGACAATTTTGCATGTAGACTTGGGTTTAGTCAAAACAATGCAGTGCAAGGTAGGGCAAGGGTTTTATGTGACACTGATTTCTTTTGAATCCTTGTCTTGTTTGGTTTCAAAATCCACTGGCCAAGCGTAAGTACACTTAGACACTTAACATTTGTTCTGTGTTGAAGCAGTCTATCAGAAAACTTTCTGTTGCTACACAGACTGAAACTTCACAATTTTGGGTAGCCTTTTCTGCAATTTTCCAGTGGCCCTGGCTATGAGCCAGAAATGTACTTGTAACATAAAAAGTTACTAGTTGGGGAAAAGGGGTGGCCATAGGACAAGGCCTGACAACTGGAGAAGGGCTACAGTGTTTTGGTTTTAACTAACTGACAAAAGTCAGGAATGAAACTGTAGAAATTTACTGGTGACAGTAGAAAGGGGCTTACAGCTCTGAAAATAAACAAGGCACTGTGGCCCAATGGGATGCATCAGAGGGTACTACAGGAACAGGCATCGGTGTTAGCTGAATCCCTTGCAGACAATTCAATAGATCTGTGCAGCAAGAGGTGTTTTTCATGGACTGGAGGATGGTGGATGTAGTTCTGACGTACAAGGGATGGGATCAGGAACAGACTGGAAAATATAGACACGTCAGCCTTACCTCTGCAATAGGGAAACTGATGGAGACACTAGTCAAAGAAGATCTAGTAGAGTACTGTACTTGCAGAAAAATGGACTTTAGGATAGTAAACAGCACTGATTTGTGACAGTGAGGTCTTGTCAGACCAACCTGATAGTAGATAGTATTCTTTTACTGGGTAACCATGGTAGTTGATAAGGGCCATGCAGTAGATTTATTCTACTTTGACTAAGCTTAGTATGACCAGTACCTGTGGAATAAGTGTGATCAAGCTGGCCCAGTGGTGCTGAGGGTTGAGGCACTGGACACCACACCTCATGCTATGCCTCTGACCTGGGTTCAGGAATGAACTCAGGTCATCTGGGAACCGTCATGGGAGGATGGGAGCCAGATCAAGCTGCCTAATGGCAGCTCTCTGCTTCCAGGGAGGGGGGCACCCTCCTGCAGTCCCACCACCTCTGGGTAGAGGTCTGATGGTGGCGTAAGCAGGTAATGGGTGACTGGTAGGGTGCAGCATCCTGCAGTGCATGATGCGTGCTTGCCTCCACATGTGTGTGCTCATGCCAAGGACTTGAGGTGGGTGAAAACAGGGAAAAATGGCTACACAAATAATGAAAAAAATAAGTGTGATCATGCACTCCTTCACACTAATGCTAGCTCAGTGACTTACTGGCACATAGAATTCACTGAGGCTCTGTGCATCAGTTGTGTCTTTAGACAGCTGACCATGGAAGACACTGGGAAAGATAGTTTATTAACATGGAGGGTGGAGGGTTACAGAATCAACCAGATAAAAATGTAATTACAAGCCAATAAGTAAATAACAAATTATCTCCTAATGCATTTTTCTTAATCGGAACCTAAAGGTCCCACAGCATTACTGCGGCGGGGGGGGGGTGAGGATTCTCCTTTAAGCTGAGCACATCATCACAGGAAAGGGACCTAGGATTCATCAGTAGTGACTCCCTTAAACACAGTAGCCAGTGTAACAAGGCCTTTAGCAAGACAAACAGGATGCTGGGGTGCATCGAGTGAAGGTTTGACAGTAGAAGGCAGAAGGTACTTATACCACTCTATAGATCACTGGTGAGGCCACACCTGGAGTACTGTGCCCACTTCTGGAGTCCCCACCTAAAAAAGTACAGGGATAGGCTACAGAAGGTACAATGTAGGATGACCAAGATGATTCAGGGCCAGGGGGGCAGATCCCATGAGGATCAGCTAAAGGCACTGAACATGGATTCAGTCAAAACCAGAGAGAGACCTTCAAAGTTCCTGATGAAAAGAATTAACACCACATTCCCTCATGGGGAATGAACAGGACAGGAAATCACATCTGGTGTTCCATTTTGGGACAAATGACTTGGAGGGGAATAGCCTCCTGGAGGTACAGGCAAGGTTTAAGGCACTGGCAAGCTGTTGCAGTGGTCTATGCTTCAGATCTGTAGTCTTTTTGTAGGTATTACCAGTGCCCAGAGCTAGTACAGAAAGAAAACATAGGATACATGAGTTCAATAGTTGGCTAGTGAGATGGTGTAGGCAGATGGAGTATGAGCTAGTGGAGGAATGTGGGGCAACATGGGACGATGAGAGTCTGTTTGTCCCTGACAGGCTGCACCTTAACAGAGAAGGGACAGGTGTACTAAAATGTAGACTGGGGGAGTTCTTTGAAAAACCATATAAGTTAAACTGAACAAGTGGGGGGTTGGGTATAAAACCACACCAAACAACAGCTGAGATGGGGCCCTTGCCCCCCCCCAGAAGGGATGAATTGGCAAGTTCTGGCATGGCCTTGGGAAAGGGGAAGGGGGGGACGATGGTGGAGGTGTCTAGTGGCAAATGTTTGGAGTTTAACAAATGAGAAGGAGGACTTGACAGCCATCATTGTGCATGAAGTACTGGACATAATTGTGATCACGGAAACTTTTGGTGGATGGAACAAGACACATGGGAGACAGCTATCCTTGGCTACAGATTGTTCAGGAAGGACAAGACAGACAAGGGGGCTGGCTGTATACATCAGGGAGAACATAAAAGTTATGGAGGGGCAGGAGGGGGAACAGGGAAACTGTACTCATTTGGGTGAGACTGAGCAGAAGGACAGGGGAGTACCTGAGGCTAGGAGTAGTTTACAAACCACCTACACAAGGGGAAGAACAGGACAGGTTGATGACACAAGCAATCGCAAGGATGACTCTCAAGGGAGAAATGCTTCTGGTGGGGGGTTCTAAACCTCCCATATGTGGACTGGACTATCCTAGATGTGGATTCAGCTAGAAGCAGGGGGATTCTAAAGGCACTACAGGGGGTGTTCCTTCAGCAGTTGGTTAAGAAACCAACTAAGGGAAATAACCAGCTGGACATGGTCTTAATCAATGTGGCGAATGTGGAGGAGGTTGAGGTGTGTGATGTGCTAGGTAACAGTGACCACAGGATGGTAAGATTCAAGGTGAGAGCTGGGAGGAAGGGGTGCCAAACCAACACAATGGTGCTAGAATTCAGGGGTGCAGACTTCGACAAGCTGAGAAGGATAGTGAGGAAGGGGATGGTAGGCATGGAGCTAATAAATGATGTGGAGGAGTTATGGGGAGCGATTAGGGACTGGGTGAGTGAGGCCATGCAAATGTGTATTAGGAGGGTTAGGAAGGCTACAAGATGCAGGAGACCACTCTGATTCACTAGGGAAGTAGCGAGAGTGATAGGAAGCAGGAGGAGGGCCTTCAAGGAATACAAGAGAACACAGAATGAAGAGGACAGGGAGGCTTATAGGGGATGAGAAGGCTACCGAGGAAGGTAATAAAGAGGGCAAAGGCCAACACTAAGGAAAGAATAGTTAAACGGGCAAGGAGAGGAGACAAAACATTCTTTAGATATGTGGGAGGAAGAGTGGACAGGGGATCACAAGGCTGCGGGGCGAGGGAGGGGAAACCATTGGAAGAGGACTGGGATAAACCAGAGGAACTAAATTGGCACTTTTGCTCAGTATTTATGAAGGAGGGAAAGGGCAGAAGCCATAGCTAAAGAGGAGGAGGAGAGGGGACACAGGGGTGGATCCAGGTCCTTTCAGTGTAGACAGGGTTAGGGAGGAACTAGGTAGGTTGAAGGTGGATAAGACCATGGGACCAGATGGGTTGCATCTGAGAGTGATCTGGGAACTGAGAGAGGAGTTGACGGCTCCAGTGTTGAGGCTGTTCAACCTCTCTCCGGACTCAGAAAGGGTGCCAGTGGACTGGAGGAGGGCAACTGTGCTACCAATACACAAGGGGGGAAGCAGAGAGTCGAACAAAAACTACAGCCCAGTCAACCTCACTGCAGTAGTGGGGAAGGTCATGGAGGCACTCATTAGGGAGAGGGTGGTGGACTATCTGGAGGAGAATGGGCTGCTGGATGACAGACAACATGGGTTTACAAAAGGGAAGTCATGCCAGTCCAATTTAATTGAGATCTTTGACTGGGTGATGCAGGTAATTGACCGGGGGAGTGGTGGACATGGCCTACCTGGATTTCAGCAAGGCCTTCAACACTGTACCCCACAGAAGGCTAGTCAACAAGCTGGAAAGTATGGATCTGGGGGACAAAATACCTGGGTGGGTGGGAAATTGGTTGGCAGACAGAAGCCAGAGAGTGAGAGTGATAGTGAATGGGGTGCACTCCAGAATAGGGTGGGTAATGAGCGGGGTACTTCATGAGTCAGTGCTGGGACCCCTCCTTTTCAATATCTACATCAGCAATATAGCAGAAGGGCTGAAGCGTTGGGTGGCCCTCTTTGCAGATGATATGAAAATCTGCAAGACGGTAGGCTCCACAAGGGGTGTGGAGGACATGAGGCAGGATCTGAGATCACTGGAAGGGTGGGCAGAGACCTGGCAACTACAATTCAATATCAAAAAGTGTGCAGTCAAGGGGAGAGTGCAAGCTAGTGCTAACAGTGAATGGTGGGTTGAGCATCGTCTCCAGACCACCATCGGCTATTTTTTAGTGATAATTTAACTAATATCAACTTCAGTTGCATTAAAACAGAAGATTCACCAGGCATAAGTGCAAGGTACTCATAGGATTAAAATTGTGCGTGGTTTAACAACCAATTGATGCTCTTTTAGGCAACTTATTAAAGCAGCACCTCAGAGATTACAATAAGACACAACTGAGATGTAGGCCACCTATGTAAAACCGTTGGTACTTAAGAGACAGCAATCCATGGAAGAGTCTATACTGGGGCAAGTATATAATGCTGCTAACAAGGATGACTTTGCTCAACTAAAGGAAATGCTGGCAGGTTTGCAAATGGACATTACTGACATTAAGGCTTGTATCACTACCTTGTCTAAAAACACAGAAGAGCTCTCAGAATTTATAGCAATGACAGTAAAATTATAGAGCTGACTAACTCAGTATGCTACTTGGAGCAGCTGACCCAAAAACAAAGCTCACAAATTACATTCCTTCAAGAGAAAGTAGATGACCTCGAAAACAGAGGTCGTTGGAAAAATATCAGAATACTTGGGGTGCCAGAGGGACTAGAGGGTCCCAATATGATGCAATTTCTACAGACTTTTCTCCCAGAAATACTTGGACATCAGTGGTCTTGGCCACTGGAAATTGAAAGGGCCCATAGATCGCTTGGTATGAAGCACAAAAATGGGAAACCCAGACCCATACTTGTATATCTGCTACACTTCACAGTCAAGGAAGAAATATTGTTTTTTGCCAGGAGACAAAAATATCTAGACTGGAGAGGGGAGCTCATATCTTTATATCAAAACGTCTATACGGAGGTTATGAATATAAGTAAAATGTTTTGGAAGGTAAAGCACCCATTACAGAGGTATGGGTACAGTTATTGCTTCAAATATCCTGCAACTTTAATAATTCAACTGGAAGTGGGCGTACTATAAAATGTGATTCTGTGCATGAAACTTGGAAATTCATCCAGAACTTTCAAAATTCCAAATCCTTTGGGGGAATGAAACATCTCTTTTAACAGTCATTCAAGTTCAAGAGCAGCACAAGAGCCTGACAGTACCACTTGCACTCAGCCACCTCCTCATGCTGGCTCCCTTTCTGAAAATTCTATCCACCATGGTGCTCAGATATTTGCGCAGTGCTCACACGTGGGCTCAGCATTGCAACCTACAACCCCACATGCATATGAATCTGAGGCCAATACTCGGGACCCCCAAGCTTATCTGGGATTCAAAGAAAATCCAGAACCACCAAGCACCCTTCGAACATTCCCAGATCAGCTACATCAGCACCAAATCCAACGAACCGAAGCAGGAGTAGGGACAACACTTAGTCAAATTCCTCATGGATAACACTGGAGCCAAAAAGAGGATGTGGTGCCAATGTCATTCAAATGGAGCCCAGAAAAATTTCATGCTTTCTGAAAACTACCTGCACAAAAGGAACTAATCTTGATGAAGTGAAGGGATTACTCACGGAACTTTCTGTGGGAATGCTACTTCCTCTACTTAATATTCACTTAATTCTTCCAGTATGAAATCCTGAGAAAACTGGAGGAGATCACAGGATATTTTTGGAGACTAGAGCAGGTAAGACAACTGGACTGAACCTTGAGAGGCTAGATATCTATATTTCCCGATGGGTAGTAAGAAAATGGAGCTCCTCAGATGGATTCTATGCAAATTTTACCCAATTGGACCACTGGCTCAACTACGAACTAGCCAACTTAAAACTACAATAAAAGAGCTAGTAATCACCTTTTATTCTACCCATCTAGATTCTGTATTTGCAGTATGATGTAGCTTGGAGAGTTGTGGTTATGGTAATTATTTTACCATTTACTGATGAATGCCTGCTTGGTTAAGGAACCCGAAAGACCTGTACTCCAACCCCTCTCACCCCCCCATCATGAATGGTCTCTTCCCTCTTCTGTTGGTGTCAATGAGTGTTAGTAACTGTCCATAGGTGCTGTGGCAATAATAATGTTTGGTTTCTCCAACTTAAGCTGATAAAGTGACAGAAAATGTTGGTGGATATAAAACAAACAGAAAGAATAGCTAGGTCATTTGGCTTTAATTTGGACATACCTGGCTGGAGCATCACATCCTCTTGATGAGTGAATAAACAAATTACTGTGGGTCAGATCTGCTTGCTGGTACCCTGGGCTCTTATTAGCTAGAGGCTAGTATGCTACAAAATATTAATAAAATAAGCATTGAACAAAATAAATGTAAGTCAGTACTGTTATCTGTATGTTCTTTCACCTTATACTGAATGTTGTGATACTATCTCAGCCTTCTGGTTTGCCCTCCCCTCCTCCCCCCAACAGATACTCTAGGCTCCTGCATTCATCCTTTTTTAGTAAAATGAATGGCAACTCTACCACTATAAAACATATGATTCATGGATCTTCCTTTTTGTACTGCATATATGATGTCACTCACTTTACTGACGGCTGACCGGTGCTGGATGGCTGTTGTGTCCTTCTACACTAACAGCTGTGCCTGAGCCACTTTGGATTAACTTAGATCTGGTGGATTAAAGGTACTGGCAGTAGTCTACATCCTACTGCTATCAAGATAACAATTTTGTTTTTTTTAACAATTGTTAATTGTTCATTTATTCATTTCAAATAGCTTAGAGAATTTTACTTGAGTTGCATTCTAGTACATAATTAACATATACAATTTAGGACGTTGCTTTTAACACAGTAGCTACTATTCTATTATTACAATTTGCATTGTTACTTTTCATGGATCTTTGCTTATTTATAGCAAACAAATGTCGCTATACCATAATATAAATAATTTAAGTATTACTTACAAATTTTTTTTTTTGTTTGCAAGACTAACCTGTAAGATATAATTTTCTGGTCCAACTAGAAAACTAGCTAAAAGTTGTGCTTATACCTGGAAAAGGGAGGGTAATTCTGACACAAGATTATTTTTATCATTTAGCTTAGATTGGTTTCTGAATTTTAGACAGTATCAGCTATTTATTTAAAGTAGTTCAGGCACAGTAATTTCTCTTAGGTGTCATCCCCAAAGGAAACTCTGTAGATTTGACATTTCCACATAGTGCATGCTCTGACTGAATTGTTAAGAGAATGACATCATACAACATTACCTCATGGATTGTTAAAGGACTGAATTCTCTGATTAGGTGCAAGAAAGAATTGTCCTATTTAAATAAAAAATGATCGGACATTGCCTTTTTAAAAGAAACCTATCTAGTACAATTGGAGGCTGAGAAGTTACAAAGAGCATGGGTGGGGCAGGTAGAAATTGCTGTTACTCGACAAAGAAAAGGGGTACTTCGATTCTCATTAGAAAGGGAATTAATTTTTGTAAACACTCACATATAGCAGATAAAGAGGGAAGATATCAAATTCTGGCTGGAACCTTAGATGGACAGAGGGTTGCCCTTTGTAACGTATAGTATATGCACCCAATGAGAACTGTGGAACCTTCTTCAATACTCTCACTGTTGTATTATGCAATTTCTCAAATTATGAGTTAATAATTGCGGGGACTTCAATGAAATTCTAGATCCCATCTTAGACAGATCCTCAACTAGACAAATATAGGTATCCACCAAGGCAAGACCCTCTCTTAAAAAAACTTCTGGAGGATTTGGGTCTCATTGATTCTTGGAGGATTGCACATCCTCAGGGTAGGGATTATACATTTTATTCCAATGGGTATCTGTCATGTAGCAGATTGGATTACATTTTCACAGCTAACAGATTTATACAATCAATGGTAGATGTGAAAATAGGTAGCATTGCTGTCTCAGACCATGCCCTAATAAATGTGGGACTGGTTCTAAATGGCAATTTTGAAAAAATGCATTGCTGGAGGTTAAATGCTAGTTTGCTTAAAGAAAAGGAATTTTTAGAATGGATAACCAAACAATCAGAAGAGTTTTTCAAACTTGATGACAATGGGGTGGTGACACAGATATGCCTTTGGGAGACCTACAAAGCATATATCAGAGGTAAAATTATTAGCTTTTCATCCAAAGGAAAAAAAGAAAGGGAAAAGATTCTTAAAGAAAATCGACAAGAGCTTGACTCCCTAGAAAGACTTTCCAAGTTTGCTAAAACACCACAGCATAGTCAACTACATAAGATCATGGTGCTGAGGGGTAAAATAAACAACATCCTATCCTAAAAAGCTGAATGTGTCCTGTTCAGGACTCAGCAAAAATACTGAGAGGTGGGAGGAAAAGCTGGCAAGTTACTGGCACTCAGACTTAAGAAACTTCAACAACAAAACATTATTCCAGGAGTCAGGGATGCTCAAGGTAGGGTATTCACTAGCAAACAGGATGTAAATAGGGAATGTCAGGCATTTTATAGTCACATGTATGCTAGGAAAGAGGTAAGTGAGAGCAAAGAACTATAACTTCTTTAAGAAACTTAGCCTCCCCTCGCTATCTCAAGAGGACAAAGAAGCTCTGGAAAAATAAATTTCTATTATAGAAGTTCAGCAGGCTACACGAGAAATATGTATAGGGAAAACACCAGGACTGGATGGCTTCCCAGGAGAATTTTATGGTAAACTTGGTAACACGATAGCTCCTCGCTTGCATAACTCATTAATGTTAGCAAGGGAGGATAAGTCACTACCCCCCACAATGAATAAAGCCTTCCTAATCCTCATACCTAAAAAGGATAAAGACACTCTGAACTGTGTTAACTACAGGCCTACTTCACTAATGAATTCTGATTACAAAATACTAACAGCAATACTGGATAGAAGACTACAAATGGTTATTACTCGAATAGTGGGGTTAGAACAGATGGGATTGACACTGAATAGGTCAGGGGTGGATTGTATATGCAGACTTTTAAATTTAATATGGTAGAGTAATAGAAATAAAGAGCCCTTTGTGGCCTTATCATTAGATATACTTAAAATGTTTGATTCGATAAACTGGAAATTTATGCTTAGAACTCTCTCAGAACTTGGTTTTGGGGATAATTTCATTTCATGGGTAGCCATGCTATATGACAATCCCACCACCAAGTTCATAACAAATGGTATGTTATCAAATCACCAGAAAATAAGTTAAAATGTGGAACAAGGCAGGGATATCCACTGTCCACTTTTTTATTTTTTTTAGCATTTGAATCCTTAATTAGATTAATAGCCAGCAACCCAGATATAAAAGGAACACAACTGGACCTAACAGAACATAAATCCTTTGCATTTGCAGATGATTTATTATTCACACTTAGTCTGCCTATGCAAGCATGTTCCTCTGTCCAAATGGTTCTGAAGGAATTTGAATTAGTATCAGGGTTGAGGATCAACTGGGGGAAAACCCAAGTGGTGCATAGCAATTTGTCTTAGTCCATATTGAAAGAACAAAAAGGGGATTCTGGAGCGAGAATGGTTCAGATCAGTAATTACTTATTTAGAGCTACAAATTACAACAAAAATAAAGAAAATTCCAGATCTTAACTATGAACCAGTGTTACTGTATATTGAGTTAGACCTAGCTAGATAGGAGAAGCTAAACCTATCCCTGTGGGGTAGGACTAATGCGATCAACCTGATTGTGGCACCCAAAATCTTTTATGTATTCCAAAACCTTCCCATGGTGATGCACTCTAATTTTTTCAAATGCCTGGAAAGAATGCTTAAAAAATGTATCGGGGGAACAGCCCACCAAGACTCAGGATCACAAAGTTAAGAAGCACATGAGATGGGGGAGGTTAGCTCTTCCTTGGTGAGAGAAGTATCAGTTGTCCTTTATTTTTAAACAAATGCTTAAACATATTACCAAAACATGTAATGAAGAACAAAAGCAATCATTATAGGTGGACTTAGAAAAGGGCTTACTCAAACTTTGCAGTCTTACAGACTTCCTATATATAATAACACATCCAGTAGTTAAAGACAACCCATGTATACAGAGCTCAGCCCTAACACTGGAAAAGATTAACAATATAGTTAATAAAGAGACAGTAGTCCTACCTTGCATGTTTATTTGGAATAATAGATTTCTCATGAATAATAAAACGGGGTTGTCAAACCCAGACTGGGACAAGGCTGGAATCAAGAAGCTACACCACCTAACTGAGCAGGAATCCAGGACCCTCTTATCATTTTAGCAGCTATGAGAGAAATTTAATCTCCCAAAATATCGCTTTCATTTTTATTTAGTATTAAGGGAGCTGCTAAAAAATGGATGTCTAATAGATAATTATACTCTAGCCCATAATACAGAATGGGAGCCATTAATTAAGCTAGGGTCATTCAGGAAGGGTGCTAGTCTTATATACATTCATGAATAACATCTGGTCTTTTTTCCCCCACAATTAAGGCCAAGCTTTCCTGGGAAGAAGAGCTTTTACTTTCACTGTCACTCTCTATGGCAGAGTGGGGTTCCACCTGGAGGATGGCTAACAAGGCCTTCAAGGAATTCTAAGGTAGGCTCATTCAATTTAAAATAATACATAAATACTACATGAGTCCTAAAATACTTTTTACAATAGGGTCATGTGAGAACTCTGATTGTTGGAAATGTAATGGTATAGAAGCTGATCTACGGCACATGTTTTGGGATTGTATTAAATTAAAAGATCTATGGTCAGAGATGCTTCAAGTATGTAACAGAGTTCTTAATCTTCCCCTCTCACCATTAATATTCATTCTAGGATTTTTTTTCTGATTTCACTGAACTAGACAGGTTCCAAAAGATATGGCTATGCTGTGCTTCCCTTAGTGTTAAGAGACTTATTTTAAGATATTGGAAAGATACTAAAGTCCCCTCAGTACAAGAATGGTACAACCAGATGGAGTTTACCTCTAACAATGAAAGGATGCACTATCTTTATAAGATAAGCTGGAAATATACAATAGCATCTGGTCACCTTTCATTGCTCTTGAAGCACTGTAAAAGATATATAGGCCATAGCTAGAGTTAAGAGATGTGAAATACCTAAGTATAAGCAACCTTTATAACTTGCTGATATCACAATTTCTTATGATAAATACAGCATGATAACAGAATCCAAGTTGGATTGGTAATTAGGTTAGGAATCTTTGGTCTAAACTGGTATAGTGTATAGGCTAACATAAGTGGTGCATAAAATTATGATGTATTGTTAAAAGCTGTTACTTCTCACTTCAGTTTTTCTTATTCTCTTTTTTCTAGTTTTATTTATTTATTTTCCTTGTAAAAATTTCATTATATTCTGTTATGTTTAAAATTTCAATAATTATTATGAAAATAAAAGTGTGCAGTCATGCACCTGGGGCAGAGGAACCCGAAGGCAGTGTACAGTCTCAGGGGAGAGAAAGTCAGAGTTACTGAGCAAGAGAGGGATCTGGGATAATAATGTCTAGTGACCTCAAGGTGGGTAATCAGTGTAGCAGGGCACTGGGAAGAGCATATAGGATGCTGGCATATACAGAGAGAGAATCACTAGCAGAAGGAGGGAGGTCCTGATGCCCCTGTACCAAACCATGGTGAGACCACACCTCGAGTATGGAGTCCAGTTTTTGAGGCCATACCTGCATAAAGACATAGATATGATTGAAAGGGTTCAGAGAAGAGTGACCAAGATGATGCAGGGTATGAAGAACAAACCGTATGAACAGAGATGTAGGGAACTGGAGCTATACACATTGGAGACTAGAAGGGAGAGAGGGGACATGATAGAAACCTTTAAATACATCAAAGGGATAAACAAAGCATGCTCAGGGGTTCTATTTCACAGGAAGGAATGCACTATAACTAATGGGCATGGCTTGAGACTGTAGGGGGGAAACTACAGAGGTGATGTAAGGGGACAGTTCTTCACTGAGAGGGTGGTGGAAGCATGGAACAGGCTTCCACAGGAGGTGGTGAGGACTGAAACAGTGTTGGGTTTCAGGAGATCATGGGATAGCACACGGGGTTGCAGGGTGGTGGGATGGGTGCTTTCAGTGGGAGGAGGGAGGAATAACGGGAGGGAGGGGCAGACTGGATGGGCCAAGGGGTCCTTTTCTGCCGACAAGTTCTATGATTCTATAATTTAACGGGGTGGACTCTGAGGAGTTATTTACCAAGAACAGAGAAGCTAAGACAAGGGGTCACAAGTGGAGGTTAATGTGGAGAAGATTTAAAAAGATGCGAGAAAGTATTTTTTTTTACAGAAAGAGTGGTTGAGCCTTGGAATGGTCTGCTGGCAGAGGTGGTAGATGTCAAAAACTTAAATGGCTTTAAATGAGGCTAGGATAGCATCAAGGAGATATTAGCTTCTCAGCAGGAAGTAGGGGACAGAAACACTAACAGCAAAAGGTGGAATTGTGTAAGGGAAAACCCCACAGACAGAGATGGGTGAAGTTGGCAACATTTGCTCAGTGAATAAATCTGAGAATTTTGCATAATTCGTGGAGTGAATATTGATCCTCAGAGTGCAAATTTCTACCCAAAAAGTGCAGATCTTCACCCGCGAATGGCAAAATTTTACCCCGAATGATAGAATTTCACCATTTGTGGGTGAAATTCTGCCATTCGTGGATGAAATTCTGCCATTTGTGGGTGAAATTCTGCCGAAGTCACATAAGTGAATTTTCAGCCTAATTGCAAAAATTTGCAGATTGCTCCGTAGAGGCGAAGTGGATGACTTTGCCAGTGAATTAAAAAATCACAACATCTCTACCCACAGATATAATAGATGCTGAGGTATGATAGGGTAATATGGGCAAACTAGATAGATGATCAGTCTTTTTCTGCCGTTATCGTCTATGTTTTTGCTTCTATGCTTCTGTGAAGATCGAAGTTATCTGAAGTGATCTAAAAGTTCGACTGAGCTGAATTGATAGCAAAAGAGTCACATTTTGACACATTAACTGAATGCAAATTGTGCATCAGCTTATCTTTAATTGGACAGTTTAAGAGAGCAGTTGGATTTTTATGTCATAGAGCCCTGGGTATTATGATGTATTGTCTCAAATATTGCAGATTTACATTTGTAAATCTAAAATTAAGCATCTCAGAAAGAAACATGCGTTTAGTAAAATACATTTTTCAAGGAGACTTTTGAAACCTCAAGCAATATGGCTACTATAATTATCTTTAAACAAAATATTATTCAAATATGGCATAAACTACGCTTAGCTAGGGCAACAGTAGAACAATGCATCCAGACCAACAAATACATTATAAAGAGGAAATGGTTCTGTTGTCATACTTTTTGAATTTGCAGCTTCCAGTCCTCGGGTATCTTCCAGATGTCCACTAGAGCCTCATTATTTACAATAGTTAATTTCTTCAAATCCTGAGGATATGAGTTGTATGCAGAAAGACACAGCAGTGTATTGGTAGTTATGCCACAACCACACTCCTCAGGGGAGTAGTACACAACAAAATGTCTTACATGCCTGGATGTACAGTTATGGCATAAGTACACTGAAGTGTCTTATTACACTTATAACATGGGCAAATGGGTACATCAAAAATTTTTAAAAAGAAATTATTCCGCTTGGAATTAATGAAAAATAGTTCCTCTACCACTGGGAGCCAGTAGTGGGAGCTGGCAGGTTTACTTCTGGTGTGCTAATTTGCGTGCAAGCAATGATTGCTTTTTAAAACCTGAATAATTTAAAGTGTTGTTAGCACATTGATTTTATCTGCACTATGCCTAGTGGGCAGCACTTTACAGTTGGTAGTGGTCTCACTGTGGATAGCTGTGGACCAATCAGGTTGCAGCATTTTCCCTACCCATTTTATAAATCCTGTCCAGATGCTTGTCTACAATCAGAGCATCTAATTCTTTATTGTAAATCACTTATGTGATTTCAGCCAATCAGCACCCAAACTACATGCAGTTTTATCCTGCATACAGTTGTCGTCCTGAGCAAAAATATTAAAGAGAAGCATCCCACTTCAGAGGCAAGAGAGGAGCATGACATTCAGCTGTTTAAATAAAAAAATACAAATGAAATGTAAAACTTATTTTTAATCCCTCAAGCTTACTTGAGTGATTAATAACTAGAATAATATATAGAAAAACATATATTATGGGGCTATATTTACTGGTTAGTGCCAATAATCCACTGCTGGCACAACCTCACAAACTGTGTTATTCATGCATGTGAATAAAAGAGTTCTGTAAACCACCTTTCTAAAAATAGCCTTTAGTGCACCTAAACACCTGCTTGAGAGACTGTCCTTGCGCTGGCCGTTCGCTCACGATCACTACAGAAAACCACCAGTGCAAATGACAGTCTTCTTGGACATCGAACAAAATGAAAGCCGGGTGCAGTTCACTAGTAAAAGTACACAGAAAATATTTAAAAAATGGCAGTGCTTCATGGTTCATGCCGCTGAATGAATCTGCATTTCACTTGCAGTTCCATTAACTACAACTAGTTACCATTTATGGGAGAAGCGGGTCAGGAGGCGGGGCTAACATAACATCTTAAAATGCTGAAAATGTTATCAAAAGTTATAAATATTATAAAAGAAAGTTCTATTAAAGCACTTGCATACATTAAATTATTCTAATTGTTGCATTCTGTTCATGTTTAATAAATGTTATAGTGGCCCATTTCAGCATCTCTCTTTTTTCTTCTTTAGTGTCTTCAACCAGTGGATATCAACTTAAAAACATGGGGAAGTGTGCAGACTTGGATTTCATGCACACCCTCAGTGTGCAATGCCCAGATAAACCCCTCAGGCTTTGCCTTCGGGCTTATGGGGCATCACATTATTCCTTGGGTGTACATACATCCTCGTTATGCACACTTCCATGCATTATTCTGTATTTAATTACTGGTCATAATTTTATGTTTGCTTGTGTGCATGTGCAAGAAACATGTTGTAATAGCTTGCTGGAGTAGCAGGTTGTGGAGGTGCGCCAGTGTTGTGGCCAGTGCTGCCACTGCTTTTTGGGGCTTGTCTCTGTGGCACAAATGAATGAGCACACTGTCTATGACAGCAGCTCAGAAGCATGCCACCAACTTGAAACAATTTTGCCGCTGCAATGAGGGAGTGCCCCCTCCTTGCAGGGCATGCCTTGCCTGGTACTACATTTCAATAAACATGGTAGCGGCTGTCGCCATCCACCTCTCAAAGCCAATGTCAGGGGTGCCCAATCCCCCTCGGCATCATGCGTCCCCAAACACAGACATGCTTCTTTTGCTGACGGGGCAGCACAATCCCCATCTGCTTCAGTCCCCCCTCCCCAAAACCACAGGTGACACACTGGGAGTCCACCCCAGTGTGTGCAAAGCAAACCTGCAAGAAAAAAACCTTCCCGCAATGTTTTTTTTATTTTTTTTTACCTGAAACAAAGAAAACGGTCCCTCATTGTCTGCGGTGTCCTTCCCCCAACCCGCACCCACCCTCTGCGCACCCCACTCCCCGCACCCCCCTTCACCCCATACTTACCTCCGGAGCCTGGCACAATGATCTTTGGTGGAGAGGGAACATGTCTGCACTCTTCAAAGCCGACCACAAACTGAAGAAATGCTGGTAAGCTGTATAATGGAATAAATAGGGTGAGCGGGGGGCAATTTAGGGTGATATCACGGCCATTTTGAGGAGTTTTGGTGACAAATTTTCAACATGTGGTTCTCGGGACCCCACCTCATGAACTCAGTCACTGTCATTTTATTATTCAGTCCTGAAAGGTGATTTCACGGTCACTGCACAGAATCATCTTCCAGGATGGATTAACAAAATGACAGTGTCACAGTTCATTAGGTGTGCTCCTTAAAAGCCTATGTTGCAAATTTGGTGAAAAAATGAAAAAAAAATGACTGTGTTACGAGTGTGCATTGTGCAGTTCCCACGCATGCTCATAAGTTTGAGAACTTTAAATGTTTTCACTCCAGATTTTTAACATTGCCATTTTTCCACACCTCTTTATGAACAGTACAGCAATCATTTTTCACATCCTGCTCAAAATGTGTTTTCACACATCTGGTGCACAATGGATTGGTCGCTGTACAAAATCAATGTTCGGGACAGAGTAAAAAAATCACAGTGACAGTGTTCATAAGGAGAGATCCCAAAAAGCTGATGTTGCAAATTAGGTGAAAAAATTCCAAGAAATTACTGTGTTACCAGAGTGCGTTGCACAGTTGCTATGCACACTCTTAATTTCGCCAATTTTTTATATTTTTATTCCAGATTTTAAACATTGTCATTCTTGCACACTGCCTTATAAACAGTACAGTTGTCATTTTTCACGTCCTGCCCGAAACATGTTTTCCCACCTGAGGCACACAATGGGCACGGTCACTGTGCAAAATCAACATTCAGGACAGATTAAGAAAATCACAGTGCCACTGTTCATGAGCAGAGGTCCCAGAATGCTTATGTTGAAAATCTGGTGTAAAAATACCCAAAATAATTGCATTACGGGTGTGCTTTGTGCATTTTCTACACACATGCATGACTTCATCAATTATTTTATATTTCCACTCCAGATTTTCAACATTACCATTTTTTTACACCTCCTCATGAAGAGTACAGCTGTCATTCTTCACATCCTTTTCAAAATGTGTTTTTGCACCTGTGGCACCAAATGGCACAGTCGCTGTGCAAAATCACCTTTTGGCTAATAAACTGATAGTGTCACTGTTCATGCGGTGGTGTCACAAAAAGCCCATGTTGTAAACTTGGAGTGAAAATACCAAGAAACTCCCAGGGCATTAGGGTTTCTGACCACAACGCCCTACCCTGTAAGGACTGACAGGTATCTGGGGTGTGACTTGGGATTGTCGACAGTAATGCCCATGCCATTCAACCCCCCCCCACCCTGCAGCCAGTGACAGGCATCGAGGTGTGCTTTGGACTCTCTGGCCCCAGAGTTCACCCCATGCTCCTATACTGCACCCATTTCAGTGTATTTCCTTATAGAATGGGTTGAGTATAAAGCCCAAACACCCCAAAGCACACCTCGACACTTGTCGGTGTCTGCAGGGTGGGGTGATGAAATGGTGTGGAGTTTATGGTGATGACTAGAAAAGGCACAACCAATGCCCGTCCATCTCTACAGGATAGGGGTGGGGTTAGCGTCAATTCAGTACTTCACTGCCATTCCTACTCTGCATCTGTCTAACTCCTGCACTTCCAATGCTAATGCCAGAAAGCAAACATTCAGCATTAACAAATGCTTGTTTATATATGGATAACCATGGTTTTATCCTGCGTTACAACCTCCTGGTTGATAGTTTGCATTAGAGCTAAGCGGTTGTAATCAGTGGCTGTCAATCTAGCTCATGCTACAGTTGGTGTGAGCTAATCAAACCATTCCCAATACCGTGACCATAACACGGTATGGTTCAGGTTAAAAAAGAACTGAAGAATCCACACGCTCCAAACTGAAGGTCCTTGACTTCAGGAGGGCAGACTTCACAAAAATGAAGGCCTGCCTGAAGGACAATCTTAGTAACACAACAGAAGGGAGCATTGAGGAATGCTGGATAAGGTTGAAGGATGCAATAACCATGGTCATAGCGCAGTGTGCCCGTCAGGTTAGTAAGAACAAAAGGAGGAAAACCCATTATGGTTTTCCAAGGAGGTGATAACCATGGTGAAAGAGAAGTGCATAACCATCAGAAAGTACAAGGAGTCAGGGAACAATGTGGACAAAACAGAATGCAAACAGAAACTAAAAGAGACAGGAAAAGTGATAAGAAATGCAAAGGCTCAGACAGAGATTAGAATAGCTCAGGAAGTAAAAAAGGGTAACAAAACCTTCTACAGGTACATATGACAAAAAAGGAAGACCAAAGAGGGCATTGTTCAAAAAACAAAAAAGGACGGACAACCCACAGAGCAAGACGGGAAAAGGCAGAGGCACTCAATGAGTACTTCTGCTCAGTCTTCACACAGTAAGCAGATGGAAACGGACCAACAATAGGCATAAAAAAGTGTCCAATTGAAGGAACAGACATGGGTCCCTTAACAGAGGAAAGGGTCCTAGAGGAAATAGATAAGTTAAAGGTAGATAACGCTTTGGGGCCAGATGGAATGCACCCGAGAATACTTTAAGAACTTGGGGAGTACTGGCAGCCCCCCTTAGCAGTGCTCTTCAACAAATCGTTGAAGAGTGGGAAGGTGCCAGATGCTTGGAAGAGAGCAACAATAGTACCACTCCACAAGAGTGGAAGCAAGGAACAGCCAGGAAATCACCATCTTGTTAATCTAACATCAGTCGTGGAAAACCTAATGAAGTCCCTGCTGAAGGAAAGAAGTGTAGCTTTTTTGGAGTAAACTGGTCAGCTCGACAAAAATCAACATGGCTTCATGGCAGGGAGGTCCTGCCAGACAAATCTGGTTGATTTTTTTCAATTGGGTCACCAAAACAGAGTCAGCAGTGGATGTGGTTTACTTGGATTTCAGCAAAGCTTTTGACTCTGTTCCACACAGGAGACTGGTCAAAAAACTGGAGAATATGGAAGTCAGGCCTGAGATAACTAACTGGGTCAGAAACTGGTTACGTGGGAGAACTCAGAGAATATTAGTGAATGGCACTCTGTCAGAAGATGGGAGGGTGACTAGTAGGGCCCTGCAGGGCTCGGTTCTGGGGCTGATCATCTTCAACATATTCATCAGTGATATTGCAGATGGACTGAAAGGGAAGGTGTGCCTGTTTGCAGATGACACCAAAATCGGCAACAGGGTGGATACACTGGAGGGACAGCATAGCATGGAAGCTGATCTCCAAAAACTGGAGGAGTGGTCCAGGACCTGGCAATTGAAATTTAAAGCCAAAAAATTCAAGGTCATGCACTTGGGAAAACGTAACCCAGGGAAACTGTACTCAATGGGAGGAGAGCAGGTGGTGGCTACTAGGCAGGAGCAAGACCTGGGGGTGATCATATCAGATGACCTCCAGGTCAGTAAACAATGTGAAAAGGTAGCACTAAAAGCTAGTGGCATCCTGGGATGCATAAGGAGGGGCATCACAAGCAGAAGGCATGAAGTAATCATGCCCCCATATCAGTCCTTGGTAAGGTCTCACCTGGATTACTGCGTCTAGTTCTGGAGGCCACACCTCAGGAAGGACATAGATAGGCTGGAGACGATACAGAGAAGAGCAACAAAGATGGTGCAGGGCTTGCATCAGAAAATGTACAAGGCAAGACTAGATGACCTCAAATTATACTCCCTAGAGCAATGCAGGAAGCATGGGTAACATGATCAAAACATTTACATACCTTAAAGGCAACAACAGGGTGCACATACAGAACCACTTTCAGTTAAAAGACTAGAACAGGACTAAAAGACATGCCCTTAGACTTAAGGGAGGAAGGTTCAGGAGCAATATGAAGAAATTCTTCTTCACAGAGCACGTTGTGGAACCATGAAATAGTCTGCCGGAGGGGGTGGTGCGAGCCAAGACGGTGGGAGAATTCAACCGGGCATGGGACAGACAATGTGGGATACTCAAGCAGGCAGCTAAGTTGGGAGGGGGGTTGGAAACCAAGGGCAGACTTGATGGCTCATACGGTCCCCATCTGTGATAACTTCTGCCGCCAACTCAGTCAAACCAATGTTATAAAAACTTATGGTAATTAAATAAAATAAAACATGGGTGGGTGTGTGTAAAACCAGATTTTTACACACACACTCAGTGTGGGATGATTTTATAAACCCCGAGAGCAATTAGCATCCCACACCTTGGGTGTGTGTAAAATTCTGGTTACACCAACCCACCCATGTATTGTTCTATATAAAATTACTGGTCAGCACTTTTAATACGCACATCACTGTGTTATAATTATCTGTTATATCTGTCTGTGTGTAAATAAGAACTATCAATGAAACACATGGCTCATCTTGCCAACTCAACAGTCCCTGAGCAAATGGTGACAGCTTCATTCAGTCAGTGGTACCGGCAATTGTAAAACAGAAAACATGGGTGGGTGGGTATAATTCAGAATTTTATACACACCCTCAGTGTGTAATGCTTTTGTAAACCCCTCAAGCTTCACTCTTGGAGTTTATGTAGCATCACACATCTCAGATATGTAAAACAAATAGAATAATAGATAGAGCACACTGAGGACAGTGTATCATGAGGTTATAAAACCATCAAGTGGTTCTGGTGATATGTGAACCTCGAGAGTGAAGTTCAAGAGGTTCCAACATGTCACCAAAACCTTAAAATGGGATTATAGCTGAGTCATACACAGTCCCCTGTTTTATTTTTTTGTAATATATGGATCCAGCTTACATGGAAAGCCACCGACCAGTGAGGAGCTGTGGCTGCTAAGTGCAGCAATCCCTTTAGTGCTGCCACACTAAGGTGAAAGTGCCCATATGGCGCTCAGGCTGTGGCCTGCTACATGTGTATCAGAAAGGTAACAGCAGGAAAGTGTCAGGAGGTGGAGTAGGTAAGAGCAGGAATGCCTACCTCCACCACTCTGATCAGCCGCACCCTGGCTGTGTGTATTTTGTAGTGAGCGGGAGCCCAACATCAAGAGGCAGCAGGGTAGGTAACAGAAGGAGCAGTGGCTGGAGCCACCACTGAGAAAGCCACACCATGTGTGCAGTGTGGCAACATTTTTTTGTCATAATACTATCATTGGAGCTTCATCAATAGTGTTATGAGAACTCTTAAAACTATTGATGAATCTCCAACGATGGCAGATTATTTGTATGACTTTCAATAGTATTATTTGACATATCCATATATTACATTCTATTATTCAATAGCAAGGAAAGAATCCTGGGCTCTGATTAGTCAGCGTGTGCCTGGGACAGTGATGTTATCCCAGTATAATATCACTGTTTCAAGTCCAAGTACACACAAACGAATATACAAAAACTACCAGCAGAAAAAGGCCATTTGGTCTATCGGGTCAGCTCTATTATGTAGCTAGCAACCCTATTCTACAGCTGCCCCTCCCTACCTGCACCCCCTTCCCTTGACTCTCCCTTTTGCCCTGTCCCAACTCCTCTTGAAGCATCCCACTGTTTTACAGGCCATCACCACTGCTGGTAGTGCGTTCTACTCTGCCACCACCCTCTCTGTAAAAAAGTGCCTTCGCAATTCCTTCCTAAACTTCCCTCCCTCTAATCTCATGTCATGACCCCTAGTGTCCCTCCCACCCTCCCTTGAATAGTCCCTCCATGCCTGTCCTGTTTATTCCTCTCATGCAGTTGAAGGTCTCGATCATATCCCCCCAGTCCCTCCTCTCTTCCAGTGAGTACATGTTCAACTCTCTTAGTCTACTTTCATGTGGTAACTCCCCCAGACCATGGATCATCTTTGTTGCTCTGCGTTGCACCCCTTCTAGTAATCTAATGTCCCTCTTTAGGTATGGGCACCAGTACTGCATGCAGTACTCGAGGTGGGATCTGACCAGTGATCTATACAACAGCAGAATCACTTCCTCCCTCCTTGAGGTTATACCCCTTGCAATACAGCCCAACATTTTGTTGGCTGTTGCCACTGCCTTCCTATACTGTGCAGAGTTGGTCGTTGCTCCTGTAATGAGCACCCCCAGATCCTTGTCCTTAGTCTCAGCTAGCTGTACTCTCCCAGATGGTAGTTTCTCCTTGGATGCTTAGCCCCAAAATGCAGCACTCTGCATTTCTTGGCATTGAATCCCAGTTGCCAGGTATCAGACCACATCTCCAGCCTTGCCAGATCTTCCTGAAAACCCTGCCACTCACCATAGGTCATGCACCACTGCTCCCATCTTTGTGTCATCTGCAATGACCGAATATAATCCGTAATAATAAAAAAATCACCCCACATGCAGATTAGGGAGATAAAATAAATTATACAGTTCCTCACTGTGTAAATCAGTATACATGCTATTATATTTCTGTATCACTACAGAAATAGGAGAGTACAACTCTTAGTAAAGAAATCTTGTCAGCTATCAATGTGTGCACAATGCTTCATTTTGAAAATGAATATCTTAGATCTTATACTGTTGTAACCACTACCAAAAAAGGGTACTTCCCCTTCAAGTAAGGAAAAATGGAAGTCAGCTTTATATTGCACACACAATGCCTTGCCACATATATTTACATATTAGGTGCTATACTGCAGGCATCACTACCAAAAAAGAAGACTGCATTGCTGAATAAAGAAAATTTAAATTAACTTTATAATCTACTCAGAATTACTTGTTGCTGTATGTTAATCAGCATATTAACTGTAATACTGCTGTAACCACTACTAAAATAAGACTTAATTGATTTAAGAGAACGGGACTACTATATGTCCAAGTGTTAAAATGTATGGGATGCAGAGGAGCCATTGTATAATAGCAATAATGCACTCCAGGGTGTGTGTCGTGCTGGGATAACGGCACTTCCCAGGTGTTGGATGCACTCAACCTGCAGCCTCGTGCCCAACCACCCAAGGCGTGATATTATCCCAGCACGACACACACCCTGTCATGCATTATTGCTTAAGTTACACCTACCCATCCATGTATTATTCTCTATATAATTGCATTGTGAGATTCTGGCAACATGATTGCCACAAGAGCAAACTCGAGTGATTAAATCATGTTACCAGAATTGTGAAATACAAACATAGTTAAGTGAACATGGTTCACTGTATGTTATTTTATGTAATATATTGTTTTGCGGTGATTTTCTAAAAAAAGAATAAAAATTCTCTTACTGTAGAAACTTAATTTAAAAAAGGGGTACAATTTCTAGTAATGTGTAAAAAGACCATACAGCGTGGCAGCAAGTTAGTGCAATTGCGCTGTGTATCTTTCTCAAAAAGAGGAAATTGAGCTGTGTGCTAAATGGGGTTGCTCTAAGAGCAGAACTAGGGGATCTGTTTTTGCTGAACAGCCACAGGTGAAAGTTCACTGCCACCTGAAGTGAAACCACAAGTGCGGTCAGATGATTAGGCTGTTGAATGTTTAGTGTGGCTGGAATATTAAGAATGCTGGATCCCATAATACTATCAATGTGACATCATGTTGATTGTACTATCATATCATGACATCAGAATGATGGTATTGTGGGATTTTGATTCCACTGTTTCTATATGGGCGGAACATTACCAGCCATATAGTACATATAGAATAATGTATGGGGAAGTGTGTATAATGAGGATTTTATGCACACCCAAGGTATGTGATGCCCCATAAACCTTGAAAGCGAAGCCCAAGGGGTTTATCAGGGCATCACACACCGAGGGTATGCATAAAATCCAAGTTTAAGCACTTCCCCATGTTTTATTTTTTATATTTACTGGTTCTTTGGGTTATGCATTTTTATGTTTGCTTGTGCGCATGTGCAAGAAACACATTGGGGCAGCTTGCTGCAGTAGCGCATTGTGAAGGCGCGGCAGTGTTGTTGCCAATGTCAGAAGCCCATTTTGGGGCTGGTCTTTGTGGAACCAATAGAGGATTACGCTGTCCATGACAGCAGTAGTGTAGCCTGCCACCAACTTGAAACAAACCCGCCCCTGCAATCAGGAAGTGCCCAGTCATCAGCAATAAGCTGTTTTTGCTGTGGGGCAGTCCCTGACTGCAGCAGCGAATTACAGTTGCATTGTCCGGTATCCCCTTTCAATAAACATGGCGTTGACTTCTCCATCAGCCTCTCACAGTCCCCACGGAGACTGACGGACAGCTGCTGCCTCTCACATTCCCTATTAAAGCCGACAGGGGTGCCCAATCCCCCTGTCAGCATGCCCCCTGCCCAGTTAATTTGCTGACAGGGTTGCCCAATCCCTGTCAGCTCCTCTCCCCACATTTGTTGCGTGCCGAGGGGGATGCCCAATCCCCTCGGCTCATGCGCTCCTCCCAGCACACTTTATGGCAGACAGGGGTGCCCAATCCCCATCGGCTCCAGCCCCCTGCCAAAAAACACCCAGGTGGCATGCTGGGAGCCCACCCCAGTGTGTCAAAAGCGTCCCGTGTTGTCTTTTTTGTTTTTACCCTGTAAAAAAAGAAAACAATCCCTTGCTGTCTCTCATGGCCCTTCTTCCAGCCCGCACCCCACCTCTGCACATACACCCTTCACCCCATACTTACCTCCGGAGCCCACTGCGATGATCTTCGGTGGACCAGGAACACGTCTGCACTTTCTTCAAAGCCGACCATGAACTGAAGAAATGCTGGTAAGCTGTATAATGGCATAAATGTTTTTTTTTCAACTTATGTGGATATCTCAGCCATTTATTCAACTTTTGGCACCACATTTTCAACCTGGGGTTCTTGGGACCCATCCTCATGAATTCAGTCACTGTCATGGCTTTATTCAGTCCCAAAAGGTGATTTTACAGTCACTGAGCAGAATCACCTTTCGGGACTGAGTAATGAAATGACAATGTCACTGTTCATGAGGTGGCCTCTCAAAAAGCCAATGTTGCAAATTTGGTGAAAAATTCCAAAAACTGACTGTGTTGCGAGCGTGCATTACGCAGTTTCCACGCACACTCGTAACTTCATGAATTTGTAATATTTTCACTCCAGATTTTCAGCCTTGGCATTTCTTCACACCTCCTTATGAACAGTACAGCTGTAATTTTTCACATCCTGGCTGAAATGTGTTTTCGTACTTCCTGCGCAAAATAGTGAAGTTGCTGTGGGAAATCAGTGTTCGGGACAGATTAAGACAATCCCAGCAACACTGTTCATGAGCAGAGGTCCTAAAATGCATATGTTGGAAGTTTGGTGACAAAAGTCCATAAAATGACTATGTTACAAACATACATTGCGCAGGTTCCACACACACTCATAACTTTAAATATTTTTAATATTTCCACTCAAAATTTTCAACATCGTCCATTTTGCAAACCTCCTTATGAACAGTGCAGCTGTCATTTTTCACATCCTGCCCGAAATGTGTGTTTGCACATCTGGTGCACAATTTATTTTTAATTTTTTTTTATTTAGTTTTTGTTGACCGGGTAAGTGTACTAGACAAATTCTGACTATTTTCAGGCACGATCCGGGGGAGGGGATACAGATGAAAGCCAACTGATCTTGAACCAGATTAAGCTGTTGGTGGTATTTTTAGTGAATGGGAGGAAATTTGACCAGGGCACTGGGGAAATTCCCCTACTGCATTGCTGACTGTAGGGGGAGCTGCTGGCGTCTGTCTGCAGAATGGCATACTGTGTTCAACCTTTGACAGAGAAGGACATTCTGCTGAGTAACAGACCAGAGGATTCTTGTGCCTTGCCCGAGTTGGCTATGCCTCAGGAACCCGTTTGCAATTTAGACATACCTCAGGAGTTTGGCGGTGATGTGCATGGTGTCAGCCATGCAGCGGGAGTTCTCAGTGTTGCTTTATTTTTAGAGACGCCCTCTGGAGAGATACCTGTTGTTCCAACTCAAACTTCATTTCCTGAGGCCATTCCCAGTTGTAGCAGTGCTTTTGTTATGGCTTCTCTGGCAGAACCAGCTGCTTGTCATTTGCCGCATGCTGTGAGTGCTTCTCGGATGAGTCAGTCGACTGATGCTTCTCGTGCTGGAATGCAGAAGCAAAGGACTGCTGATAAGGCCTTTCCTACGACCGACTGGAGCAAGGAATCTGCTTTGACTGATGTGGGCTGGGCTTTTCAGAATGGACATTGGCATCCCGATTCAAACTGGATTTTCTTTACGCCTGAGTCACCACGTGTTCAAGGGGACTCTGCTCCTAGGTATAACGCGGTATGCTTACGCTATTGAGGGGGTCTTCAGGAACACCCCGATAGATTTTATGTTGCCCAGAGGCTTCTAAAAAATTCTACAAACTTCCAGGCTTTGGATGTTTATGCTCTTATTAATGTTAGGGGTGAGGATACATTCAATGTCAGCTTTCAGTCCTTTGCTAGTCTTGATAAATTTTGGCTGAAATATGAAACTTTGAAATCCACTCCATTTTGGACACCTTTTTGGGCTATTCCCATTACCAAGCCTCTTTTCAAGATTGTGAATATTATGTTCCGTAATGAGGGTTTTAATGTGGGGGATATTCTCTGTTGGTTGGAGAGCAAATGTACTGTGCTTGGTCCCCCTGCACCCATTATAGATGGGGATGGGATTTGGACTGGGAGTTGGAAATTTAAAACTAAGTTGTGTACTGTAGGGGATAATTTATAACATATCCTGGATAGTTTTTTCTTGGGGAAAGATAGGGGGGTTTGTTTTTATCCAGGACAGCCAAAGGCCTACTACAAATGTAGTAGCACCCACCATTTGAATAGTGCCTGTGATAAAATTAAATATGCATTATGTGGGGAACTGGACCATGATAGTGGGACTTGTCGTAACATCTTTTGTTGCAATCTTTGTGAAGCACAAGGCCATGCCTATCACTAGTGTCCCTATGCTGGACAAAACAAACAAGGGGTTTTGGATAAGGAAACCTTGATTTTTGAGGCCCAAGATAGGTTTAGGCCTGGACCAGAGGATGATGGTACCCTTGAGGCAGGTCCCTTCACCATGGCCCTTCCAGGTCCTTCTGGGCCTCAACCTTTGTCCCCAGATCCAAGTCCTGATGATTCTACTACCACCCAGCCTTCTGCGGCAGCTGAGCTGCAACAACCAGAGGTGGTTTCCATGCCCCCCTCACCCTGCTTCTGAGTTTCAGATGCCTCACCCCAAGGGGGTTACTAGATCCCATGCACTATTCAGTGGTCCTGACCAAGTCCGAACCAAAAGTCCTTGAAGTAATACCAATTCAGCTTGTCCTTCCCTTCTCGCTACCAATCTACATTGCTGGAATATACTACCTACCTGGTACACCAGCTTCTCCTGTCACCGACCTCCTCAAGCAAATCTCCTGCCTAACCATGACAGGGGAACTCTACATTGTGGACGAGCTTAACCACAATTGGCTAGCTCCTGCCGTCAACAAAACCACCGGGACTGAAATTTCCACCCTAAACCTCTCACAAATTATTACTGAGCCCACCCAGCTTAATCTAAAATCTGGTAACCACTTGCTCTTCGACTGGTTCCTTACCACACACCCCCACCAGGTCAAACAAGCCGGTATTCTTCCTGACTCCCTCAGCGACCACCACGTAACCTTCTGAGTGTGTAAAATACACCGCCCAAAATCCTCCATTAAATTTGTAGTCCAACGCTCCTATAAATCCCTCAGTCTAGCCCCTGTATTAGGTGACCCTGTGCTAGCAAACTGGGCCCCTGCTCTTCCTATGATCTTCATTGATGATGCCTTCCTCCACTTTAAAAACACATTCCTCAGCGTCTGGAACACACATGCCCCAATGCGTCGTACAAAAGTACGAGGAAACCACCTACCTTGGGTCACCCAAGAACTGACTGCATGTCAAATCGCATGGGACAAAGCCTGGAAAATGTATAAATCCTCACGCCTCACACAACACCTCTCCACATACCGCATGCTCCGTAACAAGTGCACCAGAGCCACTGGTCTTGCAAAAGCATAGTACTTCAGCAGCTCCCTCCAGTCAAACCTAAATAAACCCTCAAAATTCTGGAAGGTCATTCACTCCCTTTTCACCCCACTGGCTGCCAATCCCACTCCAATGCTAAATGTTAAAAACTCTCTCCTATCAGAGCCCACAGCAGTCGCCACTGAGTTCAATGTGTACTTCTCACTTGTGCTGCCACCCTCCTCTCTTCCCTGCCCAACACTACACCTCTCACACCGCCTACAGACATAAAGACCCAGACTAGGACTCGCTCCTTTTCCTTCAAAGATATCTCTGCAACTGAGGTCCTAGATGCATTACTTTCTCTCAACCCTCCAAAAGGCAAATCCCAGATGGATCAGACCCCAAACTTCTGTACCTCTTCGCCCCGCTGTAGCAACTCCACTTGCCAAACTCCTAAACCAATCCTTTGCTGCCATTGCCGTCCCCCATGCATGGAAGCACGCCATTGTCATCCCTTTGCCAAAAGGAGGTGCCCCTACCTCCTCCTCTAACTACCACCCTATCTCCCTCCTCCCAGCCCTAGCAAAACTACAAGAGCACCGTATGCTCACCCAATTTACCTCCTTCCTCACTGACTCCAAATTCTTCACGCCATTCCAGTCTGGCTTCAGGAAGGGACACTCTACCACCTCCTCCCTGATAAGGCTTACAGACACTATCCTGACAGGCACGGACAGTGGACTGATCACCTCAGCCATTTTTGTCTACCTTGCAAAAGCCTTAGACACTGTCTCCCACCCCATATTGCTCTCGAGTCTCGCTGAATCAGGTCTCTCTGTCGCAGCCACAAACTTGTTCAGATCACACCTCTCTGGTAGAACTCAGTCTGTTAGAGTCTCAAATGTGATCTCCACCCCCCTTCCCTTAACTACCGGTGTCCCACAGGGTCAGTTCTTGGTCCCATTCTGTTCTCTATATTCCTAAATGACCTGCCACTCATCTGCTCTGCTTCCTCAACCCACATGTATGCAGATGACACTGTACTCTACTACTCGGGCTCCGCCCCTGATGTGGTACAATCAAACCTCCAAGCTGACTTCAACAAGGTACAATGGTTTAGCTCATGCCAGCTCTCCCTAAGTGCAAAACAAACTGTCACTATGACCTTCTGCACATGACAACACCTGGCCAAACTCCCGTCCCTTCCCTACTTCACCACCCTGGATGGCCAAAAACTTGAAGATGTCTCCTCGTTCTGTTACTTGGGGGTCTGGCTAGACAGCCATCTCTCCTTCTCTCACCACATCGATGCTATATCAAAAAAACTACGCCCCATGCTCAGTGCACTATATAGGAACCGCAGCAGCCTCCCTCCCCGAGTCCAACATGAACTGGTCCTGAAGATGATACTGCCCTCCATCGACTACTGTGACATTGTATACAGTGCAGCCCCTAAGTCCACCCTATCTAAACTGGACACACTTTATAATGCCTTCTGCTGCTTTGCTCTCGATGCCTCTCCCCTCACCCACCACTGCGACCTCTACTGAACCTTGGCACTACTGTCCCTCAAAAACCGCTGCATCTCTCACTGTGCTAAATTTGTCTCCAACCTATGGCTCAGGTTCATCCCCTCCTACCTTGCCACTGTGCTCACAGATGCCCCACCCCCCTCCCATCATCTTAGAACCAGTGAGTCCCGCCAACTTTCAGTCCCTAGGTAGTAAACCTCTGCCGGTCAAGCTGCCTTCTCACACCGGCTACCCAAGCTCTGGAATGCCCTCCCACTGCAAATTCAGCACTCCTTCTCTTCCTACTCTGTCTCCCACCCTAGCAAACTTCCTTACTACAAATTGCTCCTGTCCCTGAACCTGCCATGCCCCACTATCCCCTCCCCAATGCCTCACCAGCAGCCTTAGCCTTGCTACAGAAGTTGGCATATAACCCCAACCTTGCACTTACGTCCGGTGCCTATTTTTACCTATGTACTGTGTATAACTGTGATATACATCCTCTGTTGTTTACAGCTGTTACTACTGTGTTAATTTACCTTGTCTGCTGCTACTTGTCACAAAAATTGTTATTTGATACTATAATATCCTAAGCATTTAATGTGCACTGCTTGTTTATTCATGCAATCGTGTATCATTATGCTACTTTTTATTTGATTCTGTTAACTGTTCACTTGATAACCTCCGTGTTATCTTATCCATGTGTACCCCCCCAAGGTCGCACTGGGAGACGAGCATCTTGTTGCTCAGTGTGCCTTTCCTGGTGAAACAATTGCAATAAATAAAATAAATAAAAGTAAAGAAACTTGCTCAGGCAGGTGGCATTACTATGCAGAACACCTTTCAGGTACTACAGGATCAGGATGGTGATTCAGAATCAGATGTCTCTGTTAAGTCTGGGGCGGTCTCTGAAATGGAGTGTGATGATGAAGGTGGACCTGATTTGTTGGAGGCCAAGAAAAAATCTGGTTGCAAATGAAAAAAAGATAAAACTTAAACTTTATTTCTGGCTTTTTGAACCTAGTTTCCCTCAACACCTGCAGCATTAAGAATTTTAAGAAGCGTTTGGGTCTCTTACATTTTTGTAGGTCCTTAGCTGCAGATATTATTTTTCTACAGGAGACTATATTCACTTCTTTATTTGATATGGTCCAAACTAAAAAGCTATGGGTATATGGGCTTTCTTTTTGGTCATTTGGTACTGATGCTGCAGATGGGGTCGGGATTATTTTTCGTCACACTCAGGTCCAGGTAATTAGGTTGGTGGATATTGTCTCCGGTAAGGCACTGCTTCTGGATTGTACCTTTAAGGGGTGTTCTCTCTGTCTCATCAATATTTATGCCCTACAAGTCAAATCTGCAAGGACTGACTTATTCTCATGACATTGAACAATATATTTTTACCCTGAGGCATATTATCTTGGGGGGGGCGGAGAGTTCAATTGTAGTTTAGATTTGAAATTCAAAGATCAGGTGCAACAAAAAGTTTACTGTGATTTGCATGCTCTTCACACACTCATTTTAAAAGCCTCTTTGGTTGACACATATCGAGTTTTATATCGTGATTCCAGGCCTACCTATAGAAGGAGTAGCTTTGCTACTAGAATAGATTTTGTTTTTTCCTCTCGTCACCTGCTTCCAGTTAGATTGTCTTTATCCCCTTGTGAATTTTCCAATCATATGCTTTTAAAGGTTTGTTTTAGTCTTTCACAAATACCTCCCCGATTTCCTGCAGTACCCACACGATGGAAACTAAATCCTGCTTTGTTATCTCAGGTTCCCTTTCAGACTACCCTTGTGGAGGTCCTAAGATGTCAGTAGTCGGTTGTGGGGTTATATGACTCTTGGGTTACCTGGTGGTTGACCACTAAAACAGAGTTTAAATGCTCCTCCTATAGTTTTAACAAGAAAACCCTGGCCACTGATTATATTACTTATTTAGGTTATAGGGGCCAGTTTTATAAGTTGCTGTCTCTTCCTACTGCCTCAGATGTATGTATTCAGGAACAAATTTCCCTTCTAAAGACTAGAATGAAACAATTTCAGTACAGTAGGGCCTGTCATTTACATGATGAGTTGTCTTATTGTTTAAAGTCATCTCCTTTGTCTGACCCCTAATCAGCTTGTAATCAAGCATTGGTTAAGAAACTAATGGATGGTCTTTTGGATTCCAAGGGCATTCTTAAGGTTACTGATGTTGAAATGCTGAATATTGTTGAAGGTGCACTACAGGACCAATATGATGTGGCTTTTCAACCTATGGGTAAACGGACTGATCTTTTTTCTTTTCTTCCCCCTGTTCTAACTCCTCATCAATCGCAAGAGTTGGAAGTACTCATTACTGTGGAGGAGGTCGGGTCAGAAATTTCACTTTTAAAGACTGGAATTTCTCCTGGATCAGATGGCCTAATTAATGAGTTTTATAAAAAAATTTTGGATGATTTCAGTGACATTCTTGCACATGTCTATAATGAAATATTTTCTGTCAGAGTTTTACCTCCAGACTTTTCTGCTGTCTTAATTATTTTTCTATATAAGAAGGGAGATAAACACAATATTAACAATTGGAGACCGATTAGTTTGCTAAACACAGACTATAAAATTCTTTCTGCTGTCCTGTGCCATAGACTCCAACAGGCAGCTCCATTTTTAATTCACCCAGTGCAGACTTGTTCTGTTCCAGGTTGGAATACTCAGCAAAGTTTAACACTTTTGTGGAATATCTGCAAATGCAGCTGAATGAAAAAGTTTACAGGTTATTTGCTGTCACTAGACCAGGCCAAAGCCTTTGACAAGGTATTGCATGATTTTTTGTTTCAAGTTCTCCACCAATATGGGTTTTCTTTGAAATTTAGGTCTTGGGTTCGTCTTTTATATGATCAGGCTGTCATTTATCCTATGGTGAATGGTTTAATTGGGGATGGTGTGCATTTCTGTAGGGGTGTACATCAGGGTTGTCCTATTAGTCCCCTGCTGTCTACCTTTGAGTTGGACCCATTGATTTGGGAAATTCTCCATCAACCAAACATTTTGGGTCTTTCTCCCACTGTTGAGATTCTCCCTCAAGTCTTGGCTGTTTATGCTGATGATATGTGCCTCATTTTACGTGATAAGAACTCAGGTCTTATTGTTCTTGATATTTTGGCCCATTTCAGTACTATTTCTGGTACTGTGGTCAATCCCGAAAAAAGTTCATGGACCTTTTAAGGGGATGGATCTTCTGATTCCTCCATTGGGCAGATTGCTATTACTGCTCCCCCTATAAAGATTTTGGAGTGCTTGTTTGGGAATGGGGATTTGGCTAAACAAAATTGGAAATCTCGCATTGAATTAGGTGACCATAAGGTGCAATTGTGGAAATCCTGGACATTTTCTAAACAAAAGCGAATCATGATTATAAAAAATTTTGTTCTCCAGTTATTTTTGTATTATAGTTCTATTTTTCCTTTGTCTAAACTTTTTGAAACCCATTTATATAGTATTTTCTTTTCAAATGCTTTGGGGAAGTTGATTAAGCCCAGTCAAGAGGGATTTCACTTATTTACAAGTTAATAAGGGTGGCCTTGGTATAATTAACCCTTTGTTATTTTCTTTTCCTTTTTTTATTAAATCCACTTTTAAGAAGCCTGCTCAGTATTTATCTCATCCTTGGGATTTTTGGACTTTTTATCTGATTAAGGAATTTTTATTCAGATGGTCTGATGAAGCTTGTATTATTAAAGTGAATTATGGTGTTCCTTCTTTTATTTATCAGGTAGCAATTAAGTTTCTGATGTGGAAAATTACTCAGTCTGTGGTTCATCGACTTTCCCGAAAGGCTCTGTATGTCAAGATTATGACTGGGAATTTTCTGATTTGTGTTGATTTCCCTAGATGCTTTCCCTCAAAAACTCACCTAGTTTTGAAAGTTCTTAATGATAAATTTATTCCCTCTAAGATGTGGGATGTGACTTGGCTTAGTTGCCATGGGAGATTGGGGGTCAAGGGTAATCTGAAGCATAAAGCTGTTACTGAGCGACAATGTAGTCACACTGAATGTATAGGTCTTGAAGAAACCATGGAACATTTTTTCATTTCTTGTCATTATGCCAAACATTTTTGGGTAGCTTTGCTCTCTAAATGTAGTTGGGGTATTTCTAGACACATTTCTTATGAATGTTTGGTGCTTGGGGATTATTCTTTTTTTTTCTTCTCAATATTATCCTAGCACATTGAATGTGGTCTTTGCCTGTATAAAGTTTTAATTATGGCAAGCAAGATGCCAGTTTTCTTTACAGCATACTTATACTTTGCCATCAGTTTTGCTTGCCCATATCGAACTGGCATTGAAGACACAGAGAGACTTTGAATCGGGGTTTTTGCCCTCTCATAAATTCTATGAATACTGGAAACATGTTTATTGACTTTAATTGTTTCAAAGGGGATATCAGAAGGATTTCTGATTTATTTATTCTCTTTTCAGCATTTTTTTTAACATGTTGTGTTTGTTCTTTAACCTGAGTTTGGAATTTTTCTTGTTTTACTTTGTTTGTGATTTTTCATTTTGTATTCTTTATCCTTGTATATTTTTTTGATTTGCATTCATGACTATGAAATGATGTTTCTATTCTTTACAATAAACAATTTCTCTGTTCTTGTGGTAGGGGGCACTGTTGCGGTTCTCCGTGTCTACTGGGTTCAGATCATGGCTGATGCTGGTGGTGGATATACATCTGAAGAGTCCTCCTCATCTTCTTCTGCGGTTCTAGAGTTATCTAGTGGACTTTTGCTGATGGAGGCGGCTGGGATGCATCCACAGGTTGGCCAGCTTCCTGCCTTTTCTACGACTGCTATCACGGAGGAACAGAATGTAGTTCTGGATTTGGATATTGAATCTCCCCCGTTACATTTTCATTAGTGGAAAAACAGTGCTGTTTGACAGCTGAGTAGGAAGCAGTGACTTGGCAACTTCAACAAGAAAGTCTTCATTTGGATACAGAGAGAAAATGGAAAAGATCTTTATCTTGGCCCCTTGGGCCTAGCACAGTTGGAACAGTGAAATTATTGGTGGTAGATCCAACACTGGTAGGCCTGGAACTGGCCCCAGTAGTCCCTCCACAGTCTGATTGGAGTACTGAAACAGATCCTTCCAGGACAGCAGAGGAGGTTCTACAAAAGGCGTTGGGTTCTGGTGGCAAATGGTACCTGGAAGCTGGACCCTTCCATTCCGCTACCTGGAACAGAACCTAATAGGCAAAACCAGCCACAGAGTTTGACTTCTACTGGGTTACTACAGGGTGATCCTCAGCCGGTTACAGGTACTGTACATTCTAATACTTCAGCTCCTGTTTTCAATACTTTAAATGAGTTGGTTCCAGTGGTTCCTCCTCCACCTGGGACTCACCAAGATATGGAGGCCTCTGGGCTACCGACTAAATCTGAACATGAAGGGACTGAGCCACAGTCTTACGCTAGTATGTTCCATAAACCTGTAGAGCTTGCCCAGAGAAGGAATGCAATTCATTTATGGTATATAGGTAACAGGGATGGCTTTCCAGATCGTTTTTTTGTTGGGAAAGTTCTCCTTAAACAGTCATTGGGTTGCACATCCTCAGAGGTGTATGCCCTTATTCATGCCGTGGGTGAAATTACATTTGATGTTAGTTTTCAGACCCCTGCTCTTCTAGAACGTTTCTGGTGTAAATTTGTCAACTTGAAAACTAATCCAATGTGGTCTAAATTTCTGGTTATCCCACTGATGAAACAACCCTTTTGTGTGGTTACCATCCTCTTTCATAATGAGGGGGTGAACATTACTGATGTTATCTGTTGGTTAGAGAAGAGATGTTCCATCCAGGGAAATCCTACCCCAATCCTGGATGAAGAGGGGTTTTGGAACGTCGGATGGAAGATTAAAGTAAAACTACTGTACAGCATGAAAAACATAATATTGTCCATTTACCTAATTATTTTTTTATTGGGCATGATAAGGGTTTTTTGTTCTACCCAGGGCAGCCTCGCACTTGCTTCAAGTGCGGTTCCACCAGGCATATTAGTGTCAACTGTGATTTTCTGAAATGTACCTGTTGTGGGGAATTGGGCCATCCTAGTGCACATTGTTTCAAAGACCCTAAATGTAATCTTTGTGATGAGCATGGCCATAATTTTATGGACTGCTCGTGGGTGGCAAAAAACAATGAGAATGTGGATTTTGTGGTCCAGGATTATTACATCCGAACAGCCCTTAAATAACTATATGGGAGTCCACGAATGGGGTATCCGGGGGTTGGGCCCCAGGTTGAGGATAAAAATGTCCCTCAGAGTCAACCAGAGCAAGTAGTTGAGGGGGATCAGGAATGTATGGAACAGACTGCACCTATTTTGATAGGGGAGCCTCCTCTAGACACAGAGGTTACATCTCCCCTCCCTCCCATGGTACCTCCTCCAGATATGGAGTTCCAGGTAGTCAAGGGGAAAAAGGGGAAGTCTTCTGCTCAGAGACAATCTAAACAGCCCAATGTAGAGGACTCCTTTCCTTTGCAAAATCAATAGTCTGTTTTTCAGGATCCCCCTTGGATCTGGCTGGTGACTCGGACACGGCTTCCCTACTCTCGTCACAACCAGAGACTGTTTCTGAGGTTGACACCATTGAGGATACCAGGCCCAAGTACCAACAGAGTGGAAGGGTAACCCGAGCCTCCACAAAATTAGTTGAACATTTTGATACTATTGATGGACCCCTCACTTTATAAGTTTACTCTCGCTTCTTTTAATGCGAACAGTCTTAAATTGGAAAGAAAGCATCTGAGCACCTATGCCCAGTTTATATCTTCTGATTTAGACTGCCTTTTTTTTCAGGATGTCCGGCTTCATTTCCCTCTGGAAAGAGAGGCTGCTAGTACTGTTTGGGTTTGGGGGGGATAGTTTTTGGTCACAGGGTGAAGACACTTGTTCAGGGGTAGGTTTTTGTTTTTTTTCTCAAGTACAGATAGTACACAGTTTGGAAATTGTGTTGGGGAGGGCTTTCCTTCTAGATGTTCACTTTAAGGGGATGGACTTACAGCTTATAAATGTGTATGCTCTTCAATTGAAATTCAAGCATGCATGGCTTTTTCGCCAACTTAAACCCTTTCTTTTTACCACTAGGTTAATTGTGCTGGAGGGGGGGAGATTTTAATTGTGGTTTATCTTGTGCTGATCGAGGTTTAAAGACCAACAAACTTTTCTGTGACTCCAATGCTTTAAACACGGTTATTTTTGACATGGGGTTGCTGGATGTGTTCTCCACCTTTTTCCCTGTGGCCCCTCATTCATATTTTTGTGGTCCTCATTCCTCTAGGATTGATTATGTTTTTATTTCTAAGGACTTGCAGCTTCAGAAGGCGCAGGTGGTTGGAATAGCCACTTCCAAACATAAAATGTTAAAAGTTATTCTGGGGAACTTACCCGAGCAATGATTTGGCCCAGGGTTGTGGAAATTAAATGTATCCTTTTGCCAGGAGCCTGTCATTTCTGAAGGATTTAATTACCAGTTTGTGGCTCGTAAATCAGTTTTTTTTCTGTATGATGATTTAAACAACTGGTGGGAGGACACGAAAACTAAGGTAATTCTCTATTTTCATAAAATGGGGAAATTGAGGGGGAGACAGCTCTCGCTGACTCAGCTTATGCTTCAAGATAGGTTACGGGACCTCACAACCCTACAGGCAGCTGGTAGGTCTGATTTACATTCCACCATATCACAGACTAAAACTGCCTTTGCTTCTGTTCAGTGCGACTTAATGAAATGTTTGGTGACTCAACAAAAACATTGTACAGAGGGGAAAAAGGTGATACGATACCCCTTTTATCCTTTACTGATCTGAGGGACCTTAAAAATATTTCAGACCGCCTCTCTTCTACTGGTCCGAGGATTACAGGGAATTTTCAGATTTTGAGGGAGATACAGAATCAACTCCTTCAGAGTTTTACTAGTTTATCATTGCCCTGTGAGTCCATGAAGGTATGGCTAGAAGATTGCATCATTCCAGAAATTATTTTGGAGGAACAGGAAGCTATGGGGGCCCCGATTGCATGGGATGAATTACTGGATGTCATTTGGTCCCTGAAAAGTGGCACATCGCCTGGGTCAGATGGTTTACCCCATGACATTTATAAATTAATTTTTGAGGCATTGGGGAATGAATTGACATCCTTTTATAATTTTGCTTTACTGTCCTGGGCCCTTCCGAGTAGCATGTCTATGGGTGTTTTGGTGCTCTTATATAAGGCTGGTAAACAAGGGATTTTAATGAACTGGAGACCAATTACCCTCTTGAATACCGATTATAAAATTCTTATGAAAATATTAGGTAATCGTTTAGTGAAGGTCCTCAATGGGATTATTCACCCAGCGCAATTTAGTGGGGTCCCCTGGCGGAAGGTGCAGGATGCCTTACTTCTCATCCGGGAAATTTTTCAGAAGGGACAGAATGGGGAGGTTATGGGTTATTTGGTTACTTTGGATCAATCCAAAGCCTTTGACAGCATTGAATTTAATTATTTGTGGGAAGTTTTTCGGACATATAATTTTCCCCTTACAGACCTGTTACAGTCATATTAAGCTTTTGCCTCGTGTCAATGGCTAGACTGGTACAGCAGTTAGGGTAACTAGAGGGGTTAGACAAGGGTGCCCTTTGAGCCCCTTTATACCTCTTGACCCTGGACCCTTTACTTCACCATCTTAATGCAGATCCCAACATCCTAGGATTGTCAGTGGGTTGTGAGGACCCTTCTATTTGTACAGTGGCCTATGCTGATGACGTAGAGCTAATAGTGGTGTATGTAGCCTCTCTACAAGTGGTTTTGGTTGTAGTGGACAGTTTCTTTAATCTGACGGGGGCAGCCCTGAATATGCAGAAGAGTGTTTGTTTACCTATTGGTTTGGATGATGTTTCACCGAATCCTCTTCTGGATATTCCTTTAAACTTAGGATATACAAAACTTTGGGGTATTTATTTTGGTGGTTTAGATCCGCAAGTTTATAATTGGGACCTTAATCTCTGAGAAGCACAAGATAAAGTGAAATCCTAGAATAAATGGTGGATGTCCTCGGAAAAAGAGGGTGTATATGATCAAATCCTTTTTACTGCCCATGTTTCTTCTTTAAGTGCTGTCTTTCCTCCCCCTTGGGGTTTGGAGGCAACTGTACAATGTTTTTTTCCAGTGTCTTTGGGGCAGTTGTTTGAATCCCCTAAAATGGGGTATTACTTATTTGCCTATGGCACAGGGTGGTTTGCGGATGATTAACCCCTTGGTTTTTTTGCATGTTACTTTCATATATGCCAATGTCGTCCCACTCTTAAGAGGAATTGGTACCCCTTGGAGTCCTTGGGTGATGGATTATTAGGGACTCATTTTATACTCCTGGGGTGACCAACTCCTGATTTCAAAGCAAAAGCATGTTTGGGGTTTTCCACGATATTTTGTGGATGTGGTGGCTAAATTGAAGTCCTGGTTGGTTATAAAGTCACGCCTACTTATCATGTCCCGGAAGATGTTTTATGTTAATATTTTGGATATGCACTTTATTGAGAATCCATGTTTTTTTGAGCAGGCCCCATCTGTGCAGAAGTTGCTCACGGGCATATTGACTTGCAAGAGGGTACCATGTCATATGTGGGATTTTTTATGGCTTTCACTTCATTTAAAGCTGGGGGTTCAGGGTAATCAAAAGCATAAGAGTGTGCAGGAGAGAGAATGCCCTAGATTGGGTCCATGTCTGGGTATCCAGGAGACTATGAAACACCTTTTTTTGGATTGCCGTTTTCTGCAATCTTTTTGGCAGTATCTGCATAACGTTTGGTCCTTGAATCCTTTTCGAACTTTGACATCTGAGATTTTATGTGAGGGTATTTTTCCAGGATGGTGGGCAAAATATGATGGCTTAACGCCTCAACTGATTTTGTTAAGCATTAAATTTCAGCTTTGACAGGCACACTGTAGTCTCACTTTGAGACAATTGACCAATGTGGAACAAGTAATGTTTTCCATGCAGCGAGATATTTCTATTTTGCAGTCTCAAGATAAGGCACTGTATTCACCATCACATTTTCATTTATGATGGAGACATATGACTTGGTTGGATACAGGTTGAATATTTCTTGCTAGGGGTTTTCCTGGTCTCCTGGATGCTATAGGTATAATATTTTTTCTACAGGTTTTTTTTAGGGTTTAATTTATCTTATGATATGCAGTTTTCAGTTTATTCCATTTTTGAATTTCATGTTTTCAGTTTCTGTATTTAAATTTTTTCCCGTTTGTAGTTATAGTTTTTTCTATATTTGGTTCTCCCTGGGATTTGGTGGGGGTTTGACCTTACAGAATTGATTCACCCCTACCCTTTTTTTTACTGAATAAATTGGGGTTTCAATTGCAATATGCTGTACTGTGTATTTAGGGGTTTTTGAGTTTTCCTTTGGTTTGCTATTTTAAGGGTTTTGTCATTTCTATCTGGAGTTTTGAGAACACTTTCGGGGACTCCCTATTTTAAGTAGGGGGTTACGTTATGGTACAAATTTCCCTTTAAAAGTATTTACTATTGTTTTTATTATTTTGCATTAGTTTTTTTCTGGAAAACAATTTCCCCTACTCCTTTAGTGGGGTGGGCTTACAGTATGATGTTTTTGTTTATAGGTTTTCAGTATGATGTAATACTCCTCTTTTTCTTTGCCTTTTGCTTCGTACAAGATTTTTTTCAGGAAGTTTTTTATAGATCTGGCTAAAGTTTTCCCTACTCCTTTAGTAGAGAGGGAGGGATATATATGTATATATGTTTTTCACAGTATGACTTTTTTGTTTTCAAGGTTTCAGTTTGATGTAATACTCCCTTTTCCTTTTTTGTCATACTTTTGAATTGTATGTATGTTTCTTGTGCTGACTGTATGTTATTTTCAGCTCTGAATAAAAAATTCCCCTACTCTTTCTGAGGGGACGCTGTTGTACTGCAGAAGGATGGAGGACCCCATTTTGATGGAGGCTGTGGAGGAAGGCGGTTCTGTCCCTGGAGCTCTGGAGCTCTTGGTGGAGTTGCCTAATACTAGTACTGGCATTGAGTTGCCTGCAGACCAAGATATTGGCCTGGAGTTAAGGGAACAGAGCCAGGTGTCGGGTGCTCCTGCTGTGGAATGCACTGAAGAAAAGCTATTGGAAGAGGAGTATATGGTATATGTCAGCAGAGGTTGGCAGAAGAGGAAAAAATGGAAAAGATCCTTGGCTAGTCCATTATCATCAGGGAATAAGAAATTTCCTACCAGTGCAATGGAGAAATCGCCAGAGAGCAGTGCTGGCATTTAGCACACGCAAGGCAAGTGGCCACTTGGGGTACCAGCAAGGGTCCATGACTGATGGGCTCATAGTAGGATCCAAATACTGATGAAGATATTTTAATTTGGTATTCAGATCCTGGCATCTGGAGACCTTGTGAGTCCCACCACAGTTCATAATAACATTTAATGGGGACAGGAAATCAATTCTGGCTATGATTAGAGTAATTTTGTGTTTCCATGCTAAATAAACAATATTCTTACATCTTTTTTGTGTCCTGTTATCATTTGTCTGATTTATATACTTATAGTAGTTACCGGCTCTGAAGCCGATCTCTGGCATTCTATCACTGCTCGAGGCTGCTGGACAGGATGTGTGTACTGTTCTACTGACAACGACTTGGTTTGGGCATGCCGCATTTCATATATGCATGGGGCTCTGACAAGTGCGGAACAGTGAAAAATGTATTTTGTTCTAAACTGCTTCACAGACTCTTCCATGTTGAAATTGAAGTCTGTGTGATTTGTTTTTTTTTATTTTAGAACATATATTGCAACTGTGTAGTGAAAAAAGAAGAATATTCAAACTTTTTTTTTAATCTCTAAGTATCATCTTTTGTTTGTCATAAAAACGTAGTACTATTTATTTGGTGCCAGTTTCACTACATGGCACAATCAAGTTTATTGCATGCCTACTGAAAGAAAAGTTGGTGTTTTTATCATCAGATCAGGTGAAATTTTTGAGCTTGGGCATGCTTTCCACCTGGCCTGAATGATTCTATTCAATTAGTACATTTATTACGATGCATAGTGTATTTGTAATGTTGATCTGCTGCTTTTTTATTGAAGGACTACATACAGTATGATCTTCCACTAATGTGTTCTCACTCCCCCCCCCAATCATCACTTATGAATTTAAGTGATTGATCCTGTATAAAAATGTATTTGTTTGGTGTTCAATGGTACCCCACCCCGCCCCACACCCTCACAAGGTCCTTGGCATCCTCAGTTTTATCTGTTCTCCAGTGTTACCCTGTTGTCTAAACCCCATTAGTTTTAACTTAATAAGCATTGGTGTCTAGTCTCCTCTGCCTTCCAATATTCATATACAGTACATGTAATGATTGTTTTCACTAGTGACCAGTGGTACCTCTCCACACTCACAATGTCAAATGTAACCTGTAATTAAGAAAACGGTCCCTTGATGTCTGCAATTTTTTTTTTCCAACACATAAAAAAGAAAACAGTCCACCGCTGATCTCATCCACACTCCCACCTGACCTTCCACTGTGCATACACCCCCTGCCCCCCAACCTCACTCCATACCTGCACTCACCTGAACTGGAACCTCTGTGAAGATCCACTCTTCAATCAAAGACATGTCTTATCCTGGAACCGGCATCTATTGTATAAAAAATAAGGTAACTTAGGTTCTGCGTATTTCAATGAGATAACAAAGTTACCTTATTTCTCTTACATTATCGTAATTACAGTTTTCAATAGACATTTGAGGTGTGGTGGGGAGGGGAGGATTCTGACTTCTTAGTTTTCATTCCCAAATCACTGCTACCTTTGGTTATTCTACTAAAGATTACAAAGGGTACTTTGTGGGTTTTGTACTGCTGGTGAACATGGCAGACAGGGAAAAAAGCCCCTGCAACATAACAAACAAAAATAAAGAAGGGTGAGAAGAGAAGTAAAAAGGGGGTTACAGATACATTATAGCTGGCTGTAGAAGGATCTTATAGTATTGTATCACTACACTAAGTCAAATTGACTTGATAAGGAAAACTAAAATATTAAGAATTAAAGGCTCCCTGGCTCCAAACGGTGCATCCTTTTCAGGCAGTGCACTGCCTGCCATTAACTACTGACCATCCTTTACTGATTCAATTAAGGAACTGATAATCACTCTAAATTTTAGCAACAACAGTAGGCAAGGTACAGGAACTGTGTAAAGTACCAAATATGGGGGTTGTACTAGTAAATGTACTCTTGCCCCTTCTAGGGAAAGTGACATTCAAGAAAAAACAGTGATTACAACAGTAAGTACATAAGGTAAAGAAGGAGAAGAGTGAGATCAATACCTAAAACCAGTTACAAGGATATGTCATAGGTACAACAGAGGATTATTTTTACAAAAACAAAAGAAAAAGCGTGTGAGCAATTCATGTACGTTAACATAGAAACATAGACTTTGACAGCAGATAAGGACCACTTGACCCACCCAGTCTAGCCATTTCCCAACCTACTGGATAACCTGCAGATTTTAGTTAACCAACAGCCTACTTTCTGCCATCCCCCACTATAATTGCCTTATGTCTGTCCCATGCATGTTGGAATTCCTCCACTGTTTTAGACCCCACAGCCTCTCCAGGAAGGCGGTTCCATGTGTCCACCACTCTCTTCGTGAAAAAAAATGCCCTCACTTTACCCATGAACCATCCCCCCTCTATCTT